>OU565272.1:7662641-9080141 GCA_913789895.3 Seladonia tumulorum
CGTTTCCTTTATTTACAACCGAGCATTTTCAAGATCGAAAATCTACGCCGGAGATTTCATTAATAGAGAAAGTTTCTCGCCTCGAGAGGAGGGCGGCCAAACGAAAAAAGGGAAAAGAAAAACTTGGAAAAAGGTGCCGATAGGTGGGGAAGGCTGGAAATCTGTGCTTTAAGAGCGGGACGTGATTAAAGTTTCAGATCGGAACGTTTATTTCGACGTCTGCTTGCTATATTTATTGCGATCGAAGCGTGATTGCGACGTCTCCCGACACGGTCAGCGTTTCGGAAAGGTGCGAAATCGAATTCTGCGTTATCGAGGAGGATTTGCGCGGTACACGCTGGTGTTTTCGCGTGCATTTTTTAACGTCCCAGCAGTAAAAAATAAACTATGATAATTTCGTTAAAAAATAGTACAAGTCAATACTTTTGACATTCATCTTTATTATTGTCTAACATATTTTTGCATGACAAGCGACTGAGGAATTGCAGACGATTTTTTTATCCAAAATGTTACACATTGAAACGTATGTAAAAACATTGAAAAATTTTTCTCATGACTGAAACTATCGTACATTTAAAGATTACAGCTTCCTCTTTACAACGAATGCTTAAAACTTGACCTACGACTTTTCTATTGAATTTATTGACGTACTAATGAAAAGTGTATTGCCGTCTTTGGAATAATATAAGGTGCACGACCTTGAACGAGCAGTAACAAGCTATGAAAGTAACAGAATACACGTTGCTTTATAAAAATGACAAGATTTTATTTATTTAGGCTTCGCGCGGTTCTTATAGCAGTTGTTCACAAAGAACATCCGTCGAACATTTGAAAACGCCCGGCAACGTGTTGACGAGCAGGCATCGATATGTTCAGGCTATTAACACTAGAACTACCGAACCAGTCAAAATGACTGGTTCCTAATTTTTTTTTTCACAATTACTGAAATTATAAAAATGTTTTCGTCAGAATTTTTTGAATGAACTTTTTCATTGTAGCACGTGTAAGAATAAAAATGGTATTAAGTTTGAATAGATGTAGTCTTGTCATCATTGCAAAGCAATATTCATCAGTTGTATTTATTACTCGGTAGTTCTAGTGTTAAAATCCGCAGTTTGCTTATGAAAGATTGATTATTGGCGAAAACGCCTCGCGCGACGGTTGCTCGAGTTTCGGGGACCCGCGAGGGACCTCGCGACGATCTCGACGATGATCCATTAATCATTCGATGCTCCTGGTCGCAGTTCCTTAATGGGTTAACCGGCTGCCAGCGGCGAGATTGCGTACTTACGCCTCCGCCTAGAAACTCCGGATTATCAATTAAAGAGGATTCTGCGCGTGGGCGGTGTCGCGACACGTATCCGTGCACAGGGGGACATCATTGGAATCTGGGCGAAAGTGAATAAAATACTTGCGAATTGATGTCTTAACATTAAAGATTTACTTCATTTTGTACACTTTGTTGTGTAATAATACACAGTTAAATTCTTTCAATTTTTGATGATTTTGAATGGAAACGAGCTGATACAAATTAAGGCAGTAGGCAAATTAACACGTTGATCGCCATGTCACCCAGATTTGGATGACGGAGTTATTTGTTCAGGTTTTAAAATGAATTTTTACGTTAATATATTCATTGTAGCAAATTTGTTTGGGATCTGTAAAATGCAAGAAAGTTGGAAAACTACACAATATCACACATATAATTATTTTCAATTTTTATTTCATTAAATACTTACTTTGTATTCATGGAATTTTTGACGGTTCTGGTTTGGCACTCAAAGTGTTAAAAGAAACAATATTCATTTCGCATAAAGATTCTACTAATAAAGTTCGCAGTTCGACTCGCCGGTAATTAGTTAATCCGGTCGGGAACATATCGCCAACAGATACGTTATCCAACAGCACACCCACACGCGCCCGAGCGCGCGCGCACGCATACACCGGCGTACACATACAAGGAGACTTGCGAATTCGCGGACTGGTTTCAGGTTCGCGTTCCGCGATGAGAATCGGAAACATGATCTATCGGCGATAAACGGGCACGCGCGCGCCGCGCCGTGTCGCCTGCCCGTTTCTCGGCGTGCGCACGAATAATAAACGTAAACGATAACGATGTCCCGCGGGAAATTAACGAGTCCATATGCGCGTAAGCGGATCCCAGCCGCTAATTAATTTTAATTGGCTTCGGGCTGCTCGCGTCCGGCTCAATCGGATTTGTTCGCGACGTGATCGCTTTGTTAAGGCTGCGCGGACAACCGATAACGCTTCCGGAAATGATCTTCCGGTTGATTTCTCATTGTTGCTCTGCTCGATCACCTAATCAAGATCCTCGTCTTCAAGACGCGTCAGTTACCGAGATTTTCCTTCGGGCCACTAAACCGGACGAAAAGTATTTGTTAATATCTACGGTAATTTTCGATGAAATATGCTACAAAAATTTACGCCGTGGCTTCAAACACGTATACATGCAAGTCTCGTTAGGTTTGCTCGTTTCTCTGTAAATAATTTCCAAAATGTTCAGGATCTCCTGCACGACTCCATCATTTATGAATAACTCGCACAATTTTTAATAAAACTTCTTACAAAAATTTCTGCTGTCGTCTCGAACCCGTATGAATTTACACGTACAAAATTTCGGCTCGGTGGATTCGCCGAGTCTTTTCCCGGTAATTAATTTTCAAAACGTTCGGGCGACGTATCATGTAGACTCGTCGGAGCGTTCAATATTATAAAGCGTAGTCTCGCTGCGAAATATATGTACCGCATTTTCAAGGGTCTCGTGGGATGCATCACGCTGCAACTCGGTCGTCGCTAGCGCCAGCGCAACGAGTAAACATTGCGCAACGAACGACACATCGAGGCAACGATCGCAAACAAGATGCGGCGAAATTTGAACGGTAGAAAGTCGAGAGGTTTCAGTCTATATAATTACGAGTAATTGCCAGCCGCAGCCGGGACCGTGCACAAATACGGAGAACAACGTGGCTACGCTCGACCATGCGTTTCGATCGCGGCGGGCTCTTAGAAATTATGCGGTTCGAGTCGAAACCGTCCGCCGAAGTGCAAACATCTTTTCCGTTCCAGGAAACACGCCGGTTTCGAGCAGTGTGTGCTGTCTCTGAAAGTTCGAGGAGACGTTTCGATCCTGTCGCGATCTGAATTCCCATCCTCGATCGATCCCTCTCGAATTAGCACTCATTGGCAAATTGAACGAAGACGCAATCGTGCATAGAATCCGCGTGTTATGCAATCAATATTTCGAGCAAAGATGACTGTATTATTGCCAATTATTTCTTTTTATTCTGTTAATTCTCTCACAGCTAGACGAGCAACGATTTCTTTGTCGTTAACGATTTTCTGCAGGAAACAGAAAATTTACATTTATCGCTCGGCGTTATTAAGTCGAGTGGCTAAATATCGGCAATAAAGAGGCAGAATTTTATCTCGATTCAAAGGAGAATTATAAGAGAAGAAGAGGATTTTATTTCGCTTTAGCGTAAGCGTGTTCACGTTTAATGGACTCTGATTGAAACGTCCATTATGACTCGATATTACAGTAAGGAGCAAAACTGAACCAATAACCACAGGTTTTGTGTAAATCATTATTTACTACTCGGAATATAGAAGAATAACAAAAAATCATCATTATAATTGTTTTTGTCATAGTTAGAAGTAACTTAAGAAATTTTTTCCAATAATTAACACGTTGACCGCCATGTCACCCAGATGTGGGTAACGGAATTATTTGTCCAGGTTTTAAAATGAATTTTTACGTTAATATATTCATTGTACCAAAGGGATCTGTAAAATGCAAGAAAGTTGGAAGACTACTCAATATCACACATATAATTATTTTCAATTTTTGTTTCATTAAATAACTTACTTTGGTTTCATGGAATTTTTTAGGGTTCTGGTTCGGCACTCAGAGTGTTAATGTCTCCTCGATTAGCAATGACGGCAAAAATAGATTGACTCGGTTTTGCATCGGTCCCTACAAGAAATGTTTACGTAGGATGTTCTAGTAAAATGTTTACATCTAGCACTTTGGTATGTTTACAAACTATTACTCTACGTCTTAACACTCAGTTCTTCGCAATCTGTCGAACGGAAAAGCACGCAAGTGAAGTAAGAATAAATATGAAGTCAATTGCTCCAAATTGTGTAAAAAAAGTCATTTCTCTTTTGAATGACCGGTTGTCAACGCGTAAGACGGCGAAAACCTGCAGTGTTAGTCAATCGACAGTGCAGAGAATAAGAAAAAAATACTGTAAAAGTATACTATTAAATGTTGGAGGAAGATCAAAAATATTATCATCGCAGGGTGAACGAAGGATACGGTTTGTCACATCTGGTGAAGCTTCAAGTTCCATTATGGCTGCAAAATTATTAAAAGAAGATACGAATATACAAATAAGTCAGTGGACAGCACGGAGAACCCTCAAAAGAGCTGAGTTTAGAAGCATTAAAAAAAAGAAGCCAATGTTATCGAAAAAAATATATTAAACGTCGTTTGAAATTCGCTACAAAATATCAAAACTGGACAACTACTGGACTGGGAACGGGTTATTTGGTCAGACGAGACCAAAATTAACAGAATTTGTTCAGATGGAATGTCTTGATGCTGAATTCGTAAAAATGAAAGGCTTAAACCACATGTGAAACGAACGTTAAAGCATGGAGGCGGATCCCTAATGTTTTGGAGGTGCCTAACAGCATTTGATGTTGGATCACTACACCGAATTAATGGCATCATGAATCAGTACATGTACAAGGATATTTTACAAGAAGAAAAGAATGTAATTTTCATGCATGGCCGAGACCCTAAGCACACTGCAGAAAGTGTAAAAAATTGGCTCTGTACTAAAAAATTTTCTGTTCTTGATTGGCCTGCACCGAGCCCCGACCTCAACCCCATAGAGAATCTATGGGGTTTACTAAAAAGACGACTTCGGGATTGATATAACTCCCAACCAACATCAATCACAGATTTGTATGATAGAATTCAAGAACAGTAGGAACAAATATCTCCGGATTATTGCAAAAAATTAGTAGAAAGTTTGCCAAAGCGAATTAGTGCAGTTTTACAAGCACAAGGGTTGTGGACGAAATATTAAAAATAAATGATATATTAAATATTGCCAAGTATTGGAGATGGTGCAAAACCGAGTCAGTCTATTTTTGTTGCCATTGCTAAACGAGGAGACATTAATTATTGAAAAACAATTCTTAAGTTACTTCTAACTATGATAAAGATAATTATAATGTTGTTTTTTTGTTATTCTTCTATATTCCTAGTAATAAATATTGATTTAGATACAAAACTTGTGGTTATTGGTTCAGTTTTGCTCCTTACTGTAAATGGCTAGGGAAAAATCGATGTGGAGAACTTAGAAGACGATGCACGAATAAACGAAATGAATTTTCTAGTTTCTATAAATGATACGGATTTTGAGGGAAGATCGATCAATAACTTGTGGTTATTGGTTCAGTTTTGCTCCTTACTGTAAATGGCTGGGGAAAAATCGATGTGGAGAACTAAGTTTAGAAGACGATCCACGAATAAACGAAATGAATTTTCTAGTTTCTATAAATGATACGGATTTTGAGGGAAGATCGATCAATAACTTGTGGTTATTGGTTCAGTTTTGCTCCTTACTGTAAATGGCTAGGGAAAAATCGATGTGGAGAACTAATCTTAGAAGACGATCCACGAATAAACGAAATGAATTTTCTAGTTTCTATAAATGATACGGGTTTTGAGGGAAGATCGATCAATAACTTGTGGTTAATGGTTCAGTTTTGCTCCTTACTGTAAATGGCTAGGGAAAAATCGATGTGGAGAACTTAGAAGACGATGCACGAATAAACGAAATGAATTTTCTAGTTTCTATAAATGATACGGATTTTGAGGGAAGATCGATCAATAACTTGTGGTTATTGGTTCGGTTTTGCTCCTTACTGTAAATGGCTGGGGAAAAATCGATGTGGAGAACTAATTTAGAAGACGATCCACGAATAAACGAAATGAATTTTCTAGTTTCTATAAATGATACGGATTTTGAGGGAAGATCGATCAATAACTTGTGGTTATTGGTTTAGTTTTGCTCCTTTCTGTAAATGGCTAGGGAAAAATCGATGTGGAGAACTAATCTTAGAAGACGATCCACGAATAAACGAAATGAATTTTCTAGTTTCTATAAATGATACGGATTTTGATTGAAGATCGATCAATAACTTGTGGTTATTGGTTCGGTTTTGCTCCTTACTGTAAATGGCTGGGGAAAAATCGATGTGGAGAACCAGAGAGGAAATGAGAGTGCTCACGCCCGGGGTTTTAGTGTCCCCACTTTTTCTGCATCATCTTTAGCCTGGAACAGAACCTGCATCATCTTTAGCATGAAACAGAACCTGCATCATCTTTAGCATGAAACAGAACCTGCATCATCTTTAGCATGAAACAGAACCTGCATCATCTTTAGCATGAAACAGAACCTGCATCATCTTTAGCACCGATCAGAATCCGTTTAATTTTTGTTTAGTCTGTGGCGTGAATCAGAACTATATTGCAACCAAACCTTTATGCGACATTACCATGCATTAGAAACTGCTTCGTGCGACATTTCCATAAACAAAAATCCGTTGAATTCTATGAAAAATGTGAAACAAGTAGTTTTTATTTTTTGATCTTGCCAAAGCAGTATGCATAAAAGAATTATACAAATGATTATCATTACAATGACTTGAAATCCAATATACAGGGTGTTTCATTTATCTGAAAGAATTGAAATATCTGGTGAAAGACCTCACCTGTAAAAAAAAGTTTAGAAATAACTTGTTTGATACGAAGGGGGACATAATACGGTGTACGTTATTTTTTTGTAGGGTAGGTTGTACTAGAAATTTTTAAGTCGATTTAAGTTTTTAAAAATGCTACCCTATATTTTCCTGTATTATGTCGACATTTATCAAGACAAATCCAATGACCTACACTTCCTGCGAACTGCACGTCCTGACTTTTTCTATTCTTCTCATGCTACTCAATTTAACGTTCGTAATGTTCAGAAACCTTGAAAACAAAAGGAGTTTATTCGGCAGATGTTCTGACACCGAAAATGCATTGCACTCAGTCTAGTCTACGGGCAAGTAAGCAACATTGTCGCGGACGCGTTGTCTAGTGGCGCGACGCGACGGCATGATAGCTGTTCACGAACGATAAGGCTAAAACAGACTGGGATATGAGAAAATAATTTTTTTATAGAAACAAATTTCTATACATCATAAAAATTTATTTGTTTAAACAATTGTTTTTATAATAAATCATTATTGAAATAATAATTCAAATAATGAATAAAGAAACATTATACAAATTTATTTATATAAAAGTTGTTTAAATAATAAATAACAATAACTAACTACTTATAAGTAATAAACATATAAGGCTGAACACAATACACATTACAGAATAATAATACAAATTTATAATAAATTTATAATAAAATTTATAAAACTAATTTTATAAAAGCAAGAGGAGATCGAACAACATTTTAACGAGAGCCGCTGAATGTTTAGATGTAGCGGCCGTTGCCCCGCACATTACCTTCGCGTTGGGAGTCAGCTGAGCGAGCGGCAAAACAGATGTTTGATGAATTTCTAAACATTTGATACCTCTCGACCAGAGGAATCGGGTCACTGCTCGTTGTTCTTCTTTGGTGCAAACTTTTAACGGATCGGCCATGATCTATCTGCAACACAAGGAAGAAAAATGGCGGAATTAGGATCTTTTCATAGCATTAGCACAACAGTATAACAATAAAATAAATGAGGACAGAGGTCAGTGTGCACAAGGTGAAAAGGATTATGTCAAGACTGTAGATAATTTTGAACTTACTCTCGTACATAAACGGAAGATGACTGGTTTCTGAATTTGTCGCAGATTTCTTGAAATTGGACGAAGACGGCGGCAGATCAAGAGGGCTTCTTTTCGGAACTCGTCGATGAATTTTTCTCTTTCTTTCTCTCTCTCTCTCTCCCTGTGTTGAATCCTAGCTTCTCCTGGCTCGCGTTTCAGCTACTCGGTCCACCTCAACGCGAGTTCGGATAGCCGTACGGAGATTGGCGACTGAGGAAGACTTCTTGAAATTGGACGAAGACGGCGGCAGATTACGAGGGCTTCTTTTCGGAACTCGTCGATGAATTTTTCTCTCTCTTTCTCTCTCTCTCCCTGTGTTGAATCCTAGCTTCTCCTAGCTCGCGTTTCAGCTACTCGGTCCACCTCAACGCGAGTTCGGATAGCCGTACAGAGATTTGCGACTGAGGAAGACTTCTTGAAATTGGACGAAGACGGCGGCAGATTACGAGGGCTTCTTTTCGGAACTCGTCGATGAATTTTTCTCTCTCTTTCTCTCTCTCTCCCTGTGTTGAATCCTAGCTTCTCCTGGCTCGCGTTTCAGCTACTCGGTCCACCTCAACGCGAGTTCGGATAGCCGTACAGAGATTTGCGACTGAGGAAGACTTCTTGAAATTGAAGGAAGACCGCGGCAGATCAAGACGACTTCTTTTTTGAACTTTTAGATGAATTTTTCTCTCTCTTTCTCTCTCTCTCCCTGTGTTGAATCCTAGCTTCTCCTGGCTCGCGTTTCAGCTACTCGGTCCACCTCAACGCGAGTTCGGATAGCCGTAAAGAGATTGACAGAAGCTCATTATTTGTTTAATACCGTTTTGAGCTTGCGATGCTTCGAGAGAGACTTTTCCTCTTCGTTTCTCTTCCGTGCTTGGTCATGTAATTTGACTTTATATAGATGTCTTAATGCTGCTACTCTATGTTTGTAGCAGTTATTGTCTTCTTGAAACCAAGCCGGATCTTGAACATTGATCATTTTTATTGCCGTTGTGTATAAATGATCTAATACATTTTTCTGCCGCCAAAATATCTTCCAGTGGTCGTTAAATATTTGCAACTGCATTGTTATTATTTTCACAAATGCCTCCGTAGGTCTTGTCAGTTTTGAAACATCAGGTCCTTCTTCATCGTCGTCGTCGTCGTCTGAATATTCCCTGCTTCCAATATACTCCTCTGAAGGTTCCATCACGTCCAACGGCGTTTTCATCATTATATCGCGGCAATCAGTGCAATTATAATGTCGCATTATGTGATGCACGATATAGCCCGCGAAATATGTTATTGAAGTCAACTCGTACAACGATGTTTCTTTATTTGATCCGGCAGAAGTTGTCTCCTGTTGTTTATTGAGATGAAAATCCCTTGCGCATTCCAACGCTCCATCGTCTTCCTCGTCTGGTTGGAAATTCTCACCCACTATAAAATTATTTTGGGTGAGAATCAAGTTTTCAACTTGACTCAATGTTCGAGTTTCTTCGTCCTCTTCTTGTGTATTCGTCCGATCTCCAATTTTTATTAATTTTGAGCACATTATGTGCCGTAAATTCAATCGGACCATACGAGAGGTTGGATTGAAATTAAATCCCCCTCGCTGCCGTAGTTTTGAAAACAAATGTTCTACGGAATCTTGATTTGCTAATCCTATAGCAAACTGGAAGTTCTTTGTGACTTCTTCCTTGGTAATAGAATCGAAAACGCTTAAAAATGCCCTCAGAGTCTGGGTTAGACCCTTGAAGCAGGGCGGTCTTTTCATATACCATGAATCTGGTGTATATGGCAAAAGACTCCACGTTTTCGACCAATCCATCGTATCTTTTAATGTCTTGTACACGTTGTCATGCCGGTTGCAAAGAGGCTTCTTTTTGCAATTGCTGTTAATATAATAGCAATTGCAGTAATCTATTAATTTATCCATTCTTTTAATATATTCTGCCGTCCTTTCCCACGTCGTACTTTGTTCTTTGAGTCCTCTTGAATCATGGCCCGCAACTTCTATTGCTGCAGCAAATCTTCTTCCAAACATTTGGAATGCCCGCTTAACATTCATTGTTTCGAATGCATTTGGATGTATATGTACTTGTGTGATGTGCGGCAGCAATCGTGAGGAGTTCATCGTCCTGTCATAATTCCATGTTGCGTACATGTCGGAAAACGAAATGATACTCTCATTTTTAACGTATACATTTCCGTGTTTCCTCAATTGCGCCACTAGTCGCTTAATTAGATGAGGGAAATCGAATGTTGCGTAATATGTGATTCCCTCGTAGGTGAAAGACGGATTGTCTTCGGTTGCTCCTAAAGTCTTGTAGACTTTTTGGTTCGTGGTGCACTGGTCGCATGTTAAAATCTTGACATGTGCTCCACTCTCTTTCAGTCGTCGCAGACATATAAACAGTAGATTAATAATATCTTCTGCATTTAGTCCTCCTTTTCCTGCCAGGAAATAGGCCAATGGCTGCCTCCATCTATTTTCAGCGCTGATGCTGTCGACACAAAAGACGAAAACGTAACGAGCTTTTTCGTCACGTCGACCCAAAATTCCTAAATCGACGAGTCCTTCTATTTGATCTAGGGAAGCCGAATATTCTTCCCATGTCTTGATGGACATCTCATCCCATTTTAGCGCACATAGCCTCTGTTCCAATGGAAATTGGGATAGGCGCGTCTGGATGTCATTGAAGATGTTGTCTGCAAATCCAGTATTCAAATTGTGGATTGCAATCCATCTTCGCACTGTGCTTTCTGCTGGAAGATGACAGCCACTTTTCCTCAGCTTGTTGTATGCAGATGGGGAATTATAAAATATCATTTTCGCCAAATCCTGTTCCTCCATTGTGTACTGCACGTTGTTCTTCTTCAACTGTAATTTTACCATGGTCCGTGCAACATTGTTGACACACTTGTGTCGATTTAAAAATTCGTCGACAGTTTCTCGTTTTCGTATTTTCTTTTTAGTGCCATCTCTGGCTTCGATGACCCTTCGAATTTTTTTCTTGAGATACTTTAATTGCATCTTCAAATTTCTGTTCTCTCTTATCAGGCTCTCCCTTGTCAGGACATTTGTGACCCTGAATCCTGTTGAAGGAGAAGTTTGCACGGATTTGTTTGTTCGTGCAGGAGAACTTGTGGACGGTTCCATCCTGGTCCATTCCATGTCATCGTCCTCATTTTCTGAGAAATGTAATGGCCGCCTTGAATAAGTCCGTGTAGGCACATTAATATTCTCTTGTATATTCTGCATATTATCATTTTCTTCATCTTCTTCCGAAATAATGTCCTCACTTTCTTGAAATATTTTCTGTGCCGTATAATATTCTTCGTCTCCGTTCATGTTTTCATCCAATATTACGTTGTTATTACGTTGTTGCTCCTCTTGTTCCTCTTGTTCCTCTTGTTCCTCTTGTTCCTCTTGTTCCTCTTGTTCCTCTTGTTCCTCTTGTTCCTCTTGTTCCTCTTGTTCCTCTTGTTCCTCTTGTTCCTCTTGTTCCTCTTGTTCTTGATGTAGTCCCCGATCTGCCCATGGTTTGGGCACAGCATCCATTTTCAATCTTCTTCGTAGAACCGGAAGTTGTGACCTTTTTTGAGGTCGGAACATTTCGGGGGAGAAATGTTCACTACATATACCTATAATATAAAATTATTCAACCTTTGCCGGGCGGATACAGGATCCAAACGAATAGAAAATGTCTGCGATGAATTAGACTAAATAATTAGAAAAAAACTAATAAGGTTAAAAAGTGAATTGCAAACAAGACTAAAAGTATTATAGAATGGGACTTCTTGGGAATTTTTTCAGAAAATTTTTTAAACAATTATTTATAATATGCCCAAACGGTTAAATGATGTTATTAAAGAAAACGGGTTTGTAACGGTTTATTACGATGGAGTTCACAACTTACTTATTTTTCTCAAAATGTCCGATTATTAGTGAGACATGAAAATGTGAAAACTTTTGATTCATATAATGTACTGTATTGGTAAATATTGCTATTAGAAAAAAATGATTTATGTATTGTATGGCAAATATTTATTTGTTACTCACCCAACCGTCTTATCGTAGATGGGGCGTAGCGTTCCAAATTTGGGTTACCTATTGAAAGAATAATGAAGATTGAAGTATACTTATTTATACACAGAATCATATAACAACAAACTTTTACTTTATGCAATTATTTTACTTTATTATTTTTAGCTATTCTTTTACGAAAATTTGACCAACGTATTTGTGAGATTTTTCCGATTAGAACGAAACCAAACACTGTGGATTTTCAACTACATTTTCGAAATTAACACTAAACATACCGAGCATTAACACTAGAACTACCAAGCAGTAAATGCAATTGATATACATTGCCTTATAACAACAACAATACTGTAGTTGTTTAGATTTCGTACCAGTTTTGTTTAAATATCTACTGCCATAGAGAAATTTGTTAAAAAATTTTCTCGTAAAAACATATTTACAATTTCGTTATTTCTAAAAGAAAAAGTTAGGAACAAGTCATTTTGACTCATGCGATAGTTCTAGTGTTAAGTGTAGCTGGTCTACGTTGCCTTATAAAAATGAAATGACTGAATTTATTTAACATTTGTGAGATTTTTATTGTAATATATGTTTAAATGAAGAAATGTATACATATTTTCAGAGTTGGGCAAAATATTTATCTAAATAAAAATTTCGAATTACGAATAAAAGATAAAAAAAATTTTTATTCGTTATTCGAAGGTTTGAATAAAAGAAGTATCTTTATTCGACGAGTATTGAATAAATAATTTTGTTCGACAAGAATTTATCCGACGAATAAAAGAATTTTTTATTTGAAGCGGATGCATTCAAACTTCGAATAATTTTTTCATCTTTTATCTGTATCTTTTATTCGAAGGCTTCGAGTAAATCCTCGAATACATATGTAGGAGGGAAAAAACTGCCTATCGTGGTCGGCCGTTAGGACGCCCCGACCGCGAGCGTGTTTTTCGAAACAACGTCAATGTCGCTAAACATCGGGCGACGGGTGAATTTCCTAATGTACGCGTGCGAATGAGTGAGTGTGAGAGAGAGCGAGCATGTGTGCGAGAGAGACAGTATGAAAGGTGCGATGAACTATGTATGAATGTGATCTAGAGCGTATGTGTGTATGTCGGCGATCGGCCTATATAGGCGAGGTAGGTCGCGGTCGCGGACAGAGTAAGAATTAGTATACGGAGTGAGAGATAGAGTAAGAGTCAATACACTGAGTGAGAGTAAGTTAGAGTTAAAGAGTTTGTACAAAGAGGTTGAGAGAGATTGCGAGAGACTTTAGAAAGGGTCTAGAGTCTGGAAGAGAGTGTCTGCAAGGGGCAGCACAGAGAGAGAGAGTGAGAGAGAGAGAGAGAGAGAGAGAGAGAGAGAGTTGTAACACCTGTATGTGTAATCGTTGTCATCGGTTAAATAAACGTCCATAGACATTTCTCACTGTAAAATCCCACCGCTTGGCAATTATATCGAAAACAATTCCTATGTACACATAACTTTTGCCAGCTCGAATACATACAATGTATTATATATATTGGCATACAATGTAAGCAGATGGAGAATCGCACAGGAATTAAAAAGTTAAACTTTAGATTTTTCTGTATACCTTTATAAAATTGTTACGAGTGAATTGAGAGTACAGTAAAGATTCTACCGAAGTCAGTACCGACGTTCCCTACTGATGTCAGTGGAACACCTCACACCACTCGAGAACCGTCGGTCGCGGTCACAACACGGGTCGGCTATATCGGTGTGAGACCTGAAGACCACTACTAATCCAATTACAAAACTTCTTTATTTTTCATTATTTTTTTATGAAACTTTTACCAACATATTCGTGGCATTTTTCTGATTAAAATGATACCAAATATTATATAATTCCGATGTTATTTACTTGTGTAACGAGCGATGAAAGTTTCGAACGCAGAGGAGGACAGCGTATGGGAAAGAAAGAGACGCAGGTTTGTTCTCTGCCGGCGGCCGCGACTCTCTGCGTCTCTTTCTTTCCCATACGCTGTCCTCCTCTGCGTTCGAAACTTTTATCGCTCGTTACACAAGTAAATAACACCGGAATTATATCATATTTGGTATCATTTTAATCAGAAAAATGCCACGAATATGTTGGTAAAAGTTTCATAAAAATATAACGAAAAATAAAGAAGTTTTGTAATTGGATTAGTAGTGGTCTTCAGGTCTCACACCGATATAGCCGACAATGTGGTGGCCGCGACGGTTCTCGAGGGTCGCGGTCAGCGAGTAAATACCTCCGACGTTCCCTACCGAAGTCAATCGAAAAGAACCAAAAGACTGACTTCGGTAGAATTTCTACTGTATTTTCCTGATGAAAATTAGTTCAAATTCGAGTGTAATCGACCCATTATTATTGATACGTAATGTTACGACAAAAATTACAATCTTATTGAAGATAGTCCAAATGATGTCGTGTTTAGACTCACTTTCACCGGAATAAGCTCTACAACTTATTCGCATTAACAATATCATTCTGATTAAATATATAAAATCAGAAATTGCCAATAATGCTCGATTCTCCATCTGCTTACATTGCAGTCATCGGGCATCGTCGCCGTTTATTCGTCGAGCTGGCAAAAGTTAAAAATACTAGATACCGTTCAATTTATACCGTGTTTAGTGTCGTTTTAATCAGAAGAATGCCACGAATTAGTCAGCGCAAATTCCATAAAAAAATAATGAAAAATAAAGTAGTTTTGCAATTGGATTGGAATAGTGAAGTCTCGTTGTATGCAAGTCCCGCCGTTCTTTTACTGACACTCATACGAAATCAGAGGTTCTCGTCGAGCGTCCCATTTAAAATACACATCATACAAAATGAAACAAAAAATGATACAATTCCGATGATATTTACTTGTGTAACAAGCGATAAAAGTTTCGAACACAGAGAAGGACAGCGTATGGGAAAGAAAGAGCCGCAGAGAGTCGCGGCCGCCGGCACAGATCACAGCTCGCGTGAGCGCGGACCTTTAAATGAAAAATTTAACTTCTTTATTATTAATTATTTTTTTATGAGACTTTCACCAATATATTTGTGGCATTATTCTGATTAAAATGATACCAAACGCGATATAATTCGGATCACATTTACACTAATTTTCCGTTAATGTAATTGTCATGGGAAGCCAATTTCATTGTTCATTACACAGGTAAATATCATCGGAATTATATCGTATTTGGTATCATTTTAATCAGAAAAATGCCACGAATATGTTGGTAAAAGTTTCATAAAAATATAACGAAAAATAAAGAAGTTTTGTAATTGGATCAGTAGTGGACTTCTGGTCTCACACCGATATAGCCGACAATGTTGTGGCCGCGACGGCTCCCGAGGTTCGGCCACTCACAGCGGTGGCGTGAGGTTCTTTAAAGAGCTCGGAACTTTAAAGACCAGCGACAATGTAAGCAGACGGAGAATCGAGCATTATTGGAAATTTATGCTTTTACATACAGCATGAATAAATAATAATTTTATACTATCTAGGCAACTAATCCTGGCATCGCAAAAAAATAAAATCATTTGGTTAAAATTTTTAAATAATTCCGTTTCATAGGATGTGCTAGTACTTTAGTTCGGCACCATATATTAGAGTGAATTACGATTAGTTATTAAATAATTAAATATGATCCGAGCATTAGTACAAGATGTACCCTCCTCAATTATGTGTACATGGGGTATTGACTAACAAGTAATCAACATGAAGCATAGTTAATAAATACAGCTTATGCCTTCTGTAAATAAATCTAAATGCAACGTAAAATGTTCATGAAGTATCACACGCTTAAATATTACAAAACTTTTTTTAAAAAACATTTTTTTAGGAGAAAAGATTGAAAAAAAGTATGTGTTCGAAGGAGCCTCCTTAGGAGTCCGCGTGACGGCTCGAGGTTTGGGAGTGCTAGAGTTAATACATACTGTCTTAAAAGAGTTCGCCTTTTAACTGCTAATTATATTTGATTTTTTAATTCCTTATTACTGCAGGAATACCCTATCTTATTTTCTATTGACGTCTCCTACTATTTTTTCAAATCTTTGAAATGTTTTATAATTTTCGAGAAAAGACCGTGCACTCACCCACTCTTGCAATCCATTGAGCACGCAAGGGATTGTCAAACTTCGGAAAAATATAAAGGTGGTGTCCTTGTTGTCTTCTGTTGCTGCAGTCCTTGTATACACACGTATCCATGAACGTCTGTGAAGATTTACTGGTTGAAGCCATATCCTAGAAAACCTGAAACAAACTACAAAAAACACACAAATCCGCGAACACTCACGAGGCCGCGAACACGCAGAAAACCGCGAACACGCACAAATCCGCGCGAATACGCACAAATTCGCGAACACTCACGAGGCCGCGAACACGCACAAATCCGCGCGAATGTGCACAAATCCGCGAACACTCACGAGGCCGCGAACACGTAAAAATTCGCTAATACCTAAAAAGACTAAAAGATAAAAATATAAAAAAACGAAAAAAGTGAATAAGAAAAAGAAAGAAGGAAAGATAAAAAAATAAGAGAAAAGTAGATAATAAAAAGTGACGGTGAAAAGAAAGTTAGCTTTGAATTACGACACCGCAAATTGTGTGAAAAAAATCACTCTCGATTGCTGTGGGCTTTAAAGCTAACTGGAAACGTTCGTGCATAGTCACGTAAAGTGGGGAGAGCAGCGTTGCGCCGTTGTCACAACATCGGTACTCCCACCACCGCGCTTCTGTTGCCCCGTCGCTGGCCGCGACTCGCGAGTCGCGGCCGGCGTTCATTAGGCCAAATCGAAGAATTAGCTTAGAAAAAATTGAATTTCTTTTTAAGTTGTGTGTTTTTGAATAGGAAATTCAGTCGGCGAAGAAAATTTTAATAAAAGTCATTTACTGAAACAACATATGAAAATTCGATTTCTTTCGCAGTTAAGATGTGTGATTTTTTTTATCCAAAATAGGGAATACGTGTTTCAGGATTTTTATCTTTCTGTCATTTAACAATAATTATGCATAATGAAAGATAGTCTTGCATCTGGCGTGCGGAGGAAGGAATTCTGGCTTATCTTGTAGTAGTATAAGCATTTAGTATAAACGTGTATAGTATTTCGAACAATACCAACTGTTTTCTCTTAATGTTATTGAAGAAAAAAAAGATTTGAAACCAGCAGAACCCAAAATAAAATCAGCTCTTTTCAGAGGTACCATATAAAATGGGGAAATTCCCATCAGGCTACCTGAACAAGCCTTATACAGTGAATTCTCATTTTATGGTAGTCTCGCCGTTTTTTTACTGACACTCATACGAAATCGGAGGTTCTCGCCGAGCGTCCCATTTGAAATACACAGGGCACGCTGGAAACGTAAGCATCATACAAAATGAAACCAAAAATGATATAATTCCGATGATATTTATTTGTGTAACAAGCGATAAGTTTCGAACACAGAGAAGGACAGCGTATGGGAAAGAAAGAGCCGCAGAGAGTCGCGGCCGCCGGCACAGATCACAGCTCGCGTGAGCGCGGACCTTTAAATGAAAAATTTAACTTCTTTATTATTAATTATTTTTTTATGAGACTTTCACCAATATATTTGTGGCATTATTCTGATTAAAATGATACCAAACGCGATATAATTCGGATCACATTTACACTAATTTTCCGTTAATATAATTGTCACGGGAAGCAACTTTCATTGTTCATTACACAGGTAAATATCATCGGAATTATATCGTATTTGGTATCATTTTAATCAGAAAAATGCCACGAATATGTTGGTAAAAGTTTCATAAAAATATAACGAAAAATAAAGAAGTTTTGTAATTGGATTAGTAGTGGTCTTCTAGTCTCACACCGATATAGCCGACAATGTTGTGGCCGCGACGGCCCTCGAGACCTATCGTCGACCGATTTTGTACCGGCGATGGTAGTCTTCTAAACGCAGGGTTTCTTGCGCTCGTAAAACCTAACCGTCCTTTACACTCTCTTTTCTCTCTTCCTTTTTGCCTGTTCTCTCATACAACCGACTTCCTACAAGACTTTAGTCCATCCTTGACATAGAAGAAAACCAGACATCCTCGACAGCGATCATCCCTTGTTTCATTGCCAACTTTCACTTTTCAATCCGTACAATTGTCCTACCCTAAAGTGAGTCCGCAAGTTCAATATAAAGGCTTTTTATCAAACCACTAAAGTTGTTCTCCTTCCGGGATGACGACAATACGATTGAAACTCTATCGAGTTTGGCTTGATTTTAACCAGAAAAATCTCATAAATCTGTTGATAGAAGTTACTTACAAATAGAACTAAAAATTTAGGAATCACATTGTCTTGTTCATTAATCACTCTTAGAAAAGTTCCTGCCACTCTCTGCCTCTCTTTCTTTTGCATTTGCCGTCCTCTTTCATGCCCGAAAATTGAATCGCTTATTACACGAGAAATTATAATCGCAATTATATCGTGGTACATGTTTTAATCAGAAAAATGAAAGAAATACGCTGAAAAAAGTGTCATGGAAGAAATAAAAAATCATTAATTCGATCTACCTATTAGAAAAGTCGATATAAGCAAATGGTTGAGGCAGGCCATGTGGTTTTTGTCAGCGCGTTGTCCCTCCCTAAGGGAAAGTCCTTTAGGTTGGAGGTGTCATAAACAAAGAGGCATACTGTCGAAGTCGTTCTCACGGCTTAGTATTTTTGGGACAGCAGGACATTCTTATCCTCTCTCTCTCTCTCTCTGACTGTCGTCGTGTACGGTTGTCTTGAATAAAGACTCTTGGTATTTTGCAATACGCCCACGTTTATTTAAATTAACCATATCGCGTTATCCACCCTCTCGGTATTTTTCTTACATACCATGATCGTATCAGAATGGAACAATATTTTCAAGACGCGCGACGTCGGATTTCTTACTATGTATTTCCCACTTTTATTCTCTCGTAAATATTCGTGTGTCGTTCTATAGCTGACTGCTCCACTACCTTCATTTGCTTCCACCCCACATAAGTTATAATTAATCTCAAGCGGTTCTATTCAAGACTGCACACAGTCTAGAAATCTTTTCATAAATCCTTTTGAAGGCTTTGAGGAAAATGTATATGATCGAAATTGTTGTTCAACGAAGAGATAGTTTTATTTAATGCTATTTAACATAATCTCTTACTACAAAGAACGGTTCTTCTTCTCTTACAAAGGAACATGATCTCAAAGTCTGCCTCACATTGAATATTAAACTATTATAATTTATATTATTACCTGAATTGTTGCAAAAGTTACTTAAAATATAAATTAATTTGAGAGCAAAACGTGCTTTATAATCTTCGGAATTTTTTCTCTATTGGATATTGGCAGCGGATGCCAAATAATGCCAGCGTGGATGCTATTTCTATGTTAAAAAATGATGTAGGCTCTGATCCAGCCTAAGATGATGCAAGTTATGATGTAGGCTAAAAAGATGATGCAGGTTTTGTTTCAGGCTAAAGATGATGCAGGTTCTGTTTCAGGCTAAAGATGATGCAGGTTCTGTTTCAGGCTAAAGATGATGCAGGTTCTGTTTCAGGCTAAAGATGATGCAGGTTCGGTTTCAGGCTAAAGATGATGCAGGTTCTGTTTCAGGCTAAAGATGATGCAGGTTCGGTTTCAGGCTAAAGATGATGCAGGTTCTGGTCGAGACTAAAAATTAGACTAGAGGGCAGTACTATACCGGGGACACTAAAACCCCGGGCGTGAGCACTCTCATTTCCTCTCTGGGAGAACTAATCTTAGAAGACGATCCACGAATAAACGAAATGAATTTTCTAGTTTCTATAAATGATATAGATTTTGAGGGAAGATCGTCTCGTCAGTTTTACGTCTATGTTATGGAGAAGTATTCTGGCAGGTTTGATCCGAAGTTCGCGCGAGTAGAACAGACGGCGCGGCGGAACGATAGAATTTCGGGCGTCGATCGTCGATTGTCTTCCGAGAGTGAACGAAGACAAGACGTGCAGAGCTACCTAGGATCGCGATGGAAAGAAAGGCGAATCGCTCTCGCCGGTCTGTTTTGTCGCAGGAAACAAAAGCGCTCGGCTTCTTCCGTCGACTAGAAACGATCTTACGGTCTTAAGCCTCGGATTTCGCCGCTTTTCCCGCGAAGGCGTGCGGGAACCAAGAATCGCGAGAGGATCAACCTCGAGAGAGAAAGAGAGAGATAAAGCACATGTCTATATATACACACACACATACACACGTGTAGTCTGCTTATCGTTCGACTTCCAGTATCGGTTTCCGATAGAGCTGCTCGAGGATGCCGCGTAATTTGTCGGAGACTGACAGAAAGAAGAATCAATTCGATAAGGAGGAACGGGTTCATTTATTGTCCCTAATGAAGCAGTACGCTCCGCTGTTGGACAAGAGCACCTCGACGCTCGCCCGGAGGAAGATCTGGACCACCATCGAGAACGAGTTCAAGAAGATGGGATTCACGCGGAAAACCTCCGCGCAGCTGAAGAAGTACTGGCAGAATTACAAGTATCATTGCAAGAAGGCCAGGGCGCTCGGGAAGGTACTCGTTTTCTTAATCATTCGCTCTTGAAACCTCTCTCTTTCTCACTCTCTCTCTCTCTCTCTCCCTGTCCCTCGAAAGCTGAAGAAAACCGTGATTGATCTGACAGATACGTTCGACAACCTGAAAATAGGCCCGCCTCGAATTAAGCGTCTTTTGAGAAATATCCAGTGTGCCACTTGTTTTGTTTCGCATTTCGTTCAGACCGTTCTTTCATTTCTTGCCTCGCGATGATTTATTGCATTTTTCGTAGGCCGCTCTCTTCTTCATTTTATCAACTATTTACAGACAATCGAACCGTATCATTCACATTTCTTGTCTTGATTTGTTTTATTAGGTGTACAAATTAATTCGTAGGCGCTAATTTACAAATTATCCGCCAACGATCGAAATATTGTCTACTGTCAAAAATATTCTCTTTCTGGATCTTCAATTTAGTGGGTAAAAGATTTTGCTTTAAAGCGAAGTTACCGATTCCGAGGACCAGATATTAATTTGTATATCCAGTGCTTGCTTGGAATAATGAATAATCATGAGTAACACACTTTTATATTTGGAAACGCTCTGCGTCTTTTATATTTGTCCTGTTACGTTGCACCGTCGACAACCTGAAGAGACATACATTGTTCGAATTGAAATGTAACGTTTCAGCGATAGATAAATACTTTCGTTGAGTTTTCAATCGTTCAACGTGAATGTTGGACGACAAATGTAAAACACGTGTGCGATATTGGTACGGTAGTTACAGTTCGGCGAAGTTTCATAAAAATTCATGGTTAGAGATCGAACCTGTGCCCCGTTAAACGCGAATCATTGCAGGAGAGTAAAAAGTGCGCAAACTCGTCGGACAGCGAGTCTCCCGAATGGAATCGATACCGAGTCCTGGTCGAAAATCGGCCTGCGTCCAAGTTTTCGGACATCCAGGACGCCTCTCAGCCGACCACAGATCGTTCCCAAGTTTCGCCGATCGAGTCCACGGAAACGCAAGAAGATCCTGGTTCATCGGAAGAAGTGATCGGTATTTTTACTATTATTTTCCGAACAGCTGCCGTCTCGGAGTAATTTACGCGAAAGGACGGGGGGAATTTAGGGGGCAGAGACTCGTAAGAAGTTACGGTATCGTAAAAGTATAGTAAAGCTACCCGTTCGATGTACCTAATGCGAATGTAACGCGTACATCGCCGTGTTACGAGCGGTCATATTTTTGTGCGTCGCGATCGCCATTTAATCTGGCAGTTTCGGAACTGAGTGGGATTAAAATTTTGAAAAAATTCATACCTGTACTGTTATACGTATACCATGACGCTATCGTGTTAATAAGATCAGCTCTGCTGTTGTTCTTGAGGAAACGACGACTCGAGACGTAGGAGCTGTTCTTACAGATCTTGACATTGCTACTTACTTTAGATTGACCTTTGAACTTATATGGAGACGACTTGAGTGTGAGAGGGTTGTAGTAATAGGTCGATAGTACATCCGCGAATTTTTTCAAATTTTTACTGCAATTATTTTTGGAACTGCAGCAATTGGATCGTGTGTAGGTTTAACAAACGATTTTGGACAGCAAGAGGTTGACTGGAAATGTAATTAGTTTAACCCATTTGCATCATAAGGAAATGTGAAAAGAAGGCCGGTGTCACCAAACTTTCTTTTTTATTATATTTAAGTACAAAAATATGACTACAAGTAAAGGAACCTGATATTTCAGCATTATAAGTAAAAATCAGAATTACTACTTTCATCCCCAACAACACCCTCAATTTCTATTTTTTAGCTAACGAAAAATGGTAGTGACCAGGAAAATTGAGCACATATATCCGCTAATGATGCAAATGGGTTAAGAGGGTGTAGTACGGGGTTCATAGTATGTGTGTGAATTTTTTCAAATTTTTACTGCAATTATTTTTGGAACTGCAGCAATTGGATCGTGTGTAGGTTTAACAAATGATTTTGCACAGCAAGAGGTTGACTGGAAATGTAATTAGTTTAACCCATTTGCATCATAAGGAAATGTGAAAAGAACGGCCGTTGTCGCCAAACTTTCTTTTTTATTATATTTAAGTACAAAAATATGACTACAAGTAAAGGAACCTGATATTTCAGCATTATAAGTTAAAATCAAAATTACTACTTTCATCCCCAACAACACCCTCAATTTCTATTTTTTAGCTAACGAAAAATGGTAGTGATCAGGAAAATTGAGCACATATATTGCGCTAATGATGCAAATGGGTTAAGAGGGTTCTAGTACGGGATTCGTAGTATGTGTGTGAATTTTTTCAAATTTTTGCTGCGATCGGTTTAGCAACAATACTGGCTGCAATCTGGCTAGACATTGAACACTTACCTCCGACTTTAAGATCTCTCTTGCGTAAAAACGGAGAAAGAGGAGGAAGATGCAACGTTCACCGATCACGTCAGCCCTGAAAGCGACGAAACAGACGAGAAGAAGGAGATCCCCGGATTAGATCGTCCCCCGTCGACCGATTGCAAAACGAGAAACCGCATCGTGGTGTCCAGCGCAAAAATTTCGGACAACAGCGTGACGGTGTCGGTCCTCTATCCCGACGAGAACGAACGATCCGCGAGAAGCGAATTCTACCCGAGCACAAGTAAGATTACGACGTTTATAATCGTAGAAAACGAACGGCTGAAACTCGGGAATTTAAACGGCGCATTCTCTCTTCGGATTTTAGCGGACGTTTTATGGCAGCCGGGGGAACGGAGGCGCACCTGCGAGGACTCTTCCGACTCGCAAAACGCAAGTAAGGGCCTGCAAACAGATTGTTAGTTTCGCTTGAGAGGGGCGTTAGTTCGTAGTTTCCCGAATGTGTGCGCTAACGACACTTAAGGGACATTAACTCCGCAATGGTTCCTGCTCTCGCAGATTATGAATTGTTGCGCCACGATCTTACCCCAGAAATTCCGCAAAACTCCGCTGAAATACTGCATAATCTATTTGAAGCACCTTCATTTTCCAAATGACTGGCTTCGCTGCCACTGTGCTGGATCTTTATGCGGAATAAAAACTGCTTTAACCCCTTGCACTACTATTTATTTTCTGATTATAATGATTCGAAATTCTTCATCGTTCAGAATTTCATAGAATAACAAAGATAGTTTATATTTGTTGTATGCCTATGTTTTCTTCAAAGGATATATAACCAACTACAACAAAATAGAATTTTATTTCGGATTAACACTAGAACGACCGAGCACTAAATGCAACTGGCATACATTGCCTTATAATAACAAGAAAATAAGATTTGTTTAGATTTCATATTAGTTTTGTTTAAATATCTACTTCGATAGAGAAGTTTATGAAAAAATTTTCTCATGGAAACATATTTATAATTTCAATATCTCTAAAAGAAAAAATTAGGAGAAAGTCATTTTGACCCATCCGGTAGTTCTAGTGTTAAAGGAAATTAATAACGTTCACATTTATCAGACTCTATTCAGAATCTTCATCACGAGTCTGGCTCGTTATCGTAGGGCAAGGGGTTAATTGCAGAACACAGCAGTCGCTTAGGAATTTCTTTCTTCAATGATGATAAAAGATAGAATCTTGCACGTTAGCACTCCAGTTTATTGAGAAACATTTTTATTTCGTTTAAAAGTCGACAGTCCACTTTGAAGTACCATTTTGTAGGTTATCGCAATTTCTAATTGAACCCGTTAAGGTCCAGAAAGTGCACTGCGACGTTTGAAGTGTTTGGTAACAGAGACGGTTTAAGGGAACAAAAGGAACTTCGCGAAGGGTTGCGAAGGGGGAACGGTTGAAGGTCGAAAAAGTGGCTCGAAAGCATAGTTCTTTAGTGTCTGGTGCAACGGCGACTCTTTTGAAGCAGGTAACGAGGATCGCGAATCGTCGGAGCACAGGATACGTCTCGACGAGTTCGAGAGAAGAAACCCACCGACGACGTCTGCTTCCGTCGAGAGCGGAGAGGGCAGTGCAGCAGTCGTTGTTTCGACGAAACAGGACGTCGAGAGGAACGATTCCCTCGGCTCGAAGAGGGGCTACGTTTTCTTGACCGATTATCGGAACAAGCTGAAGCACCGGCTGCTTCTGCAACAGCTCGAAGTTTGTAGAACGACAGCATACTTACCGGGTTACGCCACTTTCCACCTGAAACGTCCAACACTCGTTAATGCGCCATCGACAAAAGTCTGGCCATTGCTAGCTCTTCATTACACGAATCACGACTAAATAACATATAAATATTCTGTCATGGACATACAGTCGGGGACAAAAATAAGTGGACAATTACTGGAAGTAGGTGAAAATGAAGTTTAATCAAATTAACATGACTGTTATAATCTTAAGTTTTATTTATTATATGTCCTTTTAGTATATACATTATTTAGTGAATAATTGAAGTTCATATTTGCATCTTTGTATAAACACGCTGTAGTTAACGAAATTGATAACTATTTAGCAGGAGACAAAAATAAGTGGACACTTAATAAAAAACGTAATAAATGTAATACATAAGGAAATGAATACTTGGTATTGCCGCCTTTTACTTGTATTACTGCTTCCAGGCGTCTGGGAATACTTCTTATTAAATTTTCAATATAATCTTTATGAATTTTTTCAAATTCAGACTGTAACCTTTTGAATGAATCGACCTTTTTATTTCGTTGTTCCAATGGAACTTTTGCGTCTATTAAACTCCATAAATTCTCTATAGGATTCAAGTCGGGACTCTGAGCCGGCCATTCAAGTAATTTAATATTGGAATCCCCAAAAAATTTTATAGTTTTCTTAGCAGTATGTTTAGGGTCATTGTCTTGTTGGAAGACAAATTTGTCGTCGCAACCCATCTTTACTACTGCTTCTTCTAAATTTTCACTTAGAATATCAATATACTTGTCTGCATTCATAATTCCGTCAATTTCTGCTAACGTACCAACTCCATTCCACGAAAAGCACCCCCACACCATTAATGATCCGCCGCCAAATTTAACTGTGGGTGTAATAAATGCTTTTTTATACGCTTCATTGTTTTTTCTCCAGACTTTGTGCTTCTTTTTTAATTGCCGCAACTTAATTTTACTTTCGTCGCTCCGAGCTATATTTTTTCAGAATGCAAGTGGCATATTCACATATTTTTTTGCAAATGTTAAACGTTTTCTCATATTAATTTGATTGATGTATGGCTTACGTCTAGCCTTGCAACATCTTAATCCAGCTTCGTGCAGTCTTCGTTTTATTGTTTTTCTTGAAACTTTTAATCCCACTATTTCTGCAATACTTCTTGATTTAATCGCTGGATCCTGTCGGCATTTACGTACAATTCGACGGTCTTCTTGTATGGTGGTACAACGACCTGCACTCTTAGATACGCTGTACTTTTGAGCTACTACACGGTAACTTAATTTTTTACAGCTGTCCGAAACGATTAAATGGCGAATTTGATTTGAAATTTCTTTCCTTTTTGACATTCTGAAATTTTTCTAGAAATGCTTGGACTCGTACGAAGGCTGAGTTGGTAAATACTAATAACTTTGTGTGGAATCACTGCATGTAAGCTTGACTTCTACCTAATGTTTATATACATTTCTTGCCTCACGGTAACTTTTTAACAAAGTGTCCACTTATTTTTGTCTCCTGCTAAATAGCTATCAATTTCGTTAAGTACGGTGTGTTTACATAAAGATGCAAATATGAACGTCAATTATTCACTACATAATGTATATACTATAAGGATATATAATTAATAAAACTGAAGTTTATAACAGTTACGTTAATTCGATTAAACTTCATCTTTACCTATTTCCAATAACTGTCCACTTATTTTTGTCCCCGACTGTATGTAGTCATTGGAATTCCACATTTGTACGCGACTGTGTAACTAAAAGCTAGTTTAATTGCTGCGTCACACTCTTCACTTCCTGAAAATATGAATAATTTACCTTCGGTCCTCGTTTAGAGCGCTTCTGCCAATCTTCTTTTAGTCGTATACACTTTTTATTCGTTTTTAATATTTATTTTAGATGCTGAAAGTGGTGTAACTCTTAAAGGAGTCGTTCCGATGCGACGGTCGAAATTTTTTACAATGTCTGTAAAATGAGCGACGGTTCCAATTTTCTGCCCGTTCGTTGTTGCATTCAAGAAGAATGTTGGAACAGTTTTTTGGCTTCATTGCACGACTTTCTGAGGGAGATTCTCGGAGACTCGTAGAAAGAATCAGTTTCAAAGAAGGGAAAAATAGCGTCGCATCGGGATGATCCCCTAACAGACTAAAGGGGATTGTGCTTGAGATCAGGATTTCCCGTTGCAGACGGAAGAAAAACGTCTGAAGGTGAAGATCGCCGAGATGGGGGTTCAGGAGGTTCAGCTCAGGATACAAGCCGTGCGCGAGGACATGCGACGCGCCGAGGAACTCTATCGATTAAATTTGGCACGCGCAGCAGCTGGAAACGTGAATTTTTAAAGTCTCGTCGCAATCGCAGAAACGATTACTCGAGAAAGCCGAAAAAGAACCATTGTAATTATCTGACATTTATTATTATTAGTATAGAACCGTTCTAGCTTGTAGTCTTCGCGACGAGAGATAAGCTAATAAAGAAGTTACCGTTCAACGGGAAAGAAAAAATGTTGAGTGTAATTGAAATAGAATTGAATTCATTTAGGTTATAGGCAAACGCCAATTTCAAGTTGGACCGAAGTTTGATAAACTTCCTATTTCGTTTAGACTCTAATGGGAACCTTAATCGAATATACAAATTTATATTCGAATTGTTCGAAATTGGCCCGCAAAAGTTTGAAATTGCAATAGCACTCGCAGTTTAATTACGGCTCCATTTGAGACCAATTTGTTGCAAATACGCGGAACTTCCCGCGCGAGAATTGTTCGAAATCGAGCAATTTCGCAAATCGCTCTTTATAAACGGGGAAATTGTTTTTAAGAATAACGTCGATCAGACTGGAACAATTTCACAAAAATCACTCTATAGAAATGTTTAAAAAATCGCTTTCGCAGGTTTGGATAGGAGGGAGAGAAAATCGTGTCGGCGGCGTGTGCTTCAAGTTATTTTTATTAATCACCACCGGTTATCGTGTGTTACGACGTCGTCGACATTTAGAAAAAACGCATGGAACCATACAAAATAACAATGCGCTTAGATTTTCGTGGTAACCGAGCAACATTTCAAAGTCGCGCGCCGATTTTCATTGTCGCGAGCGCGCGTTTCCGTCGTTGATCGATATCGATCGTGATCGCCGCATCATCGACGGACCTGGGAATCGTCAACGAGCTACGGAACAGTAACGATTATCACATAACAAGACTCTTTTACTCTTCCTCTTTTCTTTCATTTCTTTCTTTCTTTTTTTTTTTTGTAACATTTTATTTTTATCCACACCATCGCAATTTTCCTCCGAAATTTCTCGCGCGCGGATTAATTGTTTGTTCGCTTTTGCCCTGTTACCATAATACAATTATGTATATCCGTCCAGCCGTTTCTCCGTCGCGTCGTCTTCGCAATAAGTGATTCTCCTCGTATTTAGTGATTGTTAATAATTATCACAGAAAGTTCGTAAAACAATGACCTTGACGTTTTCTTTTTGTAGATTGTACACGTGTACCATATCGTGTGTTCTTCGCGTGTCTATCATTGTCTCGTCGGTGTGCATGTGCCGTGTCTGTGTGTGCGTGTACGTGTGCGTGCAGATCACAAGTGTCTCCTTCACGATGCGTGTATGTGTGTGTACATGTGCGTGTGCGTGTGTGTATATATATTTTCGTGTACGCGTGTCTTGTTTCGAGAAGCGTCTTTTTTCCATTGCTATTCTCCGACGCGATAGTTTTCGCGTTTTGCGTTTAGTCCAGTGAAAGAGTACAAGAAACGCGTTTCTCTTAGCTCTGCGCCCTAATCGTGCGTCGCGCGATCAACCAAATCATTCTCGACGGACTCGAGCACGTTCTACAATTGCTTCTGGAAGCGTGCCGGTCGATTACGTTTGCTCGCAATCGAAACCGATTCGTTTCGATCACCTCCGAGCATTCTCGAAATTCTCCGAGACGAGTTTTATCGTTCGCTTCGTTCTCATGCTACTTGTAACTTTTATCATTTTTATATAAGGATAGACAATGCGTTTAGTAAAGGGGATAAGAGTCGTTTGTTAATATTCGAGGATCGTTCGATAAACCGTTCAAACAGCGATTTCATTGGTGGACTGCGGATTTTATGTACTCTCAGCAAAAACGGGTGTAATTTCGAACGATAAAAGGATTATAATAATTTGAAAGTAAAACCGGTTTATAAGAGAAACGAACTCCTATCCGGTACCTACGTGTCGAAATGTACGCGCACGATTGTTGTCCCGCACAAAGATCCGCAGTCTATTCGTTACTAAATCTAGAGTAACATACTACAACAACTTCTCTTGAGATTATTGTCTAAGAGAAACTGGTTAAGCTTCGTTCACAGGTTGCCCACTAGTTAACGCGCTAATAACAATGTTCAACAATCGTATTCACAACAGTGATCGAGTAGGTATTGTCTTTCCAATTATCAACTGCACGAACATGCTCCGAGGAACGAACGAATCAATCCGATGGTAATCGACCGTGGACACGGTCGCGTCGACAACGATCCGGTCGTCCAGGATGACGCGCTCGATCAGGCCGCAGCAGCGTAATCAGACGGAAAAAACTTGTCACGATGCTGCTCGTTAAGTACGGTAACAGTAGATTAGCGTTAAGTATTTAGAACTAGGCGGTAATAACAGCGATGCGAGTAGCGATACAAGTATTAACGGTACGCATTAGAGTAGCCCCTTTTAAATCTGCAGCATTTCAAGATATTTAGAGTTACGCTATAGTAAAACAGCTCCTTCGAGCTTTATGCTCGCGAAAGGAGAGAGCTCTCCTGGGAGAAAGTCGTCGTCGGTGCGTTGAACGAGTGTATGTGGTGGGGGATTGAGAGAAAGGGTGTGTGTACCTTGGGATTACTTAAGGACGAGAGAGAAGGGTTAGAGGGTCGGAAGGGCGCCGAGGGAAAGAGAGAAAGAAGTCGATAGCCGGATTTCCGTATCGATCAAGACAGTTTCCCACTGGTTCCGACGCGAGAATCGCGCGAGGCGATCGGCGTCGAAATTGTCTCTATCTCGTGGCTCGAATTCAATCCCGAACTCGACCCGTTTCACGTCGGTCCGACATCCTTCCGCGCTCGGAAACGTCCGAGGAGATCGACCACGACCCTATCCATGCAGAAAGACGAGGGTAATCGGATCGGTGCGACGACCAATCAACGAATAGTCGCGTTCCCCACTTCCGGGGAGCTTCCTCGATTACGCAAACTTTGTCTCGAGCGAGCGCTCTTTAACCCTCGCAGTACGATACGCTGAAGTACGGTAACGGGGTCTTTTTTGACTCACACCGATATTCCACTAATACATACTTCCTAATCCCCACCACGCATCGGAACCTCAGGCTCGAACTCTGTCCCCCCACCCTAATCGCTACTACCCCACGCAACTTCCCCACTCCTCCAAATAGACGAGTCTTTAGAGACCCCGTTGTCGCACTGCGAGGGTTAATCGTTCCTCGATCATCACAATTAACGCGTCCCCGAATCTTCTTTACTCGGGCTATCAGCTATCCCCGCGAGATGTCGGACCGAGGTCCCTTTTTTCCTTCTTTCGCCCTTTCCTTTCGCTTACCTCGTCTCATTGAGCACTTTCTCCTGCCAGCCGAAACGTCCGATTCTCAGAACAACTCTTCTATCATTCAACTCTTCATCCGCTGCGGCTGGAAACCCGTTTCTCGGGGCCAGATTGGAATTGTTGAAAGAATTTTTTTATAACCCTTTCGGAGCTTCGCAATCCAAAATATTAGCCGCTTCAGACGATTACGGTTTCTTTCGAACAAGATTGACAAAATCGGACATTACCGGGCGTCAAGAAGATCAGAGAGGGACAGGGAGAAAGGGAGAGAGGACACTCTACAGCTCGACGAAGCTTAATTACGAGAATTTTACACGGAAAGCACCTAGAAATCACGCTAAGCGGAATCGACCATCTTACCATTATTAATTCCCCTTGAAAATGTAAAAATTACTTAAAGCAACTGTTAGTTCGCGTGACCCGCTTACAATACGAGTATAAGTTAATGTAAATCGATTCGCCTCGACGAATTGTCTCGAGAGTCGGGTTTGTCGCGGCACGCGGATAGTGCGTGCGCGGGGGGACGATCCGATCGTGGATCGTCGGCGAAAACGATCACGAGAGCATCGTCGATCCCGAGCCACGTCGCGGAAACATTCGCGACTTCGAACACGATTGCTCGAAATAACGAGCTGGTCGCAAACGCCTGCAGATTTTTGAATTTTGTTATCAGAAATTTTCTAATAGTTTTCTCAAAGCAAACGGAAAATTTTTAGAATTAACCCCTTGACATACAAATTAAATAGGACTTGATGCGATCGAAGAATACCATTTAATTTCGCTCAAGTGAACAGTTACTTGAAAGCTGAGAAAGAGTACATTTTATATTTGGATTTTTCTTAATCAGATTGGTGTTAACAAAGAACATCTAACTAACATTAAAAAATAATAATTTAATAGTTCTGTTAAGTATGGAATATTTCAAAACATTTTGGGAATCGACACACGAGTGAAGCAACTATGTAATCTAATTGTATTAGTTTTTCCGGAAAGTTCTTTTCGTTTTTTTAACAGGTATTATAAATTGGATCAAACGACCTGACATTTTTTGAGCAATTAGAAGAATTGGATTACCGAATGACGTGCAAAAAAGAATTTGAAAAAATTCGCTTACCAAAACTTTTTTATTTGAGCCTGTAATGAAAATTTTAAATATGCGTTTTGTAGATCTATGTTAATTATAAACATACTGAAAATTTCATCGAAATCGGTTGATGCAGATAAGAACGACACGCATCTACAGATGTTAGAATTTGTGGATTTTAAGCAAAAAGTGACCAAAAGTCGTGAAAAACTACGATTTTCACCACTTTTAACTATTCGTAGCTCATGTGTATATTAATCGATTTCGATGAAATTTTCAGCATGTGTATAATTAACATAGATCTACAAAACGCATATTTTAAATTTTCACTACAGGTTCAAATAAAAAAGTTGTGAAAGGTGCCATTTTTAATTTCTCATGTAATTCTTACCAATTGCAATTTTTACAATATCTTTTCTGCACATCATTTGGAAACCAATTCTTCTAATTGCTCAAAAAATGTCAGGTCGTTTGATCCAATTTATAATACCTGTTAAAAAAACGAAAAGAACTTTCCGGACAACCTAATATATTGCACAGCGTCCGCCGAAAAAAGCGCTTGACGAGTCAAACTCGTCAAAGTCTACAGTGACCCATAAAATGAATGACGAGTCAAACTCGTAATTGTATGTCAAGGGGTTAACATAACGTTTCCATTAGTACGATTCTTGAAGAGCTTCCTCTGTTGAAAAACTTTAATCTTGATGAGAACGAAAGTTATTTGGATTTCTATCAGTTTTGCATACGTAAAATTTCTCGAGAAGTAAAATCTAGCGAAATTGTTTCTAATCGAAGAGTGCGTGATTTCCGCAAAATGGCGATCAGGCGAGGAATCAGTGCCGCGAAATGGCGCCCCGGCGTTGACCGAGGCTTCGAACGACGACGATCCTTCAAACGATCGGAACAAATAGAAAAATAGAACGGCTTCTTTGTTTGGGGGGGGGGGGGGGGGGGGCGTGATCTTCACGCGACAGTCGGTGAAACGAAAACGATTGCTTCAGCAGGATGTTTGACTGTTTGTCTTTTTGACTGCCAGTGACAAACCAGTGCTGTCAGCCAGCCGGGGTCAGTCAGCGTTCGCCTCTCCCGATTCGTAATTCCGTTTTCGGTTCTGCAGCTGGAAGCAAAGCTAATTCCATCTCGAAAGTTTCTCTCGGCGAGCTGGCCGAGTTTGCTAAACAACGCGAAAGGTCGTTAAAACTCTGCACCGGCGAATCGGTGACTGGTCTCGCCCAACGTCGGCTTGTCGCTGAGAGGGCGAGTTTCGAAAGATCGTCGTAGTTTCGAGCGTTCGACTCGGACACGTCCATCGGCAATTTCTATCGCCATGGGTACGGAATCGGAGCCCCGGTCATCCCGCGACCAATCGATTTTTCCTCGCCGATGTCGCGAAGTTTCGGCGACGGCGGGCACAGCATGGTGTAATACTCGAGAAATTAGGTCAGGTTTATGTCATCGTTTCGCTGGACTCGGATTCGTTCGCGAAATACAGACCGTTGAATTATTCAATTTTTCCTGGATTTGTATTCCCGCGACACTGGACCGAACATGCTTATGAATTTTTATCACGGAAATCACTCTTCCGAACGACTTGGAATCTTTTTCATCCTGATCGGGAAGGGGTTCGGTCTACTGTATCCAAATTTTGTTCGATCGAGAAATTAAATTTACATTGAACATTATAAATAAGATTTCGAGGTCTCACCGATTTATTTCGTCCAAGAGAAATCTTTTTAAAAATAATTCTTTGCAAGTTATTGGCAAATAAAAAATTCTCACGGTAGCCTAGACTTTCTGGATCAAAATAAAAAAAGATTCGTCTCGATCCGACGTATAGTTCCCGAGATAAAAATTCACAAGCACAGCCCGCTAGGAGAAATATTTGTACCGGAAGTCAAAGGTCCGTATTTTGCAAACGAACGGTAGAACAGCAGAATGATGACTTAAAGCCCGCCAGATTGTTCGCAAGATACGCGACGCTCCTCGTGTCGAGTCATCCTTGACGTTCTTACGATCGACCCGTTGAAATATCTTCTTAACATCGCTAACAAAGTTCTTCGATTATTGCTACTGTTGATCGGTGTCCGGCCGTACCGGTGTACACCTTGCTCTCGTTCCGTTCTCCGGATCTGTCCGTTCGCCGAGGCGTCGCGGAACGACGCGTCCTGAGAACGACGTCGGATCGAGCGTCGACTCGTTCCACTTGGAAGTTTCCGGGCCGTCTCGACGATCGGGCGGAGAACGTTCGCGTTCGAGTTGGAAAAATGTGCTCGAAAAAGTAGTACATATCTCGCGCGCACCACAGGCACTTACGTCGCGCGCCTCGTCGCCTCTTCGATACGCCTGTCAACGAAAATCAGCTTCGTTTTCTCCAGAACACGCTTCGGGAACGTCTTCTCAACGGTCTCGAAAGACTGATCATCGCCTTCGACGCGACGTCTACGCTCTTCGCATTATCTAATCGTACGATACAACGTGTTTACGCTTCTGTTTCTCAACTAGAGATCTCGTAAGATACACAAAGAAGAGTCTGGTACGCTAACAATCGCTATTTAGGCGCACGAACGACGCGCGGCGTTTCCTCCTCGCTTTTCCTCCATTTTCCACGCTGCCCCCCCCCGTCCACGATCTTGTGATTTTATTTAGTTTCTTTCATCGGTGCAAATCCGGCAACGACGCGCGTTTCACTCGCGAGGGTTGAAAGAGCTAATGGCAACGGCGCACAGTGGGCAAAAACGGCCTTTTTCGATTCAAAATCAAAGAACTTTCGATAGGAATGAGGTAGAGCGATGAAATTTTTTTTAAATGAAAGCTGAAACTTTGTAGAATATGGGAAAAATAGGGAGATTACGGTACGAACGTTTTTTAACCTTGAGAAAATTCGTTAAAGTTACACAATTTCAAGAAAATTTTGTTTTTGCCGCTAATACGCGCGGAAATGTTTTTTTAACATGCTACATATCGTTTCCCATAGATTTTTTCACGCTGATTTCAAATCTGTTTTCGAAATTTGTCTACGACCTCTGGTTTTTGAAAAAAATAGATTTTTGTGACACAAATTAATGAAATTTGTTCGTTAAAATGACTGGATAACACACTAGTTTGAAAGTATATCGTATTCTCATATATAAAACACAATAAAAATAATAATAATGAAGTATTTTAACGTTTTGAGTTACTTACGAAACATGAAGCACTTCACATTTCGTCATCACTTGACGTATCGCTGTCATTACTACTGGCACTTTCTTGAAATTGTGCAACTTTAACGAACTTTCTCAAGGTTAAAAAACGTTCGTACCGTAATCTCCCTATTTTTCCCATATTCTACAAAGTTTCAGCTTTCAATTAAGAAAAATTTCATCGCTCTACCTCATTCCTATCGAAAGTTCTTTGATTTTGAATCGAAAAAGGCCGTTTTTGCCCACTGTGCGGCGGAGACGGCGAACCGAGCGTGTTGTCACCGTAAACAGCCAAAACCGATGCGCCACCGATTTTCCGAAAGAGCCGGCAGCAGTTTCCCCCTATTGATCCGATTAAATCAAACCGATGACGCTTGGTCAACGTTATCCCTTTGGTCGCAGCGCCGGCACGTAAGCTGCGCTGCAAAGCTTTGCCCCGATGCACGGTACTTGCGCACACATTGATATGCATGGCGCATTCGAAATTTTGCGTGACTTCCTGTGACTCCTGTTTCGTGCGATCGCCGCGAGCAACGTTTATTCCGCAACATCTCTCGCGCGTTCTGCCATTAAAACCAGATGAAGCATTTTTCTTTATTCACTTTCAAACCAGCCCCGAAAAATGTCCCATGAAATGCGTGAGATTTGTACAGAATTGATTGCTTTGGATAACAGCGGTGGACCGGCTTTTTGAAATCGTCTAGAGTGTAGATTGACGGGATTTGCAAAATAAGCGGACACGGAAGAACGTACACTCACGCTCATAAGTCTTAGGAGGACACCTCTGGTTTTTAGTAAAACTCTGACATTTCGTATAGATTATGAACATTTAACTGTATTAACACTAGAACGACCAAACACTAAATGCAACTGGCATACATTTCCTTATAATAACAACAAAATAAGATTTGTTTAGATTTCGTATTAGTTTTGTTTAAATATCTACTTCGATGGAGAAGTTTATTAAAAAATTTTCTCATGGAAACATATTTATAATTTCAATATCTCTAAAAGAAAAAATTAGGAGCAAGTCATTTTGACCCATCCGGTAGTTCTAGTGTTAACTACATAATATAAATATCCTCCTGTCTTCAGCAATAATTACAACTTCAATGTAATAATTCATTAAAAATTATGAAATAGCCACACACCAATCACCAGATTTAAACCCCATAAAAAGAATAAGGGATAAACTGGACAGAAGGGTACGGAACTCTTTTGCTCTCCTTCGAAAACACATTTATGGAATATTTTGAAACGAGAATGGAATAACATAACAACAGAAAGTATGAAAAAAATTAATCACGAGGAGAAACGTGGTGGATTCTTCGATGAAAAGAAAAAATATATCTTTTTACTTTTTAGTAAGATTATGGAGAGGAGCAGCATCCTTTCTTTGACGTGTAAACCTAAAGGTTCATTTAAAAATAAGAAAAAATTTGTTCGCATCCTTCAACGATTATTTCATTTTTACAAAGTTGAATACGAATATGATCACTGTCTTAAGACTTATGAGCGGGAGTGTACGTGCGTAGATTCTGGCCTCGCTTCCGGCGAACGATCGAGTCGATCGACAGCACGTTAATTTTTTATGATCCAATTAACCAGTTAACTGTGGCGATCTCTTTGCAAAGCGTCCACCAGTATGTGTCGCGATAATCAAGCGATGACGGGTATAGTCGTCAAACACAAAGTAAGTGGCGCTATTGAAATATTTGGTCAAAAAGACGACTTTATTTTAGAAAATGAACAATTTTATTAGTAATATTTCTTTTTGTTTTTAGGCTGGCAACACTGTCATTCATGTATGCGTAGAATTTCACGTCAGTACATATTTTCTTTGGTTAGTTTCGTTGTGTTTTCTGAGCAACTAAAAGTGAATTTTTCGATTTTTCTAATGTATGATTTTCCTGAACAAAGAAGTTGCATTAAAACCAAATTGGCTTTACTTTTTGATCACGGTAGTACTTTGTTTTTTTCGTTTTGACACATCAAGATGAAAATCGGGATAATCAAAGATCCAGCGTTGCTGCACTGCTTACGAGTTAGCTCTCGGGAAGTTATAAATCCAACTCAAATTATTTATAATTTTCATTTGTTTGTTTCATTTCGTCTTGACCTCTAAACATTTTAAACATAGTAAAATTTACGAATATAATTTTGTTTTCGCCAGAATTACAATTTAACACTGGAACTACCGAGTAATAAATACAACTGATGAATATTGCTTTGTGATAATGACAAGACTACATTTATTCAAACCTAATACCATTTTTAATCTAACATGTGCTTCAATGAAAAAGTTCATTCAAAAAATTCTGATGGAAACATTTTTATAATTTCAGTCATTGCGAAAGAAAAAATTAGAAACCAGTCATTTTGACTGGTTCGGTAGTTCTAGTGTTAAATATAAAATTGTAACAAAATTTTACGCATCACGGATATAGTTGTCGTGACACAAAATTCTGCCACATCTCCATGACGGATATAGTCGTCAAACACATTTAACTGGTTAAGGAGAATCTGGTTGAGGACTTTGGATAACCGCGGCGCCGGCGAGTTAGGCTACCGAGCGAGGCGAAGAATCAACGAATCCGCTCGGACGTGTTTCGCCTGGCAACGAGGGTTCTGCAAACTTCACGGAACGAAGGGAAATATTCGAGAGAAGATCCCTGCGAATCGGCAATTTCGAAGCCCCCGCACACATTTCCCCGCCGCAGATGTTTACCCTCTGCTTACTCTCACTCCCCCCACCCCCGTGTCTCTGCCTCCGATTCTGTCTCTCTTCTCTCTGTCGCTTTATATCGCTTCGTTGGAATTTACATAAGACCATCGACACGGAAAAGGTATTACGCGGGCGTTCCGCTGCCGCGAGAACCATTTTCTTTCCGCGATCGGGCCGACCCGAACCAACGGAGACGTTAATCTCCGGGATGAAAACGTCGAACTCGCTGCTACGGCAAATACGGTAATGTCTCGATAACTGTCGCATTAGGATCAGCTTCCAGGAAAGCGAGCGGGAAAGTCGCTCCTGGCGAGATGACGCGTCCCTTATTCCTTCGCGTTTCCATTTATCTGTTTAAACAGAACTATATGAAATGACGAAATTCGATTCGACTTCTTTCAATTAGAAATTAAGCTCCAATTTTGCTAATTCTGTTGTGACTGCGGATTTTACGGATTTATAACAAGAATGAGTTGGTGCAACTTCGAACAGAAGAAAAATCTGGATAATTGACGAACAGAGCGACACTATTGTTTACAGTAGAACTACCGAGCACTAAATGCAACTGGCATACATTGCCTTATAATAACCACAAAATTGCATTTCTTTAGATTTTGTGTCGGTTTTTTTTTGAATATCTACATCGACAGAGAAGTTTATTAAAAACTTTTCTCGCGGAAACATATTTATCATTTCAATATTTCTAAAAGAAAAAATTAAGAGCAAGTCATTTTGACTCGTCCGGTGGTTCTATTGTTAAAATTATCCCGATTCGAGAATTCAGTTCCGCTAATGTATCGCCCGTGCCAAATTTCGTTATGATCCCCGGAGTAGATGAAGAGGTCGCTAGGATAAATTTAGAATTCTCGGTTCTGGTTCCATTAAATAAATTACTTCGGTCCCGTGGTATTTTTATGGCTGCCGGTTCGGTAGTCCCGTTAATCGAATAAAATAAGTTGGACCGAAGATGAATCGGCCTGTACGGGGGAAGTAGAAGAAGAAGAAAGAGAAGTGGAGAAAGAAGAAGAAGAAGAAGTGGCAGAGAGTGTGGGAACGCTGCCAATACGTGGGATTTTTCGATGAGAGTTGCGCGAAGGGTTCCAGGAATGGTATCGCGCGTGTCCGTTCGCGCGAACAACAGTTTGATCGTCAAATATTTGCCGGATCCGACCGATAGCCAACTTTGAATGCGCAACGACCGACATACAGATTTTTCCGAGCAAGAAATTACATCGGACCGCGCACGGCTCCGTTCTCGTGGAAACGGCCTTGGAAATTATACTCGGAAAGCACGAACCTCCACCAATATCTAATTCTTACTTTAAAACATCTCGATAAACATCTAGCCGATCTACCAGGGATCGAAAGACACGGTTTTCTCCAATTTTTCCCAAGACGATCCCAGTTCGGGAAAATTAAAAACGCTCGAGAGTTAGTGCTCGACGTTCTGCGGAATTTATCCTGAGTCCTAACAGGAGCTGCTGTCGCAAGAATAGCAATCTCCCGGATGTTCGGAGCCGGAAAAGTAGTCTGGGAAATTACAAGGAACGCGAAGGAAAATCCGCTCCGTTATCCTCGTCGTGTCCTGAAGTTTCGGAACGGTTTTAATCTGGCCGGCACGCACCATGCTCGATTAATCGCGGATAATTTTCTTTCTAGACTTGCATGTACGTGTGCGTGCGTGCGTGCGTGCGCGCGTGTGTGTGTGTGTGTGTGTGTGTGTGTGTTTGTGTGTCTGTTCAAAATAGTGGGCGACGCGCCGTGGGCGTTCGGCCCTGGAAAAATAACGAGGGCCGATCTCTTCGACGTTACGATACGAGCCAACCAATGAATTTCCCGAAACATGCGCGCCGCGTTGCCATCATAAATCAGGAAAAGTTCTGGGAAACTTTTCGACAAGGCTGCTGCGCCAGGACGGAGAAGAGTTGCGAGTTTTTCGGCTGTTTCGGCTGCCCAAGATAGTCTGCGCCCGCGGAAACCGCGTTCCTAGATTGCAGTGTTCGTTGCCACGCGTTGCGCAATTTCGAAAAAGCTAATCTCGAAACTGCGTCTTCCAACAACGAATCTCTCCACTTCATAGTATTTTCGACAAATTCATAGCCAGCAAAATAAAAATTGTCTAAGTATTTACGTCTTCCGTCGACGAATCTTTCCATTTCACAATATTTTCGACAAATTCCTAGACAGCAAAAAAAAATTGTCTAAGTACATATTCCGTGGACGAATCTCTCCATTTCACAATATTTCCGACAAATTTATAGCCATCAAAATAAAAATTGTCTAAGTACATCTTCCGTCGACGAATCTGTCCATTTCACGGTATTTTCGACTTTATAGCCAGCAAAATAAAAATTGTCTAAGTACGTCTTCCGTCGACGAATCTCTCCATTTCACAATATTTCCGACAAAATAGCCATCAAAATAAAAATTGTCTAAGTACGTCTTCCGTCGACGAATCTCTCCATTTCACAATATTTCCGACAAATTTATAGCCATCAAAATAAAAATTGTCTAAGTACATATTCCGTGGACGAATCTCTCCATTTCACAATATTTCCGACAAATTTATAGCCATCAAAATAAAAATTGTCTAAGTACATCTTCCGTCGACGAATCTCTTCATTTCACAATATTTCCGACAAATTTATAGCCATCAAAATAAAAATTGTCTAAGTACGTCTTCCGTCGACGAATCTTTCCATTTCACGGTATTTCCGACAAATTTATAGCCATCAAAATAAAAATTGTCTAAGTACGTCTTCCGTCGATGAATCTCTCCATTTCACGGTATTTTCGACAAATTCCTAGACAGCAAAATAAAAATTGTCTAAGTACGTCTTCCGTCGACGAATCTCTCCATTTCACAATATTTCCGACAAAATAGCCATCAAAATAAAAATTGTCTAAGTACGTCTTCCGTCGACGAATCTCTCCATTTCACAATATTTCCGACAAATTTATAGCCATCAAAATAAAAATTGTCTAAGTACGTCTTCCGTCGACGAATCTCTCCATTTCACAATATTTCCGACAAATTTATAGCCATCAAAATAAAAATTGTCTAAGTACGTCTTCCGTCGACGAATCTCTCCATTTCACAATATTTCCGACAAATTTATAGCCATCAAAATAAAAATTGTCTAAGTACGTCTTCCGTCGACGAATCTCTCCATTTCACGGTATTTTCGACTTTATAGCCATCAAAATAAAAATTGTCTAAGTACGTCTTCCGTCGACGAATCTCTCCATTTCACAATATTTCCGACAAATTTATAGCCATCAAAATAAAAATTGTCTAAGTACGTCTTCCGTCGATGAATTTCTACATTTCACAATATTTTCGACAAATTCCTAAACAGCAAAATAAAAATTGTCTACCCGAATTCCAACAAACTCGAGCGAAATGGAAATTGACAGGTGGGAAATAATGTAACAGAATTCTTCTATGTTTTTACTGGTTTAAATTAAACTCGTTTCTGCCCTGAACGCATAAAAGCCGCCGCCTAGTAATTCACTTTGAACTAATTTACTAAAGCTGTGATACTTTAAAAAAGGTACGGGAAGTGAGCGAATTTTCACGGGAGGGTGGGGTGCGGTTCGGACCGTCCAATATTTCTGCCGGAATTTTAATAAAGCTACCAGTCTTGACGTATCTTTAATCCCGTGACAGCGGGGTCCGGGTCTATTCTGACCCTCGGTACCTCAGTTTCTGGTGAATTAATCAAGTGAGCAGTTGCCGCATTAGAAAAAGTAGACTGCGGATTTTATGCAATTGTAATAAAAATGGGTATGCCAAGCACAGGTTTATGTTTAAGGCGGCACGTGTATTATTTCCAGTCCATTAAAATTGATAAGAGACGTGTACGTAGAGCCTGTATGTATCTTGCAAATTAATTCAGACATTTTTTATTTTGACCTAATTTCGTCATCCACGGGTTAGAACAAGTTTTCTCTCTGAAACGGTGCTTGAATTTCGACGGTGGTTCGAGCGAGTCTGATAAATAATACATGAAACGATTAACCGGGGAACCTCTTGACGCTAATCACGCCGCAGCACCGGATGCGTAATCGTCCTGTATTTGGATTAGCGCGATCGTAACCCGCGGCAGAGAGAATCGTAAAACACGAAGTGGAAAAGGGAGGCCTGCGATCTACGAACATTTCAAGATATTCTCCGCGTTCTCTACGGGATTCCCGTGCGTGCGTGTACGCGTTATCGTTGCGTAAGATCGTTAGGCAGCGTGATTACAGAGAGAAGTGGAACACGAAGGGGGCGGTTTTAACGTTCGAACGGTCGGTTCCATAACGTTGGAGGCTGTTGCGCAACGATTTGCGGAATTAAGGCGGAGAAGAACAGGGAAAACGAGCGCGGGAATTTATGGTGGTGCAGCTGGCCTCTCCGGGAAAATGGCACCCCTCCGAATTAACCCCTCTGAGTGGGGTTATTTAATTATTTAATTTTGATCTTTCCTGTTTAATCTCGCTCGGTGGCTCTGCACGCGTCACGCTGGAAAATAAGCTAATCTGTATTCCTCGAACCCCTGGAGGTTCGTTTCTCTGGTGATAGATAGACTGTCGAAAACTTGCTCACGACGCATGAAATACAAGAGAAAATTGAAGATGTAATTAACGGACCGTGAATATTAATCAAAAATGTATCAGTAATATTATCTGATGTTTGTTCTACTTTGTGTCCTACATAAAATCCGTTTCTGTTTTACCACCCCTGTCAAAAATTATTCGATCAAATAAATCCGCTGTAAGGTAAAGGCACCAGTAGTTGACCACCATGTACCAGTAGTTGACCATTTTATAGAAAAACATAAAAAATAAGGTTTGAAATGTTCTTATTGTTTTGAAATTTCGAGGTTCACTTTCATCAAAAGTGCACCTATAAGTGCGATTATAAAAACCTTATTTATTTTTATGTTTTTGTATAAAATGGTCAACTACTGGTGCCTTTACCTTAATCACATTGTGGGCAAATTTGTTGCGAAAATGCATTTCCGAGTCGTAGATCATTGCAGTCCCCTGAATAAACAGTTTGCTGTTTTGTGTGTTAACAGGCCGGAAACGTTCTAATGGAGAGGCCGTGATAAAGTTTGGCCGGGGTGATGCGCCGGAGACGTAATTTTCGAGGTTGAAGAATAAGGTCGTCGCGAATTCGAGTCAAGGCTTTCGCGAAGATAGAACGCGGCGGCGGGGCTGACTTTGACAAAGAAAACGGTGCGTTAACGGCACGCTCCGTTGGAATTCGCCGGAGACGGTGAGCTATGGGGAGCGGAAAAAATAGCACGGTAACGGCGAAAGGTGTCCTTTGGCCGGTGACGCGGCGGAAATTCCTCCGAGAATTATTTCTAGGACGGAAGAGCTCGAGATTAATTGCTGTTCCCGAAGGCGCTCGCTGCACAACGCGGGACCACGATGCCGTTTAATTAACCCTTCCACGGTGAGTGCATTTCGTTGTCAACTCGGCGAACACGCGAAAGAATTCCGCCGGACCGGAACTCGCGACACGCTTCCCTCACGTTTTCGTTAACGAACAATTATAGTCTCGCTTAATCGAGCATCGATCGCCAAATTTTTTTCGGCCTCGGCCCCAGCGTCGATACACGATTCCTTTGCTGCTCCGTTCAGCAATTTTATAAAATTTTGTCAACTTTGAGACCTCGTTAATTTTCTGCACCTATTTTATACAGGGTGAATTCGATAAAGCAGGACACCTAAATATCTCCGTTACTTTTCGTTGTACAAAAAAACTTCGTGGGACAAAGTTACACTGTTTGAAGGGCCACATATAACGGTGTAAGGGAAAAAAAATTTCAAGGTCATTTTTATGAGATTTCAAGGTTATCGATGTTTTTTTAAATGGAATGATATATTTTCGTTAACGTAATGTTGTAGCTGACAAAATAACGAATTCATGCATGTAACACAATATGACCTTCAACCCAGAAAAACGGTATAAATAAAATTCAACGTGTAAGATTCATTTGATGTATTTCTGTTACGCCAAATGTTCAAAAATATTCCCTTGAGCTGCTATACATTCAAATGTATCGCAATACACAACATAATAACAGATTCGGTGTTGACAGGAGGACAATTATGATATACCTTCACCTATACGTTCGTACAGAATCGTGTTTATCCACTACTAATTACTCAGAAGACCTTCTTGCTATCAGATTTCCACAGTTTCTAAGATTTCTCGATCAGTTTATCGATGAACGTTTCACAATGCGTTACTCGAAGGAAGATAAGATTGACATGATTTTCATTTATGGAGAAAGTCGACAGTGTTTAAGAGAAGCCGTGCAGTTGTACAAGGACCGATTTCCTAATCGTAATTGTCCATCAGTTTCCGTTTACTCCAATTTGATAAATAAATTCCGCGAAACTGGTAGTGTCGAAAATAAAAAACGTACAAAGGTGAGGACTGTAAGGAATGAAGCAAACACAATTAATGTTCTGGCAGCAGTGAATGCAAACCCTCATGCTAGTACGAGGCAAATCGCACGAGGAAGTGGCATTAGTCAAAAATGTGTAGTGCAAATACTCCAGGAACACAAATTTCACCCCTATCACCTATCAATTCATCAAGAACTTCATGGTAGAGACTTTGTAAATCGTGTAAACTTTTGCCAGTGGGGATTGAGACAATTGATAAACGATTGAGCATTTTTTAATCAAGTATTATTTACTAGTAACAGAAATACATCAAATGAATCTTACACGTTGAATTTTATTTATACCATTTTTCTGGGTTGAAGGTCATTTGAAGGTCATATTGTGTTACATGCATGAATTCGTTATTTTGTCAGCTACAACATTACGTTAACGAAAATATATCATTCCATTAAAAAAAACATCGATAACCTTGAAATCTCATAAAAATGACCTTGAAATTTTTTTTTCCCTTACACCGTTATATGTGGCCCTTCAAACAGTGTTACTTTGTCCTACGAAGTTTTTTTGTACAACGAAAAGTAACGGAGATATTTAGGTGTCCTGTTTTATCGAATTCACCCTGTATACTATTCTTTTCAGTTACTTTCTATTTTAAAATCGCGTGCCTCGTTCTTCTACGTCTAATTTCTTCTGTTTCGTGTCAAGGGCCTGCAGTTAACCCTCCCACGCTTCCTAATCCCTTCGATGCTCGCGTCAAGCACGCTTGTCATGAAAAGATGGCAATTTTTTTGTTTAACGTCGAGCACGCTCGCCCTCGCTCAAGTATAATTAAAACCACGCAGCTTCAAACTTGAATGGCACGCTCGAAGGGTTAAGGATGGTTACGCGACATCAATTTTCGTAACACAAAAATAAACTACTCTGATTAGGAAGGAAGAAGTTGATTAAACCTTCGCGCGGAAAATGAAAACGAGAAGGAATATTCGAAGACGCGAAAGAGAAGGAAGGAGTCTGGCGCAGTTCTGAGACATTTCCGCAAGAATGTTTAAAAATTGTTGAAGAAAGCTTGGGAATAAATAGCCGGGGGTCTGGCATGAAGGGTCAAAGAAGAGGGCCAGGAGACAAGCTGGTAGAAACGAGGAAAACACGAATGCCCGACTATAAAGAGCAATTTCGCGGGGGATGGGTGCTCGCGAGAATGTAACGAGCGTGGCAACTGGAGAGGGCGGCGCTTGTTAACGAACCGCGTAAATCTGTACTCGCTTCGAAAAACATCATGAAATTTAGTTCGCCGCCGAGAGCGTCCGTTTTTCATTTTTAATCAACGATCCCCAGGCAAATCGGCCTCTGCGATTCGCCGCTCGTTATTCCCATTGAATTGCCTTTTGAACGGCGCTTCGAAACAACCCGCTTCCCCACCGTAGCAGCCATTCGGTTTCTTCTCGGATTTGAAATTCTAATTTCCCGCGCTTCGAAGAGATTCAAAAGGGCCGAAACGAAGGAATCGCGGGTTGTCTCCCGGTACAGTTTTACGATCGAAAACGAGTCGCTTCTTCTCCGTCTGTCTTTGCTTCTCCGTTTTTGTTGTCCCCGAAAGCTGCTGGCAGCCGAGCCTTGAATTTTTAACGAGCCTTCGTCTGCTGGAAGCTCGTTTAAAGCGTAATGCTGTCGAATGATTCTTTAAGCGGACAGCCCTGCCTCGGGCCGCGGTAAATACATAATGCGACGGAATAAGCAAAGTCCGTCTCGTGGAAAACGCTTTTGTCCCAGATAATTCGAAGTTAATTGCATTTCTTCAAGAAATGTAATCGAACCTGTCAACCGACGGAATAATCGAAAGAAAGTCCTAGGTATAGGAAAGAGTGTAAAGAGCACGAAGCACGGATATAAGAAAACAGCTCACTTACGGTAAAATTTCAAGCCGACAACCGTCACGGGGAGACATTACCGTTTCAACGTGCAAGTTACTCGACCAGAAGAATGTTCTCGCGAACGTGAACAATAATTAACGTTGTTCGCCGAGGGTGGTTCACCGGGCGTTCACGTGCAGTAAACGGGCACGTGTTTTCCCCCCGATCGATCGGCAAGGAAACAGCAAGCCCTGTTGGAAGCTTCTCGTATTTCGAACGCGCCAACGACAGGCAGAATTTCCCTGGAACATCACGCGATTCTATGGGAGAGAAAAAACTCGGCTCGCAATTGGTTGTTCCGGCATCGCAGCCTTGATCGCGCAAATGGAAATGAAATTTGCAAGCACGGGTAAACCCGAGTGTTCGCGGCCGCGAGAAGAGAAAGGCGGGCGAAATTGTCTTGCTCGGGGCAGAAACCGAGAAGCGGAAAAACGTGGAAAGAACGGGCATTAGCCGAGCGTGCCGGTTGAAAGGTCGGGAAAATTTAGCCGGCCGATCCGCGGCAGCCATCGTATATCTCTGCCCCGGGAAAGTTCGGGTCTTCTTTCTGCTACGTTCTGCCCACGAATCCGCTCTGGATCCCGCTCGATTCCGCTCCGCCCACGCGGACCCGCGAGCGAGAAACCGCTCCGGGAAACACTCGGCCTTCCCACTTCCATCTGACTTTAATCACTTCCCTCCCGGGCTCTTTTACCGCCGTCCTTCCGTTCCCTTTTCTTTCAACCCTTCGACCGTATCGAGTCGCAAAGTATCGAGAAATACTCGGTCGGGTCCCGTTCGAGATGTCTCGTTCGATATTTCCTTTGAACACGATTAAAAGTGAAAAGTACATATCTTGTATTTGAAGCGTCAAAAGAGCGAGACTCGTGGGACCAACGAATGTACACTTACCGACAAAAGTTAAGAAACAAAATAGTCGTTTGGGAATTAGTGTATATTTTTAATCTCTTAACAATAGAACCACCGAACCAGTAAAAATGACTGGTTCCTAATTTTTTCTTTCACGATTACTGAAATTATATAAATGTTTCTGCCAGAATTTTTTTAGTGAATCTCTTTATCGAAGAAAATGTTGGAATAAAAATGGTATGAGGCTTGCATAGATGTAGTCTTGTCATTATTACAAAGCAATATACATCAGTTGTATTTATTACTCGGTAGTTCTAGTGTTAAAATACACATGTCCGAATTAAAAATAACGTGACGAGATTACGTGTCATACATGAACATACAATAAGTTTTTTTGGGATTATACTTGTATAAGCACTAGAATTAATATTGAGTCAAGGAAACAAAATAAATACTTGTGACAAAAGTTAAGAAACATGAAGACTTCTTGCAAGAAGTAGAATAAGCGATGTAAACAAACATGTTCGAAGGAGTCCAGTCTCCTTTATGACATCGTCGAATGTGGTTTGTATTATTAGCTGCAGTATATAAAAGTGAGGAACAAAGAATAGTTGAAATGTTTAAAAAAGGGCAGAGGAAAACTGACATTCCAAAGTGTTTGGTGTAAATCGTTGTGACGATGATTATAAAACGTTTTCAAGACAATGGAACTGTTAAAGTGGCACCACGAACCGGCAGACCACGAAAAACAAGTAAAAAGCTGGATCGTCGAATTGCAAGGCTGTCTAAATGCAATCCATTTTGCACAGCTGTCAAAATTAAAAGTCAGTTGGACCTCAGGAACATTAGCAGTAGGACAGTTAGCCGTCGTTTAGATGAAAATAATCTTTTTCACGGAAAGCATGTAAGAAACCATTTGTTTCTAAGAAGAATCTTAAAGCTCGGTTGGAGTTCACTAAAGAGCACATTAACTCGTCTGTTGCCGAGTGGTCAAAAATTCTATGGAGTGACGAAAGTAAGTTCAACTTATTCGGAAATGACTCTAGTAGTAACGTACGACGTCCTATTGGACAGCGATTTAGTGTCAAGTATCTGAAACCAACAGTAAAATTTGGTGGTGGTAATGTGATGGTGTGGAGCTGTTTCTCACGTAACGGTCCTGGTCCGTTAATACAAATAAAGGAGTCTATGAATACATTTGTTTATCGCAATATTTTGCAAAATCATATGTTGCCATTTGCTAAGGAGAAAATGTCAATGGAGTGGTCATTTCAACATGGCAATGACCCAAAACATTCTTCTAAATTAATTAACGCATTTCTCATGGAGCAAAATGTTAATGTAATTAAATGGCCAAGTCAATCTCCAGATTTGAATCCAATTGAACATTTGTGGGATTACGTTGGACGTCAATTGGGGAGTCATTCATTTACAAATAAAGCGGAGTTAATTCGAGAAATTACGAAAATATGGTCTAAAATACCACCCAAGCATTGTGTTCGATCAATCGAATCAATGCCATGCAGTCATCAAATCCAAGGGTTATCCAACATCTTATTAGATCATCATAAAAAGTATAAACACCTGCACATTGTTGTTTTTTGTTAAAAGTGATTACATGATTCAAGCACAGTATGTTTCTTCACACTAGAGCTACCGGACGAGTCAGTATGACTTGCTCCCCATTTTTTTCTTTTAGAAATATTGAAATTATAAATATGTTTCCGTGAGAATATTTTTTAACCGACATCTCTATCAAAGCAGATATTTAATCAAAACTGGTATGAAATCTAAACAAATGTAATTTTGTTGTTATTATAAGGCAATGTATGTCAGTCGCGTTTAGTCCACGGTTGTTCTAGTGTTAAATTTTGTCACAAACTTTTCTTTCGTTTCTTTGACTCAATATTAATTGTAGTGCTTATACAAGTATAATCGAAAAGAAACTCATTGTATGTTCATGTATGATACGTAATCTGTTCATGTTATTTTTAATTCGGACATATGTATTTCAGGACATTGAAAATATACACTAATTCCCAAACGACTATATTATTTCTTAACTTTTGTCAGTAAGTGTATCTTGTATTTGAAGCGTCAAAAGAGTGAGACTCGTGGGACCAACGAATATATTTCATCGTTCGCCGGATTAGACGGAAATTGCTCCGAAATTTTCCGCTGCACTCGCTGCGCTCTCGACGCGCCGATCCTAGATAAATCTACCGGGGAAGCTGAACGCATAATCGTTCGAGGGGTCCGATCGATAAGCGGCCAACGCAATTGCACTCGTCTATTCCCGACGAGTAGTTCATCCCTTCGGCCATCATTGCTTCAACTTTAATCCTCGGGATCTCGTTTCCTCGAGTCGCGTCGCGTCGCGTCGTGTGAACCGCGCGACAGCACAGTTCTCTCGAAACGGTACCGTTATCGTTTCTCTCCATGATTACATCGGATCTCTACTATCTCCCGCGAAAAATATCTCGTTCGACGAATCTGCCGTTTGTCGGTGCAACTAGGTCGCGGACCTTGGTGCAAAACACGAATTTACTCAAATGAGCCGGTGCGATTTGAAATTCTGAAAACAATTAGTCCGCGGAGGCAAATTTTCTCGACAGAAAAGTTCGATAGTAACCGTTTGAAAATAACAACAGTTGCAACTGCAACAAACGAACCGGAAGAGAAGCGCAGATTTGGTGCAAAACACGAATTTACTCAAATGAGCCGGTGCGATTTGAAATTCTGAAAACAATTAGTCTGCGGAGGCAAATTTTCTCGACAGAAAAGTTCGATAGTAACCGTTTGAAAATAACAACAGTTGCAACTGCAACAAACGAACCGGAAGAGAAGCGCAGATTTGGTGCAAAACACGAATTTACTCAAATGAGCCGGTGCGATTTGAAATTCTGAAAACAATTAGTCCGCGGAGGCAAATTTTCTCGACAGAAAAGTTCGATAGTAACCGTTTGAAAATAACAACAGTTGCAACTGCAACAAACGAACCGGAAGAGAAGCGCAGAATTGGTGCAAAACACGAATTTACTCAAATGAGCCGGTGCGATTTGAAATTCTGAAAACAATTAGTCTGCGGAGGCAAATTTTCTCGACAGAAAAGTTCGATAGTAACCGTTTGAAAATAACAACAGTTGCAACTGCAACAAACGGACCGGAAGAGAAGCGCAGAATTTCGCCCGGGACTGTGTACGGGATTCTCCGTTTTTCAGCCCACATTCTAAACAATCTCTCTCGACGATCGGCGTTCGACGGGATATTTTCCGAACGGGGCTGTGCTTTTTCTCGCATTTCTGCGAGCACCGTCGGATTGAAATAACCGCGTGCCCGCGATCGATCGGATTTTCGCGAACCGCTTTTCCATAGAGTTTGCCGTTCAGTATTCGCAGGAAGGGTATTCGCCGGCGTCGTTCGTACGAAAGAATCGAGAGTCGAGCACGAAGAGCTAGGAGAGATCGGCGGCCGCTCGACTTCCGCTACTCTTTGAAACATCTACGAGTTCTAAGAATATCGTCGCACGACCGTCGGAACGATAACGATCGTGCAAATAGGAATAAAACCGTTTGTCTGCGAGAAGAGAGACGGATAAAGAGAAGTGTTCGAAAAATGCGGTCTCTCCGCCGTGTCGCGTCGCTTTCTCGACGTCCGTTTTTCCACGGCGTCGTTCGGCGTCGTTTTAGCGTATCGGGAGGCGGTGTACATACGTAGGTACCTGGTCGCGCGTGATCGATCGCGCGAGTTACTCGCTCTCATCCTTATCCTTATCGGTCGAGGTTATCCTTGTCCTCGATGCTCCTCTGTCCTCTCGACGGGGGAACGGACAGAACCAATTCTCTCCCATTACGCGTAGTCCAACGACAAGGCCTGCACGATCCTCGGGTCGGCCTTGCTGGCCTCCCGGAACTCCTCCAGCGTCAGCCTGTTGTCGTGGTTCTTGTCCATGAAATCGAAGATCTTGTCCACCCTTTCCTGAGGCGTGTCCGTGTGCCCCGCCTGCGGTTCCTGTCCCTGAAACATTCCCATCGAGACCCAGGTTAAACCGTTTCTACGACCGTCTCCTGCTTGTTCAATTCTAGCTACCCGCTACCGTCGAAACGTGCATTCTCTCTCCCTTTTCCAAGTCGTTTTTCGAAAAGAAACTCCACCTTTCGGTGATCTGTCGCATTGTGCGCATTCACTGAGCGAGACCGAGCCCTCGGGACTCCTCGAAAATTGCTGACAACCGTAAACGCGAGAGCCCGGCTCTCCTTTCGGAGACTACAAATTGACCAAAAAAAATTGGCACATCGAGCTTTACGGGAGCCTCTGCAAAGCAGAAGCTTCAATCTTCGAATCTACGATGGGTCGAGTGGGGAAACTATTTTTTCCAGCTCGGTAGACGTCTTTGAATTTGTGAAAATTTCGAGCAATACCGACGACGACTTGTGGAAACTTTAATCTGTTCATTCGAAGCGTAATAAAATTGTAACTAAAAACTGTTGATAAACTTTTTGGAGCTCGTTAGAGAACGGAAACTTCAAGCTTTAAATCTCGACCTTTATTCTCACCTGCTACAGTACTGGACAAAATAAAGTACGTTCCTTGAATATTTTTACAATTACGTTTATAACTTCATAGTTTTTACAGATATGATAATTATGTATTTGCACAAAAAGAAGGTTTCTTAGTCTACTTTTAAGATTTAACCAAAATAATTTCATAAACATTTAACATTTTTCAATAGATAGGTCCGTTACATTTACAAGGATATTTTCTTTGGACAAAATAAAGTACGCATGTTATAATAAGAGTAAAAATTAAGTTCTAATTGAGAACTAGTATTTTGCATGGCCGCCCTTTGCTTGTATGATCTTTTGCAAACGCCGAGGAATGCTCTCGACGAGATTCCGGATGTGCTGTTCGTCGATGTTTTCCCATGCCTTTTCAAAAGCTTCGAGTAACTTGAATTTATTCGTTACGTCATCCTTGTCCACATTCTGGTCCAAAATGGACCACAGATTTTCAATTGGATTTAAATCCGGCGATTGTGCTGGCCAATCTAGCACTTTGATCCTCGAAGCACGAAAGAAAACAGCAGTTTTATGCGCGGTATGTTTAGGATCGTTATCTTGTTGGAAGATAAAGTCATCTTCCTGACCAATCTTTAGCAGAGACTCCTCTAAATTCTCGTTGAGGATGTCAATGTATTTGTCTGCTGTCATAATACCATTGATCTTGACGAGATTTCCCACACCCGACCACGCAAAACACCCCCACACCATAATACTACCTCCTCCATGCTTGACAGTTGTTTGGACATTTTCATCCAAATGCTTTTCGCCTGGCTTCAACCAAACCCGTGTTCGTTGTTTATGACCAAACAGGTCGTACTTACTCTCATCGCTCCAAATAACCTTTTTCCAGAAGTCCACTGGCTTATCGACATATTTTTTTGGAAATTGGAGACGTTTCAATTTATGAACTTTTCGAATTAAAGGGCGACGCTGTGCAAAACTGCTCCGCAGCCCAGCTTCCCAAAATCTCCTGCGCACGGTTCGTTCAGAAATGTTGAATTGCAAATTTTCCCTGATTACACGACTAGTAACAGTCGGATTTTTCTTCGTTTCTCGAATAATTCTACGATTTTGACCGATTGACCGATGTTATCGGCTACTGTGCCAAGCTCTACAAATTTTTTTTAGATCTTTCTGACCGCTGCTTCACTACCATTGTACTTTTCACCGATTTTCCTATTGGAGAGCCTCTTTTGCCGGTCGTCAACTATTAATTTTCTAATTTGTACGGAAATTTGTTTCGTTTCCATGTTATTCGCAATGGAATGATACAATCTTGCTTCTAAGAGCACTGATGGCTAACTGAAACTTTATTAATACGTTTATTTGTAAACGTTCATTTATCTCCAACCGCAAGAAAAGGTATCCTGCATGCCATTATTGCTGAAAGTAAATAAACACTCTAGTGCGCACTTTATTTTGTCCAAAGAGAATATCCTTATAAATGTAACGGACCTGTCTATTGAAAAATGTTAAATGTTCTTGAAATTATTTTTATTAGAACCTAAAAGTAGACTAAGAAACCTTCATTTTGTGCAAATACATAATTACGAAGTTATAAACGTAATTGTAAAAACATTCGAGGTGCGTACTTTATTTTGTCCAGTACTGTATGCCAGACAAAAGTTAACCATGATATAAGTTTGATGATAGAAGTTTCAAGCTTCAACCCCTTGCCCTACAATAACGAGCCAGACTCGTCATGAAGATTCTGAATAGAGTCTAATAAATGTGAACGTTATTAATTTCCTTTAAATCTATTTTTTTTTGTAGTTGATATATGTATGTATGTATGTATATTTTATTGTTCCCTTACGGGTTACACAGAGATCCCGTTCCCTTTACAATACTGTATTTTTTTTTCTTTATTTTACAATTATCCTTCACCTATCAGACTCTAACTATTCTTAATATCTTACACTATATTATCCTATATCTTTTAAATCTTATACTCTCTTTTCTTTCTTTCCCTTTCACTCTCTTTCACACATTCTCTCATTCACACCTGTCTTCTCATTTCTCTTCCTCTCCTTTATATTTTCCGTCCTGTATTTCTTTTCTCTTGCAATCTAATTCTTTCATCCATTCTTCCCCCCTTTGTAGTTGATATATATCCTTTGAGGAAAACGTAGGCATACAATAAACATAAACTATATTTTTTTTCTATGAAATTCTGAACGATGAAGAATTTCTAATCATTACAATCACAAAATAAATAGTAGTGCAAGGGGTTAAAACGAGCCGAGGCTTATTTTTCTAAAATGCTTTTTTACTTGATTATCACGGTTCGAGTATCCAGAATTAGATACATGTTGGATCCACGTTGGAATGCTTGTTGGACCCGTAGCCTGAACGACTGTGACCGAAAAAATTCGCTCAGTTTCATTCAATTATCCCGCACCACAGCGAAAAGCAGTACACAATAAATTTCGCTTGGGTCACGGCAGTCCCTCGAGTACCATTACAGTGTTAATGGCCTGCTCGCAGCCCGATCGGCGATCGCGTCGAGCGATGAATCAAGATGACAGGCGACGACGCATTCGCCGGAAGAATTGATCGACGGTGGTATGATCGTGCAACGTAACGAAAGGGCGAGAGCAGAAAGTTAAAGGCATTGCGTTTATTCTCGGCGGTGTAAAATTCGCGGAAAGTAGGTCGTGAACTTGGACGCGAGCGCGGCGTTAAATGAAAAACGAAGGCAACGGGGCGGCGGATTTTTTTGAAGAACCAAGGAAAGCTAAAGTGTAACCGGTCGCTGTTCAAACTTTAAGCGATTTTAAACACTTCGGTACGGCGCGCATCGGCCACGAAATTTTGCCCACAGACATTTGACATTTTTTCAGACATGTTGCCGTTGTTTTTGATTCCTATTATAGATTCCCAGATATGTCTATTTCTGGACGTAAACACTGCAATTGCAGAGATAAGGCAAAAGTTCTTGGCAGTCGACTAAAGTCGACACTCGGCTGTGCGTGTTCATCTGTGGCCGTCGACACTCGTACCGAAGTGGTTAACACTAGAACTACCGAACCAGTCAAAATGACTGGTTACTAATTTTTTCTCTCACAATTAGTGAAATTATAAAAATGTTTTGATCAGAATTTTTTGAATGACCTTCTCATTGAAACACATATTAGAATAAAAATGGTATTAGGTTTGAATAGATGTAGTCTTGTCATTATTACTAAGCAATACTCATCAGTTGTATTTATTACTCGGTAGTTCTAGTGTTAACCGAAGTTGCAGGTTTCCCTAGTACTTTATATTTTCGTTCTAAAGAGAGCCGCGCTGATATCCCAGAGAGTCCCGATACGTTTGCAACACCGCATCGAAACCGGGACACCGGCCACAAAGGCGGACTTTTATTCAATGATTTCTCGCGGCAAAGCGTGCAGCACCGTGGCATAATTTCTGTTTTAAAACGAGATGGAACACGCCGCCGGAGCCGAGCCGAGCCGAGCCGAGTTTTATCGTTGTATCGCGACGCACGCGTACCGCCCTAGCGAATTTTTCCTTTTTCGCGGCCGCAAAACGCGAGATCCGCGATACTGTTGCCCCGTGAAAACCGCGAGATCGTTTAATGCGATCCACGCGGGGGAGGAAATTGGCTCGGCCCGTGCCATTTTTCTTTCACCGTCACAATGGCTGCGCGGATTTATGCGGGAAATTCCTACGGGATATCGCAGTTGTGCGAGAATCGAGCTCGTTTCGCCGTTAATTGCGAATTTCTATGCCGAAATAAAAATTCTTTTGCAATCAGATTAATCGCAGGAACCGAGCAGAAATTCTTGTCTGTTTTTAAAATAAAAATGTTCTACCTGAATTGTAGGAAACATTTGTAATATATTTAACAGGCTGAAAATAATGCAATGGTTGTCTTAAATTGTTCTGACGCGTTTTCCGTACCGTACACTCGCTGTCCGAGGGTTAAACAAACGATGTATACTCGTTAAGTCCGTCGGAAGGGCCTGTACGTTTTTAAAAAGTTAATCGAGTCGCGAGGGCAGCTAATCGAAGTTTTTCGTGTCGAGATGATAAGCTCGATAGAAATCACGCACGCGGATTTCTCTCTCTCTCTCTCTCTCTCTCTCTCTCTCTCTCCTTCAACGTTTAACATTCATCGGCGGTTTAACGCTGCTAAGGCTGGAATCACGAGCAATTATCGCGGCGATGTCGGCCCGCGATATTACAGCATGTGAGCACGAAAACGAATAGCAAATCAACGGCAAAGAACCTGTTGTGTTCGTCGAGGCAACGTTAAATCCCCCGGGCGAAAATTACTCGTGGATTTTCAAATTTTATCCGGGTTCCTAATCTTCTGTGTTTAACCGAGTCGATAATTTTTCTTTAAATCGAGCACTCTCTACACATCAACTCTGTCACTGTGCATTTATTCGTAAAATCGTTCTGTACCTCCAACGCTCGGCGAAAACTTGATATATGGTTTTTGCAAATCAAACAGAAATATTGATCGTTCCATGAGGTCACCTTCTGTCACGGTGTAATTTATTTACTCGTAAAATCGCATCGATCTTCTCTGCTTTATAGGTTCGTCAGAAAGTTGTTGCAAAATATTGCCCGTTGGATTGGATAATGCTCTGCCACGCTGCGCGCCATTTATTTATTCATAATATTTACCTTGTACGCGATACCGTCGCGGCAGATTTTATGCATTTGCGATCGGGCACGCGAATGGTACTGTTGCTTTAAGCAAATGCTCGTTCCTGTAGATTACGAGAAACAGCTTGCGAGTAGAATTTCGTTTCAGTGATAATCGAGTCGTGGAAACGATTAATCATCCCCCAAGTTTGCTGCCAAACGTTTCGAAGAAATTTAACACTAGATTTACCGGCTGTTTAAGTATACAGTAGAGCACAAAAGTGTTCGTACACTTGGAATATAGAGATAAAAACAACAATGTTTTCTATATTATTAAGTATATTCAAATATACGTAACTGTATATTACACTTCTAACAACAAATGAGCAAAAAATAAAGACAATAACATCACTTAGTAACTTGAAATGAATTCAAAATTCACACTATGTACTGTAAGAAATTGCCAGGACAAAAGTATTCGTACACCACCATTTCTGTTGATAAACACAGCAGTTACGAAGGAATCACAACATTCCGATCAATGTAAACAATACTTTAGAAGATATCATGTTAGTTTCATTAATTCTAGTCGTGGCGAGTACACGTTATTAGTGAATATTTGCAATATGGGGAGAAAACGCAATGAAACTACGTTGGAAGAACGAAAAATTATTATACAGTTATACGAAGAGGGCAAGTCATATAGAAATATATCAGAAATACTAAAAAGAAGTCGATCAACTATACAGAGTATAATAAGTAAATATAAAAAAGAGAGAACATTGCAGAATAAAGAAAGAACATCTGTCATTTCATCACATAGAAACATGCACCAGTCATTTGACTGATACTGGTATAAGTGTCAATTACAAAAAACATATTTGTTACGAATACATATAAAATAATATAAAGTTCATAAAACTGATTCTTTAGTTATGGCTACAAAGAAAGAAAATGTTACATGCAGTAGGAATTTTGAATTGAAATTGCAAAACCAGTCATTTTGACTGGTCTGGGTAAAACTAGTGTTAAAAATTGAAAAACAAATTCGAATTGGGTAGATTAACACATTGCGTACGGCGCTCTGCGCGTTCAACACGCGCTCAAAGCCCGTATATTTTGTGTCATTTTGTTGCTTTCATAGCATTAGGGCGTATTTCATAAAATCAATTTTTGTTATAATTTATCAGTAACAGATTGAAAATATAGACGATTTTTAAAAAACTGTTGCCTTACAAATTAAAACACGAAGTTTAAAATTCCAAAATGTACAATAAAAGAACACTATAAGATACGGTACGCGTACGACGATCGGCACAGATCTAATGATGTACTGGCTACAATGACTGATCATTTCTACATGCTCTGAATGTCAAAATTCAATTATTTTGCTCATCATTTGTCTTAAGAATGGGAGAGGCTTCGTTACCGTGGTAACGTAACAAAAATATTTGCCGCTGGTTGCTTAAGTTGCCGATTGAATCGAAAAAAAAACATGAAAACGAGATATCTCGTGACCCGTACGCAATGTGTTAATTTTCTTCTATGAAAACTCGAATTCTCGATTATTCATCCCGTCGTGGAAGAGACGTGAATTATTTGTATCGTCAGGAAGAACGAGAAATAATGCTGTTATCGTGAATTTTGTCAATGAGACATTTTGTCGAGACGCTCAATTTCCAGTGGAACGTGCGAATTGTACGATTGGCAACAAGTGATAGTCATTGCGTGCGCGTTATTGCGCTTACGGATGCAAATGGGTCGAGCGTCGCGTACAAATATCCACGTTCGACGCATTCGTTGGAAAACGATCGTTCGTAATTGACGGGGCGCAATTTTTCGGTGGTAAATGAAGGTGTAATTCTCCGTGGGAACGGAGGCGCATCTGTAGCCAGTGTGACAGGCGCACGGGCAGTCGAATCGAGGACAAACGGCACGGCAATTACCGGGAACGGTCGCGAGCGTTATCTGCACGGGCCAAAAGGTGATACGCGTAATCCTCCGTTAAGAAAAAAAAACCATGGTTCTCGTAAATTTCGCGAGATAGCCGTCAAACGCGCATGAAATATTTTATAGGTTTGAAATGGCGAGGGGTGGGGGGTGAGGGGGGGCAAACAAGCTGGCGTTCGGCCAACCGCGTTTAACGAATATGAATGGACCGCAAGAGCAACGTTGTCTCCTGCGAAATGAGTGGACAGACCTCCATGATTCTCCGAGTAGCTCTCGGTAGCTCCCCTAACGCGCCCGTGCCACCCCGTGCACCGCCAGCGATAACGACCGTAACAGTTTGCTGCAGAATGCACCAGTTTCCGACCGAAACTCCGTTCGCATAAATAATGATTATTCCCGCGGGCCTTGGCTGCGCGCACGCGACCCGTATCCACGGCCGATCACTGTCTACCGTCTCGAGGATCGCGCCGGTATTTATTAGGGGGACCGGAAAGTAATGTCGTATTTTTCGTAAAATTGAAGTAGAGTAATTTTTTATTGACATTTTATTTTTAATTTGTGACATACAAATACTCTCGCACGGTTGACCATGATGAACGAAACTTCCCCGAGAGTTCTACAATCGTCTGTCGAGGTAAAATGTTGTTATCGAGTGCCACAGGCCTTCCTGATCGAGGTGCGTCAAAAAGATCGAAATTGCCCGATTCGAATTCACTATCGTTGGTACTTACGTACAGTCAATACTTCCGGATAAACATGATAAATGTTTCTTGTAGCTATTGCGCCATTGCTACCCTTTCGAAATTAGTAGGGGAGTGTTGCCGAATGCGTACCACTTACAGTGAGTAACGAAAGTATTCGAACGCCCTTTAAATCAGTATAACTTTTTTTTTAAGTGAATCAAACGACCTGACTTTTTTGAGGAGTTAGAAGAATTGGTTTTCCAAATGATGTGTTAAAAAGATTTTGAAAAAATTACAATTGGTAAGAATTACATGAGAAAATAAAAATGGCACTTTTCACAACTTTTTTATTTGAGCCTGTAATGAAAATTTAAAATATGCGTTTTGTAGATCTCTGTTAGTTATACACGTACTGAAAATTTCATCGAAATTGGTCAACGTTGCAATAAACTACAAACATTTCAAAATGAGAGTTTAAGGGTGAAAGTCGCAGATTTTTGATCTTGCCAGGGAATTTCGCCCTTATGTAATCATCTTTAAACGTTTGTATCTCATGACAACGTTAACCGATTTCAATGTAATTTCGAAGGCAGTTTATATATTCTTTAGTAGGAATTTGAGCAAAAATTATGTTTTGCATCTATGTATTAACTATCGAAGTTGCAATTTAATATGATTTTTTAAATATTTATTGATAGATCATTGTGATATAAACACTTTTATAAGATCATGCAAACAGTACGATTTAGGCAACCGGTATCCTAAATGGTACCAGCCGGTTTCCAAAATTGTACCTCATGTGTTGGATTAAAAAGATACAAAGAAATCATAAGAGAAACTGTATTTTGCGTTTACTTTCAGTTTAATATACAATACAACATAAAAATAAAATGAAATATTACATCACTTAACTTAAATACAACTAGGACAATAAGCACAAGCTTCATGTACCCACTTTTGGCACTTTAAGCATTGGATCATGTCTTCTAAATAAGAATTGTTGCAAAGAAAACAGAACCAATCGGTTTCATTCTCCACTTCTACGAGAACTGGAGCAGCGGTGCTGGTTGAAGGCGTGAAATCAATTTTTCTTTGTTTCATTTGTTTTGTTTTCATTGCAACTAATTCCTTTTTATAGGGGCTACTGTAAGCTACTTTCCCATGCTACAAAAATTTGAAATATTGTAAATCGTTTATTTTCACGGTAAAATTTGAATAACAGTATCTTAAATCGTACTGGTACGATTTAGGAAACCACAGTGTGGTACGATTTTGGAAAATGACGTCCCGCTAAATAATTGAAGCTAACCTTTAAAACGTTACCAGCATGTTTTATAAACTAAATAGAAATAAATAATATAACATAGCTAGTTTTCAAAAATATATAAGACTACCTCAGCAACTGTAGATTTATATTTAATTCAGCCGATTAAAATCGTTTAAAATTGACATCAGACTTGCCTGATTTCTTTGTGCTTCTGTCATTCACAAAACAACACTTCGTGCGAATGACTTTTTGGTCCTACTTTATCGACATAAATAAAAGTTCATATCTTTACCACCAAGAGGCATCAAAATGCATTAATTTTTAAATAAAAGAGGTGGTACGATTTAGGTGACCAGTACGCATTTGGCAACTCTCCCCTATACAATGCCGAATGTGCAACTTTCCTGGATTTGAATCGGTCATTTCGAACATAGTCTCTAGAAACACGATATTTTTTTACAAAACAGTACTAACTAATCTCCCGAACCTGCAGCCATGTACAGGGTGTATAAAAAGGTTTGATTTTGGCAAGCGTAGGCGTGTACTCTTCATCTTCCAAAGAACCGATCCCAGCGAAACACGAGAAAACTCGTGAGCGGTCCTTAACAGATGAGACGCGAACACGAGAAAACTCGTGAGCGGTCCTTAACAGATGGGACGCGAAACACGAGAAAACTCGTGAGCGGTCCTTAATGTGTTAAGCAATATTAATCAGAATGGATCGGTTCTTTGGCTTAGAAGAAGAAATAGAAGATGAACATCTTTCATGACTTGAAAGGTAATATTGATTGTGATCAATTACGTTAGTAATTGATAATAATAATAATAATAATAATAATAATAGTAACTGCTTACTTTATTAGTAATAACTGTAATATTATTTTTTATGAGAACGGTCAAGTTTTGACCCATGGTTCCTTTGACACTTTTTATCCTCATGATGAGTAGAATACAATGCAATAAAAAAAAAATTTGACCGTGAAATTCAAGGTCAAGGACACTTTTGCGGCAAACTTTTTTTACTGATCTTCATCGATCCGAAGATGTAGAATACGCCTACGCTTGCCAAAATCAAACCTTTTTATACACCCTGTACTGAACAACGTAGGTGTACGAAGTTACCTGTTGTTATCAGTAAAATATTGACTTGCGCAAAAACGACATTACTTTCCGGTCCCCCTAATATTTAACGGGAGCCTGGCGCCGAAATATCGACAGGTCGATGTTCTACGAGTCCCAAGGAGTAGCGGAGGGCACCGTCGCTCACGGAAAATGCGATTTAAAAGTTGCGAAATTCTGCGGACGATGCGACGCGGTTGAAACCGAAACAAATTGCGTTTCGACTGGCGAACGCGCGCGGCAGACTCGGAGAATCGATTCTCATTGCTATCTATTCGTCCTTCAGGTGTTTCATTCAATTCCGCGGAACAGCGCGATCACCATTTCTCGTTGGAAATGCGATTTAAAAGTTGTGAGAATACCGGAGGAATCGAGGCTAGGAACGTTTTCCTTTAACCGGGTTTGACGGGTCTCGACGGGGCTGACGAATCGAAGTTGATCATCCTGCAGGTTGTTAATGACAAGACAGTGCGTCGGAGGTTAACACGTTGACTGCCATTGCCACCCATATGTGGGTGACGGAATTATTTGTCCAAGTCTTAAAATGAATTTTTACGCTAATATATTAATCGTACCAAATTTTATTAGGATCTGTAAAATGCCAAAAAGTTGGAGAACTACACAATATTATACATATAACTTTTTTCAATTTTTATTTCATTAACACTAGAACTACCGAATGGGTCAAAATGACTTGCTGTTAATTTTTTCTTTTAGAAATAACGAAATTGTAACTATATATGTTTTCATGAGAAAATTTTTGAATAAACTTCTCTATCGAAGTATATATTTGAACAAAACTGGTGCGAAATCTAAACAACTGCAATTTTGTTGTTGTTATAAGGTAATGTGTGCGAGTTGCATTTACTGCTTGGTAGTTCTAGTGTTAAATAACTTACACATTGACTCGATGGAATTTTTTAGGTTTCCAGTTTGGCAGTCAAAGTGTTAAAACGTGTTTCCGTATTTTTCTGAAAATCGTACAGTACATCAAGAAATTGGTGAGGGGCGAGTCCTCGCGCCACGCGAAACAGACCGAAGCTTCCAACGTCGAGAAAAAGGTATTCCAACAGCTTTTAATTTCGTTCGGAAACGAACCTAGCTGATTGAATGTTGTTTTCGCGTGCGTCTATACTGAAACATTGTTTACAGCGATCGAGCGGGCCGAATGTTATCGAGCAGTGAGAGGAACCAGATCGTGATTGTTTAGTTTTTGCGCGATCGAACGGGCGGTGCTCTTTGTGCGACGTTATCGTTCCGCGCAGACAGGAAAAGTTAGCGTTCACGGCGAGCGAGCCGAACGTTGTCGAGAACCGACAGCGACCGACTCTTGATTGTTAGTTTTTTGCACGATCGAACTGGATTACCGTTGGTTTTCGCCGGAACTTTTAGCAGTTTTGCCCGGTCTCGAGAACGTTAACGAGACAATCGTCGAGCGCAATCCGTTGTCGACGGCGGCTGGCTAGATAGCGCTCGTTTCAGGTTAATCGCGACCCGCGTCGACGTGTTTTTACGGTCGATCGAGCGAAACAACGAATTTCTCGCAGATTCAGAGCGAGAACCGAGCGACGATAACGAGAGCATCGTCGAAGAAGACACGTGTACTCACTATCATCTCGTATATCGCCTCCACGATCTTATACATCTCGTCTCTCGTGATGAAACCGTCGTTGTCCACGTCGTACAGTCGAAACGCCCCTGGAAGCAAAAAATCGATTCTCTGTGATCACCGGTATATCATCGGATCACAGCGGATTTTTATGCATTCGTGTACACGCTTTTCGAATTACCGAAAGGAATTTTTTAGTGGATAAATTGACCGGATTTCTCGTGCCAAAATGTTCCATAAAAGTTAGAATTTGCATAAAGATCCGCAGTCTAATTATTGCAAGCTCGTTCGGTCTCCCGTGCGCGCGCGATATCGTAAAAATAAATTTAAGTGCTAAGCGGAGTCTCGCATAATGGGCTTTAAAAATGCAACAGGTCAATAAATATATAGTGTTCGTTGTGGAAAGGCTGTTAAAGAACACTCCTTAACGAGTAGACTATCCAGTAGGAGCGGGGTACACATTGTTGTAGGAAGATTGTAATACTCACAGTGCAGTTTCTCGTCCAAGTCGCCCCGCGACGTCACCGAGAGCGCTCTTATGAATTCCTCGAATTCTATCGTGCCGTCCTGCAAGAGAATCGTCCGGATCCAGTGGCACATTGTCGTCTCTCTTTCTCTCTCTTTCTCTCACTCTCTCCGTCGAGGCGACGAGGAGGACCATCGCGGAAATTGATTGTCCGGCGTGTTTCGAAAGCAGCCATTTGTAAAACGTTCTCGCGCTCGCCGAAAACTGTTTACCACCGAGAGGAAAATCGCGGGGGCGAGGAATCGTGAAATATCGTCCGGCGGGGACACGAGGACACCGTGACAAGCTACGTAACGCTTCGAGCTGGACCATTAAACGCGCAGACGCTGCTACAGTCTGTTTCCCAGTCCCCGGTGGACAATGCCACGAGTGGATCAACGGGAATGGAAAAAAACACCCGGGCGAACGCGGAGGCAGAGGTAAAATTACGATACACCAAGGCTTTGGCCAATACATGGACACTTTTAACAAATCACCGACGATTATTCCAATTTTTAAAAGCCCATGGCTAAAGAATTTTTAGCGAACGATACAAGTTACTTCCGGCAACGTCATCCGAGAACGTAAGATTCACAATATCTCGTGCAGCATATTTCATATGAAATTCCTCGAGTTTCCGTTCCCGAGACTTTCTAGATTAAAAAAATAAAAATGGTGTCTGCCTTCCAACGACGATGATCCAACACGCTTTCTCTTTCGCGAGACGAGCATAATGAATTGTTCGAGGGGTCCGAAATTCTATTGCCGAATGCCGCCGCGGCTTTATTCCCGTCTCGATGGCCACGAATACCACTTTTGCCTGCAATAAAACTCGAACCAGCCGCCTAAAACGACGGGCCCTCGCCCCTATCGACGGATCTTTATGCAAGATAAAAATTGTCCGCGTCAGCTCCGAGAAGAACACCGCGACGTACATTGGCTCCGAAAACTGGTGATGTTTCAACTGTGTTACGGTATCGTCGGAAAGAATGGCACGCTCGTAAACCTAGATCCGGTTTAAAGCCTCTAGCCTCGCAATCGGTTCCCACTAGAGCGAGCTACACCTAAACGCCGGCAGCACCGTAAGCTCTAGTCGTAAATTATACGTCACATTGTTACATTCTTCTCGGCGCTCTTTTCCTTTTACACATTTCTACTACGCGTTCTCATCGCGAACCTTGGAAATTGGCACGCGGATACGAATGGCTGCTTTGTGGACATTTTTGGACACCCGAAGCTGCTTCCTCGCGAGCTTTATGCGGTCACTCTGGTGGCAGCGTTTCTTATTCCCAGCGAGAAAGTTTTACCGATTTCTCTGCAAGCTTCCAAAGACCCTACGCGCGTTTCTTTAAATTTCCGCTCGAGAGAAATCTTTTGACACCCGAGGATTCTTATTCGCAAGCTTTCGCGGAATTTAGGAGATTCTAGACACAGTGTTTCTTTAAATTCCCAGCGAGAAATTTTTACCGAAGCTATTCATTTCTTTGCAAGCTTGCAAAGACCCTACTGCGTTTCTTTAAATTTCCGCTCAAGAGAAATTATTTAACACCCGAAGCTTTTTATTCGCAAGCTTTCGCGGAATTTAGCAGATTCTAGACGCAGTGTTTCTTTAAATTCCCAGCGAGAAATTTTTACCGAAGCTATTCATATCTTTGCAAGCTTCCAAAGACCCCTAGCTGCATTTCTTTGAATTTTTGCCCAAGAGAAATTTTTGGACGTCCGAAGCTTTTTATTTTCAAGCTTTAGCAGAATTTAGGAAATTGTAGAGGCAGTGTTTCTTTAAATTCCCTGCGAGAAATTTTTACCGAAGCTATTCATTTCTTTGCAAGCTTCCAAAGACCCTACTGCGTTTCTTTAAATTTCCGCTCAAGAGATTATTTAACACCCGAAGCTTTTTATTCGCAAGCTTTCGCGGAATTTAGGAGATTCTAGACGCAGTGTTTCTTTAAATTCCCAGCGAGAAATTTTTACCGAAGCTATTCATTTCTTTGCAAGCTTGCAAAGACCCTACTGCGTTTCTTTAAATTTCCGCTCAAGAGAAATTATTTAACACCCGAAGCTTTTTATTCGCAAGCTTTCGCGGAATTTAGCAGATTCTAGACGTAGTGTTTCTTTAAATTCCCAGCGAGAAATTTTTACCGAAGCTATTCATTTCTTTGCAAGCTTCCAAATGCCCCTACCTGCATTTCTTTGAATTTTTGCCCAAGAGAAATTTTTGGACGTCCGAAGCTTTTTATTTTCAAGCTTTAGCAGAATTTAGGAAATTGTAGAGGCAGTGTTTCTTTAAATTCCCTGAGATAAATTTTTACCGAAGCTATTCATTTCTTTGCAAGCTTCCAAAGACCCTACTGCGTTTCTTTAAATTTCCGCTCAAGAGATTATTTAACACCCGAAGCTTTTTATTCGCAAGCTTTCGCGGAATTTAGGAGATTCTAGACGCAGTGTTTCTTTAAATTCCCAGCGAGAAATTTTTACCGAAGCTATTCATTTCTTTGCAAGCTTCCAAAGACCCCTATCTGCGTTTCTTTAAATTTCCGCCCAAGAGAAATATTTTAACAACCGAAGCTTTTTATTCGCAAGCTTTAGCAGAATTTAGAAAATTCTAGACGCAGTGTTTCTTTAAATTCCCAGCGAGAAATATTTACCGAAGCTATTCATTTCTTTGCAAGCTTCCAAAGACCCCCAGCTGCGTTTCTTTAAATTTCCGCTCAAGAGAAATTTTTTAACACCCGAAGCTTTTTATTATCAAGCTTTCGTGAAATTTAGGAAATTCTAGAGGCAGTGTTTCCCTAAATTCCCAGCGAGAAATTTTGACCGAAGCTATTCATTTCTTTGCATGCTCCCGAAGACCCTAACTGTATTTCTTTGAATTATCGCTGAAGAGAAATTTTTTAACACCCGAAGCTTTTTATTCGCAAGGTTCGCGGAATTTTGGAAATTCTAGAGGCAGTGTTTCCCTAAATCTCCAGCGAGAAATTTTTACCGAAGCTATTACTTTGCAAGCTCCCAAGACTCCCAACTCACCCCAACTCCGAAGACTCTAGATTTTCTCGCAACAAATTTTGGACGCCCGAAGCTTTTTATTTGCAAGCTCCCGCAGACCCCAGTCTCTAGAGGCAGTGTTTCCCCAAATTGCCAACGCTCCCGTCGCAATTGCCGGCGAATTGGGAAATTGAAATGCTTTCCCGGCACGAAGTTGTCGAGGAAAAGTTCTCGCGTGACGAAGGACGAAACACGGCGAACGAACACATTGCTCTCTGCGAAAATTTGAAAGAGGATCGCGTGTCGCGAATATCCGACGAACGACGGGGATCGCGAAAAAGCCCCGGACAAAGTTGCATCAGCGATAGTGATCGATCACAGCTGTCCACTGCGACCAGAGTTTCGGGTAAAGCTGATTTTTTCGAACATTTTCGAGAGCTCGACGAGCATCGTCTCGAAACCGATAAAGCGGTTATCCACGTCGATAATTAAACTATCCAACAAATTTCAACTATTCTTTACGTTTCGACGACCAACAGGTGTTTTTGCAAGTTTTTGCAACGGGGAATTTTTTTCCGCGTCAACCGCGAGTGCTGTGCAAATGTTTCTCGCGCGAAACGATTTTGCGGACGTTCCCGAATGCAGCGGTATATTTGTTTGCAACATTATGGAGAATTCGATTGATATAAAAAAATGGCAGAAAAATTTAGATAGACGCGTTCTTGTTATTTTTATAAATTAATTTGGAACGGTCCGTGTTACCTCGTGTTAAAGAAACTCAAATCATTTGGTCCACTTTAAAAAACTTAAAGAAGGGGAAAAAAATTTTTGTACCGACTGCATTTTGGGAATTAGAACCGTAGGCAAATCAAGAAATTAGGTGTTGGACAGCGTTGTCGCAGGCAAACTTACACTGTTCTCGTCGTAAACCCTAAATGCGAGCATGGCGAACTTGGAGGGGTCACCTTGAGGATAGAACTGCTTGTAGATCTTTATGAAAACCTGGAATCATGTGCATCGATTTTCGTTCAATTAGCGCATCGCGCTTTTTACATACCTTTTTAAATACCTGTTCCGTTAGTCGGCCGTTGGGACAGTCTTTCAGGAATCCTTTATGCCTAAACAGACAGACGTTCAACGCGTTATCCAACTTTGTTCCGTTGCAAAATCGATCGACTAACGAATTTAAAATGGTTCGTCGAATCGTGGAAAAACCACACGGCACGATGTAATTAATCATCTGGTGTTCGTGGTAAAAATCTCGAACCAGATTGATTCCGAAACGAACACGACGATCTCCGATTACGTTTCACCGATCATTTTTCTTTTCGTGCAAAGAAAAAGCGAAGTTCGTTCGTTTGGACTCACCATTCTCGAATCTCATCCTCGGTAACTGAAACAGAAACGAAAAGAATCGTTCAGACTCCAGTGAAAGACACCGTGAAACGGTGGGAAGGGTGGAAGGTCGAGGACGATGAGGGTAGCTGCTGGAACGAGCACAGATTTTCCCAAAAATCCGACACTCTTCGCAACAATTTTCGAAACATTCGGTTTTTAATGTTGGAACCGCGCGGCCATTGATCTCTCAATGTTCGCCGCGTGAAATTCACGGGATATTGGCTGACAATTCATTGTTACATTTTAATGGAAAATAGTGAAACAGTTGGCAAAAAGAGAAATTGAATTGAAAGAGGAATCGGAAGCTCCGAGAATTAACAGAATGGAGAATCTGTACGAATCGGAAGCAACAAAATTAAATTTCAATCGCTAAAATTTGCTTCCTTTCAGAACCAGCTGATCACGTTCCCCTCGCATTTCATTTCCACTGTGTTTTCACTATGGTGATATTAGACTGCGGATTTTACGCATTTATGACAAAAATGAGTGGGTGTAATTCAAGACAGTAAAAATGAATTTTTCAGCATACAACAGATTCGAACAGATAAAAATGTTATTTTGCTCGCAGATGCTCAGCGATATTCCGGGAAGTTTTCCATTGTAAAACATTGTTGTTAAGGACGCGACTGCTCTGGAACAATCGTGGGAAGGGTAGGTCACGTTTCCGCACCAGTTTCCGCGGAACAAAAGTGGAGCCGTTCTATCGGGAGTATTCCGCCTCCTGCAGTTTTTACAACGAACGTTGGCTAATCTTGCCGAATAATTTATGGCCGGCCGGAGGAAATACACGCGGATCGATGATGAATTCCTGTTATTCCCCGAGGAAACGTTGAAATTTTTCGGAGCCGTTTCTCGATTAGTTCCGTTCCGAGTTTCGTCTGGTTCCTTTGCGGCGGTTCCGTTCCGTTTCGCTCGGGTTCGTCTCGTTCTCCGCGTAACGTTTCGCTTCGTTTCATCACGGTTATGAGGGTAACCGCTTAAAACGTGGCGCGCGGTGCCTCCAGCAAGGAGATTCAAAAAGAGCCTCGAAGAACCGGGATTTCAAGACGAAAACTTTCGAGAAATACGAAAGCTCGGACGCGACGGACCGAAAACCCAGGAAACGACAACTTCCGAAACTATTCTGATCAAACTTTGACGTATAGTTTCCTGACAGACGTCCCCGGTTACACTGTCCTCTTCGTTTTCTATTGGGTTGTTCGGAAAGTTATTTTCGTTGTTCTTTATGAAAATGAAAGACGATTTTCTTATAGTGAATAAATATTTTATTGAATTATATATTGTCCATTCTGGTCCAATACCTTTTGCCATCTTTCTGGCAGTAGCATGATTCCACGCTCATAAAATTTTTGTTCTTTGCTGGCAAAAAAACTGATGCATAACAGCCTGTGCTCCAATTAAGCCCACAATATTTGAAAGGGCCAGAGAGTCTCTTATTCCACGTTTAAAAAAACGTATCGATGTGGAGGGGCACCGTTTCTACCATCTATTACAATGACAGTTTGAAAAATAGGTTCATGAAAAAGTATTACAAATTTCATAATGGGGTTTCGTAATAGTGAACATGTTTATTTACTCTTACAGATTCCCGAACGACGTCTTCGTCTCTAAAGTCTTGATAGACAATTTTTCGTTTCCATTTAATTTTTGAACTCAAAGGTCATTCTAAGGTCATGTAATATAATATAATGTAATATATAATATAATGTATAGTATAATATAATGTAATATAATGTACATAACTGAACGTATTTTAACATCAGCTACACGATGCAATAAAAATAATTATACAATTATACACAAAAAAACATCGATAACATTGTAAATTCCGGAAAAAATTATCCTAGACAAAAAAAAAACATTCTTTGCAATAGAATGGTTTTTTCAAGCCATTCAAATAGCATACAACATATTTTGTGTACCCCCACAATTAGAGGAGATATTTAGGTGGCCTTACTTAGGTGGACCACCCTGTATAATGAATATGGATCCTAAGTGTTAAGTTGGCTGGGAAAAATACAATCACGTCCTTCGTTGGGAAAAAACGAAATTACTTTCCGAACAACCCAATATCTAGCCCCTCTGTACTCAAAATTTGCTCGCGAAATCTCTCGCATTTGTCCAGGCAAATGTTGGATTTTGTCGTGTTAACCCTCTATGGGCCGAATTCTCTTGCGTTGATTTCCATTTGCAGGCAACTTGCAAGGCATTTACTTTTACATTCCAAATTGTTGGTGCAGCTAATCGTCATCAATATTGTTATTGGTTATCTCAGAGACGTTATATAATTAAGACGTATAACGTCATCTTCTGAGAAAAGTAAAATTATTTGGTAAAATGTCGATATACAGTCGCGGACAAAATTAAGTGGACAGGTTTATCAATTAATGCAAAGTCAGTATAATTTAGCAAATAATTGTAATAAATCAGAAGTGTTAAGAATATTTAAATTAACAAAGAATAATGTAGTGAAATAAACAGGAATATCAATTATAATAACTAATATATTAGAATATATTGTTGTTAATTGGAAGTACACAACATTTTAGGTGGACAAAATTAAGTGGACACTTTATAAATATTCACAAAATGAACAATTAGTATTTAGTATTGTAGCCTCTTGCTTTAATTACTGCTTCTAATCGTCGTGGCATGCTTTCCACAAGTTTCTGGAGATAATTTGGATCAATTTGTTGAAATTTTAACTGCAATTCGTTTAAAAACACTGTTTTATTATGGCGTTTTTCTAATGGTATTTCTGAATCCAATAAACTCCATAAATTTTCTATAGGATTAAGGTCTGCACTTTGTGGTGGCCATTCGAGAACTTCTATCTCACAGTCTTGTAAACATTTTTTGGTTTTCTTTGCAGAATGCTTGGGATCATTGTCCTGTTGTAGTTATCCATTTATCATTGAGATCCATTTTTAGTGTTGACTCTTCGAGGTTTTCATTTAAAATGTCAACATATTTATCTGCTGTCATTATTCCATCATTATTCCATTTAGTGCTAAATTTCCAACTCCACTCCAAGAAAAACACGCCCATACCATTATAGATCCCCCTCCATATTTGACAGTAGGTAACACATACTGCTTTTTTAGAGCTTCATTCAATTTTCTCCACACTCGTGTCCTCTTTTTTTTATTTAATAACTCAAATTTACTCTCGTCACTCCATATAATGTTTTTCCAACATGATAATGGCTTATTAACATATTTTTTCGCAAACGCTAAACGTTTTCTTTTATGCACTTCATTAATGTGTGGTTTGCGTCCAGCTAAACAACTCTTTAAAAATTCTCATCTTTTAATCTTCGTCTCACAGTTCTTGAAGAAATATTTAATTTTAGTGTTTCAACAATATTTCGTGATGTTATCGATGGATTACGTTGAGTTTCTCTAACAATTCGTCTATCAGTGTATGCATTTGTGGTACGTTTCCGACCTCTACCGATTAAATTTTCGACAGTATTATATTGTAAATACTTTTTGTAAATTTTATGTACTGCACTTTTAGAAACTTTATATTTTTCGGCTATTTTACGATAACTTAGACCGTTTTTACACTCCGAGACAACTAGGTTTCGCAGATGAACACAAAAGTCTTCTCTTTTCTTAGACATATTGAATTCACGTTCTTAATCTGACTTTAGTCAAAAGTTTAATGTCCACTGAAGACACAGTAATATCACACATTGCCAAAGCTCAACGTTTGTTTACATTTTTTCCCTCCTAATATAGAATTTCCTATCTGTCCACTTAATTCTGTCCACAGTCTCAAGGACACCCATCCACACAAACACGTATAAATATTAACAAAAACATTCTTTTTATTATTTTATGTGCTGAAAATATATTTTCGATATCTACAAACATGTTCAACGTTAAACATTTCTAATTTATTTGTAACATGGTAAATGAAACTAAAGATTATTCAAAATTTACACTGTGTCCACTTAATTCTGTCCATGACTGTATTAGCACGTGACCTGAAAGTTACACGGGCCCACAGAGGATTAAATTTATTACAATATACTATAACTTTTGAACGCGCTGGAGAATGACTAGGTGATAGCACTCCGACGAGAAAGAAAGGAAAGTCGCGGGAAAGATCAGTAGAAAGAAAAGCTCGCGAGGAACCCGATCCCGGAAGAGGAAGGTGATCTAGATAAACCGCGGGTAGATAGTCGAAAGAAACAATTAAAGCTCGAGTTCGGTGGATGGTGGGAGGCCAGAACTGGGAAGCAGACGAGGGGGCAATTAAACCCACTTGGCCTCGTACCAATTACGGGCCAGAGGAGGTTCGCCATGAGAAACTCGCTCGGAAACCGGAGTCGTGTGGTCACCTCAAAACTTTCCTCGACCACTAAGGGGGGAAATTCTTCGGCGAAAAGGGAAGTCCCATCGTCGGGAAACCCGGCTCGTGCCGCTAATTATTAGACGTACGTGTGGTCTCGGACTATAACGCGCGGAACGTTTGTCGCCTAGCGGGTAAATACGCGAGCGTACGAACGGTGGAACGTGACGGAGCATGGCTGCCTTCGTTTCGCCGTTGGCCGCATAAACGCAACGATCCGTCGTTTATGGAGTGTAATATCCGTCGAGTCTCGCCTCGCGGGCCAATTCCATTGTGCAATCTTGTTTCCGCCGGGTAATCCGATCTACGTGTTTGCAGATTGACTCGTCGATCAACGGGAGACGAGAGTATCGCGCACCTCGATCGATCCGTCGATCGTTTTTCCCGTGTTCCGACTGTTTAAAATTCCCACCTGGCAGTTCTGACTAAAGCAGAAATTCGAAACTTTCACTCCGAACAATATACTAATATTGGTGTAGAATTATTTACTGGTTCTTTTTCTGCAAGTTTTTATATTCTAGCTGGCCTAAATTGTACACAGATTTTTACCACGCTTTTTTTCACTGACTCTAGCAGGAACACGAAACTTCTACTCCGAATAATATATTAATATTGGTGTACAATTATGTACTAGTTCCTTTTTTGCAAGTTTTAATATTCTTGCTCGTCTAAATTGTACACAGATTTTTACCACATTCTTTTTCCGCCTGTTACACGATCCTTTCGTCACACTTTAGATTTTTGTTTTATTGTACAGTTGTAACCTCCGATAAGAAGTTATTCTGCATTCTGTATTACATACATAATATTACAAGCTTAATATATTATAACTAGACATCGGATGTTTATGCAATTTCCAATTTTTATAGAAACATTTTAAGAAAGTGGAATGAAATAAAATCCTATTTTTAATGGGGACAGCCTTTGTAGATCCAAAGCAAATAAAAATCGTGTTAAATTCTCTCGAATTTTATATTATAGCATTTTTTGAACATTTCCAGAAGCCATAAATGCATAAAGATCCGCTGTCTAATTATAACATAATATTATATCCTTATTCTAATGTGAAGGTAACGCTATAGATGCATATAAGTTGGAGTATATTAATAATAGAGTATGTAAGGGATGTCAGACAGCTTAAGGAATCAGAAAATATAATAAAACGTTGATCTTTGTTATTGAGGGCAACGTCCACAGCATCCATAAGTGCGATACATTCAGCTGTAAATATGGATGCATTTCTATTTATGCTTCTCAGTACTGATAAATTCAGATTGTGACATACGCAGGCTGTTCCAGCCACTGTGGCGTCTTTACTTTTACTACCATCTGTGAATATGGAGAGTGCACCCTTTTCAAGTAAGAGCTGATCAATTAGAAGGCTGGGATTCCTGGATTCGACCACGGTTCGACCAAAATCAATATCAATGTGGATTTCATTAAGTAGGGTGGAATAATTATAATTATACACATTGTAGCAGTTAGAAGAGTGTACACAATAGTCTAGGTTGTCTTGGTCTTTTAGATTACTAAGTTTAAGTTTTCAGTTGCGGGTGACTATAATTCTTTTAATCCTAGTGATAGTGTTATAGATTAATAGGCCTGTGTTAGAATGGATTTTACAGAGATAGTTATTACACAGGAATTTGAAGCGCTCTTATATGAGCTGCAGTTTGGATGTGGATAGGAGAATCTTGGTGGGAGTACTACATCCGAGTTCCTTTAAATAAAAAAAAAAAATAAAAAAAACATCTGAGTCCCAGACAATCTTATGGCACGGTATTGAATTTTTTCAAGAACTTCGATCTGTTTCTTCTGTGTTGGAAAATAAATGAAACTGCCATAGTCTGCTATAGACCGAATAAAACTGTTATATAGTATTATTAACCCTTAGCACTCGAATGGCGACTGTAAGACGCCACTAAAAATTGCTGTATCGTTATTTAAAATATTTTTTACGTTATTTTTGTTTGTACGTAGTAAATTACTGAACACTTCAGTATTGTACGAGAAAAATTGCGTCATTTTTATATGTATGACATAAAAAAATATGTACAAGGCAAATATTCTTGATCATAAGAAATGTTTTGTTCTGGAGTTAAAATAGCTTCGAGTGCGAAGGGTTAACGTTTCAGGGTGTGCTCCTCACCAAGTGCCTGTGAGAAATTTTATTATATTAACCCTTTGCACTCGGTGCTATTTTAATACTAAAACAAAATTTTTCATCCGTCTTAGAATATTAATATTTTACTCGTACGAAACTGATCCGATTTCCGCTTATAACATTTAAATGTTTAGTAATCTATTAAATACAAATTTTGTAATGTAACAAATATTTTGTATTATCTTTTGTGATTTCTTTGAAATAATGCCACGACAATTTTTAGTGGCGCTTTAGAATCGCCACTCGAGTGCAAAGGGTTAATTGCTCTATCGCACCTTTTTTGAACATGCTCTATCTGATATTTAAACGACATTTGATAATAAAAAATGATGCCCAAGAATCGCACAGTTCACACTTTAGTTCAGTAGATTTCCGTGTAAATTGTCCCTTTCACCGAAACTGACAACAGTTGTCTCGCTAGTTGCAAACAGGTGTCCACGTAGCTCTTACATCTAGCGATTAATACCGACAATTTTGATTTCCGCGGCAGTGTCCGTTCCCAAGAACTTTTTCGAATAAAGATTTCTCCGTGCCAAAACTTCCAGTATAACAGGCTCTTAAATCTTAAGCGGACTTTGAAAACGGACCCGTTAGATACAGTTCCTTATCCGGACGAAAGTTCCGCCTTGTTTCGGAAACTGTGTTCAACAGAAATTACGTTTACCGTTTCGTTACACAGAACGATAATTTTCCTGGCGGACGAAAACGGAGCGATCTTTAAGCACGGGAAACTCGAGTTCGATAAACCGACGGAACTTCCCGGCGGACCTAATATATCGTTGTAACTCAAATTCTTCGCAACTTCTCGCTGGAAATCTTTCGCGTAGCCGTTCTAAACAGGTTGCGACAAACGCGGCCCTGTAAGTTTCACCGTGGAATCCATTGTACAAACAACGTAAAATAGCGACGCGCGGAGAGCTATTTTTCAAAGAGTCGCGAGACGCTCGGCGTCCCTTTCAAACGATGTGCACTTCCAACCGAAGAGACGCACTTCAACGCTGCGCTGTTAAATTCATGTCGGCCGTTAATCTTGCAAAGATGCCACCGAGAACGCTAATTTCCGGAAAAATACGACCCTCTGGAAACAGATATTTCATCGCACGATTCGCAAACAATGTCTGACTTGGATGAATCACACGATGCGTGTACCTCTGAAATATATATGCACTTCTAGCTGAGCAGATGCTCCGCGATGCAGTCGAATTCGTGTTACTCGTTAATCTTGGGAAAACGCTGCCATGCGAAGGGCGCTAATTTCCCGGAGAGAATACGATTTTCTTAATATTTAACCCATTTGCATCATACGGAAATACGAAAAGATCTTTATCACCAAACCTTTTTTAAATTAACATATATATAAGTACAAAAATGACTACAACTGAAAGAACCTCATATTTTGGCATTATTAGAAAAAATCGGAATTACTACTTTTTCATCTCCAACAACACCATTTCTATCTTTTAGCTAACGAATGATGACCAACAAAGTTGAGCGCATATATACGCTAATGATGCAAATGGGTTAAGGGGCGCTTTGGTGGTTCAGAAAAATATTTTCACTGCTCTATAAATATGTTAAAATAAAAATTCTTTTATTCGACCCTATTTTTCCGGTGTACACTCCCGCTCATAAGTCTTAGGACATCTCTGGTTGTTAATAAAACTCTGGTATTTCAACTGTATTAACTACATAACATAAATATATGTTCAGCAATAATTACAACTTCAATGTAATAACTCATTAAAAATTATGAAATAGCCACACCAATCACCAGATTTGAACCCCATAGAAAAACTAAGGGATAAACTGAACAGAAGGGTACGGAACTTTTGTCCTGCTTCGAAAACACATTTATGGAATATTTTGGAACGAGAATGGAATAATATAACAACAGAAAGTATGAAAAAATTAATCACGTTGACGCCAAGAATAGTGGACATTGTAATAAAGAAACGTGGCGGATTCTTCTATGAAAAGAAAATATATTTCTTCACTTCTTAGTAAGATTTCTGATTTTTATGACCTTGAAAAATGTTGGTATTTAAAAAATTGATACAAATGTGGATAGACACGTTCTTGTAATTTTTGTAAAATAATGTTAAGTAGTCAGTTTTAGTGCTTTGTAAATCTAGTGTTAAAAGGACATTGAAGTTGCAAAATATGAAAGAAAACCTTGCATCCAATATTCTACATACAAATAATAATCCTACATTACAAAATACTAATGTAAAGTGTAGAGTGTGTGAGATGGAACATAATCGTGTGCGTTCCTCGAGACAAACGAAATTCGACAATAGGTTCACGGGGCCTGTCAAAATGACGGGATCTAATATTTATAATTTACAATTATTGACATTGTGAAGACGTATTCATGGGGAATTATTCAACAAAATTATTTTTTTTTTGGGTATATATTACTTAAAAAATTGATACAAATGTGGATATACACGATCTTGTTATTTTTGTAAAATAATGTTCAGTAGTCAGTTTTAGTGCTTTGTAAATCTACTGTTAAAGGGAGATTGAAGTTGCAAAATATGAAAGAAAACCTTGCATCCAATATTCTACATACGAATAATAAAATATAATACTAATGTACTACAAACTACATTATAAAATACTAACGTAAAGTGTACTTACTTCTAAATCTTCTGTACCTCCGTCGGATCCACAGCACACAATTATTCACTCACGAGAATAGGTCCGAATAATTGAAGTACAATCACTAAACTCACAATCACTACACAACACACTTAACGAAATCGTGACAGCAGACGAGAAGATGTTACTCCGACCACGAATAAAATAATACTGTGATTTTAACCGTTCCCCTTCCACGGACGTGTGATACGAAAACAGGGAATTCCGGGAAATAGGGTCGGCGCCCCGCCATAATTTTTTTACCTTGGTTTTGTATCTAGTGTTTATAGACCCTCAGCGTCTAACCTGCCTACGATAACCTGACCGTACCACCTCCGTGGAGGGGATCATTGTTAAAATCGCAGTATTATTTTGTTCGTGGTCGGAGTGACATCTTCTCGTTCGTTGTCACGATTTTATAAAATGTGTTGCGTGTGTGTGTGTTGTGTTTGTTGTTTAGTGATTGTTTTTCAATTATTCGGACCTATTCTGGTGAATCAATAATTGTGTGCTGTGGATAGGAAGGAGGTACAGAAGATTCAGGAGTAAGTACACTTTACATTAGTATTTTATAATGTAGGATTAGTATTCGTATGTGGAACATTGGATACAAGGTTTTCTATCATATTTTACAACGTATATTAACGATCATTAATGATTTGGTATATAGCATAATTTAATGTGGTTCAAATAAGATACTACTTTAAATCAAATATTTTTATTTTGATAACCAGATAGATAAAATGAAATATTTTTATTTTGTATTTCAAATATTTCTTTAGAATGAAAATAAGTTGAGCAAGTAGTTAATATTATAAATTATAATTTTTAACATGAGAAGCTATAATAGTTAGCAAAGTATTATTTGTAGTTTAATTACGAATATATAACATGTTGATAAACAGACTACAATATCGTAATAACATTACAGGCAACAAAATATCATAAAAATATAAGTTACTGTCAACTATTTGAAATACTATTTTACACAGTCGTACACACACCTTCTCCGATCACTTTTTGAGATGTTGAAACTTTTTTGCGAATATTTCGGAAACTAAAGCTGAGCGGCGGTAACATGTATAGGAAAAATTTGTTCAGAATGATGACCTTGACAACATATTTCAAGGTCATCAAAATCGGTGAGGAAGCCTCTAATGTAAATAATTACCAAATTAAATGTATGATATTGTATGGTTCTCCAACTTTCTTGCATTTTACAGATCCTAATCAAATTTGGTACAATGAATATATTAACGTAAAAATTAATTTTAAAGCTTGAACAAATAATTTCGTCACCCAAATATGGGTGACATGGCAGTCAACGTGTTAATTCGACATTTTTAGGGGACTTGGGGCACCGGAAGTCGAAGCTGTCGCGCGCAGTCTCTCTCATCGGGTTTCGGTTCGCGAATCTCGCGGATGTAGCGAGTTTCGCGGACAAACGCTTCTGATAACGGTCCCGGGAGACCTCGTCGCTCGGTTCGGTTTACAAACGAAAGAATCGAGGCTTATCCTCGAGTCTCAGATCCGAGGAAGATACCGCGGTGCACAATGCGATCGTGGATAACGCGAGGCCGAAGAAACTTTTGTTAGTGCCCCGACAAAGGATCGGCCGTATCGATCGGCGGCCCCCCGTGTTCCGGTAGCTTCGAATAAAGTGAATTTACCGGTGATGGGACGCGATGCACTGTCGCGATGCACCGCGCACCCGTGCACCGCGGTCTGCATTGCGACCGACTCTTTCAGCTCGGCGAACAAACCGGATACCGATGCTGCCCGACGCTTTATTGCCGTGAATCGCGATCGTCCTCCGAACCGCCCGTAGCCACGCAGTCTTTTTATCGCCGTGACCTTGATTCGTTATCGAAAAACGATCTAATACCCGGGCCAGTTAATTGCTCCGAGTCTTCGCCGGCTCCACCTTTTTCCTCTCTGCCTCTCGCAATTTTCACGTTATCGAAATTGGACGTACGCTGGATAACTCTCCCGGCCTCGCGCCATTGTTATCGATCCCTTGATGGAGGAAGATCGGCCGGCAGGTTCGCACGGTTCTTCGAAAAGAGAGCGTGTAGGATTGCTTGATCGTTTCCTGATGGGGATTGAGTTTGAAGAGATTCAAAATACTTAGAAAATATTAACCCTTTGCACTCGAGTAGCGACTCTGAAGCGCCACTAAAAATTTTTTTTATTTAATGCAATTAGAATCTCAAAGTAGAGATTATTTTGCCATACATCATTTTTCTATATATTATACATTATTATAAACTATACAATTTTCTCAGATAGTTAACTCACAGGCATTCAGAAACGGGTAGGTTATTTTACATATTTCAACCGTAGGTCTTATGAGTAAAGGGTAGTGATCAGAGCCCCAAGTTTCGTCATTTACTTCTACATTGATCTTATAAGATATGTTTGCTGATGAGAATATAAGATCTAAATTGGACTTAATATCATTATGAAATTGAACATAGATAATAGTTTTTGAATTGTGAAGAAATAAATCAGATTTATTATAACTATTAAAAAGTCTTTCGCCGTTAGCATCATTATTTTTGCAATTCCAACTTATGAGGTGCGCGTTAAAGTCGCCCGTCAATATTGCATATTGACTTTTATTTACCTGGGTGAATATTTCATCCCACTGAGATTGCGAGAGTGTTGAATGGGGAGCTCTATAACATACAAATATGTCTGTAGAGAGGTTTATATTAGTAATTTTTATACCAGTTAGTTCTACAGATTGATCAGGACACCCCAACTTTTGCAGTTCAATGAAAGCTAAATTGTTACGAATCAGGATAAGAATGCCACCCCCTCTGAAGTGCAGACGATCTTTCCTGAAGGTCTTGAACCCGACAAAGTGAAAATTTCTGTCCGAATGTGTTATTTGTGACAGCCAAGATTCCACACATATGAAGATGTCCAAATTGATGAGGATATTGGGAAGTTCTTCTTTTCTCCTTAAGATGCTTCTTGGATTCCAAAACATTATCTTCAAATCCTTATGATGAGAGTTGGTCATACTCGAGTTTAATTGTATGTTCTTCTTATTACAGGCGATAAATGTAATTTTATAATTTATCAGATGAACGAGATTGGTCAGAGTCCTGTTCAGAGTCAGACATACTTTGTAATAGTAGTTTCTTTTTGATTCTTGTGCATCTTGATTTTAGACTTCCCACTAAAAATTGTCGTGACACTATTTCAAAGAAATCACAAAAAATATTACAAAATATTTGTTACATTACAAAATTTGTATTTAATAGAATACTAAACATTTAAATGTTATATGTGGAAATCGGATCAGTTTCGTATGAGTAAAATGTTAATATTCTAAGACGGAAGAAAAATTTTGTTTTAGAATTTGCCGAGTGCAAAGGGTTAAGGGCATTATCGAATGCTTGTACACATTAGAAAGATTTAAAATGATATATTTTGTCGTTCGATTTTAATATCCGCGCGTATTAATAATAGCGGTATTTTCGAAAAGCAGCGGGCAGAATTAGCCGGCGAGCCCACAGCGGAGAAAGTTGATCGGGGGGTATTTTTTTAATAAAATAAGCGAGGAGCATGCGATCGGTTTTTCATTATTCCGAATCGCTATGTTCTCGCTCGCTCCGCGTGTTTACCTTTCACGCTCGGCAAAGCGCGGGATTCGATTATTTTCGAGCCGGGTGCCTCACGCCCGGCGGGAGAGCTTGCTATTTAGACGAATCGAAATAAAACCTGTACTCCTGTACACGTTCTAAACACGAAAGTGTTTTCTGAGCAGCTGTGCAAACCCCCCGTTCAATAGTGTGCGCTCTGTACATACACTTAAACCAGATAGCACGCGACGTCTTAAAGACGTCTGTTTTACGTCCATTTTTGGTCTGAACGTCTTACGTCCTGAAAAGACGTCTTTAAGACGTCTTTTACGAGTCGTATTTAAGACGTTTCATTTCTTGACGTTTCAGTCATTCTAAACTGCTAGAGAAAAGCTTTACAAAATGTAATTGATTATCAAACTGAATATTCCATCAACAAAGAAGTGCACAGAAAAGTAATACATCAAAATAAATAGATAAATAAATAAATAAGTTAAATAAATAAATAAAGCATAAAATGTTAATGTTCGCGGATATGCTGAAAAACATTCTTTTAATTTATTTTTTTTATTTATAAATAAATAAATTAATTAATTAATTAAATAAATAAATAAAGCATAAAATGTTAATATTCGCGGATATGCTGAAAAACATTCTTTTAATTTATTTAAGACGTCTTTAACAGTATTCCTACCGCGACCGGTCAAATGACCGTTTTTAAAATTTCGATTAGAATTTCCTATATACGACGTAATTGAATCGCCTTTAAACTTCATGACTTTTCCTAAAATATGCGTATAATACTTTTCTCAATATTCACTTCTTTCTTTATTGTTTATTTTCTAAGAAAAATTTGTAGCGTGTCTTACCTACCACGACCGGTCATTTGACCGGTAGAACGATTTATATCTTTTTGTAATAGTATTCTTTCAAAGACTCAATTCCGAAACTATAAAGTCGTTAGAAACGAAAGGTGATGCAGTTGTGGCATGATTTTAGCCGAAAAGTGCCTTCCAGGGACTGCTTTACGGCACTTCAAAGTGTTTACAGTTCTCGCTGGCCTATCGGCCTCGCGGTGTTTTTGCCTGATTGGTATCCGAAGCGGTCCAGAACCTCGGATTTTCTTACACCGTCTTGTCTACTATGACTGTAAAATAAATAAAATCATAGCCAAAGGGGATGCCTAGACGTTTTCTCACGAATTCAAATCAGTAAAGTCTTGTGACTTGAACAGAGAGCATCAAAACGTGAAAGTTACAAGGAGCATATTCGGCAGTCTTACTATTTTGTATTTTTATTCTATTATTATTCTACTTTTATTTTATATTGTATTACGTGTTATAAGTGTCATTTTCAAAAAAGTGAACAAACCAACAATACTTCGTAGTAAGTTTCACATTTTATCTTTTGTTCATTTTTTTATCCATCTTGATTTACATTCTTATATTTTAGTTTTTATTTTATCCCTTGAATATTCATTCCCAAAATGTCAAGACGTTTGAAGAGCGTAAATTTGCTATTAGAGAAAATAAATAATATTGATGAAGAGTGTTCCGAAGATGATCAGGAAATTTTTGACATTGAAAATGACAATGCGGAAAATTATGATCTATTTGAGACCGACTCGAACACCGATGAAGACGAAGAGAATGTTTCGAACGTACGTAGAGGACGAAAGAGAAGGAGATTTTTAGTTCGTTCCGATAGTGAGAATGAGGAAGAGGTAATCGAAACTGCTGTAGACGGAACTGTTTGGCAAGAAGTAACAGAATTGTCTAATCCTGAAAGAGCACCTATTCATAATATTTTATTATTTACGAAATATTTTAGCTTTACGAAATATTATGAAAGGTATAGTTGTGACGGCATTTTCTCTGATTATTGATAAGAATTATCTTCATTCTATATTAAAAATATAAGTTGTTCTAAAGACCGGTCATTTGACCGGTCGCGGTAGAAATAGGTATACGTGAAATGTCGGTAGGAATAGTGTTAAGACGTCTCTGTGCTATCTGGGAAGTAATAGGCGTGACGATTTTGCGTTGCATGTTTCGTTACATCTTTTATGAAATCACCCCCCATCTGTACAACACTTTTCTCTCTCTCTCTCACTCTCTCTCTCTCTCTCTCTCTCTCTCTCTCTCTCTCTCTCTCTCTCTCTCTCTCGAACGAGGAGTCCCTTCTCGAAAGATTTTTGTACTTTTTGCCCGTCCGTTTACCTTTAGCTTTATGTTCACCTTTTTTTTCTCTACTCGCTTTATGACTCTGTCGATCATCAGTACCAGGTAACGGATTACTAGGGTTAGGGAATTTTACCTGGGACGATTATCGTCGCGTGACGCATTTCCGTTGCATATTTCGCGTTACATCTTTTCTCAAATCACGCCCCATCTCTAAAACACTTTCGTGTTAAAAAAAAAGGAGAGTAGGTCGTTCGACGAATGAGAAAGAATCTCGGTCTCCCTCGTTCGGAATTGCTCGGAGGGCGTTTGCTCTCGCCGATTTTACGAGCATCGGGGCCAGTAAAATCGCAACGGTGGCAAGTCGAGTTTACCCAACAAAGAATACGTAAGAGAGCGTACATTACGCCGACGTCGATTCTTTGGAAAATTCACCAAGTCGCCCCCGACAACGCGAAAGACAAACTCGACGACCGAGGAGACCGAGGACTCGTTTCCACGTTTATCGCCGAAGTTCGAACTCTTCGAGAACGATCCCGGAACGAGAAAAAAGTCGATTCGGTCGCGTAATCGCTCGTCCCGGGTGTTCGTTAGCGGACCGACTCGAACGAGCTCGTTATTTCCGCGAGATTGTTCGATGGCACTCTGAAATGTGCGAACACGTTACTTGAACGGAACGAGGAACACGGGAGTGGGATCCGAGGCACGGAATTCGAACGAAAGTCGAGGTCGAGTCTCGAAACGCTATCGAAGCAAAAACACTGAAAGTATCCAGACGAAAAATCGGGAAGACGAGAGAAGAAACGAAGTTATTTGGATTTCCAAATGGTAGTTTGGTTAGAACCTGAAAAATACTAGAAGAGTGACACGGAGTATTTCCCGCATGGTACATCTCAAAATTTCACTTTCTATTTCGTGGAATAAATTATTTCCATCTCGTGGCATTTTTGATTCGAAATTAAAGATTGGTCTCCTACCACTGCCCGAAATTTCCATAAAGCCGCCTGATTTTTTGGTAAAATCTTATAATTATGTCATAGTAATGAGAAGCTGATGCATCATAGCATTTTTGGATTAATAAAAGAAACCAACATGTTTGCAGTCATAGATATATTCTTTATTTATAAGAAAACGTAAAATTATATAGTTTAACAAAAATCGAACTGCGAAATTTCCATAAAGCCAAACGTTTTTTAAGTAGATAACATCAATATTAACAAAAATTTCTTCCAAATTTCTAAATTAATACTTAGTATAATTGCCATTTTTTCGAATAACGTCGAAAAGTCGATTAGGCATTAATGCAATAAAAGCACAAAGAGTTTCTGCTTCGATCGATGTCCACGCTTCGTTCACTGCAGTGCATAACTCAGAAATTATTTTAAAATTATTTTAAAAATTGCCATTTTTTCGAATAACGTCGAAAAGTCGATTAGGCATTAATGCAATAAAAGCACAAAGAGTTTCTGCTTCGATCGATGTCCACGCTTCGTTCACTGCAGTCTATAACTCAGAAACAGAATTGTACTGTTTACAATTGTCATATACTTTTCTTGCAAGTATTCCCCAAAGGTTCTCAATTCGGTTTAAATCGTCAAAACCCTGATATTTCTGCTGTCTAACCACTCCTTTGTTTCTCTTGGTACATGAATTGAGGCGTTATCCTGTTGAAAAATGAAATTTTCAGTCTCAATTTCTTCAGTGAATGGTATTAAGACTATCTCCAACAGCTCCGTGTATTGTGACAAATTCATTTTGTGATTAATTCGACAGATTGGGGTTTTTTTATTGGCCCTGAATGCAGGCCAAATCATTAATGAGCCTCCACCGAAGTTATGACTCATTGCTACGTTAGGTTCTTTTCTTAAATCGTGCCAGTAATACTTGTGACCATCTGGCCCATCTAAGTTAAATTTTTTCTCATCGGAGAAAGTTATATTGTTCCATTCTTCTGTCCAGGACATATGTTTCTTTGTGCAAATTAGAGACGAGCTTGTTTGCGTCGTTCTTTGAGTGCTGGTTTCTGGAGCATTTTTTTCCATTTAAATCGCCCTGAACTTTTTACAATTTGCTGCACACGCGTCGTTGTTATTGGCAGTTGTAGCTCAGTTCGAAGTTGTGCTGCACTCTTTGTTTCCCTTGCTGCTGCCAGCCTCATCGATAATGAATATTGTCTTCTTGTCAACTTTTTATTTCCACCTGTTTCTTACCATGTTCTTCGCACAAATCTATATAATTATCTATTAAAGTACGCTATCTATTAATTTTTTTCGCAATTGATCGATTAGAACACCCCATATCTTTATGAGCATCAATGGATGCCTTCTCTTCACTGGTTAACAACTTTCCTCGTGGCATTCTAATAAAAATAAATACAAATATAATATATATATACAATTTTTATAAATTTAAAAATCAATTTTAGTATAAATACGCCCATCTCAATTACAATTAAAGTTCCTTAGCTGAGACTCACGTGTTATCCACACAAAATTTAAGCACAAACTAAGTGGCTTTATAGAAATTTCGTACACCTGTTCCGCGTCCTTCGACGAAATTGTAAACAGATTTAAGACGTAAACATTTGTGAGAAAGTGGCGCATATATCTCTACTCAGTAGTCAGTATACAATGTTATAGATATTTGAAAAGTAACAAATTTTTCTATATTTTTTAAAAATGCACCAAAATGTACAGTGGCCCGTATTAATATTCGGACACCAGAGTGTTCTATCCATTATTACTCTCTATATTTAACCAGAATTAAATTAACAGATTTTGTGTTTATTATTATGATAGACTATAGTCTGTTTTCAATGAAAACATAAATTTTATTTATTTAAATTAATTTGTTTACCGCATAACTAATAATATGTATAGAAATGTGTTATTCGTACGTCGCAAAAATATTCGGACACTTGATTGGATACAATGATTTTACATAAAAATTACATTTATATTATGCAATTTTCAAAATCTTAGTATTTCGTGGGATAGCCGTTTTGTTTAATTACATGTTGTAATCGATTGGGTATGTTAGTTATAATTTTTTGTAAATAATTTTGTGAGATACGTTTCCATTCTTCTAATATTCTTTGTTTTAGTAATTCTTTTGACCTGATTGGTGTTTGTTGAATTTTTTTTTCCAGGTGATCCCATAAATTTTCAATCGGGTTTAAATCCGGTGACTGTGGTGGTGGATGTAACACGTGAGGGCAATTATATAATAAGTATTCCTGAACTATTCGGGCTTTATGTTTTGGATGATTGTCTTGGTAAAATTTAAATGTTGTTTCAATATCCATTGCAGTTACACTTTTTTTTAGATTTTGCTTCAAAATAATCAAATACTTATTTTTATCCATGATTCCATCAATAAAGACCAATTTTCCAACTCCTTTTGACGATATACAACCCCAAACCATGATACCTGCACCTACGTGTTTAACTGTTGGATTTAGATTTTGAAAATTAATTTTAAATTTTTCGTCCATCGGATGCATATAAGTTTTTGCTTTCATCGGCGAAGACAACATCGTTCCACCACGATTGTTCTTTGCTAATAAATTGTTTTGCAAAGTTTAATATTTTCTTACGATTCGCCTCATTTATACTTTTACTTTTACGTGCATTTTACTTTTTGCCTGCAGATATCATGGTTTGGGGTTGTATATCGTCAAAAGGAGTTGGAAAATTGGTCTTTATTGATGGAATCATGGATAAAAATAAGTATTTGATTATTTTGAAGCAAAATCTAAAAAAAAATGTAACTGCAATGGATATTGAAACAATAATAAACACAAAATCTGTTAATTTAATTCTGGTTAAATATAGAGAGTAATAATGGATAGAACACTCTGGTGTCCGAACATTAATACGGGCCACTGTAGGTGGCTTTATAGAAATTTCGTGCAGTGTATTCGAGATCTGTTTCGACATTAGGTGGAAAGAGAGAGAGGGAGAGACTTGTCCTCGCCCTTAGGGTTTTCTATAGTGGTCGGCAGCGCTACTTGGCGCGAGCCCTTGCGAGGTTCGTTGAGCCGAGGATTAGAAGAGGGCCGGGTGCTTCTCGCGCCACGACCTCCGGTTCTCCGTTCTCCAACGGAACGAGAGATTTAAGGGCTTTATTACTGAAACGAAAGAAGAGAAACTGCATCCACCGAGAACGCGCTACCGACACGAATCAACTGTCGAGTGGATGGAAATAATGAGACGAACCGGCGCGCAAGCTTCCCTCGGCCGTGACGAGGCCAGCTTACTCGATATCTCTCGTTCAATGATGAAACGTTAAACCAATTGGAAAGTCTACCTTTCGAGCAACAATAAAACCTGAACCGTGCTTCCGAACCGTGTACCTACCGTTCCGTCTTTAAACACAATACAACCACCAATCCTTTCAATCAATAGGAAGAAACAATGGCGCAGGTAATTGAACGACTGCTTTTTCTCTGCCAAAATATCAGGTATCCAGAACAATTTACTCGACGATCTTTCTCTTACTAGATTACACTACAGAAATTCAAGCCAAGAGGGTATTAAATCGAACATCCGCTTCAGACACGTACAGTCCGCGGCAATACTATAAGACATCACTTAAAACGAAATAATTATGTGTTATATGAAAGAATTTCATACAGAGTGTTATTAGTTACTTCCGGGGACGTCGTTCCACGCACTGTTTTCATTAGAATTTTTGTGAACTTAAAGCTGCGCAAGCTTCACCTCTTGTGGGCCGTGACAAATCTATAAGACAATTGCTCGCAAACAGTGAAAACGAAAAGATCTTCAATGAAATATTCTTCTAAAGTGAAAGTAATTGAAGTAAATAATTTAACCCTTTGCACTCGAAGCTATTTTAACTCCAAAAGGAAACATCTTTTCCGACCTAGAATACTTCCCTTCTATATATTTTTTTCATGTTATATGTACATACGAAAATGGTGCAATTTACTCGTACAATACTGAAGTGTGTTTAGTAATTCATTAAATACAAACAAATTTAATAATGTAAAAAATATTTTGAATAGTACAGCAATACACTTAGTGGCGCCTTATAGTCGCCATTCGAGTGCTAAGGGTTAAGTAAAACCTGAAAAATATTTGAAAGAAAACCTTTGAGGAATACTAGCCAGGGAGGTTTATTCTAAAGGAAACCAGTTTAGTACTGTAGAACAATTGAAAAACTGCGTTGAAATTATATGGAAGAAAAGTAAGCAAAAAACGTTTAAAATCTTGTATAAATCTATTCCAAAAAGAATGTTACATGTCATAAAAAATAAAGGTGACAATACAAAATATTAATAACCGATCAAAATAGTCTGTACGTGTTAATTTTTTACAAAAACAGTACCTGTCTTATAGTTTTGTCGCAGTTAATAAAAGGTAAGTTGGTGTTACTTTCAAATTGTTAGAAATACTAACGAAAACACTGCGTTAACCCCTTGCCCTACAATAACGAGCCAGACTCGTCATGAAGATTCTGAATGGAGTGTAATAAATGTGAACGTTATTAATTTCCTTTAAATCGAAATAAAAATCTATTTTTTTGTTGTTGATATACAGGGTCATCCGCTTTTAAACGGCCAAACGTCAACCAGCTATAGAGGGCCCGAAATGGAACAACTTTCACCCCTAACACTTTTTTTGATTCGGCCTTGATTTCTTGAAAATATTTTAAACAATACGTACCCAAAAGATGTATTTAAAATCATTCTTAAAACTTGAGTCCCGTTACATTCCTTGAATATTTAGACGGGTGTTTAATGACGGGTTTTTGCAATTATCTAAAAATCAAGACCGAATCAAAAAAAGTGTTAGGGGTGAAAGTTGTTTCTTTTCCTCTATAGCTGGTTGACGTTTGGTCGTTTAAAAACGGATGACCCTGTATATCCTTTGAGAAAAATGTAGACATACAATAAATATAAACTATCTTTTTTTTCTATGAAATTCTGAACGATGAATAATTTCTAATCATTATAATCACAAAATAAATAGTAGTGCAAGGGGTTGAACGACGTAAAGAAGTAAATAATCCAGAAGTAAATAATAACACTCTGTATGAAAGACGATGAAATTCTTTCGTATAATACATAATTATTTCGTTTTAAGTTATGTCTTATAGTATTGTCGCGGACTGTACCTCGGTATTAGTTCTTATTTCCCCGTTCAATAAACCAGCGAAGAATCTAGACTGTGTAAAAAGCCGAGCAGTTTTTGTCGACGATTCGAACGTTACCGTAAGAAACGAGAGAAAATGTAATATAAGAAACGTGCCGGGAATCGTCGGGTACTCTAATTTCAGGTAGGGGATTACATTTGCAACCCTCCCGCTGTCTGCAGAGGGACGTCGCGAATATCAATACGGTCCGAGGACGGGGTTGTTCGCGGTGGACGTTGATTGATACGCGTCGAACATCGGCCGAGTTGCGAACGTGAACACGTTTCGTTCTAGAGTGCACTGTGCCCTTTGTCCCTTTGTTTCGGCTCCTCCCGCAGTTTCCCCAGGGCCGCGGTTTCGCATCCAAATGTTCGCGAACAACCGGACTTTATCGAGCGCGACACCGAGGAATACGGGACAACTGTTCGCCGGAGAAAATATGGTTGCAGTCGCCTAGCCGCGCCGCCACCGGTAGCAAATGTTGCGTGCGCGGACTCGGAAATTGGAAAATGCGATCCGAGCGGCGTCGCAACGTTGATCACGAATCCCGTTAAAGTCTGCCTTGCTCGCGAAAGCTCCTTTGCTTACGGGGAAATCCCTGCGATCCGAAAAATTAGGATCAATTTTGAAGCGGAACTGCTGCTTCCGCTTCATCGAGGCGAGAGCTTCGTCGATCGCGATTCACATCGTTCACTGTAATTTCAACGAGCACGTTAACACCTTTCAGAGACATCTGTGCGCCGTAGCGATTGTAACGAACGCCTCGAAATTGATTACGCGGCAATCAAGCAGCAGCTTTTAATAGGAGTAGCTCTTTCAAGTAACGCATTTAATAATTTCCTTTGGGTTTATTGCGTAAAATACGCGGTTTCTAAGCTTCCTTCTGGTACAGAGCAATTACCGACGATCATTTTAACAGGCTTCCGGTACCCATTAATTTTAATTGGTTCAAACTAACTTAATTATTTTAGATGGTAGAAACAAAACGGTGAAACATCAGAAGAATTTTCGGTAATTATTTACTTTACGGGCTTCCTCACCGATTTTGTTGACCTTGAAATATGTTGTCAAGGTGATGATTCTGAACAACTTTTTCCTATACATGTTACCGCCGCTCGCCTTTAGTTTACGAGATATTTGCAAAAAAGTGTCAACATCTCGAAAAGTGATCGGAGTAGGTGTGGGTTAGATTTTAAATTATGGCCACAATTTAAAACGACTTCAATTAGTTGTGACCCACTGTCTTGTCTGTTCTGAGTATTAAGCATGAAACTATACGAATTCTTGGATATCTGCAACAATCAAGAAAAGTTGATAGATTTTTTAGTTAACAGTAAAGTGATCCATGGCACGATGAATTCTATCAAGTGCAACGAAAATATACTACTTGATCGCGGAAACTTAATTTTTCGATGACATAATACTAGTTACATTAGAAATCGAAACAAAAGACGTATAAGAACACAATGTAATTTCAAAATTAGTAAAAAAAAAAAAATGGTGTTATAAAATATACACTACTTCAAATAGAAATCTGTTAAGAAATCTGTTAATTCTAACCCTAACCCTAACTCACACCTACTCCGATCACTTTTCGAGATGTTGAAACATTTTTGCAAATATCTCGTAAACTAAAGGCGAGCAGCGGTAACATGTATAGGAAAAAGTTGTTCAGAATCATGACCTTGACAACATATTTCAAGGTCATCACAATCGATCTAACCCACACCTACTCCGATCACTTTCTGAAATGTTGAAACATTTTTGCAAATATCTCGTAAACTAAAGGCGAGCGGCGGTAACATGTATAGGAAAAATGTATTTCAAGGTCATCAAAATCGGTGAGGAAGCCCCTAAAGTAAAAAATTACCGTATTTTCGAATGCCGTTACATTATTTTCTATTTGTAAAAATTGCGGAATTTTGAATTTACGTCTCGCCTCTGAAAGTTTTCTTTCGCATAAAAATCTGTATTAACACTATTCCTACCGACATTTCACGTATACCTATTTCTACCGCGACCGGTCAAATGACCGGTCTTTAGCACAACTTATATTTTTAATATAGAATGAAGATAATTCTTATCAATAATCGGAGAAAATGCCGTCACAACTTTACCTTTCATAATATTTCGTTTACTACACCCTATTGGGCCTGATGTTCCCCTAAAAATATTATGAATAGGTGCTCTTTCAGGATTAGACAATTCTGTTACTTCTTGCCAAACAGTTCCGTCTACAGCAGTTTCGATTACCTCTTCCTCATTCTCACTATCGGAACGAACTAAAAGTCTCCTTCTCTTTCGGCCTCTACGTATGTTCGAAACATTCTCTTCGTCCTCATCGGTGTTCGAGTCGGTCTCAAATAGATCATAATTTTCCGCATTGTCATTTTCAATGTCAAAAATTTCCTGATCATCTTCGGAACACTCTTCATCAATATTATTTATTTTCTCTAATAGCAAATTTACGCTCTTCAAACGTCTTGACATTTTGGGAATGAATATTCAAGGGATAAAATAAAAACTAAAATATAAGAATGTAAATCAAGATGGATAAAAAAATGAACAAAAGATAAAATGTGAAACTTACTACGAAGTATTGTTGGTTTGTTCACTTTTTTGAAAATGACACTTATAACACGTAATACAATATAAAATAAAAGTAGAATAATAATAGAATAAAAATACAAAATAGTAAAAGACTGCCGAATATGCTCCTTGTAACTTTCACGTTTTGATGGTCTCTGTTCAAGTCACAAGACTTTACTGATTTGAATTCGTAAGAAAACGTCTAGGCATCCCCTTTGGCTATGATTTTATTTATTTTACAGTCATAGTAGACAAGACGGTGTAAGAAAATCCGAGATTCTGGACCGTTTCGGATACCAATTAGGCAAAAACACCGCGAGGCCGATAGGCCAGCGAGAACTGTAAACACTTTGAAGTGCCGTAAAGCAGTCCCTGGAAGGCACTTTTCGGCTAAAATCATGCCACAACTGCATCACCTTTCGTTTCTAACGACTTTATAGTTTCGGAATTGAGTCTTTGAAAGAATACTATTACAAAAAGGCATAAATCGTTCTACCGGTCAAATGACCGGTCGTGGTAGGTAAGACACACTACAAATTTTTCTCAGAAAATAAACAATAAAGAAAGAAGTGAATATTGAGAAAAGTATTATACGCATATTTTAGGAAAAGTCGTGAAGTTTAAAGGCGATTCAATTACATATATAGGAAATTCTAATCCAAATTTTAAAAACGGTCATTTGACCGGTCGCGGTAGGAATAGTGTTAATTATCATCGCACTGTAACACTATACAACCTTGTAGCCAGAGATTTGACGAACTGTAGAACCTTTCGCCAAGTTCTGTTGAAGACATTTCCTCCGATAAAATTGAATTTCTTCCCACAGACGGTTCTTAAACGCCGAGGTAAAAGTTCGAACGGAATCGTTTTACGACGAAAGATACCTCTTTATTTCGATGACCGGTCGTACCAATTTAATTTCGAATCGAAGACGTAAAAGTATAGTTTTCCCCAGCTCCCGGGAACGTCGTGAGACGTCGCGTTTCCGTCTTCGGAATTTAGGGTCGCGATTACGAGAGCCCGCACACGACGGAACCAATAGCCCGCGGAAAGATTAGCGCTGTCCGATAACGAAGTTATTTCAGAACGGACGTTCCTTCGGCCGATCATCCATTATTATCCGGGGACGATAAATACCACGAAGTATTACGCGCCACGAGGGAAGCTAAGCGGATTCCCCTCCCTCGTATGGTCCCCGTTATCAGCAAAGTCGATTTCCTTCGTGATACGACCGCCGCGACATCAAACTTGCACGTTCAAATCCCGCAACGATACTCTCAAAATGGCCCAATTGCCGATCCGAGGTGAAATTAAAATTATAATTATGTCATACGTAATTTTCGGAAGCATATTAAAGAACTAGATTGCGTTGAAAGGAAAAGTATTTCCAGTCTTTTTGCAGTAACGACGAGAACGTAAACGTAATTTTCCTAAAGACGATTCCTAGCTCTCTTCTACGAATATCGCAAACGATCCTAAACGTACACTCCCGCTCATAAGTCTTAGGACAGTGATCATATTCGTATTCAACTTTGTAAAAATTAAATAATTTTTGAAGGATGCGAACAAACTTTTTCTTCTTTAACCCGTTTGCATCATTAGCGCATATATACGCTCAATCTTCCTGGTCACTATCATTATTCGTTAGCTAAAAAATTGAAACGGAGAGTGTTGTTGGAGATGAAAGTACCCTAGTAGCACAAAATATTGTATACACATTCATATAATATTAAAAAGAGATACAATCCTTTTTTAATATTCAAATATACATAGAATATTTATTTTATATTAAGTAACAAATATTTCTTTTTAAATATTCAGGAAATATCTATTTCATGTTACGAGAAAAATATTTTTTTCTCATTATAAAACAAATCTTTATTTAATACTAGAAATAGAATATTTTTTCCAAATACATATAATACAGAAAATATTCCCTCAACAAACAGTGCGCAGAAAGTAATACATATTCATAGTTTCTAATTTTTGTTATAATATTTTCTTAAATTTGATTATTGAATGTTTTTTAAATATTGAATTCACATTTTTTAAATATTTACTTTATATTTTTTAAATATCTAGTTTATATCCTCTGAATATTTAGCTTATATTTTTTAAACATTCAATTTATATTTCTTGTACATGTATACAATATTTAGATCCAATATTTTTCTCATATGAAAAAATGTGGCTTAAAAAATATTTTTCCAATATTTGAAAAAAATATCTATCTAATATTTTTGTGTTACTAGGGTAGTAATTCTGATTTTTTCTTATAATGCTCAAATATGAAGTTCTTTTACTTGTAGTCACCTTTGTACTTAAATATAATAAAAAATAAGTTTGGTGTGGTAAAGGTTTCATATTTCCTTATGATGCAAATGGGTTAAAAGGTTTACACGTCAAAGAAGGATGCTGCTCTCATGTATCAGAAATCTTACTAAGAAGTGAAAAAATATATTTTCTTTTCATAGAGGAATCCGCCACGTTTCTTTATTACAATGTCCACTATTCTTGGCATCCGCGTGATTAATTTTTTCACACTTTCTGTTGTTATATTATTCCATTCTCGTTCCAAAATATTCCCTAAATGTGTTTTCGAAGCAGGGCAGAAGTTCCGTACCCTTCTGTCCAGTTTATCCCTTAGTTTTCCTATGGGCTTCAAATCTGGTGATTGGTGTGGCTATTTCATAATTTTTAATGAACTATTACATTGAAGTTGTAATTATTGCTGAACATGAGGATATTTATATGACGTAGTTAATGCAGTTAGAGGTTCATAATCAATACGAAATACCAGAGTTTTACTGAAAACCAGAGGTGTCCAAAGACTTATGAGCGGGAGTGTAAATGGATCAGTGGAACACAGTAAACGTTATGTGTACTCCCATGGAAAATCGTACAATATTTGTTTACAGCTCCAGGACGAAGCGTGTCTTGGCAAACTTTACACGCTCTGACGCTAGTAGATTAATCCCTGGAGGTTTCGGATGATCCGGTACACGATATCCAGTATCTCGTGGTCAGGAAACGTCCAGCATTCCGTCGAATGGACCGCGTCGGATCGTTCCACGGGCGCAAGCCGTCGTTTATCAGCGGCGGTCAGCAGTTAATAGTTATTGTGTCGGCCGCGATGTAACGCGCCCGACTATGGCCGAATAGAGGGCCGCGATAACACCGATAACGTCGGGCGTGTCGCTGATAATTCAATTAGCCCAATTTTCCGCGGACCAGCGCCGCAGTGGGCCAGAATCGCGAAAAGCTGGAGTCGCAAAATTCGCGTCCGTTAATTGTAAATTATCCGTTGAAAACAGAACGGTTTCCACGGGGTTTCTTGGGTTCGTGTCTTTATAAAGTTAACTCTTCCCTCAACTCGTTAAACAACTCTCTTGTACTCGGTCCGTGTGGTGAAAATTTTTCAATTAATCGATTTTATGGTTGCGCGAAACCCGCTGAAAACGAGTCGCGTTCCAGATCGAATCGAATCGGAGCCGCCGTCGAATTAACGCTCCCGGGGTCGAATTTATAACAGAGGATATTGAATTAATCGGGAAACGAGCAGTCGCGTGGCTCGGAAACGCAAATGTCGACGGACATCTCCAGCTGGTCGGTGCTACGCGCGAACCAGCCATTTCGCAAACGATAAATCGCCGTCGGCGGCGCCAGCCAGTTCGTTTCGGGTTCAATTATCGAATCGCGAGAGCCAGCCCACGGAAGGAATACGGAAACGAGTGTCGCGAGACAACCCTCCGGCTCGACCGCGGCGCAATTTCAAACGTCGACGCGTCCATTATCCCCGCGATTAGAATTCCCTAACGTCGCACGCTCTCTCGTTCCGGTGATAAGCGGCGGCGAGCAAGTTTTTTCACCTTCCCCGGCCGTGACACGCGTCATTAACCCGCACGCTCGGCTCATTTTAATTACCTGGGAGAACGCTCAATCTCCTCGGTCTACATTCTACGCGAATCTGACGCGCCCTTATTCACCCTCTCTCCACCATCTGCTTAGCAGATTTAGCATCGATTACAAAAATGTGGAAAAAATCAAAGTAATCCAGCGAAAAATCCACAAACGATTTATATTTTAAGGTAGCATGTTTGTGGACCAGCCACGGGCGCAGTTTATAATTACGGTGCGGACGTGACTTTAGGTTATTTTTGAGATTTAGCGGAACTTCCCGTTTTATTATAATTTATTAGCGATGTCGTATTTTAGTTGAAGGTCTCAATAGTCGTTGACGTACCGTAAGACATCTGCGGACCAAACGCGGAACGTTAACACGTTAACTGCCGTGGGGGTCACCGGTGACCGGCACTCGACTTTGCTACAGCGCCGTGGGGGCCACCGGTGACCGGCGGCGTGGTCAATACTAAAAGTACATAATTATAGTAAATATGGATACTGATCAATTTTTCAATAATACCATTGTTACTATAATGGTTTGAAGAAATTAATGCAATATACAACATACAAAATAATTTTTTTTTTTTTTTTGAGACACTGAGAGTAATCACTTAGCAACCGAAGCACGATTGTTTAAAAAAAAAATGTAATACTTGCCTACAGCACCGTGGGGGGCACCGGTGACCCCCACCAAAAAAAATGCTTCAAACATGATTTTATAACTCATATTATTTGCTGGGAACTATATTTCATCATAATATGCATCGCATAATGAAAAGTTCATGTTGGCGCCTGGGACAAATCATGGAAAATCCGTCCGGCAGTCAACGTGTTAAGAGTCCTACAGTCGGTGTGGAGAGTATTCGTACAGTGACAAATTGAAAGTAAAACTGTGTATATCCATGCCAATAATAAATTTTATGCGGAAAAATGATTAATAAATATTCTTAGATGTTTGTAGAATAAATTTGGAGTAAATAAAATTTTATTTCCCTTCAGCATTACAAAAGAATCAACAAAAACAGATAAATGTGCAGAAACAGACCCGTAGAAAGTATTCATACAGTCAAATAACAAACGAAAAAACTATGAGAATATACTAAATATTTAAGGGTTTAATATTTTGTGGGATTGCCTTTTGATTTTGCAATAGCTTCGAGCCTTCTTGGCATGAAATGTACTAAGTTGGATGTTGTAGCAGGCTCTGTTTTATTCCACTCTTCTAGTAAAGCAGCTTTTAAACTTTCTTTAGATGTAATATTGTGATTACGAATCTTTTTCTCCAAGTAATCTCATAGATGTTCGATGGGATTAATGTCTGGTGATTGTGGTGGCGTCTTCAAGTATTTTGGTGTGTTTTATAAAATCCATTGCGTAGTATTATATGCAGAACGTTTTGGATCATTGTCATGGCTGAATATAAAATCGTTGGTAAGTCCCATTTTATTTGCACTAGAATGGAGGTGATTTTTGAGGATGTCAATATAGACTCTGTGATCCATGATACCATCGATGAAATGTAAAAATCCCACTCCAGCTGCACTCATGCAACCCCAGACTAATACAGAGCTCGTGCCGTGTTTTATCGTGGGTCGTAAATTTCTTTTATTGAACTCAGTACCTTTTTGTCTCCATACTGTGAAGTGATTTTTGGTCCCAAATATTTCGAATTTGCTTTCGTCTGTGAAAATTACCTTCTTCCAATACTGCATTGGAGCGTTAACATGCTGTTTAGCAAATTCTAGTCGCTTCTTACGATTAACTTCATTTACAAAATACTTCTTCCGTGCAACCCTACCGTGACATTCACTACTTCGTAAGTAATCACGCACAGTACTAGCCGAGACATGTGTATCATTGTTGTTTTTAAGCTCTTTTGTAATTTGTGCGGCACTTATACGTGGATTTTGTTTAACTTTACGAATAAATTAGTCGTCGATCATACTCGTGTATCTTTCGCGGACGTCCAGATTTTCTTTTATTTTGAACTGTGTTTCGTGATCCAAATCTGTCCATAATACTTTGAACAGTAGACTACCCACTATGCTAGCAATTTCGCTAAGCGATTGGCATTGATTGTGCAACCGAACAATAATGTTTCGTACTTCTTCCGTTGTTTCGGAACCTTTACGACCCATGTCGAGACCAATTCAAAATTTCGACTTTAATTCTACGTGTGCTTTGTGCCAACTGAACAGCTTTGTTATTATTCGTTATATTCGGAGGTGACGTTGTGTTTATATCTATATTAACACTAGAACCACCGAACCAGTCAAAATGACTGGTTCCTAATTTTTTCTTTCACAATTATTGAAATTTTTAGAATGTTTCAATCAGAAATTTTGAAATTAACTTCTTTATTGGAGCACGTGTTAGAATAAAAATGGTATGAGATTTGAATAAACGTAGTCTTGTAATTATCACAAAGCAATATACATCAGTCGTAATTATTACTCGGTAGTTCTAGTGTTAAGTATACAAAATAAGAGATGTACGAATACTTTCTACGCCTCTGTTTCTGCACATTTTTCCGTTTTTGTTGGTTCTTTTGTAATGCTGAAGGGAAATAAAATTTTGTTTACAGAAAATTTATTCTACAAATATCTAAGAATATTTATTAATCATTTTTCCGTATAAAATTGATTATTGGCATGAATATACACAGTTTTACTTTCAATTTGTCACTGTACGAATACTTTCGACACCGACTGTAGGTAGGCGACGAAGATTGGGAGCGAGGGTGCAATAAAAGTTGCCAGTTTCCCTCACCTTGCCGCCTCCTCGAAGGCGTATATTAATTCTAAGACCAATTGCGATTGGTTATTGAAAGTGACCGCCTACATCGAAAAACCTTTAAAAACGTAGAGCAGAGCAGGAATAAACGTTGTTGTTGTCGTAGTAGCGCGAGCGAAAGTAATCTTGATTCTGTGTGAAAGTAAACCTATTTATCCCAAGACCTTGTTTAGTTTATTCGGTCAATCCTTACATGTTATTAACCCTTTGACTACGGCAGATTTTGATACGCACCGATCGTACCATACGGCAGGAATTAAGTTACGATGTGCGCCGAGAACGGCGAACTCTTGGGCAGGGTTTTCACAAAAATGCAAAAAAACAAAAATAATAATAAAAAAACTGAACTTCACTACGTTAAAACAATATTATTTATTTTTCTGAACCGAATTAGTATAAGTATCTAATAATCAGTATTTAAATAACAAACTATAGGCGCCCATAGTAGTCAAAGGGTTAAGTAGAACGATTTCGAAGGCCTCGAAGTTTCGAGGCTTGGTATTTCATTAAAACGGCGCGCGCTAATGATGCAAATGGATGAACCGCAGCGAAGGAATAGTGCACGGAAAGAATCCATCGGAATTGGAAGTTTCCCGGGAGCCGGTTCGCCCTGTAAAATAGGGCGGAAATATTTTCGGAGGCGCAAAACCGCAGGCTCTCGGTGCGAAACGGGATCGACTGGGGTTCCGAAAGTTCGAGAGATTCCCTGGCAAACGAGTCGAACGTTAACCGATTCGTAGATTCGCGGGAGAGTGCGAGGGACCGATCCCTGAAGGGAAGCCAGCCAGAATTTACGATAGCTCCGGGATATCTTGGCGACACGCGTCGCGCTCCAAATAGGTTGTTGCGCACCGATTACCGGCCTCGTCCCCGCTAATCTACTGTAGCTTCGGAGCTGATCAACCGAACGACGGCTTCCGACAGCGACACCCGCCATTATCTGGTTATTCTTCCCCCGTAGTCTCTGTTTTCAAGAGCAAGAAACACGTTCTCGCAACCGCTGTCACAGACGTGCCTCGGAATTGTCCCTTTTGGTAAAATTGATTGTCTGAAACGCAGGTGATTCCCTTTCTCAGGCTCGTTCCCTTCGAGGAAAGGGAAGCTTCCCGGGTCACGAAACGCCGAGGACGATAACGATCGCCGCGAGGGTAACGAGCAACGCTCGGAGGATCTTCGTTTCGATAGATTCCGGGAACGAGCCGCGAGTTAATTTTCGGGGGCTGTGTTTCGATCTGGGAATCGGCGAACGGAAGGGTTTCGAGGGAAGGGGTAAGTTTGCGCGATAACCCGGAAATTCGCTCAGAGGTTCGATGCGCGTACACTGACACGGAATAAGGTGGAAATTGCCTCGGAGAAAATCAAATATCCTCGGTATTACGAGGAGCACGACTTAACGAGAACCTACCAGGCGTGTATGTGTGTGTGTGTGTGCGAGGGTATGGATACGTGTGTGAACGTGTAGTACGAGAGGTCGAACGAAAGCGAAATATGGATGAGTCGTGTTCGGCACGAAACGATTTATCGAGGCCCGATTCGGTTAATGGTCTTTAATTGACTCTGGTAATCGGGCTTTCGACGTTCACGACGAGAGCACTATCGAACTCGAACGACGCGATAACGATCTTTCGATTCGACGGAGCACGACCGCCTCTCGCTTTAATTTCCTCTCGAAAATCCGGAAACGGAGACGACGCTGAAATATCGGCCGCGGAAAAGCTTCCAGAAGGAAAATCTGGTTTACCCGAGCGTGTCTAGCAGAATTCCCGAAAGAATTATAGCTTTCGTTGCCCAGCCAGCGAACTCTCCTCTCCTCTCCTCTCGTTTTCTCTGGTCCCGTTGCGTCTCGTCTCGTAGCTTGCGTCGCATCGCGTCGCGTCGCATAGCTTTTCAATTTCCGTTGGTAATTTGCATAACCGAGAGCTCGGTGGCGGCGTAGAAGCGATTTACTGTTCGCGGCGAACGCGACTCGCATAATTCCGCCACACTGTCTCTCCCTCTGCATCTGTGCAAGCCTAGCGAACGCCAAGCAGCTTCGTAAATTTCCTCCGGTCGACCAAAGGACAAGGGAACCAGCGGTCTGCGCTATGCGTCGCGTGCCCACCGCATACGGTTTCCCCATAGGGCGCAGACGTCGTGTCCCGGATATCCCGGATGTCTTCCACCCCGTAACGCGATTACCACGGAAAAGGAAATTAACGCCTCCGGAACTCATGACGCCGTTGCATCGTTTATTATTTGCTGCATTAATCCCAAGGTGTAGATATTTATTTTCTTAACACTTAACACTCGAGCAGTGACTCCTGGGGGCTGAAATGATCAAATTCTCAGAATAGAAATATTCTAGGTCGGAAGAAACCTTGGTTCGGTTCGCTGAATGAAAATATTTCCGAGTGCACAAGGTGAATAATTTGCCAGAGTTGAAAACTCGCAGGCGCATAATAAAATCCGCAGTTTAATAATTTCATAAAAGGATGCGAACGGTAATCACGGACAAAGGATTTCTTGGCCGAAGGCTTTCCACTTTGAACAATGATCAGGCAAGTTCGCCGAACGCAGTCAGGAGAGAAATCAGACGGCAAGCGATACCGCGACTACTCCCGGCATAGTAAATTCCAGCCGGTTCCGGATTGCCAATGGAATTTTCTATTCGACTTGCTGTCGAGCTTCCACGAAGTTGAACCGATCGAACGTCGCCGCTATTGTCCTCGAAGAATGAAACGTATCGGGACGAGGCGGCGGCTGTGCCCACGCGCGCGACAAACGTTTAACGCCGGATCGTTTATTATCTTTCGTTGCCGGGAGTGAAAAAAAAAAAGGAAAGAAAATGTAGTTGGCCGTTCGTACATGCGATGCAGCGAGACGAGGTTCACGGGCGTCGTTGCCGAGTCGTTATTCCTGTATCTTTGGTCGCAGCTACTCGTAAATCCCGACAACATTTTTATGAAGTCGCGCGCGATAAAAACCGGCTCGCTTTTTAGGATATTATTCGGACGAGGTTCTCGCGATAGCTACGCCCGAATTCCCGAAAATCTAGGCCGTCCTTTTCGACGCGACGACCGCGAGTTAACGTTCCATCGTCGCGTCGCGCAAACAATGACAACGGCCCGCGAACATGGCCCTGGAAATAACGCGCGGACGGCTGGAAATAAAGCCCGAACTCGAAGCTTCGATTCCACCGACGCGAGGAATATCGCAGATATCGATAACGACCAGCTTTTTAACTAGAAAGACTCCCTAACACGAGTCTTCTAACACCCTTCAATTCGTCCGGTCGCCGAAATGCTCGACTCGTACCACTGGCATCGCTCGCTCGAACCGAGACAAGTCGACGGAAGCTGTTCGCAAGTTCTTTTAACGACACCTCCGTGGAAAGCAGCCTCCACTCCCGTGACTCGAGCACCATAAAAATGCCGGGCTGTAATATAAAAACTCGCGGCGAAATTACGCGAAAGCGTCGCGCCGGAAAATACGTAAACAAAAACTCGGCCGCGGCGAGTTATTAAGATACACCGTGGCCGCGTGGTAAATATAAATTTGAACGTGAAACTTTTCCGTGCCGGCGATTCGAATATCCGGTGTGTAATAACGCCGACGGGGGTGCGGAGAACCGATTTCCCCCTCGACCCGGGGTGGAGAATTTCCTTGGAGAAACGCGTCGAGCAAATTTTTCTGAGTCTGAACGACCAACACACGCCGGAACACAGGCGTTCTTTGTTCGTGTTTCCGCGGCGAGGAACACCGTTCGCACGTGTAACCAAACAGAAAATATTTACTCGAAGAATTACCGAAACCGAACCTCCGCAGTAACTTCTTCCGTTCGCTCCGGGAGAAACAGTTTCCTTCCGCAATGAGTAACTTCAATTTTTACAATGTATTCAGTCTGCTAATATTAATAATAAAAGACATATACAGTCGGGGACAAGAATAAGTGGACAGTTAGTGGAAACAGGCAAGAATGAAGTTTATCGAATTAACATGACTGTTATAAATTTAAGTTTTACTTATTATATAGCCTTATAGTGCATAGATTATTTAGTGAATATTTGTAGTTCGTATTTACATCTTTGTGTAAACACGCCGTACCATAACGAAAATGACAGCCATTTATCAGGAGACAAAAATAAGTGGACACTCAACGAAATGCGTAATAAATGAAACACGTAACAAAATTAATACTTGGTATTGCCGCCTTTTGCTTATATTACTGCTTCCAGACGTCGAGGAATACTTTGTATTAATTTTTCAATATAATCGTTACTAATTTTTTCATATTCAGACTGTAACCTTTTGAACAAATCGACGTTATTATTTCGCTGATCCAAGGGAACTTTTACGTTCCAGAATTCCATAAGTTTTCGTTAGGATTCAAGTCAGGGCTCTGAGCAGGTCATTCAAGCAATTTAATATTGGAATTCTTAAAAAATTTTTTAGTTTTCTTAGTACTCTACTTAGGGTCATTGTTTTGTTGAAATATAAATTCGTCGTCGCAACCCATTTTTACCACTGCTTCTTCTAAATTTTCATTTAGCATATTAATATACTTATCTGTATTCATAATTCCGCCAATTTGTACTAACGTACCAATACCGTTTCGCGAGAAACACCCCCACACCATTAATGATCCACCGTCAAATTTAACTGTGGGTATAGTAAATGATATTTTATACGCTACATGTTTTTTTCTCCAGACTTGTCTTAAGAACTCTTTTTGCCGCAAGTCAAATTTACTTTCGTCGCTGCAAATTATATTTTTCGAGGAAGCTAGTGGCATACTTACATATGTTTCTGCAAACGCTAAACGTTTCCTCATATTTCTTTTATTAATATGTGGCTTACGTCTAGCCTTGTAGCATGTAGAACCAGCTTCGTGCAGTCTTCGTTTTATTGTTTTGCTGAAATATTTACTTCCACCATTTCTGCAATACTTCTTGCTGTAATCGTTGGATCTTTTCGATTTGTACGAAAAATTCGACGATCTTCTTGCATGGTGGTATATACAGCGTTTGCATCCACGGCCTCTTAAATTTTTCAGTCTTATGTACTAGATATTTTTTATAAATCTTTCCTATTGCACTTTCAAATACGTTACACTTTCGAGTTATTACGCGGTGGCATCATTTCTTACGGCAGTCCGATGCAATTAACCCTTTCGCTCCAAACGACGGATATATCCGTCATCCACATGAAAACCCGCGGAGCCGAACGCCGGATATATCCGACATTCACATGATCGTCCTCTGGAGACGAACGCCAGATATATCCAACATGGCCTAAAAAAAAAAAAAAATCCCAAAAATCCCTTTTCTTTCAAAATACGTTATCTACGCGCAATGTGCACAATTTTGGCGGGAGGTCCCGTTCAGGAGTGGCGCTGCGGCGGACTATTTGATATGAAATTTCTTTCGTTTCTGGCATTCTGCAATTATTGTACAGGCTGTTCGGTAACTGGTGGTACAAGCGAAAAGGGGGTGACTCTACATGAAAGAATAAGTCGAAATTATAGAATAAACATTTTTCTTTTGAGGCTTTGTTTTCGAGAAAATCGACTTTGAAGATCTGTCAGGTTTGTGTGCTTTAGTATATGCAGGAAGTAGATTTGGTTGGCCATGATCAGACAGTTGCGTCAGACAATTCCTATCGAATAGCATGCTGCATTTCAAACTCGATTTTCTCGATAACGAAACTTCGGATGAAACAATTTTATTCTATATTTTCGACTTATTCTTTCATGTAGAATCACCCCCTTTTCGCTTGTACCACCAGTTACCAAACACCCTGTATAAATGTTCTTACTTGAACGAAGCTTGAATTGGTACTAAGAAGTTTAATGGTGATCACTGCATGTAAGCGTAACCCGTGCCTAATGTTTGTATACATTTCTTACCTCACAATAACATTATAACCAAGTGTCCACTTATTTTTGTCTCCTGATAAATAGCTGATATTTTCGTTATGGTACGGCGTGTTTACACAAAGATGTAAATATGAACTTCAATTATTCGTTAAATAATCTATATATTACACGGATATATAACAAATAAAACCTAAGTTTATGACAGTCGTGTTAACACGTTGACTGCCATGTCACCCATATATGGGTGACGGAATTATTTGTTCAGGCTTAAAAATGAATTTTTACGTTAACATATTCATTGTAACAAATTTGATTAGGATCTGTAAAATGCAAGAAAGTTGGAGAACCACACAATATCAAACATTTAATTTTTTCAATTTCTATTTTATCAAATAACTTACTTTGATTTCGTGGAATTTTTTAGCTTTCTTGTTTGTCGTTCAAAGTGTTAATTCGGCTAAACTTCATTTTTACCCATTTCCACTCACTGTCCACTTATTTTTGTCCCCGACTGATCTTCCGTATTTTTGCTTCAAGTATTACTTAGCTCGAAGTGGTCAAAGTCCAGTGAAGAATTAGATAGAGTCCACGAAGAATTAGATAGAGTCCACGAAGAATTAGATACCGGGTTAAAATTAGTTTTTCATTCTTTCCGGAGCGTAAATGTTGCGCAGCCTGGTTCGAGCGAAAGGAACGAGGAAGATTGCCGGCGCAGTGTCTCGGTAATCGTTGTTTGTAGCGAAAAATGCCGAGACAGTGTTCTCGTTTTGCGTGCCCCGTGGACGTTTGCGAGTCAACTATGATGCCCGGGAGCTTCTTATTACGCGGAACAATGCCACTCGCGATCCAGCTTTGCTAGGAGACGCCGGAGACAGAAGCGAGGCGACGCTTTGCAAAAGCCAACCTCTGTTTACGGCTCGTTTGAAACGCGAGCGACACCGCCGACGCGTCGTTTACCTCTGGAAAAATTAACCGGCGGTAAACGAGCGACGACTCTTATCGTTGCGGCCGTTCCTATAAAAATTGACGCTAGGCGACTCTCAGCGGCGCTGCCTCGGAGAACCTTTGTCGTTCGGACGGAAAATAATAGGGGAAAACAAGAGTGTCCCAAAGAGAGAAGTTTTCGGGAACGTTAGGCCACCGGAAGACCGTTGAAATTCGAGACACGAGCATCGGTTTCGCGAGAGCCTTTATCCGCGAAAAGACGGCGTATGCCTCTTTAACGACGACGCTGTAAAAATCGATCACGTTGGCCCAGAAAAATATCTCCATGGGAAATTGTGCTAGCCTCGACGGAGCGACGCTGTGCGAACAACGATAAAGAAACGAGGAAAATCGCGTCGGACCCTATCGATTCGACTTGCAACTTTTTTTATCAGCGACCCGGCAGCTTTACGGGTCGAGATTTCGGGCCGGTCCGAACCGATCGCGAGATTAATGACAGCCATCGGGGCTATCGGGCTGCCAGAGTTACTTTAATCTCGACGGGGATACGAAATTGTTTCACCGTTATTCGGCGTTATTTCGACGATAAGTTTTGATAACCGCGTCAGCTGCCGGATTATACAGTTTTTCCGGGGGAACTATTATAATAACGTGGGCGGGGAACCAAACTTTCGACCCTCGAGCCGCGCGCAAAAGCAGTTCTCGGACGGGCAGCTTTCGAAATTGCATCCGCTGTTATTCGGACGCGATTTCATCCGTCACGGGGAACGAGAATCGCATCGATCGAACCTTTTCTTCGCCGCGTTTTTCCCGAACAATGCTGCCATCGGGAAAAACTTCTGACCGGCCAGCTTTTCCACCCCCCCCCCACCTCTGTTCCGATGGATTTCGTTGCCTCCGCTTCCTTCTCCGGCACCGGGAACTTTCGGAGGAAAGTTCCCCGTACCTCCGACTGAATTATGTCGATTACCGACGGGACTCTCAAAGCCGGGACGCGTCCGTTATTAGGAAATCCGATCGTTTCCCATTTTTAGAAAGGTTCCCCACAATTTCTCGACGACAGAAAAAGTCTTACTGTAGCGGAACGCTTCCGGATCGGAATGAAAAAGAATTTTCTCGGGGTGCCCAAATAAATCTTTTTAAATACCTAAGAGACACAGAATAAAGGTCGGATTTTACTAGACCGGGAAACCGGTTGTCTAGTAAGGTCGCTAGATTCGAAAACAGGGTCTAGGGTTTAAAACCGATGGGGCATCAGTGTTCTCGACTATATTTTTGCTCGCTCCGGTTGGGTCATTACCTCGAGCGTCTGACCATTTCCAGATGGCCTTTCGGGAGCTCGTTGACAGTTCCCTGTTGTGAATGGCACAAAAAAAAAATGTTTTAGGGCCTTCAAGGTTCGTTAGGTAATTGTCGGTACCTCTCCTCTACAACATGAAAATAGGAAACGTTCCTGCCTCTTGGCGAAACAGCATCATGCATCCTTATATTGTACACTACCGGCCATAAGTGTTTACCCACCTTCAAATTTCGTTACTATTCAAATAATAGGTATTTTATTGTTATGAAAATGTCCGTAGCATTAAATCCTAATTATAAGGCTAATAAAAAACATCCAAAATATTCTGTACATACACAATCAGGTACTGTAAATGAGTTTACAGCTTTTTATGAAAAACGACAATTTTGGAGTTCAGGTAAAGAAACCCATTTTTCTGAAATTTTTATAACGGTCAGTAGGGAATATGAACGCAGGTAATACAGGTATCTTAGTCTTCTCAAATTTCATACTGCATTAAGCTTTCATACAGTAAACAGTTGATTTTCACGTGCCTAAAGAATTTTGCGAAAATTTCAAATAATGTCAGGGAGAAAAGAATTATCGATTGAAACGCGCGCTCTAATAGTGTCCCATCATAGCATCGGAAAAAGTAACAGAGAAATAGCAAAGTTATTGAAGCTGAACCGTAGAACCGTGGACTACAATGTTAAAAAATATGTGGGTGGCCGGTAGTGTATGTAAATTATACATACAACTTAGTTATATAGTTAGTTATATATTGCAAAAACGGGAATAGGTGTTATTTTTTTTTTTTTTAAGGAAATATCCACATTAGGAAGAGGGTCATTCCATGTGAATTCGACCATTTTTTGGGGACTATGTTGTAGTACAAGAGAAAGTGGGAGGCCGGAGGTTGAGCCGAGTTGATACAGATCCTCAAAGTTTGCCGTTTCGGACGAGTTTTATGAAAATTGCCTTCACAACACCATTTATAACACAGTTGTTATTAAAGTTGGAAACATTTTCTTATTTTTATCATTATCACAAAAAGACGATTTTCGATGTTTTAAAAATTGTTGATTTCACAGACGCGTAACAATACGTGTCACCCTTTTTTCATTAAATTCTATTGAAACTTCCATTTCCAAAACTACCATTCGGCAAGGTGTCTTTACAAGCTAACCCCCCATGGTGCGTGGCATTAGCCTTTGTTGCGAGCATCTTGAGCGCCTCTAGAACACGGTGAACTCAGTATGGCATAGCCAAAACCCGTGCCCGTCCCGGCTACGGTGAACCGGTCTAGTAAAATCCAACCTTTACCGTAGCAGACCAAGTGTTCCAGTATAAAATACTCCTCAGATCAAAAATTCCCAAACCACAGTTTTTCTCAAAGCGACAAAGCGATGACTTAAGGTCGGATTTTACAAGACGGGTTTCACCGTGGCCGGGACGGGCACGGGTTTTCCTATACTGAGTTCACCGTGTTCTAGAGGCGCTCAAGATGCTCGCAACAAAGTCTAATGCCACGCACGGGGGTTAGCTACCCAGAACCCCAAAACTGTATACTTTCCTCTTACCCCTCAGTATGGTAAGGACTGGCAAGGAAAACCCGTGCCCGTCCCGTGCTCGTCCCGGCCACGGTGAATACCCCTCTTGTAAAATCCGACCTTTAACCCTTTGGCTACGGCAGACTTTGGCACGCACCGGCCGTACGGTACGGTACGAATTCACTCGCGACGTCCACTGGGTACAGCGAAGTTTTTCGTTAGACATGCGTTTCTGAGGAAGTATATTAAAATATTCAAAATACTGTAATTATAGGCGCCTCTCGTGGCTGTGAATCAAAATAGGTTAATCGAAATCGGTAATCTACATTACCAAGAAAGATCTACATTATCATAAGAGCAATTATAAAATTTTAAAACGAAACAGGCGAAATTTGATCTGGACGCCTATTGACGCCTACAGTACCAGGAAGCCAACATGTGTCGGACGCCAATAGGCGCCAACAGTAGTCAAAGGGTTAAACTCCGCCTAGTTGTGCTCGCGTTGCCCGGTCCCATATTTCATTTCCAGCGAAATTTGTGTCATCAACGTCCAAAAGTGATTGATTCGCCGCGATGGCCGCACCGCGGTGAATCGATGTCCGGTTAGGAAAGAGCGATTAGCATCGCCGCGATCCTTTCTCCGCACTGTGCGCGCCCGTTCAAGGCGAAACGCTGCACCGTGACGACGGGATTGCATCAGACGGGATCGCAAGTTTCATGGTAATCCAACGATAGAATCCCGAACGCTTTTGTCCGCGGCGGAGTATTCACGCGAGAGTCGTTACGAGGAAATTGTGGGCACCGGACCACCGGCGTGATGTTCTAGACGTGCTCGCTGCATTGTCGCTTCTGCAACCGAGTAGCTGCACTCTTCGAATGGAAACCGCGAGGACGAAACCGAATACCGGCTCGAGCGTCCTTCGTTTTCGTCGGTTAGCCTCGCTGGAAGATGGGAAGAAACCTTGCGGAGGGAGATTGGGAAGGAAATTGAGGCGATTAAGCTAGGTAATAAGTTTCTAAGTAACGTCATTATCTGGTAAGTTGCTATATCAGTTCCTATACAGCGTCCGGTTAATTAGGGATGGTCCTTCGTCATTTGAGACCGGCGGCAGTTTTTGTGCGGTTTCATTTTCTTTTGTTCTAGGAGACTGGGGACGAGAAAACACTTTTTTAACACTTTGAGTGCCACACTAGAAACCTAAAAAATTCCATAAAATCAAAGTAAGTTATTTAATGAAATATATAAGAAGAAGATCTTTATTGCTTGACGGTTTTACGAATTCTCCTGTTACACGGTTCACGCTAAAACATCAGGTTGTTATAAACAAATCGATCGTCGGCTTGTAATGACAACCGGTTACCAGTGAGACGAGCAGACGAGTCAAACGGATGACTGTCAGATCGTCCCAGCCGACGATCGATTGTCACCAACATTAATGAATATATATATAACAAACTCCTACAAATAAAAATTGAAAAAAATGAAATGTATGATATTGAGTAGTCTCCCAACTTTCTGCATTTTACAGATCCTAAGCGAAGTTGGTACAATGAATATATTAACACTAGAACTACCAAGCAGTAAATGCAACTGGCATACATTGTCTTATAACAACGACAAAATTGCAGTTGTTTAGATTTCGTACCAGTTTTGTTTAGATATCTACTTCGATAGAGACGTTCATAAAAAAATTTTCTCATAAAAACATATATATTTACAATTTCCTTATTTCTAAAAGAAAAAATTAGGAGCAAGTCATTTTGACCCATCCGGTAGTTCTAGTGTTAATGTAAAACTTCATTTTGAAACCTGGGCAAATAATTCCGTCACCCACACATGGGTGACACGGCGGTCAACGTGTTAATATAATACTGTGATCAAAAAGTAAAGCCAATTTTGAATTTTAATTGCGCGGGTGCAGCGATTCGAGAAAATCTTGTTGTTTTTAGACTGGCAGCACTGTCATTCATGTATGTGTAGAATTTCACGTATTTATATTTTTACATATTTTCTTTGGTTAGTTTCGTTGTGTTTTCTGGGCAACTAAACGTGAATTTTTCGATTTTTATAATGTGTGATTTTCTTGAACAAAGAAGTTGCATTAAATTTTGTGTGCGGAATGAAATTTCTGCTGCAGAAACATTTAGAATGATGCAGAAGGCCTTCGGCGATCAGGTTTTGTTTCAAAGAAATGTTTACAAGTGGTATAAACAATTCCAAGAAGGTAGAGAAGGCGTTGAAGACAAAGAGCGTCCCGGGACGACCATCAACATCAATCAATGAAATCAAAGATTTGGTGCTCAAAAATCGTTGGTTGACAATTAGAGACCTTGCTGATAATGTAAACATTTCATTTGGATCGGTCCAAACCATTATGAAAGAGCATTTGTGCTTGAGAAGAGTCAAATCCCGATTGGTCACCATCTCACACCGCATTAATTATTCGAAACTTTTTCATAAAAAAATCGATGCATATCGTTCTCTCTAAGCTCAAAAGACCGCTTCGCGGACACCGTATTGAATCAACTGATGAGATAAAAGAAAAATCGAAGAATAAACTTAAGGCCATTCCAACCATCGAGTTTCAGAAGCGTTTCGAGGATTGGAAAAATCGCTGGCACAGGTGTATTATATCGGGTAGGGACTACTTTGAAGGGGATGATATACAGGGTGTTTGGTAACTGGTGGTACAAGCGAAAAGGTGGTGATTCTACATGAAAGAATAAGTCGAAAATATAGAATAAAATTGTTTCATCCGAAGTTTCGTTATCGAGAAAATCGAGTTTGAAATGCAGCGAATACGCATGCAATTCGATAGGAATTGTCTGACGCGTCTGATCATGACCAACCAAATCTACTTGCTGCATATACTAAACCACACAAACCGGGCAGATCTTCAAAGTCGATTTTCTCGAAAACAAAGCCTCAAACGAAAAATGTTTATACCACCAGTTACCAAACACCTTGTAGATTTGGATGAATAAATAAAAATTTTCCAAGTTAAAACCAAATTGGCTTTATTTTTTTATCACAGTAGTATATTAAGCAATTGAACGAATTTTTAGCTAAGAAATTAGCTTCCAGAAAATCGTTAAACCAATCATTATTAATTTCAACGGGAACGTATTCGAATGCAATTAACCATATTTCACCCGTGGTGCTTCATTCGCAGAACTTGATATTCCAGGGGAGATATTAAATTATTCAGGGTTAAGCAATACAGGGTTAAGTAAGCTTTCCGGTAAATGAATAGTTCTGGGTTCGCTGTTGAATTAGAACGCGAATTTACGGGGCCAGCCGACATTAACATCGCGGAGCAATAATCGTGAACAAAAGCGATTGGATTACACGGTGCTCAGGCGGATCGTGCACGCATGCTAGAAGCATAATTTCTCCCGGTAGATTCGGTCTATCGAGTGCGTCCTCGACGCGGCCCGCGGCTCGCGGCGATTCGTCGATGGAGGCAGAATGGAGGGGGAAACGAAAGAAAGGGATGGAAACGTTGACGAGAACAACGGAGCGGCCCGGCCCTCTTTCCGAAAGGCTTCTCGAAAACCGGGGCGTCCTTGTCCCAGTGACTGCGTGCTCCCTCGAAAACCATGCGCAAATTTATCGAAGGTTATGAAAGTCGAGCGCCGCCGAAGTGACGAGGCGGAAGAATTACTTATGCGCGGTTTGTCAAAAGGGGAACCAGACACCGATCGCCGAACGATGCCCACGATTTTCTCGTCAAGATACTCTTTCTTAGGAGACTGTATCTTTTCACGCTGAGCTTCGACGCATCGAGCGCAAACACATCGATAACGGCGCTCCACTCACTATAGGCTCGAACGCGTTCAGTCGCCTATAATGTTATCAAAAAATTATCACCGTATTCAGAAGACTCTACAGAATCTTTCCGTGGAAAAAATATTTCCGTAGCTTCCTCGGTTAGAGCACAAAAAATTCGAGAAGTCGGAAAATAAACGCCTATCGCGCTAATGACACTCGCCTCGTTTCAAAATTTATTTAAATATGTTTAAACGTTCGTAACGTTACAAACAGATATACCGTCGTATTCAGAAGAGTCTACCGAATCTTTCTGTGCAAAAAATATTTGCGTAGCTCCGAAAAGAATCGCCTATCGCGCTAATGACGCTCGTCTCGTTTCAAAATTTATTTAAATATGTTTAAACGTTCGTAACGTTATAAAGAGATATACCGTCGTATTCGGGGGAGTCCATAGAACGATCGTCCGTCGATAAGACAAGACGAACTTGTCGTTCCAATTTAATGTGGAACAACGGAACTGCACTCGTCACGAGGATTTAAGCACCGCCAGGTAATTCCGGCAGCACTTAAGTCGTAGAGAATGGTGGTTCATTAAATTATCAAGTTTCAGCGCAGTTACATCGCTATCTTTTCTTCCGTTTCGATGAAGTTTGCCGATAAATATGTCGGAACTTTTACGAGCGACCTAATCGATCGCATTTAAGACGCGTTAGTTTATTCGCTTGGGACCACGTTGAACGTGTGCACGATCCGCTGGGAAAGTTTCGCGTGCGTTTCTTTTTAGTTGCGAGTTAGGGGAGTAACGCGTCGACCTCGTAGAGGAAAAGCAAGTTTCGCCTGATTTTCGTTCGCGAATTTCTGAGATGGTGTTCGCGCGCCCAGATGACGAGCGTTACGGTAAGCGAATCACGAGTCCCCTTTCGCGTATATCTCGGTTCAAGAGATTACAACGAGAGCAACGCTTTCGCGTCGCGTCGCGTCGGCCCGCGTAAGAACACGGCCGCGCCGAGCCGAGCCGAGCCGAGCGACGACGTTGCAGCGGGCAAGTTAAATTTGAGGAATAGCTGAAACTTGGCTGAGAAGCGAGTTAACACGTTCCACGGATCTGCAGCGTACGTTGTTCGGGGCAACTTGTTCCGGGGGTGAGGGGGGCAAGTTACAAACGTTCCCGGGAATACTTGGCGCAGAATTCGATGCTGTCGCGAGGCAACGCGCGCGCACGGTGATCCATAGCCGTGAAAATTAATTTTTCCCACCCTTGACAATCCCCCTTGATCCCTCGTCGCGCAATTGTTTTTAACCCTTTGCGCTCCGCTGTCCCCTCTCAGGGGACATTAAAGTTTATTAGCGATTACGGGGAATTAATTTATTCCAGCGCAACTTTAAATAAAATATTGATTTTTTTGCAAATATATATTCCTCGATGTCAACCAATTCATATAAGTCCAATATCATTATAATACGTTACTTGGTTCCAAAATTATACTAAATAATACGAGGATTTGTAAATTTCTGCCAGAATGGTTCGGAGTGCAAAGGGTTAATTAAATGCGCCCTCCCAGAAACGCGGATCGATTATTCGCTATGTCTTCAGTATCTTCTGGTTTCGCCAGGCAACGCAATCGAAAAAGCGAAACGTTCAAGCGATAAGTCTGAGCTATCTTCTGCTTCTTACAGTAAGGAGCAAAACTAAACACACATACGACATTTTAACAAAAATAATTTTTTATTCAATATTTGCATGTAGAATACAAAAGAAACAAAATACTTAGTATTATCTGCAATCTTTTGGCTTTTCAAAACAAACTTAACATTTGTGATATTATTATTATTTAGCTTCATACAATTTTTTTTTCGTGTAGTCGGTTTTGCACCGCAACTAATTTTGAGTAAACATTTCAGATTTTCGTACACTTAATATTTCGTCCATGAACCTTTAACCATCATAATTGCCTGAATACGTTTAGGCTTACTTAATACTACATTTTCGCAATATTCTGGTGTAATAGAATACCACTGTTCCTGCACTCTTTGCCACAAATCAGTTATCGTTGTTGGCGGAGCACTATAGTTATTCTGTAACTTCATTTTTAAGTATGCCCAGACATTTTCAATCGGGTTTATGTCTGGACTTTGAGCAGGCCATTCCATGGTTTGAAATGGTTGAGCTTTGAAATATGCTACCGGCATATTTTCAATTGTTTCCAGTGAATTTTTTTCTAAAATATCCTTATACGTATACTGGTTCACCATACCTTCTATTCGATGTGGTGAACCTACACCGTACGCCGTAATGCACCCCCCACACCATAAGTGAACCACCACCAAATTTTTTTGTTTGCTTCACATGAGGTAAAAGAGATTCGCCTCGCTTCTTCCAACACCAAGAACGTCTATCGGATGAAATTCGATTAATTTTATATTCGTCGGAAAAAATTACTTTTTTCCATTGCCCTATATTCCAGCTTAAATATTTTCTTGCAAAACTCAGACGGGCCCTGACATTCTTTTTTGATAGAGCAGGTTTTTTTTCTTCTCAATTGCTGTAAAATTGGCTTCTTTTAATGCCCTTCGAGTCGTCCACTTACTAATTTTCTTTCCAACATCGCTTTCTAATAACTTTGCAGCCATTGATGCCGTCGTTGCAATTTCTGAAGAAATGTATTTCGTCAATCTTTTCTTCTCCTGACAAGATAATAATTTTCGACGGCCTCCAAAAGATGCAGGGACTTTACTACAGTATTTTTTCCGTATCTTATGTACAACTCTCTGACTGACGACAAATTTTCTAGCAATTATTCGCGTTGATAAATCCGATTTTAATTGGAAAATGATATTATTCTTCATATCTTTAGATAATGGCTTCATGATGTTATGTTGATGCGTGTTAACGCATGAACAACGATAAACTAATAACTACTGCACTCCTGATCGCGGCATTGACCGTGATGGATTGCCAAGTTGTTTACAAAATCTGTGTTTACAGTGCCTAATCCCGAGAATCTTAATGCGGTGCAAAACCGACTACACGAAAAAAATTGTATGAAGCGCAATAATAATAATATCACAAATGTTAAATTTGTTTTGAAAAGCCAGAAGATTCTAGATAATACTAAGTATTTTGTTTCTTTTGTATTCTACATGCAAATATTGAATAAAAAATTATTTTTGTTAAAATATCGTAGGTGTGTTCAGTTTTGCTCCTTACTGTATATTCAGCTCAGAAGTCAGAGGATGATTCGAAGTTGAATAACTCGATGAAAAAAAATCGCACGATAATGAATAAACGCTGATCTTATACGGGAAAGTAACCACTATCGACTGGAATAAGTCTAATTCATCTAAAAAATTTCGTTCTCTCCAGGCAATATTGCAAAGTTGAACGAAGTTTTGAAAAATGCCGATCGTGCTATGCACTTGCTCAAAACGTTCCAACTTTGCCGGAAAGCGATGCAGCTTCAAGTTTGAAGAGTCATTTGAAAGTACAGATTCCAAGCTTTAGAATCTCGTTCGAATGATATCGATACGATCATTTTTGCCAGAGTTATGCCGACTTGAACTGAGTTGTCCTTCACCGAGGAGAAAAATTGTTTCGAGTCGCCTGTCGGAGCGATTCCAAGTTAACTCGTTAAATATTGAGTTAAAATTTGTTGGCCTGTGTCGGGGAAAGATGTAGGCGGCAGGTAGCGCTTCGAGAATCGGGGTGCTTGTTCGATTTCGACCTGAAAGGCACTTCCGGCGACGTCGAACGCGACGCGACGCGACGCAAATTACTGGGTGGGAAACGTAGGTGTGACACGATACACTGTCGGACCCGGCTTTTAAGGGGGCAAATTGCGATCGTAAACTACCAGTCGAAAGTTCCTCGGAATTACCCCGGCGGCGGCAGCTGTCCCGCGTACATGCTGCGCGCCCGGCGAGTATAAATTATTCGTTCGGTCGAGTAGACGTTCCGCTAGCGTGACACGGATAGGCCAGTAAAAGAGGCGGCCACGTGGCTGGAATTATCACCACCCCGTAATATCGGTCCCGCGCCAGCCGTCTCGCGATTCTGTGGTGTGGCATGGCGTCGCGACGCTGGGTTATCGCACTCTCGTCTCCACCGAAACGGTCCGATTTTTCTGCCCTTCGAACTGCACGGCACCGCAGGCCGTCTTTAGGAATTTATTACGGGCGAGTTAAACCACCCGGAGCGAAAAAACTTTCCACAATCTACCCGAGCATGATTCCACGTTGCGGGCAAATTTTTGTAGCGTGCTCCGTTCGACGAGGCTTGTTCTAACCAGCATTATCCGACTGCTGCTACTGATCAGTAGATTGCGTAAATTGCACGAACCTAGTAGACTCGTTTCCTTCTCCGATGGTCTTATTAACTCGAACAGAACACGTTGACGTGCTTAAACACTCTGATCCAATTGCCAGCGTTTCAAATTCTGCTCGTATTTGTCACGAATCCGTAAAATCCGCTAGTCGAGCGATTACCGTTGTCGAATTATTCCTGAGACGCGCGAGCTTGTTGGAAGCGTTATCGATAGGGGCTTAGAGAGCGCACACACCGGGGCTGTTTGCGAGAATTTTCTCGTCGGGGAACATGTATATTTAACCAGGGTGTTTGAGGGTTTGAACGTCTCGGAGCGATCTCGTGTTTTCGCGACGTGTTCGCGTCGGTCTTGTGTATTCTAGCCGGTTTCGCGGAACCTCCGGTTCCGTGGCATGCAAGAGAGTTTCCGAAGACCGCGGCGGCACGCGTCGAAGAGGGGGCTATCGATCATCTCGACGAGCAGAGCCGACACGTTGAAAAGCTGATAACCGAACTCGAGACATCTTGACCCACGAAAAATCTATACGGCGAGGGCTCGAGGCGACGGTTTTCGTCTCGGAACGCGGAATCCGGGACAGCTGAAACGGAAAACGGTTCGGCCAGAGATTGTTTCCGTGGCAGCGGGGCCGTTAGGCTGTTGCGTATGCAAAGGTCGCCGGCAAATTGTTAATAAAACGCTCGGCGGACCTTAAAACGGCTTTCGAACACGTAACCGGCGTTAGAGGATCTAGTTAAAGGTCGTTTAAGTTTTTAATAGCGCCGTTTCGAACGCCAGGCAACGGGCGTGCAGCCTCGGGAGAAAGTAGATTACGCGGCACGTAAATCATATCGTAACGCGACCTAAACAACTTTGTACGCATCGGGGAAACGCTAGAAACGAAAGCGGTTTTCCACGTTTTACGAGAAACAAAACGAACCCGCGTGCCGCTCGACGACGCCTGGTTCTACTTAATGCCGCGATTAGCATGCCAGATTCGGAGACGTACGGGGGAACGCGCTGTGACGGATTGAAAAATCGATACGGTTTTGATCACGTCGTTAACACCCGTTGCCCTAAAAATCACGTCTCCGAGACGTCATATCGTTTCCGTGGCGATCGATCGCGTTGCTCTCTTTCCGACACTTTCTTCCCGCTTATAATAGCACTCCTCTGCGTTATTCGTACGAGTTTCCTGCTTCGGAACCTGCTATTTTTGTAAGTATCCCCGCGGTGGGAAAGTTCGTTCTGCTCGAATAAAAATGGAAAAGTGATAAATGAGTGGAACGAGTCGGTCGGAAGCGGACTTTATGCGAAAGAAATTAATGGGTCAAACGCGGTGGTGTAAAGACGTTTTTTTTCCGACAGACTATAATCATCGAAACTCTTGTCTTCTTTTTGTATCTGAAATGGGAACCTTAGAGCTTTCCTCTTTAATAATTAAAAATCGAGACAATGTACAGTAAGGAGCAAAACTGAACCAATAACCACAAGTTTTGTATATAAATCATTATTTATTACTAGGAATATAGAAGAATAACAAAAAATCAACATTATAATTGTTTTTGTCATAGTTAGAAGTAACTTAAGAAATTTTTTTCAATAACTAATGTCTCCTCGTTTAGCAATGGTAACAAAAATAGACTGACTCGGTTTCGCACCATGTCCAATACTTGGCAATATTTAACGCTAGAACTATCGGATGGGTCAAAATGACTTCCTCCTAATTTTTTCTTTTAGAGATATTGAAATTGTAAATATGTTTTCATGAGAAAATTTTTTAATAAACTTCTCTATCGAAGTAGATATTTAAACAAAACTAATACGAAATCTAAACAACTCTTATTTTGTTGTTATTATAAGGCAATGTATGCCAGTTGCATTTAAAGCTTGGTCGTTCTAGTGTTAACACTAGATTATATCATTTATTTTTAATATTTCGTCCACAACCCTTGTGCTTGTAAAACTGCACTAATTCGCTTTGGCATACTTTCTAATAATTTTTTGCAATAATCCGGAGATATTTGTTCCCACTGTTCTTCAATTCTATCATACAAATCTGTGATTGATGTTGGTTGGGAGTCATATGAGTACCGAAGTCGTCTTTTTAGTAAACCCCATAGATTCTCTATGGGGTTGAGGTCGGAGCTCTGTGCAGGTCAATCCAGAACAGAAAATTTTTTAGTACAGAGTCAATTTTTTACACTTTTAGCAGTGGGCTTAGAGTCTCGGCCATGCATGAAAATTACATTCTTTTCTTCAAAGGGCATATTTTCAACAGCATCTTTGAAATGATCTTGTAAAATATCCTTGTACATGTATTGATTCATGATGCCATTAATTCGGTGCAGTGATCCAACACCAAATGCTGTTAGGCACCCCCAGAACATTAGGGATCCGCCTCCATGCTTTAACGTTTGTTTCACATGTCGTGGTTTCAGTCTTTCATTTTTAGGAATCCAGCATCAAGACATGCCATCTGAACAAATTCTGTTAATTTTGGTCTCGTCTGACCAAATAACCCGTTCCCAGTCAGTAGTTGTCCAGTTTTGATATTTTGTAGCAAATTCCAAACGACGTTTAATATTTTTGTTCGATAACATTGGCTTCTTTTTTTGCTTAATGCTTCTAAACTCAGCTCCTTTGAGGGTTCTTCGTGCTGTCCACTGACTTATTTGTATATTCGTATCTTCTTTTAACACTAGAACTACCGAGCACTAAATGCAACTGGCATACATTGCCTTATAATAACAACAAAATTGCACTTCTTTAGATTTCGTGTCGGTTTTGTTTGAATATCTACTTCGACAGAGAAGTTTATTAGAAACTTTTCCCACGGAAACATATTTATCATTTCTATATTTCTAAAAGGAAAAATTAAGAGCAAATCATTTTGACTCGTCCGGTGGTTCTAGTGTTAATAATTTTGCAGCCATAAATGGAACTTGAAGCTTCACCAGATGTGACAAACCGTATAATCCTTCGTTCATCCTGTGGTGATAATATTTTTGGTCTTCCTCCAACATTTAATAATATACTTTTACAGTATTTTTTTTTTTCTTATTATCTGCACTGTCGATTGAGTAACACTGCAGGTTTTCGCCGTCTTACGTGTTGACAAGCCGTCTTTCAAAAGAGAAATGACTTTTTTTACACAATTTTGAGCAATTGACTTTTTTATTTATTCTTACTTCACTTGCGTGCTTTTCCGTTCGACTGATTGCGAAGAACTGAGTGTTAAGGTGTAGACTAATAGTTTGTAAACATACCAAAGTGCTAGACGTAAACATACTACTAGAACATTTAAACATTTCTTGTAGGGACCGGTGCAAAACCGAGTCAATCTATTTTTGTCGTCTATTTTTGTTGCTAATCGAGGAGACATTAATTAATGAAAAAAATTTCTTAAGTTACTTCTAACTATGACAAAAACAATTATAATGTTAATGTTTTGTTATTCTTCTATATTCCTAGCAATAAATAATGATTTATACCAAACTTGTGGTTATTGGTTCAGTTTTGCCCCTTACTGTACGTTAACAGTAAATCTGTAATTTTCCGAATTCAGTTTCCTCATTTCTCATTTATGCACTGTCAGTTAATTTCTAAAAAAAAAAATTGTGCCAACTCCAAATAGATACAACACGCTTTCAAAGTTCACTGTTAAACAATGTTTCAACTGTTTAATCACAAAATCAGATAATTGTTGACACGTCTCGAAATACGTTCTCCTTTGCAATTTTTGTAGGGAGACGAGTTTCCAGGATGGGAATACGGGGAGTAGATGCACGACGCAACGAAAAATCTTGCAAATACGAATCGTTATTTATAGGCCGGCAGATCTCGGATAGAGTCGGCTCGCTTCGGAGTATCTAGACCGGAAACTATTCGCGATTCTGTGCGCGGTGGCGTGGACAGGCCGCTCGGAGGATTCTTTTGCCGGAAAGGCTGGATTCCGCGGAATAAAATACGGTCGCGTGCACCTACGCACCTTGAAGAACGACCGGAAGAACCGGTGGGAAAGATGCGCCGTGTAATTTCATGGTGAAAATATTGCGCAATTTTTTTTTTTTCTTTTTGCTGCCAGTGTATGGTACCGTCCAACGGGAAATCTGATTACCGTGTGCGCAACGTAACGATCTGGTATCAAGCTTGTTCTACAAAATTCACTGCCGGAGATACGAAACAATTTATCGCCGTATCATTTTCGTTTTATTCACCCTCTTTTTCGGAACGCGACGGTCGCGACCATTTAGCCCGAGTATAGCAAGATATACAGTTGAGTTATCTAACGTTGTCGACTAAAGTATGTGCAACTTCGCTTGAACATTATGCCGCGTACTATACCCTTCGGGGACGACATATTTAATTGATTACATGTGAAATTATTAGACACGATATACTTTCATACTTTGGTTACGGAAAACCTCAAAGAGAATAAAACATCGAGGTAACATCCCTAACGTCCGGCTACAGGAATAAATCGACGATCGGTGAAGCAAAAAAGTGTGTAAGCTTAATTATCTTTAATAATGTTCAATGTACAGAGTGAAGCATCAATCCAGAGCGCTTTAATTGTCCCATCGAGCGATCCTGTGACCGTGCAAAGTGCCATACACACGGGTCTGTAACTCGCAGAGGCCATTTTCCGGACACGGTGCATTGAAAATCGATATTTTTGAACCGGTTTCGCTAGTTGCCAAAGGGCGCGGGAGCCCAGTATCCGCAGGCATCACGAAATCGCAGGATTTGCATTCCGCTCGCGTGCTGCCCTCGGCATAATCTATCGTTAGATCGTTCCATCGAATTGCGTGTAGCAGTTTTTCGGGAACGATATCGCGCCAGAAGGTTCCCGGGGAGGAAAACGTCTCCGAAGATGGAGGCGCCTCTGTAAAACTCGCGAATAAAAGAGACGGAAGGTACGTGCTCGTGAGAAAGTCCTCGGAAAGTCGAGGACTGAGTGTAAACCGCGCTCATAGAAAATCAACCGATCGAAATGGACGAGATAGTATATCGTTGCTCTGTAGGGGAACGTATTCCGCAAGCTCGCGATTCCCCGTCAAGCTCGTCGTCGCTTGCGGCATCGGAGAGAGAGAGAGAGAGATCGTCGTTCGAACCGAGCCGCGTTTTATCGCGATTTCCATAAATTCTCTACGAGCTTCCCGCTTTTTCGATCCTCGAACGGATCGCGCACCTGTCGCGTGTCGACCGGGCGATGCTCGATTTGCTATGCGCCGACCGTTTACCTTTCGTTTTTATTTTTCCTGCTGGTATTTTTACGCCCTTTGCCGGCCCGCCGATCGATTGCACACCGCCGGCCCTCGAAAACCTCCTGTCGATATGTTTCTTTCGTTTTGACGCTCGTTTCATCCCGAATATTATTGTCGTCGCTGACCCGCAATTTCGGGGGCTGCAGCACGTGTTGCAGCAACGGAGTCCGCTCGACCGTTCCATTAATAATTTTATGCATTTATCGCTACAATCGAGCAAATGTTTTGTCTATTAAACTTTTGTACTCGAAGCTTTTTTTAACTCCAAAGCCAAGGCATTCCTTCTCTGCATATGAAATTTAATTTTAAAGGCAATTTTTGCATACGTACAGTAAGGTAAAGGCACCAGTAGTTGACCATTTTATAGAAAAACATAAAAAATAAGGTTTTTATAAGCGCACTTATAAGTGCACTTTCGATGAAAGTGAACCTCGGATGCCATGCCGTCTGTCGTTTAAATTTCAAACCTTATTTTTTATGTTTTTCTATAAAATGGTCAAATACTGGTACATGGTCAACTACTGTTGCCTTTACCTTAGTGGTCAAAACTTTAAGACGATAATTTGTAATTTTGATTAAACACATAATATACAAATACTATTTTTCTATTCTGTCCGTTGTTTTAAAGTAATACAGATATGTGTTTGATCTCCTTGATCTCAATGTTTTGATCGTCAAATGTCAAGAATGTAGGAGTTTCAGTCGTTTGTTTCCTCTGACCGTTTGTGAACCGCGGACATAAGTTTAAGACGATCCGTCTAACAAGCGACTTCTATTACATTCTTTCAACAATTTGGTACACAAATATTGAAATCGGTGTCTAGTGTGTTTTTTGCTGCTTCAAATTTATCTACAGACGAAGAAAGTATAGGTAAAGCTCGGAGTTTGCTACCAAACGATAGGGAACAGATCGTAAGACTACGAAAACAAAAAATGAAATTTGCCAAAATAGCAAGTCTAATTAATAAATCAGAAACTGCATGTGTGCAGGCCTGGTATAAATTTTTAAAGACTGGCTGGATTTTTAATTCTGATCAATCAAGAAACGGAAGACCTCGAAAAACAACGCCACAAACGGATCGTCGGATTCACCGGTTATGTGAAAAGGACCGTTTTCGTTCTGCAAGTGATAATGCAGCTGAAATAAACGTGAACAATAAATAACACACACATTAGTGCTAGAACTGTTAGAAGACGTTAGAAGATTTTAATTTAAGAGGACGAAAACCTCGCAAGAAACCAATGCTTATAGTTCAAAAAATCGGAAAATGCGACTTGCATTTGTTAAAGCTCATGAACATTGGACGAGTCAAGATTGGCAAAAAGTACTAGTTTCGGACGAATCAAAGTTTAATCGTGTTGCTTCTGATGGATTACGATATGTAAGACGTCGAATTGGTGAAGATTTAGAACCACAATGCGTTTTATCCACAGTTAAACATGGAGGAGGTAGCGTTATGGTGTGGGCGTGTTTTTCTCGCAGTGGCCCTGGTCCGATACGTCGTATTGATGGAATCATGGATCGTTTTCAGTATACGGATATATTGAAGAATACCATGTTACCATATGCACACAATAATATGACTCATAGTTTCATATTCCAAAACGACAATGATCCAAAATACACGGCCCGAGTTGTGCAACATTTTTTTCATGAAAAGAATATTACTGTGCTACCGTGGCCTTCGCAGTCACCTGACCTGAACCCAATTGAAAATCTGTGGAGTATAGTAAAGAAAAGTGTGGAAAATTATAAACCAAAAAATCTGAGTGATCTTTACTCTATAATAAAAACAGCTTGGAACAACATTCCTGTTGATAAATTTGAAAAATTAATAGATTCGATGCCGAAAAGGTGTGCCGAGGTGATAAAAAATAACGGACTTTGGACAAAATATTAAATTAAAACAAACATTTGACACATTTTTCTTATAAAGTGTTTCTTTTCTGCATAGTCTTAAACTTTTGACCATGAGAATATAATACAGATTTGTTCTCCTAATGCATATTATTACTAATTTGTTCAGAAACATAATGTAAAATAAGGACACCGTATTTATGTTTTTCACATAAAGTAAACAAAATTACTTCCTTTCGTTCTTTTCGTCTTGAACTTTCGTCCGCTACTGTACATACTGATGTGAACATTATTTTAAAGAATAGTGTAGCAATTTTCTAGCGACGCCATTCGATTGCCAAGGTCAACGGAGAAGAAGAGGATTTGTTTCTCGAGTTCTATATCTTGCAATTTGTAGTTGCTCCTGCATGGACGGGAAAGACCAGTGGTTTCGGCTTTCCTCACGTCGATCACTCCGTCGCGATTATTTAAAGCCGCGCTCGGTTATTAGTAAGAGGTGAGGTGTTTTGAGTATCAACAACTTGTTAATAACTATAACTTTAATAATAGTAACTGTACAAAAAATGTAGCGGAAACGAGGAGTATATGTTAAGAAGATTCGCTGAAGACTAGTGACGCGCACGCAAAGATGGTTATTTAAGGGCTGAAATTCTATGGTGGAGGTGGTAAAATGAGAGGAGAGAATTGGGGTGAGGATGGTGAGATTTTCCAGACGCGCTGTCTTAAGATGCGTGGAAAACTCGGACGAGTCCCGTCGCTTCGGGTTCACGACTCTTCGACCCTTAGGTTAATTTATGGCTTTGGTCGGGGTTCGAAGTGGTTGGCGTTGCGTGTGTTAAATGTTATTGGGAGGAAGTTGGTTTGAGGATTGGACATTGACCAGGCGCAGTCTTTAATTGTTTCTGTTCTGGCGTGAGAGTTTAGGAAAAGTCCCGTCGCATCGGGCTTAAGAGTTTTCGCTCCTTGACGTAATTTATTGCGGATGGCTGTATTTCTGTCTCAAATTCGAGAGCTCTTTCATGGGTCTCGCATTTCGTTGCGTCCCAACACAATTGATTCAGAATATTTTTCTTAAAATGGAAATCTTTTGTTGGAAGAAGATCGCTGATTCGTGAAATGCCGAAGTCGGTGCAAGAGTGAATTGGACGTGCGCAACCTGTACGATCATAAAGATCATTTTTACGAAGCAACACGTCCGCTTTTAGTGGAATCGCGGACGTGACAAGCGTGAGGCGATGTAAATTCTTTTTCGCGTGTTGGAAATAGTGAATAGCTATCGGATTCAAATAGAGGGTTGGTTGGAGAGAGACAATAGGGCGAAAGTGTCGGTACTCACAATAGGTTTTGCTCACGAGTCGATTGATGGTGTCCTGCTTCAGCTTGCTGTTCTTCTTGCCCATGTTTCTCGGAGGGGTTGCCTGTGGCCGGTGTTCGAACGGTGCGTCTCTCTACCCTCGGATCTCGTGTGCTCAGCTGTTCTCGGCACCGAAAACGGTTTCACCGGTCGGCCCGCATCTTTCGCTTCGTTCAAAGATTCTCGGAATTCAAGCGGGCTCGGAGCTCTCGCGAAGCTCGAAAATCTGAAGAAACCTCGGCGGTCGCGGGCCGAACAGAGGCGCCGGGTCAATCCTTTCGACTAACTCTCCGGAAAAAGCTTCGAACGAAGTTGAAGATGCTTCTCTTCGTCTCCTAATCTATCGAATATAGCCGAGAGCTTCGGGACGCGTCAGTCCGTCCTCGATGGCCGTCTGGAAAATTTCGAAACCGGTCGTCGGCTGAGTGCGGTTTCGATCTCTACAGTGAACATTCGATTTAAGGCAGTCTCGCGGTTCCTTTTACTGCCTTATCCAGTAAACGTCGGAGGTTCTGGCCGGCGCGGCGTCCCATTTGAAATACAATGTTGTACGGAGGTGCTGACGGCTATATCGGTGAGAGACTAGAAGACCACTACTAATCCAATTAAAAAACTTTTTTATTTTTCGTTATATTTTTATGAAACTTTTGCCAACATATTCGTGGCATTTTTCTGATTAAAATGATACCAAATACGATACAATTCCGATGATATTTACCTGTGTAATGAACGATGAAACTTGCTTCCCATAACAATTACATTAACGAAAAATTAGTGTAAATGTGATCCAAAATTATATCGCGTTTGGTATCATTTTAACCAGAATAATGCCACAAATATATTGGTGAAAGTCTCATAAAAAAATAATTAATAATAAAGAAGTTAAATGTTTCATTTAAAGGCCTGCGCTCACGCGAGCTTTGATCTCTGCCGGCGCACAGTAGGGTATTTGGCCAGTTTAGCGCGCCAAAAGTCAAAATTTTTAGTTTGTTCAAAATGACTGAAACTTTTTTCTCGTGTACCTGAATATATATGCGAGTAATATACAATAATATTTTTCTATAAATAGTACTATTTAGTAACATATAGACACTTGAAAGTGACATATTCTCGTGACCAAGAGAAGGGTCGAAAAACATATGTTAAAGAAATGATTCTTTTCACAAGTTTGGTGTATGGAATCGGGATAAAAACATTTCTAGGATGTAAAAGAAGGTGTATAAAGTAATTTTATAGCTTTTTGTTCTAAACGCTTCGGTGGTTTTGATAGAATAAACAATCGAAAATGGTACCATTTTTTTTCAGAAAGTTAAAGTGTATTATGTAATAACTTTTTTTCTCCGCAAAACACCTCTCTAATTTTGTTTGAGGTTATTCAGTAGACATTGCTTTACAGAATCCTGAAGAATTTAGGTGCAACAGAGTGCCACACATGGAGAAATTTAACTTTTTGTTAAATGGGGTTTTGGCCAAATGGGGTTTTGTAATAGCAATTTCTCTAAATCTGACAAAAAAATGTTTCAAATAAAAGTTTAACAGTATTAATAAACGTATAAATTGCAATACAAAAAACATTAAAAAAAATTTGTTTAAAAGAAAAAACAAGATCGCTTCGATTTTTTAAACATTAAACTGTATTTTTGATTTGATAATGTTGTAGCTGGTATTAAGACGAATTCAACGATATATAATATTATGACCTTCACATTACTAATAACGTCGTAATAGTTTTGGCGCGCTAAACTGGCAAAATACTCCACTGTGCGGCGGCCGCGACTCTCTGCGGCTTTTTCTTTCCCATACGCTGTCCTTCTCTGCGTTCGAAACTTTCATCGCTCGTTACACAAGCAAGTGTCATCGGAATTATACCATATTTGGTATCATTTTAACAAGAAAAATGCCACGAATGTGTTGGTAAAAGTTTCATACAAAAAATAATGAAAAATAAAGAAGTTTTGTAATTGGTTTAGTAGTGGTCTTCTAGTCTCACACCGATATAGCCGACAATGTTGTGGCCACGACACGACGGTTCTCGAGTGGTGTGAGGTGTTCCACTGCCTTGAGCAGGGAACGTCGGCACTGCCTTAAATCGAATGTTCACTGTATATCGTTCTCCTTCGAACGAGGGAACCGCGAGGGATTGCTCCTGCGAATGAAATTGTTCGCTCGCGGATTTCCCGGGGCTCGGTTTTCCCTCTCGTGCACGAAATCCGCAGAATTTCGGACCCGGTCTCTCGCACGAACCGAGCTATTATAAGCCCGGCAAAAGGTCGGCCCGGACTGACTGGCAACTGATAGCCCCGAGAAACTAGCCGTGTCGCCGAGGACTCGAAATGTCACCGGATTTATTAAATGAATCACCGCCGCCACGGCCGCTGCTCACACAAAAACCCCGGAGCCGTCCCTTTCAAGACGCGCCGCATTTATTCAGCGCCGAGGAAAGTTTCGCCTCGACGCTGGTATTACGGGATCCTGCTCGTTAATTATGTAACGCGAACTGGGGGAGTTCTCTCGGGTGCCGGACGCGTGAGGTGTGTCTCAAATATACATGCGAACCTGCAGGTGTTTTCTCAAACGCGTTCTTTCTTGTCCTACCATTTATTTCGCAGAGACGGAGTTCTTTGTCGCTAGAACGAACGAAAGAAGAAACAGAAATGTTGTATCTACTCTCGAGCGAGATTGAACGGTTGCGCTCAACGATGGCTGAACGTGCGTAACGTGACACGGTGAAGTTGAAGAATTACTTTAACAATTAAAAGATTCTTGCAATTTCTTTAGCTCGCCAGTACCAGAGTTCCATTCGTTTTCTTTATTTTTCGAGAGCCGTCAGTTCGATTGGACGTTTCCACCATTAATTTCTCAGCGCAAAATTTACCCCGTCGCGATTCAATTGTTTGATAAAACGTCGCGCCGCGACGGCTGGACTCCCTCCCTCCCGGTAAATGGGATCGCGGAAGGAAGTAAATTGGCATAAGACGCGCGTACGCGGTCATGTTCGATCGGACGTGCGCGGATGGATTATCCTCGTGGCGTGTGCGAATAGAAAGTAAATCCCGCGAACGTCGGACGGTGAAAAACGGAAGACGCGGAAGGGCCGAAGGAGAAGGGGGTTTGTCGTTGATAAATGGACCGAAGGAAAACGGGAACTCCGGATCACGGGCGAAAAGAATTAAAGCAGCGGGCCGATTGTTCCGAAGTTGAACGTGATCGACGATTAAACTCCGGGGGGATGATGGTTGAAAGACGCTTTTACACGGCCTCTCGCGGGAATAAAAAAAAAATGAAAAGGAGAAAGAAAGAAAGAAAAAACGAGAAGCTTCGAGGAACGCGCAATTCTGTAAACTTTACTCGGGGAAAAAACTCTCGAGACTTTTTTTTGTACCGAAGAGAGCAGAAAGAAAAGAACAGAGGGGAGGAAAGAGCGAATTGTTTCTCTCGTTGAACGTCCGAGTGACTCTCGGATGTACACGGGCCTCGAGGATCCCGATAGCTCTACAGTCCTAACGCCGGTTCATCGCTATTACATTAATCTCCCTGGGAATAATTGCTTCGTTACTCGTTGCATTATTCAGCAACGTTTCACCGTCGGATAACGAGATATGAAACCGCGCGAAGGCAATCCATTTACCATTTACATAGCCGGGTTTGCGTTTCTCTTTTGAAGGCCGAACGCGCCGCCGATCTCCACCGTCCGGCAATTTCTTATCCGCGAAAACTATCCTTTTGTCGTTTTCCCCTGCAAGGAACGCAAGACTTATTACCGCGTAACGTCAGTCTGTAATTAATGCGAATTTCCCTCCATCTGTCTTCCACCGCTCGTGACCGAAAGGGGATGCGCGAGAAAGTACCAGAGCCTCGAGCAATTCATCAAATATCGTTAGTTTTTCAAAATTTGATCCCTCTGGAAAGTTAACAACGAATTTCCCTTCGTCTGTCCTCTACACGGCACTCGCGGTGGAAATTGATGACTCCGGAAACTTGGAAGAGGATGCGTCTGGAAAAGGATGATACCAACGAGAAGACTAATGAAAGGAAATTGACGTTAAACACAGGGGGCGTGATATCGCGTAGGAAATTTCTGCGCACACGTAAGCTAAAGGCACCAGTAGTTGACCATGTACCAGTAGTTGACCATTTTATAGAAAAACACAAAAAATAAGGTTTTTACAAGCTTTGCACTTTTGATGAAAGTGAACCTCAGATGCCATGATATCTGCTGGTTGAATTTTGGAACAATTACATTTGAATTGAAGTATGCATAGTAACAACAGATGTCTAAATTCATTGAGGTAAGTAAGGTAAAGGCACCAGTAGTTGACCATTTTATAGAAAAACATAAAAAATAAGGTTTTTACAAGCTTTGCACTTTTGATGAAAGTGAACCTCGGATGTCGTGCCGTGTGTTGTTTAAATTTCAAAACAATTGCGTGCGAAGTGAAGTATGCATAGTAATAACGGACGTCTGAATTCATTAAGGTTAGCAATATGCATGATATATCTCTATTTCCTTGACGTTTCTGTTAAGAACAGCTGTACGGTTCAGGTGAAGAAATTCATGCGTTGTGAACTTTTCGCGACTGAATTATTTGCTGTTTATATTCTCACAGAGTTTTATAAGTGATAAATGCATTGTTTTTGTTATTCTAACCTGAAGAACGATAGTTTATTAGGTGGTCAAATACTGTATATTGTTTTTGAACAATTTTCAGAAGTTGACAGGCGTGGTCAATTGTGAATAAAAAAATAAAATATTAAAATATATAATAAAATATTACGAACACGTACTATTTTTATATGAAGGAACACATTTCCCTGGAAAAATTCTTCGTGTAACTAAAACTAAAGCGACTATTTCATCCATGGAAATGTACCATGAATTAATTTGTTTTATTTCTTATTTTATTCTTTAATTGTAATTTGTGCTGGTAATTGTTGAAACTAAATGATACTAAAATGATTCCCAACATTATTGCTTTAACCCTCTTTCTAGTGTAAGTGGTCAACTACTAACGAACAGAAGGTCAATTACTAGATTTTTCATTTTTAAGAGTGAAACTTAGGTGCGCCTGAAATTACATCATGTTCAGCAAATGTGAAGAAGCTAATGGGTTTGACCCTGTGCCTCTTCTGTGGATCTCAGAATTTAATTTGGTCGATCTAAATTAACTTGGGAACATTTTTGTGATAATTTATACAAACCCTTGCGATTTATATACATATTACAGGGTTGTATGGTCTATTTAAAATAACGCAATTTTGTTTCATATATTGATCCCAGCAATTTCTTGCAAACTTTCCCAAGTGCAAAAGACAGCTACTTAAGAGCACACTGCTTCATTTGGCTCTTTATCTTCAGGTCTTATCAAATATTTAGAAAAGCATGGTTACAGCAAAAATCCGCGATTATTGTCTATTTTAGCTATCATCGAGGTCAACTTCTGAAGGAATTACTGAAGTTTTAAATATTTTTCTTAACCCTCTATGGGCCGAATTTTGTTCCGGTGGTTTCTATTTGCAGACAACTTGCAAGGCATTTACTTTGATATTTCGAGTTGACGGTGCTGCTAACCGTCATCAATATTATCATTGGTTATCTCAGAAACATTATATAATTAAGACGTATACGTCGTCTTGTGAAAAAACTGAAATTATTTGGCAAAATGTCGATATATTAGCATGTGACTTGAAAGTTACACGGGCCCATAGAGGGTTAAATTTGTATAAGTAAGCTTTTTTTAAAAAGTGGCCTTGTTACATAATCTAGAAGACTTAAAGGTTGTCTTCAGGCATCGACGGAGCAAGTGGTTAGTATTGTTCGCGTGGAAAACTTCTCTTAACTGGTCAACTACTGGTGCCTTTATCTTACCGGGACGCTAGGCAATTACAGAAGAATGAGAAACGGGAAAGTGCCCTGAACAAACGATTTCGGCGAAAGAAAATGTTGGTCCCAGTTTTCTCAAAAATCTCTGAGTTTTTTAGTTGCGAAGGATATTTGGTGAAGTCTTTTGGTCCAATTTTGGGGGAGAACAATATGAACGACTGAAAAACGATACCGCACGGTGATCAAGTCCCGTTTAGCCGGAAGTTTGCGTGGGAGCGCGTCGATACGGAATCGTCCTCTCGTGTTCGCCGGGGGAAGTCGCGGTTTCGTCGTATTCGAGCGATTAGGCGTCGGGTGACTGAGTGACCCGATTCGATCGCGAAGCGGGTCGCGGCGGGTCGCTCGTGTCGGACACGCTCATCCTCTGTTCCCCGTTGCCGCGCTTCCTGGTCCAGTTACAACCCTGCACTTCGAAAGGGCGTGGATGAAAGTTGACCAGCGAAGTGGACTCCGCGTGTCCTTGAACCCCGACGCCCTTTCCAGCCCTTCGAAGCCTCTCACCTGCCACTCTTTCTCCGCTCAGACTCCGGGATACTCGAGGATGTCCCTAGCGACACCGATTGGAAAAGACTAAATTGTTTTTCGGACCCTCACGGATCGAAGAAACTTCTGCGAGCAAGAATAGGAAGAACTTCTGTGAGAACAGAATGTTAGGTTGAGACATTTTTTATAGCTAAGAAGAAATCGCGATTGTTCAAGAAACGATCTTTGTTCGAGACCCGACCACTTTCTTGTTTCCTAATTCTTCTATAACTATTTTTGTTCGAATGATTCTCGTTCCGACTGGGAATCTCTTTTAACCCCTTGCACTAGTATTTATTTTGTGATTATAATGATTAGAAATTCTTCATCGTTCAGAATTTCACAGAAAAAAAGGATAGTTTATATTTATTGTATGCCTATGTTTTCTCCAAAGGATATATATCAACTAAAATAAAATAGATTTTTATTTCGATTTAAAGGAAATTAATAATGTTCACATTTATTAGATTCTATTCAGAATCTTCATCACGAGTCTGGCTCGTTATTGTAGGGCAAGGGGTTAACACATTGCGTACGGGTCACGAGATATCTCGTTTTCATGTTTTTTTCGATTCAACCGGCAACTTAAGCAACCAGCGGCAAATATTTTTGTTACGTTACCAGGGTAACGAAGCCTCTCCCATTCTTAAGACAAATGGTGAGCGAAATAATTGAATTTTGACATTCAGAACATGTAGAAATGATCCAGTCATTGTAGCCAGTACATCGGTAGATCTGTGCCGATCGTCGTACGTACCGTATCTTATAAAGTGTTCTTTTATCGTACATTTTGGAATTTCAAACTTCGTGTTTTAATTCGTAAGGCAACAGTTTCTTAAGAATCGTCTATATTTTCAATCTGTTACTGATAAATTCTAACAAAAATTGATTTTATGAAATAGGCCCTAATTCTATGAAAGCAACAAAATGACAGAAAATATGCGGACTTTTTGAGCGCGTGTTGAACGCGCAGAGCGCCGTACGCAACGTGTTAACCCTTTGCACTCGGCACTATTTTCATTCTAGAACTAAATTTTTCTTCTGTCTTAGAATATTTTCCCTTAGAACGATTTCCACATATACTATTGAAATATTTAGTAATCAATTAAATACAAATTTTGTAATGTAACAAATATTTTGTAATATTTTTTGTAATTTTCTTGAAATAATGCCACAACAATTTCTAGTGGTGTTTCAGAGTCACCGCTCGAGTGCTAAGGGTTAATTTTGCTGTGCCAAACAGATTCGATAGATGTGTCCCACGAAGATGTGAGATTTTTTTAAATATATTTTTTAACACTCGAGCGGCGCAAAAACTGACCAAAAATCTATGCATTTTACGAATTATAGAATTGGGTCAACGATATGCGCACAGAACGAAGAAATGGAAATATTCGAAAGAAATGTTTTCAGTTGAAACGGCTTCGAGCGCAAAGAGTTGGTCGAAGGCTGCGAACCGGAAGTCCGGTGCGGTCTGAGCGCGTAGAATTAAATGGCGGTCGGGAAATCGAGTGAAATTTCGCGACTCGATTAACGGGGATTATTCGACGGTCCGACGGCGAGTTTACTTTGCCGAATGAAATTTTCCGAAGACTGTAATTGCTGGTCCGAGTAACAGTGGATTTCCGGGTACGGTTCGAACGCGTCGGAGTTCCGCATCGAAATTTCGCTCCGGGAAAAACAAACAACCACACACACTATCACCGCGCGTCGCGTCGCGTCGGGAACTTCAGAAAAATACGTCCGCGTTTCTGCTCTCGGATCCGTAGAAATTCCCGCCTATCGATCGTCGGTTTTCCGGTACGTGCAATCCATTCATAACGCGAACGAGATATCGACGCAGGTCGATCCGACGCAACGCTCAAACCTACGACTAGCCTGTATTCCCCTCGTAAAATAGCAAACGGGGGAAATTATCCTCGTCGATCTACAGTCTACAGTGGTTCTACAGTATAGTTCTCCGACCGTGCGACCTTTCGTCCGAACCTAACTGCAGCGAAAAACGCATACGTGGCTCGAGTAAAATCAAACGATGCGCGTTGCTTCCTCGCGCTGTCCCGTCCGAGCATAAATTCGATAATAAATTTATATTAACCCATTTGCATCATTAGAGTATATGTACGCTCAAATTTCCTAGCCACTATCATTATTCGTTAGCTAAAAAATAGAAATGGAGGGTGTTGTTGGAGGTGAAAGTAGTAATTCTGATTTTTTCTTACAGCGCTGAATTATGAAGTTGTTAACAAGTTTAGCGATAAAGGCCTTCTTTTCGTATTTCCTTCTGATGCAAATGGGTTAACAACGCAAATGAGTAGCAGAGACCCGAAACAGTAAAAACATCAGAGTTATTTTCAATGTACTGTAAATACAGGGTGGTCCACCTAAGTTAGGCCACCGAAATATCTCCTCTAATTGTGGGGGTACAAAAAATATTTAAAGACAGAATAATAACAGCTTGTGCTCCAATTAAGCCCACAACATTTGAAAGGGCCAGAGAGTCTCTTATTCCACGTTTCAAAAAACGTATCGATGTGGAGGGGCACCATTTCGAGCATCTATTACAATGACAGTTTGAAAAATAGGTTCGTGAAAAAGTATTACAAATTTCATAATGGGGTTTCGTAATAGTGAACATGTTTATTTACTCTTACAAATTCCCGGACGACGTATTCGTCTCTAAAGTCTCGATAGACAATTTTTCGTTTCCATTTAATTTTTGAATTCAAAGGTCATTTCAAGGTCATGTAATGTACATAACTGAACGTATTTTAACATCAGCTACACGATGCAATAAAAATAATTATACAATTATACACAAAAAAACATCGATAACATTGTAAACTCCGAAAAAAATTATCTTAGAAAAAAAACATTTTTTGTAATAGAATGGTTTTTTCAAGCCATTCAAATAGCATCCAAAATATTTTTTGTACCCCCACAATTAGAGAAGATATTTAGGTGGCCTTACTTAGGTGGACCACCCTGTATTACTAGAGGACACTAATTTCTACTTCACTGTAGTTTGTGGCAATACCGATAGGGAATTTTGATTTTCCATAAAAATGCGATCAAAAATGCTCAGAGAAGAAACGAATTGTACCGCAATCCTCGGGCATCGTAAAATGTTTGTAGTACCAAAATGGTTGATTGTTTTCCGGTGCGTTCAACTCCTGTTTGCTCAACAAGATACAAGTCAAAAGTAATCGCAAATAAGCGAGAGCAAACGTAATTCTGCTCAGCTATGCAAATTGCAGCGCGCATCGGACGAAAACGCGATCCCAGCGAAATTAACCGCATTTGCCGTGAAACGTTGAGTCAGATCCTCGATGACGATTACAAACAGAGTCCATTAAATATGTACATGTGTTATGCACCGCGTTCGACGTAAAACTCGATTTTCCTGGTGTGAGTGGGCTGTATCGATAGCTCACAGAAAATCTCGAACGACCGATAGTATTAGATCGGAACGTGTGTTCTCGCGTGTTATACCGTTTGAAGGCAACTTTCGTCTCGCCGAGCTTACTATAATACGGATATTAAGGTAAAGGCACCAGTAGTTGACCACCATGTACAGTAGTTGACCATTTTATAGAAAAACAAAAAATAAGTTTTGAAATGTTCTTTTTATTTTGAAATTTAAACAACACACGGCATGGCATCCGAGGTTCACTTTCATCAAAAGTGCACTTATACGTGCGCTTATAAAAACCTTATTTTTTATGTTTTTCTATCAAATGGTCAACTACTGGTGCCTTTACCTTACTAGCTTTATATGCTCGGTGGACTCGTCAGCTAGAAGGAGAACGAGGAAACTTGTTGGACAACTTAATACTTCCTACTGAAATCCCATCAAAAATTCTATTCAACTCTGGTACATTGGAAAATCTTGAATTTGCATAAACGTCCGCAGTCTAGTTGCGAATATTTAGCCGCTGCGGCGAATGCGAGCATACGATAGACGCCTTCTTCTTTCGCGAGAACTAACGACGACGAAGGAATTCCAATTATCGAAGCTGCGAAAGAAATTGTGTGCAGCGAGAAATTGGGGAAACGAATAATGCTCAACTGGTTGCCGCACGATTTTCTTCACGGCTATTAAGAAGATTGCGATTTCTTTGTGCGCAATAATTCCTCGGAACAAAAAGAGATTTATTCATACATTCTAGTCGAACCCTTAAATATTGAAAAGAATGACTGCGGATTTTATTCACGATGAAAATTGTCAGCGTTAATTGGAACGTACAGAGCAAAGTTGAGAACAATACAGCATTGTTTATAACTGCGGTAACAGTTTCCACTGTTTTTCATTCGATGTACTCGGTTTTGTCGCGAATACGTCAGCGGAAATAACTCGAAACTAAACTCGAATGAACGATTGTGATATTGTTTTTCTGTTACTGGTGGACGAGAAGAAATCCAGTGTTCGAGATGCTTCGGAAACGGAATTCCGCGTTTCGGAAATTCTTGTCTCGGGAGGATTGGAATCGATTGCGCGGCGATTGAAAAAATCCGGCCACGTTGGACTTGAACAGGTGTCACGGGAAAGGTGAAAGCGCGAGAGAGAGAGAGAGAGCATGGACAGACGGTTTCCACGCAAACCGAAACAGTAGGAGAAGACCAGCGGCAGACGATTGCAGGATGGAACGCTGATTGTCCGGCACCGTGACTCGAGCGCTATCGGATTATTGGATATTCCGGTCTATTGGCCGATATTCCCAGAAGTAAAGGCGATTGCTGCCTACTCTTGGCACGCTGCTCCGTCGCGCCAATAATGCGACTCGTCCAAATTATTGTACCAATTATCGACGGGTTTAATAGACTTCGCGGACACCCGACGGCGCAAAGCCGGACCTCGTCGCTGTTATGCATTCGTCACAGAAACGAGTAGATCGAACGCGAAAAGATTGTTCAAAGAGAAAAGGTGCGAATGCGAAACCGTTAAGAAACTTCGCAACTTGGAAACTTTTGTGAGAGCCTTCGTTGTTTGCCAGCGCGCCTCGCTTGTTAACACGTTGACGCGTGTCGTGCGTGGGCGATAAGCATCTTCGTCGGTCTTTAAAGATTCCGTCGAAACGGATTGCTTCGATTGCAAGCGACTCTATGGGGGTTGATGGTGTGGATTTCGATGCGCCGATCCTAGTAATTACGGACGACTAATCAAACTGGATGATCGTGCATCGTTCTATCTAATTATCCCGAGCACGTGTAACCGACTGTTGGGACGTTCTTCGGGAGTCGTCCCTGAAGAATCAAACGAAGTTCCAGTACTTACGATGGAAAATTACAGGTTTATCCAAAAGTACCTTTAGGATGTTGAATGAGAATATCTGTCAAACGCCGTGTTTGTTTCTTGTCACTTTCTTTTATTTCTAACCTACAACGATAGACAATTTCAACAATGGAGTCGTATACGATTGCAGAGCGTGTTAAAGTTATTAAAAATTTATTTTGAAAATCAGTGTTCAATAAAAAAAATACCCATCGTAAATTACGTGATTTTTTCGACATACATAATCATCCATCGGAGCAAACGATGCGAAATTTGGTTAAAAAATTTGGTGAAACTGGATCTGTTCATGATAAAACAAAGTCTGGCAAACCAAAACCAGTTCGGTCGAATGAAAACATTGCTGCTGTTCGTGAAAGTGTTGCTGATGACCCGTCAACTTCAATTCCACGTCGTTCTCAAGAATCGAGCATTTCTTACGGCAGTTTGTGGCGAATTTTGCATAAAGATTTGCGATCGCATGCTTTCAAAATTCAATTAATGCGAGAATTGAAAGAACGTGACCATTTGCAACGCAGAAATTTCGCTGACTGGTTGTTAGAACATCGTTCAATTGATGCATTGTTTTCACGCGACATCATCTTCAGCGATGAAGCTCACTTCACATTGGATAGACACGTCAAATATGCCAAAATGTCATCGAAAATTTTGATTTTCGAATTGATGTCTGTAAACGTGGTCGCGGTGGTCATTTGGCAGATATCGTTTTTCACACATAATTGTCATAGATAATACCTGATAATTAAATTAAGAAAACCAATAAAATTAAAAAGGGTATGTTTTTTATTAAAAAAAAAAACTTCCTAGTCTATTTTGGATAACCCTGTATAATTTGCATAAAAATACCGGGTACTGGGTCAGTGGAAAAATTCGTGCCCGATTTCGTATTGAAATAGAAGAACGAATCGGGCACGAACATTCGCACGGACCTAACTTCTTCTGCATTGACAATTGTTATCCTAGAAATTCGACTAAAATTTACCCTGGAATTAAGGGATAGCGACCGTACTATGCGGTGTGCAGACGGTATTAATAATATTATCAAACCGTTTTAATCCGGAGCAACGTGGTGCTCCCTATCGATGCATTTCCATCCATATTTCACGGTAAAAGCGAGCACTTGTACCTGTGCGTGTCTGCCCCGGGGCCACTCGTTGCACGCTGTAACGCCGCTTGTAACGCTTTATAATCTATAAAAGCGCCTCTCTGGAACCTGCGAACGTGTTTCCGATTCATGCGACACGGCCGTTACACCGTCAGAGCTAATAAAAGACACCGGCGAACAAGGTCTCTCTCTCTCTCTCTCAAAGTTCCTTATCCGTTTTCATTCGACGACGGGCGAATTAATAAAAGATGCTGGCAACAAGGTCCCTCTCAAAGCTCCCTATCCCCGTTCTCATTCGATATCGACAGAATTATTGAAAAAAAAAAATAGCAGCAACAAAGTCTCTCTGATAGTTTCCCATCCGTTCTCATTCGATAATGGGAGAAACATTGGAGGCCCGAATCACCGCGAATCGCATACTGTTTTCTCAGTTTCTTATCGGACGACTCGTCGAGATTCTCGCACGTGGGGAAGCAAGCGAAATCGGCTCGATCGGTCACAGGAGATCGTCGACGTGGCAAAGGGAGAGATGGACGGCTTCGTGGTCCTGGCATCGAATCTGTAATGATCTGTACAATGCGATAGAATCGAAACGGCCCCGCGTTGCGCCGCATCGACGGGGCCACGATCTCGTTCCTGAAGAGAGATCGAGAATTTTGGCGAACCGGTTGCGGAGAATCGGCAGAACGATCGAGGAGTCCGACGAAGATACGCAACGATCGGTGCACACTGAGAGCGTACATCTCGAGAAACGAGAGAAACCAAACAGGACACGGAAACGTGGTCGCGCTCGACGAGATCGAGATCGAGAGGAACCGAATTGCGTAGATCGCGGTGTAGGCGGGGACGATGCGGTCCATGGTATACCGTGTTCGGTGCGTCCGGTGTCTCGGGGAATCGCGAGAGATCGGTCACTGTGAATCGGCTGGCGATCGGCTCGGATTATGGCAACGGGTGTCGACGGGCCCGCGACAGTTTTCTCCCTCGCGGTTCTTTCGAGTCGCGCGAGACTCAGAGATGCGACCGCTTTCTCATTCGCGGATCCTCACCGTTGTCGAGAAACGATCGCTGAGAGAACGCGGACCAGTGACGTCATAGCGTCGCGGCGCCTGGCGTCAGACTGGCTCACCGATGGCATTACGTGCCAGTACGTTGCTAGCGACAGGCGCAAGCGCGAACCACCTCCGGACGGAGAATTCTCGATCGTTCCTCTTTCTTTCCTCCCTCGTCCTCTGGTCGCGCCCTCTCGCTCTGTCCCCCGTCCTAGCAGGAGCACCCTTCGCCGTGTTTCTGCGTCTCTCCATTTCCTCTCTCTCTCTCTCTCTCTCTCTCTTTCTCTCTCTCCCGTTGCACCCCAAAAACCTCGCGTGGCCCCCTCTCTGCGCTTCCACCCCCTCGTACCCCAGATACGAACTCGCTTTCCTATCTATCGGGCCTCCAGCCGCCGCGATATCCGCCGACTTCTCTCTCCCTGTTCGAACCTTGAAATCGCAAAAGCGAATTGATTCCGATCGTTCAAGGCCAGTTTAACGCGGACCACGACGGACAACGCGGCTCGTTAACGGGACACGCGGTCCGCGTGACAGATAGCTTCAGCAGTTCTTCTTCTTATCAGAGAACGAAGCTGAAGAAGAAAACGTTGAAACGTTTTACCCTTACAAGTATATCAATTATTTATCAGCATTTTTCCTTCCCTTTGTTCGCGCAAGATCCACGGCCAGCCGAGCAACCCCGTTCGCTTTAGCTAACAAAGGAACTCAAATATGTTTAGCTTGCTGCTCGACGTTCACTCGGAATATACGTGGGAGCGTTTAAAAAAACGTTTTTTATGCAGATCATGCACTTTGCGATACAAAGCTTTTCATGGGAAAGTTTTCAAGATTTCCTCTAGATTTTTCCCAGCAGAAAAATAGATCGTCCTGCCCCCGTTGTCTTTCAGACGACGTCCCGTAATTATCTGGCATCTGTCCGGCGGCACGTACCCACACACACACACACACACACACACGCTGGTCTCTTTTCACGGTCCCTCGCTCCACTTTCGCGCTCGTCTTCCTCCGGTGCTCTCGTCTGGAGAGACGCTTCGGTCGTTCGCAGTTTGTTAGACCGATGATAGCCCCGCGCGCAAGCAAACAGGCGACCGCCTCGCTACATTTTCTTTTTCCGGGGTTTACTCTTAGCCGCGTCGAGCCGCTTCCGCCGCCGTAATAAACGCGCGTTCATTTTTCTTCGCGCTTCTCTCTGGTCGCGCCGAGACGTTCGCAAAAACGAATGCGCGTGCCGATGCGGTTCTTTTTACGAGGCAACGTGGTCGTCGAAGCGAGAGCATCTCGCAGACAACCGCGCCTCTAAGCTGCGGTGCTTTGTCGAACCGATCTTATTGGAATATGGGTATACTAAGAAACCACACTCGTTTATATAATATGAAAAAGAAGTTACAGTAAGGAGCGAAACTGAACCAATAACCACAAGTTTTGTATAAATCATTATTTATTTCTAGGAATATAGAAGAATAACAAAAAATCATCATTATAATTGTTTTTGTCATAGTTAGGAGTAACTTAAGAAATTTTTTTCAATAATTAATGTCTCCTCGATTAACAATGACGACAAAAATAGATTGACTCGGTTTTGCACCGGTCCCTACAAGAAATGTTTACGTGACATGTTCTAGTAGTATGTTTACATCTAGCACTTCGGTATGTTTACAAACTATTAGTCTACGTCTTAACACTCAGTTCTTCGCAATCAGTCGAACGGAAAAGCACGCAAATGAAGTAAGAATAAATAAAAAAAGTTAATTGCTCCAAATTGTGTAAAAAAAGTCATTTCTCTTTTGAAAGACGGCTTGTCAACACGTAAGACGGCGAAAACCTGCAGTGTTACTCAATCGACAGTGCAGAGAATAAGAAAAAAAAAAAATACTGTAAAAGTATATTATTAAATGTTGGAGGAGGACCAAAAATATTATCACCACAGGATGAACGAAGGATTATACGGTTTGTCACATCTGGTGAAGCTTCAAGTTCCATTATGGCTTCAAAATTATTAAAACAAGATACGAATATACAAACAAGTCAGTGAACAGCACGAAGAACCCTCAAAGGAGCTGATTTTAGAAGCATTAAGAAAAGACAGAAGCCAATGTTATCGAAAGAAACTATTAAACGTCGTTTGGAATTTGCTAGAAAATATCAAAACTGGACAACTACTGACTGGGAACGGGTTATTTGGTCAGACGAGACCAAAATTAACAGAATTTGTTCAGATGGCATGTCTTGGTGCTGGATTCGTAAAAATGTTAGGCTTAAACCACGACATGTGAAACAAACGTTAAAGCATGGAGGCGGATCCCTAATGTTCTGGGGGTGCCTAACAGCATTGGGTGTTGGATCACTGCACCGAATTAATGGCATCTTGAATCAGTACATGTACAAGGATATTTTACAAGATCATCTCACAGATGCTGTTGAAAATATGACTTTTGAAGAAAAGAATGTAACTTTCATGCATGCCCGAGACCCTAAGCACACTGCTAAAAGTGTAAAAAATTGGCTCTGTACTAAAAAATTTTCTGTTCTGGATTGGCCTGCACAGAGCCCCGACCTCAACCCCATAGAGAATCTATGGGGTTTACTAAAAAGACGACTTCGGGATTCGTATGACTCCCAACCAACATCAATCACAGATTTGTACGATAGAATTCAAGAACAGTGGGAACAAATATCTCCGGATTATTGCAAAAAATTAGTAGAAAGTATGCCAAAGCGAATTAGTGCAGTTTTATAAGCTCAAGGGTTGTGGACGAAATATTAAAAATAAATGATACAGTGAGTAACGAAAGTATTCGAACGCCCTTTAAATCAGTATAACTTTTTTTTTTAAGTGAATCAAACGACCTGACTTTTTTGAGGAGTTAGAAGAATTGGTTTTCCAAATGATGTGTTAAAAAGATTTTGAAAAAATTACAATTGGTAAGAATTACATGAGAAAATAAAAATGGCACTTTTCACAACTTTTTTATTTGAGCCTGTAATGAAAATTTAAAATATGCGTTTTGTAGATCTCTGTTAGTTATACACGTACTGAAAATTTCATCGAAATCGGTCAACGTTGCAATAAACTACAAACATTTCAAAATGAGAGTTTAAGGGTGAAAAAGTCGCAGATTTTTTATCTTGCCAGGGAATTTCGCCCTTATGTAATCATCTTTAAACGTTTGTATCTCATGACAACGTTAACCGATTTCAATGAAATTTTCAGTATGTATATAACTAACATATATCTACAAAACGCATATTTTAAATTTTCACTACAGGTTCAAATAAAAAAGTTGTGAAAAGTGCCATTTTTATTTTCTCATGTAATTCTTACCAATTGCAATTTTTTCAAAATCTTTTTTACACATCATTTGGAAAACCAATTCTTCTAACTCCTCAAAAAAGTCAGGTCGTTTGATTCACTTAAAAAAAAAAAGTTATACTGATTTAAAGGGCGTTCGAATACTTTCGTTACTCACTGTATATTAAATATTGCCAAGTGTTGGACATGGTGCAAAACCGAGTCAGTCTATTTTTGTTGCCATTGCTAAACGAGGAGACATTAATTATTGAAAAAAATTCTTAAGTTACTTTTAACTATGATAAAAATAATTATAATGTTGATTTTTTGTTATTCTTCTTTATTCCTAGTAATAAATAATGATTTATACAAAACTTGTGGTTATTGGTTCAGTTTCGCTCCTTACTGTATATTTCAATAGTTCTCTAAAAGCACGTTGCGAGACACGTCTTTACTGTTCGAATGAAACATAAGAGATCCAGAAACAGAGGGGCAACAGTTCAGTACAAACAACCGAGGATCGAGGGTCCCATGCCAGGCACAACGTACAATATATTGGGTTAGCAACTAAGTAATTGCCGGTTTCAGTTATAGATGAAACTATAACTTGACTCAGTTTTTGGCCGAAAAGGATCAGACTTTCTACGAGCGTGGAATTTTCAAGTTGTCAGAAAGATGGCAAAAGGTCATCGAACAAAATGGAAAATACATCATAGATTAAAGTTCATTCCAAGTAAAAAAAAAACTCTTTTATTTCATTGAACAAATCGGCAATTACTTAGTTGCCAATATATTGACTGTAGATACAATGTATGCATTCACAGAACAAGAGTCGATTCAAACGATTCTTCCTTCTAAAGACGTAACAGATTAATTTTGTTCTATATTTATGAAATAAATTCCAACAGATCTGTTTGTTGTCTTCAGGCAACGAATTAGCCCAATCCGTTTTGCCCTGTTCTTTCGAGGAGGAACTTTGGGCGTTAGGTGGTAACCAGTGTGCGTTATTGGCGAGAAACGGGAGCGAAATAAAATTGTCGTTAACGAATATTGCAGGAGCCGTTGACTCTCGGTAAAAAAAGAAACAGTCTAGTGATCCGTTCGGCCCGATCCAATGATCGAGGGTCACGGGCAACGAGGGAGGATGAACCCGTCGCTCTGGTACCCGCTGTGCCGTGGCAGAACGCGACCCGAGAACCTAATGGTATTTGCGAACCGAGAGTTATGATCCGTCGGGAAGAGAGAGAGAGAGAGAGCCGGCGGCGAGTGGCCAGCTTTCCACTCGCGCGCGAGTAAACACAAAGGGACACGGGCCGAGAGATTTCTTCGTTGATTTATCGACCTGACCGTTGCCGAGTCGCGCGGACCCTCGCGCATACCCTCGGCGACCAAGGAAATATTCAAACGGCCACGTTATGCCAACGGAATCGACGATCGACGCGACGGCCCTACGTAATCTCCGCAAAGAGCCTGGTTATGAAAACAAGGTTCAACCCTCCCTCTTCAAGTAAGGTAAAGGCACCAGTAGTTGACCACACCATGTACCAGTGGTTGACCATTTTATAGAAAAACATAAAAAATAAGGTTTGAAATGTTCTTATTGTTTTGAAATTTAACCCTTAGCACTCGAGTGGTGACTCTGAAGCACCACTAGAAGTTGTTATGGCATTATTTGAAAGAAATTACAAAAGATATTACAGAATATTTGTTACATTACAAAATTTGTATTTAAAAGATTACTAAACATGTGGAAATTGGATCAGTTTCGCATTAATAAATGAAAATATTCTGAGACGGAAGAAAAATTTAGTTTTAGAATGATAATAGCACCGAGTGCAAAGGGTTAAACAACAGACGGCATGGCATCCGAGGTTCGCTTTCATCGAAAGTGCACTTATAAGTGCGCTTATAAAAACCTTATCTTTTATGTTTTTCTATAAAATGTACAACTACTGGTGCCATTACCTTAGCTGCTTCGTACCGAGACTAAATGTTGACTTAATACAGGCCCTGGTTCTTGAAATGCCCGAGATGGCCACTGGAGTTCTTTGACCCTGCTTTTCTTAAAAATCGGCGAAAGCACCGATATCTCCTCGAAGCGTTCCTGGATCGTCGATAGACTTTAATAGTTAGAAATTTTTCAAGTCAATTGGACATCGTCCGATCCGAAATTTCGCGATCACTGAGCCGATCAAAACGTAGTTTAGGTATAAATAGAACGCGGTCCAGCAACGCCGGACGATTTAACCTGCACCCTTGAAACGCATCCCCCTGAAAAATCCCCCGGTCCACGCTCGATGGAGTTTCGCTGTTCGGCTTTTCGAATTCTAATGCGAGCGAATTCGTTCGCGTTAACACGATGGCAATCGAGCCACCTCGCTTTTCACCCTTTCTTGCCGAAGGTGGCCATTGTCGGTCGACGTCGGACGCTTCCCGTATACCAAATGAGCACATAGTCGCCCATGCAAATTTTGCGTTCTATCTGCAATTCTATCCGGACAAAAACAGAACAATAAATTTTCATGGTTGAACAGCGGTGTCTTAAAATAATTGCGAAACATTTTGCCCGTACGCTGCGAGCGTCACGCGTGACCCGAGACGCTCTAAATAAAAACTACGACGCACGTAAGTGGCAAACAATAAGGTCCGTTAAACTGACGCAAACGGTGTGCCGGTGTAAGGGTTAAGGACACTCTCTAGAAAAAGGAAAAGCGTGGGCCATATTTGCGTGGGCGGCGACGCAATAGGGACAAAACAGGTAAAGCGTCGAGTAAAACTGAAAGTCGCACGCGTGCATATACATACACACATACATATATGCAACATGCGACATGGAACACAGAACGCGCGTTCCCGTGAAAAGAAAACGTCGGAGGGGCTGTCGGCGTTCGAGTCGCCGCGAGGAAGTAGAATAGGTCGGCGTTCAGTCAGACCGGAGACGCGGTCCTATTCGTCGAAGGCTGGATAGAAGAACAGAAGAACGACGTCGTTCCTGTCGCCGTCACCGTCACTCGGAATAACGTTACCCGTGCACGTCGTTACGGGTCCGTATTGAATTATGAAAATCATTTTGACGACGCGACTTCGCTCGCCTTTGTCACCGCCCTTGTCGAATTGCGGTCTCCTTGCTTACAAATCCAGCACCAGCTGAGAAAAATTGAGAAAAGAACCGGCCACTTATAACCGAATTTATCGCTATCCTGCGAATCCTTACACAAAGAATAAATTCCGTACATATACACTTACTGACAAAAGTTAAGAAACAAAATAGTCGTTTGGGAATTAGTGTATATTTTTAATTTCCTAAAATACATATGTCCGAATTAAAAATTACATAAAGAGATTACATATCATACATAAACATACAATAAGTTTTTTTTCGATTATACTTGTATAAGCACTACAATTAATATTGAGTCAAGGAAACGAATGAAAAGTTTGTGACAAAATTTAAGAAACATACTGTGCTTGAATCATGTAATCACTTTTAACAAAAAACAACAATGTGCAGGTGTTTATACTTTTTATGACGATCGAATAAGATGTTGGATAACCCTTGGATTTGATGACTGCATGGCATTGATTCGATTAATCGAACACAATGCTTGGGTGGTATTTTAGACCATATTTTCGTAATTTCTCGCATTAACTCCGCTTTACTAGTAAATGAATGACTCCCCAATTGATGCCCAACGTAATCCCACAAATGTTCAATTGGATTCAAGTCTGAAGATTGACTTGGCCACTTAATTACATTAACATTTTGCTCCATGAGAAATGCGTTAATTAATTTAGAAGAATGTTTTGGGTCATTGTCATGTTGAAATGACCACTCCATTGACATTTTCTCCTTAGCAAGTGGCAACATATGATTTTGCAAAATATCGCGATACACAAGTATATCCATAGACTCCTTTATTTGTGTTAACGGACCAGGACCGTTACGTGAGAAACAGCCCCACACCATCACATTACCACCACCAAATTTTACTGTTGGTTTCAGATACTTGACATTAAGTCGCTGTCCAATAGGACGTCGTACGTTACTTCTGGAGTCATTTCCGAATAAGTTGAACTTACTTTCGTCACTCCATAGAATTTTTGACCACTCGGCAACAGACCAGTTAATGTGCTCTTTAGCGAACTCCGACCGAGCTTTAAGATTCTTCTTAGAAACAAATGGTTTCTTAGATGCTTTCCGTGAAAAAAGATTATTTTCATCTAAACGACGGCTAACTGTCCTACTGCTAATGTTCCTGAGGTCCAACTGACTTTTAATTTTGACAGCTGTGCAAAATGGATTGCATTTGTACACAGCCTTGCAATTCGACGATCCAGCTTTTTACTTGTTTTTTGTGGTCTGCCGGTTCGTGGTGCCACTGTAACAGTTCCACTGTCTTGAAAACGTTTTATAATCATCGTGATAACTAGACAGTGGATCTTTATGCAAAATAAAACATATTTGCATTGATTGCAAGGCACAGGAACGAAATAAAAATTTCTTCCTTCCTTTAATTATTTTATCAAGCTAAAACCAATACGCTGGCACCCTTATATCTTTTTAATATGTCTACTGCTTTAAATTGTGCTTACCCATTTTGCCATAAATGCATAAAGATCCGCAGTCTAGTGATAACACAACGATTTACACCAAACACTTTGGCAATGTCAGTTTTCCTCTGTCCTTTTTTAAACATTTCAACTATTCTTTGTTTCTCGCTTTCAGTTAAATGTTGACTTCTTGCCATATTTACTGCAGCTATTAATACAAACCACACTCGACGATGTCAGAAAGAAGGCCAGACTCCTTCGAACATGTTTGTTTACATTGCTTACTCTACTTCTTGCAAGAAGTCTTCATGTTTCTTAACTTTTGCTACAAGTATTTATTTTGTTTCCTTGACTTAATATGGATTGTAGTGCTTATACAAGTATAATCCCAAAAAAACTTATTGTATGTTCATGTATGATACGTAATCTCGTCACGTTATTTTTAATTCGGACATACGTATTTCAGGAGATTAAAAATATACACTAATTCCCAAACGACTATTTTGTTTCTTAACTTTTGTCAGTAAGTGTATAACAAAATTGAGTAATTACAGTTTCAAACAGTGCAAAGATTTAATGAACTGAAGAGTGGGGAAAAAGCGAGGCAGACAATTTTTATTTTGCCTAAAAATCTAGTCCACCGATATAAAAAATATTCTACCTTACATAAAATAGTAGGATACGTGAAATTCGAAAGCTATGCGTGCTTAGTCAACCAGGGTTAAAAAATATTGTGAAAATATTCCAAGGATCAGTTTCCAAAATACCATCGCTGAAACATGATCGTTTTCTGTATTGAATTGGTCTTGCTAGCTCGCACCGGTGGTCGAGAGGAAAGCAACCGCGAGTAACTAGAAATAAAAATACTTTTGCTCGGCCGGAATCGCATATTAAACCACAGCGCGACGAATCGTTGGGTACGGCCGCTTGATTCGGATCGATAGATTTAAAACGAGCCCCCGGAATCGGTCCTACCCGACGCCGCTCTCCAGTCATGAATAAAAGAAAACCTCTCGCTCGAGACGGTCTTAACGCGAAGCTCACTCCCGGGTATTTAGGACCGTCCAATTTTCCGCGTTCGCGGTTTCGACGGATTCTTTTCCCCGCACGGGTTTTGAACAGTGTTGACGAAGAACTCGGGGTTGCTCGGGCAACCAACGTCGACGACAACGGACAACATTTCAACCTGACGCGATTCCCCGGAGGATTAATGGCGAGGCAGTAATTGCACGATGTCGCGGCAGCCCTCGATCGCGGTCGCTTCGGTGTTCCTCGTTCTCGATAGGTTTCGCCATTTTTATAGCTTGGGGAGTCGATTTTTTCGGCTCGAGTGCTCGCAGTCTTGGGAACACGGCCGACTAATTGGAACGGGAATATCGGGCTTGCTCGATTTGCCTGGGAAATTCCGAATTACCAAAGTTCGATTTGCCAGAAAATTCTTACATCGACTTATTAAAATTGTCACAAGAAGAAGTTCAACGTTTTCGTTCAACTTCTCTTTCCTACAATTGATTCACCAATTTTTTCTTTTGCTCAAGGACCCAGATAGCACGCGACGTCTTAAAGACGTATGTTTTACGTCCATTTTTGGTCTGAACGTCTTACGTCCTGAAAAGACGTCTTTAAAACGTCTTTTACGAGACGTAAAAACGACATCTTTTACGAGACGTCTTTAAGACGTCTCATTTCTTGACGTTTCAGTCATTCTAAACTGCTAGAGAAAAGCTTTACAAACTGTAATTGATTATCAAACTGAATATTCCATCAACAAAGAAGTGCAAAGAAAAGTAATACATCAAAATAAATAATTAAATAAATAAATAAATAAAATAAATAAATGAAGCATAAAATGTTAATGTTCGCGGATATGCTGAAAAACATTCTTTTAATTTATTTTTTTTTATTTATAAATAAATTAATTAATTAATTAAATAAATAAATGAAGCATAAAATGTTAATGTTCGCGGATATGCTGAAAAACATTCTTTTAATTTATTTTTTTTATTTATTTAGTTTTTTTGTTATAACAAACATTCAATTTATATTTCTTGTACATGTATACAATATTCAAATTCAATATTTTTCTCATAAGAAAAAATGTGGCTTAAAAAATATTTTTCCAATATTTGACAAACATATCTATCTAATATTTTTGTGCTACTAGGGGTCTGTTTCGGGACGTCTTGAATACGTCTGTTTCGAGACGTCTTAAAGATGTCTAACGGACATCTTAAAGACGTCTTTAAGACGTACAGTTTTTTCACAAAGACGTTCCAGAGACGTTCAGAAGCCGTTCGGAAGACGTTCGTAGGACATTCAGACGTCTTTAAGACGTCCCTGTGCTATCAGGGGTAACGCCGTGTATAATGAAATCATTTAAAATGCCGCAATATCGTCCACCGTTTGATATTCTTAGCATCCGATAAACCCGATATTTTTGAGATACAGATTTTTTCGGCTCGAGTGCTAGCAGTCTTGGGAACACGGCCGACTAATTGGAACGGGAATATCGGGCTTGCTCGATTTGCCTGGGAAATTCCGAATTACGAAAGTTCGATTTGCCAGAAAATTCTTACATCGACTTATTAAAATTGTCACAAGAAGAAGTTCAACGTTTTCGTTCAACTTCTCTTTCCTACAATTGATTCACCAATTTTTTCTTTTGCTCAAGGATAACGCCGTGTAAAATGAAATCATTTAAAATGCCACAATATCGTCCACCGTTTGATATTCTTAGCATCCGATAAACCCGATATTTTTGAGATACAGATTTTTTCGGCTCGAGTGCTAGCAGTCTTGGGAACACGGCCGACTAATTGGAACGGGAATATCGGGCTTGCTCGATTTGCCTGGGAAATTCCGAATTACGAAAGTTCGGCTTGCCAGAAAATTCTTACATTGACTTATTAAAATTGTCACAAGAAGAAGTTCAACGTTTTCGTTCAACTTCTCTTTCCTACAATTGATTCAACAATTTTTTCTTTTGCTCAAGGACGACACCGTGTATAATGAAATCATTTAAGGGGTTATATACAGTTAGAATTATCAAAAAATCGATTTTTTTTTATTTCATTTTCATAATGTACATATATTTAAGTATACGCACAAAAAAATTCAAGTCAATCCGGCAATTATTTTCGAAGTTACACGCATATTTGTAAAGACGTGTCAGAGCGTTTGAGAGCGTCAGAGCATTTCAACGCGATCTTTCGACGCGATTTTCTCGAAACTGTGTTTTCAAAGTCGGTGACCAAGATTTCTCGGAAACGGCTGAACCGATCACTCACAAGCTTCTTAAGTATATTCTTTAGTAATTAATCGAAGCTTTTTTCTCTCCGATGAATATTTCTTTTTTTATAAACAATTTAAGGCCAAAATTTTTGGTGAAAAATCGATTTTTTTCTTTGAAAAGCTGCCATTTTGTCACAAAATTGTATTTTGCTTATTCCTTCGATTAATTACTAGATTATACATTTCTTTAACGAAATCAGTTTGGTTTTTTGATTTTTGATGATCCAGTCCAGAGATATAGTGGTCACCGCAAGGCGCCTTTTTTTAGAGGAGCTCCAGGAGATCAGCTATAGCAGGTTTCAAAATTATTATTTTTACAAATAAAAAATGTTAAAATACAGTTAAAAGTTACCATAATATGTGTACAAATTTTTACATTAATAGATGTAAAGGTCTTCTCAGGAAAAATTCTTAAAAAATTGCTTTTTTTGGGCCTCCTAACTGTATATAACCCCTTAAAATGCCGCAATATCGTCCTCCGTTTGATATTCTTAGCATCCGATAAACCCGATATCTTTGAGATACAGATTTTCCCGGCGCGAGGTGGAAGGGTGAATCTGCGCGTGCCCTTCCGTTCGCCGCAACGCGTATTTTCGAAAGCGCGCATAGTCAGTTGCGAGGACACGCGCGTTTTCCGTCTGCGGAGTCCGTTACCGGACAGGAACAATTTGACTTTGCTGGTTGTCCCTCTTATCGATGCCTGCTCACTTTCCATCGAACCGTGGGAGTTCCGAAAAGGCAGAAAGGAAGACGCAGCAGTCCGAAAACGCGGTGGCTTTCCGACGCGACGGCAAACCGATAAAACTTTTCGCGGCGACGACGCGACAGAATTAGGAACCACTTAGCCACCGTGTCGACGACGGCCCTCTAGTTTCCCGAGGACGATGAAACTTCCCAGGCTGCGATCATCCTGCGAGTGACGTTTCCACGAGATCCACGGCCGAATTAGCGTCTTCGCTGTCTCCCGACGCGTATCTTGCCCAAAGTCTCGCGGAAACTACGGCAGACGCGTGTGATAAAGTTGCAACGGGCTAGAAGATTCCCGCCTCGCGTCTGAAATTCCTTGCTGCACCGAGCTCGGGAAAACAGAGCACGAAATAATTCGTGGAAACGCTGCTCAAGCCTGCTTTTCACTAAAATTGTGCTCGTTGAAGTCCTGCATGTTTCTGTGTGTTGATCGTTTGAAATATGAATCGAGCAACTCTCAAAAGCTGGACTTACCTGATTCCTGGTTGCGAAGTTTCTACTAGGAATCATCGCAGCAGCATTTTAAACAATTTTTACTAATTTGTTTCTGCTGAATGTTTAACACTAGCACCTCTTCCATTATTTGAATATTTCGTAAAGGAGGGTAGGTACACTCCCGCTCATAAGTCTTTGGACACCTCTGGTTTTTAGTAAAACTCTGGTATTTCCTATAGATTATAAACCTTTAACCGTATTAGCTACATAATATAAATATTCTCATGTGTTCAGCAATAATTACAACTTCAATGTAATAATTCATTAAAAATTATGAAATAGCCACACCAATCATCAGATTTGAACCCCTTGAAAAGTTAAGGGATTAACTGGACAGAAGGGTACGGAACTCTTGCCCTACTTCGAAAACACATTTATGGAATATTTGGAACAAGAATGGAATTATATAACAAACAGAAAGTATGAAAAAATTAATCACGCGGATAGGCAAGAATAGTGGACATTGTAATAAAGAGACGTGGCGGCTTCTTCGATGAAAAGAAAATATATCATTTTACTTTTTAGTAAGATTTTGGTACACGAGAGCAGCATCCTTCCTTTGACGTGTAAACCTTTAACACTAGAACTACCGAGTAATAAATACGACTGATGAATATTGCTTTGTAACGATGACAAGACCTACATCTATTCAAACCTAATACCATTTTTATTATAACATGTGGCTCAATGAAAAAGTTCAATCAAAAAATTCTGATATAAATATTTTTATTAATTTGAGTAATTGTGAAAGAAAAAATTAGGAACCAGTAATTTTGACTGGTGCGGTAGTTCTAGTGTTAAATAAGAAAAAATTTGTTCGCATCCTTCAACGGTTATTTCATTTTTACAGAGTCGAATACGAATACGATGACTGTCCTAAGACTTATGAGCGGAAGTGTACGTTGCATGTTTAGGAAGACGGTTCGAGGGCATGAAAAAACGATTTTATTTCCAAAAAATAAAAGTATTTATTTTCACATGCACGTGCTCGTGGTTGCGTATAGCACTTCAAGTATCGCGCGGTGGCGCTCGCTCGACCAATCACGCGCCACGCAACCGTGCGTAATGCGTACCGGCTTAAACCTAACTTGCCTACGATGTTCCTTCGATCGCGCGCTCTTCTTTCGGCGCGCGTTTCAACCGTCGAAATATGTACAATTCCGTGCTGAATTCAGTGTCGAATTTCGTGGTCGATTCGATCTCTACCTTGCCGCGCAGGTGAAAACGAAAGAGCTCCCGAGAGACAAGAAACACCGCATTCGGATTGAATACACACGTCCGTTAACTTTTAACGACGAACCGCGAAACAGGTAATCCGGTTCCCTGGCAGTATGCGAGCGCGCTCGGTGCCAAACAAACAACCGGGAAATTTGTTTATCATGAACCGCCAAGGAAGGATGTGTCCCGATGAAAATTACGTCGCCGCGTTCTTACCCAAGCGGTTCTCGAAACCCTGTGCCACCGGAAACCCCGCCTTTTCACTGACCTCGAGAGGAAAGAACAATCGATCTTGGATCTTTGAAACTTCGAAACGCTTCTTCCTAGGTTTCTTCTTGATCAACCCCTTGCACTACTATTTATTTTGTGATTATAATGATTAGACATCGGATGTTTATGCAATTTCCAATTTTTATAGAAACATTTTAAGAAAGTGGAATGAAATAAAATTTTATTTTTAATGGGGACAGCCTTTGTAGATCCAAAGCAAATACAAATAATGTTAAATTCTCTCGAATTTTATATTATAGCATTTTTTTAACATTTCCATAAGCCATAAATGCATAAAGATCCGATGTCTAATAATGATTAAAAATTCGTCGTCATAGTTTATATGTATCGTATGCCTATGTTTCCTCCGAAGGATATGTACGAACTACGACAAAATAGAATTTTATTTAACACGTTGACTGCCATGTCACCCATATGTGGGTGACGGAATTATTTGTCCAGATTTTAAAATAAATTTTCTTGTTAATATATTCGTTCCACCAAATTTGATTAGGATCAGTGAAATGTAAGAAAGTCGGAGGACTACTCAATATCATACATTTAATTTTTTCAATTTTTATTTCATCAAATAACTTGCTTTTATTTTATGGAATTTTTGAGGTTTTTAGTTTGGCAGTGAAAGTGTGAAAGGAAATTCATAACATACATATTTATTAGACTCTGTTCAGAATCTTCATCACGAGTCTGACTCGAGATTGTAGAGCAAGGGGTTAAGGGACAGCCGAGACGCGGAGCCTAGCGAACGAGTCTTTTTAACACTAGAACCACCGGACGAGTCAAAATGACTTGTTCTTAATTTTTTCTTTTAAAAATATTGAAATTATAAATATGTTTCCGTGAGAAAAGTTTTTAATAAACTTCTAGATATTCAAACAAAACCGACACGAAATCTAAAGAAATGCAATTTTGTGGTTATTACAAGGCAATGTATGCCAGTTGCATTTAGTAGTAGGCGTTGCGTTTTGTTTGGTAGTTCTAGTGTTAATAGCTGGCACGGTTTGATGGTTGGTTTCAGCATGGTCTAGATTATTGGGGTAGTCCGTCATTCTTCTCTGTTATTTGAGTTTCTTACGTACCGGCGATTACTTCATAATTTTTGGAACTTTATCATTCACGGATAAGAATTTTTTCTTAGATCCTCCTTCAGCGATAGAAATGTTAAATGCTGCACCAACTCACCCCCGGTAATGTAATAATTTCGTAAGAAAATGATCGTTATCGAGCTGGTATGGATAGGTTTCCGGTAAATAAATTGTTTCACCGTGAACGGAACAGTGGCGATGGGTGAAGGCACTTTCGATCAACTGGTTGCAAGCAGTCGCAATGTCTAGACTGCACGTCGATGCGAGGCGACCGGTGGACGAGAGGAGTCGACCGTCCGACGTCGATGCCAGAAGAGAGTACACGCCGTGTGCTGCACCGTAAAGGTCATATCGGGAAGGAGGCTAGCAAGAGATAGAGGAAACACAGTTGGTTCGTTCGGCCCCACGGTGCTCTCCTTGCGAGTCCAGTTTCGCCGGATCAAGACTTTTTCTCCCACTCTACCTTTCCCCTTCCACGACGCCGTACCCCCGTTCCCGGACGTTGAGCGTCCCCACATCTCCGGCACGGCCCGGTCACGTGACTCGTTTCGTCTCTGTCCTGCACGCGTCGCAACGTCACGTGACCAATCCGTCGACGACAGAGAGAGAGGGTAATTGTACTCCCCTCGATTTCCCCGGTCGGGCGACACTGGGGTGCGACCGACGGCGAAGCCACCCTGTATCGACCCAGCAACGCCCACCCAAACACCGACCACCCCCACCATGGATGACCCTGTCTACCGCCACCAGCGCCACGCAGTCCAAAAATTTCGATAGGATGCATCGCGTTCTGCATCCCTCTTTTGATCCCTCTCGCATCCCTTCCTACGCCCCCCCCCCCACCGTTGCTCGTTGAATATTCCCCGACGGTGCACCCCTAGTTTTTCCTTATTTAGCCGCGCTGCGGCGTCGATACCGGTAAGGAAGTCACCTGGCGCAATCAACTCACCGTAACCAGATGGCTCTCCCGCGACAGGTCGTCATCAACCGGTGTCATTACACGTCACCCACTTTTTTTCTGTCCGTAAGTTCATGCAATTGTACCGGCGAGCACGAGAAGAGAGCATTCTCCTGCTCCCATTGTTCAGCGGTTGAACCTGCAACGGCTCCGCCAATGCGAGCGTCCCTAATTCGACCATGAATTCGAGCCTGGTAACTCGGGACCTGTTGCAGTCATTGGTCATCCCCGATGCTGATCTTCCGGGAACGTCATTTGCAGCCGCACAATTCGTCCACCGGCACCAAGGTCTTCCATGCTTCTCGTCGCCAAGGATCCAAAAGTAAAGCCCAAGAAAATTAAACCGACTACGGTTTCTAAAGTAAATTTTTCAATTCTAGAATTCTCAATTGTCCTGATCGGAGCACGATCAACAGCTTGTGCTGTCGAAAACGAAGGGCTATCTGCAGGAACTTGATTTCTAATATTCTAGAATTCTCAATTGTCCTGATCGGAGCAGAATTTACCAGCAACTTGTCTGCAAGAACTCGAGTTCCAAAATTCTAGAATTTTTAACCCTTAGCACTCGAATAGCGACTGTTAGGCGCCATTAAAATTTGGTGTATCATTATTCAGAATATTTTCTACATTATTAAATTTGTTTGTATTTGATAAATTACTAAACACTTCAGTATCGTAAATGTAAATTGTACCATTTTCGTATATGCGCAACATGAAAACAAATATACAGGGTGGTCCACGCAATTGTTTCAAGTCATAACTACGTTATTATTGCATTTACGAAAAAATGCTAAAGGAGAAAGATAAATGGTTCGAAGAGCACTACATCTGTAGGCCTCTACATTTTTTTTAAATGCAGCAGTGCATGTGCAATTAACAATTGCATCATTTCTTTAAATAGAAATGCATTTAAATAAATAGAAATAGTATAATATATAATATCTATTATAAATATACAGGATGGGGCACCACATTTTGCCATCTAGATTTACGTCATTATTATTACGCATAGCAAACAATTTTTTAGGTGAAGTTGAATGGTTTTGAGAGGGGCACATTCTGATGGTACATTTTTTTTTTAAGGTGGGCGTGTAAAGGACATATGAAGGTCATTCATGTTTTTGTAAATGGAATATTTTTTATTGCATCAGCTGATGCTCCTTTAAGTTTAGGAGATATTTAGCTAAAAAATATTTGTGCCCTTTGAGTATGCGTAAAATGCTTTTGCGGCTAATTCCAGCTTGTCTTTCGATTTCGCGAGAGCTAACGGATGGATTTAACGTAATTGCGGCTAACGCTGGAATTTCGTTTGCTTCATTTGTCATTGTTTTATTACGAATTGCCTTTTTGCGTAATAATTTCCCCGTCTGCTGAAATTTTTTAAAAACATAATCAAAGGTACGACGTGATGGATGATTTCGTTGAGGAAATCTATTGGCGTATAATGATTCTGCACGTATAGCACTTTTCCCAGCTTCAAAATAAATTGATAACATGTCTGTCTTTTCTTCTTTAGAATAATTCATTATGAAGTGATTCACCGTATCGCCGTATTCACCGTATCAGAGACGTAACAGAGACTAAATTTCACAATTAGTAGGAGAGCAAGAATTATCAACACAGAAAATGTAAATATTTACATTGGTAATTCTTGCTCTCCTACTACATTATCACATTGAATTCATAATATTGACCAGAAAGTGGAGATTTCCTAACAAATTAGAATTAAAATATCTCCTAAACTAATGATTTTTTTTTTACACAAATAGATTAATGCTTTTTTGTAAAGAATATGAAGGAGCATCAGCTGATGCAATAAAAAATATATGATTCCATTTAAAAAAACATGAATGACCTTCATATGTCCTTTACACGTCCACCTACAAAAAAAATGTACCATCAGAATGTGCCCCTCTCAAAACCATTCAACTTCATCTAAAAAATTGTTTGCTATGCGTAATAATAATGACGTAAATCTAGATGGCAAAATGTGGTGCCCCACCCTGTATAATATCATTAAATAAAAATTTTTCGTTTTGAGTTAAAATAGCTTCGAGTGCAAAGGGTTAATTGCCTAAATGAAACCACAGTTTACGCAGCATCCTTTGCTGTCGCCAACTAACAGCTAGGCCTATGTACAAGCGAAAACAAAAAGCTCTCTACGTCATCTAAGTCTGAGTATCAAAGGCTACAAACGGTCCGCGAAATTCAATTCTGCAACATTTCCCAGTGTCCCAGTGCGACAGTGTCACATTTCCAGGACATTGATCAGGACACCCTGTAGATTCCTTGGTCGCAGGCCGCGGCGCTAACGCGTTGATAAGAATGCAACACGCGGGTCCTTGTTTTTCGTCGGCGCACAGCTTTGTTCGGCGAATTCCCCCGGTCTGTTTCCGAGGCACAGAATTTCGAAACCCGATCGATCCCTGTCGCCTCGACGAGAATTCACCTATCTCCTGGATATCTCGCGGCAGTGTCGGCCGACATTAATTCGCTCGCGATTGGGTTCTGCGAAAGAAAATCGAAAACCTGGAATCAAATCGTTCCGTGCGAAAGGCTTTAGTTACCGGTCCAGAGTGCATCGGGAATTTCCAAGTTCGTTTCGCACGCGTGCACTCTGCGTGCAGCTCTATCCACGCTGACAGGCAGACCACTCACACACACACACAGTCTGCGTAGGATATACAGTCGGGGACAATATTAACACTTTGACTGCCAAGCTAGAAACCTAAAAAATTCCATCAAATTAATACTTTTTGCTGATCAATACTTTTGTGTCCTATGTAGGCTAACTTAATCTTTTCCAATCCTCTGTTGGAGCGCGTCCGACTACTAGTTTACTAATTTACAAAAATTAAACAATCAGTAGATTGGTAAACTCCAGTGAGTAAACTCTAGACGTTTTCCATGGGATTTGAGATTACTCATTTACAAAAATTAAAAAATCAGTAGATTGGTAAACTCCAGTGAGTAAACTCTAGACGTTTCCCATGGGATTTCAAATAATAATAGTTATTAACCAAGCTAGAAACCTCAAAAATTCCATCAAATTAATGTGTTATTTATTGAAATAAAAATTGAAAAAAATTATATGTCTGATATTGAGTGGTCCTCCAACTTTCTGGCATTTTACAGATCCTTAAAAAAGTTGATATAATATATTAGCGTAAAAATTCATTTTAAAATTTGGACAAATAATTCCGTCACCCACATATGGGTGACATGGCAATCAACGTGTTAAGTGGACAGTCTTAAAAATCGGATAGCTTTTTTAAAATTGATCCAAATGATTTGATTTTCTTTTTTAAGATATTACATTGATGCCAGACAATAAGTAACCAAAAATTTTTTTAGATTGCAATTGGTTGGGATGATACAAAAATGAAAAAATGATGATTTTTTAACTTTTTTATGTAAGCCAATAACGATAATTTAAGAGATGCGTTTTGTAGATTCCGGTAACGAATATGTATACTCTGAAAGTTTCATCGAAATCGGTCAACGTTGCAATGAGCTACAAACGTTTCAAGATGAGAGTTTAAGGGTGAAAGTCGCACATTTTCGACCTTGTCAGGGAATTTCGCCCTTATGTGATCACCTTTAAACGTTTGTATCTCATTACAACGTTAACCGATTTCAATGAAATTTTCAGTATGCATGTAAGTTACCGGAATTTGCAAAACACATTTCTTCAAGTACCGTTGTAAGCTCAGATAAAAAAGTTGTAAAATCATCATTTTTTTCATTCTTTTATCGTTCCAACTAATTGTAATCTAAAGAAATTTTTGTTTACTCTTTGTCTAGCAAACTAGTCGGTCTAACGTCTAAAAAAAATTCAAGTCATTTGGACCAATTTTAACACGTTGACTACTATGCCACCCATACGTGAGTGACGGAATTATTTGTCCAGATTTTAAAATGAATTTTTACATTAATATATTCATTGTACCAAAATTCGATTAGAATCCGTAAAATTCAAGAAAGTTGGAGGACTACTCAGGACTTTTCATTAAATAATTTACTTTGATTTCATGGAATTTTTCAGGTTTCTAGTTTTGCAGTCAGTGTCAAAAAAGTTATGCGATTTTTAAGAGTGTCTACTTAATATCGTCCCCGACTGTGTACGTGCAGTATGTGGACAGTCTGCGGGCTGTTTGCGGCGCGTCGGCGGTTCGGAATTCATTATCGAATTATTAGCATGTCTTTTTTGATCCGGGAAGGACGTGCCAATCGAAAGAGTTCGAGGTTTCGGGGAATAAATACCTTTCATTCAGTCCGTTTCTCTGCATTACGAATACATCTGTACACGAATGATAACTTAACTTAGCCGTGTGTCGCAAATTTTTCACGCGCACACACGTTCGCGCGCGATTATTCAATCGCGCTGTCCGACAAACTGTTAAACGCTTTGCCGCCAATCCGTGACGTCCATTGGGCGATACAGTTACCGTTTGGAACACAAATTCGGGAACGGAACCGAATCGTCGGTCCCGCTTTTTGAAAAATACGAATACTCGTGGAGGCTAGTCATTCTCCAAAGGTATAGCGCGAAGACTGGAAACGGCAGAATGTTTTATCTAGGTTTAAAACATAGGGGAGAGTTTCCCCGAACGTAATGGCGTACGTACTCGTTAAATTATTCAGCTTCAGACTGGTGTAAATGGTTATGAAAAATTCAGGAGGGGTCGATGCACCCTTCAGCCTTGTTTTTACGCACAAAGAAATACTACGTGAAAAACCGACGGCGCTAAAGAGTTTTATCTAGGCTTGAAAAGTAGAGGTAACTTCCCGGAAGACAATGGTATGCACGCTCGATAAATTACGGTGTGCTGAACACAGTCGTAAACTTAAACTCGACGGGAGAGTTCAGCCGGTTGGTCGATAATATCAGCGATAAAGATTTCAAACAAAGTCCACTGTCGGTATAAAAATCAAGGGGTTGAAAACAGGTCAATGCGTTCATTTTCGACATTCTTCCGGGAAGCTATTCCAGTTTCGAGTTCGCGTTCCAGAAGCTCCATCATATGGGGATCGCCCAGGGGACATTACAGATTACAATTCATATCGGACAGTGCCGCCGGCCGTCTAATGCGAGCGAAACGTCTGGTCGCCGCCCACGCAAATCGTTTTGGTCCGCGAAATATGTAAAAGCGAAGACGGCACGCGTTAATTCGAATTTCTCCGGGGAGCGTGGGCGGAAATGCTCGCGAAGGGGCGCGCAGAAAGTATGCCGCCCGCGGAATACCAGCACGGAACTATTTCATCGGAATCGGCATTGTAATTTGCCCGGTGAGTACCAGCTCATGCCGCGACCACGCTACGTTTCTATACTCCTGTATTTCCGTTTCCCTGGCAGTGTCAGTGTCAGCCCGCTTCGCTCGTGGGAGTGCACGTCCGAGGAACGAGCCTCTGCTCGAGTCAGCGCTGCCATACCACCCCTCGACACCCCTTGCCTAGCTACGTGCCTGATTGCGCAAATAATGACGACGTCGTGGAACAAGAAGACTGCGGATTTTACGCGTCCATCGCAAAAACGTACCGGTACAATTTCGAACAGTAGAGAGTTCCAATGAATTCTCAAGCACCCTCGTATATTATTTCCAAATTATTCAGATGCAGACAATTTCAAGTTTTGCATAAAGATCCGCAGTCTAAGGGCAACGACGGTATGAACGACAACGACTTCGTGGAACAATAGCTCACGCATTGAGGCAACAAGAAAATAGTATAGTAAATGTCCGATTTTTAACAACAACAACGTTGCATAACTTAATTCGGAGCTTGAAACGGTTCAGAAAATAACTGGGTCGTTTCCACGCGAAATCGCACATTTTTCGGAGTACTGTTTCAGATTTTTTTTCAAATTTAAAACCAACTGTTTAAGACTGTTGTACAGGGTGACTCAGAAAGAAAGGTGTGATTTTTTTAACGGACCAATCGGAGCTTTTTCTGAGACACCCTGTCTTGGTTCGTGAAACAAAAGGTTGAGCGAAGCTCGACAGTCGCTGGAACCTCGATCGCGATCGCGACGTCGAAGAGGGGGACTCTAGCACGATCCTGAGATCTTCCCCCGGTATCGTGAGTTCGCCTAAACGTTGGCTCTGTCGAGATGCCCGGGAGCGGCAACGGTGATCGTCGGCGGCGAGTTTGTGGTTGTGATCGTGGGCCTCGGCTGGGGAGAACGTTCCATGGGTAGACCCCGTCCGCTCTGGCTGTTGTGTCCCCAGGGCCACTGCAACGTCCGGAACAAGGTGTTCCGGAAGTCCTCCGAGAATAGACAGTAGATGTAGAACGTCATCGAGTAATTGATCACCTCCAGCAAGTTCGCCAGCGCCCGGAACACCTGGAAAGCGTCGTCAGAACGGTTCGAGTGAAACTTGGGCCACACAACACCTTCGGTTCCCTCGTCAAAGCGGACAAGGTCTATTAAACGCGTGGATCGACCTGGTACGGATAGTGGCTGAGAATGCTCTCCCGCAACGTCACGTTCAAAATCACCATCGGGCTGACGCAGACGAGGAACAGGAGGCTGGTGCTGCCCAACAGAAGCATCAACCTTCGTTCCTCCGCGAACGTTCTCGTGTCACCGTCGTTGCTGGCGGTTCTCGAGAGCGTCGTCCTCCTACGACGTTGGCAGGATCGTCTGTAGACTATCATTATGCGAAGGTTGAAGTTCGCCAGCAAGATCGTCGGGGCCACTTTGAAGATCGCCTCCAGCGCCACCTTGTATATCTGAAGAAACCGGTTTTAGGTATTAGATACAGTAAGGAGCAAAACTGAACACACATAGGACATTTTAACAAAAATAATTTTTTATTCAATATTTGCATGCAGAATACAAAAGAAACAAAATACTTAGTATCAACGCGCGCGGCAGCGCGCGAACCAAGTTCCCCTCCCGCTCCCACTAAGCTGCCGAGTAGTATATCTCGAACCAGAGTTAAGCGGTTTTTAGCCATATTGGCACCATCACTGCCGCTCTCCCCGGTAACCGAGGACAACCAAAATTTGTATGTGATCTAGATATAATATCAACTAACTCTCATGTAAAAAGCAACTTTCTACCTAGCCTGGAACTTGAGATATAAATACGCCAAAAACGCATAATTCTTGGAATATATATAGGATCATGTTAATTCTAACCCACTTCCAGACAAGCTAGAAACTTGAAAATTTGGAATCAGCTGTCTTTTATATCGAAACCAACAGGAAAAATCAAAAAATCCGAAAAATATTTGTTTTTTTTTTTTCTAATCAAAAGACTACATACGACATGTGGTTGGGTATACCCCATACACTTGGGTTTGAGCCTTTTGCAAATTTCGTTATTGTTGCGGTAGGACGCACCGTTCCCGAGATACAGCCATTTAACATTTTTTTTTTTTTTTATGGATTAGGCCTAACTAACACAGCACAGTTGGGAGAAAAAGTCATACCACCATTAGTTACTGGCCTATGGGGCGTACACAGATACATATATATCTTACAAAAATAACATGATATCCAAACCAAAACACTTCGTGTAGAGGTTGACCAAGTTCCCCGGCCCATCCACTTCAGTGATATGAAGGATGGACCAAGTTCCTCTCGCCTATCAAAGTTGTGATATGAAGGATGGACCAAGTTCCTCTCGCCTATCAAAATTGTGATATGATGGATGGATCAAGATCCTCTTTTCTATAAGGGCTGTGATATCGGGAAGGACCAATTCCCAGACGCCAATGATTGTTGCACTTACCTAATTCAAACTTTACAACCTAGGGAACTTGGCGTCGGATTATTTGTTATGTTAGTAATACTATCTATCCGGATATAAATTTTTCTCATGCAAGTCAAAATACTAGTGCCAGCGCCGACGCCAAGTTCCCTAGGTTGTAAAGTTTGAATTAGGTAAGTGCAACAATCATTGGCCTCTGGGAATTGGTCCTTCCCGATATCACAGCCCTTATAGAAAAGAGGAACTTGATCCATCCATCATATCACAATTTTCATAGTCGAGAGGAACTTGGTCCATCCTTCATATCACAACTTTGATAGGCGAGAGGAACTTGGTCCATCCTTCATATCACTGAAGTGGATGGGCCGGGGAACTTGGTCAACCTCTACACGAAGTGTTTTGGTTTGGATTATCTAGAATCTTCTGGCTTTTCAAAACAAATTTAACATTTGTGATATCATTATTATTTCGCTTCATACAATTTTTTTTCGTGTAGTCGGTTTTGCATCGCATTAAGATTCTCGGGATTAGGAACTGTAAACACAGATTTTGTAAACAACTTGGTAGTCCATCACGGTCAATGCCACGACCAGGAGTGCAGTAGTTATACATGCGTTCATGTTTATCGTTGTACATGCGTTAACACGCATCAACATAACATCATGAAGCCATTATCTAAAGATATGAAGAATAATATCATTTTCCAATTAAAATCGGGTTTATCAACGCGAATAATTGCTAGAAAATTTGTCGTCAGTCAGGGAGTTGTACATAAGATACGGAAAAAATACTGTCGTAAAGTCCGTGCATCTTTTGGAGGCCGTCCAAAATTATTATCTTGTCAGGAGAAGAGAAGATTGACGAAATACATTTCTTCAGAAATTGCAACGACGGCATCAATGGCTGCAAAGTTATTAGAAAGCGATGTTGGAAAGAAAATTAGTAAGTGGACGACTCGAAGGGCATTAAAAGAAGCCAATTTTACAGCAATTGAGAAGAAAAAAAACCTGCTCTATCAAAAAAGAATGTCAGGGCCCGTCTGAGTTTTACAAGAAAATATTTCAGCTGGAATATAGGGCAATGGAAAAAAGTAATTTTTTCCTACGAATCTAAAATCAATCGAATTTCATCGGATAGACGTTCTTGGTGTTGGAAGAAGCGAGACGAACCTCTTTTACCGCGTCATATGAAACAAACAGTAAAATTTGGTGGTGGTTCACTTATGGTGTGGGAGGTGCATTACGGCGTACGGTGTAGGTTCACTACATCGAATAGAAGGTATGGTGAACCAGTATACGTATAAGGATATTTTACAAAAAAAATTCACTGGAAACAATTGAAAATATGCCGGTACCATAGTGTGATGTCGTATTCCAACATGACAAGGCTCCTGGGCATTGTGCGAAGAGCGTAAAGAATTGGCTGCAAGCTCAACCATTTCAAACCATGGAATGGCCTGCTCAAAGTCCAGACATAAACCCGATTGAAAATGTCTGGGAATACTTAAAAATGAAGTTACAGAATATAACTATAGTGCTTCCCCAACAACGATAACTGATTTGTGGCAAAGAGTGCAGGAACAGTGGTATTCTATTACACCAGAATATTGCGAAAATGTAGTATTAAGTATGCCTAAACGTATTTAGGCAATTATCAAGCTTAAAGGTTCATGGACGAAATATTAAGTGAACGAAAATCTGAAATGTTTACTCAAAATTAGTTGCGGTGCAAAACCGACTATATGAAAAAAATTGTATGAAACGAAATAATAATAATATCACAAATGTTAAGTTTGTTTTGAAAAGCCAAAAGATTGTAGATAATACCAAGTATTTTGTTTCTTTTGTATTCTACATGCAAATATTGAACAAAAATTTATTTCTGTTAAAATGTCGTATGTGTGTTCAGTTTTGCTCCTTACTGTACACTTACCGACAAAAGTTAAGAAACAATATAGTCGTTCGGGAATTAGTGTATATTTTTAATGTCCTGAAATACATATGTCCGAATTAAAAATAACATAAACAGATTATTATGTAATGTGATGGTGTGGGGCTGTTTCTCACGTAACAGTCCTGGTCCGTTAATACAAATAAAGGAGCCTATGGATAGATTTGTGTATCTCGATATTTTGCAAAATCATATGTTGCCATTTGCTAAGGAGAAAATGTCAATGGAGTGGTCATTTCAACACGACAATGACCCAAAACATTCTTCTAAATTAATTAAGGCATTTCTCATGGAGCAAAATGTTAATGTAATTAAGTGGCCAAGTCAATCTTCAGACTTGAACCCAATTGAACATTTGTGGGATTACGTTGGACGTCAATTGGGGAGTCATTCATTTACTAATAAAGCGGAGTTAATTCGAGAAGTTACGAAAATATGGTCTAAAATACCACCTCAGCATTGTGTTAGATTAATCGAATCAATGCCATGCAGTCATCAAATCCAAGGGTTATCCAACTTCTTATTCGATCGTCATAAAAAGTATAAACACCTGCACATTGTTGTTTTTTGTTAAAAGTGATTACATGATTCAAGCACAGTATGTTTCTTAAATTTTGTCACAAACTTTTCTTTCGTTTCCTTGACTCAATATTAATTGTAGTGCTTATACAAGTATAATCGAAAAAAACTTATTGTATGTTCATGTATGATACGTAATCTCGTCACGTTATTTTTAATTCGGACATGTGTATTTCAGGAAATTAAAAATATACACTAATTCCCAAACGACTATTTTGTTTCTTAACTTTTGTCGGTAAGTGTATGTAGCGAGCCTTCTAATGGTAGTTTTAAGGGATTTAACAATTCTCATTCTATCCAACAGTTTGAACGATGGGAGAGCAATTTGGGAGACATGATCGAGAGGCTCGAAACGCTAAGAGACCGTGTGTTTTCGTGCGAGTTACTTGATAGAATAGCGAGTCGAGGAACAACTGGTTCTCCTGCTTCTGATAGATGATGGGTCCGCCGGGTCCGAGGAGACACGTGACAACTTCTCCGCGGAAAGCGCTCGGCAGATAGATCAGAAACGTAACCAGGGTGATCAGCATCACCGTCAGACGCGGAGGACCGCACCGTGGACGAGTGTGCTGGCCAGGATGGCAGACGCTCATGTAACGCTCAACCGTTAGCGCCACGAGCATCATCACTCCAACCCCTGCAACGACCAAGGTGCATTTAATGTTGCTGAAGGTCGTTCGAGTTTCTGGGAGAACCGTTTAGGAAGAGGAGCACGCAGACACGCGAGACACCGTCCGGAACCATGGCCGCGATATCTCCCTGGGCGTAGGTGTGTTACACGGAGCACATGTTTTGCGTGCATGAAACCAAGTTCGTCTTGAAAGATGAGAAGTTTCGAAATAGGAGGTCTTTTCATTCGAACCGAGAACGACGCTTACCGAATCAATGATTGCAAACAAATCCACGGATCTCGAGGGACTCTTATACACCTGACAAATGCTTCGCAAATGAATCCCACGTTTTAATGAAATATCTGATTAAAAGCTATCGTTGTGGCGAGATATCTCGTCCAAAACTGACAGAAAGTTGATATTGATATTGGAAAATGAGCAGAGTAGAGCAGACGTTTTTACATTTGAAACGTCGAACCGAGGACGGTGATTAATATACCGATGATTAGAAACAAATCTGAGGGACTCGACTCTTATCTCCATCAATAGCGAAATGCCTCGCAAATGAGTTCTACATTGTAACCCTTTACACTCGAACAGTTTCTCCAGTTTTGTTCCAAACAGTTTCTCCGCGTTATTAAATTTGATTGTATTCAAGAAATTGTAAAAAATTCATGTGTGGTAGGAAGGAAGAGGATTTCCTAGATTAAAGTAGTTTCGAGTGCAGAGGATTAACACTAGAACTACCGGATGGGTCAAAATGACTTGCTCCTAATTTTTTCTTTTAGAAATAACGAAATTGTAAATATGTTTTCATGAGAAAATTTTTTAATTAACTTCTCTATGGAAGTAGATATTTAATCAAAACTGGTACGAAATCTAAACAACTGCAATTTTGTTGTTGTTATAAGGCAATGTATGCCAGTTGCATTTACTGCTTGGTAGTTCTAGTGTTAATATATTCATTGTACCAACTTCGATTAGGATCTGTAAAATGCAGAAAGTTGGGGGACTACTCAATATCATACATTTCATTTTTTTCAATTTTTATTTCATTAAATAACTTACTTTGTTGTGTTAACGAGCGATCTAATAAAATAGCATTGTTGTAGCGAGATATCTCGTCCATGGTGGAGAGGGGGTGAGGATAGATCAGACGGCAGGAGATGAATAGGACAGGTTGGGCGAGTGCCACGAGACGATAAAAGAGATCATACCCAAGCATCCGTTGCCCAGGAACAGTTCGAGGTGAGCATGGTAGAAGGCCTGTACCCAATTAGTCCACCGGCCGCCCTCTTTGTGAATAAGAACTCGGAGGGCGAACGGGATGCAAAAGGAAATCGCAAGAAGCGCGGCCATCGAGTATCCTGCAACAAAGGAGCAACAAAGTTAGCCTCCCTGCTTCCACGAGGTACATAGCAATCAACTCTTGCTGTATCGCTCGATCTAACAATAAGTTGCGCGCACCAGCCAGCTGAATATTCTCCTCCGCGTATCATGCTGGATATTTTCTACGATCATGATACCGGACCCCCGAGTAAACATTCATTATTATCCACGTTATCTAGATTCTCCCAGAGTGCAGAATATTTCGCGCGAAAACGAGGAATTGCAGTTGCTTCGAGTTCTCGATTAGTGTAAAACCTCGATTAAAGGTCGGATTTTACTAGACCGGGAAAACAGCCGTCAAGTAAGGTCGCTAGATTCGAAAACAGGGTCTAGGGTTTAAAACCGATGGGGCATCAGTGTTCTCGACTATATTTTTGCTCGCCCCGGTTGGGTCATTACCTCGAGCGTCTGACCATTTCCAGATGGCCCGGTGGACTCTAACCTAGGACCCCGAGGGGTAAGAGGAAAGTATACGGTTTTGGGGTTCTGCTAGCTAACCCCCGTGGTGCGTGGCATTAGCCTTTGTTGCGAGCACTTGAGCGCCTCTAGAACACGGTGAACTCAGTATGGCCTAGCCAAAACCCGTGCCCATTCCGGCCACGGTGAACCGGTCTAGTAAAATCCGACCTTAAAACGTCGTTAAATTTATCGTTCGATCTTCGTGTTAAGGTCGGATTTTACTAGACCGGGAAAACGGCCGTCAAGTAAGGTCGCTAGATTCGAAAACAGGGTCTAGGGTTTAAAACCGATGGGGCATCAGAGTTCTCGACTATATTTTTGCTCGCCCCGGTTGGGTCATTACCTCGAGCGTCTGACCATTTCCAGATGGCCCGGTGGACTCTAACCTAGGACCCCGAGGGGTAAGAGGAAAGTATACGGTTTTGGGGTTCTGCTAGCTAACCCCCGTGGTGCGTGGCATTAGCCTTTGTTGCGAGCACTTGAGCGCTTCTAGAACACGGTGAACTCAGTATGGCCTAGCCAAAACCCGTGCCCATCCCGACCACGGTGAACCGGTCTAGTAAAATCCGATCTTTACTCGTGCAAGCACAAGCACTCGGTACTCTGAACGAGACCTCCAACTGTTTTACCGGGGTAGAAATCGAGGTTCGACTCGTTCGTCCTCTTCTCGTCAATGAGAATTAACCGAAGAGCTGTTAATTGAAGCAAGTAGCATCGAAAGGTACAGCCGGTGTATGAGAACGAACCTCTATTGTTAACTGCATTAATTAGTTATCGATACCAGCGTTCAACCGTTGATAAAACACGGTACAGGCATCTGCTTTCTCTTCGCCTGATAATTCGTCGATAACAAGACTCCCTCGTGATAACGCGGGGTGGGAAAATCTGCCTTATCGGTTTCAATGGGTACGAGATGGACTTAACAACCGCTGTATAAAAGTTCTTTAATATTTAGTTTTCTGCGGAGACTACAGAGGAAAAGTCTAGGAAAAGCAGGGACATGGAAGTAAACAGGGAAAGGGACTAAGGAGAGATTCTAAGAAGACATCTAATCAAGGGACTAGGAAAGTTAGGACCAGGGATAGCAAGGAGGATCTAGAAAAGGTTGGGAAGAGGAGGAGGAAATAGAGAAGGAATAGAAGGGAGTAGGGAAAGGAGGGAAGTGCCCAGGGAAAGGGTGATGGGTCTAGAAGAGATAGAGCATCAAAACAAGATGGAGGGTCCAGGGAACCAAAAGATTTAAGGAAGGTCGAGGGCTCAGGGCCGGAAAGGGAGAAAAGGGCATCCAACAAGGCCCAGCCAGAGCAACCCTCGAGCTCCAAGATGTCCGGCTGCTCGAGGAGAACCGAACGTCTATTTATGAACTCCGAGTTGCCATCTCGATACAATTTCCAGATATCTCCGAGAGCATGACGGATGTCTCAATTACCAATTTCCCGTCATCGTACCACCAACGCGCACTACTCGGGAACGAAAATCTGCGCATTGTGTGCCAAGTTCCGAACAGAATCCTGATCGCGCGTGGCACACGGAATTACTGCTAAAAGTTTTATCTCGCTCCCGACTTCGCCACTTCCATTGGAACCGAATTACGCGTTACGTTTAAATTACGATGGTCCAGCAGCGGGGTCGCCGACAGTCTCTATCCGAGGTGCATCTACTTTTATTACCCTCGTCTGTCGCAATTGCCATTGCCGTGTCCTCTCTTTATTCGATCGATTTTTATACTTTCTTAACGAGAGACACCTGAAAGCGGCTCGAACTCGTTCCAACTTTCGTGTTGCCGCAGCAACGACTGCGCCGAGGCAAACTGTTCCCGACGTCTCACAGTGGGGTGTTTGCACCAAAAAACCGGGAAAAAGTCATTTTTTAAAACTTAGTGCAAACCACATTATTTTTGTTGTACAAGATAATGGAATACGTATAGAATACCGTACCATAGCTGCTTTTTTCATTTATGCACTCACAACAGAGTGTACTTCGTTAGAAGTTAGAAGATTTTATGGTAACAGCTTATTTCTTTTCTATTCGTTGAAGTATCATTTACTTACTAAAGATTTTCTAGCATTTGAAATAACTTTGTCGGATTTTTCACTTTTCTTATATTTTGAGAAAAGTATGTGCTACACTTTAGTACAGTTGTGATTCCTTCTCCGTATATTTTTTAATAGTTATTAATATTTGATGATATTCAATAGATCAATAATTATTTTTCTAACTCCAAGACTTCATTAATCATTTTGTTATGGTTCAGGGTGAGTCCCGGTACTCTTTCTTGTGTCATTTTATTCCGTGAAGGTTTGTGATTAAAATTCAATAAAGGTTTATTCCAGATTCGTCCAGATTCCGATTTTATAGACAATTTAGATAGAAGTGAACTCCGCCTTTTCTCTCTCTGTTCAACTCTTCTGTTTCTGTTAAATGTTTATAAAAAAAAAGAATTAAATTTAATTTTAATTTTTTTCTAATTTTTTTTTTTAATTCAGTAAAAAATGAGCATTATTGTTGATATGCCAAAACCAGATTTTAGCAACACAAACGATGGTAATTGCAGTCGAAGGTTTTTTATGGACCATAAGTTATCATCGGAAATAACGGGACTTGATGCAGAATTAATTTATAAATTTAAAGTAATATTAGAAGTGATATCAAGCGGTTATAAAATTGATACACAAAAATTTGCAACGTATACCACAGAGACAGCAGAAATGTACGTTCGATTATATGGGTGGTATCCCATATCACCCACAACACACAAAATATTAATTCACGAACCAAAAGTTATAGAAAATGCAATTTTGCCTATTGGGCAATTATCAGAAGAAGCAGCCGAGGCGAGAAACAAAAATTTTCGCCAGTATAGACAGAGTTATGCCAGAAAGTGTTCCAGGAAGGCATGTAATCTGGATGTCATCAATAGGCTCTTACTCACTTCTGATCCCCTTTTAACCCTTTGCACTCGATTTATTTTCAAAGTTGTTGCGTGTCAACTTGTAATTATTTTTAGCTAAATGAATTAAAGTAATTTACAGTGGTAGAATTCAACGTATTATATTTATTTCATTAATTATTAATATAAAATGTTTTATTTTTTGTAATCTTTTACAGTGTGACACATTTTAAAACAATTTCCAACATGCAGAAAAGGATGTCTTTCGCATGTTTCGCAGAAATAAACAGTTGTCTTCCTTTCGCCCTTAGCTTTTCTTTTAGAACAGACCATACAATCATTATGTTTTTTTTTCGGATGAGGTACTAAAATGTGGAGTTTTCCATCAAGTCGATTCTCTATTTATTTCATTAATTATTAATATAAAATGTTTTATTTTTTGTAATCTTTTACAGTGTGATACATTTTAAAACAATTTCCAACATGCAGAAAAGGATGTCTTTCGCATGTTTCGCAGAAATAAACAGTTGTCTTCCTTTCGCCCTTAGCTTTTCTGTTAGAACAGACCATACAATCGTTATGTTTTTTTTTCGGATGAGGTACTAAAATGTGGAGTTTTCCATCAAGTCGATTCTCTACATCTGATGTTGATGATCGCCCGCGTTTTTTAGCTCTTTGTCTGAAATCTCCCACCAAGGAAAGAACTAACTTACGTATGAAACGTAAATGAGTTATTGGCTTCACCCCATTCTTATTACATGAAACTTTATACAAAATGTACGAATTAATGGCACTTGTCTCTAAACCCCAGAAAAAAAGTTTTCGCCACCATTTAATAGATTTTTTTAGATTTTTTTTTGTCGTCTTCAATGTGACATACGAGTTGTAGAGTAAATTAGTATTGTCACCTCCAGTGTGACATACGAGTTGTAGAGTAAATTAGCATTGTCACCTCCAGTGTGACATACGAGTGCAAAGGGTTAACAAGTTTAAGACAACCTAGAAGAAAAAAAACAATGGCGTTCCTGAAAGAAAGTTTGGATTTATTTCTCCCTTTTGAGCCTATCACTTCTACAATTGAAAGCGAGACCGAATATGGTAAAGAAGAAATATCTGAAGAAGAAACTTCGAACGCATTGTCTGACGAAAATTGATTCTATTAATTGAAAAATGTTATTTCTATATATATAATATATAATATATATAACATTATATATATATATATTTATATTTATATATACATTCTGCATTACAATTATATTATGATTCATTTGAAAATGGTTTCCATGCAATAGTAATTTTTTCCGACTTTCCGGTGTAAATACCCCACGCGTCTCTGCCGGCGAACACCCCTTCGAACATACTTAACGCATTGCGTATGGGTCACGAGATATCTCGTTTTCATGTTTCTTTGGATTCAATCGGCAACTTAAGCAAATATTTTTACGTTACCAGGATCTCCCACTCTTAAGACTAATGGTGAGCGAAATCATTGAATTTTGACATTCCGAGCATGTAGAAATGATCAGTCATTGTAGCCAGTACATCAGCAGATCTGTGCCGATCGTCGTACGTACCGTATCTTATAAAGTGTTGTTTTTGTACATTTTGGAAGTTCAAACTTCGTGTTTTCATTTGTAAGGCAACAGTTTTTAACCCTTTCGCTATGGCAGCTCCATCCGCCGAAGTACAGGAAATATGCACGGTACGCGTGGTTTCTGTATATATGTTAGATAGTGTATCTAAGTTTTAAATAATAACTGTGCCGAATAAAACAATCATTGCTCTAATGTAACAAGTATATTTACATTTTCAACAGAAAATGTTCTGCCAAATACAAATTAGAAATGTACAGGGTGTAACAAAATTTAGTGTCATGGTTTTGACAGATGGTTGTACACCTTCGGATCGGTGGAGACTTGTTAAAAGAAATTGCCGCAAAATTGATTTTGACCTTGAAATTCAAGGTCAAATTTTTTATGCTTGTATCGCATTCTACTCACCATGGGGACTAAACTTGTCAAAGGAACCGTAGGTCGCAACTCAACCGTTCTCTTATAAAACAATGTTAAATATTTTAACGTCGTCTTCCGTTATCAGAAATGTTTGGAAGTCGATGGATAGGACGAAGACCTGCACCTCATTTGTGGCCGCCACGTTCCCCAGACCTTACGTCTCTTGACTACTTTTTTTGGGGAGCAGTGAAGCATATTGTTAACCGGACAGGACCGCCAATAAGAACTATGCAGCAATTAAAATCACGAATTGAAGACGCTTTTCACCATGTGCAGTCTATACCGAACATTTACGCAAAAGTTCGCAAAAATTTGGAAGAAAGACTAAGGATCTGTTTGTGTAATAATGGTGGCCATATCGAAGCCGATGATCAAGCACGACTATTAAGAGCGATAAACCTTGATGGTTCTATTCTATGGCAAAGAACGAGAAACCCGAGGAACGGAAGACGACGTTAAAATATTTAACATTGTTTTATAAGAGAACGGTTGAGTTGCGACCTACGGTTCCTTTGACAAGTTTAGTCCCCATGGTGAGTAGAATGCGATACAAGCATAAAAAATTTGACCTTGAATTTCATGGACAAAATCAATTTTGCGGCAATTTCTTTTAACAAATCTCCACCGATCCGAAGGTGTACAACCATCTGTCAAAACCATGACACTAAATTGTGTTACACCCTGTACGTATCCGCTTCCTATTGCTCGCCGGGCATGCGTCTGGAGCGTACGAAAATGTGCGGTCTTTGGGCTCGAGTTGAGCGCGGAGTCACCCATACGCAATGCGTTAAAAAACAAATCTCTGCGCGCGGCTTCCGGAACGTTTTACCCCGAGAATGCCGAAGGCACTGGTCCTCTATCGTTCTCCTGGAATTTCTCGCGGACGTGCGGCGGCTGCCGGTCCGATCACAAAGGATTAAGACCCCGGCAAAGTTAATATACGCGCACGCCTCGGCGGATCGTTCGCTTCCGGCACGGATCGCGTTTGTAACGAGGAAGAAAGGAGAACACCCGAAGCTCGAGCGTGTTAGCTCGCGCAAATACCGGAGGAGCCCGGATTAACCTGCCGCCGACTACGCTTAAATATCTCGGTTCGTTTGTCACAGCTTACCGAACTCGCTGATTGAGTTTCGCTCTCTGCTCCCTTTCAGCTAGCTGCCTTTCGCCTCTCTCTGCCCCGCGACCGATCGCGTCGTTACATTCTGATTGGAACGTCCCGAACGAAAAAAGTTGCTGCGCAGAGAGCGTCTGTGGTCCGCCGAGGCGAGGACGCGTCGCCCCGAGAAACACCCTCCTTTCCGGTCCGCTTCCGCCGGATTCTGTTTGCGGAACAAAGTATCGCCGGAATATCGGTAGCCTTTAATGAAACGCGCTCTCTCTGTCCGCCGCATCTCGCCGCCCTCGGCGATCGTCCCGGAATTGATCACAATTTACCGGGGCTGCCTGCCAGGGCCGAGAAAATCGATATTTCTTTTCCACTAATCGATAGCCCGCGAAAATTAATGAGGACTTTCCGAAAATTCCGGGAAATTCCTTAAATTTTTCTGAGCAGCTGGAACATGTGAATTTTGGAAAATTCAGTGAGAGTCTAGGGAGATTACTTTCCCGGCCGGAATTTTGACGCACAGGACGCGAAACGGGCCGTCGAGGATCAAAGATTTATCAGACCGTCTGGTGTCAAACAATTTATCCGCGGCACGGCCGAGCAATAGCGACGAAAGGATAGCGGCGCGTTTAAAATTAATTAGCGCTCGAAAAGCAGCGGTGCGTGGGTCGTTACGTGACTGCTCAGACGCGACGCGAGGAGTTTTATAAAAGCTGGCGTAGCTCGCGCCGCCACAGTGGTCGATTTTCATTTTTCTGCAGTCGAAAATCAATAACGCTTAAAATCTTACAAACAAGCTGAATTTATCACTAGATAATAAAGTTATACATCGCGAGCGTCGCCACCGAGTAATCGTACTCCAGTGAAACTTGTTATCACAGAATTAACACTAGAACAACCATGCAATAAATGCAACTGGCATATATTGCCTTATAATAACAACACAATTGCATTTGTTTAGATTTCGTACCAGTTCTGTTTAAATATCTATCTTCGATAGAGAAGTTTATTGAAAAATTTTCTCATGGAAACATATTTATAAATTCAATATTTCTAAAAGAAAATATTAGGAGCAAGTCATTTTGACTCGTGCGGTAGTTCTAGTGTTAAATTACAGAAATACAGTAAGGAGCATAACTGAACCATTAACCACAACTTTTGTGTAAATTATTATTTATTGCTAGGAATATAGAAGAATAACAAAAAATCAACATTATAATTGTTTTTAATGGACATGGGTATTTATAATATAAAAATAACGCACAAGAATGCAACGTATCTGTTCTTTATTCAAACGAAGAAGAACCAGTCAGAAGACGTCTGTATAGTTTGCAAGCCGAAACTGAAGTGAAGCTACAGAGAAAGTTTTAGGGGGAAGAAAAACCCCTGTTGGGTCCACTCGGGAAAAACAGATGTGGGAGGACCCTTAATTTATTACTCAGGGCCTCTTTGAATTTGAAGGTTGCAGGCCTTCCACTTCTGACCAGAGTCAGTAACAAAGACCCGAGGACCGTTAAAATATACCGGGACACTCTCAGTATCCTTCAACACTCGACTTATGTTTTTGCAGATGTTCCAACAGTTTTTGTCATAGTTAGAAGTAACTCAAGAAATTTTTTTCAATAATTAATGTCTCCTCGATTAGCAATGACGACAAAAATAGATTGACTCGGTTTTGCACCGGTCCCTACAAGAAATGTTTACGTGTGATGTTCTAGTAGTATGTTTACATCTAGCACTTTGGTATCTTTACAAACTATTAGTCTACGTATTAACACTCAGTTCTTCGCAATCAGTCGAACGGAAAAGCATGCAAGTGAAGTAAGAATAAATATGAAGTCAATTGCTCAAAATTGTGTAAAAAAAAGTCATTTCTCTTTTGAATGACGGCTTGTCAACGCGTGAGACGGCGAAAACCTGCAGTGTTAGTCAATCGACAGTGCAGAGAATAAGAAAAAAATACTGTAAAAGTATATTATTAAATGTTGGGGGAAGACCAAAAATATTATCACCGCAGGATGAACGAAGGATTATACGGTTTGTCACATCTGCTGAAGCTTCAAGTTCCATTATTGCTGCAAAATTATTAAAAGAAGATACGAATATACAAATAAGTCAGTGGACAGCACGAAGAACCCACAAAGGAGCTGAGTTTAGAAGCGTTAAGAAAAAAAAGAAGCTAATGTTATCGAAAAAAAATATTAAACGTCGTTTGGAATTTGCTACAAAATATCAAAACTGGACAACTACTGACTGGGAACGGGTTATTTGGTCAGACGAGACCAAAATTAACAGAATTTGTTCAGATGGCATGTCTTGGTGCTGGATTATTCGTAAAAATGAAAGGCTTAAACCACGACATGTGAAACAAACGTTAAAGTATGAAGGCGGATCCCTAATGTTCTGGGGGTGCCTAACAGCATTCGGTGTTGGATCACTGCACCGAGTTAATGGCATCATGAATCAGTACATGTACAAGGATATTTGACAAGATCATCTGATAGATGCTGTTGAAAATATGCCCTTTGAAGAAAAGAATGTAATTTTCATGCATGACCGAGACCCTAAGCACACTGCTAAAAGTCTAAAATATTGGCTCTGTATTAAAAAATTTTCTGTTCTGGATTAGCCTGCACAGAGCCCCGACCTCAACACCATAGAGAATCTATGGGGTTTACTAAAGAGACAACTTCGGGATTCATATGACTCCCAAACAACATCAATCACAGATTTGTATGATAGAATTCAAGAACAGTGGGAACAAATATCTCCGAATTATTGCAAAAAATTAGTAGAAAGTATGCCAAAGCGAATTAGTGCAGTTTTACAAGCACAAGGGTTGTGGACGAAATGTTAACAATAAATGATGTATTAAATATTGCCAAGTATTGGACATGGTGCAAAACCGAGTTAGTCTATTTTTGTTGCCATTGCTAAACGAGGAGACGTTAATTATTGAAAAAAAATTCTTAAGCTACTTCTAACTATGATACAAATAATTATAATGTTGATTTTTTGTTAGTCTTCTATATTCCTAGTAATAAATAATGATTTATACAAAACTTTTGGTTATTGGTTCAGTTTTGCTCCTTACTGTAAATCCTTTGCATTTGCTGTCCTGGAATATTTATATATTATTATATATTATATATTTATTATATATATATATTATATATATATATATATATATATATATATATATATATATTATTATATAATACTCTGTCCTGGAGTATTACGTTTTGCAGTCTTGGTGTCGCGATTCGAGTGCTTTCTCAGAGAAATATGGTACGATGAACGATCTTCTTCCTCTGTTGATAAAATGGTACGTAAAGAAAGTAGAAGACACAAACCAAATTACTCGAAGAAAGTTTAATTCGCGGCTCTGTGTGTTTTCCCTATTTTCGACCCAATTTTCTTCGCGTGGCAAAGGAATTAATTCGTGCGTGTCCTCGGCGTTCTCACGGGCCCGTAGGGAATACCCCTCCGGCGTCACAATTAATGCATACTACGAGGTCTCATCCTCGGTATATTTGGCAACGATCGTCCTTGACGGATAACAGACTCCCTTCTTTCACGCACCGGAAGCAAACAGCCGCTCCCCCGTAACGTAACGAGGCTCGTGTAAAATAGATACTGTACTAAACCCAAGTGAGACGAGTGGGATAAACAAAACAGGAGCTTGCGAACCGTGAAAATGCAAATTATCCACACATATTCCCCATACACAATACATACGACAATTTCAAAATATTTTGTATACTGTACAATCCGTGTCCCTGTCAGTTAGGAATATATCATCCTTCGAATACTTTCGTGAGCCTGTGTAGGTGAAGCGACGATCTTGCGAACGGATGGAAATGGAAAGCGTAACGAAGCAGACGTCGACGTAAAAACAACAAAACGGAAGCGAGGGATATCGTCGCGAGACAAACGATCCTAAGCAGAGAGAGAGAGAGAGAGCTAAGGAGAAAGAGAGAGAGGGAGAGAGAGAGAGGGAGAGGGAGAGGTCACTCGCCGCGACTTTTTGCTCTCCCGATCGAGAAACATTGCGTGCAGCGATGGCCGCGCGCAGCGTCGGAAATATCTACTTAAATCACGTATTCTTCTCGCGCGTAACATTTTCCGCTCCCCGGGGCTAACTGGTCCGCAAACATCGGAATAAATCTGGCGCGAGACATCCGTACGGAGTCTGCGAGAGAGGGTAGAATGAGATCTCGGGGAAGAATCGCGAGAGAGGTTCGAATCCGTTGTCAGGAGGTGCCTTAAGATCGAGGCCACTGAATCTGCTTCGTTAGCAGTCGAGGGAAACGCGTCGGCAGGACGACGAGCAGCGTCGCGACACCCTTCCGTCTCGACGTCATGCAAATTTCGCGGAACGCCCTAAATGAACGACCCTCGGAGCCGCTTATGGTAACCCGGCTCCTTTCCCTGACGACCTTAACCGCGTGTCTGTCGAAATTCTACACTTCGACGTTTCAATTACATTCGTGTTCCTGTATTGGCAAACCTAAGACTTCAAGGAATCAGGAGGGATAACGTGATTTTGTTAAACGAACGGTGTCCTTGAACTTGCAAGAGCTGAACCAGTTTTCCCTTCGGCAAGCCTGGATCGTCCGAATGGGATCAAAAGAGACTCGATCAACGATTCTTGAAGAAGACACTCCGGAACTGTCCTCGGCGAGCCACCAGGGAATTCGAGGAGATATCATTAAGCGTCGTCGCATCTTTTAGACTTTTCGCGTGCCTTCCGCGCCGTGACAACCCTGCGGAATTTGTCCTGTAGTGTCCTTCGGGAGAAAACTTGACGCGTTTACTTAGGGGATCCGTCGTCGAGATAATTATGATCCATAATTAAACGCGACGTTTCGGAGGAGGTGTTCGCCGGTCGATCGACGACCCGTCGATGCTCGAGGATCGTTCTTTCTCGTTTGCGGAAGGTAAACCTGCCCGCAGACACCGGGCTATCGAACTGGCGCGGCGCGTTTAATCGAATCCCAGACGGCGACAACGAGCGGTGTACTAAAAATTTACAGAGCATGCTACCTTCGATAAATATTCATGAAGAGCCCGTGAAAGCTTTCCGCGTTATTTTCTTCTAAGACTGCAATTACGCGTTCGATTACTTTCCGCAGACGCCGCGCCGAGCCGCACTGGCCGATATTTTTCTCCGGACACAACGAAACTTCGAAAAACCGTGCATTCTCGCAGACCTCATAATTTCTCTCTGTGCACCATTCTTGCCATTCATATCACAACTTCGCTCTACAGTTCTCTACGTTTTCAGTCTCGTCTACGATAAAGAGTATTTTTTTTTTCTCGATTCTAAACAGCAGCAGGCCATTAAAATTTATATATACTTGTCATACTGTCGATAGACTGCGGAGCTTTATTGCAAAGTAAAAGTTATTTGCATCACCAACAAATTTGTAGACACGCCTTAAATATGTGTTCAAGTGTCCCAGAAGTTTCAACAAAATCGGCTCGGTAGTTTTTTTTTTAGAAAACCTAATGTGTCGTCCTGTTTTCAGGCCTTTGAAGACCGTACTTCCCAAAAGACACAAATGTTCATTTATCTTCATTTCTGCTGGATATTTTTTGGTAAATAAATTTGTAGACATGCCTTAAATATGTGTTCAAGTGTCCCAGAAGTCTCGACAAAATCGGCTCGGCAGAGTGTTTAAAAAAAAAAACCTAATGTGTCGTCCTGATTTCAGGCCTTTGAAGACCGTACTTCCCAAAAGACACAAATGTTCATTCATCCTCATTTCTGCTGGATATTTTTTGGTAAATAAATTTGTAGTCATGCCTTAAATATGTGTTCAAGTGTCCCAGAAGTTTCAACAAAATCGGCTCGGTAGTTTTTTTTTTTTATCCTAATGTGTCGTACTGATTTCAGGCCTTTTAAGACCGTACTTCCCAAGTGGTTTTATTAATTCGCAAGAAACGTGTTGATATCCCTCATTTAATCTCGCGGAGGCCGTTTCAAAAATAATACTGTGTTTCACCGACGTATCCAGTTCTAACCAGGCCCCGGGGCAAGAAAAAGATTAACGAGGTCGTGAAGAGACGGCGAGTCAACGAAGAAGCTCGCAGCCCGTCAGACTTCGCAGCCGTGCGCGTAAATAAAATTACCAGGATGCCGTATAAGTAACGCGATCGTCGTCGGCGCGACGGAAGGAAGCATTTAATATAGTCGCGGATGTCGGGGCTCCTTGGAGAGCCATAAACGCTCGCAATATCCAAAGTCGTTCACAAGTATCCGCCCTGTGGCTGCATTATCGCTAAAAGCATGCCGAGGAGACGCTGCTGGTCCTGCGAATCAGCTGCTTTTTTCTCTCGGTTTTCCAGAGCGCGTTCATCTTTCGAATCCTCGACGCGTTCATCTTTCGAGACCTCCTCGCGAATAATGGGCGAGCGTGTGCGGTGCGTGTTCGAAACGAGCATCCGTCCTAATAAGGGTGGTCGTCGGCGTCGTCGTCGTCGTCGTCGTCGTCGGCGTCGTCGTTGTCGTCGTCGTCGACGTAGCAACCTCGGCGCGAGAACGAGAGCCGTCGTCTATCGAGAAAAAGGACGATTCCGAGGGAACGCAGGACCAGACATTCCCGAGGGTAAGGACGATAAGGCAGCGGTGAAAAATTTTATGGGACCACCGCCGTTTCCCGTCAGCCGTATCACCGTCCGCTCCTTCCTCTCTCACGACGATTCCTTTTTCTTCAGACGCGTCCTTAAGAAGCCGCCATCTGGATCAGTCGAAATCAATCCCGGCTCGTTCCAAATCGATCGTTACTCGTCGACGTCGGCGACTTCGAACGGACGGATGGTCTTTACTGGTGACAGTAAGGACGATCGTTGCACCTACCATAAGTGGTAGGATTTTTCTGCGAAATAAAAATTTTCCGAGCCAATCGCGAGGAACAGAAGTCGCACGAATATGCGTTTCCTGTTTCAATAATTCCAGTGTGCTTCTACAATCAAACCTGTTTTTGTGCAACATATTCAGAAACTTCGTAAATAGCTGTAACAGATAATTTTTACAACATCGATACAAAAAACCACTCAGAAAAGAAATCACATAGAAAAGTACCGCACACAAACAAGTTTGACTGTAGTTTTATATAGGGTGTTCAGGCTATTACTAGCCAGCATTTTTTTTTTTTTGTGAATAGTAAATATTAGAAAAAAAGGATAGAGGAAAAAGTAGTAAGGTAAAGGCACCAGTAGTTGTCCATTTTATAGAAAAACATCAAAAATAAGGCTTGAAATGTTCTTATTGTTTTGAAATTTAAACAACAGACGGCATGGCATCCGAGGTTCACTTTCATCGAAAGTGCACTCATAAGTGCGCTTATAAAAACCTTATTTTTTAATGTTTTTCTATAAAATGGTCAACTACTGGTGCCTTTACCTTACTGTTTTTTATGCGCAACACAATGACATATGCATTTTTGTTTTATTTACATTATTTTTATAGAAATGAAGGTGGCCTTCAATTTTTTAAATGGAATGCTATACATTTTTTTATGTCGTACGAAAGCGTGTGTCAAGACGAATTCATCCATCTACTACACAATGACCTTCAAGGTCATGCAAGGTCAGAAATGGAAGAAACAATTTGAATATTACCTTATCGCTTTTCCTCTTCCATTTCTTTTTAATATTTACTGTTTACAAGAAAAACGCTGGCTAGTAATAGCATGAACACCCTTATATGATCCGCAATCTATTGATAACGTATGTACACGTTTAATAGATTCTGAGTCTGACTGGTTTTTACAGGGCTATTCCACGCCGAATTGGTGCACCGTTGCAAGTCGTGGGACGAGCCCTCCCCGCAATTGAAAAACGATGTTCGGTCGAGATTCGCGCGGCCCTTGGTCCGGCGCGGAATTAAGGCAGAAATTTTGCAGCAGAGTTGGGAAAGTGTCCGCAACGATGGAACACGGAAAGTTTGGCCGGCGTTTTCCAATAAAGAGGTATCCAGTTGGCGGCGTTGTTCGAGTTTAACGCGCGCGTGCGACGCGCTCAGGCTCGTCGGAAATTGGATGTATGATTTTACGTCGATTGCCGGCCACCAGCGACGACAGATCCCGAAAGTAGGTCGGCTTTTTCGCGGCTGCCGCGTCTCCCGCTGACGGTTTGTCACCGAAACGAATAATTCTCCATGTTTCCGAACCGACCTGTCGTCCGAGCGCGTTCGACGCGTCCGCGATATCGCGGTCTGTCTCTTCGAGTGCATCCCGACGAACACGCGATCCTCTCAGAGCCTGGAACCTTTCTCGACAAAGATATTCCACCAACGGGATCAGCTTTTGTTTCTTCGTTTGATCAGAAATCGATGAACGTCCCGTTTCTAAACGGATTTCTTAATCTTGATCGATCAAACCACTATGTATGTACGCGGACAGGGAACGATTTTCAGCAATATTTCTCTCCGTGTTTCTTTCGCGAAAAACGAATGACGTTTCACCGACTGGAAAATCTTTGCTTTCCCAAAGCTCCAGACTTGTTGTCACATCCGATGGTTCGACCGCCAATGACTAACCAATTTAATAAAGAATTAACACGAAAATCCGATAATGCCACAAGAGAGGTAAACGTAGAAATAAGATGGTTAAATAATCAAATGCTAACCATCATATACAGGGTCATCCGTTTTTAAACGGCCAAACGTCAACCAGCTATAGAGGACCCCAAATGAAACAACTTTCATCCCTAACACTTTTTTTGATTCGGTCTTGATTTTTAGATAATTGCAAAAACCCGTCAAATATTCCCCCTAAATATTCAAGGAATGTAACGGGACTCAAGTTTTAAGAATGATTTTAAATACATCTTTTGGGTACGTATTGTTTAAAATATTTTCAAGAAATCAAGGCCGAATCAAAAAAAGTGTTAGGGGTGAAAGTTGTTCCATTTGGGGCACTCTATAGCTGGTTGACGTTTGGCCGTTTAAAAACGGATGACCCTGTAGATACATACATAATTCCATGTAAACGTAAAAGAACATATTTCGCAGGAGTCACGAGGGAGCACTAACCCCTTTGATTCCTATCCAAATTATAAAGAAATAATAGGAAAATACCTGCGAAATTGATTCTTCATCGTTGAGAACAAATGTCAAGGCGAACTCGAACTACGCAGTAAAGTAGCGCGGTCCAACGATTTTTACTACTGTTGCTTTACTGGCACTATTAACGATTTACTAACGCGATTTGCTAACGATATTGTCCGTTTTACTATTACCGACAATTTATTAACGTTGTTCGCGATTACCGATCTACTGCTGATGGGTTTTTACCGACTTGTTGAAGAGTTGGTCCCCCTTTTTATAGGATGGCCTGTTCTTTTTTTCAGGCTCAGGCTCTTGTTACTTTGCATCTTTTAATCTTGGTAATTATTTACATTAGGGGCTTCCTCACCGATTTTGATGACCTTGAAATATGTTGTCAAGGTTATCATTCTGAACAACTTTTTCCTATACATGTTACCGCCGCTCAGCTTTAGTTTCCGAGATATTCGCAAAAAAGTTTCAACATCTCAAAAAGTTATATTATATATATATATATATATATATATATATATATATATATATATATATATATATATATATATATATTATATATACTCCTTATCGGCGTAGGTGTGTGTAGGACTGTGTAAAATAGTATTTCAAATAGTTGACAGTAACTTACATTTTTATGATATTTTGTTGCCTGTAATGTTATTACGATATTGTAGTCTGTTTATCAACATGTTACATATTCGTAATTAAACTACAAATAATACTTTGCTAACTATTATAGCTTCTCATGTTAAAAATTATAATTTATAATATTAACTACTTGCTCAACTTATTTTCATTGTAAGGAAATATTTGAAATACAAAATCAAAAAATTTCATTTTATCTATCTGGTTATCAAAATAAAAATATTTGATTTAAAGTAGTATCTTATTTGAACCACATTAAATTATACTATATACCAAATCATTAATGATCGTTAATATACGTTGCAAAATATGATAGAAAACCTTGTATCCAATGTTCCACATACGAATACTAATTCTACATTATAAAATACTAATGTAAAGTGTACTTACTTCTGAATCTTCTGTACATCCGTCGGATCCACAGCACACAATTATTGACTCACGAAAATAGGTCCGAATAATTGAACAACAATTACTAAACAACACACACAACACACACAATACACACACGCAACACATTTTATAAAATCGTGACAACGAACGAGAAGATGTCACTCCGACCACGAACAAAATAATACTGCGATTTTAACAATGATCCCCTCCACGGAGGTGGTACGGTCAGGTTATCCTAGGCAGGTTAGATACTGAGGGTCTATAAACACTAGATACAAAACCAAGGTAAAAAAATTATGGCGGGGCGCCGACCCTATTTCCCGGAATTCCCTGTTTTCGTATCACACGTCCGTGGAAGGGGAACAGTTAAAATCGCAGTATTATTTTATTCGTGGTCGGAGTAACATCTTCTCGTCTGCTGTCACGATTTCGTTAAGTGTGTAGTGTAGAGTTTAGTGATTGTTGTTCAATTACTCGGACCTATTCTCGTGAGTGAATAATTGTGTGCTGTGGATCCGACGGAGGTACAGAAGATTCAGAAGTAAGTACACTTTACATTAGTATTTTATAATGTAGTTTGTAGTACATTAGTATTATATTTTATTATTCGTATGTAGAATATTGGATGCAAGGTTTTCTTTCATATTTTGCAACTTCAATCTCCCTTTAACACTAGATTTACAAAGCACTAAAACTGACTACTTAACATTATTTTACAAAAATAACAAGAACGTGTCTATCCACATTTGTATCAATTTTTTAAATAATATATACCCAAAAAAATAATTTTGTTGAATAATTCCCCATGGATACGTCTTCACAATGTCAATAATTGTAAATTATAAATATTAGATCCCGTCATTTTGACAGGCCCCGTGAACCTAGTGTCAAATTTCGTTTGTCTAGAGACACGCACACGATTATGTTCCATCTCACACACTGTACACTTTAGATTAGTATTTTATAATATAGTATTATTATTTGTACGTAGAATATTGGATGCAAGGTTTTCTTTCATATTTTGCAACTTCAATGTCCCTTTAACACTAGATTTACAGAGCACTAAAACTGACTACTTAACATTATTTGGTAATTATTTACATTCGGGGCTTCCTCACCGATTTTGATGACCTTGATAACATATTTCAAGGTCATCAAAATCGGTGAGGAAGCCCCGAATGTAAATAATTACCGTAACTAATAATACTCTGTACGAAAGACGACGAAGTTCTTTCATATAACACATAATTATTTCGTTTTAAGTGATGTCTTATAGTATTGTCGCAGACTGTATATGATGGTTAGTATTTGATTATTTTACTATCTTATTTCTACGTTTACCTCTGTATATACGTCGCGGCGTCGACAATTATCTTATTGATGATCAAACGACGCGGAGGAGTTTCTGTGGTAGAAATCCTATCGACGTGTATAAGTGGACTGTAAGTTGGATTAGAACCAGTCGCTGTTGGTTTGCACAAAGTGACAGTATGTATTTGACTACTAGTGAGATACAGTTGCGGAGTTTGGTGTGACGGTTACTGTGTTTCTATTGCTTCTGACGATAAGTGTCCTACGCTGGGGCGTTTACAAAAATGGAATAAGGACATTGATTGGTTCTTAGAAGAAGGGCGGAGTTAACCCCTTGCCCTACAATAACGAGCCAGACTCGTGATGAAGATTATGAACGGTGCCTAATAAATGTGAACGTTATTAATTTCCTTCAAATCGAAATAAAATTCTATTTTGTTGTGGTTGATATATATCCTTTGGAGAAAACATAGGCATACGATAAATATAAACCATCTTTTTTTCTATTAAATTCTGAACGATAAACAGTTTCTAACCATTATAATCAGAAAATAAATAGTAGTGCAAGGGGTTAACAATGTCGTTGACCAGAGTTTGTGGAATGTGCTACAGGGTTGCAAAAACAATGGAAAATCACGAATTTTCCTAACGGTCGTTTGAAGCGCATCTCCGCATGACCCTTGCAGGTATGCTTGTAATTTTTAGAGTTAGGGCCCAAGACATCTGCTATGCGCTTATAAAACACTAAATACTCGACCGGCAATTGTTCCTTGGTCACTATTCATTTTAACGGACTTTCGCTACGCGACAACCTCTCTAGTGGCATTATCGGTTTGTCGTGATAATTCTTTATTAACCCTTTGCACTCCGAACCATTCTGGCAGAAATTTACAAATCCTCGTATTATTTAGTATAATTTTGGGACCAAGTAACGTATTATAATGATATTGGACTTATATGAATTGGTTGACATCGAGGAATATATATTTACAAAAAAATCAATATTTTATTTAAAGTTGCGCTGGAATAAATTAATTCCCCGTAATCGCTAATAAACTTTAATGTCCCCTGAGAGGGGACAGCGGAGTGCAAAGGGTTAAATTGGTTAGTCATTGGCGGTCGAACCACCGGACGTGACATTGTAAAAATCACGAACAAAACGAATTTTGTAATGAAATCGGCGGCTGAAGTGGTTCCGCAAGATACCCGCGAAGACGTCGGATGCGTCTGCCGGCTAAGCAAGCGGTAGGAAGCTGTCCCCGACCATCGCATCGTAACTCAGCCGCTAAGCCAGCGGGGCCAAACCACCGGGGCAACTCGCGTCTCGACCACCTTGCGGATCCGAGTAATATTTTCGGTCTTTGCAATTTAACCGTGACGTGATCCACGGTTTTCCGATGTACCCGAAATCAGGTAACGCTCGCGAAATCCGGGTGCACCTGTCCCTTGTTCCGCGAGAGCAGAACGTGGATCCCCCTATTCGAGGTTTCCATTCGATCGACCTGTCAATTTGATAAAGCTGAAGAGCTGTTCTCAGAAAAATTAAAAAAAAAAAAATAAATTCCCCGGAAACGGAAGCGTCGATTCGGTAAGGAGCAATGTAAATTGTCGGGGTGAGTGCGTAAGCCTCTGTTATGCGAATGGCCTTGTCCCCCGGGTTCGGGTGCGAATAAACGAGGTCCTACCGTAGTTCCGAGCGAGGCGTTTAAAGGCCAATGCATACCTCACAGGCCAGGCCGGCCAGGCTCAACACCCCAGTTTATAAGCATTTTGGGGTCCGGGACAGCCACTTGAGAGGCTCGAACAAAGGCACCGCGTGTCCTCTGCTACCAGAACCCCAGGGGTTCGCAGGCTCTAGCAGAGCCTGTCAGGCTAGCCTGCGACTATTCTCGACGAGAATATCGTCAGGCTAGCCTGTCAGGCTCGTGGCCTGGCAGTACGAAGACAGAATGAACATGCTGTATTTATTTAAAAAGCTATCAACCAAAACATTTCAGAGTCCCTCGTGGTAATAGATGGGGAATACCTTGTTTAGGAATTTAAACGTTATAACAAACAAAATAACAATTTATTACTACGCTAACGAAAAAGAAAGAATATCATCTGACAATCTGTGCGGTGAAACAATTCGTCATTACTATATATTTAAGAAGCTGTAAACTAGAGCATTTCAGAGTCCCTCGTGGTAATAGATGGGGAATACCTTGTTAAAGAATTTAAATGTTATAACAAACAAAGTAACAATTTATTACTACGCTAAACAACCCTATCCCCAATTGATGGGCCTGAGCTAGCGGGCGAACGGTTCAACACCTTCTACCTGCATTATTGCTGTCCGTCCCAAATCTTGCCGAGTGGAAAAAGCTACCAGAATAATTAATAATACGGTACTCCCTTTCGGAGCTATCGGTTCGAGCTACCCTATGTTGGATTTGAAGGAAACTTCTGTCGTTTTTTAAATAGGCAGGTAATTTTTCTTGTAAATCAAAAACACATGTTGCTATTGAGTCATTGGGAAACAAGAATGCACAGGTTACCTGAAAGATGGCAACAAGTCCTTACAAATAATGGAAATTATATCATTGAATAATATTAAATACGTATTTTTTTTTATGAATTGATTCAAATGTTTTCTTTAAAATACGGTAGAACTTTCCCTCCAACCTAATATATTTTTATAACAATTTCAAGTACCCAATATTTGCAATTTTTTGCTTCGCGAATTAAAAAACGGAATTTCAAACAGGAAGAATCGTAGAATACGACCATATTTTAAAAAATTTTTTTACACTTCATAACCGGTGGGAGAATTTGCAGAACAAAGATGTTTCTAATATATTTTCATTAAGAAATTACATTTGCGTATAACATGATAAATTATTTAAGAAGAATTTTATATGTATAATTTACGTATGATAAAATACATATAAGGATGAGCGATGCTGTTTCACTAAGTGCCAGGAACGTTTCCTATTTTCATGGTATTGTAAAGGAGAGATACCGATAGTTTACCTAAGGAGAGCTGTAGAGCTCGTAAACCTTTTTTTTTTGTGCCCCGCACAGCAGGGAACTGTCAACGCGCTCTCGAAAGGCCATCTGGGAAGGCCCGAGAGGCCAGAGAAGAAATTCGGTTCCAAAGCCTGACACGGTTGCCGGCTACTAAACGCTAGGACCAAAACTAGGGCTGTAATGTTGAGCCTGGCCGGCCTGGCCTGTGAGGTATGCATTGGCCTTAATGCGCCGACAAGAAGAGGCGCAGCAGCGTGCTCGTTAATATTCATAAAGTCTCGAGGAAAGTAGACGTTAACGTTCGAAGGAACGGATTTGCCGGCGACGCGAACAGAAGAAACGAGAATGAGAGAAAGACTAAGAAATAGAGAGAGACAGGGAGTGTGTACGCGTGTGTGTGTGTGTACGTAGATGTACATAGACGTTGCGGGAGAAGACTCTCTCTAAATGGTAATAACCAATGGATAGACCGACGATACCCGGGGATACCGAGTAGGAAAGCTTGTCGACAGAACGGGGGAAATTTTTTCGCCCGGGTCGAGCGTGCTCGATTTCCCGGAAGAAGGTAATGGGATTCCAGAGCGAAAAAAGGTTCACGGCGGATCCAAGAACCACGGGTCCGAGGAACCTCGCGCACGCTTCGTTTTCCCCGGATTAGAAAACTGCTGCGATTCGAGTTCGCGCCGAGCACCTCGGATAAACTAACAATAAGAGAACGGAAATTTTCAGAAATTTATAAGAAGATCATTAGAATTTCTTGTCTTATCTTACCGGGCTGCGTGGGTCCGTTCTTGCCAAGAAATTCGATCTAGAATCTCCGGATCGAGCAGTGAGTGTAGGGAAATAAGGGATGATTATTAACCCTTTGCGCTCGAAGCTATTTTAACTCCGAAACGAAACGTTTCTTCCGACCTAGAATATATTTCTCTTTCTTTCCTTTTCACCTGTTGACTGTAACTTCCAATTATTTAATTTCTTCTTCTAATCGGACTATTTTTCGTCTAAAGCCTTTAGCGATTCCTTATGCGCTGGTCAAGCAACACTAAAGTACTATCTGTTTATTATTTATCGCAATATAGATATTGCTAATTATTTGTCTTCATGCAAGAACGTGTTCAAAATAGAATTAATCTGTTACGCGATTGAATCGAGAGGGTACCATAAATAATATTAACTAACGAATAACGTGTAAATATTGTTACGTGATCGTTCACGCAATATTATATCGAGAAATTTATGAATATCTTTTATAAATAACTAGCGGTCCCGGTCACGCGCTGCTGTGACTAACAAAACGAAAACATTGTAGCCGATGTAAAAACCCACGGGATTGAGATTCGAACCTTAGGTCAAAATTTTGAAGCGATTGATAAAGTATAGTTAGTAATAAATGAGTAATTAACAAAGTTCTTACTGTCAGTAAGATTTCGGATCTACACCGTTCATATGACGCACTCCAATATCCACTGACTCTCTGCTATCCTTATTCTTTTAGCTGTGTTTCTTGTTATTTGTTCTTCTGACTGAAGACCTCTTTCAACACGTGTGCGTCTTGCCTCTCTGCTCCGCACGCATTGTGGAGGTTAGATTTTTTTGTTGGCGGCATTTTACTTAAAATAATAATTTAAACTGTTATAATAAAATTTGAATAATAACATAAGAAGCAAGCAAGTAATACTTACACGTATTTTACTATTTAATTTTATTGTAGAGTCTCGTAACCTCTTATAATCAAATTGTTATGTAGATCGTCAATACTTAAAAAAATATTTCAATTTAAAAAATTTATAAACCTAATTTTAAATTATACACTGACGTTTGAACTATTAACACAGCGCGGACACACATCGTGACACGTAATTCTTATATATATATATATAAAGATTAAAAAATTTATAAACCTAAATTTAAATTATACACTGACGTTTGACGTTTTATACACCGCCATCAGTTATAAACTTATGGAACTTACCGAAAATTATAATAATTTGCAATAAAAAAATATTGCGACTATAAATTGAGATAAATACTATCCTATATTTCCAGTTGGACCAAAGTGAACACATTGTGCCAAATTTCATTGAAATCGGTTCAATAGTTTAGGAGTTAAACGCGGACACACACATCGTGACACGTAATTCTTATACAGGGTGTTTGGTAACTGGTGGTACAAGCGAAAAGGGGGTAATTCTACATGAAAGAATAAGTCGAAAATATAGAATAAAATTGTTTCATCCGAAGTTTCGTTATCGAGAAAATCGAGTTTGAAATGCAGCGAATACGCATGCTATTCGATAGGAATTGTCTGACGCGTCTGATCATGACCAGCCAAATCTACTTCCTGCATATACTAAAGCACACAAACCTGACAGATCTTCAAAGTCGATTTTCTCGAAAACAAAGCCTCAAACGAAAAATGTTTATTCTATATTTTCGACTTATTCTTTCATGTAGAATCACCATTCGTCATCGTTTGATTTTAATTCCGTGCCGGGAGGGATTTTCAAAATTAAACTCCGCAGTTAACTGGTTCAGGTACAATTATTTCTTGTAACGACGTGTTTTTTCAACGAGAACTCGACTCGCAAATTGGTCTCCACACGACGGGAGACCTGTATATATAAAGATTTCCAGATTATGCCCAATGATTTCCGACTCGGAATCACTGTAGGGACGTTTGATTCAGACTGGATTCTTCGGAAAATCGAGACAAGGGGGGAGGTCCAGAGAGAGAGAGAGAGAGAGAGAGAGAGAATGTGTCGACTGCGATCGAATATCGCAACCAGCATAACCGCGATTTGAAATAGCATTTGTCTGGCTATCCAGAGGAGAGACGTTGGTTGTCGCATGCGCACGACGTTTGTCCTCGAGGATTTCTCGTCGCGGTATTCCGGGCGCGAGCCTCTCGCGGTATTCCGGCGGACGGAAATCCGGGAAATCACGAGGAAACTCGGTTCGGGCCGCATCGGATCGGATTGGATCGGATACGGCGTCGGTGCGGCGCGGCGGGGGATGGTAATTCGCGGACGCGAAGAAATCGCATGAAATTTCCGTTTCACGCGGTTCCCTCGCGACGCGGCGTTCGGGCCTTGGTCGTAAAAAGGGAGAGAGATGGAAGAAGGACGAAAAGATTCTCGTTTGCCGTCTTTGTACATTCGTTATCGGCAAAAAAGCCGTCTCATTGTTCCCGTTGGTATCTTCGTCTGGTTCCAGATCGGCGTCTCCTCTCCTCCGTTTAATTTCCTTTTATTTAATGGACGCTCGGTGCGGCGGCTCCCGGGTCCCGCTAATAAATTACAGTTAACGGGAACGCGTTCACCCTTTCGGTTTCTTCGCCTGTCTTTCTTCCGGGAGCCATTATTCCTGTTCCCTGCCGCGCCGGTGCTCGATCGCTCGTCTCCATTTTTCATAGCTGCCGTCCTCGTCCTCGTCGATGTCCTCTTCTTCGTCTCCGTGAGCGAGGACTGTCGTCGAGCTTCCGGCCCGCTAATTCTTCTGTTCGACTACGGGGATTCCCGATACGTTTCACGCTTTAATCGCGATCGCGGAGCTTTCACCGCCCGGAGCCACGATCCAATATTTAGCGAGGAACTCTAATCCATCTTACCGTAAAGACGGCTAGACGCTGGCTGGCTGGCTGGCTGGCTTAGCAAATTTATCCTCTCCGTGTTTCATCGTCCGTACACCGCTCTCTGCCAGCCGCGCGAAACTATGACGGTTAGATACCGCTGCGCCTCGCCAACGATTGCCGTATTTTCCTCGGGAACGAGTCGAACCTATTTTTCGAATCCACGGGCTGTCGCGCGGATAATACGCTCTGATGCGCCGCGCCGCCGGCAGAGGATCGATGCTGCTCGCTCGATCGTTGCGGCAACGACGCGACCGAGCTCCGAAAAGATGAATGGGGACCGCGTCGAAAAACCGCCGAATTTTCACGGTGCTCGGCAAAGCTCTCCATACGGTAAAAAGTGGAGAAAGTAGTGTAGGATCATACGGACCATGAAATGACAAAAACCCTTGGCATTTTAAAAAGCGTGAATATATTTAACAATAAAGAGATAAAAGACAGAACAAGGTACACAAAGAGATACAGTAAAGATTCCACTTAAGGCAGTGTCCGACGTTCCCTACTTAAGGCAGTGGAACACCTCACACCACTCGAGAACCGTCGTGTCGCGGCCACAACATTGTCGGCTATATCGGTGTGAGACCAGAAGACCACTACTAATCCAATTACAAAACTTCTTTATTTTTCATTATTTTTTTATGAAACTTTTACCAACATATTCGTGGCATTTTCCTGATTAAAATGATACCAAATATTATATAATTCCGATGATATTTACCTGTATAATGAACGATGAAAGTTACTTCCCATAACAATTACATTGACGGAAAATTAGTGTAAATGTGATCCAAATTATATCGCGTTTGGTATCATTTTAACCAGAATAATGCCACAAATATATTGGTGAAAGTCTCATAAAAAAATAATTAATAATAAAGAAGTTAAATTTTTCATTTAAAAGCCTGCGCTCACGCCAGTCTTTGATCTTTTCCGAACGCTTCGACTCGCCGCGTCTCTTTCTTTCCCATAAGCTGTCCTCCTCTGCGTTCGAAACTTTTATCGCTTGTTACACAAGTAAATAACATCGGAATTATATCATATTTGGTATCATTTTAATCAGAAAAATGCCACGAATATGTTGATAAAAGTTTCATAAAAGTATAACGAAAAATAAAGAAGTTTTGTAATTGGATTAGTAGTGGTCTCCTAGTCTCACACCGATATAGCCGACAATGTTGTGGCCGCGACGGTTCTCGAGTTTCGCTGTCAGCACCTCCGTACAACATTGTATTTCAAACGGGACGCCGGCGAGTACCTCCGACGTTCCCTACACAAGGCAGTAAAAAAGAACCAAAAGACTGCCTTAAGTGGAATCTTTACTGTACTACAAAAGACGACTCGAAGTGCGCTTCTGTACGTCTCGACGAAAACTGCCCGATGCCGAACGTTTCTCGAACTCGTCAGCTCGTCTACATTGTTTATTATCGAAACGCTATCGCATCGCTCGGGCCGCCTGGGTCCGCGTGAGTCCTTTATTCCCGCCGACAAACATTAAACGATGCCGCCGAACGCGCGCGGAACGAAGGCACACGGAAAACGACACAGCCGCGCACGAAAGTTTATCTTTTACGCGCGGCACTATGATCCGGATCATTCTTTGACACGCACCGAACCTACAGTAGAATTACAGATTGTTAATTACAGACTTTTCGTTTGTCAATCCGACATTCGTTCAAAACGGCGGCAGAGCACTTCGCCGTCGATACGTCGCGGCTCGAATCGACTTTGCCAAGTTTCCCTCTCCGAGGGAAATTACCTTGTGATTTTGTCCGCCTCGCGAAAATGGTCCAATTATCGGTACACGTCACCTACACTCCATTTAACGAATGGAGCCGGTAACGGTAACCACTTAAGTGGGGCAGAGTTCGAGTCGTGCTACATTAACGTATTCTTCCACGCTCTTCTTCTAGGTAATCTTCCGGTCCGTTATCTAGACTGCGGATCTTCACAGAAAATAAACCTAGCTTGCATCGATTGCAAAATGCAGGAGCCCCTTAAGTATGCCTTTTTATAACAATTTTAAAAAGTGTGAAATTACATTTTTAGTCTTTTCCTCCTACTCGCGTTTCCGGTGAATGCGTAAAATCCGAATTATGCTCACACGTTCCTCAGGATAAAAGGTCACCAATTTTCTGTCTCTAGATGCCACAGATTTGTGCTTTCACCCTGTTTGCATTAAAAACGCTATCCTTCGCCCTTAACGGACCAATGCCGTCATATAAACAACACTTTTACTTACTGGGTCCGATGTCGCGAACATGACGACAAAAATCAAATTTCGATCATCTCGTTATCCTAATTACTTTGAATATACACTTCTATACTTGATATAAAAATGTTCTCTTCGGGTGAAAAATAGCTTGGACCTGTGGGAGGTAAACTGGAAATACTTCCGGACCGTTAAGGGTTAAAAAGGGAATTCCCATCGAACGAAGCCCTTTATTCCGGAACCTCTCGTGAAACTGTTTAAAGATGCACCATCTAGTAAATTTTCTTGTTGCGCTCGGACCGATTCGATGAAGAAGTGCAGGATAGCTGGCCGACGCGTCCCGTAACGCTGAGTCAAAATGGATCGAGGCAGGTCATCGAGGGGCAAGCCGTTGATCTACCTCGTTCCCCGAGAGTCATTTCGCGAAGGGATTTTTCTTGCCCGGGTTTTTTTCGAGCGTCGTCGTTCGCGGTCCATCGGAGCTCGTTGAGAACCGAGGATCTCTCGAGAGGAAGGAGAGCACGCTCGCTCTCGGAGAGAAGTTCGCCACACGCTCTCTCGCCATCCCCCCCCCCCCCCCGCTCCCCAACCCCGGAAGCCTATCGATATGCACGGTGCGCGTTGATGACGAGGGTGAGCCCCGGAACGAAGATGAGGTCGGCGAGGACTAGCGGAGGACATGCCTTTGAGCATGGAAATATTGCGAATCCCGGGGATATTGGGCTGGAAGAATTTGTGCGTAAGGAAATGCAATTGGAGACGTGCTCGGAAACGACGAAAGCTACCTGCCCCGGCCGTGACGCGGAGAACGTCGACTATGCCGCGGAAAACAGAGGCGAGCCGGTATCCTATGACTTATTTCCATGCACAAAGATACGTGCCGCGGTTCCGAAGATCCGTCGCGCGTCGTTAGCTCGAACTTGTCTCGCGAACGATCTTCCCCGACCGACGTTCCAGCGGGAGACTCTATCAACTTGCCTCCTTGCGACTGCTACTTTGCTTAGCCTCCGGAACAATGAAGCTCCAACCGGTGGCATGGGCCCCTGTGTTTACAGATCTTTGCTTCCTTGGACATAACTGGACAAAATTGAGAAAAATTCCTTTGCGTCTAGGGCACATAAATCGTTGCGAGAGCAACAGAGAAGTCCAACGAACCCCACCGTTCTTCCGTTCCTTTTAATCGATATACCTGGAAAGAATGTTTTGACGGTAAAAAGCGCATACGGATCGGCTGCGAACTGATCGCTTATATTATTTTACAGTGTGGTGGCGATATCACCACGTACGCCAATGCATATATTTCTTCTAAGAATTTCTCTTTTCCTTCCAACTCTGTTACGCTATTATTCTCTATTTCCTGTTTGTTAGTCGCACATTTGGTGACCAGCCCTTCACGAATTTCCAATGTATCCTTGAGAACGTCGCCAGGGTTCTGGTTTTCGTCAGTCTCGGTCCTCCGTCTACCTCTTAGCTTTCTCTGTTTATGACTCTTTTCCGCTGTCACTGTCTGCTCAAGTTTTCCTTTTCTATTCTCTTTTCTTTTTCTCTCCTATCTTTTTTTGCCTTTTCTAACTCCGACGTGTTTTAGAATGCAACGAGAGTCGCCAGTTGATTGTAAGCCTCCGCGACTACAACACCAGCACTGCACTGACATTCGCGATTACCGATATTATTAATAAACGAAGCGAGGACAATCTCCATTATTTTATACCACCTTACTCACTCCAACAGCTATCCGACCGCAATCCGACAATTCCGATTCCCTAAAACGACTGAACCGAGACCTGTCTAAATAAATCATACCACTGACGACCGAAGACCATGCTATAAAGAAATTCCTGACATTTCACACTCCTCAACTTAAGATCCTTAAAACACACCCAAGTTGAATTTCAAAAGGGCAACAGTTCCCCCACTTAACCCATCCTCCACCAATCACCAAAAAGCCGAGGTAAAGACAAACGCACACGACGAGACAGTCAATGAGAACGAAAAAAAAAATCGAAAACGCAAAGGGACGAAACTAACTCCTACAGCCATAACGCGAATATACTAAAGTGTACTATATTACCAATACGACGCAATCAAAACCTCAGCGAAATTTTGCGGAACTTCATAACAAAACGTAAACAAAGTTACAGAATGCACGGATGTACTATTTGATCTTCCTGACAGGTTCTTGGGACATATTTTGTAAAATAACTCTGAGGTTTGCATGTAGTTGCAGTTCTAACTTATATAAAGCCAAAGCATACTATATCACAAATACGACGCAATGAAAACCTCAGCGAAATTTTGCGGAATTTCATAACAAAACGTAAACAAAGTTACACTATGCACGGATGTACTATTTGATCTTCCTGACAGGTTCTTGGGACATATTTTGAAAAATAACTCGGAGGTGTGCAGATAGTTGCAGTTCTAACTTATATAAGACCAAAGTATACTATATTACCAATACGACGCAATCAAAACCTCAGCGAAATTTTGCGGAACTTCATAACAAAACGTAAACAAAGTTACACTATGCATGGATGTACTGTTTGATCTTCCTGACAGGTTCTTGGGACATATTTTTTAAAATTACTTCAGTAAACTTTCAAGGTGCTCAATATTAATTTACATATTGAGAAGAAGGCAACGACCAGATTAATCGCCTTCGTGTACATACAGTTGGGGACAAAAATAAGTGGACAGTTAGTGGAAACAGGTAAGAATGAAGTTTATCGAATTAACATGACTGTTATAAATTTAAGTTTTACTTATTATATAGCCTTATAGTGTATAGATTATTCAGTGAATATTTGTAGTTCATATTTACACCTTTGTGTAAACACGCCGTACCATAACGAAAATGACAGCCATTTATCAGGAGACAAAAATAAGTGGACACTCAACGAAATGTGTAATAAACGAAACACGTAACAAAATTAATACTTGGTATTGCCGCCTTTTGCTTGTATTACTGCTTCCAGACGTCGAGGGATACTTTGTATTAACTTTTCAATATAATCGTTACTATTTTTTTCATATTCAGACTGTAACCTTTTGAACAAATCGACGTTATTGTTTCGCTGATCCGAGGGAACTTTTGCGTCCAGAACTCCACAAGTTCTCGATAGGATTCAAGTCAGGGCTTTGGGCAGATCTTTCAAGCAATTTAATATTGGAATTCTTAAAAAATTTTTTAATTTTCTTAGTAGTGTACTTAGGGTCATTGTCTTGTTGAAAGATAAATTCATCGTCGCAACCCATTTTTACCACTGCTTCTTCTAAATTTTCATTTAGTATATTAATATACTTATCTGTATTCATAATTCCGTCAATTTGTAACGTACCAATACCGTTTCGCGAGAAACACCCCCACATCATTAATGATCCACCGTCAAATTTAACTGTGGGTATAGTAAATGATATTTTATACGCTACATGTTTTTTTCTCCAGACTTGTCTTAAGAACTCTTTTTGCCGCAAGTCAAATTTACTTTCGTCGCTGCAAATTATATTTTTCGAGGAAGCTAGTGGCATACTTACATATGTTTCTGCAAACGCTAAACGTTTCCTCATATTTCTTTTATTATATGTGTAGTCTTCGTTTTATTGTTTTGCTGAAATATTTACTTCCACCATTTCTGCAATACTTCTTGCTGCAATCGTTGGATCTTTTCGATTTGTACGAAAAATTCGACGATCTTCTTGCATGGTGGTATATACAGCGTTTGCATCCACGGCCTCTTAAATTTTTCAGTCTTATGTACTAGATATTTTTTATAAATCTTTCCTATTGCACTTTCAATACGTTACACTTTCGAGTTATTACGCGGTGTCATAATTTCTTACAGCAGTCCGATACAATTAAGTGGCGAATTTGATATGAGATTTCTTTCGTTTCTGGCATTCTGCAATTACTGTACAGGCTGTTCGGTAACTGGTGGTACAAGCGAAAAGGGGGTGATTCTACATGAAAGAATAAGTCGAAAATATAGAATAAACATTTTCCGTTTGAGGCTTTGTTTTCGAGAAAATCGACTTTGAAGATCTGGTCAGGTTTGTGTGCTTTAGTATATGCAGCAAGTAGATTTGGTTGGTCATGATCAGACGCGTCAAACAATTCCTATCGAATAGCATGCGTATTCGCTACACTTCAAACTCGATTTTCTCGAAAACAAAGCCTCAAACGAAAAATGTTTATTCTATATTTTCCACTTATTCTTTCATGTAGAATCACCCCCTTTTCGCTTGTACCACCAGTTACCAAACACCCTGTATACTTTCTTTATTGTTGAGAAGTTCGAACTTCCCGCTACGAAAACTCTAACCCCACATTTATTATTATAATTATAAACAACAAAGGATCTTAAATTATTTTAATGTGCTGTTATCCTCCGATGTTTTCATCCGCAACCAATTCTACATTCCTGCATATACTGAAGCACGCGAACCTGATGGATCTTTAAAAAATATTTATTCTATATTTTCGACTTATTCTTTCATGTAGAATCACCCCCTTTTCGCTTGTACCACCAGTTACCAAACACCCTGTATAAATGTTCTTACTTGTACGAAGCTTGAATTGGTACTAATAAGTTTAATGGTGATCACTACATGTAAGGGTAACCTGGGCCTAATGTTTGTATACATTTCTTACCTCACAATAACATTATAACCAAGTGTCCACTTATTTTTGTCCCCTGATAAATAGCTGATATTTTATTTATGGTACGGCGTGTTTACACAAAGATGTAAATATGAACTTCAATTATTCGTTAAATAATCTATATATTACACGGATATATAACAAATAAAACCTAAGTTTGTGAAAGTCGTGTTAATTCGACTAAACTTCATTTTCGCTCATTTCCACTCACTGTACACTCATTTTTGTCGCCGACTGTAAATATTTGTGCTTGAACTAATTTTCTTAGCTATTCCAGACTCTTAAACCCTCTAAAACGATTTTGTTTGCAACGAATAATCGCAGTGTCCGTTATAAAACTGTTAGCTGTAATTATCGTCGGCGAGGCAAAGTCGGACGTAACGCTCGGAAGAAGCGACGCGGAATCGGAGAAGCAGGATCGTTAGCGGAGCACCGAGCGCGCGTGATATCTTGGGACAAACTTGCTCCGCCGTGTTTACGTAATATTATTCGAATGGAAAGCCGCGACGCTTCGGAATCCATCGATAACTTGGAGCGGAAGGCTCTCGCCGCGGGCGATGTTTGCGACTTCCGTCGCGAACCGACTTTGCTGGAATCCTCGTAGACGTCGAGCTTGGCTCCCGGAGCCGTCGCATCGGGACAAGTTGTTAACGCGGAAGCGCGCGGAAAAAATCAGGGACCGTTGCCAAAAAGAGAGGCTTTGACACCGAGCCAAAAATCCGTCCTGTGCCGCTCGAGACAAGTTCATCGAAACCGGATAGCCGGGCCGGGCCGGGTCGGGCCGGGCCGGGCTTTTATTTCGCGGCTTATCTGTTGAACACAGTCCTCCCGAATCCATTACCGGTTTAGCTCGCGCCTAAGTCCGCGTTATGGCTCGAAGTTCGCGGTAACGTTTAAACTTTCGTCGATTTCGGTCGTCGATGAAGATCCCCGCAGCGAAGAGTTTCAACGCGCAGAAATTCCGGGCGAGAAACTAGCCGAGAAAGAGAGCAAAAGAAACCGGAGGAGACTCGGTTCGTTGGAGGATCGTAGTTGCTCCTGAAATTCGACCACGCCGAACGGAACCGAAACGCTGCAGAGACGCCCCCGACACGTCCACGCTCGTTTCCGGTCCGACGACGACGCGACGGTACATTAGGGGGAAATTACTCGGCAATTCGATTTTCGTCTTTCCTTGTCTATCGACCTTTTTACCGATTCTGCTCTTCAAGGCTTATTTCGCTTCCGGAACGCGTAACTGCGCCACCGCAATTGTCCGCTGCTCCCTGCACGATTGACAAACCGGTATAGTCCCAATTTTATACTCCGTATTAATTATCAGACATGGGTCAATCATTCGGTCTGTCGAACGTTTTAAGCTCGATTATTCAGAGTTCCATTAACCTTTTCGCCGGAAACGACTAGCCGATTTCGTGTTCGTCATGACCTTTCAGAATCTTCTTTCCTTCCTGATCCGGTGAATAATTCTTTCAATTTACTGCGTCGTAGTAGCTGTCGTGGTTCAAGCTGTATTCATATTGGTTACCAGGCTGACATTATGATAATGCATTCGCGGAAAGCGGCGGGGTTACTCTGAAGCATCCATTGCGACAAACCCAATTTTATTTTCAGAACACAAAAACGCTACGATAACATTTTGGAATACTAATCTGTTAATACTGTAGTATCGCAGTTATTTATGGTAACCTTGCCAGGCGTAGATTTATAGTTTAGCGTTCTGTAGCTTCAATGCTTTACCTAAGCACACGTACTTTTAAGGACCGAGCGTGGGGCCTAAAAGGGTCGTAAAAGTGAAAGCGGTTGGGCCGTTTGGCGAAGGTCGGGGGTGTTCGGGAAAGGTCGGTAGGGGCGGAAGGACTCAGCGGAAAATGGGATGATGCCCAGAGTCGTGTAGTTGGCGCCGAAGCGAGCGGACTGAGTCGTACCGAGTATAAGTTGCAATTGTTTTATCTTTTAAGTTTAGCACGTATAATATTAGTTCAAATAAATTATTTTAGTTCCTAACTGATTTCCTTAATCCTACAATACTAAAATCGAACTAGTGCAAAAACTTTGTATCTAATATTTTTAATCGAGGATTACTGAAATCGTAAAGACAACCACGAGGAATTGTTCGATAAAGTGATTTCTTTGGGTGTTTAAAGAAATGTGACGAACCGCAGAAATTTGCGCGACAGTTGGTACACCCCGCGACACAAAGATAGCACATTATACAAATAAATGGTATTTAACTTTTCAAGTAGTATAGACCTGTATACTGCGTAATAAGAATACCCAATTACTTCAATATGTTTTAACGCATTTATTACGTGAAGAAACAATTTTATTGGAGAATGTGTAACATTAAACGAAAAATGGGTGCGTCAAAATGATAGCACAAATTTCTTAAAATGGTTAAAATATAAGAATACGTATACAAAAATAGTGTTTTAATATTTCGTAACTCTGCCTTTTGTTTGTATTACTGCCACTAAACGTTTTGGCATAGATTTATATAGTTTTTTTAACTGCTTAACACTGCCCAGTTTCGTTCAATGCAGGTTTTTAATTCGTCAAGGGTTCGAAATTGTCATCCACCGGCATGTACTGATCTGGCTAAATGGGCCCAGTAATTTTCTATAATATTTAAATCTAGAGACCTGGCTGGCCATTCCAAAATTTTCATATTTTCCCGTGTAAAATGTTCTTTTACAATCTTGGCTGTATGAACGCTTGCATAAATAAAGTTTGTGCCCGCAATTTCTACAGTATGTCTCTTCAATTGTTCGTCGACTAAATCAATATATTTTGCACTATTCATTTTACCACTTATAAACTTAATTTCAGTGTGTTCATAGTACCCAATTCCCGCTCTCACCATTACTTCACTACCACCGTACCGTCGACTACATAAAATTTGTTGTTCTTTACGCAAATCGTGGAAATAACATTGGTAGCCATCCGGTCCATCTAACGTAAATCTTTTCTCATCGGTAAAGATAACTTTTTGCCATTTTTTCTTCCAATGAATATACTTCTCAGCAAATTGTAAACGTGCTTCTTTATGTTGCTTTTTTTAGCGGTGGTTTACGCATTAATTCTTGGCGTTTTATGTATTTACACTCGTGTATAATACGTTGAACATTACGTATTTTGGTAGTTACTTCAGCTTCTGCTGCAATCTCTCTTGCACTAGCAGCAGAATTTGATGCAGTTCTTAAAATTGCACGCCGCTGACGATAAGTTGTCACTTTTGGACGACCTGTGCTCTTTCTTTTCCCATATTCGTCTACATTTTTTAATCAATTGTAAATAACCTTGCGACTACGATTCAACAGTTTCGCAATTTTACTGATAGAACAATTTTCTTTACATAAATTGTGTATTGTTAATATTTCAAGACCAGTTAATCTTTTACCGGGAGCCATTGTTGAAAATTTCACAATATTTTAACGCTAGAACGCGAACAATCTTAACTTCTTGCCGATTTGATCAGATTGGCGCCTTGACGCTGACTGAAAGTACACAATTTTGACTTTGTGCTATCATTTTGACGTAGCAGTCAGCACTACTGTTTACGTTTTCGACTTAACGTTCAACCTATTAACAGAAAACGAGTGTTTACCCTGAACAGATACAACCTATTGCTAACTGAACAGTGATATACAGGGTGGTCCACGCAATTGTTTCAAGTCATAACTCCGTTATTATTGCATTTACAAAAAATGCCAAAGGAGAAAGATAAATGGTTCGAAGAGCACTACATCTGTAGGCCTTTAAATTTTTTTTAGATACAGCAGTGCATGTGCAATTAACAATTGCATCATTTTTTAAAATAGAAATGCAAATTCTTTTTACACAGATCGATTCTTCTGTTCATTCTACGTAAAAAATGATTAGGATACCATGGCAAAAAAATTATTAGATCTCGAGATATTTTCAAAAAATGTCTTGCCGCGGCATTTGTATTTTTGTCACACAACACAAAAGTGTCGTACATATCTTGTTTCTCACTGTTAGTAAAATACATTTTCTTGTATTTAGTGAAATACAGTTACACTTTTTCAAATTCTTAGTTTTCGTACTCGAGTTACGATACGTGAATTGCTACTGAATGATGAAATGCTTACTCGTACAAATCAGTTTCCGTTATGAGAACAATGTCGAAAGGGTGTTTACCTTTACAACATAGTCGTGAAGTGTTCGAGTATCTTCTTCAATAAAGACATTTTTTGAAAATATCTCGAGATCTAGTAATTTCTTTGCCATGATACCCTAATCATTTTTTACGTAGAATGAACAGAAGAATCGATCTGTGTAAAGAAAAATATGCATTTCTATTTAAAGAAATGATGCAATTGTTAATTGCACATGCACTGCTGCATCTAAAAAAAAATTTTAAATTCTTCGAACCATTTATCTTTCTCCTGTGGCATTTTTTCGTAAATGCAATAATAACGGAGTTATGACTTGAAACAATTGACGAGACCACCCTGTATAATACGGGAACTGTTGTTATTCGATTATATTTGCAAGAATGAACAAAATTCGATAATGTGCTATCTTTTTGTCGCGGAGTGTATGTCGAATCCGAATTCGCATAAATTTCGGGGGATTGATGTTCGACAGTGGAGGTGTTAAATCAGGGTTAGAGGCGGACGTTCGAGATGTATAGTTGGAAGATGAACAACCTACCTCTCATGTAGATGTAAGCGACGCCGCGCATGTTGCGTCTGGTGAGCACGAGCAGGTTCAATATGTTCCCGACGATTCCCAAGCAACAGACGGTGGGCAGGATAATGCCGTAGCTGATCCTCCTGAGCTCCGAGCTGCGTGGATCCTCCGGGTCCTCCAGCAGAAAGCATAGTGGCATCACGGTCGAGTTCTCCGTGCTGTTCATCTCGCGACACAGTCTCGCACCCGTTTTCTCTGTCTGTCGCGGGCAATGAAAACTGTCGAATTCGAACGGGAAAATTCTAATGGCACCGCTAAACTTCGAAATCGATAGATTCCCTTCGTTACCAAATCTAGGCGAACGATCCCGGGCAGTCGAATACAGCGCGACAGCAGCGAACGTGTTAAATATCACGGAAGAAGCGGGTCCGGATGCAACAGGTCCGACGACAGCCATCTCCCGTTCATTACTGGCGTCCGAAACCGCCGAAGAAGATCTTGACTCGATTTCCGGCCGCTCTATCTCCACGGTGTATCTGTCCAGAGCGTTCCAAACAATCGGAACGCCGCCGTCTCCCATCGGACAGCCGCCAGTCTTATCGCGTTCATCTCCTGGAAGGAAACGAATCCGTCTGGTTAAGGGTCGGATTTTACAAGACAGGGAAAATGCCCGTCATGTTGGTCCGCTAGATTCGAAAACAGGGTCTAGGGTTTAACCCTTTCGCTACGAGCGTCGCCTATAGACGACATCCGCGTGACGACCTGTGTGTACGAGCGTCGCCTATAGACGACGTCAGCGTGATACCACTTGACTATGAGCCCCGCGATGTTTTTATTTTTGGGCATACTGCACATCGATGGCATTTGTCAGGGCCAACTCAACCTAATTTTGTTCAACTCATTTTTCAGAGATGTGGGAGCTAGGTACTTGCATTCTACATTCCCCTCCCGTAAGCATTAACCCTTTCGCTCCGAACAACGGATATATCCGTCATCCACATGAAAACCCGCGGAGCCGAACGCCGGATATATCCGACATTCACATGATCGCCCTCTGGAGACGAACGCCAGATATATCTGACATTCAGCATTTCACGACACCCAGCATCCGGCATCCGGCATTCAGTATTTTATTACTGTATATTATATTGGGTTGGCAACTAAGTAATTGCCGATTTGTTCAATGAAATAAAAGAGTTTTTTTTTTTACTTGGAATGAACTTTAATCTATGATGTATTTTCCATTTTGTTCGATGACCTTTTGCCATCTTTCTGCCAACTTGAAAATTCCACGCTCGTAGAAAGTCTGATGCTTTTCGGCCAAAAACTGAGTTAAGTGAGATTTTACATCGTCATCATTATTGAAAGTTTTACCACGAAGGGAGTTGTCCAGGGATCGAAATAAGTGGTAATACTTTTTGGCAGCTTGCACTGCGTTTTTTCCTTTACGGAAATAATAAAGCAATATATGGCGAAAATGTTCGATTTTGCACTCCATATTAATATTGAGGTAAAAAAAAAATTTTAAGAAAATATCTACGCAATGAACTTGTAAAGCTAGGTTAGGATGCCAGCTAACATATATAAGCAGAAGAAGATCATAACGTTTACGGATATCATAAAAATGGGGGTGAGAGACATATATAACTGAAATCGGCAATTACTTAGTTGCCAACCCAATATATTATTTATTCCCTTTCTTCAATTGTTAATGAGACTTTTTTACCCATTAAATAAGTTTATATCTTATGTAGATATTATAAGTATATTGTTTTAAAGAAAAATCCCTTTTCTTTCAAAATATATTATCTACGCGCAATGTGCACAATTTTGGCGGGAGGTCCCGTTCAGGAGTGTGGCGCTACTGCGGACTAAACCGCCGTAGCGAAAGGGTTATGGCCGACGGGGCATCAGTGTTCTCGACTATATTTTTGCTCGCCCCGGTTGGGTCATTAAAGGTCGGATTTTACTAGACCGGTTCACCGTGGCCGGGATGGGCACGGGTTTTGGCTAGGCCATACTGAGTTCACCGTGTTCTAGAGGCGCTCAAGTGCTCGCAACAAAGGCTAATGCCACGCACCACGGGGGTTAGCTAGCAGAACTCCAAAACCGTATACTTTCCTCTTACCCCTCGGGGTCCTAGGTTAGAGTCCACCGGGCCATCTGGAAATGGTCAGACGCTCGAGGTAATGACCCAACCGGGGCGAGCAAAAATATAGTCGAGAACACTGATGCCCCATCGGTTTTAAACCCCAGACCCTGTTTTCGAATCTAGCGACCTTACTTGACGGCCGTTTTCCCGGTCTAGTAAAATCCGACCTTAACCCTTTGACTGCGGCGCGCTCTCGGACGAATCCATCTATATGGACGGCGCGTTTTTACGTGTGCAGGGTGTAAAAAAAGGTTTGGTCTTGGCAAGCGTAGGCGTATTCTACATCATCGGATCGATGAAGATCTGTAAAAAAAAAGTTGCCGCAAAATTGTCCTTGATCTTGAATTTCAAGGTCAAATTTTTTTTTATTGCATTATATTCTACTCATCATGAGGATAAAAAGTGTCAAAGGAACTACGGGTCAAAACTTGACCGTTCTCATAAAAAATAATATCACAGTTATTACTAATAAAGTAAGCAGTTACTATTATTATTATTATTATTATTATTATTATTATTATTATTATTATTATTAATTACTAACGTAATTGATCACGATCAATATTACCTTATATGGCCTCCGCGATCGCCCGATCTAAATCCATTAAATTTTTTCTTATGGGGAGCAGTAAAAGAGCAAATATATAGATCGGGGCAGGAAATAATAACTGTGGAAGAATTAAAAATTCGAATAGAGAATGCCTTCCAACATTTACGAAATATACCAAACTTACATCAGCGAATTGGAAACAATATGGAGAACAGATTAGAGACGTGTTTGCAAAACAATGGTGGCCATATTGAAGCTGGCATTCAAGCTCAGCTATTAAGAAATATTAATCAGAATGGATCGGTTCTTTGGCTTAGAAGAAGAAATAGAAGATGAACATCTTTCATGACTTGAAAGGTAATATTGATTGTGAACAATTACGTTAGTAATTAATAATAATAATAATAATAATAATAATAGTAACTGCTTACTTTATTAGTAATAACTGTAATATTATTTTTTATGAGAACGGCCAAGTTTTGACCCGTGGTTCCTTTGACACTTTTTATCCTCAAGATGAGTAGAATACAATGCAATAAAAAAGGACAATATTGCGGTAACTTTTTTTTACAGATCTTCATCGATCCGAAGATGTAGAATACGCCTACGCTTGCCAAGACCAAACCCTTTTTTTACACCCTGTACGTAGAAGAGCAGTGTAATATGAAGACAATTGATTGAACGATATTGAAACAATTGCCGATACTTAGTTGCTATGTTACATAAGACAACAAATTCCATGTTGAATCAGTTGGTAAAACAGTAATAAAAGTGTTATAATTAAAAAATACAGAGGGCGTATATATACGCTTTTCGTATATATTGATGGATTTGTGAGGGCGTATATATGCGCTTTTCGTATATATTGATGGATTTGTGAGGGCGTATATATACGCCTTTAGCAGTCAAAGGGTTAACTCGAGCGTCTGACCATTTCTAGATGGCCTTTCGGGAGCTCGTTGACAGTTCCCTGCTGTGAATGGCACAAAAAAAAATGTTTTAGGGCCTTCACGGTTCCTTAGGTAAACTGTCGCTACCTCTCCTCTACAACATGAAAATAGGAAACGTTCCTGCCTCTTGGCAAAACAGATTTTGAGCGCCTCTAGAACACGGTGAACTCAGTATGGCCTAGGAAAACCCGTGCCCGTCCCGGCCACGGTGAGACCCGTCTTGTAAAATCCGATCCTAACAGTAGCCGGTGTTCCGGCCGGGTTCTAAACGCGCACGGATACGGTAAAGTTAATTTATAAGTTGCCCGGGCGAGTTTCCACATTTTTCCGGGGGGCTCTCGCGAGCGAAGTCGTTCGGTTCGTCGCGTCGGCTAATCGACACGAAGACGGATCGCCGCGCTGCGCCAAGATATCATCCCCGTGTTCCGCGTTGCGGCAACGAAATCGCGGGGATGGCGAATGCTGGGCCAACTGCGGCCACGGAAAAACCGGGGACGCCAGACGGAAACCGATATAATTCACCTTTCCGCCGTAATAACAAAGTTTCCCGCCGGAAAAACCCACCGTCCCGAGTGTTCATTTCGAAGATGTGCACGGAAATACCGCCTCTAACGCGCGGTGGCCTGAAATGAAAAATTGGCTGCTTGTTTGTTGAAAAAAAAAATCAATCCTTATCGGATACTAATACTTTGCTGTCACAAATTGAAACATTGTTGGAAATTAACCCCTTAACCTACGATTTACGTTCGAGAATTTTGGGCCGAAAACGTAAATAAGCTCGCGCAGCCTTCGAGCCATTCGCACGACTTGTGTAATACGCTGATCGGGCCAATCGTAAATATTATTGGCATCGTTCGTGGCACGACGGTCGCCGTTTGTAATTTGCCCCACCACAAATAGCACCGACAAGGCTCGTGAAGTATTCTTATTATCTCTTCGTATCGTGATCAGTTTCAAGTTATTCTTGGTCACATTCGCACATCGAAATTTATTTCCATAAATTCTAGAGAAGCATCCCCCACAAGATGTTTTCAAGAAAAAGATTTGATCGAGAATTGTGTTAATAATTTTGCTAACAAAAGTGACAGAGAAACAACTTGGGAGTGTAAGAAGTGCAAAGTTAGAAGTGCAAAGAAGGGCTATGCCCGTAGTTGTAGGTTAAGGGGTTAATTCTTCTCATTCAGATTTGAGCCCCTTAGTTGACAAGTGGCATAAGTCCAAAATGACGAAAAATAGGGTTTTTACAGAAATTCTTAATATCAGGACATTCGTTTTTATCGAATGATTCAGATTTTGGATGTGTTGAATCTGCAGCACGCCATACATCTATTTACATCCATGAAGATTGGTATCGATGTATGAAAACTGCTCGACATTCCAACAAGTTTGTGGTTTATGAAATGAAAAGAAACGAATTTTTTTCAACTAAACAGCTAGAACGGTCAATAACAAAGCGTAAGAAAAATACATTACGAAAAACTGTAAATTGGTTCACCATTCAGTGGTTACACTATGAACGCGGAAAACAGTTTGATATTTTTTATAAAACTACGATTTCTGTGGATGTTAAGTATGAAATATTAAATATTCAGCGTGCTCGGTGTGGCAGGCCATTGCAGTTGAAAAATATAATGCAGGAAAATTTATATCCATCTATGCGTCCTGTTTCTGAGGCCAAAAAGAAGGACATGATAGATTTGCTGAAATTTATCCCTCCAGTTCATCATGCATTTTTTCAAGCATTAAAGACCAGTACAATTGAAGAGACTGGTGAAGAATCCAGCAACGAATAAATTTCTTTAATACATAGTATACAGCAAACTTGTAGTGCATTAAAAATGACGTTTGTGTAACTTATGATTATGAATACATTAATAGCCATATGGCGTAAGTCACTTTCTCACACAAAAGTGGTATCACAATTCAGTGCAATAATGGCACTTCATTATTCGTTACCTTACTGTTTGTTTACTATTGAAAACAATATGGATTTTATTTTCAGTTATAATGACATGATTACTATTCTTTCGCTTTATGTGGTTACAATAAAGTTACATTGTGTATTGAATTTTTTGTACGATATTACACGGAAGTCTAATTTCTACAATATTAAGAAAAGGGACTTGATTCACTTGTCAACTAAGGGGCTCATTTGTACATACTACAGAGTTATTCTCTTACAAGTCCCCGAGTCGTTGCAAGTGAATTCCCGAGTTTCCCGCACATTTCCAAACCGTTCTTCTTCTGGAGAACGGATCGCTGGAAAAAAGGTGTGCGAACGCAAATACACGCGTGCCATTCGTACACCCAGCACACCCTGACTATTCGAAAAGTACTCGGAAAATAGCTGGGAAGTATTTTGAAAATATTCCGCGGGCGTCGCGTCGGGTCGCGTTTTCCAGAGCAAAGCCGAAGTTCGTGCCTGGAAACGTTGAAACAAGACGTTCCCCGGGAAAATCCAAAGTTACGATAATTCGCGACCTTCCTTTGTGCGACGGGATTCCGGATGCAATCGTCGCACCGGCGCGCGTTACTCCCGACAATCATCCGAGTTTCAGGCAGGAATGTTTAGCGTCGTCAAAGGTCGGCTTTTCAGTGTCGCGCGCGCTCGATCCTCCACCAGAAATTCTTCCTCGATCATCGGATTCAACCGACGATCAGAAAAATTAGACGAAATCAAAGCAGCTCTGTGTCATCGGAATCAAAAGAGTTTTGAGATTACCGAATTATTTTAGATGGTACAGGGTGTAAAGAAATGTTTGGTCTTGGCAAGCATAGACGTACTCTACATCTTCGGATCGATGAAGATCTGTAAAAAAAAGTTGCCGCAAAATTGTCCTTTTTTATTGCATTGTATTCTACTCATCTTGAGGATAAAAGTGCCAAAGGAACCATGGGTCAAAGCTCGACGTGGTTCTCATAAAAAATAATATTACAGTTATTACTAATAAAGCAAGCAGTTACTATTGTTGTTTATCTGCTGTTTATCGGAAATCTAACGTAATCGATCATAATCAATATTACCTTCTAAGCCTCGAAAGATGTTAATTTTCTATTTCTTCTTCTAACAATAAGCCAACGAACCGATCCATTCTGATTAAGATTTCTTAGCCGAACTTGAATGCCAGCTTCAATATAGCCACCATTGTTTTGCAAACACGTCTCTAATCTGTTCTGGATATTGTTTATAATTCGCTTATGTAAATTTGGTATACTTCCCAGATAGCACAGAGACGTCTTAAAGACGTCTTTAAGACGTCTGTCAAAGACGTTCAGACGTCTATTAGACGTCTGAATGTCCTACGAACGGCTTCCGAACGGCTTCTGAACGTCTCTGGAACGTCTTTGTGAAAAAACTGTACGTCTTAAAGACGTCTTTAAGACGTCCGTTCGACGTCTTTAAGACGTCCGTTAGACGTCTTTAAGACGTCTCGAACAGACGTATTCAAGACGTCCCGAAACAGACCCCTAGTACCACAAAAATATTAGATAGATATGTTTGTCAAATATTGGAAAAATATTTTTTAAGCCACATTTTTTCTTGTGAGAAAAATATTGAATTTGAATATTGTATACATGTACAAGAAATATAAATTGAATGTTTGATATAACAAAAAAATTAAATAAATAAAAAAAAATTAATTAAAAGAATGTTTTTCAGCATATCCGCGCACATTAACATTTTATGCTTTATTTATTTATTTATTTATTTATAAATAAAAAAAATAAATTAAAAGAATGTTTTTCAGCATATCCGCGAACATTAACATTTTATGCTTTATTTATTTATTTAATTAATTAATTTATTTATTTATTTATAAATAAAAAAAAAAATTAAAAGAATGTTTTTCAGCATATCCGCGAACAATATTTTATGCTTTATTTATTTATTTAATTAATTTATTTATAAATAAAAAAAAATAAATTAAAAGAATGTTTTTCAGCATATCCGCGAACATTAAAATTTTATGCTTTATTTATTTATTTAATTTATTTATTTATTTATTTATAAATAAATAAAATAAATTAAAAGAATGTTTTTCAGCATATCCGCGAACATTAACATTTTATGCTTTATTTATTTATTTAACTTATTTATTTATTTATCTATTTATTTTGATATATTATTTTGGATTTTGGATTTGTGATATATAATGTATAGTTTTATTATTAAACAATATTTATTGCTAAATTCTATTGCGAATATATATGTAATATATTATAATAGTACTAAATTAACAATTTAGTTATTTAACTTTCCTAAATAAATAAACGTCTATTCGAAGGATGGAAAACTGCGTTATATTGTGTTGCGTGTGTACAGTTTGTAAAGCTTTTCTCTAGCAGTTTAGAATGACTGAAACGTCAAGAAATGAAACGTCTTAAAGACGACTCGTAAAAGACGTCTTAAAGACGTCTGAAATGAGACGTAAAAACGACGTCTTTTACGAGACGTCTTTAAGACGTCTTAAAGACGTCTTTTCAGGACGTAAGACGTTCAGACCAAAAATGGACGTAAAACAGACGTCTTTAAGCCGTCCAGTGCTATCTGGGTTCGTAAATGTTGGAAGGCATCCTCTATTCGAATTTTTAATTCTTCCACAGTTCTTATTTCGTGCCTCGATCTATATAATTGTTCCTTTACTGCTCCCCATAAGAAAAGATCTAATGGATTTAGATCGAGCGATCGCGGAGGCCATATAATTGGTGCAGGTCTTCGAACAATCCATTTGGATCCAAACATTTGATCTAAAAAGTCTCGAACTGGACGACTAAAGTGTGGTGGTGCTACATCGCGCATAAAATAAGTATAACGACGCCTCTCACGCGGTATTAACACTAGAACTACCAGATAAGTCAAAATGACTTGCTCCTAATTTTTTCTTTTAGAAATAACGAAATTGTAAATATCCTTTCATGGGAAAATTTTTAATAAACTTCTCTATCGAAGTAGATATTTGAACAAAACTGGTATGAAATCTAAACAACTGAAATTTTGTTGTTGTTATAAGGCAATGTATGGCAGTTGCATTTACTGCTTGGTAGTTCTAGTGTTAAGAAGTTCTCGGCTATTAAGAAATATTAATCAGAATGGATCGGTTCCCTGGTTTAGACGAAGAAATAGAAGATGAAAATCTTTCAAGACTTGGAAGGTAATGTTGATTACGATCGATTACGCTAGATTTCCGATAAACAGCAGATAAACAACAATAGTAACTGCTTGCTTTATTAGTAATAAATGTAATATTATTTTTTATAAGAACGGTCGAGCTTTGACCCATGGTTCCTTTGACACTTTTTATCCTCGTGATGAGTAGAATACGATGCAATAAAAAAATTTGACCTTAAATTTCAAGGTCAAGGACAATTTTGCGGCAACTTTTTTTTACAGATCTTCAACGATCCGAAGATGTAGAGTACGTCTATGCTTGCCAAGACCAAACATTTCTTTACCCCGGTTGGCTGTTGGTTTTGTATGACACGATTACACAAATGCGAGCTTTTCTGTCTCCTGTAGAAAATTATGAACGGTTCCAATGGTCGTGGGGCCGAAGAATCAAATCAGCAGAAATAGCCTAACCTAACGGAATCTGCAGACGGCCGCACTCTGGTCAGCGCTAACCAGAAGAGAGCGAGCGAAACGAATGCGAATGTATAATACACTCGAGAGCAAAGATTTGACTGCTAGTTTCGTGGGCAGAGAGTATCGAGAATCGAGTATCGGGGCGCAGCTGCGGCCTGAACAACGCACCGGCGCGGCGCCATACTCAGGAGAAAACTCGCAAGAATTGTCGCGAGTGCAATACGGAAATTGCAAACTTTCTTTCCAGGGTTCGCGTCCTCCAACGCCTCGAGAGTCGGGCGTAGTTGAATTCCACCGTTCTCCGGGCATTCCGTTAACAAGGACGGAAAACAAGTTGAAAGTAACAGGTGTTCGCGGCCGCGTAAACGCCACGAATCTCACTGGCTAACGAATTCTTGCCGGGCTACGAGACTCGCCTATTCTCTACGATGTTTTCCGAATTTAATCCGCTTAACATGCTGACTGTCAACTATACGGGCCTGGAAAGTCCTACAAAAACAAAGTAAAATACAATTTACCGTGGCGATCGCTCCTCCGAATCGTTTAGATCCTGCGAATCCGAGGAAATTTTTGTTTGCAACCGAAACGAACGCAACCCAATTAATTTGTCGAACATTCTCATTTTTATCGAGCGGAAGCCAATTTGGTAATTGACGTGTTGACGTTTAAAAATCACCTAGACGAAAACGAAGACTCCAGGCAGGCGTCCCACAATTCTCCGATATAAACCTCTCCATTTTTTATTCCGAATTTACGACAGACCCTTCCCAGTTCTGCACCCTCTTTTTTTCCAGTTTCATGGATTAGCCCTTACGCGAACGTATGGGGCCAGGCATAAACAACAAAGTTACAGTCCCCACGAAACGAGCTGTTCTTTCGTATCTTCCAGGATACGAGAGGGTCGCCGTAGATTTCTGATATCCTCGTTTAGGCTCGATAACCCCTTGCCTGGTGTCGAGCCTGTCTCGTGACGAACGTTTCATAAAGGCGTGCACGCATTATTCATTTCCACTAAAATTTCTCTGAAGTCGGCGTGTAATTTGTCGACCGAAGCGTGGATCACACTAATTTCCGTACCGGTGTACATAATTTATTTCTAGAAAGGATTAAGAGATTTTTAGCGTCCACTGTGATATAATTGTAATTTTCTAGTTTTGGTTTCAACGATTACTTCGATTTTAAAATATAGCGATGCAACGAAATGTTAATTTTATTTTTCGTCGAGGAGATTATAGATCGGCAAAGGGGTTCTAATCGTTGCAGATTTGGAAAAAATGATAGTGCAAGGGGTTTAGAAGATTCCGGATCGTTTCGAGGAGGCGACCCTCTCTGTTATGGAAACGCTATCTAACGGCACGGGCCGTTTTGCCCCTCGATCCGACCGCGTCGTTAGATTTCTGTAATGCGTCTGTGTAACGCGAAAGATAATACAGTCCGATTACGTCGGCTACGCGGACATTTCCCCCGAGCATTTCGTTTACGCACGAAAGGGAACAAAAAACGAGATTCGAATCCACGTTCCTCCGAGGGGACCCGGAATACGTAACACCGGCCGGACATTCCTCGAAATATTTTCTGACGGACGCGATACAGCCAATTTCAGGAAACCGGTCTCCCTTCTGAGCTGTTTTTGGCACGGACACGCTGTCCGGAAAACGTGACAAATGGTCAAAATGGTCCAACGCGAATTATTAACCCCTCCGAGCCGAGCTGAAGACATTCAGACACGTATGCGTACAGTTATATCATAGCAACAATCTAAATAAAATTTTGTCTCACACGATTCGCAGAGTACATTCCCGCGCAACAATCCAAGAGATCTGGATCCGATCTTCCGAAGGGAAAATTCGGAATTAGAACGTAGACGTGTTCGACCAACCACGATCGACCGCATCGCGAGAGAATTCCCCCTCCGAGAGAGAGAAAGAGAGAGAGAGAGAGAGATAGGGGGAGTGAGAGGGGAAGAGAAAGATCGGATAAAAGAAAATTAACCGAGTCGCACGGACAGTTCCCATTTTCCATTGCGACTCTCGGCGACAGCGATCTTCCAACGAGCCGAAATTTCCCTCGATCGCCGACCGACCGTACCTCGATCCATTAGAGGATCCATTTCTTTCCGGGACGTCAAACCGGGACGGAATCTGCGAAGATCTGGATCCGTGTCAAGGCTCCTCGGCGAATCCTCGCATTAATTTTTCATGGAAATCCTTGACACGCTGAATTTTTAGGGAAATCGTTTCGCCGGGACGCGTTTTGTATTCACGTTTTCCTGATAACGCTCGATACGGACCGCGCGTATTGGCTTTTGACGCACCGGCCGCTTTTGCTTAGACTGCGGATCTTTATGCAAAACGAAGGCTTCCTGGATTTCGCGCAAGATACCACTTCGCGATTTCTTTCTTTCTCTCGTTGATAATAAATACTCTTCGATTTGTTTAACACTAGAACTATCGGACGAGTCAAAATGACTTGCTCCTAATTTTCTTGTAAATTTTTTAATGAGCTTCCCTATCGAAATATATATCTAAACAAAACTGGTAGCAAATCTAAACAAATGCAATTTTGTTATTACGAGGCGGTGTATGCCAGTTGCATCTATTGCTTGGTAGTTCTAGTGTTAATCACTTGTGCTATTTTCACTGTGAAAAAGAAAATCGAAAGAGTCGAACACTTTGTGGGAGCACAGTACAGATCTAGACCGGAAACAATTGGGGGCGAGCCACAGTCGGTGTGGAAAGTATTCGTACAGTGACAAATTGAAAGTAAAACTGTGTATAGTCATGCCAATAATAAATTTTATGAGGAAAAAATGATTGATAAATATTCTTAGATGTTTGTAGAATAAAATTTGATTTCCCTTCAGCATTACAAAAGAATCAACAAAATCAGATAAATGTACAGAAACAGACGCGTAGAAAGTATTCATACAGTCAAATAACAAACGAAGAAACTATGAAAATATTCTAAATATTATAGGGTTTAATATTTTCTGGGATTGCCTTTTGATTTTGCAATAGCTTCGAGCCTTCTTAGCATGGAATGTACTAAGTTGGATGTTGTAGCAGGCTATATTTTAATCCACTCCTCTAGTAAAGCAGCTTTTAAACTTTCTTTAGACGTAATATTGTGATTATGAATCTTTTTCTTCAAGTAATCCCATAGATGTTCGATGGGATTAATGTCTGGTGATTGTGGTGGCGTCTTCAAGTATTTTGGTGTGTTTTATAAAATCCATTGCCTATTATTATATGCAGATCGTTTTGGATCATTGTCATGGCTGAATATAAAATCGTTGGTAAGTCCCATTTTATTTGCACTAGAATGGGGGTGATTTTTAAGGATGTCAGTATAGACTGTGTATCCATGATATCATCGATGAGATGTAAAGATCCCACTCCAGCTGCACTCATGCAACCCCAGACTATTACAGAGCCCCCGCCGTGTTTTATCGTGGTTCGCAAATTTCTTTTATTGAACTCAGTACCTTTTTGTCTCCATACTGTGAAGTGATTTTTTATCACAAATATTTCGAATTTGCTTTCGTCTGTAAAAATTACCTTCTTCCAATATTGCATCGAAGCGTTAACATGCTGTTTAGCAAATTCTAGTCGCTTCTTACGATTAACTTCATTTACAAAATACTTCTTCCGTGCAACCCTACCGTGATATTCACTACTTCGTAAGTAATCACGCACAGTACTAGCCGAGACATGTATATCATTGTTGTTTTTAAGATCTGTTGTAATTTGTCTGGCACTTATACGTGGATTTTGTTTAACTTTACGAATAATTAGTCGTCGATCATACTCGTGTATCTTTCGCGGAAACGTCCAGATCTTCTTTTATTTAGAACTGCTTTTCGTGATCCAAATCTGTCGATAATACTTTGAACAGTAGACCTTGGTCTACCCACTATGCTAGCAATTTCGCTAAACGATTTGCATTGATTGTGCAACCGAACAATAATGCTTCGCACTTTTTCCGTTGTTTCGGAACCTTTACGACCCATGTTGAGACCAATTCAAATTTTCGACTTTAATTCTACCAGTGCTCTGTGCTAACTGAACAGCTTTGTTATTATTCGTTATATTCGGAGGTCACGTTGTGTTTATATCTATATTAACCCTTAGCACTCGAGCGTTGACTCTGAAGCACCACTAGACATTGTCGTGGCATTATTTCAATGAAATTAGAAAAAATATTACAAAATATTTGTAATACAACATTTCCATTCAATAGATTACTAAACATGTAAATATTAAATGTGGAAATCGGATCGGTTTCGTATGAATAAAATGAAAATATTCTAAGACGGAAGAAAAATTTAGTTTTAGAATGAAGATAGCTTCGAGTGCAAAGGGTTAAGTATACAAAATAAGAGATGTACGAATACTTTCTACGCGTCTGTTTCTGCACATTTTTCCGTTTCTGTTGATTCTTTTTGTAATGCTGAAGGGAAATACTTTCCACACCGACTGTACATACGCAACGAATGTTTATTTTCGAGATAAAATTGTGCTCGGCAACAGCATCGACAGTAGCTGCGCGTCGTTCGAATGGGTTCGATGAAATCCTCGAGATTCGAAGGGAGGAAGGAAGGAAGGAAGGAAGAACAAGACGATAAAACCTGAAAAAAATTAGACAACAATGGCCGGGGGTAGGTACGCGGAAGAAGCTCGCGATACTTGCAGTAATTTGATGGACAGCGCTCGACGAGCAGGAAGTTTCGCCGGGAGTTTGTTTCGCGGCTCGACAAGTTGGTCCATGCGTCAAGTTTCTTTCGTCTCGACGAGCGCGGTCGTAAATATTATAGTTCTCACCGACCATTCCCATCGTTGTTGTCGCCGGGTCGACGACAGCGTGCCGTGTCGCGTCGTTCGACGTTTCGCGCGACGCGTCGCGACCAATTCGACTCCCGCGATTCGATCCTGACCCGATCCGATTCGATTATTCGCGTCACGTCGCTCGCGCGCAACATTTTTAATTTAAGTTCGCCGGGAACCCGCACTGTTTTTCTCTCGGATGCGCGGCGTTCGTGAATAGATTTGAAATGGGGCCGGGGAACGCATCGGTAATAACTCCGCGAAATCATGCTCCTTCACTGTCGCCGATAACGCGGAGGACCGAAGTCGAAATCCTCGGCCGGACGCGACCGACTTATTTTTCCCTCGGACCGATGGAAAACACGGTCATTGAGATTCTTGTCGCGTTCTGTCGGAGCAACACGCGAATCCCACCCCTCTCTCTCTCTCTCTCTCTCTCTCTCCCCCCTCTCTATGTCTCTCTTTCTCTGGGCAAACAATTACAATGCGTCCGGGTAATAACACGGCTTTGTCCCGAACAATACCGGCAAACTCTTTTTCCTTCAGAGCCTCGTAAAGATGTTTCGCTGTACGCTTTTCATTTAAGCATCCCTTCGGTAAATTCTATTATCCTATGATAATAAGGTCGGCCGTGTTTGAACAGCCAACCGAACCGTTTCTCCCGCGTATGCATATGTTACGACTACCATAAATCGCGGCCCGTTTTGACGCTTTAAATGTAAAGTTTGAATACCGTGTTTAAAATACTGCTTCACCGTTTAGAGCTTTAAACATTGCTCGACGACCGGAATCTGGGTTAAAATTTATCATTTGGACGCAAATATTTCGATGAAATACAATGCTACACGCTCACCCTTCACCTACTATTTAGATAGAGAATATCGAACGCTTCGAATCGACATCATAGACTGTCGAGATCCTGAAAATTAAAAAACGATACTAATTACCGGAACCAGATTCGAACGATATTGCACGCAATCGAACTTGAAACGTGACCTTTTAATCGGACGCGCAGCTAATGTGCAGCCACCTGCGTTTACGGCGTTTCCGTCAGGACAGCAGAAGAACGACCGAAAAAATTCGAGCGTCCATTTGTAATCGCAGAAAGATATTCGAACGTTGCTGAAGTATTCCGACGCGATGTATCCGCGAGGAGAAAGCGACTTCCTCCAGTCGGTTTTCATAAAATCTTGTTACTGCGCTCGCGAAGAAAGAATACGTGCTTCTCTTCGCGAGACAACGCACGGTTTCCGGTTGCCTTGGCAACTCGTTAAAAAATAAAGGACGGAACTGTAGAAACTTTTCCCGCATCCGCCATTTCTATCATTTTTATCCACGCCAAACTGTTTTGCCGATACGCTTTCGAAACAAAGCTGAACCGACAGAAATCTGATTATTATCTTAACTTTACAATTTCTCTGTAATTCGTTTAATCGTTTCGACTTCGTAGAATTGTTCCCCGGATGGGCAGCGAACGTGTGGACAAATAAATTATACTGTAAGACCCTGAACTTGATTATGAAATACGAGGGGCATTCAATAAGTAAAGAGACAAATTCTATAATTTTAAAACTATTCAATGAATGTGTACAATCTTTTCAGGGGTGTTAGTTGGCAACCTTGGGATATGCTCTGATCAGCTGTTTCATCATTTTATGTCAACATAACCTCAAAATTTTCAATTCACCATGGCAAGTCCACTAGAAGATTGCACCTTAGAAGAGCAGCGCTCAGTCATTAGATTTTTAGTCGCAGAAGGTGTAAAACCAAGTGAAATTTTTTCTAGAATGTTAATACAGTCGCACGGTTCATACAACTTTTACCGTACTGTATTAACATTCTAGAAAAAATTTCACTTGGTTTTACACCTTCTGCGACTAAAAATCTAATGACTGAGCGCTGCTCTTCTAAGGTGCAATCTTCTAGTGGACTTGCCATGGTGAATTGAAAATTTTGAGGTTATGTTGACATAAAATGATGAAACAGCTGATCAGAGCATATCCCAAGGTTGCCAACTAACACCCCTGAAAAGATTGTACACATTCATTGAATAGTTTTAAAATTATAGAATTTATCTCTTTACTTATTGAATGACCCTCGTATAACTCTGTATATTAACCGTTTGAGTCCCAAGCGACGCGATCGCGCTGTTGAGATTTTATGTCGAGAAAAACCAGCACATTTCGAGCATCGTGGACAACTGACGGTGCGTTACCGATTGTCGAAGTCGCGCGCTCAGGTTTACTGACGCAAGTACATCACACAGCTCCTTTTAATGGAAATGGTACATTTTACAATAGGTAGAACAATACTATAATAATGCAATAATACATTACAAAATAAAAATTCTCATTTAGAGAAAGCGCGGTTGCGCTGTTTGGGATTCTTCGACAGTGTCTTTTCAATACCCCCTGGGACTCGAACGGTTAATAACTCTGATCGTTTACGCAATTTTACACAGGCAAAACAATGTCTCTGCGCTTTGAATATACAGATACGAACTTTCTCCTGCCCGAGAGAATGAAATTGTCCCGGCCTTGATAATCCACCATAAGATATAATTCCCCGGCGCGGCGTACAACATTCATCATGTTTATAAACGACGCTGTGCGTCTTCTGGCCCTGTTATTTACGGGAGCAGAGTCTGCTTTCATTCAGTTATTAAAACGACAAGTTACGGTCGTAAAAACATCCGCAACGTGACTGTCACGTCGCGACGATGCACACACACACACACACACACACGCACAAGGTCTCGATCCCGAAAGGTCCTAGCGTATCGCATCGATCTCCTTTTGTTTTTCATCGAATCGGGCAACTATTAAACAACAACAATAACAACACGCGGACACCGTTTACAAACTGGACTGGCTACGGCAGCGCGACTTGGAGCTCGATCCTCTCGAAAACAGACCCCAGCGAAAAAAAATATACTCCCCCGGGTATTTTCTCATATTTTTACGAGGGAATCACCTAATGCTCGGGTTATTCAGCTAGAACCTGCATATTCAGGGAACAAGTTGGTATGTGTGCCGGTCGTAAGGGACGGGTATATACGCGTTCCGGGAACCAAAGCTTTGGCTCGTAAATGCGTTTAGTACCCGCCGCGGGTACTAGCCGTAGCGATTGCAAAAGTTCAATTCGAGTCTCGTCCGTGCTGCACAGCTCAGGTGTGTCTGTCCAGTGACCGGCGCCCATTTACCAGCAAGAAGGATAGATAAAGCGATAACGAGGCATTTCGTGGAGTTACATTATCGCCCGGGTTTATCGTCCTCATCCTCTCCCTCTCCCATTCTCTTTCTCTCTCTCTCTCTCTCTCTCTCTCTCTCTCTTTCTCGTTTTCAAATATCCTCTCGCGAAACCAGTGTCGCCAGTTGCAACAGATGGCAACGCGGAACTCGCCGAGCGATGCATTCTATTAGCTCATCCCAGTTACCGCCGTCCGATTGACGAAATGAAAAAGTCCCGTTTGCAACTTTTTACCATACCCTTAATCCCTGATGCTACTCGATTTTACTGGCAATTAAGGCTACCACCACCGGCTGCTTCAAAATTAATTGCCTCCAATTTGTTTTTCTACGATTGTCCAAATTATAATACTCAGACATTTTTTAATGCGCTCTACAAAATTCTGAGCTCAGCGTCTCGCACAGATCTACGAAATGTGATTATTCAATTTTCAATATAGATCGATTTTTCGAAAAACTTTTTCACATCATGTGGCAAACTAATTGTTCTAATTTCCCCCCAAAAAAAAGTCCAAGCAGTATGGTCCAATGTTAAGAAAGTTTCAGAGTGTCCGAATATTAACGAGAGTCACCGTGACACCCACAATCCCCCGATTTAGAAGATAGTCAAATTTTATGCACGTTGTTGCCGAAAGTCATAGTGCACAGCAACGTTGGAGGCAGTGAACGTTAACGCGTTCATTAACATGCAAAAAGAACCGGGTGTTCTATTATCCGACCATTTTCACCTTCGTGTTAACACCATAGTGAACACCGCGGCACCACTCTATTTCTCAAAAATGGTTGTCATCGAATTAGCAGCATTGAACATTTTCATAGAAGAAGTCTGAAATGTATTTTGAAATGAAATAATTGCAATTTAGTGTTCTTAGGCTCCGTGTGAATCGTGTGAGTCAATTCGATAGGAAGTTTGTAGAACATCAATGCTGTCGAAATGAACTGGATTATAGCGTAAGGTGAGAACTTCGTTATCTAACAATTGTCCTTAATAACGCTGATCGCTACTATGAAATAAACGAAGCAGATCAAATTCGTGCGGTATTCAATTTGTTAACCCGAACATGGGACACGTTCTACTCTTATTTTACACTCGGAAGTAGCGTTCAAAATGGAGTTAAACAATGACCGAAGACTTGACTTACCTTAGGAAACAGATTTGGTAGATCCAGATCGCTCGCAGTCAGAACATATTGAAACACCGAACCGGAAGGATTGATCTCGTCGGGAAGATGGATCGTAACAATTTCGAGAGGATTTTCGCGCCGATTTCGCGTCGGTGGGAGACGAGAGAGAGGGAGAGAGAGAGAGAGACACACAGGGACAACACGATCGGAAAGTCGTTTGACGCGCGTCGCGATGCCGACTGGAGAAGTTGGCGTACGCGGCGAGTGGGTACACCGGCCGGACGCCGGCTCGCCGCGCCGGGACGCCGCCGTGACGTCGAGACGCATGCTCCAGGATACATACGTCGTGCCACGGGAAACGACTGATGGAATGCAAGCAAGCTAATAATTGAGAGACACTCGAGGAGGCCCGCGTTTCCATTCGTCTCGCAATCGAAAGCCGATCGACGCCCGCGAACGCCGGCAACCCCAACCGCGAGTAATTGTCCTTCCCACTTGTCCCCGCGTTAATCGAATATTCCTCGAGAACAATTCCTTCGGGCACCTCGCTCGCGCCGCCCGAGAATGCCGACTCTGTTGCAAAAGAGACACAGTCCCGTCGCACAGTGGTCCCAAAGCCCGAAAACGTGGCCAAAACCTAAAAAATGAACTTTCAGCTAGGTAGGGTAGAGTTGCCGAATGCGTACCACTTAATTTCGAAGGCAGTTTATATATTCTTTAGTAGGAATTTGATCAAAAATTATGTGTTGCATCTATGTATTAACTATCGAAGTTGCTATTTAATATGATTTTTTAAATATTTATTGATGGATCATTGTGATATGAACACTTTTATAAGATCATGCAAACAGTACGATTTAGGCAACCGGTATCCGAAATGGTACCAGCCGGTTTCCAAAATCGTACCTCATGTGTTGGATTAAAAAGATACAAAAAAATCATAAGAGAAACTGTATTTTCCCAGATAGCACGCGACGTCTTAAAGACGTCTGTTTTACGTCCATTTTTGGTCTGAACGTCTTACGTCCTGAAAAGACGTCTCGTAAAAGACGTCGTTTTTACGTCTCGTAAAAGACGTCTTTAAGACGTCTCATTTCAGACGTCTTTAAGACGTTTCATTTCTTGACGTTTCAGTCATTCTAAACTGCTAGAGAAAAGCTTTACAAACTGTAATTGATTATCAAACTGAATATTCCATCAACAAAGAAGTGCACAGAAAAGTAATACATCAAAATAAATAGATAAATAAATAAATAAAGCATAAAATGTTAATGTTCGCGGATATGCTGAGAAACATTCTTTTAATTTATTTTTTTTATTTATAAATAAATAAATAAATAAATAAATAAATAAAGCATAAAATGTTAATGTTCGCGGATATGCTGAAAAACATTCTTTTAATTTATTTTTTTTTATTTATTGTTTTTTTGTTATAACAAACATTCAATTTATATTTCTTGTACATGTATACAATATTCAAATTCAATATTTTTCTCATAAGAAAAAATGTGGCTTAAAAAATACTTTTCAATATTTGAAAATATTAATATTTTTGTGCTACTAGGGGTCTGTTTCGGGACGTCTTGAATACATCTGTTTCGAGACGTCTTAAAGACGTCTTTAAGACGTACAGTTTTTTCACAAAGACGTTCCAGAGACGTTCGTAGGACATTCAGACGTCTAATAGACGTCAGAACGTCTTCGACAGACGTCCTAAAGACGTCTTTAAGACGTCTCTGTGCTATCTGGGTTGCGTTTAGTTTCAGTTTAATATACAATACAACATAAAAATAAGATGAAATATTACATTACTTAACTTAAATACAACTAGGACAATAATAAATATTGTCTTTTTTCAAAACTTCTCCACAAGCTTCATGTACCCACTTTTGGCACTTTAAGCATTGGATCATGTCTTCTAAATAAGAATTATTGCAAAGAAAACAGAACCACAATCGTTTTCATTCTCCACTTCTACGAGAACTGGAGCAGCGGTGCTGGTTGAAGGCGTGAAATCAATTTTTCTTTGTTTCATTTGTTTTGTTTTCATTGCAACTAATTCCTTTTTATAGGGGCTACTGTAAGCTAGTTTCCCATGCTAACAAAATTTGAAATATTGTAAATCGTTTATTTTCACGGTAAAATTTGAATAACAGTATCTTAAATCGTACTGGTACGATTTAGGAAACCACAGTGTGGTACGATTTAGGAAAAAGACGTCCCGCTAAATAATTGAAGCTAACCTTTAAAACATTATCAGCATGTTTTATAAACTAAATAGAAATAAATAATATAACATAGCTAGTTTTCAAAAATATATAAGACTACCTCAGAAACTGTAGATTTGTATTTAATTCAGCCGATTAAAATCGTTTAAAATTGACATCAGACTTGCCTGATTTCTTTGTGCTTCTGTCATTCACAAAACAACACTTCATGCGAATGACTTTTTGGTCCTACTTTATCGACATAAATAAAAGTTCATATCTTTACCACCAAGAGGCATCAAAATGCATTAATTTTTAAATAAATGAGGTGGTACGATTTAGGTGACCAGTACGCATTTGGCAACTCTCCCCTAAGTTTTAAGCATGGGGTTGGTTACTCTAAGAGTGTTTCGAAGTGTTGGTGAAAAGCAAAATGATCATTTTCTGATACCTGAGCAACAGTCACAGTCCGAACTTCGAGTTCATTAGACCGTGCCTTTTTAACACTATAACTACTAGATGAGTCAAAATGACTTGCTCCTAATTTTTTCTTTTAGAAGTACTGAAATTATAAATATGTTCTCATGAGAAAACTTTTTAATACACTTCTCTATCGAAATAGATATTTAAACAAGACTGGCACCAAATCTAAACAAGTATGATTTTGATGTTATTAAAAGGCAATGTATGCCAGTTGCATCTAGTGCTTGGTAGTTCTAGTGTTAAGCTTGTGAAGCGCATTGCCAATTTTAAGTGTACAGTGTACAAATTCTATTGAAACGAATCGATTTTAATTGTGCACTATGGATGCTGTTTTTGGAGGTAAGTTGCATAGTTTCTAGTGCCAAATGTTTATTGTTAACTGATATCTATGTATGCAAAGGAGAGAGTGAAAGTGAAGGCATAAATTTTAAAAATGTAGAGTAAAAGTTGAAAGTCTCACCGACTCGCGCGCTAAAACTTGTTGGAGCTTCTACTGCGTAGTATTATCTTGCAATTCTAAAAAAAATTGGCTGCATATAGTTGCACCTTTGGTCGTAACATTGTTTTTTGTAACGCAGAGTAGGTATTTTATGTGGTTTCCTTGCATTTCTTGTCAAACTGTGAGAGATATGTACTAAGTCTTTCTGCAAAATTTAAACAGATTTTGAATAGAATGTCAATTTTTTATAAAGAATCATATATCCGAATTTGTTTAACACTAGAACTACCGAGTCATAAATGCAACTGCTGTATATTGCTCTGTAATAATGACAAGACTACATCTATTCAACTCCAATATAATTTTTATTCTAACATGTGCTTCAATGAAAAATTTCATTCAAAAAATTCTGATTAAAACATTTTTATAATTTCAGTAATTGTGAAAGAGAAAATTAGGAACCAGTCGTAGACCGACTTCGTAGAAGTAGAACCAATAATTTTTGAATGTATATATCAATATATATGAATGTATATATGAATGTATATATAATTACAAGTTCAGATTCGTGATCAGCGACCCCAAAAACGGTCTAATACCAATTTTCAAGCAGAACCAATAATTTGTTAAGACGTTGTGAGGTTGTGACCACGTTTTGGCGATTTGGGACCACTGTGCGTCCGCCACTGTTTCAAGTCACCGGAATTTATCTCGATTGTTCCAGAAGATTCTCCTAACCCTCTCCCATCCATCAATTTGATACAGTTTCCGTGAATTCCGAATGAATCAACGATAATCTTCCTTCAAGCTTGCTCCAACGATTAAGATTAACATCCGCTTTCCAAGGATTGAAATGATGTCGATCAACGTCGAGTAATACATGTAGAATCGATCGTGACGCAAAATGTTTCTGGCAAGGACAGGCAAGTAATAATAATCGGAATGGAATAGCCGCACGAACGTTCGGAGTGCCGTTAACGACGGCCCGGAATGCGAACGTCTTCGTTTAAATGCGCTTCGCGGTGCCTGGAAAGTATAGATCATTCGAGCGACGCTGCATCTTCTCGATCCCAACCCTGCGCCGAGCAATTTACCATCGTGTAGACTACGATGCGATGCCTGTTAATGTGCGTTCGCTGCCGAGCCACCACCTCAAAACCTCGCAAAATCTCGCGGAATCAAAGCAAGAATTTTGGGTGAAGCAAATTTTTAGTTTCAAAGGCTGACTAAAAATTGCGATGTTTCTATCAATTTGAATAAATTGATTTATTCTAAATTGAGTTAAGGTAAAGCCACCAGTAGTTGACCATTTTATAGAAAAACATAAAAAATAAGGTTAAGCGCACTTATAAGTGCACTTTTGATGAAAGTGAACCTCGGATGCCGTGCCGTCTGTTGTTTAAATTTCAAAACAATAAGAACATTTCAAACCTTATTTTTTGTTTTTCTATAAAATGGTCAACTACTGGTACATGGTGGTCAACTACTGGGGTGCCTTTACCTTACTCTATCAGTGTGAATACTACTGTAATCCTAGACAACGAAGCTATCATGGAGAAAGAGGGCAGCGTCAATTAAAAACGCAAATAGGATTGAACTATCTGGATTTAACAACAGCAGCTGATAGTGAAACGGGATTTATTAATCGAAACATTTTGCGGACGATGTACTGTTGATTGTAAAAGATTGAAACATTCTGGACATGGTTTTTAAGAAAGGTTTAACACTAGAACTACCAAGCAGTAAATTCAACTGGCATACATTGTCTTATAACAACGACAAAATTGCAGTTGTTTAGATTTCGTACCAGTTTTGTTTAGATATCTACTTCGATAGAGAAGTTCATAAAAAAAGTTTCTCATAAAAACATATTTACAATTTCCTTATTTCTAAAAGAAAAAATTAGGAGCAAGTCATCTTGACCCATCCGGTAGTTCTAGTGTTAATGATTTAGGGTTGACGAGTCCTCGCGCAAAATCGAAGTAGAAAACGTTCGACTTCGAAAGTCGACGAACTCTTTGTTTACTCGGAAACGTTGATGAAATTAATTGGTTTCCCATGTCCCTCTCTGTCTCTCTCTCTGTCTCTCTCTTCTTTACCGTTCTGTTTGCTAACGTGATCCAACCGATGACGCGTAAACGATGTTTGATCTTTCGAGAAGCGGCGAAGTACACCCGGCGTTCAAAAAGTAGGTGTCCCGAATGAAAACGCGACTTCGCGTGTGGCATTTGCGGCCGGTGGAAATAGCTTTCACGTCGTGGCGGTCTTTTTATGCGTGCGTCGCCAGCTAGACATTGCCTGTCTCGCGAATGATTGAGATTTACCACTGTCAGCCATCTTCATAAACGCGAGAACCGTAAAACAAAGTTGGCCGACACGCTGCCCGGCGTCGTGTCCGTCCACCGTAGCGAACACAGTTATTTTTCTCCTGACCGACCGGTAGCGTTCCGAAAGCTTCGAAACCTCCGAGACATTTCACTTTGCGCCAAACATTGTTTTCTCAAGGCGGTCCGGCTTGGAAAAAATTCCAACGACTTCTGACCTCCCGTCCGAGTAGTTCCGAAGTTCGTCGGGGACTCCCGGCAAACAAACCGACGAAAAACACGTTTACACAATCCCATTGTCGAACAGTTTGCGCGCGAGCTTGACCGAAATCGAAGCACGAAGTTACGCCCTTGATTCGAAAACTCTGCTCGAAGATTCCTCCCCTTCGACGGGCACGTCGGCGAATAAAACGAAACAACGGAAACTTGCTCTTATCGTCGCGCAAATCGAATGCAACAGGTCGAATCGCACGCGTACCAACCACCGTTGTTCGGTTAATCGACGCTCCATTGTCTTTCGACAGCTGTTCGATAAACGAAACAGTTCAACGCTAATTCTGCCGGTCACCGAAAGCGAAATGCCCATGGATAGATCCTCATAACTTCCATAATTGTAAAATCAGAGAAAATATCAAAGATTGAAAAGCCTACAATTTTTCTGTAGATAAAGCATAAGCTCATCTGAAATAAATAACTAAACACTAAATAATCCTTTGAACTCGAGTGGCGGCTCTGAGAAGCCCCAATAAACATTATTCCAAATATTCTCAACATCGCTAAATTAGTTTAGAGATATTCCAGATGCAAAAAAATGCCTTTGCAAAGAGTCACTTACGCTGGCAAAAAATTCACCGACGCGTGTACCAGAACGGTCCAGTGTAACTCGCTGGGAGGCGTCACACAGTGGGCAAAAACGGCCTTTTTCGATTCAAAATCAAAGAACTTTCGATAGGAATGAGGTAGAGCGATGAAATTTTTTTAAAATGAAAGCTGAAACTTTGTAGAATATGGGAAAAATAGGGAGATTACGGTACGAACGTTTTTTAACCTTGAGAAAATTCGTTAAAGTTGCACAATTTCAAGAAAGTGCCAGTAGTAATGACAGCGATACGTCAAGTGATGACGAGATGTGAAGTGCTTCATGTTTCGTAAGTAACTCAAAACGTTAAAATACTTCATTATTATTATTTTTATTGTGTTTTATATATGAGAATACGATATACTTTCAAACTAGTGTGTTATCAAGTCATTTTAACGAAAAAATTTCATTAATTTGTGTCACAAAAATCTATTTTTTTTCAAAAACCAAAGGTCGTAGACAAATTTTGAAAACAGATTTGAAATCAGCGTGAAAAAATCTATGGGAAACGATATATAGCATGTTAAAAAAAAATTTTCAGCGCGTATTAGCGTCAAAAACAAAATTTTCTTGAAATTGTGCAACTTTAACGAATTTTCTCAAGGTTAAAAAACGTTCGTACCGTAAAATCTCCCTATTTTTCCCATATTCTACAAAGTTTCAGCTTTCATTTAAAAAACATTTCATCGCTCTACCTCATTCCTATCGAAAGTTCTTTGATTTTGAATCGAAAAAGGCCGTTTTTGCCCATTGTGCGTCACACGGTGTTTCGATGCCTCAGAGAAATCGGAAAAAGATTTATATTTTCTAAACTAATTTATTGTCGTCCATCGTGTTTTCTTTTTCTATTTGTCGAAATAATATCGTTAACTTCACTTTTGTTTTCCATTTTAGAATATGGGTTAAATATTGATAACTGTACGCTATGCAGTGCAATGATGATCTGTGCTCTGGCAACAATCCCACCCGACGTGCCACGCACGTCGTTTTTGTTTCTGTGACAATCGCATGACGACGTACATACCACGTCGTTGGCGATTCTGTGACAAAAGCATTACGACGTGCGTGGCACGTCTTTCCAGCGCAAGTGGTTAACCAAAATGAAAAGTACCTCCGATTCGTTTTAAGGGGTTATATACAGTTATGAGTCCCAAAAAAAGCGATTTTTTAAGAATTTTCCTGAGAAGACCTTTACATCTATTAATGTAAAAATTTGTACACATATTATGGTAACTTTTAACTGTACTTTAACATTTTTTATTTGTAAAAATAATAATTTTGAAACCTGCTATAGCTGATCTCCTGGAGCTCCTCTAAAAAAAGGCGCTTTGCGGTGACCACTATATCTCTGGACTGGATCATCAAAAATGAAAAAACCAAACTGATTTCGTTAAAGAAATGTATAATCTAGTAATTAATCGAAGGAATAAGCAAAATAAAATTTTGTGACCAAATGGCGGCTTTTCAAAGAAAAAAATCGATTTTTCACAAAAATTTTGGCCTTAAATTGTTTATAAAAAAAGAAATATTCATCGGAGAGAAAAAAGCTTCGATTAATTACTAAAAAATATACTTAAGAAGCTTGTGTTAAAATTTGAGATTGATCGGTTCAGCCGTTTCCGAGGAATATTGGTCACCGACTTTGGAAACACAGTTTCGAGAAAAACGCGTCGAAAGATCGTGTTGAAATGCTCTGACGCTCCTCAAACGCTCTTACACGTCTTTACAAATATGCGTGTAACTTCGAAAATAATCGCCGGATGGACTTGAATTTTTTTGTGCGTATACTTAAATATATGTACATTATGAAAATGAAATTAAAAAAAATCGATTTTTTTAAAATGATAACTGTATATAACCCCTTACTACAGGAAACCCTTTTCCCTCGATAAAAGAAATTTCGACCTCAACTTGATTTGTATGAAATAGCCTATGAAAATAAGAGTCTAGCGATGGGAAGATTTAACAATCGATCGCGAGAAACTGGTTAGCAGAACAGCTGGAACAATGCGCGTATGCGACCAAGAACGAGGCATTGTTGTCCCGTGTATGTTAAGCTGCGGAGAGCAGATACATGGACGTTAAAGCATTAGGCCGTATCGATCACGCGTGGACGTAGATCTTTGCGAGTACGCAGCATGCGAGACTGCAGTTGACGGTTCGCCGTTAATTTCCATGAGGGATGCATTCGCTCGGCTACAGGCTGCGGTCAAAGTTGCAACCCCGGCTCGCAAGACCGAGCGAATCGAAAGAGCCGAAATAAATCGCCCCCGGCGGTCGCTCGGACGTTCGATAACGAACGAATGAAGGGAAACTGCGAGGATCCGGTCTTTTGGAAACAATAAACGACGCGTTACAGTTCCGCGAAGACGTTGAGATGAATCTCGCTTCTCGTGTACTATTTTTCGAGAGAGAGAGAGAGAACACGGATGGATTTCCTCGTTTCGTCGGAAATCACGATCCAAGGACCCTTGAAATGTTGCTCACGTGTCCGTGACTGGTTCGTGGATGGATACTGCTTTCCAAAAAGAACAGAGCGTTAGCGAGCGTTCAATAAGTTCCATGAAACGTCGGAAACGTTTAGCTCGTTACCGGGTTCCCCTTGATCGAGAAACAGAGTGATCGAGGATGTATGAGCCACTCGGAGGCGGAAATGATCGACTCCTTTTTTTTGTAAATCTTATGATTTTGACGCGAGACAGAAATTACAGAAATAATTGAATTACTTTCATTGGAAGAATGCTGCTACATTGTTTTCAATTTATTAAAAGGAAAAATAAAGTACGTAGCAGGACAAGAGGGTTAAGGGTGGTCTTAAACCAAAATAATGGCCGACGAGCCATTCGATCTGGCGTGTTAAATATTGAGCTCATGGTTCAACCAGCAGGATAGCTATGGGATAAAAAGAAAAATCAGTTTTTCACCCAATTTCTCTGCAAAAAAAGAAAAATGATCTTCACAATTTTTATCGTGTACAGTTTATCAGTAGTTTGCGGTTCTTTATGAAAACTAAAAACTGTAACACGGAACCACTTGGAAATTTCTTGGTTTCCTCGATAAATCATAAACGCATAAAAGTCGCAGTTTATCGATCAGTATAGCGTGCGAACGAAGTACAGCGACGAGAATGAAACGAGACGGTATTCATAAAAATATCTGCTTTATTGTTTCAACTTGATTTTGTAGGGTGTCCCTTTAATTCCATACAATAAAATATGAATAGTAACAGACGTAACAATTAATCATGATAACGCGTGTACAATAGTAATAATAATGGTTGTAACCAGAGAGACTGTGTATTGTTACGAAATGGGGGGACACGTTGAACGGTTAGAAACTTATTGGCTACCTTCTTTACCTGTCTCTGTCCTCGACACCAGAATTATTCCTACATAAAAGATTATCGAGTGCTTTACAAAAGTGGATCTCGCGGCACGCCAACTTTTCGGTGGGCCGCGCGCTTATCACAAAATTACTATAGCGCCCCGCGTCGGACAGCGGGGCCCCTTTCTCCGGTTAGACGAGACTGACCGTGTCATGGGAACAGAAAATAAAAGAAGAAATGGAAATGTTTGGAGCGCTTCGCTAAATGCCTAAGGAAAACCAGCTACAGCAAGACGCGTATCAAAAAACGTGGAACTTTCCCTCTCTCGTCGGCTGTTCGCGTTCCAGCTCGGCGAACGAACGCGAACAAACCGGTCCGAGGCCCTTTTCCCTAAATTACATCTCTCTCCAACATCTAGTACAATTATCTACCAATAAATACGGATTACACTGAATTTCAAAGTCCGTGTGATTAATTACGCTTGTTTAAGACGAGAGCGACGTATCGTTAACGTAGTGCGCTGCAAGATAAAACACGTTGGTTGTCGTAAACGAAACGAAGCAGCCGAGAAAAATGATAATGTACAACGACGAACGGACCCCGGCCCCGTTCAGAGAACGGCCCGTGGAAAATGGTTTCCTCTCCCGGTCGCTGAAAAGTATCCCGTCTGCGAATCCGATAATCGATCCGAGAACGAACGGAAATGATGATCGTTCAATTACGAAATATGTCGGCTATTCGGCTTCCTCGATGAGACAGTCCCTGTTCGATCGCTTCCATACACTGTTCCCGTTGGATGTTTCGCTCCTCGCCACTCTCCCCGCATATCTTGAGACGAAAGAACGAGTCCCTCTCTTCCTCGTCCACGCTGAAATCGATATACTGCGATTCGAACGATTCCGAGCGACCGGCTCAGTCGTACTCGTGCGACGGATCCGTTTTGTTGAACAGACAGTCCCTCTCTTCCTTTGTCGAAGGAACATCCGAGGTCGTAGGCCTCAGAACTTTCGGAACTTTGCTAACTTTACTGAGACCCTCGGTGATACCGCTACCACCGGACACACTGGAAAAAAGACTGAGACCGTCACGTTAGAACTGAACAAGATACCCTAACATACGCTGGAACAATCATTGCGACGAACCGAGATCCACCGAACTAATAGCAATTTCCTACAACTAGTGCCAACATAGCAGCCTAAAGAATACGATAAAATCAAAGTAATGTACCCAATGAAATAAAAATAGAAATGTTAAGATTTATGGTGCTGAGAGCACTCTTCCAACCTTCCTAATTTGCTACAATTGATACATTAAATCAAAAACTCCTATTGCAGTATTCCTAAATTCTTCTAATGTCTTTACAATAATTTTTTGTTCCAGCTGTTCGCGTTCGTCATAAATAGACTGCGGATCTTTAGGCAAAATAAAATTTTCTTCGTCAATTGCAAGAAATAGAAAATACCTTCTCTGTTTAATAATCTTAACAGACTGAAAATAATGTATTGCCATACTTCCAGTTTTCTAAGCTTCCAACTATTTTAAACATCATGTAAAAACCACAGTTAGGTCATAAATGTATAAAATCTGCAGTCTACCGAGAAGAATAGAAAAAGAGAGAATATAATGGCAAGACGAATACTCACACGACGTCCATCTCGTCGTCCTCGTCAGCATGGTTCGCCTCGTCATTTGCTAAAGTAAAATACGGATTCGCGGAAGCTGGTCGGAACTTGTATCCGGTGAGGACGAAGAAGACGTAAGTGGCCATTTCTCGGAACATCTCGTCGAGCCACTCGTATTGGAAAGGTACCGTGATCTGCATAAACCAATCACAAACTGTACTCTAGAGCCATTCTCGAGATTAGACAACAACAACGCGACAGAAGGACCTTACCTTGAGTAAGTACACTATGATTCGCGTGAAGTATATGTAACAAACTATCATGATATAAAAATGCCTAAATAGCTTGAGCTTGCGTAAGTTTACAGCTGCCTTGCCGTCCGTGTGCGCAGCCTCGTGCAGGTGCCTGATGCTCCAAACCACTGGGAACAGGATGGCACCGCAACACAGCAGATCCACGAGGATGAAAACGTCTCGCCAAGTCTTGTGCTCGATGTCCCCCTTCTCGCTTTCCTCGATTATTATTTCTGCTACGTTTGCTAATACCTGTACACGGAAAACTCGTTGCAGAAACTTCTACTCCGCCAAGTCTAGGTGCAAGTCCTGTCGCTCATATCCTAACCACAATTTTATCTCGAAGACTCTTCCTGCTCCAAACGTATTTTATCACCGTAGCTACCGGAAACCTGCTAACACTAACCTACCAGCGCCGGTAGCCAGAAGCAACTGTTACAGGCTGTAATGTACGAAGTTGTGCTTCGAATACAAACGACAGAACTCGTGCGTCGACCGAGTATACATTGGAATACCAACTTGTAACGGTATCACGATCATAAAAAGTTTCTTGTCCTTGTCAGCCAGAATGTGTTTGATGAACGTCCAGCCCGTGCCGACGAGGACAATGGTAATGAAAAGTACAGCACCCTTCAGCAAATGCGTGATATAATAGAGAATCGCCCACGCAGCTACGTGTTCCCCTTTCGTCTGGATGAAGTGATAGTTGATGCCGTGGAAGAGCAACGACAGAGACTTTAAGTACACCAGCACTGCCATCAGGTAGTGGATCTTGAATACGGGGTGCCTGAGCAGAAACGAACGCTTAAACATCGTGACTCTGAACATCTGTACAGAGTAAACAGACCGGAAAAGGAGTCTCTTACTTGCTCTTTTTAAGTATGAACACCCAGAAGCAACCGGACAAGAAGAACAGGAGCGCCATCATGAAGTAGAGGGCCGGCAACGGCATCTCGCCGGCGCTGAGAAAATTCTGGTCGTTCGTCTCCAATATTTGGACCTGGAAATCGTTCGTTAGTCTTTCAAAGTCAACCTCAAAGTCAGCAGGTTCCGGGATCGATCTTACCGTGAAGTCCAACTCGACCTGCGACTCGTATTTGTAGTTGGGACAGTTGTGAAAGTACAGATTATAGAGACCCTCCTCTTGCTCGTTGCCGACGTACACGCTGAAGCTGGTATTGTAATACTTCTCCCCCCGGATAGTCTGCACGGTCATCGGCAGCATAACGCGGTTACATCCGCTGCCTTCCGTACGAGACTCAATCTCGTCCTCGTTCACCGATCTCTTGACACCTGCGAACACGATTTATTCTGATCGTTGTATTGCGAGGATCTTTGGACAGGGTCTCGACCTGGATGCTATTGGCTTGATCGCGCAACGATCGGTGCTCGCGGAGATGTTTATTTTGCGAGTCGTTGCATTTAATCCTTTGGACACGGCTCGCTGAGAGTAGAAGTCGGTCCAACTGGTCGAACCGTTTTTGTCACTCGCGACTAGTAGAAATAACTTTATGCTCGCGTGTATCGACAAATAATGTTTGGAAAATATTAAGAGAATTTGAAGACGTCGATGCGTTATTTCCATCTTACTGAAATGTTTAAAAATGCAGGAATATTTTACTTGGCTCCTGATCCGCAGCCCAATAATTTTTGATCAAAGAAGAATATTTCTTATTATCTTTCGCATTGAAATTTCGCTCCTCTACGTTTCTTTCGGTTTGAGCGAAATGTATGTGAGACTGTGACTCGCGCTTTCCTTTGTTTGCGTCGCTGGCACAATGGGAAAATGCTTTTCCTCCGGCCTCCGTACTAGCGTCGTTCTATTATCCATCGACGGGTCAAAATAAGGAAGTTGCGTTCGCAGAGGATCTGGCAACGAAGTGGCGAGGACAAGGGTTTTATTCATTCATTTCTATTAAAGCGTCTAACTCTATGAAGCGAGTCACGGATTATTAGTTGAACGCCAAGAAGAGAGATAGAGATAGAGATAGAGAGAGAGAGAGATAGAGATAGAGAGAAATGTACTACTGTAGAAGACCGTTACCTAACCGGACCCTCAAAAATACTTGAGTTTCGAGTTATTTATAAGATTGAGGACGAGTTACGTTAATTATAGCATCTCTCATCTCGGCGGTGTTCGATCACCGATGTCGCTTCGAGACCTCGCATTCCGTGAGATATCGACCACATTCGCATTTAGTTGGGACAAGAGCGATGGCGGCACTCGGTGAACGTTCTCTCGCCGTTCCGATAAACGTGCATTTAATTTGGGTCTGTCGTTGATCGACATGACGCTGTCTAATCCGCGATGCTCGTTAGTCGATCGAATCTTATCGAAAAAGAAGGACATGTATCATTTTTTTCGAGATAGCAGCAAGTCGAGATCGAGAGAGGGAGAAAGAGAGAGAAAGAGAGACGAGTTGCAGCAGAGTGCAAGTGCAACGAGCCGACCGCGACGCCTCTTCCTGTATCGACGCTGATCAATCAATTACGCGCATTAAATGTCGCACGATCGACGCAAGAAGCGAGCCGCCTCGTATCGAGGCGATACAGAAACGATCGTAATATCAATTTAAGCCCGAATGACGAACGATTCAAGGTAGCTCGATTAAACGTTCGTTCGGATCAATCGCGAGAACGATAGCGATCGTTCCGCAGGAAATTTCGCATGCCGGTAAATTTACACCGCGAATGAGGCATTGCACCAGGTACACAGCCTAAGGTCGCGATCGTAGCAGCCCGTGCCAAGCTTCCACCTGTTAGCCTATGTCGCGAACGATTCGACCGCTAATATTAGCGGCGAACAACGATTAAAATAACTCGCGGATGCGGCGACATTTATATTTAATATCTTGTCCGAATAATTCAAGACGCGCGTCATCTCTCTCTCTCGAGTTCTCGGCGAAAATCCGACCGCGGAAGATTTACGAGAATTTTGCGAAACGACCAGAGGCTTCCGATCGAGGAGCGCGGGCGCGGATTTTCATCTCGCGGACCCGTCGACCGAAATTCACCGGACCAATTACCGGACGAACGATCGCGGGGAGCGATGATCGTTTAATCGCGTTGAACAAATCGTAAAACGCGAATATCGGAGCGAGTACACGATCGATGGGTGAACTTGCGGAAGTTGGAACGCGTTGCGAAGAAACGCTTCGCCCATTCCACGCGGTCTACCGGCAGCTTCCTGTCTTTGGCCGGCCGCCAAATTGAAGAGCGTGCTACGCCCGCACCTCGTAAACCCTCTCCCCTCTGGTCAGTATCGTTCATCTTTCAAGATGACGCGGTTTCTACTATTAAGTAACTACAAATCTCTCCGGGAAATCTCTCCGGGTGTATTCTCGAGGATTGGTGGCCGTTCCGAGACCTCCAACGGAGTCGGAAAACATTTCTCCGAGAACCGGGGGGCCTTGACAAATCAAATCAATCCGAATCCGGAAACCCTCGAATCCATAAACCGGAGGATTTCTATCGACGTTTCGGTATAACCAGCCAGCCTCTATTAACGCGAACGCCGGAAGCCGTTAATTGACTTTTTTATTGCAGCTTGAAAGATTGCATTCTCTCGGATGACTTGTCGGTTTACCAATCAAACCGCTATCGTCATCGAGATACGTTTATTAACCCGCACGATTCTCTTCGCGAATAACATTCATATTTAGCGGATTCTGTTTGCAATACTCATCGCGAGGATGACTCGTTGTTACACAAGGAAGGTGACAAGCTGACGATTGTTAGTTCTTGCATTTTGGAGGACTCTTTGGCAACTGCTGGAGAGTAAAGCGTTAAAAAAATGAACGGTACTGCGAGATCGCAACCGCGCGCAATTTCACGGAAGGCTTGTTCGGCTATTGATTCTACAAGGATGTTTGTTATTGCGAGGGAACAGATCAAGGCAATTCAGATGGTACTGACTCACCGTGCAAGCTATACCGTTTCCTCCGTGGGAAGAGCACGGTATCGCTGAACCTGGTCGGCAGGGTGTCTCGTTTTTTCCGCAAAACTACCACCATGTTCCGGTTCCTGTGAATCTCCACGTTGTGCACGTTCTGGTTGCAGTTCACCTTCAGCCTGCAAACGGGTTCGCATCGTGTTTAACGAAAGTAGCAAAGCGGAAATCCCGGTTCAGATTCTGCCTGCGATTCGTGAACGCTTACGTAGAATTTTTCAAGTCCATCGTAAAGTATATGACAGCGCTGCTGTCGTCCCTTTGCTCGAGATCGGTCTTCGAGTTTGCGGCGTCCTGTAGCACGCATCTCTCTTGGTGGCTATCTAAATACGGGTTCATCGCGTCGCTTAGCGTACGATCCAAACTGAATCCAAACTGCACCGTCAGAAAAAGCACGCGTGTTATACAGGAGAGACAGATCTTTTGTTAATTTTCAACGCGCTCCGTGTCTGCCGATTTCTGATTGTTTAGCCTGTCGGCTGCGGGGCCTCGGGAAACGGAACGCGCTCATCGACTTATTTTAACCCTCGTATCGTGTTCGCATTTATTCTCACATTTTTGCCGCTTTTAAGAAAGTAACAAGAGGAATCGTATAAAAACAACAATGTCCAACATTTATTTTTCTCCGCCGTCCTTAATTTTCGAGAAATTCGATTCCGAAGAATCTATAGACTCTCTAAAATACATCGGCATATTCCTATCAAATATTGTAAACAGGCTTAAAAATTTATTTTGAGAATAAAAATTTTACCCTATTACAGAGAGTCGTTTCTGATGCAAACACGGCACGAGGGTTGATCAAATTTTTCCCGCTAAGCCGCTGGGAAAGCTTACGATTTCAAGATCCATTTAATTAAAATTGAATTCGCGTGTATGCATCCCATCAAATAAATGGAATTAAACGGCTTCCGTAAAAATTGTGGAAAAACGTTTACATGAAAAAATCTGAACGAATCTATCGAAATAGAATTTTACATTACGCTCCGCACGGTCCGTCGCGTTTTCCGTTTGTTTTTCGATCGCGCAGATAAACAAACGACTGGAAACGCGTCGATACGATTGTTACGGAGAACGGTGAGCGTATTTCAAGACTGCTTTCGAGTTCGTTTCCCAGCGGCAATTTAGGGGCGTGAATGAGGGAAAATGGAAACAGGTGTCCGTGAATGGACGGGGACGACGCGTAGTATTGCGCGACCGTCCACGCTACGATAACTCACCACGGCATTCTCGTCGAGGGGCTCAGCCTTGAAATTGGTCAGATTTACATCGAGAATGCCGCTCTTGTAAAAGCCGAAGGTGCTAAGGGCTATGTACCGCCGTGTGTCTTTCTGCAACATGAAAAAAGAGTGAAAAGGCATGGCATGGCAGGCGTGAGAACGAGACTGTCGAGATACCGTAACCTATGACTAAGCGACCAGGAAAGAAAACTCGAGGCACGGTTCAACTATAACCTATACGTCACTCGTCCCTTCGCCTATCGGATTCCTCGCGGAAACCTTTTACATTGTACACGAGTGCTTCCAGTTTGATTCGGGCGAACGTGGTTCACGCGAACCGAACGTCAATACCGTGTTACGATAACGCTCCGTCCGAATTGTTCGTTTCGCTGCATTTTTTAAAGAACCGCACAGACGGCAACGTTTAGACAACACGATAGGCGCAATCGTTCGTATCAGTTTTATCAACCGGTAAAAGGCAATCAATGTGGCGAAGAAAAACGTAGCGAAATAACTGATAAATATACGGGAGCGTTGTTTCATCGAATTGCTCAACTAACCCGTATCTCGAGTTTGTGTATCCTAGCGGCGGCCAGAACGAGCATCGACATCATCCAAACGCATCGTATCGGTAGTTGTTTCGATTGCATTTTTGCTAGATTTTATTCGAGAAATGTCACATCACGAAAACACTAAATAATCATACACCAAAAACGTCCAATGTTCGCTCGTCGATAAGCGAGCAGAAACTGAGCTTGGACCACGGTGCAGAGCACATCAGAGGAGAAACTCTAGCGATGGTCAAGGACCAATTTCCAGTGCGCATGCGCTCGTAAGTAGGTTCTTCGTGAACGAAGTACGTTGCAACTCGGTTTGTACATTACGCATGCGTACGTAAGTTTGTAAACAGTGAACGTAGATTTAATAATCACAAAAAGCAAGATGTAAAGTTCGTTTCAATTAGTAGTAAGTAATTTTTTAGCAATATCACCGACGAGGTATAGGATAGACCTATCATCTTATGGGACTTCCTGTCTCACGTTCTGAAATACCGACTGTTCAAAAAATCAGAGGTTTTGGTATGCCCTCTACGATTTAGAGTGGTGAGTTTAGGAATTATATTGAATTACAGGTATCGAAGGCGTAGTTGCCAAATCACATCGGAGAATATTCGTCGCATAGTTGCCAATTTACTGTTACTGCCGTGTAATGCACAGCGTGTATTTCGGCTACTTTCCAAGTTACAGTCGCAATTCTGGAAAACTAAACCAAACCAGCCATTACATGATTAATTCAACCTGAATATTTCATCTCTGTTTAAATACAATGCATTCTGTTTTTATACTCATTTTAAAGTTAAATAAATGCTTTTTCAATTTATATAAATATACTTTTATTTATTGATAGTAAACATAATAATAATTTTTGTTGAAAATTGAAATTCCTATTTAGCGCTATTTTTATCTTGAAATTGATGACGAGAAAAACAAAACTGTAAGAAGGCATCGAAACAATTGATTTCGATTTTTTTTTTAACGACGTTGCAATTTATAAAAAATTATGAAAAATTTAAGAATAATAGTTTCAATAACTTCTAACTACTTAATTTTGGTAAAACTGGTATCTCTGAAACTTCAATTCGAAATGTGCACTTTCTTCAAATGATTGGGCATATTCAATTTTCTTAAACATATTTGCATAACCTGGAAAATCTGTAAAAAATTCATATTAATAATCACGATGAGACACAACTAACATAATAACATAAACATGGTCAACTGAAAACTTCGACATAAAATCGGCAACTTTATGCTTTCGGATTTGTTAAAAAATCGTTTTTGCATCCAAAAATTATGAAAAAAATCTCAGTCATGTATGATATGTGATTGAATATTCATAATTTTTTGTTGAGCATGGTGCAATTAAAAATTAATTTGTTTTGCAGGCACTTTTGACCATCTTATCCAGCTTTATCTTAAAAATTGACAAAAAGAAATTACTTAAAAAATATAGAACATATTTCAGTATACGACATTAAACCCGATTAAAAAAAAATTTCTTGTTCAAATTTCGCATTGATATCTTTTTTAGTTTAAAAGTTGTAGCAAACTGTGCGTTTCGCCGAACCGGGAAACCTCGGGGAACCTCGTTCCATAAAGGGAATTTTCGTGGGCTACTCCGAAGTTCAAAGGGATATAGAATCTGGTCGCCACACAAAAGAAAGGTCGAAATAGCACGCGATGTACGGTTTTTGAAAAGGTTTTGCAAAACACCCGCGAACGAATACTAAAAATTCGACGACATATCTTGTCAGCATGAAGCGAAACCGCGCGGCAACTTCGAAAACCGCGTCGAGAAAAATCGGGAAATCGACATACTAATGAACTCGAGCGATCGTGAAAATCACGAAGCGGGCGCAAAAAGGGACACCGATGTCACAGACACAGACAACGTGGAAAACGAGTCAGAAATGCGCGAGCGAGACGCAACTCCGCGAAGAGGCCGAGGTAGACCAACGATAGTCCGCACAGGTTTCAGGGGAAGATCTCGAAAACAATACAATAAGGTCGAGACCGAAAGCGCAGGAATCGAGGAAGTATACGCGGCCGAAATCCCCTTAGATCACGCCATCTCGAGCGCGGAGGCCGATGAATAGCACCGAGCTATCGCGGACGAGCTAAAACAAATTTTAAAAAACGACACGTGGGAACTCGTGAAACGCCTGGAGAACGCGCGGGTTATAGGTAGCCGCGTCATTTTAAGAAATATATACGGGGCGAGCGGAAATCTGGAAAGGATGAAAGCGCGAATAGTGGCGCGAGGGTTTTCGCAAAGGCCGGGAATAGATTTCGGAGACACCTTCGCTCCGGTTGCTCGTCTCGGGTCCATGAGACTGATGTCAGCCCTCGCGGCGAATTACGACATGATCATACATCAGCTGGACGTAACCGCAGCGTACTTGAACGACGTCTTACAGGACGAAATTTTTATGGAAGTGCCGAATCACATCGAGAAGACGCTCGAAATATTAATTAGAACCGAAAAGCGCGATAGCGTTCTAAACAGAAAGGCGCGAGAAATGCAGAAAAATTTCCTACGCGGCAACAGGGTTTGTCGCATGAGGAAAGCCCTGTACTGATTGAAGCAGGGGGGTCGTTGCTGGTACCGGAAACTAAACAACGAGATAAAGCGATACAGTTTAGAACCATCGACCGCCGATCCGTGCGTGTATTATATGGGGCAAGGGGCAGATGCGCTGCTAGTGTTGATATATGTTGACGATATACTGGTATCCTCGCGAGGCGCAAAGAAAATAAGTAATTTCAAAAAGTATCTAACTGGTCTATTTGAGGTCAGGGATCTCGGAAAAATCGATTGCTGCCTCGGCATAGAATTTAGACAATCGGCGGGACAGGTATCGTTAAGTCAGCAGGGTTACATCAAGGACGTGCTCGAGCGATTCGGCATGACAGATTGCAAGCCTGCAAACACCCCGACGGAGACGAGCCTGAAGCTGACGAAAAACGAAGATCCGAACGAAGACGAAAGAAGACTCCCATACCGAGAACTTATGGGATCCCTGATGTACCTCGCAGTTGGCACACGTCCGGACATAGCGCACGCGGCAAGTGTACTCAGCCAGTTCAACAACTGCTACGGGCAGACCCACTGGGTCGCTGCAAAGCGCGTTCTATGCTATCTGAAGGGGACCATGGCGATTGGTTTCATATACAGGAGAAGCACCAGGCATCTTTTGGGTTACGCCGATGCCGATTAGGGCAGCTGCATCGAGGATCGAAGATCCTTCACAGGACATTCGTTCATCCTGGGAAATGCAGCGATTTCATGGGACTCCAAGAAACAACGTACAGTGACGTTGTCATCAACGGAAGCCGAGTACATGAGCCTAAGCGAGGCCGCGAAAGAGGCGATATACTTGCGAAAATTCCTGTTGGAATTAGGTTTTGACTCTATTGCGGGCATGAGAATGTTTTGCGACAACCAGAGTGCGTTGAAATTGTCCGAGAACCTGGTATTCCATGGACGCACAAAACACATCGATCTAAGGCATCATTTCATTCGAAGCGCGCTAGTAGAAAAATTGTTAACCGTGGAGTACATACCTACCGGCAGATGACTGACGACATATTGACAAAGGGTTTGCCCGGTCCGGCCCACAGTCAAAAGACAGGTTGTTTGGGATTAGGGGTAGTCGTGAACTAGGCGAAATTAACCGGCTCGTATCAAGGGGAAGTGTTAGACGGGGTTCCGTCGTCGTACTCTACGAGCATGGCGAGCGACAGCGGAGAAACGGTTTTCGTGAGGACCGCTCGATCTGAGTCCTCTCTTGCGTTCATCATCGCGTTGCGGTAACATCGTGCTACGTGCGTGTATTAATAGTTTAACATTTATATTCGAGAAAACAGTGTACAAACTGAAAACTGTAATATAAAATATTTTATTTGCGTTACATTTTAAGATATGAGTATGACTTTCAATAGTTTCGGCTGGCGCAGGCTGTAACGTCTCCGACTGAGAATGTTTTGGTCTCGGATCGAATCCCGCGTCGAATGAAAGTTTAAACTTTTAGATTTTTCAATATACCTTCATAAAATTGTAACGAGCGAATTGAGGGGCTTTCCCTGGTGAAAATGAGTCCAAACTGAAGTGTAATCGAACAATTTTTATTGATACGTAATGTTGATGTAGAATAGAGTATTATTGGCAATTTAAGCTTTTATGTTTGTGTGTGTATATATAGTACTTTTATATGATTCCGTATCAGATTCTGACTCCTCGCTTCATTTTAATATAGGTGTATCAATTGAGCTAGCAACTACAGATTGAGCTTGCATCTTCATTCATTTAATAGGAGTTATTGTCTCTGTCCTCCCTTAGTAACTTATTTATGTTTTCAAATGAGAAATCTGCAGGTATTCCTCCTGTTACATATTTACAGATAATATTGATTCTTTCTCTATCAGGAATATGACCATGTGCCATATACTGCTTAATAATCTTTACAACAATACTGTTTCTTCGGTTCTCATCTTTAACATTTTGGGTAACTGCATACACGGCACAGATAGCAAAATCAATGTCGCTGTGAGATAAGTACAAGGAATGGCCACCAAATTGAGTACTTTGATTAATAATAGTTATCAAACGATGTTTCTCTATGTTAAGCTCTACCTGAAGTTTCTCTAAATTCTCCTTACAGAAGCAGGCAGCTGCTAGTGGTGTAAGCAGTATCTTATTAAGAGTACATCCAAAAACCACTAATCTATCCAAAGTCTCATGTGCTAATAATTCTGCTTGCTTAAGAGACAAAATCATAGTTTCATTACCCGGTACAAATTCAGTATTGTATCGTCCATTAGGGTCAATAATGACATAATGCCGAGTGTCCTTAACATGAAAGATAAGTTTCCATACTTTGTATCCAGTCCCCTTTTTAACTTTCCGTAACTCTGGGCCAATTTTATGAATCACTTGTGAGCAGAATTCAACTGCTTTTGAGGGAACATCAGAATTCAAATCAGACATATAATCAACACAATGAGTTTTGAACTCACGTCTCAATTCTTCTATATTGAATTCCATATCATTCAAATCAGACATATAATCATCATAATGAGTTTTGAACAACTCACGTCTCAAATCTTTTATATTGGCTTCTATATAATCCCCCGTAGTTTCAGGAGAAGTCATATTCCTTATTTGTATTTAAAAAACGTATGTAGTTGAACAATGAATATTCAAATATATGGTTCAACTATAGGTAGTTTCCTTCAAATACACTAAGACCATAAATCACCTATTCTTTATCGCAAAATTTCAGATTTCTGATTGATTATCACGTGGATGGGACAATACATATGGGATAATAGTCGCTGCGTGCTGCGGTTACATAATTATCTATATAGCCGTACTTTTCTCTGTTCGACTACTCTGAACCAACGTAAATACGTTTCCTACGATGGTCGTTTCCTACCCGAGGTTAATTTTTACTAGCTCGCGGGGCCGGTTACTGCCCCAATACTCTCTCAACGCGTAGATTTGCAAAGGAATTGACAGAAATACAAATACAAATACAAATACAACGCAGTTTAATCCTTGCTACATTTTAATTATGCAGGATTAATAATTTAAATGAAAATTCGGGTTTACATTCATGAAGGATTAAGGTGGCTATGCAACGACTACGGTTCCATAGATGGCTCTGTATTTATCTATTCTCTTCGTGTGTTTGTCCATCTCGTTCGTAGCAAATCTATGGTTGAGATAGCGAATAAGATGACGGAAAGTTCAAATTCAAACGAAAGCTGGTCGGAACGCTTTTTCAAATGACGGTTACGGTATACGTATCAACCATTGTGTAACATGGATATTATGAATTATTTCGTGATTCGGTCGAAGTAGATGAATTAACGCGAACATTAACGATTAGAGAATCTGCCCCTGCCGATACAATCAGTGTTACCAGATGAGGGGAAGGAACACGAATTGAGGGGAAAAAGTTATCCTCTTTTGGCCAGTACCGGAGTATGTACGACAAAGACGGAACATCCGACAATGGTGACATCTCCCCCACAAACAATTATACCGTAATTTCTCCCCTCTACTACTCCTTACTACTTACCTATTTACTTCCAGTGATGAGATATTGGACGGATTTTCCCTCGCATGCGCGCCTAGCGCAGTAACGTATCTATATTCTGGAGAAAGTAATAGGATATTATTAGTGGGCAAGTACCGGAAGAGTCCAGAAGTCCAGAACGAGACGATGAGACAGGTGTGCGACGAATTTTTGGTAAGTTATTATTAATATTTGATTGACATATAAATATTATATGTTCACTTTAAAATTATGCGGGGTGGCAAGGTACCCCATTTTACCCAAACTTGTACTTTACTGATGGTAGATTCACAGCACATGCGTCACAAAACCCGTCCAGTATAGTGAGCGGCCATTTCTTCCCTGTATTTGGCAGCTATGATCAGAATGAATACTGTCAAAAATAACTCTGAAAGCGGGAATGGTTTGGAGGATCTTGGAATAGCTGGACAAGTTTTCTTAAGAGATGCATTGACAAGTTGTACAGACCCACTAAAAGCAATAGAAGAATTTCAGTTAGAAAATGGTATTTTATTACCATCATTGCGGCCCATGTTACCTTTACTTGATCTTCATGGTGTGAGAAGATTGGATTTTCATGCATCGGTTCTTGAAGAATTAAGAGAAAAACTCGTAAAAAGGATCAATGAAATAGGAACAGAAAGGACAGATCAGAAAGGTTCGTCGGGAGATAGAAGATTAAAAGAACTGTTATCTAAAAGTTTTGCAGCTGTAAGAGTTTCGGCACTGAGGCCTGTTGTTATGTGTATTTTAAGGAATACACCGCACATAGAAGATAAATATTTACGGGTACTTGTTAGAGAAAAGGAATTATACAATGACGCAGATACAGAAGTTAAACGACAAATTTGGAAAGACAATCAAAGTCTGTTCGGAGATGAGGTTTCTCCATTGTTCAGTAGATATATTATTGAAAAGGAACAAATTTTATTCGACCATAGAAATTTAAATAGCCTTTTCTTCACACCTTCTCCCAAGGTATATTATAAATGACACTGTTCAATAAATATTTGGATTTTTAACTTGCCTATGGGTCATTCCACGCGAAATCGGACACTATTTGGAGTAAGTCTTTGTTCAAATTCGAATATGTTGTAGTCTTTAATGATATAGGAACACGTGTCATGGTTTTTTGATATCTCGAAAATTGTTGGTTCTACAGACCTGCAAAGCAGTGTCAACTTTTTTTTATTAAATTATAATGGCTGAACTAACAAACCAATGAAAATGATACTTTAAATGCTTATAGTGAAGATATAATTTTATAATTTTTTTTATTTTATTCTTGTTATTAGAAACATTGTAATGTAGGGAAGAATAGTACAACATATTCTGCAATAAGTTCAAGTTGGAATCTACACTCAAGGATAACTTAAAAGATAAGAAAATATAAGACCTACTTGAATTTATTAAGGAAACCAAATTGATAAATCAAATAATTTTTGTAATTGTTTTAAACAAATAAGGTGTTTTTTTAGCGGGGAAATATTCAAAATTTTGAAAAAAATGAGGAGGATATAGCCGCAAGTGTCCCGTTTACAGACCTATTTTCAAAAATAGCGAATTAAAATTATTTAAAGTGAACACTGCACCGCGATTTGTCGTCTCGGACGATCGGCTATTTTACTATTATTCGGAATGACCCCTATTCAAGAGTAAAAGTAAGAAGTTTAAGAAAATGTTAAAATTTGTTGAAAAACATAATTAGGTAATATACAGAAACGTTTATTATTATAAAACTGTATGGTTTGTGTCACTAGGTGAGGAGGCAAGGCGAAGTTGTACAAAAATTGGCTCATATGATCGGACATAGTGTGAAACTGTATGACATGGTATTACAGTTTTTGAGGACATTATTTTTACGTACAAAGAATATACACTATTGTACCTTAAGGGCAGAATTATTAATGGCTTTACACGATTTAGAGGTAAGTATATTATTATTATAATACAGGGTATTCACGCTATTTCTAGCCAGCGTTTTCCTTGCAAACAATAAATATTAGAAAATAATGGAAAAGGAAAAAGTAATACTGCTTTCTACAAGCAACGCAATGGTACATGTAATTTTTAAAATGCAATGCCATACATTTTTTTGTATCATATGAAAGCATGTGTTAAGATAAACGTTCCTTACAGAAAACAGTATTGTATTAGATCGTATTGTATAAAATAAATTTAATATTATCGTATAACTGTTTAGGTCCAAGACATTATATCTGTTGATCCATGTCATAAATTTACTTGGTGCCTGGATGCATGTATCAGAGAAAAGAATGTTGATGTTAAAAGGTCCCGTGAATTACAAGGATTTCTGGATAGCATTAAGGTATAAAACAGACCGTTCTTATTTGACGATGTTACTTCTTAAGACAGAAAAATGGAATGATGTGTAGTTTTTTTTTATAGAGAGGACAAGAACAAGTGTTAGGTGACTTAAGTATGACATTGTGCGATCCTTATGCCGTAAACTTCCTTGCTAGCAGTGCTATTAAAATTGCACTTCACCTAATAAATGGTGAAGCATTGCCTCGAGAAAATGCAGTTCTTGTTTTACTGCTACGAATGCTTGCATTGGGTTTGTCTGCCTGGCAAATGATTGATTCACAAGACTTCAAGGAACCAAAGTTGGATAGTCAAGTTGTTACAAAGTTCTTACCAGCACTTATGTCTTTAATGGTAAAATAATGTTTTGAATATTTTAAATGTTTGTAACACAATCAACGAACAAATAATTCACTTTTCAGGTAGATGATCAAATAAGACAATTAAATTGTAAACTCCCACCTGATGAAAGGGAAAGCGCAATCGCTATAATAGAACATTCTGGTCCACCACCTGATGCTTGTCAAGCATACGCACAACTTTCGGGAGTTGCTGCTGTTTTATCTATGTATTATGCATTGCATGTTGGTGGAGGTGGTGGGGTTGGAAGAGGAAGGGGTGATGCTAGAGGATTAATGAGGGTTTTAGCTACTTTACCAAATTGTCAAGCACAACGCGCATTTGAAGATCCATTTTTACATACATTGGTAAAATAAAATTTAGTCATGCTTCATAAGCATACTTTACTGATTACTAGAGGTGTGCGAGAATCCGAATAAAATTCTCGACCCTATATTTTCGGGTTCTCGCACACTTCTATTTATTACAATTGTGTCATATATGCTAGTAAAATGTTTCATATGGTTTCACAGGTGTCATTGTTGATATTAAACATGGCTGATGAATTTTCAAATGAATCATTCTGTACAGTTATATTTGATGAATTTTTCCTAGCAGGTCTTGGCAGAGATAATGTTACACGTCATTTACTAAAATTGCTTTGGTATATTCATCCGAAGTTACCACCAACTCGATTACACACGCTGATGAAAGCACTTCAACCAACTAGTCAGGTATCTTCATAATATTTTAGAAAGAAGAATATGATGATAATGTACATGTTGTATATATACTCTCATTGCATTTTTTCTGCTGTTTAAGCATAATGAAGCTGTGCATAGTCTCTATGAAGCTTTACGTGAAAAAATTGGAAGCCGCTCGACAGAGGATCAATTAGCAACAACTCCACAAATGGACACATTAGGACTTGATTGCCCACCTTCTCCTCTCACTGGTGTCCCCACACCATCTTCATTGTAAAAATTACTGAAATCAAGGTTTAATACGTAGAACATTGACGAACATGGTCTAGTAATTTGACTTGCAAACAATTATGTATTCGACGCTGTACATGTTTTATCACACGAAAATTACGAATTCAAACAGTAATACATATTTTGTATTTTCATACGACTGTAAAAAATAACATGAAAATGTGTATTTTCTATTTTCATTTGACTTTCATTCTTCGATGAATATAAAAACGGTTATATTATACAATAATACTGCTCAAAAGCTCCTAATATAAGTATTACATACAAACGAGCATGGAAAGGATGTAAATAATTTAAAATAGATTAAAAATTTTGAATATCAGTTTTGAGTATCAACTACTCTTGCAACATTAGTTAGATCCATTATTAATCTGTCTAAATAATTTGAATCCAATTTATAAGACATTAATATCATTGAAATGTACATTGATGCCTGTCTAGTTAACAGTAATTTTTTTAATTGTGGATCTATCATGCTCAACCTGAAAATATATTTAATAATGAAACATTTATTCATTTATAAACTCATTTTATTTCATGTATAATAATGTATTTAAAATACTTACATTTTGATAATGATAAGACCCACAAGTGTCCATTCAGCAGTCTTGAAAATAATATTTTTAGCTGATAACGAAAAAGTGTTAACTAATGCTTTTATTAAAACATTCCTTTCATTATTATACATATATTGTGATACTCTACTACCAGCTAATGCTCGTAACAGATCTGGCAATCTGTAAAGAAAAGAAATTAGTAATATTAAACAAAGGTAACAATTTAATATAATATGGGAACCATAAAGATTAGTTTTACATTCTATTAAGTTTATCCAAAAATATTCGTCGTCGAAGCGCTTTAGGGGCATGTGCATCTGTTAATGGTAACACGGTAGCAAAATCATTGCATTGTTCTGTACTTTCTGTAGTTCGTTCGGGCATTTCTATAACAGTATTTCCTTTAAAGAATGCTTTCACCTAAAAATAAGACTTTTATATATATTCACAAATATACATTGTGTTAATTTGCAGTAAATAACTTACTTTTAATTCCATTTTCTTTCCTTCTTCTTCAAGAATAGCCAAATGTGGCATAGGTTTCAGAATATTTTTTATTATATCTGTATCATCTTTTTCATCTTCAAATTGCAATTTACTTAATTTTTTACATAAATGTTGATACCTGTCATGTTGAAGTATATTCTCTAATAATTTATTTTTTAATTCTTCATCTCCTGATAATAACGAAATTGTATCTTCATTAATCCACTCTTTTATGTTCTCTTCAATGTGGATTGTTAAATTATAAAACTCGTTTAATTGTTTTCCTTTAGTACGATCTTTCTGTTTGTGCTTCCTAGATTTATTCTTTTCTATGTTTCGTAGATCATTTGTATCACTAATAACTACATTTTCTTTAACAACAGTCGTGTTACATGTTTTTGCCAATGTATTTAATAACTCATTTTGAACTTCAGTAGTATTATCCTTACTCTGATTTTTATCATCATTCTGAAGTTCTTTTTCATCGTGAAGTTTTATATTATCTAATGCAATATCATTTTGTAAAATAGGTTCTTGTACAGTCGTATCACTTGCACACTGATCAGTATCATTAGTTGTATGTTCTAAACTTGTTAATTTATCTTTTGTATGGTCACAAGTTTCAATGGAATTCATCAAAGGTTGATCTTCAATCAAATTTGAAGTTTTACTGTTACTATATATTTCTGTGGTGTTGATGTTTTGGTCATTACTATCTATTATATCACATTGATTATCTGCTTGAGATACTGAATGCTTCTCACTTGGGGTTTTTTTAATTTCGATCTCTTCTGAATTTTTACATGTCTCATTATGGTTTATATGATCATTTGCACTATTAGGATTTATTATTGTAGTAGTATCCATTAAATGAACTTCATCTCCAGGCGTACTTCTTTGTAAAACATCTTTAGCTGGTAAAACTTTAAAATCCGGTATGTCTTCTTTATCTCTTAACCAAAGGGGACTTGTTAACATTTGTTCCAAAAGATAATTACAAGCACCATAACAGCGCGAACTACAAAAATTTTTACGTCGTGTCACATCATAAACTTTATTTTGTTTTGTAGAAATATGGTATTTTTGGTTGATAACAACTACTAATGGATTCGAACATAATACATAGCCGCATAATTTGATAACAGCTCTTTCTTCAATTACATCCTCCATATGACATCTGTTCATATACCGCAACTAGAAAAGTATATATTAATGTAAACCTTTAATGTTACAAATATTTCATGTTGATCACTTACATTATCTAAAAGCCATTGAACGTCAATATTAGGTTCTAAAAGCTGTTCGACCAGCTTTGCCAGGCGTACGGTAATCATGACGACGTAGGTTGCAATTCATATAACCGGAGTTGTCATTGTTGTTTCCACTCTACCCTTCCCCTTCAACGACGCTATTCCGCCACGGCCCGATCACGTGACGCGTTTTGTCTCTGTAGTCAGAGAGGATTTACTCTGATCTACTCCTGTACCTCGTTTGTGGTCACAATGGACCATACTATTGTACTCTGCATGCCTCACAAGAAGTCCTCTGACAGGAATTCGGCAGGAATGCGGCTGTAAGCCATCCGATTGGACCATTCCGCAGGAACTTTCGGTTCTAGTTAAATTATTGGCTAAAGTGTGTGACGTCAAAGCGAGCGAGGACCCCTTTGCGCCTGTGCCGTCTCGAGGGACTTCTTGTGAGACAGAGACAACAGTAGTACTGTTCAGTACTGTCACAGTACCAGTGGTGTAATACTTCAACTTCATTTATATCAATTGTTCTTCTTGTAATAAATAATGCATTCATTACAAACGTTTACATATTACAATGGATTACAATATATTACTCACTATCAGGCTCTCCGACTGTAGAACGATAACGAGCTGTCTAAAATGAGAAGTTCATTTGTTGCTTGTCAATTTGAAGATCCTTGATCGCAAATAGTTGCAACAACTTTAAATCCTGTTTTCGTTATAGCACAGGTTACATCTCTTATGCATTTTATCAGTTGCTGCGATGTCGTCTGATGTTCGCAGAAGAAATATGCGACAGGAACTTACCATAATATAAATGGATTTGTGCATTGTTTCGTAAAAATTTGGAAAAATGGTGCAAACTTGTTGCGTAAAAAATTGTAAGGAACGACAAAACCGTAATACAAATATATCTTTTCACAAGTAAGTATTTTATACTTAATATCGTATAACCTATAACAGGTACGATGCGATGTGTACCTGAGACGAAATTCTTTGTAGTAAATGTAAAAAGATGTATTTATAGATTTCCAAAAGATCCAAAATTAAGAGACAAATGGATAAAAGCAATCAATGAAAATGAATCAATCACTGAAAAGTTTGAGCCCTCAGCACATTCAAGAGTTTGCTCTAAACATTTTACAAATGATAGTTTTGTTGGACATTCTGGGTGTTCCAGGCGTAATTTAAGATATAATACGATACCTTGTTTATCAAAAGTACCTGATGCATCATCTACTCAACAAATGGATGCAGTGATTGAACCATGTGTTCGACAAATAGGTGCAGTGATCTTACCATGTATTCAAGAAATGGATGCAGTGATCGTCCCATGTATTGAAACAGAAAATAAAAGTGTAAGGTATAAGTCCCTTTGTAATCAATACTTGAACTTAGTCTGCAATATTTGTATAATTACCATGTATTTTGTTTTCAGCTTAAGTAATGAATTTGTTGACAAACATGATAGTTTAGAATCTGTTGCTAGTACTAATGAAAACAATGTAGCACTTTGCAAGATACCTCTGAAAAAAAAGAGAACAGCTTACATTGGTGATTTTACTAATTCTGATATAACTGACCAAAAGAAGTATGTACATATCATTGAAAGAACTTTAGCAAAAAAGAATAAGCAAATCAAAACATTACAACAAACAAACAGAAAACTGCTTAAAAAAATTAAAGATTTACATAAATTATTGGATGAATTTAGAAACAATAATGTGACTAATGAAGATGCTTCTGTAATTCTTTCGGTATGTATAAATTTTAATGACAATTTTAATGTGCACCATTTTGTGAATGGATTTTATGTTAATGATCTCTTTTGTACAGAGAGTCGCGGAAGAGGAATTTGATAGTGAAGGGGAAGCTTAAAGACTTTACTTAAGGATTTCTTCTTCTTCTTTTTTTTCGCATACCCTGGCTTCCTGAGGGAAGCCAAGGTTATGTGGGACTATCCCCGGAGACTACCCACTAAAAACTCATGGTCACCTAAGCTAAAGGGGAGGTGCTGGATCACACGAGTACTCAACAGAGCACCTCCCAGCTAACATACGGACCAACACCCCCTCACACCAAGAGTTATACTGGGGGTGGGGGAAAGGACAAGAGTACACTCATGAGTACAACACTCAGAGTAACTATGACAACTTTTCAGTTCATCGGTCTGATGAGATCCCCAACATGTGAGGTTCAATCGAACAGATCTCAGCGTAAACTTTAAGTATCATCACTGTGTGATCACTGTGTGACCATTTTCGTCACTGACTAGAACGAAAACGACTATCCTGCAGTTTTCTGTCAAAAAAGGACTGCTTTTTCTGTAAAAAATTTCCAGTCCCAAACTTCGGGTTTCGAACCTGTGACGTTCGGATGAGTATTCTATTCCTCTACCAACAACAAGAAGGATTCCTTCTTCTTAATTATTGCTAACTGCACTTGTGACTTGCTCGAATAAAAATCTCCTTTCTTTCAGATAACTTTGTTTTAATGTAGATGTTGCCATTTCGAAATAATAATTAACTATAAAAACTCATAAATGTAAATACATACTCTACAGAACTTAACTTTATTATTTACAAAAAAACATGTTTAAAAATAGTAAAAAGTAACATCCTTGAAATTCCTGCATACGTGTAAGATAAAAGTCCCCAAAAATCCCTCACTGTCAAATCTAGTTAAATTCGAGCGTCTGTATGTGGTTTCTATGTTTCTATAAGATCTCTATAACTGTCTTTTTATCCCCACCTCTTTCTTATTCGTTTATCATTGTGTAGATCTTCAAGAACGAAAAAAAGCTATGAAAAAGAAAATGAATGTAAACAAAGTCCATCGAGCTGTATCTGCGAAGACAACACTAATTGTAACTACTGGTCATTAGCGAATCAGGGAGGAATGAAATTTTTTCCGCTCTGTCCAACGTCTCTTTGTTTCATCCGAAAGGCTTAATGTCGTCAAAGAAATACTGGATCTTTTTTTGTTCCGACCGTAAATAGCAACCGAATAGCAGTGAGCTATCAGAGAATAAGAACAAAGACAAAATGATCTCGTCAATGTCGTATTTTTGTCTCAATCATCCTATGACGCATCCAATAATACTCTTCTTCATCTTTTATCATCGCGTCATCGAGTCAACAGCAAATAGGAAATAATGTCCGCTTCTTCATAACGTCGCGCTTCTTTCCCTCGAATCATGCAATGTTAACGAGAAACAGTTACATATTTAGAATATAATTGTATATACACTATTAAATATTTAAATTAATTTTCATTTCTTGTGTATTCATTAGCACAAGTTAACACTAAAGAGTATATAAAATTTAACTAATTTTCACCATCATTTTACAATGTATTCTAGTAATTTTTTATATTTCTCCCATTACTGAAAATGCAGCAATGTTGAGATTTGTCAGCCTGTCAGCAGAATTAATTAATCAAAATCCAAGCAAATCTAATTTCATTCTTTATCGTATACGGTTTCTAATATCATCAATATTGAGTCGAACTATTACACGTGACTGAATGCATAGAAAAATACATACTAATTGCGATTTAACCAATAATATAAAATATGAAAATTTTAAAGATAAGTTTTAGTACGAACATTTAACGCACTCTAGTGGCGTTTCTAGAAACACCGAACCGGCTGTCTTGTAGAAGTAGAGGTCTACCGAAGTAGATGGAAAAGAGACCAGTAGAGTGTGACTGATTGTATGGTGTGATCTTGGAGTGGTGTTACGTTTTCAGTATTATCTTGTTGTGCTCGCCATGACGTTGGTTTGAAATTGTATTCCAAAATATTAATCCCGATGTTGGTCGCAGGACTGTGCCAATGTAGTTTTCATGCTTTTAACGAGGAGAGACTCCGGGGAGGCAATTCGTGGATACCGAAGAAAGCTTCAAACACGTTTGAAGCTTTCGAGGTCGTATTCATGGAACTATGAACCTGGACTCGTTGTCTTTTACTTTGTCACAAATCAGTTATTTGGTTGCGAATTTAAATAAGAAAAATTTTCGGGACAGCTGCCAAGAAATATCAGATGTAAGTAGACAAAAAACCTGTTGTACTACTGCATCTCTTATGCCCACCCCTTCCACTTTCTGTTCATCACACGCCGTCCTCGAAACAGCGCAATATGCTTCGTGAACATTATTGCCGATTTCATTTGAGCCCGTCCATTACGAAAAACTTTAGCATTACGAAAATTAACCGCGAATTTATGCCGAAGCTTTCACGCCTATTTCATTATTATTGATAACTTAGTACTTACGAGGTATGAAATACACCTTGAACTTAGCCTCTTTCCGTGATTTGTATCCGTTCCAACGTATTATTTCGAACGATGAAGCTCTTTTTCGTCTTTTAATGTACACATATCAGTCATTAAAAACAATGGTCTAGTTATTTGCCCAACAAATAAATATTTATGTACTTATTTTGCCCTTAGTTATTTTTGTATGTTCTGCAATTTTCTTTTTTCATACTTCTATTGTTGAAAATCTAGTTATATGACAGAGCCCGTGTTCTATACATTTACTTTTATATAGATATTTATTATAATAATAGTTTAACCTATTTTAAAACTGATTGTTGTATTGTAGTTGGTGCTGTGGAAGGGTCTGGAGGCAGACAGACACTTGCTGCGCTCTTTACTCTCGTGCATAGATTTTTCAACAGGAGAACCACCAGAATCAAGTGCGAAAGATTATTTTCAAGTGCAACTTCTGAAGCAAGAGTGTACTAATCTTCTTAGCAAACCTTCTTTTATTTCTAATCTGTGCTTTGCTATAGATCATCCATTTCACCAGCAAAAGGTTTTTTTATTTTACTTCTTATTTAGGTTAAGGTCATCATTACAAGTGTTCATATATATCTATCTATACATATATATGCATATATATACACATATAAACACTCCTTTTATTTCTAATATTATATATAATAAAAAGCATTCATTTTAACTAACTCCATTTTTACAGACTTTGAACCCATCGCCAAAGTTTTTTTTACGTTTAAAAAAGGTACTTGGCTTAACTCTGGTACAAGAAGTTGCATTTGCGATTGCATTGCTGCATTCTGAGAATTCTGAAATTTGTGCATTAGCCCTAGAGCACGTGCAAAAACAGCTGCCTGAATTGATTAAAAATTATATCAACTCTGAGACGAGCAATAAGCATCACGAGGAAGGATTGCACGATTCGTTACCTGAAGTTCTTCACCTTATATTATCGCAAGCTTTATACACAGCCAATCAATTTGGCCTTTCATCAGAAGCAAAAGAAAAATTTCTCAAGAATTTAAGGCGCGATTTTCCCCGTGAGCTGGTACCAGTGGTGCTAGCACCACTCTTGTATCCAGACAACGGGGAAACTCCGCAAGCCAAAATTGAATTAAACATGGCTGTCAATCAAATGGTAAAGCTAATAATGTTTGTCGCTTCGTAACTGTTGTGTCAAATTGAACACTAAATTTTAAACTATTTTATAATGTTTACATTTCAGGATGGGAATTCTCTGGTAGAATTGATTATGGAATTAGGATATGGATTTACTAGCAGTGTCGAAGAATGTAGATCAGCCTTAGCTGGCCTAGGTGCTCGAGAAATATCTCCAGCATGTGCTGCAAGAGTTCTAGGTCATATGGCACGAACTTGCAGTAATCTTGATGATGCTGGAGGTTTGCAATCATATTGGGGTAACTCGGGAGCAACACAAGACGCTAATAAAGAAAAATCTGCGGATAATGCTGCTCCTACTACTTGGAATGTTGAAGTGTTTATTCAAGCTTTAAAAGAAATTGTAAGCATAATTAAGAAACTCTCAATGACTAAAATATTAACAATAACAATATTAAGAATTTTAATTGTGTGCAGCATCAATGTTTACAAAGGTCATTACATATTTTCAGCAATCTACATTGTCTTGGAATGATGTGATAGTTAAGTTGGACCATGCTGAATTTATTATTAAAGACAGACAAGGATTGAGTTTACTAATCACTGGCTTAAGATTGGGATTGCAACATCAGGGGTACTTACCTGATATGTTTCCTGTAGAACTTTTTTATCGTCATTGGGATAACGTAGAAGGACAATTTTCTTTAGTACAACAAATCCTGAAGTGTCCTGACATATTTTGTTTTGCTGATTATCCATATCACTCTGTAACCGTGGATGTGTTGAAAGCAGCGCCAGAAAGTGATAGTAAGGAAGCACAAACATGGAGATCTTTGAATGTTGTTGAATTACTTTTACACATGGCAGAAAGAGGGCTATATGTATCGGTTCAAGAAATATTTAAGTGGCCCATTCAACACTGCCCCGATGTTCTTGTATTAGCGTTATTACAAATTAATGCACCTATTACCATATTGAGACAAGAATTGCTTAGTACATTGATGCCTATTTTTCTCGGGAATCATCCGAATTCTGCTGTTATTTTGCATCACGCGTGGCACGGAAATGCTGTTAAAATAAAATCTATTATTATGCATGCCATGGCAGAATGGTATATACGCGGAGATCACGATCAAACTCGACTGTCCCGCATCCTGGATGTTGCTCAAGATCTTAAAGCGTTGAGTCACTTACTTACTGCTCAGTCGTATCCCTTTGTTATTGACCTGGCTTGTTTAGCTTCAAGAAGGGAGTACTTGAAATTAGAGAAATGGCTGACAGACAAAATCAGAGAACACGGCGAAGTTTTCGTTACCGCTTGTGTAAAGTTTTTACAAAGGCGTTGCCCACAAGTAATGGGACCTGGCATAAAAGAAGATCTGACAGTTCCAAAAGCAAGTCAACTTCCTCAAGAAACATTGACAACCATGCTTGCTTGTTTGCAAGTGTGTGCTGGGTATGTCCTTTTTACGTAATTCTTAAAAATGTATTACATATTTGGAAACAATCGTTCAATTCTCAAATTAATATTACAGGGGTGTTTCTCAAGAGTGTTCAGAGGCAATAATGACTATGGTACAAAATTGTAATCTCATGTTGAGTAAGAGTACAATGAGTAGACCTCCACCACCAGGAGTTTTAAGACATCGGACATTAGAATCTTTTAATCCGGCTACGTTAGGAGGACCGGTAGATATATTAACTTACTTCAGTTGCATATATAAATCTGATTTATGTGCTACTGCATACTAAAATATGTTTTATTAATCTTTCATAGCTATTTTCTTCTAAGCAAGTAGACCCACTTGGAAATTTAAGTTCAAGTCTCGCATCTATGAATTTGGGATCTAGTCTTGGTCCTCCAAGCAGTTCTGCATTCAATTTACCTGGTGCTCTTGGACCTTTAGTGTCTGCACCTGGCTCTCCTTCGCGTCTCATGGGACCTTCTCCAAGTTCATTTCCAATCCTGCCAGTATCGTCTCAATTACATTCAGGACCAGTTGGAACACAAGGACCATCTGTCCTTCCTGGCAGTACAACAATTGGAAGTCTGGGTCGCCTCGGGCCACCAACAGGCATTGAAAAGGCAAGAATACCCGAAACATCGAACTTATTTCCTGACATGGCACAAAATGTTTCGAAAGAAATTGAGGACGAAGCGAATAGCTATTTCCAACGTATATACAATCATCCGCCACATCCTACTTTATCAATTGACGAAGTTCTAGATATGTTGAAAAAATTTCAAGATTCTGGTAGTAAAAGAGAAAGGGAAGTGTTCAATTGTATGCTACGAAACTTGTTCGAGGAATACCGCTTTTTTCCTCAATATCCTGATAAGGAATTACAAATCACAGCACAGTTATTTGGTGGAATCATTGAAAGAGGATTAGTTAATAGCTATATGACGCTTGGATTGGCTCTGAGATTTGTATTGGATGCTCTTCGGAAACCAGAAGGCAGCAAGATGTATTATTTTGGCATAACTGCTCTGGATCGTTTTAAGAGCCGTTTAAAAGATTACCAAACATATTGTGAGCACGTCAGGACAATTCAGCATTTCAGTGAGTTCCCACAACATTTAATTGAGTACATAGAATATGGATTACAGGGGCAGGAGCCTCCCACGAGACCTCAAGGTCCGGTTCTCCCAAAAACCTTAGCAGCTATCTTAGCACCCGTTACTACACCATATAAAACTATTACAACAACAACAATAACAACCAGTACTACCCAAACAAAATCATCCACAACGCCGACTGCATCCCTTTCAGCTAGAGTAAGTAAAATGCAAATTCTACATAAATTAAACCTCATCCATCACTCATTTCCGCAACTTACTGTATTCCTTGTGTGCCAAATTGACACAATGGTAAAACATCAAATAAAATTGGAACGATAAGTAATTAATTTTGCTAATTATTTTAGAGAGAATAAAGTAACAAATATTTACACAATCATATTGCTCGCATATTCGCGTTTCTTGAATTGTTCCACAAATGGTAGAATAACATCATCCTTTACATGAAAAATTTGTCAAATTGACACAAATGACAGACGAGGATTAATTTTATAATGCATATGTTTTCACTGAAGTTTATAATCTATTTGTTCGTTTTTAGCCTTCCATTGCAAATGCAACGAATATCGATACATTATTGGTAGCCACAGATAAAGAGGAAAAAATAACAACGCCACCCGAGGCTTTACAAGATAAAACAGCGTTCATTTTCAACAACCTTAGCCAATTAAATATGCAGCAAAAATGTGACGAAATTCGGGAAATCGTCACGGAAGAATATTGGCCTTGGATGGCTCAGTATCTAGTAATGAAACGAGCTAGCGTAGAATTTGGATTTCATCCTTTATATTCCAATTTTCTGGAATGTCTAAAATTACCTGAGGTGTATAAACTGGTTACTAGAGAGACGTTTAGAAACATAAAGGTACGTGAGAGATCTCACTTCTCATGCATAAGTTTTCAATTAATTCTAGAACACTTCTTAATTGATTGTAGGTTTTATTGCGAAGTGATAAAGGAATAGCAAATTTTTCTGATCGAACACTTTTAAAAAATTTAGGTCATTGGTTAGGAATGTTAACTCTTGGCAGAAATAAGCCTATTTTGCAGGTATTGTATACAATTTTTGTAACTTTATATATGTTAATTTATAATGATTAAAACTATAAATATAACATTCTTTTTTATTTCATCAGATTGATATAGACGTAAAAGGTTTACTTGTTGAAGCATATCATAAAGGCAATCAAGAACTCCTTTATGTAGTTCCTTTTGTTGCTAAAGTACTTGAAAATTGTGCAAGGAGTCGTGTTTTTCGTCCACCTAATCCTTGGACAATGGCAATCATGAATGTACTGGCAGAGCTGCATCAAGAACCTGATCTGAAATTAAATTTAAAATTTGAAATTGAAGTGCTTTGCAAGAGTTTAAATATCACCATTGTTGTAAGAATCATTAGCAATACAATTTCTTACAATCATGTTTGTATTTTGTTATAATAATACTGATCGATACATATTAATTTGCAGCAATTAAAGCCGGCACTTTATTTGAAAGATCCAGAAAAGTTACGAAATCTAGAGTCACAATTATCACATCCAAACAAGAAATCTGAAACAAATAACAATCCACCACAAACGCAAGGTCCTATTGAAGAATTAGTTGGTCCAACTACAACTGGAACAATAGTTCCACAAGCTGCTCCTGTGAATACAACACCATCTTTACCTACCGATCCGCCAGAGCCACGGTTTAATTATATGGATATATCTGTAAACATTGCTAATATTGCTCAGCATATTACCATTAATAATCAGGTATTGATCATTCTATGTCCAATTTCAATATCGTATTAATGTGTATCTGTTCTAATTAATTAATTTTTTTCAGCTACCGTTGTTCCAAACACATCCGCATTTAAAACAATTTGTTCGCCCAGCTGTTGAAAGAGCAATTCAAGAATGGATTGTTCCTGTTGTTGATCGCTCAATTAAAATAGCTCTAACTACTAGTGAACAAATTGTAAGAAAAGACTTTGCATTAGATCCAGACGAAGTTCGAATGAGAACAGCGGCTAGACATATGGTCCGTAATTTAACTGCTGGAATGGCTATGATTACTTGCCGTGATCAGGTAAAACTTGCGACAAATTTTCATACTCTACAAGTGTTTTCCTAGTTTTCCCTTTTAATTTGGCATTACCATGTATATCTGCTTTCTTTTAGGTTTTAGCATCAATTAGTACAAACTTAAAACAAGCTTTTCTTACTCCAATGATGGGCACATCCTCACCACCTAAAGAACTTGCAGAACAAGCAGCGAACGTGATAGCTGCTGATAATATGGAGCTTGCCTGTGCATTTGTACAGAAAACCGCCATTGAAAAGGCCATTCCAGAAATGGATAAGCGTTTGCTGAACGAAATTGAATTGCGAAAGATTGCACGCCAAGAGGGAAGACGATACTGTGATCCATTAGCCAAGTACCAAGCTGAAAGAATGCCTGAGCAAATCAGATTGAAAGTAGGAGGAGTTACCCCTCAGCAAATGGCTGTGTACGAAGAATTTGCGAGAAATATCCCCGGATTTTTGCCACTTTCCGAACGTGATACTCAAGCTCTATTGATGCCAAAACCTGTTACTGTAAGTATTGCATTATATGTATATGAAACTGTTAACTTTTATATTACTATGTCATGTATGTATACATTCACAGAGCACTTCTGTTTTAAAGGAACCTGCTGTAACTGCATTTGCTGCTAATCCTGCAATTGCGGTAGCAACAGCACAACAGGTAGCTGCATATGCAGCAGCAGTAAGTAACGATGAGGTGGGAGCAATGTTAGAAAAACTTGCAGCTGATGTTGAAGTATTACTCGCTGCAATGGGTCCAGCTGCACCTCCTCCACAACACGCTGCTCTTCATAGCCTACTAGAATCTATTATTTTAACACGAAGATCGAGGGATGCAGGCGCTGCTATGACATTACTCAAGAAGGTAATACATTATATTATTCAACACGTAAATAAATAATTTTCAGTTCACTATACCTACATTATATTATTGTAGGCTGTGGAAGGATTGTTGGATGGTCCCACGAGCGGCGTGACAGATTCCGAATTTATACTACGATATAGAGAGCTCCACTTACGTATTTTAAAGTGTCTTCAAGATCCACGTGCTTATGGCATGCAGTGGACAAACAAGCATGTTACTCGTTGTTTGACAGAATGCAGGGAAGAATTTCGATATAATTTCGAAGCTGTCGATTATCTCATAAGGTAAATATGATTTACTACAAAACATTTCTTAACACGTTAACCGCGGAGTCAATTTTGTCTCCTACTCCATTTCACTTTTTAAGTTTAAACACAAAAATACGCCTGTGCATAAACAAAAGACTTACTTACATTTTTCTTTAATTAGTTTCAATCAGTTCTATTAAGACAGTGTAAACATATTTTATAATATTATATGAATTATATATTATACGCTTTTGTAAATTCGATACCATTGGTCTTCAGGTACTAACATAGCGTTTAACCTTTAATAACATTTTTTTTTATTTGGATACAAATGAGTTTTTTCGTATTGTTTGCAGATCTCATCTAATTAGTCTTCCACAGTACGATTTGGCTTTAGCTCAAGCTATGGATTCTGGGAATGCCATGGCGACAATGTTCGCAATGCAGTTGGTGCAACTTTATTTAATTGATGAAAGACAAACTACACACGTTACCGAATCCGACTTGTTTCATACAATTGAAATACTGGCTAGAATGGCCCATCACAGAGCACCACCGGAAGGGTTATTATCTAACAATATATATTTCAATTTGCATAAAAATTCATTGACAACGAGATGAAATAAAACTCTTATCTTTTTTTTATAGTATTTTACTATTCAGACTGACCAGTTTAATCGAATCGTTGCGCGTTAATCACGATCCAGGTGTATTAGCAGACAGAGCACCAGCTGGACCAACAGCACACATACATTCTGGAATTCTGCAGGTGAGAGTAAGTAAATCCCGCCACTCATAAGGTTTTTAGAACTGTATGCACGTATGTATTCACAATTTATGATATTTATTTTTCTTTACAGGCGCGTGATTTTGATGATCCGCCAGGATTGATGGAAAAGACAGAATATCTGCTTCGCGAATGGGTATCGATGCATCATAACCCAACGCACGCGCGTGATCCCACGAAAGCTTTCGGAATGTTCGTTCATCAAATGAACATGCATGGCATTTTGAAAACCGACGACCTCATAACAAGATTTTTCAAACTGAGCACACAGATGTGCGTTGATTTGTGTTATCGTGCTCTAGCCGAGACTAACGCAGCTCCATCCGTCGTTCGTGCAAAGTGTTTCCATTCATTGGACGCTTTTGTCCGTTTGGTCGCTCTTCTGGTGAAACATTCTGGCGATAGTACAAATACTCATACGAAGATCAATCTTTTAAATAAGGTACTGGGAATTGTTGCTGGTGTATTACTGCAGGATCACGAAATACGCGGAACCGACTTTCAACAGTTGCCTTACCACAGAATCTTCATTATGCTCTTCTTAGAGTTATGTGCTCCCGAACCAGTATTGGAAGCAGTAAATTACCAAGTACTGACTGCTTTCTGTCATACTCTGCATATACTTAGACCGGCCAAAGCTTCTGGATTCTGTTACGCTTGGCTAGAGTTAGTCTCGCACAGAGTTTTCATTGGGCGTATGCTCGCAATTACACCGCAACAAAAATGTTGGGGAATGTACGCCCAGCTTCTGATCGATTTGTTCAAATACTTGGCGCCTTTTCTTCGAAATGCCGAACTTGCAAAGCCTGTCACTCTGTTGTACAATGGGACTCTTCGAGTGATACTGGTATTGCTACACGATTTCCCAGAGTTTCTTTGCGACTATCATTACGGATTTTGTGATGTAATTCCTCCCAACTGTATACAAATGAGGAATCTGATTTTAAGCGCGTTTCCAAGAAATATGCGCTTACCTGATCCGTTCACACCAAACCTGAAGGTCGATATGCTACCAGAGATAGCACACGCCCCACGAGTACTAACCAACTTTGCGTCCATGATACAACCGCTCAGTTTCAAGAAGGAGCTAGATTCATATTTAAAGGCACGCGCCCCGGTCACCTTTCTTTCTGAGCTGCGCAGTAATCTACAAGTATCTCAAGAAGCTGGTGTTCGTTATAATAGTCAGTTAATGAACGCCCTAGTACTTTACGTTGGTACACAAGCTATAGCTTTCATCCGTAGCAAAGGGCATACTCCAAATATGTCTACTATCGCACATTCTGCACATATGGATATATTCCAAAACTTGGCAGTCGATCTTGACACGGAAGGACGTTATTTGTTCTTAAACGCGATCGCGAATCAGCTACGGTATCCCAACAGTCATACACATTATTTCAGTTGCACACTTTTGTACTTGTTTGCCGAAGCTAACACCGAAGCGATACAAGAACAAATCACAAGAGTCCTCCTGGAGAGACTCATTGTGAACAGACCTCATCCATGGGGCCTGCTCATCACCTTCATTGAACTTATCAAGAATCCAACATACAAATTCTGGACGCACGAGTTTGTTCACTGTGCACCAGAAATGGAGAAGTAAGTGATCGTGTACTTTCGAACGATTTGGTATTTGATGTTTCACTGTTCATCATATTTTGTGACTATTCCAAATTTTCATTGTTTCAGATTGTTCGATTCGGTTGCTAAATCGTGTATGGTTCAACAACTACAACCCACTCCGGAACCGGAAATCCCAAAGCCATAGGACGCTTTATTTTTCATTGTCGATTTGTGTACAGTAAAATGAAGGACCGTAATTAATAAGAATCGCGTGTAAAAAGTTGTTAATGTACGAATAGATGTACTATACTTTGGGTTTAACTTTTGGTGGATAGATACTGAATAATCGTATATTAAGTGTATCGATTCGACTAGAATAAGTGAGACTACTATTATGTTAATATTTTAATAAAAATATTGTTGCATCGATCGAAAAAAGCAACGAACATTCAACCTCACAAAACGTGTCTTTCGAACAATGTACTTGAAACAGTATGTTACCATGACATTGTAATATTATAGCACAAATGTCAGTATAATGCGTATCATAATGATGGAGGGAGTAAGTCAAGAATAACAAGGGTGTTCAGAAGTAATAGTGAATTTTTGTAGGTTAAAACCAAGTATAAGTGTACTATGAGTAAGTGGTATATGAAGTCAGTACCAAAATTAATACGTTGTGCTATGTAAGTCATTTTAGGGAGTACTTGCAGAATGTATGGTGCATTTGGAAATCTGTAATATAGTACATAATTACTAGTATACATTGATGTAATTTTTTAAGAATTGTAGCTATGAAAAGATAAAAGCTGATTAATTAAATTGTGGTTTACGTAATTTTTTGCTATAAATACGAAGTAATGGTTTATAATTTCCGCTTATTAAATAATTTATTAATATTTTTTCTATATACATTATTTGTACACAATTCAGAGTTGGTATTGTCGACGTTACACAGCATGCTGATCACGTGTAGCATGATAAGAGTCTCTTTCCTTATCAGGAAACTTGGTTGGCAAATTAGGACTATGTAGGTGGCATTTTGCTGGGAACCTCATACCTGCCACATCCACTTCGTAGTCTCCTGATAATACATATTCGTTTGACACTTCTTGGGGCCGTCCTTGCGAGTCAAAGTTTTGTATAAATCCAAGGCAAACCTATTATGAAATTTATTAATCATCTCGTAAATAAGATAATGCGTGTTTACAGTTTTTACATATTTTCTTACATAAATTTGTTATTTACAAATTAATATTAATACACGCGGTTACGGTTTAATTAAGAATATCGTATTTATACCTGTTTTCTAAATGTGAATCCGTAGCCCGTAGTAGTTGTCATTCCACAATATTTTCCGTTTCTAAAAATGGGTTCACTGCCCCAACACCATGTATCCAATTCAGAATCGTGATCGTTTAATAGTAACTGCACGTACTTGCGTTTTACACCTTCCTCTCTCTGTCTTAAAAGAGCATCTCTTCCAATAAAGTTTACTGCTTTCTACGGTATACGAAAATTTGCAATGTTATCAAATCTAATATATTTTATAAATGTACGAGATACTCACATCGAGCTTTACTCTCCAAGCTCTTCCACATTCCAAAGGTGTCGTAAATGTATCTAAATCCTGGCCCCAAAACGCATAAAACTTTTCCACGCGTAACGCTCGCGTTGCATAATATCCAGCATGGTTTAATCCATATTTGGCTCCAGCGTCTACTAATCTTGTATAAACGTGTAATGCAAACTACAAATGTGTAACATACATATTACTATGATGCACCAAAGTATTGAAAGCAATACAAGTTTCTTGTTTTTTTTTTTTTTTTTTAATGGATGTATACCTCATTTGGTATGTATAAAACATAGCCAAGTTCTCCAGTATGAGTTAGATTCATTGTGCGTATTCCGTTAGCAAGTCCAACATCTAATTCCTTTTAAAAGAATAAATGTACAATAAAAATATTTTTAATTACATATATAATCATAAGGCTAATAATTACTTTAAAAGTGAAAAATGGAAAATTTCTGGCGTTCAAGTTAGTATCAGTTAATTCTGAAAGTAATTGTCTTGTAGCAGGACCCATAATACAGATTGCTGTATATGCAGATGTTACATCAGACACTGCAACGGAACCATCAGCAGGTAAATGGCGATTAATCCAATGTTTACAGCGCGTTTGTTGAATAGTGGGGGCGATCATCATGTAACTGGAATATTAAAGAAATAATAATATAGCTGAATATTGTATTTCAAAGTTTAAGTACACGAGCACTACTTACTGATTAGGAGCTATACGTGCTAAACTGCAATCATTTTCATAGCCTCCACGATCGTTTTGCATACCTGTGTGAATAATACTTCCTACTGGCACATCTACATCATTTGAACACAAGTATTGCAATAGATCTACGACTTCCAAATCATTTGACTAAAAAATTCCACAAGTTATGATATATAATTCTGTATATTTCTATAGTATTCAGAAAAATATATCCTACCCATAAGTCAATTTTGGTGAAAGACGAATAATCGCTAAGTCCAACTCTTTCACGACAAGCAGCATATTCATTATTTACTGGTTCAAACCAAGGTGGTTTACTAAATGTATTTGTATATGCTATCTTATACCTTTGAAATCCATCAGGTGCTTCCAAATCTGTGTAGCAAAGCAATCTGTATAATAAAATTCAGTTTTTCACTTTTGCAATGAGATTATTTTAAATAACGATCTGCGTTTATCATGCGACAACTTCAATCTAGAAATTACAAATTTCTTTGTTTGAATACATATAACAATAGGCTTACCTTTATCATCATCTAATTGAAACCAGGTTGGTCGTTCATATCCCATTACCTGTCCAAATATGGCTCCTGCTTCTTTAAGTTTTGGATAAATTGGTGACATTCTTAAATTTCTGCCTGTTTTAAATTCGTGATGCGGGTATTGCAATGCGTAATGCATGCCAGGAACTTCTTTTACTCGGTCACGTAAAAATTTCCGATTGTTATGAAGACCCAAAAAACGTGATACATCTAATTCATACATATCTAGGGATGTTGATCCATTAATTATTAATTCTGCTGTTGCTCGTCCAACTCCACCAGCTGCTGATATACCAACCTGTAAATTATGTATTATACACATGTAAACTACTATTTCTTTACCAAAGGTAGGACAAGAGAAGTAGTACTGGTTGAGATTCATACAAAATAAATATAACATAATTTAAACTAAATAATAAAATTATAAACAAAGTTCATCTCTGGGCTATGAAGCCAAAATAAAGTACTTACAGTTTTCATACCAGCAGCAACGTAATAATTACGTATTTCTGGAGCTTCACCCACTATCCATTTACAGTCTGGAGAAAATGCTTCAGGCCCATTAGATAATCTTTCCAAAACCGCATCTCCTAAATCCGGAATTCTATGAAGCATTTGTTCGAGTAAAATGTGAAAATGGTCCCAATCTTCTGGTAAAAATCTTTCATTTGTGTTTTCTGAAACATAACTTCTTTTAGATTTACATCTATATCATTATATATATTACATCTAACCAGGTATTGTTCCATCTTCAAATGCCGGCTTTGCAACTGGTTCAAAACCGCCAGCTAATAGGCTTCCGTTATTTTCTCGAAAATAAATATAACCATCTAAATCTCTTACAACTGGAATCATAGGATCTAAACCATCGATAGGTTGTGTGTGTAAATAATAATGCTCAACAGGATGAAGTGGTACCTGAGTAGTACATATTAGGAAAAGTTTCATAATTTATATAAACAGACTTTAGTTGACAATAATTACAAGAAGCCTACCTTCACATGTGGTTCACTTAATTTACCAACATTGCGTGCCCAAAATCCAGCACAATTGACAAAGTGTTCACATTCAATGTCACCAAATGTTGTTTCGATAGCTTCAATTCTACCATTTTGTGTAACTACTTTTGTAACTTTGCAATTCTCAAATACTTTAACACCTATAAAATTTACAAATCGAATATATCTATAGATATATATTAATTAGCTTATAAAAAGCTCATAAAAAGTTAAATATACCTCTCTTTTTTGCTTCTGCTATTAATGTTAAACAAATCTGATATGGATCTCCTACTCCATCATCTGGTATCCATAATCCGCCAACTAAATCATCTACTCGCAATAAGGGACATATTTCTTGTACTTGCTTTGGTGTAACTAAATGGCATTCAATGTCTCGAGATCTGAAACGATTTCAAATTTGTTTTTTGACATTTGCATTTGCTTTTTATATTGAAAATTTACAATGATATTTCATTTATAGTTCAATTATATGTGTAACTTTAATCACTTACATAGACTGCGCTTTCATTCGTCTAAATACAGTCATGCGATCTCTTGTGCGCGCTAAAGAAAGACTGCCACATTGCTTCCAACCTGTTGCTAAACCTTTCTCTTCCAATTCCTTGTATAAAGCTATACTATCTTGAGCAAGTTTCACTTGTGCCAAACTTGGCTTAAATGCTCCGACTAATCCTGAAGTATGCCACGTTGTTCCACCGCCAATTCTAAGTTTAAGGAATAAAGCAAATAAATTAAATTTTACAGAATGTATATATGTTGTATTTTTAGAAATTGTATAAATTAAAACAAACATTTACCTGCCACTTTCTATAATAACTGTTTGATCACCTAATCCCATGAGTGAAAGATGATATGCAACTGCACCACCCATAACTCCACCACCGCATATAACAACTTTTACATCTTTAGGGAGTGGATCGTCGACATTATCGTTTGTTATTACTGTAGATTTAGAACTGCTATGTCTTACTCTTTGGTGATTATTAAAAGCAAAGTTGCTCCATTTTGATACATACTTTTTACAAAGTGTCTTTGAATTATGCCACATTTTAATTAATGTAAATCTGAAACGTTTGATTAACTACAAGTAAAAGATAACACAAATTTGAATTCATGAATATTTTTTGTACATGTAAATTTAAACTCATTTGAGGTTAAAAGGTTATAAAATTCAAAATATTCTAATATCATACCTATTCTGAAATACAATTGACTTCGTTGATATTTAAAAATTCAAAATACATATCTGCTTATGGTCTGAGAGATTATACGTGCTCTTCTCAGTATGTATTTATATCTATTTTTTTTTAAGAAAACAGATCTATTTACGTATAAAATATTCTTGAAAATTGAAGTGCTTTATACAATGTAAATACAAAGTATTTACATACAATTATGGCTTATATTTAAAATTTCATTGTGTAAATATTATGTATAAACTGAACACTTATTCTGTAACAGTTAAAGATAATAAAGGTTACGTATTTATGTGGAATGTCAATTTATTGGATAGATATTAATATTATAATCTTATTCACTTGGAATACATTACGGAATATATTCATGTAAAAAAATATATGAGTATATACTAAATATAAATTATACTTTGTATTTAAATGATTTAAAAGGAAACGTTTGGTATTGACAACTATATGTCATAAATTTCTAATAGCAAGATGGTAAAGTACATAACTAAATTTTGAAAACTGTTAAAGAATAGAATTGAATCGACCAAATTAATAAATAATCACAAAAAAATCATCTAATAATTATTTTAAACAAATTAATTATAATTTTAATATAAGTAAAACAAAGCATTATATTCAAATCATGTGTAATGTATATGTACACAATAATGGAAAGTGCGAATGGAATTAACTTACAACTATTATAAAGTATTTAGTTTAGATTAATACGACGAATTATATATTTGGTTAAACAAAAAATTCAATGTATACTTTATTAGTCATATAATTTACAAAATACAGTAGTTGACATTTTGTCTTCAAAGTAATTTACAAAGTGCCTATTTTTATATATAAATTTTTACAAATTTGTTAGCTGCATATGGTTTTAAAAATATAATGAATGTATCATCCTTATTATTTAGTGTGTTAACCATTCCAGATATGATGTGGATATTTACTACTTCCCAACATTTTAAAAAAATAGATTTTTAATAATACATACCATTTTATAATATGTATAATACTTAATAACAGTGATTGTTATCTATATCATCGGTAAAAGTGTGATGTATGGTCAAAAATATTTTTGAGATTATCTTGTACATAAATATAGTTTGCGTATATGTTACATATAAAAATTAATATCGTGAAACATTTGTTGTGACTAAGGCTATCAAGGCAATTTTTGTTTGTACATTTGGCAGTGCACAAAATTTTGTCGTGATGAGGTTATGTGCATATTATAATATAATACAATGTCAAGATTGTTTTAAAGTGAAATGCAATGAAAAGACATTCTAGTATTAGGTTCCCTTATCTCCTGTAACGACCAAGGTAAGTTTTGCAGTTAGGGCAACTGTGGTGAACATCCATACACTCATCAATACAGCAGGGAATCAAACAGCATCCTAGCCAGCCCCTGTTGAAATACAAAAATATGAGAATGTTCTATATTATTGAGTTTTTAATTGAAATATATTTATGCATACCCCATTAATGCAATAACAACACCAGATATATAAGCAATCAGACCAGGTTCTGTTTTGGTTGAAGTATCAATTTCTGACTGACAATTTGGACAAATTGTATGTGTCGAACCTGATCCAAGTGGAACAATTGTTGTTACTATGGTTGGTCCAGTGGTATCTAAAAAATGAGTAATTTTTCTCAAATAATTCTTTATTCCTTCAATATCTTTGAGCAAGATATACAGTGAGTCTCAGTTAAAATTGTACACTATATAAAATTATGTTTCACATACAAATTACATCTGAAGACAATATGGGACAAAAATGTAATAAATATACATTGATGTGTGTATTTAGAATGTATCTATGTATATTTATCATATGTAGTCTGGATAGAAAACAGTTTTAAAATTATTCGAATGAAATATTAGTGTATTGATAAGTTTCCCCGATTAATATTTTAAAAATCAGTAAAAATAATTCAATTTTTTTAATGAGTACAAATTCTCAAATCAATACAAATGATCACTTTATCTCTGTGATAATTTGTCGCTCACAATATAGTGTTTTACCCAGAAATGTAAAATTTTTGCAAATGATTTGAATTTAATGATTAACGGCTGTAAACCATATTTTCATATGTAGTGTACAATTTTAGCTGTGACTCACTAGATATAGTACAAGAACATACTTATGTAACATATGTACATGTTTAAATAAGATATTTATATACATAGTGTATAAACATACAGGTTTCTGCAGGTGTAAAAGGACTAGCAGGTGGAACACCGCCCATTGTCTCTGAATAACCAGGTGGTGCATAAGGTGGTGGTGGTCCATTTTTGTACATGATGTTCTGGTCTTATTTATACACACAGTATCTATAATTAAACTAAATTACGTAACTATGCATAAAGGGGCAAACTAAGTGATTAAATATTATTATTAATTTTTATTTATTAATAATTTCAAATATAGATAACTAAAAGCTTTAATTATGCAATTATTGTACGTAGAAGATGCTTTTGTAAAATTTGTAATGAATAGGCAACTTGTATTTTTTAATTAATGAGTTACGTGTACCTAAATAATGAAAACACTGTCAAATGATCACTGCATAATTAATAAAGTTGACAATTTTCTCCACAAACTTATTAACAATAATTGAATTGTCAGAACATTGTAAAATTAGTTTAGAACATGAATCATCTAATCTAACTACTTATTCGAATGAAAAACAATGATTGTCCTAGAAATGCGTTGTCTGATTGCGAAATTTAATGTCACGATTGACATCCTTGCCAATTGGAGAAAAAATATGACACATTCGATGATCCTTCATTAATGATTATGCGTTCGCGCAGTGTGCAATTAATTATGCCTACCTTAATAATAAGAATAAATTAATCGTTGCTCAATTATTTAGACGATGTGTGAACAATATCTAAATACGAATTCTGTGTATGCTTTTATAGTTTTGAAAGTGTAAACACAAGAAAGATGGTAAAATATCCTTATGCGTGAATATAGATGGCGTAGTACAAGTTTCATGAACATTCCATTGAAGTTACATACATATTGATTATTTGAAATTTTCACATCCCTAGATTTTATTCACGTTTTGTGTAATGTAACAAAATAAATAATCAATAAATTACTATTTGATTGTATTAAGAATATCTCCACGAATATATTTGCAATTTGTATTGCAAACACTGCATTATATATTTTTTTTCGATTGGCTTACTACCTAATGTATCGCGAACAGTGTCATGCAACGACTAACGACAAGCATTGTGCGCAATGTGAACAAGGCTTAAGGAATCAATATCGTTTTATAGCGCATATCTATGTATATCTAAACCATAGATCAGAGCGTGGTATTTAATCTTACTTGACACAATAAACAATCATTTGTCCAGTGTGAAGGAGGAACAGATGTTCAGTGATAGTGTATATTATTAATTTTCGTTGATCTGCTCTCAACGAAACTCATCAAGACACGCTAATCAAGCGTAGAAAGAGAGAAAAACCTTAAAATTGCACGTTCCTTTATCGAATTTTTTTCATAATATCAAATATTTTTTTCGATTTCCGTCATGTTACAGATCTGATTCTCTATAACAAAGTGTTGGTCCATTACTATTTTAAATTTTAACTTATACCTTTTGTAACAATGACAAAAGAAATCAGGTAAAACATTAACTTATTTTTTTTTAAATACTAAAAACGTGTATGATGCCGTTTATTATCATTTAACAGGAATTTATTTCAATAACTCTAAAAAATGGTGCTAAGTCGAAATGATAAAAGAAAAAGAAAAGAAGGAGATCTGGTGGATCTTATGGAACCACTATCAGAGTCTCCAAAGAGGTAAGATTATACTGAAAACTTTTACTTTAAATGTCCATTTCATAGAACCTACAAATATTGTAATATAAGTATTTGCTTATATTTTAGAGAACACAAAATCTATTCAGTTTAATAAAGTAAAGAATGAATTATAAATTTATAGTTACTTTCTCACACATAATCTTTCTTACAGAACCAAAATACGAGCACAAAGAAAATTTGCACAAGGTGCAACCGCAGTATTTAATCCTTCGCATACTCCAATTAAGGACAAAGAAAAAGCCAAACCACCAATTACAACGGAATTAATAACACATAAACGACCGAATACAGTGGATTTTTTAACGTTTCTATGCTTCAGAGGTTTATACATTTATTATGATTATAAATATAATATTTATAAATGTTCTTTGTTAATAATTTATATTAAAAATCTTCGTTTAGGAAAATCAATTTTACCTCCAAGTTTGAATTTCTTCAATGTCAGTAACAAAGAAGAAAAACCAAATGCCAAAACAATGCGTGTATCAACAGACAAAGTTACATCTTCATCCAGTACATCTGCTGACAATCAAAAACCAGATCCAAGCCAAAAAACTATCACCAAGATAAAATCAATTATTACAGACAAAAAGAATAACACGTTACAAAAGAGTATTAATAAATACAAGACTACAACGTCTACTGTACAAGCGCTTAAGAAAAAGTATCAAGGACAACGTCTTGCCAAGCAAAGAATAAAGAATAAGTTTAAAACATCTTGTGTTATGAGAACAAGATCTTGTACAGAAAGAACACTTTTAAAGTCTACAAATAAACTGGCGCCAAGAAAATTTCTGCCAAGGATTGAAACTAAAAGACTTGGTTTACGAAGTAGTGTACTTACAGATAAGACAAAGAAAACTTCTCCAAAAGTAAAACCTATGCCATTAAAACCAAAGAAAAAAGCTCTTATAAAACAGAAAAGCAGCGATACATCCGAATCAGAATCTTCATCTGAAGAGGAAGAGGAGCAACCTTCAGAGAAATCAGTACCACAAGTAAAACGTACGGTACAAAAAACTGTTCAGAAGAAAATCTGTACAAGAAGCAAATCCGAAATGAGAAGAATTACTCGTTCCCATAGTGGAACAGTTTCCCCAAAAAATCTTTGTAGAAGACCATCTAGAAAAACTAAGGAAGCAGCAGCAGAATACATGGAAATTCTAGGAAGAAAACTTGTGAGTCCAGACTTGGAAAATGATGATAATGTCTCTATGGATAGTTTTCCAGAACTGCCAAATGCACGTAAAATTGCACAAACTGAAAGTGAAATTAAAACCAAAGCGAAACAGCCAATTACGAAAACAATTAATAAAACTAAAGATGGTAAGATTACCTCCATCCAAAACGCATCTAATAAACGACTAGACAAAACTAGAACTAGCAAAATTACCTGTAAAAGTAAACGACTAATAAGAGTTCAGAAATATTGTGAAATAGATACTGACGAGGAATCTGTTACATTCAATGAAACCAATAACACTAGACCAGTCACAAGAAGAAGCTTAGGAAAATTAAATAAACCTGTTAGTAGATCTCTCAGATCTTCCTCTAAGACTGTAGTTACGCGGGTGGAAATTCAAAACAATGTAAACATTAAATCAAAATCTCAGGTTCAAAATAATCTAAGGTTCAATAAGGAAAAATTTATAATGAAACGTAAACGAGAACAAAATTTTAATAAACCACCTTCCGAGAAAGCTAGTGGATCAAAGCAAAAAGTAACAAAAAACACTGTTAATGAAAATACAGATTCTGATGAAGAAACGTTAGGTATGCTACTTAATAAATTGAAAAGAAAGAAAGAAATTCATGAACAAAATGAAGTTACCGCTGCTAATGAAAATCATGAAATTAGCAATGATAATGAAAATAATAATGCTGTTGTGAATGAAAACGAGAATGAAAATGACAATGACAATGACAACGACAATGAAAATGATAATGATAACGAAAATGATAATGAAAATAGTAATGAAAATGATAATGATAATGAATATAGTAATGAAAATGATAATGAAAACGATAATGATAATAATATTGACAATAGTAATGACAATGACAAAGCAGATGACAATAATGCAGATAAAGTTGTAGAGCGTACAGATGAACATTCTGTGAAGATCGATCTTTCAAAAGCATCAGACGATGAGGAATCTTTTCGGGGGTTTTCAAAGAAAGCAATATCAAAAGTATTGAACTCTTGTCAGACACACGTTAATGCTAATCTTCTTGTTACTGAAAAATCCACTGGAAAGTTGGAAATAATTGAAACAGAAAACATGGAGAACGTAGATGCACCTAAAGAAGCTGAAATTAAGGATAAATCTTTACCAATTAAAAATTCTTTCCCTGCTGCGAGTGTATCAAATGGCGAGTGTATTAAATCTGAAAAAGGTCAAAAAATGAAATCGGAAGTGTTCAATGAATTGGAGTCACAAACAACATTAATAACCAGTACAGAAAAAGAATATCTTCACAAAACAGAAATTTCTTCCACAAACGTTGTAGACATGTCTCTATCAACATTACATGTAAGAAAAGAAAAAGTAAACATGTCAACCGAACAGATTGAGAAATGGTTGAATGAAAGTTCCCTTGCCAAAGAAGAGAGCAAGTTAGAAATGGAGAATGTATCTATGTTTAAGTATGAAATGTGTGAGAAAAAGAGCGATGTCTCACATTTATCTATTTCAACGAAAATTCAGCATTTAGTAAGGCCAGTGAATGTCACACTTTCTAAATTAGCAGAAAAAGCAAATATGAAAGATCGTTTAAGTATACAGAACAAGTATGTCCCTATTAAAACAATGGATTCACAATCTGTTGATACAAAACAACAAAATGAATCTGCTAGTGGCGTTAATAAAAATAATGTAGACCTTAAAGAAATTACTAAAGGAAAAGATACAAAGCCAAATAAGGACTCCAGTCCTGGGGAAGACAATGACGCAGCATTAAAATCCGATCACAGTTCAGGAGATGGATCATCGGAGAAAAAGTTACCACTAGAAAAGAAATCTATATTTCAACCAAGAAAACCATTTTTACCAAAAGTTAAAGAACGTAAAACAGTAACTCCTAACGCAAATGCATTTTCTCCGGAAAATGAAAGTAGCGTTTACGCGTTTGAAAGTGATACTGAAGTTCCTGTTAATACACCTTTTAGACGTAAAATTCGCGAATCTAGTAAGTTATCGAATGCATCACCGGAGAATGATACACATAAAAATGTAGACAAACTCAACAAAGATGATAGTCAATCAGAATCTAAGGAGACTCCTCCTAGTAGTATACCTCCCAAAACTGAAAATAAAATAGTAAAATCGATAAATACATCAAATTCGTTATTAAATATTAACAGGTTTGAGTTACCTAAGAATTTTGCTACTTTAGCCAATATACAAGTTTTACCATTGGATAAATTAACAACAACTTGGAGCAATGTGAACTGCAGTGCCTCGATAGCTGTTCAAGTGAATCTTGATGATAATGCACAAGCACAAGAACAGACAGAGGAAAAAGATGCGAATCAACAAAAAAGCACTGAAACATCTACTCAAACTGAGAGCAGTAATGAAAATGATGATGAAAACGAAGGTCAACTATTTTACATACCTTTGCAAGCAGTTACAAGAAATGGACCAAATTTAGTTCAAGGACAACAATTGATTCAAGGTGTAGCTGTTAAACTTGGTACCGAGGGCCCAAATGGACCTAATCAGAAAGTTCTTTTGAGAGCAAAGTTAGTTACTAAACCGCCATCATCGATTGCGCGTTGTCCTCCTATAGGTACAGTGCAACCTACAACACGTACACCACCAAACTCAACTTTATTATCAGCAGACAATCCATTACCATCTACTTCATCCAGTACAACTTCAATTATGGCTGCACCAAATTCTGAAATTCAACCATCTTCCCCATGTAAAAGTGAAACTACACTACGAACATCGAGTAGGCAGAGCAGCAGATCTGTAGCAACAGAAAAATTAACAAAATCTCCAAAAACTTCTAGGGAAAGAAAAACATCTATCGATTCAAATAAGAATGGGAAGAGGTAAAATTATAATTGTGTAGATAGACTATAATCCTGCTAAAACATTTTTCTTACGAATATTTATTCTTACGCTTGTATATTTCAGACTTCAAATTAAATCTAAACAGAAAAATACTGTAATTTGTTCTCCAACAAACAATGTAACTTTTCCGAGTGCGAAAAATGAAAACAATGAAGCACGTTTAGTTGAAGCACCAACATTTCAGCCTAGTGAGAAAGATTTTCAAGATCCTTTAGAATATATAGACAAAATAAGGCCAATTGCAGAGAAGTTTGGAATATGTAGAGTTGTGCCACCACCTAATTTTAAGGTAAAATTCATGAACATACGATTTTTAAAATTAAATATGCATATATCTATATATATGAGAGAGAGTACACGAAATTACCTTCCTCATTTGTCTTTAATTTATATTTTAGCCGGAATGTAAGGTATCAGATGACATGCGGTTTACTGCATACAATCAGTATGTACATCGTATGCTTCATAGATGGGGACCTAACGTAAAAGAAATGATGGCTATTAAGAAATATTTAGCTACACAAAGCATAACTCTCACTCATCCACCTTGGGTAATATTTTTTTTATGATCATTGTCTTAAAATATTTTTCTTGATATGTTTTGTAATACCATATTTTTTATAGATTGGTGGGATGGAAGTTGATTTGCCTCACTTGTATCAAACAGTTCAAAGTTTAGGTGGATTAAAAGAAGTCATTGAGAAAAAGAAGTGGCAAAAAGTAGCTGATGGTATGAAAATACCGAAGTCTGCTCAGGATCGTGTAACTAAATTAGATGACATTTATTGTAAATATTTATTACCGTATGACACATTATCTCCAGGTATCTATAATACATATGCAGGTGACGGGAAAGGGTAATTCATTTTCAAATTACTAATCAGTTACTCGATTAATTTAGAGGAACGAGGTAAATTGTTTGATGAAGTTGAATCAGAATGGATGAAACGGGAAAGCAGAGCGTTACAAAGACAAAACGCACCCATCAATGATAATGAGGAAGATGAAGAGGACGATAGTTCTGATGAGTTTGAAGAATGCATTGTAAAAGTACGTATGTTAAAAAATATTTGGTAAGTGTGGTTTAACGTCGTTTTTAATGCATAAAACTATGTGAATCAACAGGGTAGAAATATGCCGTTAAATGCTTTCTACCGTATTGCGAGAAATACGCAACGTATGTGGTTCGGTGAAAACCAGCGATCTGGAAACGAAACTGAGGGTGCTTCCGCTGATGAGGTTGAAAGAGCATTCTGGAAGCATGTTGCAGAAAGGAAGCGACATGTCTGTGTGCATGCTGCAAGCATTGATTCTAGCGGTCGTGGTTTTGGATTCTCCGTTGCCAAGAATAGTCCGTTTGCTAGACACCCATGGAATCTTAAAGTGCTTACAAACAATGCTGGTTCCGTGTTAAGGGCGTTAGGTCCTATAATGGGTACGCAAACATATTTTCTTTCTTTTTCGCTTTCCTTTTTTTAATATTTGTAATTTACAAGAAAAACGCTAGCTAGTAATAGCGTGGACATTCTGTATGCTATATTCATACGTTTCTACAAACTATTTATTTTCTTTCTAAATTAATAATGTTCTTATTTATAGGTGTGACAGTACCAACACTCCATGTTGGCATGCTATTTAGTGCATGTTGTTGGTACCGCGATCCTCACGGTCTTCCATGGATAGAGTATTTACATACGGGTGCTAAGAAAATCTGGTATGGTATACCAGACGAGCATAACAATAACTTTAGGGAAGCTCTGTCAAAAATGGTGCCACGATATTGTAAAAATAAAACTATATGGTTACCATCTGACACAGCAATGGTTCCACCGGAACTATTGGTTAATAATGGAGTATCACTATGCCAGACTGTACAAGAACCAGGCCAATTTATAATTGTGTTCCCCAAAGCATTTACATCAAGTATATGTACTGGTTATGTGGTATCTGAAAGTGTTTACTTTGCACAACTGTCTTGGTTAGAAACTGCTGAACAAGTATTTAAAGTAAGTAAACAAGTCCTATTTTCAATATTGGGTATTGAAAGATAATTATGTAGCACTATAAAAAAAAGTAATGTAATGATGAAATGGTTTCTCTATAACTATTTTAGGATATACAGGATAGCTGTGAACCATCTATATTTTCATTTGAAAGGTTGCTATTTAACATTATTAATGACTCTAGATCCCATATAGATGTAATGAAACAGGTAAATATTATAAGAGATTGCTAATTATATCGCATTGTCGGTTACTTATGATATGGTCTTTAACTATAATAATTACATTTCAGATTTTACCAAGTGTGATTAAAATTCGAGAGAAGGAAATAACTTACCGAAAACAATTAAAAGCAGTAGGTCTTACAAATACAGAAAGATTACCATTACCAGATAGTGGAAAACGAAAGAAAGGGAAAAAAGTAAAGGAAGATGATGGTGATTTTGAATGCGAAACTTGTAGAGCTAATCTATTTGTTTCATTAGTTAGTAATTCGCAAGATGATAGTGTTTATTGTCCACCACATGCATTGCAATTACTTAATAGGAAGAAGCAAGCTTTAAAACACTGTACTTTGATGTATACGTACAACGAGGTAAAATGTTGTGCATACATTTTTTCACTTTAATGAATTAAAGTACCTTTCAAATTTAATGTAAACTTTCACTGGATTTGTTCACAGGATGAATTGGATGATTTAATTCACAAATTAGAAGACCGAATTGAAGCCAAATCTAAAAAGACTAATCAAATTAAACAAGCTAAATAACGAGTTTGCCGAACTATTTATTAAATTATATAGGTAACAATTATTTATTAATCTATATCCAAATAGCGTCAAGATTTTGTTAAATATATATGTCGTATTTATTCTTTTTATTATAGTAATACAAATGTACATAAAATAAGTTTGTTTATTTTAAGTGGATCAATTTAAGACGTATTTAAGAAACAAAATGACCGTATATTTTTTAATAAAACGTTTAATTTTTTAAACGAATGCAATTACTAATATTACATTCTGTTTCTATGTTCGAGACATACATATTTTCCTTTCTGTTTTATTTTTATGTATTGGCAAGTAAAGGATGTATGAATCTTTCAATTATTTAAACAAAAGTTATAAAATTACAAAAATATAATTATATCTAATAGTACTTGTATTAAATAAACTCGGTAGCATTTATTATTTAAAATAAGTAGATAGTAAAATAATATTACACTAATGCATATATTATATATAAAAAATTTATTATGAATACTGAGAAATCATAATGCAAAGAATTATAATATCCTCAATATGAGAACATATAAATTAAATTAATTTTTGGCAAGATAACAATTGATACTATTATACAAATCAACTCACAGCATATCATAAACTGAATGAATATTGTATTACATCACACCGTTAATTTCCTGAGAATTTATAAATATTGTGTTCCATTTAAATAGTAAAACAATATTGTAAGAAATAACTTCTTAAATACAATAAAATTACTATTAAACGGTAATAAAGATTTTTTTATATGTATTTATATTTACATAAGTCGTATAAAAACAATAACAAACGTTAATGTCTTCGCAAAAAAATGTTAACTGGTAAAGTTGCAATTAATTACATCAAATCTTTAATCACAATTATTAACAGCTTACAATACATATGTACGTTCAGTAGATACAGAATTACGCATTATTACACTGTGCGCTTGTCAACACTTCAATGTACCGAAAATAAAATAGCGTGACAGATATAAACAAATTGGTAAAGTATATAATTTTAAACGGTAAGACATAATTATGCAACTCTTGGGCAAGGAACTATGAATACAAACTATAATTTACAAGAAAGAGTAAAAAAATGTAGAAAAATCTGTACATAAAAGCATAAAACAATGCTATTTACAAAGGGAATGACCCTTTGATTTATTTTTACAATTAAATTCTTTCAATACTTTTTTTTGCACACTGTCCATTTATAATTTCTAAAGAAACATCGAGACGATAGATCAATTTTTTTATTATGAATTATTAACGCGTTTTTATTATACACAGTTTGATCTAGTAATACAATTATTAATGATAATGGACAAGCGTGACGATATTGAATAATCGTTAAGGCGCATAAAGAGTGAGGTACAGCAATGCTGGTTTGTACTTAATACTTTTGACATAGTAAAAATAAATTTAGTACGATAAGAATGAAATTTGCAAACATGGAATGTAACCTCATGTTAATAACTGCAAATAAGAATTAATTTTAATACATATGTATGTATATATACATACGAACTGGAGTAAACAAAATATGTATTGGATATGATAGAGTTCTCATGTTAAGTTAATATTTTTTTCCCTCTGATCTTCAATATTCAAGTGTGTACACTTTACTGTTCTCTACGCTGTACTATATTGGCCAATATCTCAGACGAATTTTCATGGTCCTTAACTGCATCGTCTTCATCTGAACTAAAATCCGCACTTAAAAGATTTGTCAAAGATGTTGACTTCTGTGTTAATAGAGACAAACTCGTCTCAACTCTTTCTTCATTTTTAATGTTAACATTTAGCGAAGAATTGAACTGTAATTCCAGATTTTCAGTTTCATTGTTCCTACTTGACACTATTTTTTGAACAGTGTGAATTGTAATTCCACCAAAGCACATTAACAATCCTATGAAGTTAAAGCCGCTCATTTGATCACCTTTCCATTCAACGGCCAAAATTAAGATACATATTTCCTGTGAAAAGTTTTTCGTTAGTATACATTTTCATTGGTTCAAAAAGGTCACATAGACCCATCTTGTAAATTTAAATAAGTGTATAACACGTAACACAGTGCTCTCAGTTCACCTTAATTATTCCTGTAATCGCAAGTGTTAGACTAGATGTGTATGTAACAACTAAATATTCCATAACTTCCATGTAGAAAGCTATTATAGCAGATCCTAGCACAGCACTTGTAGTCATAACAATAAGATGGACATTGTTCCAGTCAGTAGTTTGGAAATCATTATATAATCGAGACCCTAAAATTATTTTTAGTAGTAGTTAAAAGTAGTTCTCTATCAAGAAATGAAAATTTTTTAATTTGCACAGATATAATTCTTAGATACAAATTCTAATGACATAATGGACATATTCAAGGTGTTTTCGCAATTATTAGCCAGCGTTTTTCTTGCAGAAAATAAATATTGGAATAAAAAGAGGAAAAAGTAATACTGTCTTTTGCAAGCAACGTAATGGCGTATGTAATTTCCTTATGTATGCACTATTTCTGTGGAAATGGAGATGACTTTCAATTTTTTTAATGGAATGTTATATATCTTTTTGTATCATGTGAAAGCGTGTGTCAAGAGAAATTCATTTGTATGACACAATGACCTCCAAAGCTGTACAAGGTCAGAAATGTGCAGTGTTGTTCCGATAAATTGTGACGATGATTGTTTCGAAAAGAGGAAACCGCTATCTCCTGTTCTGTCTACGTTGTTCGTTCGACATCGCTTAGTGCCAGAATAAGAGGGCACTATTCATATTCTGTCCTTTTTCGAGGAAAGATATCGCTGCTCGGCTGATTAGTTTATGTTCTACCGCTACCTCGAACCTCTTGCTCATTCTGTGTTCTCTCTCAGCCCACTCGAGAATGAAGTCAAACCAAATAACATACCTGATTCGACAAACGGCGAAAGCCGATCCCAAGCTTTTGCCTTATATCAGAACAATACTGTATTACTTTTTCCTCTTTCATCTTTTTTTCTAATATTTACTATTTCCAAGAGAAACGCTGACTAGTAATAGCGTGAAAACCCTGTATACAAAGTATTACCTTCAAACCATAACATCACAGGTACAATAGGTAATAGCATCCACAATTGCATATAATACATCATATCAATTGGATTTTTTATCCCCATTTTAGATTTCTGCATAATAAGTTGTGTCATAGTCCATCGAATACCACTTGAAAATGATGCTAGCAGGCAAATTAAAAATCCAAATATGCCAAATTGTGTAGATTTATATGTAAACATAAATAAACCACCCGATATCATCACTACAATACATACTAATGACCAAGACTATAAAAAAATATTTTATTTAACGTACATTATTAATAATTTATAAAATATAGAAGATATATTTATTATCATTACCTTTTTTTCTAACTTTAAGATGAGGGCAAAACCAAGAATAAAAATAATAGTCGTTGATTTTGTCATAGTATACCTAAATAAAAATATAATGTATTAATACACATTGGAAAATATATTTTATTTCGTTAACAATTTAACAACCTATACATACAATGACATTGTAATTAATGAAAGTGCCCAGTTAGATAAACCAACATCAAGACCACTTGCTACACCTATTGGCATAACCATCCATATTATGCTTTTCCAAGGAAGTTTTAATTGCAGTTGTCCTTTGTAACATGTTCTGAAACATCTTATTATGGCAGATAATAAAAACTTCACTATTAAATGACATATTACTACAGTCAGTGGAAAATTAAAACCCTAAAATGAAATAAGTTCTGATTAATGTTTAATACTTAATAGTGAAAATAAAAGAAGAGAATATATTTTTATAAATTTGACAATTAGTATTCTGATAATTGTACTTACATAAGTATTATAAAGCCACTGTACATAAAATGTTAAACCTACAGATAAGACAAAATAATTAATAATTAGTATAAGCTTTTGGAAGGCTCTCTTCCAAAAAGAAGTCTCTTTCTTGGAATTGGTTGCATATTCTGGAACAGATGGAAAGAAATATTCCGTTGTATCTTCTGCATCTTTAGCAATTTGATATTTTATATGTGATCTTGTCATACTTCAAAGAAAAATAACCTGCAACAGCAAATTTACATTATATCTCTTAACATGTATATACATCTATTATTTTTTAAAATGTGATGGCAACGAATAACGTGCGTTGGAACATATACAGAAAGAGTTAATCGTTGATAAAAATGTAACTCTAATTATATTATTAATTCAAATTTAAAGGTAACTTACAAAATTAACTTAATTCAAAACGATAATATTCGTCGATAAACTTCGTTAATAATTAGAATGTTGAATGAAATAACGTAGTATTTCAAATTCTTATCAGAAATGTGTTAAACATACCGTCTTATACGCCTTCATATATGTAAAAATAGTTAAATATTGTTGCGTTTGACGTTTGACATCTGCTGTCGAATCATATGTTTGATAACAGCACTACTCGCACAACGTCAAAGATGTAATTGTTATTTTCATTCTGGAAATGTACAACAGTTTAAAATTATGAATGTAAATAAAAGATCAAAGGAAACAATATTGAAACATACATCTTCACCATCTATATCAATGTTGACAGCAGGGCACAAAGAATTTCTACAGAACTGAAACTTCGAGTTTATTGAGGACCAATTTCCAATACACGTATGAAGTCCCCCTGGTTGTAATGTCTAGTAACAGCGCCTGGGGGCATGCTGTGGGACGAGGTCAATATCGATAACAAGAAATTGAAGAATAAAGCTTAAATTTTAAGCGATACATTTAATTTTACATTACCCAATGTCTGTATTCTAGATTATAAAATTACATAAGAATTTATACTTATTTGGTACATGTACAAACCAATATAAAAAAATTGAGAATTCATACTTCCCTCTGTAATTTAGTTTATAAGTTACAACACCAGACGGTGCTATACAAGGAAAATTTATGACATAAATAGCTCTCACATCGTTGATTCATCTGATAAAAGTGTAGTCCAATATATAAACATAACCTAAAGCTACGTAGCGAACGAAGAAGTCAAAAAGAAGAAAGAATGTCGTGGACAATATCACAAATTTTATCTTGTTTACATCTGTCATTATGATAACTGAATTCTTAAATTACCCAGATATTCATCAATAATCTTATCTTTGTTTCCATGAGCAAGTTTGTATACACATGATTTCAAGTATCAAGCTAAACAGGCATAAATAATTTATATAATTATTTCGTTACATGCCATAACTTTTAATTATTTTCAAGGTTTTGTTCTGTATATGGAATAACTAATACAACTTATAGAGATATTATATTACACAAATTTACTACTTTTTAACAAATATATGTAACTTTAATATATTTTTAATCATTAAATCGAATTTACAAAAAAAGTATGTTTATATAAATGTCACACGAAGCCAAAATAAAATACATGAAATGTATATATATATGGTAATGTATAATCATTTAAATTACTATTACTCAAATAGTAAATATTACTTAAGTGATATTGTTACTGAATGGGAAATTAGAATAAATTGATATCCAATTATCTAAAAATCTTTGAATATGTTAGTCAAAATAGAAACATCGTATATTTCTCTCCAAGCAATATTCACACTATACGAATAAGATCAAATATGACTAAACAATTCTAATATTTATCTCAAAAAATGTTTGTATATAATCAGATTACTTAAAATTTATTTTCTACTATATACACAGTGTAAATTATACTTGTACACATACATAAGGTTCTGTTCTTTTATAAAATATATTTTTAAAAACTACTGAACGAAATTATTTACTAATTAAATGCAACATATTTTATATTATTTATATACTATATTAATTTATCAGAATAAGTGAAAAATTTTGATAGATCTATCATGAATTGAAGACAGTCTTTTGACATAAATTTATACAACTATTGCTTGAGATGTAACATTGATACATACAATATATAAATCAAAAATGTTTTTACCAAATAATTTCATTATTTGATCATTAAATTATCAACGACTATATTTCTCTAATGTTTACAATTCGATTGTCTTCAATTCAAATGTTATTTTAATCAGACTCTATCGTATACATTGATTCATGAATACACATATACAGGATTGTTACAAAAACAGTATATTACAGTTGTCCTGAATGTAATCAGTTTCATATTCATATTACACATATATTATTAGCCGCTTTTTGTTTGTGTGTTATCTACGATCGCTACGGCCACCATTTCGATAGCCCCCACGACCACGAGAATTAGTTTTTGTTGCAACTGTTGTTTTTGTTGTTGAATCACCAGAATATCTTGCAGATCCCCCAGGAAGTCCTGAAGCATTACTCCCATTTCCACCGTTATTACCATTGCTGCCATTTCCACTTTTTGTTGTTGCAGAACTACCTGACGTGCCACTGACAGGTGTAGTTGAATTGCTTTGAATTGCCTGCAATAAAAGAAATAAAATAAAAGCATTAAAACTGAATCTGATATATATGGCATTATTACAAGTGTTACAAGTAATTTAAAAGATAACGTACCAGCGGTTGTCTTCCAGGTTGACCAGCTATATTATTTGCATTTCCATTATTTGTAATACTATTATTGACATTGCTACCAGGTGGTCCAGATCCGCTCTGATTGAGCAGTTGTTGAGCTAAAGCAGGATTTGGTTCACTCATATTTAATTGTTCATTGATAACCATACAGAATTCCCCAATTTTCTGAATATCTCCATTTTTCCCTGAATATAGTGTTAGGCATTGTCTCCAAACGGACGCATACCCTTTTGTCAATCTAACTATATCACCCGGTACTAAAAGTTGACCAGGTTCATCCCAAATTGAAACGTTCATGCAAGCAGTACTGTCCGCCACTTTAAACGTTCGAACTTCGCGGTTTTCTTTAGTGATGGTAGGATGACCAACTTCCAGAACAATAAACACCACATTAATGTTTTTCTGGCCCGGCCGTATATCTTTTATTAGCACGTATTCCATTGTTCTAATAATCAATGTCCACTCTACACTAACACACTTTACAAACAATCACCTGCACAAACGAATTTGAAAATACGTCAGCTGTAGGTTTCTACTTTGCGTGTCGTTTAATTTAACTTCCCTATTGCCCTCAACAGCCGTCAGACATTGAATACTACATCGACCTCTTTTTCGAAATGCTTGAAAAAACACTAATGGAAATCTAAAGCTCTCGATTCCGTAAAATAAGAAAGAAGTTCATTAGAGAAGTAATACGGGTGTTGTGCTGTTGGTAGTTGATAGAGCTAATGTCGGCCATCTTATTCTAGTACGTCATCCAAACACCAGTTTCGCTACTATACTACAATATGCGCGTCATCGAAACAATTTGGCAGCAGCTGGCATTAGCATGACTGTTGCTATTATTACTACGTAGGGTAATACTGATACATCTATCTGAATTACGCACGTGTATTATACGTATTCATACATGTACGTGTATTATGTATATATGTATAATTGTATATACACGTGTTACACTGGTACACAATTTCTATATGCGTTAGGCGTACACAAGTTTTATAAATTTGTGGTTTTCTGTAAAATATTTTTTCTCCAGAATTTATTTAATACGTTAAGGTGTATTTACATTCAAATGTACCCTGTATTCTTATACAGCTGTTCTAGTATTTTCATTCAAGTAAAACCACTTTAATATTAGTTTCTTAAATTTTTTAAATCGTCTGCACTGACCTTATATTATTGATTGTTAAAAACTTTTAAACAGCAGATTGTCTCTGATCTGAGATGACACATATTATAGCTAAACCGTAAAGGAGCAGAACTTGACCCAGTGAACAGTTTAAAACTCGTTCTTATGGTTCGAAATGTCATGTTGCTGTAGCTTCGTGAACGTGTAATCGTTCGACTACGGTGAAACGTAACTGTGATTACTTCGGTACTTCGTTTAACAAAAATATTAACTGAATGCCAGTAAATTTTAAGTGGCAATAATCACTATTAAACAAATAATCGTATAATATGAATAAATATACCGTTCGTTGCCTTTGAGCATATTGTTGTAAGCTCAAGTTAATGTAAACATTTACGTTTATAGATAATGGACGTGGACGATTCTGTAGATCCAAAAGAATTAAAAGCTACTCTTGAAACATACAAAAAACTGGCTCTTGATGTTGTAAACCATGACACAATATTAAAGGTAAGCTATTTTGTTAAATACATTACTATGCTGTTGTTATCATAATATATTTTTTTATTTCAGGACAAAACAGTTCTTTCATACGTAGCATTTGTCCTCGAAATATCGGATGAAGAGATTGTTAATCTAGGTTTAGACATTTTAGAACTGTTTGTTAAAAATGTGGACAACTATGTGCACATAACCTCGACTTTTGGAGTTCGTGAAGCATTGGATGCTATCATAAACAAATATAATATCGATGAACCAAAGATAGCTAAACGAGCTCAGTGTATTACTGATGATATAGAAAGAATGAAACCACCGATATATAACCTACGTAGTCGATGTAGAAGGGTTATTGAACCAAAGAAATTGAAAACCCATGTTATTGTATTACATGTTCAAGGCTTGTTACCGGTAAATGTAGTTGATACATGCATGTGTAATTTATATGGTACGGTTAATATTCGATGCTAATGATATATTACATATGTAGGAATCTCGTTCAGAGTTGGAATCAATACTCATAAGAATCGATGGATTAGTTTCTCTTGTAGTTGATGTAGAACATCAGCGCGTTACAATGCGTACTTTAAGCTATGTTACAGCTAAACAAATTGCAGAAGCTATTCGAAATAATACAGAAAACATGGAAGCCAGATTAGTGACAAGAAACAAACTTAATCAAGAATATCTTGTTAAATTGGTAAATATATGCTGGTATATGTCAATATTATGTGTATTACTGGGAGAAGTAGAGGAGTGTCTTGCAAGGAATGTGGGAAGGGCACGCTCTGTATCACATGTATTTTCGGCTTTAGCGAAACATTGGCTAAGTGGTCAACACACTATGTAGTTGTTCCATCAAAGCCTAAACACTGGAACTATGGAATATTACGTATCATAAAAATACAATACATTTGCAGGTTCATATAAATGGAGAGGACGATACAGAAGATATGCCAGAATACTTACCTGAGGAAGAAGAACAAGAAGAGGAGAAAGAAGGTGTTGTATCTCTGTTCACTGGATTAAGGCAAAGTGCTTCGTCATTGTATAAAAGTACCACTGAATTTTTTCAAAATTCATTCTATTGGTAAAGTAAAAACTAGTTATATTAAGTATAATTTTTTACGCCATGATCAGTGAACAATTTGAAAAAAGCAGAATAAGTTGTGACATTGTTAATTTAATAACAGAATGGTTTTTTAAAAAAATTTACTTTAACGATTTTGATAAATATTATAATAACATTTTGTTATTTGCATTTCTTTTTAAAGTATCAAAACTGTAAAATTGTTCATTTGTCATTACTTTCAATGTTGTAATTATGCACCAGACGTATTTATTGAAAAAATAACACGAATACAACAAACGTTGATTTTTTAAAATGTATTTTTAAGAATACTAGCATATGTCTATTGGTAAATATTAACAAATTCAATTTTACTTAAAATACAATAAGATCAACGAAAGTTCTATGTCATTATTTAACAATTCATTTTAATTAAACTATGCAGTGTGTTTAAATGTGTTGAAAACTTAGAATTGATAAAAAAATTATAATATTGAAACACTAATATAAGAAATAGGTAATTTTGAGATTTTTGCATGATTCTGTACAGAATTCATATACAAAAATAGATTATTGAGTTACTGAATGTAAATACTATTGTATGAGATAAAGACTTTATCATTGGTATATGTATAATAAATGTAGCATTTATGTTATAAAAACATCGTTTATTTAGAGTTTTATTAAATATATGTTAGTCGGGCTTTGACGACTATATAAACTTCCGGATACATGTTTCATTATTATGTACATCTCAATAAGTTCTTTGTATTAGATATTGCATACAAATACATTTTTCATTGTTCTAACGTTACTGCAAACAAGCTGTGCAAATATTTATTGTATATAATTTGATAAATTGATATATTTCAAGGTGAAAGGAAACAAAAACCTTAATATTGTTTGTTCACATATATAACTGAATATAAATTGCTAATAACCCAGTATGCTTTGAAATCTATAGTATTGTATGAGTAAAGTGTTAAATAAAACCCATTAAATCAGTTATTGTAAATCAACTTTATTGTTTATAACACAAACATTGTGTACTGCTTCTATTATTAAGAATAATAGAACTAGTCAGTTTAGCTGCCACTGCACAAGAAGGAACAATTTATGCAACTACTCGCATAAATATAATCGATACAATATGTATGATTATTAGAAAGTACATCTCTGTATGTCTTACTAAATATTTCGTCCAAATGAGCACATCAAAATGTTATACTGAATCTTATTTACTATTCCCTTAAGTTTATGTTGTATTGTCTATATTTACAATGTATAGTAATTGTCATTAAGGCAATTTGAGTTTCAAAGCAGGTACAATAGATGGATGCAGAACAGTATTTCGGACAGTTGAGTTGACAAAATATCGTCTAGTTATATATACGTAACTGCAATACTTAATTGTTATTAATTTGAAAGAATGAGTATGATTTTCGCGTACAGTTCAATACTATTGTTGAGTTTCAGTTTGAAACTCAGACAACCTGTACTTCTTTTTTTTTACTATGTTTATGATACAACTTATACTAATTTTATTGTAAACATAGTCATTGATTTAGAGTTCCTTTCATTTGTTAATTGAAAATGAAATAAAATATATTACATGCAGTATTTTACGTAATAGTAAGATTATTGGTAAAAATGTAATTTTAGCGCATCAAAAATATTTCACGACATTGTTCCGGTAACGTTGCGTTAAAGTAATACCTCACATCATTTAAATTTCAATTTATTTCCATCAGTTATGTATTCACTAAGTTGAAAAAGTATTGTACCGACAGTTTTTTAAATTTTAATCACATGATTCTTCTATATTGCACATTACCACTTGATTAGTTTTTTAAATCTTTTTTCATTTCAATATTTTAATAGTCACTGTTTGCTGTACTTTATGCAAATTGCCACAGGCACTTACGTTGTAAAATTTGTTTAGTAATTGTCATTCCGTTACTTATTATCTAAATTACTTATTTTAAGTATTTAATTTTCGAATGAAATATTTATTCTTTCGCGACTCCATTGTATTTATATACAATACTTTCTTGCAAACTATCGTACTACCATACGAGTTTGCTCTAATCGGTCTCTACACTATGGTAGATTCTATATATATACATGCGAATAAATGCAATTCCATTAACGGACTTCGCATTCATAAAAAATATTTATTTAGAATTAATTGAGTTTTTTTCTTATTAATGCAAAACAAATGCAATATCTGACAGAAATCAATTGATATGAATTGATTTCTGCATATGATGTATCTACTAAAAGGAACTATAAAAAAATAAGAAATAATGGAATGAATTATTTACGAATTAATGAATTGTCTTTCCGTTTTTATGAAAAATAAGTATGAGGTGGATGTATATTTATACATAATACTATATAGCAACATGATATAGAACATGTTTTTGTAAATTGTCAACTTCATTGAAAATATTATCAATCTATGCTGTTTCTTTATTTTCTTTTCTTTTTAGAAAATTAGATATCTCTTGAAACGTCTATTTTAATAAAGTATTGAATTAATTATACCATAATCAGTAATAGAAAATTTGTTTTCACCGAATGAACCTAATCAATTTTAAATGATAGAAAACAAAAAATATGTTTAGTTTTCTAATGTGACTTAAAAATGATGTTTGACTTATTTTCAGCTAATGTACGATGTTTTTAGAATATTGGTATCATATTTGCTTGATAAATAATTCGTAAAATTAATGTACATATGTACCTAATGAATACCATAATGGATAAATATCTACAATATTTAACACAGAATAGAATGAGAACATACACTACAGAAATGCACTGGCTATTAGGGTCTTATCATATATCACTCATAAATGAGATATAAAAATTACATTAATCTAAACGCTGCTTTCTATTTTCAAATTTGCACCTACCGGTTGAGATGCAATTGTAATCTCACTGACTTCGTCTGTTTCCGATTGACTCGACGTGTCGGAAACATCATCTATTTCTTTTCTCTAAATTCATAAAAGAAAGAACACATTATACAATGCATGTTATGCAGTAGAAGATAGTAAAGTATTTTATTGAATTACCTTATGAGAATAATGGATGTTACGAAATACTCTTTGCACATCAGGATTACTCTCTAACGTGGATGACTGACTGGACGGAGGATGCGAATATTCAGAAGTGTTTTCCTCATCGGAAGCTAACACTCCTTCTATTCGCATTGTGGCATGTTTAAATCTTCTTAATCTACATCCAGGACCAATAGGTCTTCTTGCAATACTATAAAATATAGAGTGAGCTCTCGTTATTATTAACATTTTCTCTAATTGTAAATACAGTAGAACAATGATTACCCGGACGCCGGTTTTCCGAATACAGAATAAATCACCTATATAAGTGCGCAGATTATACTGAGACTACATACGTATTTAACAATGTTTATATAAAACACTAAAGGACACTTGCGTTTCCCGTTAAATGTTTCATCTCAATGTATCGTCTAACGAAAGAACACATTCAAGCTACACAGCCTATTTTAATAAAATTTATATGAGAGGTAGTTCTTAGAAAAGTATTCGAAACATTTTTTTTTTGTCGATAAATCGTCAACATTGAAGGGATGAAAAGCCCTCAAAGTTGAGGATCGAAAACATGTTTTTTGATATACCCCGGAAACTAGATGCAGTGAGATACTCATTTTTTTATACTAAATTATGGGTTTTCGAATGTGGCATTTAGTCCAATAAAAAAATTTCGAAACAATCCATTTGTTTACACAATAGAGATCTTAAGAAATTGAATTGTTTTTACTAATTCTTAATCGATTTTTACACAAACTCTATCTGTTACCTATGGATAAAAATATGAGATACATGTTTTATGTATTTAACAGTAATTATTAAACTCAACATTTTTCTATCTCGTGTAAAGGGATGTATAACGTAATCTTCTACAATATTTTGAATTATAATACTGTGTTGCTCATATGAATGCTCATATTTGGAAACTGTATAATTTTTAGTTGATTTATGGTATACTCCCAAATTTGATTCTTTCAGACCGATTATCCGAAAGATCACTTATTCGTAAGAGTTTGTCCTCCAATTACATCGGATAATCGACGGTCTACAGTATACAAGAAACATTTTAAATAATCGGATTTGATACGCTGAGATGGAGACATACTGCGTATAATCATTCGGAATATTGTGTACTGTTATCGTGTTTAAGAACATATAACACAAGAATATGGTATTAAATGTATTTATATGAATTATGTACCTTCTTCGTCTAAGAGAGTAATTATAGGTGTAACTTGGATCTTCTCCTTCCTCATCAGACCAACTTTCTTCACAATTATCATCTTCATGGTCACGCAACGTATCTATGCTTTCAGTACAAGGTCGCGTTCTAATTTCAGACTGTTCTTGTTGTATATTAGTGCCGTTAATAATATTTCCACAAAAGTGTCCAGATAATTTCACCGATTCATCTTTACCTCTGAAATTATTTATCGATGGTTATTAATAATTGTTATTGATAAAATTAGTAGAGGTGTGCGAGAACCCGCAAATGTCGAGTCGAGACGGGTCGAGAATTGTATTCGAAAACCCGACCCGTTCTGCGGGTTCTCGCATACCACTATTATTAATTAGCATTTAACACATTCACGACCGGCAAATTTTTTCCGTTTTTCATACTGAGTACCGGCGAAAAGAATGAAACTCTGAAGCTGGTTACCGCAAACTTATATCGCTAAAGCAAAGATAAAAATGATAAAATTTGTTTTGAAATATCAATGTTGCAATTATGTGCTGTTTAAAATAAAAAGATTCTTATAATTTGTATACTTGCTTTATAGGTAGATTATAATTATATTATAATTCACGTCAGCGGCAATCAGGAATAGAATTTAAAATGACGTGAATTCACGTCAGCGGCAATCGGGAATAGAATTTAAAATGATGTGAATTCACGTTAGCGGCCGCGAATGTGTTAATAACAATACATTAATCAAATTTTAAGTGTAACTTACCTATGTGATAATATCACATCGTCACAATTTCCATTATCTATAGGCGAAATAAGGCGATTAGCATTAATAATTTCACTAACTTTACGGCCAAGTGTTTCTAGATTATCATCATCGCTACAATCCTTTAAACGTTCATTTCCATTTACATGATTTTCATTTAAAGGTTCAGGGCTGGAACATGGACTAGATTGTATTCTGTAATGAGCTTCGGACAGAATGGAGTTCCCGTTTAAGCACTCTGGTACTTGTTTGGTTAACGATTGTTTATTAATGCTATTTACAGAAAGCTTTTCTGTTGTCGACACTGTTGTTGTATTTGTAATAGGACTAAAGTCAGTTTCACTGATGTCTAATATTTCTGTTTGCGTTTGACTGTCTATGAAACGTGCACATACTTCAGTACTCTGAAAATAAACAAATAAACATTATTTTTATGTAATGTACATATAGGCGAACGTGTTATGCACATTTCTTTTATAGATATGTACTTTTCTTTCACGATGAGGACTTGATCTCGGGCTGGAACTCACACCACATCCAGATCCTACTCTACGATGCCTGAATTTACGTTGCTTAAAACTATTATTTGGAGCTAGAATCGTTTCTGGTTGGTTAGCCTCGTTTAACTGTGTATACATTGTTGCTTTCACAGGACTCTGGGAACAGTCTGTAGGTGATGGCGGTGTTGTTGGTGTAGATGATGTTGAAAATTGCGTTGTTGGGTTACGTCTACGATGAAGTCTCTCTTGAGCTTTTAAAAGGGGATGAACAAGACGTTTCTTACATTGTTTATATCCGGTTTGTTGTTCGCGTCTAAAACAATGTAAAATAAAATTAATTTACTGACCATACATTACTACTAAATTTATTGTACGCACATCGTATAATAACTTACTTGATTACATCTCGTTCGCGCTGCTCCAATTGTAGTAAAACAGCGCTTAATTCTAGGTACAAGTTATTAGTTCGCTCCAATTTACGCTCATAGTGTTCTCGAATATCTTGAGCGTGCCTCAATTCATCTTCGCGTCGTCGAATTAAGTCAGCTTCAAATCTTGGACTACTACAACTATTTGTTTGCATTTGTTTCATGTGATCCCTAATTTCTTTCTTCCACGATTGCTAGAATCGAAACAATTGATGAGTATATTGATCACAAATTATTGCTTGTTTCCAAAGTTAATATTGCTGTACCTGAGTTTTAAAATATTCGTCGGGTTTTGTACACAATACTTCGACTGCAGCAATACCTAGATGAATTTCAATGTGTTTAAAAGAAGGTCTATTGCGCGGCTTCGCAGCCCAACATTGCTTTACAAGTAACCTATAACCCTCTGGACAACTTGCTGGGATTGGTAAATGGAGAGAGTTGTTGCCCACACCCCAAATAATTGCAGAGGAATCTACGTCTTTGTAAGGTATTTCTCCACTTAATAATTCCCATAATACAACACCGTATGACCATATGTCTACTTTCTCAGAACAAGGCTCATTCCTGATTATTTCTGGAGCCATCCAGGCAACAGTACCAGCAAAACTCATTCTTGTACTAATTTCATTCCATTCTCTACTCGTTCCAAAATCACTAATTTTTACGACTTCTCCTTGCCCGATCAATACACTGAAAAACGGACAATATTATATTACTTATGTTACTTAACTTTAATTGAATCATCAAGTTGAACGCCATGCTTAAGGAATTTTGACATACGAAAATGAAAATCATACTTTGGACTTTTAAGATCTCTGTGTATAATTTTGTGTGCATGAAGATAGGCCATTCCAGCTGCAATTTGTTTAGACCATGATACTAATCTAGGAGGTGGAACAGGCTCTCCAGCTCTGAGAAGATCATATAATGGACCATATGGGCAGAATTCCATTATTATACAGTAACAAGGTGCTTGTGTACATACTCCTCTGAAAATAGGTAACAATATTTTATATTATTACGCTATGTATATTCCACTACTCAAAGATGAATAAAAACTTACCTAAATTGAACAATATTCGGATGATTAAGCTTTCTTAAATGCTTTATATCAGTCTCGCGTGGCTCGCGTACTTTTTTGACGGCTACAATTTCTTTGTTTAATTTCCCACTAAACACTGCTCCTTGAGCTCCAGATCCAAGCCACTGAAGTTCACTAATCGATTCAAATGGTATTTCCCAATCATCCGCTGAAATAATTTTCTGTTATTATCTGGTTACTCTTAGAGAATACATATTACGATATACATAAAAATAATTATTTACTTTGATGTCCTTTAATCTTTTCATTTACAGCTGCTTTTGAAAGCATACTCCAAACTGGGCGCATACATCCCAATATACCTTCGACCCAACTTGTTCTTTGTGTATCCAAAGACCCAGAACCTGGAGTACATTTCGTTGCAGTTTCACTGGAATTTGTATTGCTTTCAGAATTGGTATTATTGTTATTAGGTAATTGAGCTTCCCGTGAATCAGTGACTATTGGACCTCCTGCAATTCCACCCAGTTGGCCCAATTCTTCTTGAATGCATAACATGCTAAAATAATAAATTAATACCATTATTAATAGGAAACAGGAATTTGAGACAAACTATTTGTTTAGAATAAATAATTAGATTAAAAATATTAGAATCATGCTATTGAAATTAATATTTTATTGAAAATGATTGCATTTCATATTATTTGTTAGTAGGGGAAGTACAAAGAGCTTTTTATGGAAGAATAAAACTGGTTTCTGACGAACTATTGTTTATGCAACTATAAGAGATATTAACAAAAGCTTGGTGGAAGTTTTCAAGGTCAATTCCAATTATGTTCGCGCCAAAAGTGACAAAGACAGTACTATGTATTAGAACATGCTTAATTCGTGTGATCTTGTTTGTCTGTGATCAATTGAATACATGCATTCTCTTTACATCTTCCGATACGTATTGAGCGTTGCACGTCACGTATGTAACGCACGAACAACTATACGTGCATGTAATATTTATTATCGAATTAAACAAATTTTACACACGACTAGACTAAGTTTCCATTTGTATATCTTTCGACAATATTAAATAATGTTACTCCACTCAATTATATTTATATTATTATATTATAATACAGTTAATTATACTAATTATGTTGTATCTAATTATCATAAAATTAATTATATTATATTAATACCATATATTGTAATAGTATATAGATTATATTGTAAATACAATAAACAATCACATTGCATTGACAATACAAATCATCTAAATATGCTTTACGTAGCTGTTCATTTCACAATGTAAAAGTAACACAAAGTTCATATTTAATGCATAATTCTATAAATTCTGCAAATGAAGTTCATATTTGAATTGATCGGCAATTATTGATTTTGCTGATATGCAATGCAAAGAAAGTGAATACTTTAAAGACTTTTTATCCATTTAAAGCTGCACAACTATAATGGCGGGCACGCGCATTATTACAAATCGTAGATGATAAATAACAAATACGACTCTCTAAAATCTTGGTATTAAGTACCCCTTTTTTAAAATATTCTTTTTTCGTTTAAATTAACCGTCAAGCAACTGTAAGAACGTAATATACAGCAACGATAAGACTCTCATAATCAAATAGGGTAAAGGACCCAATTACCTATTATTATTATAACTTATTATCAACTGATTTTAATGAAAAAAAATTTAATATCTCTGTTTTAATATTTATTATGCTTTAAAAATAAGTATAATTAATATAGGCACAGTAATTGGTACCCCCACAGTAATTAGGGTCCTTACTCCGGAAAGAATTCGCAAAACAAACGGAGCGATCCGGGAAATTAGCGCGAAATAAACTGGTTGTTCCGATTTGAAGTTTAGTCTTATCGAGACGCAAGTAGTCAGCTGATGATACAATCGCGTCATTATGTTCGCAGCTAGGAAACTTTCTTTGAGAGGGTATTGATTGTTCCAGGAACCTGTTAGTTATGCATCGCACCACGGTCCCTTATATACTCACGATTATTAATTTTATCCTCGGAAGAAAGTCTAAAAATTTCGAGAATTGTAAACATACGCCCCCGTTCACGAAAACATTCTACTCGCCTCACATACAGCGACAATGGATATGCTGCGTAAGTCGTATCGAGCAAAAATAAAACGATTCCGTCCGTGCGAAATCATTACGAACCGTCGCGGTAATTATGAAAGTTGATAATAAAGGTACAAAAGTCAAATTTTAATTGCTGGCCACGCTTTTTGTGTGTGATTTGTACACCTGTCAAGCACGTAACCAACTAGAATAAATTATAAGACGCGAGACTAGTGACAAGTTGCGAAAATGATCTCTTTGATAATATTGATGAACGTTGGTACGTGTATCAGTTACCGTGTTATTTCGATATACATCATCGTGTCGCTGGCTTCGAACAGGTTTCATCGAGAGCGTTTACGTTCGAAAATATTGAAACCGCATGCGGTTATGTAGATGTTTGTTAAAGCTGAATCTGGCAGAAATGACACCAGTATGTAAGCCGCGAGCGATCCAGTGCTGTTCCAACGAAAATATCTGATAAATTTGGGAGATTGCGAGCACGGTTTTACGCGCGAATGTGTTGACGCAAGGAACGAAATCGGAACCGTGAACGATGGTGTGCCGTTATCGGAAGCGCATTCCGACGACTTGGCCTTCGAGCTCACCTCTTGGTACCGACGTTGTTTGGAACGGCCACATCGTCCTGCGCCTTCTTAACGAAAAACCTGGTAAAAACCATCGTGCCGCGTGTAGCATATGTACACAGCACCCTCGCCTCATACACTGACAGAAACTGTCACAAAATCACGCGGCCGATCGAACCGTTCCCGAGCCAAACAAGAAGCAAGCACGAAGAAAACTACACGCGATACACGTGAACACGAGACATATCGTCAACTGACAAGTTCGCCGGCAGAGGGACGCATTTACCGTTCGCTTCTTCGACGTGACACACGCACGACGATCAAGTGTAATTTATCGCTCACACTCGCCAGTGAATGCAGCTCGATTACGTTTATACACGCCGGATTGTTTTTCCATTTTATGCATTTTTTCTTTTCAGCATCGACACGCGCACACCAGCAGAATTTTTATCGGAATTATAGTTGCTTCTCGTTCGTTTACTTTGTGTATTTTAAAGAGCCTCTTACAGTACGATGTGACAGGTGATTGAATGCGCGCATGCGCAGAATTGACGCGCGCAACTTTCGTGGCGCGGAGCGCCCTTTTTCAAACGTATAAACAAGCTTTAATTATTCGAGAATGATGATTTTTCGAGGCTCTGAAGAGGGTATTTAGTTTTTCATTTTCAATAAATGGTTTTTCTGTTTCTTTTTTGCATTTTCTTTGTACATAAATTTCGCAGAATATATATGCGAGGATAAAAATAAGATATATATGTAAGGATTTGTTTGAATTCCGTGAAATTAATGTAGTTGTATCCGCTTGCAGAGCGCAACTCGCGTTGCGAGATATTTATAGTTAAATCTTTAAACACGCTCTTTTGAAAACTACATGTTTTTTAAATCGGCGTCCGCAATAGTTTAAAATCTACTATTATTTCAAATTACTTCGAACTGTTTCAAATTTTTTTCTTAAGCCTCTGAATATTAATAAAATATGAGAAAATCGATAATTAAACCTCAAAATTATTTTTGTAATTATCGACTTTAACGTAGGTACCGTGATTAATTAAATGTTATTAATATCATACGTAGTCATGTAATTTTATTGATCTTACCTATTCGTAAATATGTGCGCTTCCGGGTGAGATGGTGATAAAACTACTTGATTAACGGCTGTCGACGCATCCGTTTCCTGAGACTCGAATTTGTACATCTCAGGTTGAGATAGTGTCTCGGTCTCAGCAGGGGTGCGCATGCTTCTATGTTTTTCCGTATTCAAGCACTAAAACAAGATTTATACATTTCTTAGAGAAACTGTTTCACTCTAATCCTTATGTACCCTCTACCCAAATTCCTACTTATATTTAAAATTTGTTAAATGTTCCCGTTGCAAAATTATAAATAATTTCGTAGCACCATATTTTACATAGGGTAAGGGACCCAATTACTGTGCCTGTATTAATTATACTTATTTTTAAAGCATAATGAATATTAAAAAAAGAGATAACATTTATATGAGCTGATTTTAATGGAAAAAATTTAATATCTTTTTTAATATTCATTATGCTTTAAAAATAAGTATAATTAATATAGGTACAGTGATTGGCACCCTCAAAGTAACTTGGTCCTTTACCCTAACTCTTGTCAGCGCCATAAAGATGTAGACGGAATGTTTTGTGGATAAGAGCCTCCAATTTATAGAAGATCTCGGATTATTGACACCCTGCAATATTTTTATTTTTGACATAAGGTTTAATAGTGAGAAATTCTGTTGCGCACTCAGGTATAAATACGTCTACATTTAATTAGTGGCGTGGCACTTGTAGACGAAAAGTATTTACAAGGTTGTCCGTTCTCGTCACATTACGGAGTTAAATAATGGATAAAAAGATGAAGACACGAATCAGAAATCACCTTCGGTACAACATGGGGAAGTTAGGTTCAATGGAATGTCGATCTAGCAAGAGGCGTGGTATGTGGCGGCCACATACCAAACTTAACCGTCGCGTCGTTTTATTTTTCTTGCGAATTCCTTAGATCGGACTAGGCCTTGTTATTTGCATTTTTAAACCGATCAAGCGGACCACCCCGTTCTAAAAAAGGTATACAATTGCGAGGAACATTTTCGAAGAAAATGTATATTATCTAAAAGAAACAAATGCTTTTAACACAACCAAAATTTAAATAATGTAGATACACTTGCAGTAGTTCTTTCATTGGTTAATTAAGTTTCGCTTTGTAAATCGCATTCGACGCAAATGTAGATGGAACATACTAATTATGCACCGTATCATATGTATAACTGTGCACCAGTTTAAACGCGGCACCCTTTCGCGCCACGAAAAAAAAAAGAATACGGAGTTTTGTACGGTGAGTCACGAGTAGGCGTGTCTTGGATTAATCCCAAGCACCTGTGCTGAAGACTAGGTAGTTCGAATGCGTGTCCAACAACCCCCGAAACCTTCTAAATCTTATACCTGTTAATGCCCGTTGAAAAGAAGGCGTAGAACAATTTTTAATATCCGTGCAACTAAGATTACATTTTCTACTCGTATAGAAACACCCTCATATATTAATCCTTAATATTCGACAACTTTTTTACAGGACTATACTTTAAGAAATCTACGCAAATATCGATAATTAAATATTATTATTATTTAATAATTTTTTTTTAACAATTATATCTAACGTGATATATCATATTTCATTTTAAATAAGACAAATAATCATTTTAAATACTTTCTTATTTATATTTTACAAATAACATAAAACGTGTATTTTCATTTGACGTTTAAATCAAATAATTATTTTCAACTATTTTATTTGAATAATTTTTTACTTCAATTACATTGTTCAAATAAAATAATAAATGATTTCAACTCAAGAAGAGGTTACTGAAGTAACTAAATTAATTATTAAATTTAAAGTTGTTCTTTAGTATTTAATTTAATTTATTTAATTCAAAATTGTTCTTTAGTACACGAAATAAGTAGAATTGTCGGGCGTACGAATTATTTCATCAAACGGAAGATGAAATGAAAAATGATTTGAATTTCGTTTGAAGTTCAAATGGCATGTAGTCAAATAAGATAATATATGATCTTAACGATTATTCTTTAAGTAATTGATTTCGATGATACCCAAGCCTTTTGTACACTAATGCGTTTACAATTTTCCATGTTCAGTGCACAGTTCGTTATCCGAGAAGGTGATTTGATATAGCCAGAAAGGCCTTAAATGTTTCCTCAAGTTAACAAATCGATGTTCCGAAAGAATGAGCACGTTGCACCCCTTTGCTTAGTCAACTTACCCCCAATAGGTAAAGTTGGGGAAGAACGAATTGTAATGAGGGGACACACTCATTGTCTCCGCTCCGTGTATTTTTTCGTTTGACCAACTACTCAGCGGCATTACAACAGAATTAAATATGTTTATGTAATATGTTACAGTATCTGAAAAATTGCAAGCTTCAAAAATCGAGGTAAATTGGATCACTTTGTTAAGAGATTGGTGACTAACACAAAACGACAAACTTAATAAAGCTAAAAGATTATGTTGCGCAACTCTAAGCCCATAAAATGTTTTCAGTGTATACAATACATATTCGCGTAGCTTCGTAGAATATGGAACAGCTAGTTTTATGAAACAGTCTAAAAATACGCATCGATATCGTAATCATCGCGGGAATTGATATATGTGAATTGATGCTGCGAACAAAAATAGCTGAATGAAAATGTTTTTTTATTCATGAAAAGGATATACGACAGTGTCCGTGTGGTTCCAGTCGTATTTCTACGTACACACCCCCGGCTCCGGTTACACGGACGCGACCTCTTCGGAAAGAATGCAACGAGGGTGAGAGACCGGCTTTTGGAAATACGAAGTGCCAGTTTCGAAATAAAACGAACGATTAATTAGAAACAATGCGATAAAATTGAGCAATAATATCTTCACGGTAAAACGTTATTATTTGAATGAAATAAAACGATGTTATATTTTAGTAGCCGAAATAGAAAATAATTAATATTGCTTTGTACCCGTTAATATAACATTTAATGGGTTCTATTTTACTGCATAGCCAGGCATTGAAATCACCCGATAAATTCAGTGATCGCAATGCTATTCACGGTATTACAGTGATCGGCACATACACATCCGTACCGATTTATTACGAACACATGTTATCCCAATGTTTACAAAAGAATGAAATTCGCTGTTCGAGTACCACTCTTTTCGAAAACAAAGATATTGCCAACGATTTTATAAGCTATCAAATATTGAGTTTTATGAATAAAAAAAATTTAATTTTGCCGAACAATTATAAACGTTTATTATTGTTATTACCTATTTAATTTCACTATCTACCAGTACTCAATTTTAGTGTTCTACTGGTTTTCAATAATGTGCAGCTCGTCGATACGAAAATGTTTACAGAAAGTTATTTCGCCTATGTCTGGGGTATAATGAAATATGTCTGAAATCAGGTTTCACGGTAAAAAGAGTTTTCCGCGTGCATCTTTTTCCCCTCGGTCGGTCGAAAGCGACGAACGCGTACGCGGGTAGACGTAAACCGAGTAGGGTTCAAAGTGCCGACAACTCGGCCCGAACGACGGCGGTTCAAATCCATGTAACGCTGCAGGATAGCATAAAACGTGTGCTGCGGTGACGGACGCAACGAGATCCGTACTCAATGCAGAACGATCGGGAACGGGCTTTCACTTTCCTCGAGCGGCTTGCACAAGCGAGACACTACCGTGGTCAGGGCTCACGACATTTGGTATGAAAAACTCGGCAGAGCATGAAGCGTCGAACGTTTGGAAAAGGTACAGAAAAGAACGGTCTTGACTTTGGAGGTGCTTGTATCGAGAATCGAGGCATTGGGAAGCGAAACGAGAGGGAACACTTTATCGATCGAGAACCACGCGCTGCAACCCTTCTTTACTTACCTGCGGAAGAAATTCTCGCCGTGAGAGACGGCAAAGGCAACGGCGATTCCCTACGAAGTATCCATAAAGTTGGAACTGACGCCATGCATTCGCGGAGTCTTCGGGACTGCTGCTGTATCTGACACTGCGGGACGCGTGAGAGTCCTCGACTCTCTCTCGAAGAAATTATCCGCGGCTTGCACGACACAATAATCATGCAGGGGATTATGCACGCGTCACACTGCCTCGAACGTGACACTCGGACGTGTATGTCTCAGTTGTAGGCGAGCTCAGAGAGCCGCGAATATCTCGCTGTTGACAGTCATGGAAAGCAACCCCGCGGCACCCCGACGCACGACGCGTCCAGCGGACACTAAACAAAATGGCGCGTGCCATCGTCCGCGGCGTCGACACCAGAGTGCGCCCTTCATTTCTCTGCACGTGTGTCTGTGTTCGGGACACATGCTCCCGCACTGTACTATACAGTCAGTCTCATAATTGATGGTACACACATTAAATCAGAATTAACTTACTTATAAATGGACCAAACGAATTCAGTTTTCTTTCTGTCAAGATAGATGGCTTAATTTACCGGGCGACGTGAGATGAAAATTTTGGAAAGATTATGTTTAGCCTGAATTACTAAAAGAAAAAAAAATAGTAAATGTTGCTTTTTACAACTTTTTCATTTGGGCTTGTACCGAGAATGTAATAAATGTGTTTTGCACATTCGTATCAGTTATATACATGCTGAAAATTTCATCGAAATTGGTTCATTGGTTTATGCATTTTACGTGAATTTCAACTATTTCATTTATATAGAAGCAATCGGTGTTATTCATAGCAATTGTTAATTACTTGATAATAAAAATCTCACCTTACACTATAATCTATTTCAGCATTAATAAATTGATATTCGGTAATATTAATTTTATGACAATCGTTTTTAACTATTTCCATAGTGTCGGTCACGGATGGTGTCGGTGACGTTCAACATGTTAAAAATTATGAAAGTCGCCGAATAATAGAATAAATTGGCAAAAATAGGCTGAAAAATGTGAAAACCTGTCGTTTTCGCTTATAATTTGCATTACATATCGTCTAGTAAGCTAATCCATCTTGCTTGAAAAGAAACTGAAGTCGTTTGGTCGATTTATAAAAAAGTTATACCGATTTGAAATGTGTGCCATCGATTATGAGACTAACTGTAGAACAGAGGGGGACAAAGTGTGGAACAGGTCCGTCTATTCAAACCACGCCTCTTGGTATTCGAGTCGCGCACACCAACACCATTGTGTACTCTACCCAATGTAGTGGAGTCTACTGCATGTCCGTGCATGTATTATACAGGTCCGCAGGGACGCTTTCTGTTTTCGGAAGATGCACGGAAAAACGTTGAATCTTCTCTCTCTTTTTCTCTCTCTCTCGGCGACTCCTGTCTTCCTTCATGAATAACTTCAATCGATCCATTTAAATGATATACGATGTAATTCGTGTCGCATAAACAATCTTGTGTCATGATATTTTGAAACAATTTTATGTAAACTAAATGTTTATTAATTTCTCTTCTTCCAAGCCAGCGTCTGCGTCCACGTTAGATGGCGCCACTACTTGACGTTTTGTTTCCGTCAACCCTGTGTGTTGTGGAAAATCGCTATCACACAGCTTCATCTTCGTTTTCTCAGAGAGAAAAACATTTTACGAATGTGAATATTATTTACTTTGAAATGTACATATTCAATTGATATAGATAAATCTTTTTAGATTTATTCTGATTGTGTACCAGTATTAGACTTGTAAGAGCAGTGGTGACGAGTATAGTTAATTTGAAAAAAGAGCTCGATAGTTAGGGCATATAATGGGGGCGATGAAGGGGGCAGCAAACGAGTTCTTGACAATCGTGGCTGTACCTGTAACGCTTGACTGATGCTAAAGAACGGTGCGGACAGTGCATCTGTCGTTGTTTATGTAGTAGGTATATTCTCCACACCGACACTTCTTTTCTTTTTCCCTACCTTTACATAACGCATCTAAAACTTTGACCTTGAATCGTCTTGTGTAGTTATGGTAGGGCGTTTCATTAGAAACTTCAAAACATTATTAAGGCCTAGTATTTACTTTCACTTCTAATGCTTCGCAACGAATATTTTAAGATCGTGGATTTTGTTAAATATAAACGATCAATGCTGTATAAAATAATGCATTATCAAAAGGTCGACGAGTTGTTTATATAAATTCGAAGAATGTATAAAATAATTCCGGATTATAATAGAATGTAATTTTAATCTTAAGTAAATGTAGTAAAACGTGAAAGGACGCCTAAGAAATCTATTGTTTCCAGATTTGTATAGGAGGGGGTAAAGGTGACCGCCACTTCCAAGAACCGTTTTCGTTATTTCTTGGAAATGGCCCGAACTTTTTCGTTCAGCGTTTATGTTCGATGAATTCGGCTGTCCCTTTGCACACGCGCAAAACGTGTTATAAGGGAAAGATTGCCTGCATCGTGCACATAATAATTTTTCACGTTGATATTGGATACTTTAGCCAAACGTGTCTCTTGCTATTAAATAATTAACAAAAATACAGAATAAAATTGAATTGTCAGATTATTATTGGTCAAAATAAATTGGTAAAGAAGGATATCAAATGTACCTCATTTGAAAAATAATTGTAATACGCGTGATATATCTGAATACATACTTTCTTTATAGTCCTTGTTGTTAATCTGTTTTATGTTCTTATGAAGCAGCATTTACATTTTTTAATTACAAAGAAATTGATCTCTTACTACCTATACATATATGTATAGGCCCTATAGGGCCATATAAACGACCTCCCCAACACTGCAGACCATCTTACTTTTACGAAATATAAATGCCAATATTAATCTACATTTTAATCTTGTTCATTACTTTCCCATACTAGAGAGTTATATTTTTCTCTTTTGTATTCTCTCCACTGTAGTTGCACCTTCTGACGCATCAGACGATGTCGCAATTTGGTCGATTTTCTAGTGACGTCATAACCACCCTCTTATTCATGTGCTTTAGATGATCCGCCTTGATTAGCCGAATTTCTTATTTAAGAACTGATATTCTTGAGTTTTAATTGATTAAAAAGTTACATTTTATTGGATAAATAAGAGTATATTTCATCAGTGTAAATATAATTTAAGAACTGTCAATAATACGTCTGTACGGTTATATAATTCCTGTCGATTCTAAAATACAATATACTGTAAAAGTCGTGATACTATTTTTTGTAATAAGTCTAAAATAATAATGTTTTGTAGTAAATTCAAATATTTATTAGTTCATAAGGTAGTATCTCTCATAGAGAGACTACTGAATTGTAGATATTTTATTATTTATATTTTCTGCTGAAGAAGGAACATGCTTATTAATTGGTTTACATAAAATACATGAAATTAAAATCATTTTATTTTTTTATTTGAGTTCCTGATACTCTTTTACAACATTTTCGAGTATTGCAAAAGCTTGTAAAAAATCATCATCTTCCAAACCGAATCGTTTATATTGATGTAGGTATGCAGCATGAGTGTAAGATTTCCATGATTTATTTAAACTTGTATCTAGGAAATAGGAAATTTGGGAGTTGTTGGTGAGCAGGGCAAGAAACTTGTCATAATTTAAGAATTTTCGTTCTTGATGGAAATGAGAAAAGCAGTCAGCACTGTTCCAGTCTGTATACAAACGTTTATCTCTAAATTCATTAGCTATAATGGGATCATTATCTGTTGTAGTGCCACGTGTAATCAGAACATTTGATACAGAACACGCATATGCATGATGCGCAGTTGTGCCTAATGAATAGGATGGTAGTTTCAATTCGTTGTCGGTCAATTTTGAATCTAAATTTGGTATTCGAAGTGTTTCTTTTAGATGTTGCAGATATGAGTTCCAATTATAAACAGGTTCATACATTGAGTATGTAGTAGGTATATGAGGAGTGCTCTTGATTCTTGCAAATTTATAAGAAGGATGCGATGCTATTTGAGACACCAATGTTGCTATACTGGATTTAAAATAATTTATTGGTTGAAAGACAGCCAACAACTTTTCAGAAATAATATCATTCATATCGCTTAAACTCGTTGCAAACTTTTTCAACAAATTTTTGCATATATCATGTATTTGTTCATTTTCAATTATTATATTCATATCACTATAATTATACAGTTTTGCCAATGTGAATAATGTATTATAGTTTTGGGTGCATACTTCACCAAATGAAAATGGTAATACTGTTGTGGTAACAATTGGTTTTGTACTATATTCTTCGCGTAACAACTGTGCAATTAAACTTCCAATTCCAGATCCTGTGCCTCCTGATGAACTTAAGAGGAAAAGAAATCCATCAAAATGATCCAGTTTCTCTATTTCATGCCTTACAGAATTTAGTATCTGATCTTTTAACTCGTGTCCTTTTATCATATAACCATACGCCCAATTATTTGCACATCCTCCTCCAGATTGACAAATTACATTTTTTGTACAATACTTCCATGGAATTGTTGCATCATTGCAAATCTTTTTTATTACTTTGTCTTCTGTATCTACAAGAACTGCTCTTGCTAATCGTTTACCCTCCTTGGATATACCACTAAACCATTTATTAAATGTATCTTCTGAATACTGATAATTAACATTATACGATACACTGGTATTTACACATTCCATGTCTGATGATATTTTTGAAAATAATGCATGGCCTAGTTGATTTCCACATTGTCCAAATTGTAGAGTAAACATTTTTAGATTACACGAATTAGCTCATAAGTGAATGGAGTATATCATTCATGTATTCATTGTTACAGTTAACTACTTTTATTTTTTCATTAAATCACTGGCTAATATGTCAAATCAAATTTGCAGATAAATATTCGAAAAATTATAGAGAAAATTAAAAATTGCCATTTGGATAAATAATAAACATATTTTACTGATGTCCAAACGAAGATGGTGTTTGCACGCTTTCATACAATATTTGAGGATAATTGATTGTTGAGAAGGGTAATAATATCAGAGTTGGAAATACATACAAGCGAAAAATGTGCTAAAACCGCTTATTATTGTTACGGGTTTTTGACACAGATGAGGTACCTAACAAGAATAGATTGTAAATCTTATGGATTTTCGTGACACAAGTTGCTGTTTTATTGACTCACCACTGGCGTATTGTGATGTTAAATCCAATACAATTACTGTAGATGGCGGCACACGTCTAATTAAAATATATAATGAAAATATACCATATTTTCCTTTATATTGCGTTTCTAAATAAAAGAATTTTGAATTAATATTCATTACTATCAAATTCAATGATTTATTGATATCATTATTATATTATATAATTATGTTTATACACCTATTGAATTATATTCCAAAGTAATCCTACATAATCTAATATTTGCGTAAAAAAAAAAATAATAAAAGTCAAGTCTCTATAATAATTATCAATAAATAGATAAATATTTGATTTAACCACATATTTCTAACTGCACATTTAATACTATTTAGGGTGCGTGTCCATTTGAGAGTAAAATTGTCGCGAGTTACTCTCGAGAGTCAAATTCGTCACCCTTACTCTATTATAATGTTGTTGCAAACAATGAATACTCATAAAAACAAAATTACATCAACATAATGCATTTATATTCATTTTGTATTTATTTCTTTTTTAAATATTTCAGTATCTTAATGATACTCTATTTAGATTTGCTACAAGCATGAACTTTTTTGTACGATTACTATACATATAATATGTTTAATATGGAACATATTTTTCACCCATGATCGAACAAGTGATTAACAATAGACTCGGTAAGGTATTTAGTCTGTCTTTCCTCTAACGACTTTTAAATGCGTACATAACATTTACAGATACAACGTTTCTAAAACTAATTAATAATACATAGTACGCATAACATGCCAATCGGTTGCAGAAGGAAATCTTTTAATCTTGCGCGGTAATTGTGTTGCTATCAGAACTGTACTCCGTATTTTGATCCTGCACGGTTTTTTGTGGTGTTTCAACGTTAGGGCTTTTGTCGATGTCGCTATCAGACGATGAGTCCTGAGGTAACTCGATACCATGAGTTAATAAGTTGGTTATCCCCTCAACGTCCACCGTGCTGTCCTGCTCGTGTATCTTTTTCAGGGCATTCGAAACGATACAAAGATCACCCCTAAGTTCGCTGACCACAGCGGTGATCTTTTGAGCGTCAGTGAGAACCTCCACAGATTGCGTGTAAGGATTGTATCGTAATCCGAATGAACGTTTTATTTGATTTGCAAACGTCCTGAAACAAACAGTTATATGATTCTAACGTTTTACCTACAGACGTTGACTAAACACTTTGGTTGCCACAGTCATATGATTATGACCCAATCATTTTATCAAACTTGAAGAACAACTGTTATTACAATTTATCAAGCAAACCAAAGTTTGTTAGGATTTACAGAGTGCAAAAGGATTGCACAAGTATTTAAGTGCTGTAATAAATCTTTTCTTTTCTATCTTTATGTTATGAAATCAGTTGTTCTGATTTTGCCTGACTTTTGTGGGCACTAGAGAGGTAATCAACGTGTTCACAGGGTAAAGGACCTAATCACTGTGGGAGTATATATATACACATAAATGTATCTTTTTTAATATTCATTATGATTTAAAAATAAGTATAATTAATATAGTCCCTAAGTCTAGTCTTTTATAAAAATCAATTGTTTAGGTTCGCGGGTTTCTAGATACATTTTTCAATGAGGACAGTAATGAACGGTACAACTTTAGGTGTATCTCGTTCTAAACGTATATCTAAATATAGCACAGTCATTGTTCCATATACAACAGATTCTCGGTTATTATTCATCCATTCTCGATTCGCACTTTAATTCGACCAATTAAGTTTTATTCGTGATCTCATACTTTAAACAAATACTTCTGATTACGCCGCGATCATAGGGAAATAAAAAATTGCACAGGGCGAATTTTCATCGAGAGTTAAAAACCTTATTAATAGGTTTGAGAGAGGAAAAGTTATACGAGGGTCGTTCAAACAGTTCGCAGAAAGCGGTTATTACTCATAAACAGAATGCTATATTTATAATTAACTCCCTCAGGAGGGAAAGAATTTTTGCAAACCGTACGATCAGTGGAGTGTTGCGTTAATGTATTGTTAATAAACAGCCAGATATTTCGAGATTTTGAGTAATTAAATAAAGCAAATATACATTCCTTTTTTCCCGTTTAAAGGAGTAAGTTTTAGGATAACTTTTTGAAACATGCTTCAGCAGGTATTTGCAACAGTATTGCACTATGATAATTACGCAAAATAAAAGTGAGGCGCTTAATGCCATTTGTTTCCCTGTTATTTACACGTTCCGGAAGCTTTCGAGAGTTCTCCGGCACACGAAAAATACTTTGTACACAAGTTTCGTGTAACGCAATGCAAAATAATCTGGATATATGTTATAAAAAAACTATACCGCATTTTCTCTTTCGCTTCTTCGAAGCTGTCCGTGTAATAGTATTCGTTTTGGAACGCTGTGATGATGCACTCGCTCTTGCAGGTGACTTCCGGGTCAAAACGGAACGTTTTCTCGGGCGCGGAAACCGCGTGCTTCAGTTCCGCAACGGAAGATAGCAAGCCAGCCCCGTACACACGAAGCACGCCATCCTGTTTGCATAGTCCGAACTCCACTGTGAAGAAGTATAGCTGCGCGGAAACAATGGAAAAGAAACGGACAATGTATAGAAAGCAGAACGAGGCACGTTGCCCTTGGTGCGAAATAAATTTTCGTGAAGTTTTAATGAAACGGAGAAACTGCCTCGAGCACGATGCACTCACCGTTGCCAATTTATTGATGTCGTCTTCTGTAGTACCAAGAGAAGCGAGTCCAAGTTCTTGGGAAAATTGAGCGAAACTTGGATTCGCTAGGAGCGGCATGTGTCCCAACAATTCGTGGCAACAATCCCTGTAAATGAGAGGAGAAAATTCGCTGAAGCAATCGATGACAATGGCGTTTGTAATGAATTGAAGTTGAATCGAGGACGAATACATCTATATACAGGGTGTTTCAGGTTTTAATGTTCAAACTTTGTCAGTATAATCTATGGCAAAGTTATAACAAAAATATGGAATATACGTGGAATTCACTTGCTGTTACTGCGATCTTTGGCAAGAAATGGTCAACTTTCAACAATATTTACATCCAGTGTGTTTATGTAAGCCATGTTTACTATCTGAAATCGCATAAGATTGAAAGTAATTTTCGCCAGTAATAGCGAATTGTTGGAATACATATCGAAATTTAATGTAAATCGGTTACTATTCCACTCGCAAAGTTCGAACATTGAAACCTGGTACACCCTGCATACATTGTTTACAAACATGTAAAATATAACAACTTGTTAAGGATTCTTAACTGAAGAATTAACTAAATAATGGTTATTAAGTTACAGTAATAATTTTGTTTTATTATGTGATTTATTATTTATAATTTTAATTATATCTTTTATTTGATATTTTGATTACCTATTAAATAGTATACTCACGGCTCGGGTGTGTAAAATGGATCAGACGAGTGTCGAATATATTGTGTACAGTGAAACACGCGGAAAGCAAGTCCTGCGAGAAAGTCCCTCGGAGAAAGGTAACCAGCCACAGGTCGAAGTTGAAATCCAGTCGTTCCTTTTTTCATCGTTAATTTTGAATTTTTTAATGAATTAATTTTATGCAAGTTTCGTTAGTAATCGCTAATTCATTAACAGAACTTCTATTTCTCACTTACGTTTCAGGAAACTATTTACATCTTGTAGTTGTGGTATGTTATCCTCTCTGCCGTGAGAAATTTAATGTTAAAAATCGTAATTCATAAAATTATGACGATCAATACTGTAATTTCAAAAACATTTTTACCTATAGCCACAATATTTAACCAGCCTTGGCCAATTTTCCAGATATTCCTTACACGCATGTTTTTGGTACAGTTCATGCAATTCGCGGAAGACAGTTCCCCTAAGGAATAAGTATCATTTAAAATCATTATAGTAGTGTTCGCAGTAAGCAGTGCTTACGTTCTTACGATCAGTGATCAATATCAATAAAAAGAAAATTTTATATAAACGAGCACGTAATGTTAATAAGTTTGCCATTGGTCACGTAAAATTACTTATTATTTGTAATTGAAACGTGGTAAATGCCAATATGGAATATAATCTTTCTAATCCTTACTTCCACTGTCTATTATTTATGTTCATTGTGTTGTTGCCAATTGAAAAGGTTTAAGTACGTGTGATAAAGATGAAGCTTCTAGATATTATACATTTTTTATTGTACACGCGATGCAGGGAGAAAAGCGTACTGCTACCCTGCAGTTATATTTGAATTGTAGAATTAAATACAAGACTCTATAGTTTAGATATAATGGCCGGTTAAATATATTTGAATTACACGTCACGACAAAGGAGAATTAATTTATTGAATCAATTTATCAAAATTATTTTCGGAAAATGATTTCAGTCGGTTCAATCTGCTGTGGATGTCTTCGGAAAAATTTTAGTAACATTAATATTTCTTCTTATATAAATATACAATGATTGTGTAACAAGTATGGTACATCATATTTTTTTAGCTTAACATACACAGAATCGATAATTGTGATTAAGCAAAAACACTGTGTGTTGTCCGTAGTTCAAGTACGAAGAATAAAGAGTTCAATGCAACCAATTATAATCTCGTAATATTTATTTTTTATTACAGGTTGACGTTTTTCTCGAGGTGTACTATGGGTGGTATCATCTCGTTTGTCAAACGGGTTTTGTAGATCATTCAGAGATAAATCGTTTATCCACACTCGCGTTGTACGCATCCAGTAGAAATGGGATTAGTATAGTCGCTTCAAGATCGCGAGGATAAATCGAATCAGGGCAATTAAGGAGCGCATTCAGCACCAGGCAATCTTAGTTTGTTCACACGTCGCGAAGAAGGAAGAAGGAGAATAAACTCTCCATCTTGTATTGCCGTGATTCAGAGACGAAGTATCTAGAAACTCACGGGTGCGGGGGTGGATCGAACGAAATGATCGTTTTTTGGTTACAAATTGCCTTTACTCTTCTGGAGACACGCACGGTGATTTTGTTATAACGAGCGCAAGCTTCATAAAAACTTGAGCAGTTTTTGATTTTGTGAAATAAGAATAAAAGAATATGTTTCTTACTTCTCGATAACTTTTAATTGATATAACACGGATATACCATCGCGAATGATTTTCAACAGATTGGTTCTGTTTTTACACGGCACGTTTCTATATAAATAATTTTCACACTGCTTTCGAACCCGTCTTACTTGTTTTTACATGATTTGTTAGTGTTTTAGTGACTTTTATGCAGTTTAACGCTAACCGAGCACAAAATGTGCCTGGTACAAGTTGTTTTTTAAAAATTACAAGATTAAATTAATTTCGATATCTTACAATTTTTATAATAAGAGGATATAGAAATTTCTTTAATAATTTCTAATGGCAGCATCTCTGTAATTACAATAATTATAAAATAAAAGATATGAAACCGGTCCCGGTACGATCAGTGTTAAAGCGAGAATTAGGTGTATATGAGTTTGTTAGGGTTGAAAGCTAAGAACGCACCATGTTTTGATTTCCTCCGCTGTGTACTGAATACGAGGAATCTGCTGACCGCTGAAATGAAAACAAATTAGATCAAAATCGTTTGGTAAAGCCTCAGAAGTCTCCTTTTTAGATTATTATATGTTTCCACGTACTATCTATAATTGTTCGCAATGTCAGCGAACTGTTCACGTCGTTTGCGATACACCGGATCTTTGAAACCCTAAAACACCAAGTTTGATTTACTTTTCGAATCGATTTAGTGGAAACAATTGATTACGACAAAAAGGGAGAACGTACAGGGTGGTCCGCGTCTAATTCAGATCCGTACATAAGCACCTTTTGAGCTTGATCTAAATCCGATATTTTTCGCGGGAACCAAGGCATGTCTACTTCACTGAAATCTGTAAATTATGAATTCTTTGGTACTTTCGATTCGAAGAGTTAACACGTTCGCTATCAGCGTCACAGATGTTCGACGATCATGATTTTCTATTCCAAAAAAAAAAAAAATCAAACTAATTTTGTGCACGTTCTTTCTTATAGAGCATAGCGTTCGGGAAATTCTTCCCTCAATAGTTTTTTTCCTATTTTATGTATAATATGTTCGAAAGAATGTTATTTTCGAAATCAATCGTAAAGAATCGTTAAAATAAAATAGAAATGTATTTTGTTAAATCAGAAACAGCATAAAAATTTGTAGATTCAGGCAATATCTTTTTTTCGTTTATTCATTTTTGCCATAAATGCATAACATCCATAGTCCAGTTATACGCGATGAAAACTGCTACCGCAACACATGCTAGTATGTAGCGAACGCGTTAAACATTCACACTGAAACTGAAATTGTTACTTAAGACTAAAAACTGCAGAGGCACTGACGATAGAAACTATATTGTTTTTTAATTAACCTTTCAATTGACTCTTCAATCGTGAACATTTAGGGGGACGTAGCGCAAGACAAATAACATTGACATAACAAAAATGTTGCCACATTCAACGTAAATACGATATAGCTTGTCAAAAGGCTAATGAAATACGACTGTGTCGCTGGAAAGTCTTTTGATCGAAACGATGAACGGCACGCGAACGTTTAAACCAGCGAAATGTTAAATAAATATTATGTCGAACGAGCCACTTACCGAAACTTGGAGCGGCGGAAAGTGATGGGGCGTGCGGAATATTTCCCATTTGCTCGTACTGTGCCAAATTAATGGCGGCTACTTCGCGACTCAACATTCTGGTTAATTGCTCCATCCTCATTGAATCGCATTCGACGTCGACAAGGATTTCGTATTCCGAGCCACGACGCATAGATTTTCGGGACTCGATGTGCACAACGTTTACGCCTAGATCCTTCACGTAAGGCATTCAAAACAATATTGTGGATTTGTTGACTGTGGATTTTATGCATTGGTGACGAACATGAGTGTATCATTTTAAATTGATCCATTTTTATTTTGCATAAAAATCCGCAGTCTAACGATAAGTTACCACAAAAAATGGCCAAAAGTAACAGAACAGAATGGAAAATGTTATTGAATAAATCTATGAATAAATATCTTAATTTTAATTTTAATTTAAAAACAACCGAATTGAAATTCGTTCCAACCCAATACGTGGAATCTTGATTTTTGATAGATTTTTTATGAAATTAATAGCATCTAAAAAAGAAATATGAGAAACACATCTTTAGCCCTATAAAATAGAAAATAACTAAGGGTTTAGAATTTTGGAATGTTATGTTTCGTACTTTCAATGCCACCAGCAAAGTATTTAAATAGTTCAATTGCAAATATCCTTCATGCGAATGATACGTTTTGAATCAATCAATTTGCTGTAATTGTTCCATTTCTTTTTGCTGGTTGCCAACGTTTCGGTAATATTTGCTACAACATTCGATTGATTAGAATGAAATCATACCTGAAAGACTTGCAGAGCTCGTGCCAGCCCACCAATCTGATTTTTTAAAGAAAAAATAACGGAAGTTCTGCTGTCGTTATTTGGTTTGCGTTCGACCATGGGGATCTGAATGAATGAAAGAACATACCTTATAGTACGTTCATGTTTCGGGATATATTCATTGGCTATTCATCATACTACGGCAAATGAAATATAATGGAAATAATGTCTAACAACAAATACAAAGAGAAAGTACGTTTGTGCAAGAACTTTGTGTTCTTCGAAAATCTACTATAGCGAAGGGACAAGATCCTGAATTGCAAACAATAATAAATTATTGTGGACATTGCCGATATTGTGGAATTATACAACAATACTGATTTCGATATAGAGTTAGTCAGCTGAGTCTGTAACTACTTCAAATATTTACTTTCTTATTTAATTTCTTTCTAAATATTATTTTACCAATCATAGCCAGTAGAAAGAATGAAACTACTTTTGGCTTTTTCCTATGAAGATATTGTATCTCTATCTAGATAGATACAAGATTGTATCTATTGTATCTCTCTGTAGTTTTATATTTGAGCACCTACTCTATATTTGGTACTGTTTATCTCTTTTTACTAGTTTAATTTTGAAAATCTAATATCGAAAATTGTTGATGCGTTAGAGCGATAAAACTGCTTCGACTGAATACCTATAAAGGTCCCATTTCTATTATCCACTTTCATATTAGGTTTGATATTAAAAGTTGAATATCAAAAATTGTACACGTGTTAGAATTGTAAAATTGCTGTTAAACGGAGCATAAATACTCGACTGAATAAAAATTCCCATTTCTTGTGATCGATTTCGTAAGAATGGATAAATTATTTCCAAAATGGTATTCCGTATTTGCCTGCTTTCCTCTAATACTAAACTTCACGAACAGTTTCCAGCTTACGCGTGACTGTAAGATTCTTGTTCCTTCCAGAACGAGTCAAACAAATTAGCCAGACGAACAATCATAACTAAAACCGGGAGGTATTCTACACTGTCCTCTTCGGAGGCAACGTACGTCGCTCGATTTGTGAATGGGACTTCCTTCCTTGATGGTCCAGTGTTCGCCTCTTCTGTAGAGCCACACCCCGAGGAGTCCTTTGCCGGATCCACTCATGACGAATTCGATCAAGTTCGACTGTTCACAAGTTTGAAATTTTACGAACTGCCTCCGACGACTCGAAGAGATTTCTTCAGAACTTTCGAGCGATCGGTACGATAATCCGACGGAGGGGGAAAAAAAATCAGTCTGCAGCCCGAGAGTTCAATGAAACACCCTGTTGAATGTCCACGAGCAACAGTGTCCCGGTACCAGCGTCTTCGGCTCTTCTTAAGACCTCGGTCCCCCGCCCCCCCCCCCCGCGTACGCGTCTTTCTCGGTGATGATCCTTACGCGATTGGTCGACGCACGGTAGCACCGCCATTTCCCATTGGTCGGATAGAACTTTTCATGGGGTTGAAGCCGAGTGTTGGCTCACCCCATTTAACCGTAACTGTGCCGGTTCCAGAATGTATTCGTTGTGACGTCACTGGAGCCCGCGAGATGTGGGTGGCACAAGAGTCGATGAATGGCAGAAGAGATTGCAAGGTCTTCCGAAGAAAACCTTTTCCTTCTTTTTTTTTCCACCCTTGTTGCAGCCTCTTCCACTTTTCCAGCCCTGCTGGACGGTGTCTTTCTCCCACCAGGTCTGTATAGGTTTCTGGGACAAGTGAAATTAGTCAGCCATGGAGAAGACACGGATTCGTTTGATGATTCAGCGATTCCTCGCGATTCCACGTGCACGTACTCGTTTAATCAACGATCTTCAGACGTACAGTCAAACAGCCTCCGGGAACATTTTTTAAAATGGCGTAATTTTTTCAAAAGTGAACCAGATTGCTTCGGTTTCCTTAAGAATTTAGAATAAAAATGTCTAAGTTTTATCGATTCTTGTTAACGCTGTTATTCGATATATTTGATGGTATTCCTTAAAATATTAAATTTATTAAAGTACATATTGCGTCGTATTACAACTTAAGCAACACTATCGTGTACTGTAGGTTCTATTTATCACGTACACTGAATCTGATACCAATAATAATATTAGCAAGCGTTTACCAATACATGGATACTGTCTTCCATTTTGCCTTTCACTTTTTCAATTAAATAAAATATAAACACATCTTCCGGTAAACTACTAAATTCATAAACATGTCATAAACATGTATTGCAAAGAAACATTCTATTATTACGTCATACCGTTTCACCCTGTATTGTCATGTACATTTACCGTGCCATTATTTAACATGTTCAAAACGAAGAGTATGACCCTATTATATTCGGCTTATTAGAATTATTAAAAGAAAAATCCATTTTCGTTTAGCTTCTGTTCCTTGCAATCACCACGGACAGTGTTTATTCTGAATAAATAAATTTGCAGCAACACATTCTCTAACGAAGTATGAAAAGAAATATCATCTCAGAAAAGTTATACATTTCAGAATATCGTGTTATGCTTTGCTAATAATAAAATTAGATGGGGTAACGTAGGCCTATTATATTCGGCTTATTAGAATTATTAAAGAAAAAATCCATTTTCGTTTAGCTTCTGTTCCTTGCAATCACCACGGACAGTGTTTATTCTGAATAAATAAATTTGCAGCAACACATTCTCTAACGAAGTATGACAAGAAATATCATCTCAGAAAAGTTATACATTTCAGAATATCGTGTTATGCTTTACTAATAATAAAATTAGATGGGGTAACGTAGGCCTATTATATTCGGCTTATTAGAATTATTAAAAGAAAAAATCCATTTTCGTTTAGCTTCTATTCCTTGCAATCACCACGGACAGTGTTTATTCTGAATAAATAAATTTGCAGCAACACATTCTCTAACGCAGTATGAAAAGAAATATCATTTCAGAAAAGTTATACATTTCAGAATATCGTGTTATGCTTTGCTAATAATAAAATTAGATGGGGTAACGTAGGCCTATTATATTCGGCTTATTAGAATTACTAAAAGAAAAAATCCATTTTCGTTTAGCTTCTGTTCCTTGCAATCACCACGGACAGTGTTTATTCTGAATAAATAAATTTGCAGCAACATATTCTCTAACGAAGTATGACAAGAAATATCATCTCAGAAAAGTTATACATTTCAGAATATCGTGTTATGCTTTACTAATAATAAAATTAGATGGGGTAACGTAGGCCTATTATATTCGGCTTATTAGAATTACTAAAAGAAAAAATCCATTTTCGTTTAGCTTCTGTTCCTTGCAATCACCACGGACAGTGTTTATTCTGAATAAATAAATTTGCAGCAACACATTCTCTAACGAAGTATGACAAGAAATATCATCTCAGAAAAGTTATACATTTCAGAATATCGTGTTATGCTTTGCTAATAATAAAATTAGATGGGGTAACGTAGGCCTATTATATTCGGCTTATTAGAATTATTAAAAGAAAAAATCCATTTTCGTTTAGTTTCTGTTCCTTGCAATCACCAGAGACAGTGTTTATTCTGAATAAATAAATTTGTAGCACCACATTCTCTAACGAAGTATGACAAGAAATATCATCTCAGAAAAGTTATACATTTCAGAATATCGTGTTATGCTTCGCTAATAATAAAATTAGATGGGGTAACGTAGGCGTGAAACGCGTCTGAAGCCGAGGTGGTTGGTCCCGAGCGGAAGTGCGGTTCTTCCCCGAAGAATTGAATTTTTTTCAATCAGACAATCGTGCCGGGCTTGTATTTATTTTTCCTAGAACAAAGGGAGCGCGTTTCATAAAAGCTCGAACCGTCGAGAACGGTTCTCTCCGCTCTTTGGCAAAGCAGATGCAGCACATTACCAGTGTCCATCACTTACCACTATCAGCTACCATCCAACTGTTCTACCCTCGCTAAATTATACCAGGCGTTCCCGTGGCATTAGGAGAATTGAGAGTATCGTTCGATCTGCGTAGAGGTTACTTCGTTTATCGCGTCCCGCTACTCACCGAATCGTTTCTGACAGTGAACGCACACGCTTCCTCGTGGAAGTGCTTGTAGCAATTACATCACGTATGAAAGTTAACGAACGATTGAATTCGATCGATCGGAATACAGGGTGAGAAAAAAAGGATCCGATACTTACGGGCCTTACTTTCCTGAAAACATTGGTGCACTCGATGAGAAATATTACTGGGCAGATCTATGCAAAATAAACATAAGTCAAGCGATCCAAGCATAAGGAATAATCGACTCCGATGGCTCCTGGCGTACAATTTAGTTTCGTACGTGTAGGATCATTTTGTAATATCAATGTTTATTTCATAAAGCGAATTGATTTATTTGTTACAAGTTGTTTCTTTATTTAACGGTAATACTTGTTTAAGTATAATATTCAGCTAACTTGGTACTATGTTAGAACGCTTCTCGACCCGTATTTCCAGACGAATTGCCTCACATTCAGTAAGATTATCCGCAAAACCTCGATATCTGCTTCGTCGGGTTGTTCCTTTGAACTGGGAACCGAACCTTTCTAATTTACTTTATTGTACTTTATTGAAAAGGCGTTCGAAAGTCAAGAGAAGATACTATAAGAGCGTTTATAGTTAAATATTTTGATTTGTCGACAAGCATTTATAAATCTCGTGTGAAGAAATAACTTTATTCATTGTAGAGATAAATGAATTGGTTAACACAGAAAAATGTAATCTCAAAAATTAAACGATCACACATTTATACATTTTTTGCATCAAAACACATAATAAGGTACAGTGGATTTCTTGAGAAACGTAATTAATATTATTAGGAGGTCGATTAAAGAGATTTGTATTCTTACGAGATTTTGTATTTTTTATTTCAGAAGAATATTAAGCTAATTTATCATACGAAAATTAATTAGTAATACTTCTGTTCCTTAATTCTTTCTCTATTTTAAAGTACTGCAGTTATTTGATCAGGTCACTTTGTTATAATTAGCAGCTCGTGCTTTGCGCGATTGTAACGAAGAATTAATATCACTGATGTATATCAAATAATTGGAATGGCAAATCGAGTACTGTTTTTGCATGCAGAGCAAACATAATAAAACATATTTAAATCGAAACGTTTTAATAAATTTTAATCAAACAACATACAAGAACATTCAGAATATCAAACAGCACGCTTATTAGCATTTCGTTAATTTTCGCTTCCGTAAACAGGTTTTTAAAAGAATTTCGATGATTTATACTTGGTTCTCGATTTCACCGATACAGATCGACTACTTCAAACGATTTCATCGATTAGCAAAAAAGAAGCGAAGGAACTCTAAGTAAGAACAAGACGATGGGTATTCGCTGTTTGCGGACAGTAAGATCCTCTTGGTGTACGCTCTCAGCACGAATGAAACGGTTTGATTGAAACAAAGGAGTTGAATGCTATAGAGACCGCAGAGAATCGCGGGAAAAATGCGGGAACACACTGAATGAACTTTTCAATTATGAACACTTAAAAAGTCGCGACGAAAAACAAGTGAAATTGAAATAACGAAAATTTGTACATAATAAACGTAAATAAAATATAGTTTATACGAATATGGATATTATAGTACAACGAAGCGAGTTATTCCTTGAATTCAGAAGAAAAGTAAAAGTTTCTCAGAGACGATAGCGAACTCGAATGACGAATTAATTCGTCATCCTGGATTAAATAGGTATTATCAATGCTCGCGTTTTGCTTACAAATTTTGGTGAATTGTTACAAAATTCGACGAATTTTGAGTATGAGAAAGAGCTCGAAAAAGTTTCTTCAAATGACTTTGGGCATCATCCCTTTTAAGAAAGTACAACATTTTTGGGACACCCTGTGTATCGTGTCTGTTTGTGTAAACGCGGAATTTTAATGACAGTAAAATAGAATCGAGTTAACACTAGAACTACCAAGCAGTAAATGCAACTGGCATACATTGTCTTATAACAACGACAAAATTGCAGTTGTTTAGATTTCGTACCAGTTTTTATTAGATATCTACTTCGATAGAGAAGTTCATAAAAAAATTTTCTCATAAAAACATATATTTACAATTTCCTTATTTCTAAAAGAAAAAATTAGGAGCAAGTCATTTTGACCCATCCGGTAGTTCTAGTGTTAAAACGCATCCACCGTATTCGAGGGTTCCACCTGCTCCCGCCACCTTATAGTGACACGAATGCTAATTAGGTTTGTTGGTCTATTTATTAAAAATCATTGAGATGAAATTGGCGAACGTTGTCAGTGGATATGTTTTTGTTACGTTACTTCAATTGCGTTTACTAATCGAATCTGAGCTTTTCAAAAATAATAAATAGTAAATAAATGTTTACGTGTTAATTTTGGTTGCGTTTATTGACCTAATTTGAATTTATTTAGAAGAAATGCAAGGCGCTTTATTCGACTGTGTTTCAAACGGTGTCGCCCGAAACTTTTGATGCAGGCAACTTCCATAACTCGATTAACCGACATTAATTACTCTCCCTCCGTCGACTACATCCACTACCTCTTGTTAAGCAGTCTATTCTCGTTAACAACTTACTTATGTCGTGAAATCCATTTTCGCAATGAACGACTTTCCCTGTTATGCTCTTAACGTATAGGATTATTGTTAACGCGTAGGATATAGAAATTCATTATAATGTGCATCAGCTATTGGTAGTCTGTAAGCATCGTTTCTCCCTACAAATGCTTCTAAAAATATTTCGGTTGTATCTGTCTGATCTCTATGCTTTCAATAAGCTCGAAGGTCTCCATTTGCTGTTATTACGTTCACCATAAAACGACCATGACATCTCGCGGAAGTAATATTACTATACACAATACACATGTAGCTAGAACGCACATGTTCCAATTTTTACTGTTATGCTATAAAGTAGAAGTATAACGTGTAACGCAAGTAGTATAACGTGAAAAAAATGTTAGATTAAAATTACAATTGGTCGAAATTGCAAAGAAAGTACTAACAGTTGTATTTTGTAACCTCTTAAAAATTTTGTTTTGTTTTGTACATCTGTATCAATTATACTTATTCTGAATATTTCATCTAAATCAGTCAACGTTGCACTGAGCTACAAACGTTTAACGATGAAAACTTAAGGGTGAAAGTCGCAGAATTTTGGCCTTGTCAGAGAATTTCGCCCTTATGTGATCATTTTGAAACATCTGTACACGTAAAAAAGTTGCAAAATACAACTTTTAGCATTTTCTGTACAATCTCGACCAATTGCAATTTTTGTAAAAATTTGTTTTCTCTTTATGTAGCAAACCAATGGTGCTAACTTCTTTAGAACGTCCAAGTCGTATGGTTCAATGTTAACAGAGTTATACGATTTTTAAAAGCGTCCGAATAGTAATTGAAGTCACTGTATAACTTCAATAATTGCAAAGAAAAGGCTCAGAAATACAGTAGCGGACAAAACTTTAAGACGATAATTTGTAATTTTGATTATACACATAATATACAAATACTATTTTTCTATTTTGTCCGTTGTTTTAAAGCAACACAGATATGTGTTGACCTCCTTGATCTCAATGTTTTGATCGTCAAATGTCAACAATGTATGAGTTTCAGTCGTTTGTTTCTTCTGACCGTTTGTGAACCGCGGATATAAGTTTAAGACGATCCGTCTAACAAGCGACTTCTATTACATTCTTTCAACAATTTGGTATACAAATATTGAAATCAGTGTCTAGTGTGTTTTTGCTGCTTCAAATTTATCTACAGAGGAAGAAAGTATGGGTAAAGCTCGGAGTTTGCTACCAAACGATAGGGAACAGATCGTAAGACTACGAAAACAAAAAGTGACATTTGCCAAAATAGCAAGTCTAATTAATAAATCGGAAACCGCATTTAAGCAGGCCTGGTATAAATTTTTAAAGACTGGCTGGATTTTTAATTCTGATCAATCAAGAAACGGAAGACCTCGAAAAATATCGCCACAAACGGATTGTCGGATTCGCCGCTTATGTGAAAAGTACCGTTTTCGTTCTGCAAGTGATATTGCAGCTGAAATAAACGTGAACAATAAATAACACACACATTAGTGCTAGAACTGTTAGAAGACGTTAGAAAATTTTAATTTAAGAGAACGAAAACCTTGCAAGAAACCAATGCTTAGTTCAAAAAATCGGAAAATGCGACTAATGCATTTGCTAAAGCTCATGAACATTGGACGAGTCAAGATTGGCAAAAGGTACTATTTTCGGACGAATCAAAGTTTAATCGTGTTGCTTCTGATGGATTACGACATGTAAGACGTCGAATTGGTGAAGATTTAGAACCACAATGCGTTTTATCCACAGTTAAACACGGAGGTGGTAGCGTTATGGTGTGGGCGTGTTTTTCTCGCAGTGGCCCTGGTCCGACACGTCGTATTGATGGAATCATGGATCGTTTTCAGTATACGGATATATTGAAGAATACCATGTTACTATATGCACACAATAATATGACTGATAGTTTCATATTCCAAAACGACAATGATCCAAAACACACGGCCCGAGTTGTGCAACATTTTTTTCATGAAAAGAATATTACTGTGCTACCGTGGCCTTCGCAGTCACCTGACCTGAACCCAATTGAAAATCTGTGGAGTATAGTAAAGAAAAGTGTAGAAAATTATAAACCAAAAAATCTGAGTGATCTTTACTCTATAATACAAACAGCTTGGAATAAAACATTCCTGTTGATAAATGTGAAAAATTAATAGATTCCGAGGTGATAAAAAATAACGGACTTTGGACAAAATATTAAATTAAAACAAACATTTGAAACATTTTTCTTATAAAGTGTTTCTTTTGTGCATAGTCTTAAACTTTTGATCATGAGAATATAATATAGATTTGTTTTCCTTTTGCATATTATTACTAATTTGTTCAGAAACATAATGTAAATCTTTGTTGTTAATATCTAAACAAATTATTAATCTGTTACTACCAACATAAGGACACTGTATTTATGTTTTTCATATAAAGTAAATATTGGGTTGGCAAGAAAGTAATTTCGGTTTTCACTAATTCATGTCGTTGTGTTTTATTTGATTGACTTCTGTTAATGTTGCGTTTGTTTCCTTTCTGACATTTCATAACTGCATATTTTAGGTTACTTTTTGAAGCAAATTACAAGTAATTTCGATTAAAATTGTTAGTTCTGTGTCAATTTGAACATGGAGTGCAAAAACGAACATTATAGGCACATATTGCTTTTTTATTTCCGTAGAAGTAAAAAAGATGCCGAGACTCACAAAGATATATGTGAAGTTTATGGTGTGGATTGCTTAACAGAACGCACGTGCCAGAATTGGTTTAAAATTTCCATTCTGGAAATTTCTCACTTGAAGACGACCAACGTTCTGGTCGACCATCTAAAGTTGATTACCAAATGAAAGCCATTATTAAATCGGATCATCATAAAACTGTCCGAGAGATTGCAGACAGGTTAAATGTCTCGCATACAACTATAGAATATCGTTTAAAAGGTCTCGGAATCGTTAAGAAGCTCGATATTTGGGTTCCACGCGAATTGAAAGAAATTCACTTAACCCCTTGCACTACTATTTGTTTTGTGATTGTAATAATTAGAAATTCTTCATCGTTCAGAATTTCAAAGAAAAAAAGGATAGTTTATGATTATTGTATGCCTATGTTTTCTCCAAAGGATATATATGAACTACAACAAAATAGAATTTTAGTTCGATTTAAAGGAAATTAATAACATATATATTTATTAGACTCTGTTCATAATCTTCATCACGAATCTGACACGATATTGTAGGGCAAGGGGTTAACGCAACGCATCAACATATGCGATATGCATCTCAAACGAAATGAAATCGACCCTTTTTTGAAGCGGATTATCACTGGTGATTGCACCAAAAGAAGCTCATGTTGTCAATATGGTGGGATTACGAAGGTATTGTGTATTTTGAGCTATTCCCAAGGAACCAAACCATCAATTCAGATGTTTATTGTCGACAACTAACAAAACTGGACATAGCAATCAAAGAAAATTGCAAATTGCAAAGGAATCGTGTTCGACCATGATAACGCTAGGCCACACACATCTTTGGTAACACGTGAAAAGTTATTGGAGCTTGGTTGGGAAGTGACGTCACATCCATCATATAGCCCTGACATTGCACCATCAGATTATCATTTATTCCGAAGTTTACAAAACTCTTTGAATGGTAAAACATTCGCTAATGATGATGATCTGAAATCGCACTTGGATCAGTTTTTCACCGAAAAGGATCAGAAGTTTTATGAGCGCGGAATTATGAAGTTACCAGAAAGATGGCAAAAGATGATAGAACAAAATGAAAAATGTTTCATTGATTAAAGTTCCTTGCTTTGATAAAAAAATTAGATTTTATTTCACCTAAAAATACCGAAATTACTTTATTGCCAACCTAATATATAAAGTAAATAATTACTTCCTTCTGTTCTTTTCGTCTTAACACTAGAACTACCGGATGGGTCAAAATGACTTGCTCCTAATTTTTTCTTTTAGAAATAAGGAAATTGTAAATATATGTTTTTATGAGAAAATTTTTTTATAAACTTCTCCATCGAAGTAGATATCTAAAGAAAACTGGTACGAAATCTAAACAACTGCAATTTTGTCCTTGTTATAAGACAATGTATGCCAGTCGCATTTACTGCTTGGTAGTTCTAGTGTTAAACTTTCGTCCGCTATTGTAAGTAATTTCGACTAATCTGGTGGTTCGAGTATCGAAGGTTTCAACATTCGGAGCAACATTCTTGGAAGGGACTCGAGCGCCACGGTATTGGCAAGCAACCCCTAGCATCTGTCCGAGGAGTTTGGTCGTCGGCAGGGTTAATCATCCTGCAGAGCCATCTCCGTTCGTGTCCGTGTCTTTCCGATAAGTCAGGCGGGCCTGTATTTCGGTCGGGCAGCGTGTTGCAGCTGCGGACGCAGCTCCGGCTCCGGGTCGCGATTGAAATATTAAATCGGGGGGACGTGAAACTGCAGACGGCGCGCACGTTGAGCGCTCGTTTCGGGTTTCGGCCTCGGTTTGGCCGGCTCGGCTGGTTTCTGCCGTTCGATTTCGCTGGCGGCGCGGCGTTTCGCACGTACGAAAAGATCTTGTAGCGCACGCGGGGATGTGCGCCCTGTTTCACCACGCAGGAATCAATAGGGCGTCGCGGTGCCGAAGCGCTCGTCTGGGTTAGGTCGTCCCCGAACGTCAGCGACATCTTTCACCGTAGGTTTCCTGGGGGTCGACGAGCAGCTCTCCTCGAGGCCGTCACGGCCGCCTTCAGGACCGACCGTTCTCGACACCGCGGCCCTTTTCTTCCCCGATACGATATTCGACCCGATCCGGAATGGCGGACACCGAGTTCGAGGAGTTCCGCCACTACTTCGAGAGGCTGCCCCAACACCTGAAAGCGCCTCTCTCCAATTACACGTGAGTAGAGAACAGTACCTTTCTCCTGACACACGGGCAAACCAAACCTAGCACGGACAAGCACGACGGTCCCATTTCGTTTAGAACTTCGGGGGTCCAAGGTCTCGCCACCAACCACAACCCTCGTCCCAAATCAGCTGGACATTATTTTAGCAAGCGCTCGGATTCCCAACGTTTCCGTCGATCTACCATCGCGGAAGATCGTTTTTCAAATTTCGATCCCAAAGTGGTTCACGCTTTTATCCTATCGACACGTTTGTCTAGCTGTGGTTGCCTGACTTGCTGAAATGTCAACCCTTCTAATACCTCCCTTAGGAAACACTGAAATCATTTAGAAAGAGAAGACACGAATAACTACGCGGTGCACTTTAAACAACAAAGTGAATCAAACTCGCTCGACCGTCCCTAAGGAAAAATTATGGACGTCACGTATCTGCGACGGTGGCAGCGAACATGTCAAGCTTGAAGCGACGCTTGTGATGGTTTTATTTTACCGTGCGTACCCTGACGTGTCCGTCGTAAACGTAGTTGTCCTGGGGGCCGGGTTGGTTGAATATTCCGACGGGGTCGTAGATGAAATATTTAACGATTCTGTTCCCAGTTTCGAATTTGGCACAAAGACGAATCGAATGATCCAAGGGAGATCGATTTGCCGAGCTCGGTGTGAACGGTGTTTAGATGATTCGTGCCGATAACGAGAGTTTATTACGGATAGACATTTGTCCTAAATTATTGAGAACAGAGCGAAAGATGGTTTAGATTGATCACTGTCAACGCTTTAACACTAGAAAGACGGGAGCTTAGTATATACCTATATTGCCTGAAAGCAGTCAAAATGACTGCATTGTGAAAAAATAACTAATGCGCAAAGAAATTTGTTTAACAGTAATTTTTAATATATTTTATATCACTTACAGTCATATAACAAGTTATTAATAAGTATTAGCAATAAAAAAAATGAAATTCAAAAGCAGTCAAAATGACTTGCTTAGGCAATCTAGTGTTAATCGAGTTTCAGCGTGAACGCATATGTTTCGAAATGGGTTCAGGTTCCTCTCAAAGTTGAATTATTTCAGCAGTTATTTAATTATTTTAGTGGATGTATTTGATACGTATGTAGCGATCGCGTTTCAGCGTGAACGCATAGGTTTCGAAACGGGTTCGGGTTCCTCTGAAAGTTAAATTATTTCGGCAGTTATTTAATTATTTCAGTGTATCTATTTGATACGGATCGATCGCAATAGAGTCACGCGTTTTCTCGCGTATCATCTCGTTTCCACTCGGTGTGTTGCATTTTCGGGAGGAGATTAGGGGGGTTAGCTACGGTTGCATTGGGAAGATACACCGCGGAGGCGCGGTCGATGCTGTTCTTCGTGTGCGGAAGAAATTTAATGCGGAAAGATGCAGTCTCCGTTAGAATATTTTTATCTAGGGGTTCGGTGGAAAATCGTTTTCAACAGCTTATTTCTGGAATATCTCCATGCAAACTGAAAGCATTTTATGTCACGTATCTAGCGTGTACTCTTCGTTTGTGCCAGACATTCGAGAAACTGGAAAACAAACTGACAATACATGTAAACTTATGATCAAATCAGTTTGCACGCACGACGTTCGATTGTGGGACGTTGCGGCGGAAATCGACACGACGAAGATAGAAACGCAGGAATAAAAAATTCTCAGATCAATAGCAAACGCGCCGTGGTACGTACGAAACGATGAATTTCGAAAGGATCTCCCCGAATAAGTACGCGGGCGATGACGTATTTATATGGCTGGTACAGTTCAAGACTAACCAAGCAAGGAGATAGTCAAAGACATATTCAATCAACCAGCTCACGCAGACTCCGGAGAAAACGTCCTAGTAATCTTCTACAACCATAGTGATAGTGCTATTCGCTTAGACGTAACGTAATATGCACAGATGCCATCTAAAGGGACATCTCCGAGGGGCATCTCTGTGATATATTTTCTTTTCATCCTGTTATATCAATTTACCCAATGTTCCTATGGGACGAATCGTACAGGTTTCAGGATATTATGAAAAACCTCTTCATTTCCAAGTCGAATGAAAATGACGCGAGGATTGAAAAAACTGCTTAAGGAAAAAGGCACCAGTAGTTGACCATTTTATAGAAAAACATAAAAAATAAGGTTTTTATACGCGCACTTGTAAGTGCACTTTTGATGAAAGTGAACCTCGGATGCCATGCCGTCTGTTGTTTAAATTTCAAAACAATGAGAACATTTAAAACCTTATTGTTTAAGTTTTTCTATAAGATGGTCAACTAATGGTACATGGTCAACTACTGGTGCCTTTACCTTACTCGAAGGTTTAGTTTATTTAGAAGAAACTCGCAGGCTTTCTGTCATTTGGAAAGCAATATACGTTTCCAGTAGAGTATTTCTACCTGTAGGTAGCATATTTTTACATAGACAGCAGACAGATTATGTTTACCCATAGCAAGAAAACGAACGTACATTTCTAGGCATACCACTTAAAACACAAGCATGTTCGAAACGGATATTTTATATTTTACATGGATAGTTTTTAATCGTTCTAAATACTGAAAATGTAAAATAAGACCATCTTGCGAACGTGTACCTGAAATAGAACCCTTAAACGCTGTTAGCGTAGTTGCAGTATAGTATAGTTACACTATCGTCGAAGGTCAATTTACAAGTTTCAAATTTTGCTGTTCTCGCTTCCAAACACAGACTTTTGAAAAAAATTGCTGTATTCGAAGATACAGTGGAGCGTAATATAGTGATTACGTTTTTTTTATTATGGGCGTGTACAACCCATCGTCAAAAATGAATGAAAAGGGATCGATACGGGTCCAATCGATACCCAAAATTAAACCCATTCCATTGCTAGTTCGTCACTCTCGACTATTCGTTTCTTCTCCGTCGACGAATCCAGTTTGCGGTATTAATGGAGCGCGCTCGCGCTCCGCTTTTATCGTTAATTATCTAATCGGACGTCCTCATTTCTCCGACGCCGTCGAATTATCTTTAATGAAGCATCCTGGAAATAAGAGAATGCCTTTGTCATGACTTTCTTGATACCTTGGACTTTCTTAAGCAGAAAGGCGACGAATTATACTTTTTTAAGCAGAAGGATGAGTTAAGTCATGCCTCATAGTACTTAATTTTATTACGGTATTTTTATTGTTTCATCTGAAGACTCATGAATTCAATTGTGCCCATAATTATGAAAGTGGTCTAAGTCATATATTTCTTTCATTTTGTTTACCTTGAATAAATTTAGTTTAAAATCATGTCGTGTGAAATAAGTGATAAATTCATTTTTTTTTAAATTTTGACTTAGACCACTTTTATAATTATGGACACAATTGTAATATCTACTAGCTTACCATGGCATACAGCGTAGAATAGTTTGAATCTAATAATTCTTGTTAATTCTTAATTTCGATCGCGATCGAAACATACAGTGTGGAATAGTTCGCGTCTAATAATTCTTGTTAATTCTTGATTTTGATCGCGATCGAAACATGATTCCGACAACGTCGTCGTTTACCTGTTGGTCGACAGTATTCGAGTGTTTCTTGCTCGTGAAGTGTTTCTTGAGTGTCCTAAACGTGTCAGGTTGCCGAGCTTTGATCCACTCGTCGTTTAAATGGATAATACTTTAAACAGAAGATGTACCGTGTCACAATGCGTTAAAACAATCCGACTGTATCGCGTATGAATCGATTTCTGACACGTTACCCAACAACGCTTTTTATTTTATTAGATTCTAAACATTTCTGATCCGCAAGCGAGGATTTATTGATTTTTTACTCTGTTTCTTTACAAGAAGATTTCCAGCTTATTTTCGATGCAAGGCAGAAGTACTTATTTAGAAGTACTAGGTCTTTTTATAGGAAAAGTATCAATTACAAATCATCGCTACACTGCAGATCTTTGTAGAAAGCCAAAATGGTCCGCAAGAGTTATACAGGGTGTTTGGTAACTGGTGGTACAAGCGAAAAGGGGGTGGTTCTACATGAAAGAATAAGTCGAAAATATAGAATAAACATTTTTCGTTTGAAGCTTTGTTTTCGAGAAAATCGACTTTGAAGATCTGTCAGGTTTGTGTGCTTTAGTATAATACATGCAGGAAGTAGATTTGGTTGGTCATGATCAGACGCGTCAGACAATTCCTATCGAATAGCATGCTGCATTTCAAACTCGATTTTCTCGATAACGAAACTTCCGATGAAAAAATGTTTATTCTATATTTTCGACTTATTCTTTCATGTAGAATCACCCCCTTTTCGCTTGTACCACCAGTTAACAAACACCCTGTATACTTTCTTTATTGTTGAGAAGTTCGAACTTCCCGCTACGAAAACTCTAGCCCCACATTTATTATTATAATTATAAATAACAAAGGATCTTAAATTATTTTAATGTGCTGTTATCCTCCGATGTTTTCATCCGCAACCAATTCTACATTCCTGCATACACTGAAGCACGCGAACCTGATGGATCTTTAAATTCGAGTTTCTCGAGAGCGAAGCATCAAATGAAAAAATTTTATTCTTTTTGTTAACGTAGAATCACCCTCTTCTTGGTTGTACCACCGATGCTGAGACACCCTGTTTATAACGAAAAAGCACCGTACTTACGTTACAATCGAATTTGAAAATTGGGGCATTTGGTCCCAAAGTTCTTGCAAATATCATTATACACATTATCAAATACTTACCTTACTTCCTCTGTAAATGAAAATATAATTATGAACAATAGATATCTAATTTATACTACATTACAGCCACACACAGCCTGCAGAAAGTGTCAGTAGCAATGGCAGCGATACGTCAAGCGATGACGTGAAGTGAAGTGTTTCATGTTTCGTGAACTGAAAACGTTCAAATCCGTCATTATTATTATTTTTATTGTGTTTTACATACGAGAATACGATATACCTTTAAACTAGTGTGTTATCAAGTAATTTTAACGAAAAAATGATTTCATTACTTTGTGTAACAAAAATCTATTTTTTGCAAAAACCAGAGGTCGTAGACAAGTTTTGAAAACAGATTTGAAATCAGCGTGAAAAAATTTATGGGAAATGATATATAGTATGTTAAAAAAAATTTTTTTTCGCGCGTGGTATTGGAAGAACTAAAATTTTCTTGAAATTGTGCACGTTTAACGAATTTTCTCAAGATTAAAAAACGTTCGTACCGTAATCTCCCTATTTTTCCCATATTCTACAGAGTTGCAGCTTTCATTAAAAAAAAATTGCATCGCTCTACCTCTACCTCTATCGAAAGTTCTTTGATTTTGACTCCGAAAATGCCGTTTTTCCCCAGAGTCCCACATATCCTCGTCTCCCGCTCCCAGGAATGATGAGAATCCGTAATTTTAATTAGCACCACGTGAAAAAATAATAAAACCTATCCTCGGCCGAGGTTTTTCAGCTGTCCGAACTGATGACGAATTGTTGTTGAAAATAGGCTGGTCCACGATGTGATGATAGATGACTCTCCTACATCGTCGCAGTACAGCGACCCCGAGGTCGCCAGAGCTTGCGACGGAGTCGCAGCCGATTCAGAAGACGAGGACGTTGTGGTGATACATCGGCACGACACCCAAAGCGGCCACACTTCCGGCGACGACAGCGAGGATCTCGATCATAACTGCTCCATCGTCGCTGATAGCGACTTTAGGTTGGTAACATCGTAAGTGTGCCAGCATTTTTCTTCTTGCCTGTAATTTTACTATATTAGATTTAGATATCTTGTCAGGGATAGCGAAAGTCAATTGATGAAGTATACAGGGTAGTTCGTCTGCTTAACCCTCCGGTGCTCGAGTCGAAAGTATCTATTTTTCGTTGGCATTTTTTCGAAGAACTCCGGGCTTCTCTTACGTGATGCTATTGTTGCTATACCGCACAACACTGCTCCTACCGAAGCAAAAGTTCATTGAGGAATTCGAAAATAATTTACGGAAAATTAAAACAGTACAACCTGTTCACCGAAGGGTTAAGTTTCCTATCAATTATCGAACGTTTATTAATTTTCTTGATTGTTTGCTCCATACTTTGATGTACGCGAAATGATGATTTGATATACGTGTGCTGAGAAGCATTTGTGTCTTCGCAGTACAGTTACAAAATTTAAAAAATTAAATAAAAATTTTTAAATGTTATTTATCCTGTATAGCATATTCGATTCCCTGTCCAATTAAAATGAGTTTGCGTCAGTTTTTATATTGTTACTCTTTGGACGCGTATTTGGATAATTCTTCTTGTAACTTTTGCATGCAAGAAGGAATGAACTTTGAGTAGGGGAGAGTTGCCGAATGCGTACCACTTAATTTCGAAGGCAGTTTATATATTCTTTAGTAGGAATTTGAGCAAAAATTATGTTTTGCATCTATGTATTAACTATCGAAGTTGCAATTTAATATGATTTTTTAAAATATTTATTGATAGATCATTGTGATATGAACACTTTTATAAGATCATGCAAACAGTACGATTTAGGCAACCGGTATCCTAAATGGTACCAGCCGGTATCCAAAATTGTACCTCATGTGTTGGATTAAAAAGATACAAAAAAATCATAAAAGAAACTGTATTTTGTGTTTAATTTCAGTTTAATATACAATACAACATAAAAATAAAATGAAATATTACATTACTTAACTTAAATACAACTAGGACAATAATAAATATTGTCTTTTTTCAAAACTCCTCCACAAGCTTCATGTACCCACTTTTGGCACTTTAAGCATTGGATCATGTCTTCTAAATAAGAATTATTGCAAAGAAAACAGAACCAATCGTTTTCATTCTCCACTTCTACGAGAACTGGAGCAGCGGTGCTGGTTGAAGGCGTGAAATCAATTTTTGTTTGTTTCATTTGTTTTGTTTTCATTGCAACTAATTCCTTTTTATAGGGGCTACTGTAAGCTACTTTCCCATGCTAAAAAAATTTGAAATATTGTAAATCGTTTATTTTCGCAGTAAAATTTGAATAACAGTATCTTAAATCGTACTGGTACGTTTTAGGAAACCACAGTGTGGTACGATTTAGGAAAAAGACGTCCCGCTAAATAATTGAAGCTAACCTTTAAAACATTATCAGCATGTTTTATAAACTAAATAGAAATAAATAATATAACATAGCTAGTTTTCAAAAATATATAAGACTACCTCAGAAACTGTATAGATTTATATTTAATTCAGCCGATTAAAATCGTTTAAAATTGACATCAGACTTGCCTGATTTCTTTGTGCTTCTGTCATTCACAAAACAACACTTCATGCGAATGACTTTTTGGTCCTACTTTATCGACATAAATAAAAGTTCATATCTTTACCACCAAGAGGCATCAAAATGCATTAATTTTTAAATAAAAGAGGTGGTACGATTTAGGTGACCAGTACGCATTTGGCAACTCTCCCCTATATGTCTGTCTAGAATTTTTAAGTAATTTATTCTTCTATCGCTCCCACAGTGTCACGTTCATATTTATATTATGCCACTTTGTGATTTTTCTTTCTCTAATGCAAGGACATCAACTTTTACACTTTCAACTTTAGAAATGCATCGTGATGAAAGCAAGTCTGCATTTAAGTTTTCTATGGTCGTAATCACACTATCCTTCATCAGTAGAAAAAGAGAATGAATGTACTTTAGTCAGTTTATTGGGAATAGATTACATAACATGTTCAACAGTATTTCACACGTTTATGTGTCAACGTACACAGTACTCAAAATTGAATTTCCAATCGCTGATTTGATGACAGAGATAGGCAAGATTTTTTTGCAAGTAACAAACGTCGAACTATTTAGAACTCTAATCAGTTTTATTTGGTGAAAAGTAAATATATGTTGTCTTTTACTTGAGGCTTCTTATGTAGACGATTACAATACTTTCTTTATGCAGCTTTAATAATATTTACGTATTTATGAACTTCAGTAACGATCATAATAATAATTTCCATTTCAATTTCCCTTTGCAGTATTGTTTACTTAAATCTAGACAAAAAATCGTTATTGTATATATCTAATGGATGTACCTTTCAATTATTTCAATGTTGACCATTATAGTTTAATTATAGTAATTATTTGTTTAGACAGATAATAGTTAGTACAAATTCTGAATAATGTCAACAATTTTTCCGAACAAATTCAAATAATGATGAACTAATAAGAAACATTAATAAGAAACGTAAAGATCTTTGGTTTGCGAATTGTCAAAAAGGAAAGGTTAAAAGTCTGTTAATGTTCTGACGCTGTTGATAAAAATGTTAAAAAGACATTACGAATTTAAGCTTCTGGAAGCGCGCTTGTCCTTTTGAAGGGTGGTGGTAACATTTCGCTAATAAAACAGCTGGTCGAAGTTGTCACACTGACATGTTGCCAGTGACCTATTCAAGTATTCTGCGCCGTAAATGTCGAAGAAGAAAGGATTTTTCTCGCTGTACCGAAACGATATTAACGATCGGAGAGAAGTCTCGGTTTCAACGTTTGAGAAAGCATTTTTGTCTTGTAGTTTTGTAGCTAATATTTCTGCAAATCGAATATACTACAGTTACGATGGGTCTACAGTTATATAACATAAAATTCAAACAAGAACAATGGAGAAACCATAAACACAAAATGTTTTTCTAATATCTCTATCCCACTTCGAGAAAAACGAATTACGCGAAGCGCATAAAGTTACGCGGTCTATCAGTCGATAATTAAGCACAAAGTGAGCAACTATATTTTGTAGATATAAATAACAAATATTGCCTTTAAATTAGCAAAATCTGGCTTGAACATCTAAAGAGTATTTCCTTGCCCACTTATGCCACTCCCCGGTGGCTTGACAGAGGCTTTGCGAGGCTTTGTGATTTAGGTCTGTCCCTAAAAACGTTGACACACACTACTGAAAACGCCGCGCCATTTAGCACAGTGTACAACTCCACGAAGTAACTGCATTCGTTCCGCGAAGAATGTACCCAGGTTCTTCCATTAGTAGCAATTCGTACTGTCGGAATGTTAATGCGCTCATCTCTCGATGCGCGCTGTGTATCTTACACGCGGCTCTTTTTACGCGTGATAAACAATATCGTTGTTTACACGGCCTTTTTTTCCGGCGGTCGGAAAATCTATCTGTCTGCGGTATGTTTGGAAATTCACATCGGTGGGAAATATTTAGACAGAGACTTCTCATTTCTATTTTGCTGTCGCGGCAACCATACGAACTAGATAGTTTTATTTTCGTAACGGTAGACTCGACAATTTCGCGCGAAGCAAGAGATCATATTAAAACGACTGTACGCAAAATAAACTCCGAAAAATAAAATCATTACAGAGTAGATTACGATATAACACTGTTTAAGAAATGATTTACAAGTCCCGATTTGAAAATGTTCCGCATCAATTGTAAGAAGCAGAGAAATCTATTTTTCTCTTAATAATTTTAATAATTGTAGACGCGCCCATATTCTTTGATCTTTCTTATACTTCCACTGTTTTGTATTTCATTTACTCATTGTTGCTATAAAGTCCCAAAATTCGCAGTCTACTTGGAAATACACTCACCTTCTGATTAACACGTTGACTGCCATATCACCCATATATGGGTGACGGAATTATTTGTTCAGGCTTTAAAATAAATTTTTACGTTAATATATTCAAAAATGCAAGAAAGTTGGAGAACTACACAATATCATACATTTAATTTTTTTCGATTTTTATTTCATTAAATAACACTGATTATATGGAATTTTTTAGGTTTCTAGTTTGGCAGTCAAAGTGTTAATAATATGCTGATATATCTCTATTTCCTTAACGTTTCTGTTAAGAACAGCTGTACGGTTTAGGTAAAAAATTTCATACGTTGTGAACTTTTCGCGACTCAATTATTTGCTGTTTATATTCTCACAGAGTTTTATAAGTGATAAATGCATTGTTTCTGTTATTCTAACCTGAAGAACAACAGTTTATTAGGTGGTCAAATACTGAATATTGTTTCTGAACAATTTTCAGAAGTTGACAGGCGTGGTCAGTTGTGAATAAGAAATAAAATATTAAAATATATAATAAAATATAACGAACACGTAATATTTTTATATGAAGGAAAACATTTCCCTTTCTTTTTTTTTTAATTTTTACGTCAATATATTCATTGTACTAAAGATTAGGATCTGTAAAATGCAAGAAAGTTGGAGAACTACACAATATCGTACATTTAATTTTTTTCAATTTATATTTTATCAAATAACTTACTTTGATCTCGTGGAATTTTTGAGCTTTCTTGTTTGGCGCGTTCAAAGTGTTAAATAATTATTTGAAGATCTCTGTCGCTCGAATAATTCTAACCGATGCTGTCTATTAATTGAACGGACTGTTATGGTCTGTTCTCAATGTGTGAACGGTTCCCGAGATCCCAATAAAAAAAGAAAAAAAATGACACCTCGAACGGCATGGTGAAAGGTAGCTTAGCTCACTACACAACTACCCTTGGGTGACATTAGCTTGTTCGGTGGACTGAGCAGCAGGGGTCGATCGGCAGGCGTCGGTGGACCAGGTCCCGGCGGAGGTACCACTTCCGTTTCCGGTAACGGCGGCAGAGACAGCGTTGTCAGCGATGTCGGCGACTCTTATTCGAGTTTGAGCTCTTGGCCGACGCCGGAACACGTGCCCTCAAATCGACCGGGAAGCGGCGGTACCGAGCGTCGACGTCGGAGGTTACCGGAAATCCCCAAGAACAAAAAATGTAAGAGAACCATCTATAGCACGAAAATCAACGCGCTTGCTGTCACTGATAAAAATACAGGACATCCTATCAATTTGTCAATTTTTATCTAGCGGACAACATAAATACTTCCGTTTCTTCTGTACGTACCCCGTTTGCCAAATGCAGTTTCGAGCTTTGTATCACACTTTGCGAGCAAAAGATTTGTCCATTTGGTACATTCGTATTTCACTCGAAGTGACTTTTTTGACCCTTTGAAGAGACAATTACAAATACAGTGGGTCAAAAAAGTATTGGCACACTCACTTTTTCTTAAACAGCTTTATATATTGGACATATATATACAGGGTGAATTCGATAAAGCAGGACACCTAAATATCTCCGTTACTTTTCGTTGTACAAAAAAACTTCGTAGGACAAAGTTACACTGTTTGAAGGGCCACATATAACGGTGTAAGGGAAAAAAATTTCAAGGTCACTTTTATGAGATTTCAAGGTTATCGATGTTTTTTTAAATGGAATGATATATTTTTGTTAACGTAATGTTGTAGGTGACAAAATAACGAATTCATGCATGTAACACAATATGACCTTCAAATGACCTTCAACCCAGAAAAACGGTATAAATAAAATTCAACGTGTAAGATTCATTTGATGTATTTCTGTTACGCCAAATGTTTATAAATATTCCCTTGAGCTGCTATACATTCAAATGTATCGCAATACACAACATAATAACAGATTCGGTGTTGACAGGAGGACAATTATGATATACCTTCACCTATACGTTCGTACAGAATCGTGTTTATCCACTACTAATTACTCAGAAGACCTTCTTGCTATCAGATTTTCCACAGTTTCTAAGATTTCTCGATCAATTTATCGATGAACGTTTCACAATGCGTTACTCGAAGGAAGATAAGATTGATATGATTTTCATTTATGGAGAAAGTCGACAGTGTTTAAGAGAAGCCGTGCAGTTGTACAAGGACCGATTTCCTAATCGTAATTGTCCATCAGTTTCCGTTTACTCCAATTTGATAAATAAATTCCGTGAAACTGGTAGTGTCGAAAATAAAAAACGTACAAAGGTGAGGACTGTAAGGAATGAAGCAAACACAATTAATGTTCTGGCAACAGTGAATGCAAACCCTCATGCTAGTACGAGGCAAATCGCACGAGGAAGTGGCATTAGTCTAAAATGTGTAGTGCAAATACTCCAGGAACACAAATTTCACCCCTACCACCTATCAATTCATCAAGAACTTCATGGTAGAGACTTTGTAAATCGTGTAAACTTTTGCCAGTGGGGATTGAGACAATTGCTAAACGATAGAGCATTTTTTAATCAAGTATTATTTACTAGTAACAGAAATACATCAAATGAATCTTACACGTTGAATTTTATTTATACCGTTTTTCTGGGTTGAAGGTCATTTGAAGGTCATATTGTGTTATATGCATGAATTCGTTATTTTGTTAGCTACAACATTACGTTAACGAAAATATATCATTCCATTTAAAAAAACATCGATAACCTTGAAATCTCATAAAAATGACCTTGAAATTTTTTTTCCCTTACACCATTATATGTGGCCCTTCAGACAGTGTAACTTTGTCCTACGAAGTTTTTTTGTACAACGAAAAGTAACGGAGATATTTAGGTGTCCTATTTTATCGAATTCACCCTGTATAAATACAAAATATGTGTTTTTTGGCGTCTTTTAACATACAGAAATAGTGAAATTTTTCCGAACTCGATGAAATGTCCTGAAAGCAAACAAAAATAGAAAAACGAAATTTTCATATTCAAAAAAGTATTGGCACACTTGAGGGATTAATTCTAAAATTTACAATTCCTTTGAATTGTTAAACATAAAATAAGTTTTTAATATTTCGTGTGCACGCCTTTGGCATTAATAATTGCCTGTAATCGATTTGGCATCGATTCTACAAGTTTTTTAGTAGTTTCCGGAGTAATTTTCGATCACTCTTCTAGTAATGCCTTTTTTAAATCATTTCCATTGCTTATTTTTCTTTTTCTAATTTTTAAATCGAGTATATGCCAAAGATTGTCTATGGGATTAACGTCTGGTGATTGGGGTGGTGTCGGAAGCTGTTGTTCTTATTTAACATTCGTTATGATTACAAAATAATGATAATTAATATAGGCACAGTAATTGGTACCCCCAACAATAATTGGGTCTCTTACCCTAGTGCCATATTCGCTAGCAGCCGCCATATCGAAAGGGTTGATACACAGTAGACGAGATTACTAAGGACACTGCAATTTACGAAGAAGTTTAATGTATCTCATGAAGGTTCGTTAGTTGCACACCTGGAACTTCACACATACTATAATTCAATAGGCACCACAGAGTTCACCTTACAAAGACAATGCAACAAAATTCGCATTACTCGTGGGATGACCTAATACTTTCTGGATCTGTAGTTTCCTAACACATCTTCAGACTGACGCGACGCAACACTGAAAACGAAATAAACACATACAAAACGCAGAGGTATTCAGACATATTATTGTAAAATTCGGAAAAGTAGATTCCTATAATTACCATAAGAGATTTTGAGGTCATTGCCTGTATTTACAGGACTCACGCGTGTCAACGCTCGAGCAGTCAACTCGAGTGTCAACTCTCGAGATTGAGAGTGAGCGTGGTGAGCATACCACCACAGTGCGCATGATCTTTGTTCTTTTGGAAATTTGAAATAAACGGGTAAGCGTCAAGCGTACACAATGAAGTGTAAACCTTGCGCTATGACTTTTGAAGGGCGTAGTGGACGAAATGCCACGGTCTGCTTTAAACGTAAAACGTAAAATTAAAAAAGAAATTGTTACTCGTTTGTTCATGGGACGAGTCGGTGGCTTGACCAGTGGTACTGTGGGATTATGATCGTTGAGGTTAAGCGACGTTGGTTGGGGCTCGTCGAAAGATGGGTGACCGCCTAGAGAAAAAAGAATACTTATTTACTAAAACATACTTGTTCGTTCACTAAGCTCTTCGTTTGTAAAATTACTCTTTCACAAAGTAAAAGTATCGTGCTGCTTCCCTTTCCAAATTAATTTTACAATGGGGCTAATTTTTATTAGGGGCTACAATGTTCGTAGTCTGGCACAGAAGAATCTGATCTCATGCCACTCCATTACTATCGCGATCGAAGTATCATTTGAGAATGATATTATGACCTTAAGCGTCCGAGACACAGTGTGCATTACGAATCGACCATATTCTACGCATTTCTCATCACCTTGTCCGATCAGCGGGTCCGAACGATGTCGCGGATTCAACCGCAGAATCTGCGACCGCAACGAAAGAAAATCCATAATGACATCTACTTACGTCACGCCACTTGTTCGAGGCGTATTCCCTCGGCGTTGGCGTTTTATTACGACGGTCACGATCGTTTCTGATTCTAATATTAATTAATACGCGTCGACCGCGCGTTTCGCACTCCGAATCTCACTATGCAATTGAAATTTTCGAGCGCCTCTCGCTTTCGAAAACAGGTGTAACAGTCTCGATAGAGTCTCGAGTCTCGATACTGATCTAAACGCGATTATTCGTTCGATTAATCGTCTCCGTTAACAGGTCTGCCTATCGGCCAGATGACCATGCAGTCCTCCTCGTCTCTGGCAGACGAACTGAACGCGGTGAACGGTACACCCTCCGGCAGGCCGCATTTAGTGTTACGAAAATGCCACTCGAGGATCCGCCACGAGGACAGCTCACCTGACAGCGAACGAATGGCGACTGACAGCGGTCATTCCACTGCTCATTCGCCGGAGAACGGGCCGAAAAGTGTCTCCCCCATACCTTGCAACACCCTGCAGAACACAGACTCCGCTTCACCTAGCAGTACACCAGGTGACATTGCGAATTCTTCAACATGTATCTATTCTGGTTTTTCATTTTCAAGACATCGACTTTTCAACCCTTAGCACACGAACGACGACTGTAAGGCGTCATTAGAAATTGCTGTATCATTATTCAAAATATTTATTACCAGACAGAGGGGATCTTTATGCAAAATTAATATGCAAAATAATGAAACCAATTGTACATTGTGCACATATTTTCATTTATTGTTTGTTGTAATTTGCATTAAAATATGTAACTATGATTTTTTCCATATTGTCAACGGTAAGTTGATGTCTTCTTTTCTCGCTAAAGATTAATTTGTATCCTGAAAATGTCCTTTCAACATCACAGGACGTAATTGGTGCATATTTGTACTTTTTCCAATATCTTGCATCAATTTCGTCTGGTCTTTCAGTAGTGGATACATATGGAGTATCATTAAATTTTAATAAAGGATCAAATCCTGGATTTTTTTAAAGATCTTCTTCCATTTATTTCGAATTATTTCTCCACAAGCACCGGATACTCGTTCCAGCTCTTCAGTAATATCAGTAATTAATTTTACTGAGCCCTTTTGTTTCTAATATTGTTATGGTAACTGGCAATCTCCAGAAATTAGTTGCAATATACTTTAGGTCATCAAATAACGTTTCATTTTTCATCACCCCTTGGGCTAATCTAACGCAACTTACATTTCTGTCATCGAATGACTCAATAACCTGGAAATAAATGACAACCTGAACGTCTTATTTTGTTTAATTATTACAAAACAATACTGACTTCTCTTATACTGTGCACATGCTCTGCATAAAATATTGCCGCTTCTAGCCATGTCCCCCATCTTGTTAGAATAGGTTCCGGTGGCAATGGAACATTTGGTAGCTTTTCTTTGTAGCATTCAATACGATGCGGTGCCTTCAACAATACTTGTTTTATGGAAGCTATTAATTGTGTAACTACTGGAAAGTGCAATCGTATTTCCTCTGCTACCCTGTGCAAGCCATGTGCTAAACATGGTTCTTTACCGTTATATATACACGCACACATATACATATGTAGCATTAAATGCAAAATATGTCAAAAATATGCAATATATGCGAAAAATTTGCAATATGTAAAATATATGCAATATGCAGAATGTGCAAAATAAAAACTATATTTTTAAAATCCTCTATAAACAACGTAAATTTCTGTCCGGGTCCAATAAGTTTACTTACTTTCTATCGAAATATGCATTTGCATAAACATCCGCTGTCTATTTATCGCATTATTACATTTCTTTGTACGAGTAAATTGCACCATTTTTCTGGAGTTAAAATAAATAGCTTCGAGTGCAAAGGGTTAAAATTGCATTTTCTTTAAGTGTAAGCGTCGTAGAATATGTATACAACAGGATTTGTTTGAATTCAAGTTAAATCTAAGTTTATTGAATCTCGTGAAAATTTCAAATTTATTTCGTTATCCTTCACGCGTGAAACTATAAGAAACTTGAGAAAAATTCGGTTTTTCTAATGATAAAGGTGGTATACCCCATTAAATTTTTAAGAAACCGTTAATTAATGATTGGTCATTCTCTCAAAGGAAGCGGAGGTGTTCCGTTCACTCAACTGGAGTTGCTCGAGGCGACACATCGAGGACTGCACAAATTCGTGCCAAGACACCACGACGAGATCGACCTTGAAATTGGCGATCCCATTTACGTTCAGAAGGAAGCCGACGATCTCTGGTGTGAAGGTGCGTTTATCTACGGATTTGTATTCACGGTAGTCCACAATCGGAAAACTTGGTTAAAATCGGGGATTGAAACTAGTTATGCAACCTTTCAATGTTTGAAACTTGGACCGTGGAAATTCTTTAAAAAATATCCTCACATTTAACTGGATACTTAAAAAATCGTGTTAATCATAATAAAAATTGTTTACGATCATTGCAAGATACCAGTATTGTACAGTATTCTCTCCGTAACTTTCGTATCTTCGGGTCTGTCGAGCGACAGTTCCCCAGTGGTGGGGATAAAATGTGGACAGTTACGGTAGAGATCTTTTCGACACTAATGGAGAGCATACTGTACAAGAGGATGGTTGCTCTTATCTGAACGCGACCAAGTGGAAGTTCTAAGTAGATATCAAAGTTAATATTAAATAAATATTATATTGTTAGTTAATACATTCAGCACGCGACTCATACTTTGCTCTAAATGCACGTACACTTACCGACAAAAGTTAGAAACAAAATAGTCGTTTGGGAATTAGTGTATAGTTTTAATCTCCTGAAATATACATGTCCGAATTAAAAATAACATGACGAGATTATGTATCATACATGAACAAAGAATAAGTTTTTTTCTTGTATAAGCACTACAATTAATATTGAGTCAAGGAAACAAAATAAATACTTGTGACAAAAGTTAAGAAACATGAAGACTTCTTGCAAGAAGTAGAGTAAGCAATGTAAAGAAACATGTTCGAAGGAGTCTAGTCTCCTTTCTGACATCGTCGAGTGTGGTTTGTATTGTTAGCTGCAGTAAATATGGCAAGAAGGCAACATTTAACTGAAAGTGAGAAACAAAGAATAGTTGAAATGTTTAAAAAAGGGCAAAGGAAAACTGACATTGCAAAAGTGTTTGGTGTAAATCGTTGTGTCATCATGAAGATTATAAAACGTTTTCAAGACAATGGAACTGTTAAAGTGGCACCACGAACCGGCAGACCACGAAAAACAAGTAAAAAGCTGGATCGTCGAACTGCAAGGTTGTCTAAATGCAATCCATTTTGCACAGCTGTCAAAATTAAAAGTCAGTTGGAACTCAGGAACATTAGCAGTAGGACAGTTAGCCGTCGTTTAGATGAAAATAATCTTTTTTCACGGAAAGCATGTAAGAAACCATTTGTTTCGAAGAAGAATCTTAAAGCTCGGTTGGAGTTCGCTAAAGAGCACGTTAACTGGTCTGTTGCTGAGTGGTCAAAAATTCTATGGAGTGACGAAAGTAAGTTCAACTTATTCGGAAATGAATCCAGAAGTAACGTACGACGTCCTATTGGACAGCGAGTTAATGTCAAGTATCTGAAACCAACAGTAAAATTTGGTGGTAGTAATGTGATGGTGTGAGGCTGTTTCTCACGTAACGGTCCTGGTCCATTTTCTAAGGAGAAAATGTCAATGGAGTGGTCATTTCAACATGACAATGACCGAAAACATTCTTCTAAATTAATTAAGGCATTTCTCATGGAGCAAAATGTTAATGTAATTAAGTGGCCAAGTCAATCTCCAGACTTGAACCCAATTGAACATTTGTGGGATTACGTTGGACATCAATTGGGGAGTCATTCATTTACTAATAAAGCGGAGTTAATTCGAGAAATTACGAAAATATGGTCTAAAATACCACCCAAGCTTTGTGTTCGATTAATCGACTCAATGCCATGCAGTCATCAAATCCAAGGGTTATCCGACATCTTATTAGATCATCATAAAAAGTATTAACACCTGCACATTGTTGTTTTTTGTTAAAAGTGATTACATGATCCAAGCACAGTATGTTTCTTAAATTTTGTCACAAATTTTTCTTTCGTTTCCTTGACTCAATATTAATTGTAGTGCTTATACAAGTATAATCGAAAAAAAAACTTATTGTATGTTCATGTATGATATGTAATCTGTTCATGTTATTTTTAATTCGGACATATGTATTTCAGGACATTAGAAATATTATACTAATTCCCAAACGACTATTTTGTTTCTTAACTTTTGTCGTATGTACATATAAAGAAATACACCTCTCTCTCTCTGACCATTGTGGTTCTCCTCTTAGTATCTCTTCTTAATTCGCAGTCTATCAATTGTTAACCGTTGATTGAGTGATTGGTACTAAGGTAGGTTGGTAGTGATTGATCGTTCTGTTTCATTTCGAAGGTGTGAACCTCAGAACAGGTCGTCAAGGGATTTTTCCATCGGCTTACGCTGTCGACATGGATTACAGTGACTTTGATCCGTCAGCACCGAAAGTCAAGAGGGAACGATACCTTCTGGGTTACCTGGGCTCCGTGGAGACCTTGGCGCACAAAGGTACCGGAGTCGTTTGCCAAGCGGTACGAAGAATCGTTGGGAACTCTCAAGAATCCCCTGTCTCGCAGAGCTGCATCCTGGAAGTGTCCGATCAGGGTCTCCGAATGGTCGACAGAAGTAAACCACGGGTGAGTTTCCAACTGTTCTTTTTAGCTGGATTTTTTTAAAGCCGATTGTCTCGCGAATTGAACGAAATATAAATGACATGATCAATAATCGTGACCAGGCTGCGGAAGTTTGCAGCGCATATACAGTGACTCCAACTATTATTCGAACGCTCTTAAAAATCGCATAACCTTGGTCAATATTGGACTATACTACTTCAATTTTTTTGAGAAGTTAGAAAAATTGGATCACTACATAACGCGAGAAAAATGTTTGATTAAAATTGCAATTCGTCGAAATTACAGAGAAAGTACTAAAAGTTGTATTTTGCAACTTTTTTATGCGGGCTTGTATTAAAAATTTTAAAAGTACGTTTTGTACATCTGTACCAATTATACATATTCTAAATATTTCATCTAAATCGATCAACGTTGCACTGACCTACAAACGTTTAACGATGAAAACTTAAGGGCGAAAGTCGCAGGATTTTGGCCTTGTCAGGGAATTTCGCCCTTATGTGATCATTTTGGAACATCTGCAGCTCATTGCAACGTTGACCGATTTTGATGAAATTCACGGAATATGTATAATTCATACAGATCTACAAATCGTACTTTCTAAATTTTCAATGTAAGTACACATTAAAAGGTTGAAACATACAATTTTTAGTATTTTCTCTGCAATTTCGACCAATTGCAATGTTTATAAAAAATTCTTTTCATTTTATATGGCAAATCAATTGTGCTAACTTAAAAAAAATCCATGTCGTATGGTTCAATATTAACAAAGTTATACGATTTTTAAAAGCGTCCGAATATTATTGTGAGTCACTGTGCATAGATCGCTGCGAACAGATTCACGGGAACTGGAATGGCTCGTTTGCTAAGCTTAGAGTTGTGTCAAGGCTTGAATCAAATAAAAATTTTATTTTTTTATAAAACTCTCACGGTGTAACCATGATTGTCGAGTATACTTGTGGGAGTTTATGAACTTGCTTGAAACTGTAATAGAATTGTAAAATAATTTTTATTCGTCCAATAGTTCTATCGTCGAGATTGTGACCATCTCATGCCTCGAGAAACATTATTCTTTTATGTATTTTATTTTATTTTAAAAACATGTACAAAGAAATTACGAAGCGTAACTGCACGAACGTATACTTAATTACATAAATGAATTCATTATGTGACGCACTGGTATCATTCGGAGCGTATTTCAGCTTTAATAAAGAGAGGAATAATGATTCGTTTCGTAATTACAAATTAGTGGTTAATGGTTACGCGCACTGGCCACGGTTACTGATTGTCCTCCTCGGGGATGAATAATTGATTGCTGATTACACACACTGACAGAGTTGATTTGTTAACACTAGAACTACCGAACCAGTCAAAATGACTGGTTCCTAATATTTTTTTTCACAATTACTCAAAGTATAAAAACGTTTTCATCAGAATTGTTTGATTGAACTTTTTCATTGAAGCACATGTTAGAGTAAAAATGGTATTAGGTTTGAATAGATGTAGCCTTGTCATTATTACAAAACAATATTCAGCAGTTGTATTTATTACTCGGTAGTTATAGTGTTAATGAACATCGGAACAGTTCAATCTTCGAATTTCACTGTATCGTGGTTATCGAATTGGCATTTTCACGATGTTTTGTTATTCTGTTTTTACAGAAAAGCCAGAGACCCTGTCACGATTATTTCTACTCGCTGAAGAACGTTTCCTTTTGCGCCTTTCATCCTCGCGATCATCGCTACCTCGGCTTCATCACGAAGCATCCTACTTTGCAGAGGTTTGCTTGTCACGTGTTCATTGGCCAAGAATCCACGAGACCCGTCGCCGAAGCTGTCGGGTATGCATAAGACACGCTCTATTCTTTTCAGTTTCTCCTTTGTTTTCGTTATTCATTAGATGCAAATACATCCGACTCTTTTCTTACACGATTTTGAAATAAGACGGTAAATAAATATATATATATACAATGAATCGAAAGATGTTTAATGTTTAATTAATAGAAAGATGTTTAACACGTTCACTGCCATGTCACCCATATATGGGTGACGGAATTATTTGTTCAGGCTTTAAAATGAATTTTTACGTCAATATATTCATTGTACCAAAGATTAGGATCTGTAAAATGCAAGAAAGTCAGAGAACTACACAATATCGTACATTTAATTTTTCTCAATTTCTATTTTATTAAATAACTTACTTTGATTTCATGGAATTTTTTAGCTTTCTTGTTTGGCGACCAAAGTGTTAAACAAATATCACAATAATATTCCTGGTATCATTTTAACTAAAGGGGAAGACTTCGATCTTCAAATCTGTGGAAGGTTTATTCGTAAAGAAAATCTTGTTCACGTTTTCACAGAGGTTTCAATTTATAGAATTTTTTGGAGGAAAAATAGGTCATGTGCAAAAGCATTGTGGTTGTTTTCTACAAAACTGCAATAGGTTATATATCGTCAATTTCTCCGGTTTTATATTCAAATATTTTTTCGATTCACTGGATATACAGTCGAGTCGGAAAGTAAGTTGACGATTGGTGTATGCAGACAAATGAATATGACATATGTTTGATTTCTAATAATGATAATATATGTTTTACTAACATATTTGATTATTTATTTATACCTCCTAAATAAAAATAATACATCCATTTGATTACATACATCGTATTCATTTGCCTACAGATCACCAATCGTTAATTTTCTTTCCGACTCCACTGTATCTCAGAACTTGCACAGTTAAGTTTTCATTCATTATTTTGCAACATACGTACCGTGTAAGAAAAGAGTTGAGTGTATTCTCAAAAATTCCGCAGACCGTAGTGTCGGGGTTAAATTTCACATACAGTGAGTAACGAAAGTATTCGAACGCCCTTTAAATCAGTATAACTTTTTTTTTAAGTGAATCAAACGACCTGACTTTTTTGAGGAGTTAGAAGAATTGGTTTTCCAAATGATGTGTAAAAAAGATTTTGAAAAAATTACAATTGGTAAGAATTACATGAGAAAATAAAAATGGCACTTTTCACAACTTTTTTATTTGAGCCTGTAATGAAAATTTTAAATATGCGTTTTGTAGATCTCTGTTAGTCATACACGTACTGAAAATTTCATCGAAATCGGTCAACGTTGCAATAAACTACAAACATTTCAAAATGAGAGTTTAAGGGTGAAAGTCGCAGATTTTTTATCTTGCCAGGGAATTTCGCCCTTATGTAATCATCTTTAAACGTTTGTATCTCATGACAACGTTAACCGATTTCAATGAAATTTTCAGTATGTATATAACTAACATATATCTACAAAGCGCATATTTTAAATTTTCACTACAGGTTCAAATAAAAAAGTTGTGAAAAGTGCCATTTTTATTTTCTCATGTAATTCTTACCAATTGCAATTTTTTCAAAATCTTTTTTACACATCATTTGGAAAACCAATTCTTCTAACTCCTCAAAAAAGTCAGGTCGTTTGATTCACTTAAAAAAAAGTTATACTGATTTAAAGGGCGTTCGAATACTTTCGTTACTCACTGTATATCGTGTGCATCTGTACCACGTCTATCAAGGCATTACCGTAGTTGAAATTCTCTGTAATTTTTCCGCGGTGTGCATAATAATAAGTCTAAATCTCCAATGTTCTCTTCGTAGGCGTGCTTTCCATCGGTTCTACACGAAGTTCATCGAGACTGCTTTCCCGATAGAGGATATCTATATTGAATAGATTATACTGCTGGCCTGTTCTATAGCGGCTACCAAAGAAAAGATAAACACACATTCCCTTGAGCCCTTGTACATACTGCCCTTTTAGCTGTAGATATAAAATGACAAACGCGAATCAAACACCCAATTAAAAGACATATGCATGCGTGTATACACATACACCTCTATGTATATCCATATGAATAAACATTGCCTGTCAAAAGTACGGGACCAGGCTTCGCGATCAATAAAAGGGGATAATATTGTTTCACCGTGGCACAATGAAGCTCGCGTAATCGATAATTACGTAACTCATTTGTATTTCATTATAGCGTACAGAGTGTTCTTCAATCTGGACACGTTACGATACCTTCTGTTCTCGTAAATACGGAGACCTGGTTTCATATTCTTGATCGGTAGCGTTCATGTTAATATAGATGTACATACAGTACAGATATATATGTGTATTTATGTGATACGTATACAGATATATCTGTGTATAACTATGTATATGTACCGAGCAACTTCGGAGAGCGTCACGACGGGACCGATTCCAGCGCCATTTTTCTTTTTCTTTTCTTTTCCTTTCGAATGTTCGCTTTTTACAAGTAGATACGACCGTTTGCGTTAAGATACTTCTCCTTCCCCCTCGACTTCACTATCAACCCCTTACCCCTCCATATCATACTCCACAAGATCCATTTCCGAAATGATCCATCGATCACGATAATTTCCACGTTTTTGTTACGCGATGGAGCGCGAGTTGAACACCGGACGAGAGAAATCTTTAATATTCGACTTAACTAATTAGTACTGATAAGAACTAATCGCCAACCCCTCGATCCTTCGACCAAGATAACCGTATAGCGACACGTAGAAAGATAAACGACAATAGTGTGGATCGTTCCGATATTGAAAAAAAAACAAACGAACAAACACCGAAAAGTAACAGAAAAAGGAGAAAAAAAGAACCGCGGTGGTTTTTCGTTTTCTTCGCCGTGTCGACGGTTTCGACGCCGATCTGTTTCTCTTGCTTTCCTTCATTTCGTTCGACCGTCAAGCCGTTTTTTTTTTCGAATACATATTACTTTTTTCGCTAGCCCGATTGCGTTTATCAACGGCAACGAAATAACGAACAAAAAAGAAAAGAAAGAAAGAAATCCCCCGCGAACGACGATCTCGTCATCGCGCACGCGCCAAGGAACAACAAAACAATATTTTATCGTATGGGTATTTTAGAGACTCGTATATTTTTCTATCTTTCTTTCCGGAGAAATCGTTAATATTATAGATTACGTTGTTAACGATAAGGCAATTGACGTTTTAAGATGATCTTCGATACCGCGAGTCCTTCGTTCACACCGTTTCAAAAACCGACCATCGTATAAATTATAAATCGAAGCGCACATTGGCCTCTCTGTGTATCAATTGTATCGATTACTATACCGCGTCGTCGTAGCGTTACGCGAACATTCGCGCAGTTATTATTACGAATCAAATCGCACGCACCGACAACAAAACGATCAGCAAGGGAATAACGATGCCCTCGAGTAAATTGCGATTATTAATTTGTACCGCTTATACCCACCGTTGTGTCGTTTTAATTGGCGGAGTCTCGTTACCGGTCTTAGGAAATTTTGTTCTAATGTTGTTGAACGCGCCATTTCTCGTGGACGCGGGTGTGTATGTATACAGGGTGGTCCACGCAATTGTTTCAAGTCATAACTCCGTTATTATTGCATTTACGAAAAAATGCCAAAGGAGAAAGATAAATGGTTCGAAGAGCACTACATATGTAGGCGTTTAAATTTTTTTTCGATGCAGCAGTGCATGTGCAATTAACAATTGCATCATTTCTTTAAATAGAAATGCATATTTTTTTTTTTTACACAGATCGATTCTTCTGTGCATTCTACGTAAAAAATGGTTAGGGTACCATGACAAAAAAATTATTAGATCTCGAGATATTTTCAAAAAATGTCTTGCCGCGGCATTCGTATTTTTGTCACACAACACAAAAGTGTCGTACGTATCTTGTTTCTCACTGTTAGTAAAATACATTTTCTTGTTTTTAGTGAAATACAGTTACACTTTTTCAAATTCTTAGTTTTCGTACTCGAGTTACGATACGTGAATTGCTACTGAATGATGAAATGCTTACTCGTACAAATCAGTTTCTGTTATGATAACAATGTCGAAAGGGTGTTTACCTTTACAACATAGTCATGAAGTGTTTGAGTATCTTCTTCAATAAAGACATTTTTTGAAGATATCTCGAGTTCTAATCATTTTTTTGCCATGGTACCCTAATCATTTTTTACGTAGAATGAACAGAAGAATCGATCTGTGTAAAGAAAAATATGCATTTCTATTTAAAGAAATGATGCAATTGTTAATTGCACATGCACTGCTGCATCTAAACAAAATTTAAAGGCCTACAGATGTAGTGCTCTTCGAACCATTTATCTTTCTCCTGTGGCATTTTTTCGTAAATGCAATAATAACGGAGTTATGACTTGAAACAATTGCGTGGACCACCCTGTAGATTGTTAAGAAAATTGGTTCACGGCTCACAGGATAATTGACACTCGCAATACCGGGTAACTATCCATGTAACCTTCCATGATTCATGTTTTTGTAGCTGGTCCATTTGTGTTCTGACAAATGAGAAAGAGGAACGAATGTAATGGTGTTCTTAACGAAATATTTTCTAGTTAAAAGTTACGTCTGAGGGCTGTACGTTTTCAAAAGTTAAGTCTAGGCGAATCGAGGCTTTTCAGATGGAGCTTGGATATTTCTGATTTGTGGGCTTTGAGTATTGAGAGATTCCTCTTCTTCGTCCGAAGTGTCATCATCGGTTGATGACGATTCGTACGTGTATTTGGAGACGTAGTGGTTGCGCACCTGAAAGGTGCAGATGTGTAAAAGGAACTTACGGCATTCTCTGATGCAGGTTGTGTAAAAAGACAAGCTTAAAGTTAACACTAGAACGACCAACCACTAAATGCAACTGGCATACGTTGCCTTCTAATAACAACAAAATAAGATTTGTTTAGATTTCGTATTAGTTTTGTTTAAATATCTACTTCGATAGAGAAGTTTATTAAAAAATTTTCTCATGGAAACATATTTCTAATTTCAATATCTCTAAAAGAAAAAATTAGGAGGAAGTCATTTTGACCCATCCGGTAGTTCTAGTGTTAAAAAAAGAAACTATAATCGACCTTAATCTTTGTCAGATTTTTAGCCTTCAGGATTATCCTTTGAAGAGTGGATTTCTCCTTTCTTCTCTTTTCAAACTGGCTCGGAACAGTTTCGCAAAATTCTGGAGTATCAAGATATCTCCAAGGACATCCTTAGTCCTTATCAGTTCCTTATTCAGTCCTAATACGTGTAAAAAATGTGTAATATGTGTCGAAAAAAGTCATGGATCATTCGAGTACATTAAAATTCAGACGCGATCGGTGCGGTGCAAATAACAATGGTCGACAGTTTGAAATATAGCGCAAATAAAATTGAGATTTCGTTAACGAAACTGTTCTGTCATCACAAGCTGGGCCATCTTGTACAATTACACGTTCAGACCTAATTACGAATAGTCGATTATGCTCGCTTGTGCTTATCTTTCGCTATACATGTTTATAGAAAATGTTTCGAGTTCTAAATTTTATAAACAGTTAGGACAGGTGGAGATATATGTTCCGAATTTTGAAGTTGTTCGCAGAAATGCGTTTTTGTTATCCCCACTTTTAAATGGTGACTTGTTACTCGGTATTAATATTTTTACCTCTACCGCGGTCGAATACCGGGTTTTTATTTTGAAATTATTGAAACTATCAAGACATTTCCATGAGGAATGATTATATCAATTTCATTCTTCAAGCACGCAATAAGAGCCGTAAGTAGTCTAATTCTTTAAATTTTCTCCGAATTTTTTTTGTTGTTGAGGTTTTTTAACCTTTTCATAATTTACAGTTTTAGCGTCCGATAGGCTTAGTGGTATGCATTTTCTTAGCTGGTTTCAGCGAGTATTATTTATCCTATAAAGTCGTGGACAGTTTTCTTGGCAGAGTTACGATTACAGATATCTGTTTTTATAAATAAAACTCGCCATTTTCCGTTTACGTTAAGGAAACGTTTCTATGATTACTTACGTGCTTGGGATTTGATCCACGCTGTACACGTTGTTAAGCTGCTCGATTTTACAGTATGTTGAATAAAAATTGAGAGACAAAACCGCAGTGCTTACTCTGATTGCTAGGAGACTCTGTCTGCAACCATCGTCTATCAATTTAACGTGCCTTTGATTGAGATCGCCTCGAGTATCGTGCCTTTCCGATTATTTTCTCATACAGGTACAAATTAATATCATCCGTGTGTATAGGTGTCATTGTTGCGATTCCGACGATAACGACGTTTTCTCTCTCCCTCTCTCTCCCTCTCTGTCTATCTCACTCTCAATCACATACACTCACCGACTTTGTCTTTGAAACTTTCATAAAGCGACTCACACACCTCGTCAGGGTAGATTAAGATGGCGCGTAATGCCAAGAAATAAAAAAAGAACGAAACCCGAACAAAACTTTTCGATACGTTCGTGACCTCCTTTTTTTCAACACCGAACCGGATCGAGCTGATTTTATGGAATCACGAAAATAAGGATTGTGTTGGCTCGTTGAGAATTTCTTTGTTCGTACGAGCGCGCAGTAGTTTTTAAATATTTATGAAAATGGTAGAGGACATCGGGTCTAGTTGACTAATTCCCTTCGATCATTATATTTCCGATTAGATTTGATACGTTACACAGATGTTTGCTTGTTACGCCAGGAAGAATAAAAAATCTAAAAATATAAGCAGGCATGTATGTACTTTTGTGTCAACTATTTACAAACTTTTGACCACTACATGTTGTTCAACACTAAACTTACCACGGTCAAAATGGCCATTTTTCTATTTCAGAATTATTCAAATTATAAAAACGTTCTCATAGGAAATTACTGAATTGACTCTTCTTTATTTAAGCACATATTATAATGAACATTCCTTTCTATAAGACGTTTCATTCTGATATGTTTTGTGCTTGGTAGGTTTAGTGTTAATACTTGTTACGATACCTTGCACAATTGCAATTTATAGCACTTTATTCGATCCAGTGCGTGGTGTTTTTCTATGTGCAACCTTTAACATGGGAACATTGTTAACAAAAAAAAAAAAGGAACATCCTCCTGAAATCAATGAAAATGCAAACATATATTGAGTCCTGATCAGGTAAGGCCATTTTCAAAAATAGTTGCACGACTGAGAGCCGTGAAAAAACGAGACAAAGTCCTAGTTTAAATAGACATTTTTGTGCTAGAAGTATTGCAACAAGACAAGGAAAGCAGTGAAAAATATAATGAATATAAATTCCGAAGAAAAGTACTAAAGATAAAGTCAGAAGCGGTAGAAAGCTTCATGAACGCTTAACAATACATGTCAAGCCAACTGAAAAAGGTTTTTTGATTTACTGCTTTCGCAATCAAATTACGATAAAACCAGCAAGCTCAATTTAAGCGATTTTTAAAATTGAACTTGTATATGTTTACAAACATTGAAAATGTTAGAAATTAGTCAACCAGACCTTCCCTACTATTTCGAGTAACTTGGAAAGAATTAGGCTACACGAATTTGAGCTTGCTAACCTCCACTCCAATGTTGAATATAATTGCAGAAGACAGTTAAAAATTAGTGTGCCCGAGTATTTTTGTCGGCACGTAGAAATTTCTGGGCGCTCTCGAGTTCACGCATCCGGTAGGAGTCATGGTGTACATAAGTCATGGTGTAAGACTCACTCTGCGCGACCGTAAGTCACGGTGTTTTGTTTTTCGAAAGGCTTGGAGCGAAACCGCGCGTCACTATAATACGTTCCCCTAACTTTCGATATTTTTCGACGGGGCTGTTCGATTGGGAATTCGATTCGGAGCTTCGTCGCCCGAACGATACACACGATTATGACGGTATAGTTGCAATTTTGGTGGCGATACGAAGTAATAAATCCTTGTTATTGATAACGGCTTTCTATTCTCTGCTAGCAGGCGAGAACCAGCGGGCAAAAGTCTGCGGTTCTAATTTTTGCGAACATATCTCGGAGCGTCGGACGGTTGCCCTATCGTCCAAACTACAGTGAAGAGCAAAATTGAACCAACGAAGCCGAAAAATCTCGAGAAAACCGTACGATTCGATTGTATGATTAATAGACTGCTTATTTTGTGATAACACAAAAATGGATTCGTAGAGAAATTGGAAGAATTCAATGACGTTGGTATATTGCTCTCGATTTGTTAAAATCGTTAGAAGCGGAAATGCGCTGTTATTTGACTTCTGTTTCCTACAATTGATTTGGACAATTTTTATTTCGATTAAAAATCCGCAGCCTAATAATTAATATTCTAGACTAAACGTTCCTTTTCCGGACTAAAAGCTTGACTGTTACGGTAGAGATCTTTTCGACAGTTACGGAGAGAATACTGTAGTCAACCAGTTCTAGAAGAGCGATCTGCATTAGTTTTTTAGGACTACAGAGAACCATGTTTCACAGGTTATTAAAAGAGAAGTGCTCGTTTGATTGAAAAGCCGAATGGTCAACGGAAAAATTTTGTAAAAAGTCTGTTAAGTATGCAAAGACGACGGAAAATACTGTAACTATAATAAGTGAATCCAAATGAAAATATGGCCCTCGAGTATTTTTCGTGATCTCGTTTTAATTAATACGTAAGTAACGATTTTCTGAGAAAATAGTTTCTTCGGCTCAATTTTACTGCTCACCGTATATTTGCCTGATCGAATTACTTTATGCTCAAAGAGGTAAAGACATAGCATGAAAACGATGCCGGAGATGAAAGGACCGTTGAAAGGAAATCGAAAGAGTCTGAAAATGGTGTTTTAATTGTGATGAGATCTGTAATCCTTGGTCGTTGCGGGCCAACGGGTCTTGCAATTATTTTAAGAATCTGTTGTGTAATAAATAACTCGTGATTTTAAATATTTCATTATCCAGTATGTACATATACATAGTTTTTTTTTCTGTTTCCTTCTTTTTCATATAATAAAGTTCACGAAGCAGAGACAGGAGACGAGGAGGAAAATACATTTAAATGACAATGGGTTGCAACGTCCATAAATTTTTTTTTCAATATAATTTCTACATATATTTCTTTCCGGCAGTATTATTTACAAAAATGTTCCACCTCCTACGAAGTCTTGATAATTCAGTCTTGACACAAGTTATACGTGTACATGATCCCAATCGTTATATATTCTTTCATCGATTATTATTATATTCAGAATCCATATTCTTTTTCTTTTTCTTTTCTTTTATGCTTCAACTTGTTTCTAATAATTTTGCTTTTGCTCTACAAGCGTTTCTTACAATCGTATAAATCGATATACTTAAAGAAAAAAAAAAAAAAAACACGGAATTTGGAAAAAAGTTACTGCAAGAACGTAACCGTTAGACCAATTTCACGAATTCTCCGGTTCCAGGGAGAATCTTTTGTCTTTCGTTTGTTTCGTTAGAAAGTGGAAAACGAACGTCTGTCTCGATATCAATTTGATTGTTTGTATATAACGGTAAACCCTCGCTTCGAATCAAAAAATTTTCCTGTCCATCGTCTTCTACGCTGCTCTAAAGCGACTCGACTGCAAACATTTTTATAAATTTCTGCGCGAATCACCTTGTCGTGAGTATCGACACTTATTTTCTCTCTCTCTCTCTCTCTCTCTCTCGGTCTGGAAGAACAGAGGAACGAATTTCGGATTACATCGTTACATCGTTCTTTGGCAATCTATAAAGAGTCATACACCTCTTACTTTTAAGACAATCTTGCGTTTTTGTATGTGTCTACCATCTTTCGGTTTCACTGTTCTATCGTGTCCTATCCTAATCGGGGGAGAAAAACAAGGGGAACACGCGTGGCGCATGTGTAAAAGTTGAATACAAGTTTAATACGAAAATACTCAACAAAATCGAAGACTCTTGTAAATATTCACATGGAATACGGAAAATATACAATGAATGGAATAAACATTTAATCTGTGTGTTTTTTAATTCGTTACATTCTCGCCCGTCGCACGAGACGCCCCGAAGATGATCTCGTTCGGCTGCGAACCGTTCGAGCAGCGTTCTAAAAAGGTAATTCAGAGGTGCATTTCTCTTCAGAGAAGCTCGCGGATACGCGAATCACATTCTCGCTGCCTTATCAACTACGGCGAAATTTACATAATGTTTAACAAGTCTCGGAGACGGAGATTAAAAATTATAGTGACTGTACAAAGATGCTCGATCGATACTTCATTCTTGTACACGATATCTGCCAATCGTTCTGAGTCGTTCGAATATTTCCAATCAATGAAACACCGAAGTCGCTACGAATTTTAAGCTTTCACGGTGAACCGTTCGCGTGCTATATATACGTCAACAAGATTTTTATTTATCAACGATTTGCGGTGAAACGACTCTTAGAAAATTAGTGTTTCCATTTTTCACAAACAAGATCGCGAATAGGCGATCCTTTCGCGGGAAGATTTTGAAAATAGTCCAAAGAATTGATCCAAATGAAATATTGCGAATTTATCATAAGATTGATCCAAGCAGACATTCTTGCAGCACATTCTGCTCCGAAAGATACGTATATATATAATGTATATTAGTGTATATATATGTATATATATATGTGTGTGTATACATATATACATATACATATATAAATATACTATAAACATACAATAAGGACGCGCGCAATCACGGCCAGTTGCGACCTGCGTATGCAACTTACAGAAAGAAATTGTAAAAATCACTTATGTGCAAACAGCAGAGTATAAAATATAACAAACGTAGTATTTACAAAGTCGTAAGATTAAACGTTAGCTTAGCGAATTCTGTAGTGCCGTCTGTTTATGTCACACAATGATATTTGCGCGGATCGAGCGTGTTGAAGTGTTGAGAACGAAACGTTTCACGTTATTTTCTTACAACTTGAGCTTTCTACTTTGTCGACCTGTTACGTTCTTTACTGTAAAACAGCGAACAACTAGAGTAACTCACCAACGACTGCCACTGTATGTTTCAACTGGGTAATAAAATTTCAGATAAAAAAAGATTTATTGTCAAAGAATTCACGAGACATAGACTTATATTAATTATACTCATTTTTAAAGCACAATGAATATTACAAAATGAGATATTAAATTATTTTCAATAAAATCGGTTAGTATGTTAAAAATCTTATTTTAATATTTGCTATGCTTTAAAAATAAGTATGATTATATAGGTACAGTAATTAGTCCCTAGATATTCGTCTGTCTTACACGAAAATTTTGTTCGACAATTTCGTCAAAGAAATACCGAATTATTGTTTATGACAGTTTTTGGCGGTACATTACCCCGTAAATGGTACTATATGAGAACCAACGTGTTATTGTTACATAAATTCATTCTTTCGTTAACGAGACATCGTGGATATCATATATCTTTCCCGACTGCTAATTCTCAATAACGATTGACCGTGGAATGTTATTCCACGCGCTTGCTTCCCTATTCCTGAGAAATACAAAACACGACCGAGGTGGCGGCTAAGCTCGAAACTGCATCGTTGACGAGCACCACGAAACACATTTACAATATCTTATTTCTTCTTGCTCGATAGATTACAACGGCGAGAGAGTGACACTAAACACAGACACTTGAAAACTTGCTGTTTGTACTACAACGATCAATGACGAATCGGAAAGTCTGCCATTCACTTAACTAAACGCCCACAACACGATGGATTATACAAGAGTAACTTTATCTTTCTTAGTAGTAAGCTAGCACGTAAAAAAGTTTGGATTCTCTGATCGAGGTCGAGCGATTTGCGGGAGGCGAACATTTTTTTCGCGAGGAAAAAAAAAAGACAGCATAACTTGTACTAAGCCCTTTCGTGGTCTCTTAATACAGCAGATCGTCGGAGCAATGCTCGAAACAAGGATCTTTGTGTTCCGTTTTGAAACTCTTCATTCGAAGCAGCACAGAAATGTCTCCTCTAGGAACTTCTTTAAAAATTATTCTCATGGAATAAATATTTTAACATCTGTGTAATAAAAGTTCCATGAAAACAGTTTATCCAGAACGTTCATTGGAAAGAGAAACACCAACAATAGCTGAGCTCTGAATTATTTACAGAAATATTGAATAACGTGTGTTCCGAATATCAGTTTAGCTGTAATCGTTGCTTAATGTTGTTGTACCACCACTTATTTAATAGTGTTCAGTATTTGTAAATTATTCTCATGGAATAAATATTTTAACATCTGTGTAATAAAAGTTCCATGAAAACAGTTTATCTAGAACGTTCATTGGAAAGAGAAACACCAACAATAGCTGAGCTCTGAATTATTTACAGAAATATTGAATAACGTGTGTTCCGAATATCAGTTTAGCTGTAATCGTTGCTTAATGTTGTTGTACCACCACTTATTTAATAGTGTTCAGTATTTGTAGCAATAATCGTTTTAATATGGACGAATAAAATATGTGTTCCTGTTGTAGAAAAGTATTTACTTTGAATAGGGTGAGGGACACACAATTACTGTGGGGGTAACAATTATTGTGTGCCTGTATTAATTATACTTATTTTTAAAGTATTACGAATGAAGAAAGAGATACGTGAAAAAAATTCAATATCTCTTTTTTAATATTCATTATCTTTTAAATAATAAGAATAATTAATACCCTCATAGTAATTGGGTCCCTTACCCTACGTCCTCCACAGACAAAAACTTTCAAGCACTTGTTTTTATCTGTCCTCATGAAAACTTCCAAAGTTAGAACATTTTTTGAAAAGTCTTTTGACACCTGCTTTCAACATAGTATCTAAAGATTTTGCAAAAATTTCGAGCATACAAAAACAATTAACGCTGAGTTCAGAGTGTGTTTGGACCAGCATAACAAAGAACAACAACTAAAATGTGAACTCCTCGATCCCAGGTAATTAATAGACAACGGACTTGATCCGTTTATGGCAAAAATGAGTAAGTGTAATTGAAAACGGTAAAAACATTAGAAGAATTGAAACATATTGTTATATTATTTTCAATCTATCGAACATATTAAGCAAGAAAATAATTTTCTATTTCACTCCAGTTTGTTGTAATCCAAGTAGACAACTTCTATTCTGCACAAAGATCCGCTATTTAGTAATTAATGTTTCGTTTCCATTTCATTCTTATTACGGCCAAGAAATTTGTTTATCGCATTAATAATTGTTGTGCCGCATCGGTGAGACACCAAGCAATTAGCCTGACAATTTAGGGTTTTTTCAAGATGGAACACTACGACGATTTGCCTCAACTCGTCCGACCTCGATATCAGCGACATAAAAACGGGTCAACGACAATTTTTACAATGAACATGATGTGTACATACTCGAAGAAATCCTATAACGCAGATAATCCCCTCCTTCTGTAATTTCATGATCTTTGCCTGTACATCGTGTGAACAATCGTTCTTGCACAAAATAAATACGTAATTTACATAACAATTCACGGTATAAGTCATCAAAGCTTATAAAATAGTACGAATATTCATCATCAAGAATAACTTGAATCCACCATAAATATATATATATTGTTGCTCTAGAAAGTATAACGTGCATCATAAGAATGTCGTCGTGCTTCTTTCTTTCAACGGAAACTTACGCGAAAAGGGGGTTTTGGGGGGTTGGGGGCGAGGGGTTTTGGGAATAGGGGATGGGGGCTGCCCGTATATTAATACATCGTTAATAATCTACGTTACGATCGCAGCGAAACCATTCTTTTTAACGTATTTGGGAAATAGCACACGATTTTGCAAGGTATGTGTACAATACGAATGAACGATGAAGAAAAAGAAGAAAAGGAAAATAAGGATCGGCGATGTCCCCCGGAAATAGGAGATCGCCGATCCGCCGAGACGATTCGGAATTCTTATTTACAGTATCAGCCTTATTTATACTTGTACATAGGGAAATGGAACTAGACGATTCATATAGATCTATTTGCTCGCGGCTGTTGAAAAAATGCTAACGACTATGCGAAACAACGAGCTCACGCGTGTGTACGGGAAGTACAGCCAGCGACGCGGCAAATTAATTACCGCCCGGTTAATTAATTACATAGAATCGGGCGGCTGAGGTAGTGATTTCCGAAGACAGCGCAACGTCACGTAGCTGGACTTGAACCGACGATCGGGTACTGGAGTAATAACTAGCTGTAATTATTATGCAGACAGGAGCAAAGTTTGTACAGATATATTATAATTTGTAAGAGGCGGACGTATTTTCTTGCGAAGAGGAGGCTGTCCGGGCCATCTTTAACAGAGACTGGACGGATCGACGAACGCGGTCAACGTTATCGATTCGATCCCCCAGCTTGGACATATAGTTCGTAGAAATAGGGTCAAGTATCACACAAACTGGAGAGGTGTTCCAGGCCTGTACAGAAACTCAAACTGGTCGGATCTGTTGCGAGAGGGACTATAAACATAAGGAGGATGACAAATATTACGGTCTTGTCTGGCTGTGCCTATAGGCACAAGAAAATCAATTTGATTTTGCAGGTTCTGATGAGTATGGTACGTATAACGTGGATTGCATCCAGCGGATGTCGAAGCTTAATTATAGTTGGAAATGGTATTGCTATTTGGAACAGCACTTGCTGCTTGCTCCTAGCAAATGAAATGTGGTATCCAGGTAAATGATGTATGATAATTGAACGTACACCGAATCAATGTTTCAGCTGCTTCGTCTAGAAATTCTGAAGATGAACGACAAACTACTAGTCGTGATAATCAATTATCCTGTTGCCTGGTGTAACTCTGAGCGATAAACAACACCGGTATAATGACAAGTAGTATTCGATACTAATTATTAGAACTCAAAGAGATAGACAACATCGGTAACAGAAATTTAAACGAAATGGTCCAACGATTTGAATCAATTGGTTAAAACTTGAACGCGAAATTAGGCTTCATGATGTAATTTATCTTCCTATGGATGCTTTTCTTTTATATTTCAAGTATCTTTTTGTTAAATGAGTATGTGAAACGACGACCTTATTCATAGATGCTGAACATGTCTATATTGAACGCGCGCATTGTAAATTGTTGTGCGCGTCGTTTGAAGTTATATATTTCATCATTTTCAACAGTGAACTGAAGATTCGTTCGCTCGATTATGCTTATTCATCTTTTCTTGTCAGCTTATAGCTTAGAGCACGATCTACCCATGGCCATTCATTTATAATTACGCATCAGATAACCGCGGAAATTATGCTACATTGATCAATAGACACTAAAGCTTAACTGTAATTAAATAAAGTAATATAAAGTAACATAATATTGGGTGGATAACGAGGCCAGTAAAGTCTAAAAATTCGCAATAACAGAACGGTCGTAAACATGAAATATAATCTTCATTTATACAATTTCTTAATGCAACCGATAATGTCGATCTCGCTTGGTAAAACAGGTAAATAAGTTTCGTTCACGTTAGCATACCTCGACGAAAAGTAAAAAAAATTTGTAAAAATAACAAATTAATATGTAAAATGCTCGAAAGTGCATGCATATGTTACAAATAGTGCGTACATAGACACATTTAAAAAAGATTAGCAGTCCACACGTTTAGAATTGTTTTTTTTTTGTTTTTCTTTCAAAGAAAATGGTAATATACTTAAGACTCGAGACAATTTACAATTTCATTGTTACCGTACTCGTGTAACAGTAATAAAAGTTAGATACGATCACATATCTAATATTTCCTTCATATAGTACGAATCCGTTTCTTTTTTCTCTCGAAAACATCTCTCTCGTTCAAGATAAATTTTGTACTGCCAATTTGTTCTTACCAGTAAGATTCAAATTGAATTTCCATCTCATTATATTTTTCTCTTGTGTATACTGGCATCCTCAAACGAATAGGATGCTTAAACAAAACTGGTGCTGTATCCATCCGATATATATGCTTATACACCATGATTTCTCTGACATCGAAATAGTTGATGGTTTTGGCCTTGTAACGACCCGATAAAACAGTGTTGAAGTCTAGACGAGTAGCGCGGCCATTTTTAAATCGACTTCACACTATCTACAAATTCGCTATCATAAACTTTAAAAATTGCGCAACATTGGACCTGCGAGTACATAAAACGCACGCGACCCTCATTTACAATATAATTCACGTCTGCAATTCGTGGAAATAGTTACCGAAATATCATGATCGTGTTTGCGCCAAAAGTCAGGTTGGATACAACGTCCACAATTCGTTCGTACAGAGTCTATTTGTACACAGCATAAAATTTGTCTGCTGATTGTTTCGTTTATGCTTTGTTCACGACACTGTTTCCGTATTCTTGACGATGCGAAGCGTTTGATATTTTTATGATTGATGTAGCCTTTTTGCGTAATCATAGATAAACAGTTATCTCTTTTTTTCGGTAAGTAGCAGAGTGATACCAGTCGGCACCCTTATACCATTACCGATTATCGATGTGTAACTAGCAGTCATTTCTTCATTTACCATATTATCACTGGTGTTACAAAGAGGAATGAGTTACAATAGACTTCACTGGAACAATCAACATAGAATTTCGCTTCAGTAGCTTCGATTTTCGTTTTCTTTCCTTTCCGGCATACCGCTTCTCTGGCTTGTACTTTACACGAAACAGTAGTTTCTTTGAATATGCCTGACTCGAGTCTTGTTCCTTGTTCAGAGGTGACATATTTGAAGTGTTTCTAATTATTTCTTTACACACCGATGTTGTGGTTACGTGATATCGTGATATGATTGTGGAGATCCTGTTTTAGCGTTTTAAGGTCTCGTTTCTGTATATTGTGTTCCGCCTATAACATAACATAACAACATATTATTTTTGCGCAATGGCGAAGCAACGATCCTGGCGTTACGGGAAATGTTTCTATTTACCTTTAGCGACTTCAAACTTTTCATTTTGGCGGGATTCGACATGTTTTGTGTTAGAACGTTTAAATGTGAATCTTGCAACGCTATATTTTCACTCAGCTGATGGTGCTGCCTCCTTATATTGTCACATAGAACCTGTTTGATAAAACAGTATTAATAAACTTCACAGATAATAGTCAATTATACTCATTCATTATATTAAGTAATACTTACAGTATCTGGTATTTGGGGTACTGTCGGATCATTGAAGATTTGACCTGAAAAACGTTAACATAAATGAGAATTTAGTAGATCCGTACAGATCACATAGCGTACAACTTGAGACAATGAATCAGATCCTTTAAAAAGAAGCGAGTTCGATTGAAGTTACTTGAGTCGCTCAATCTTCTTTAAACGCAGTAATTGTTTAAAAGTAATGAATAAGCAAAAAAAAGGTATCTTTTTTAATCTCTCTTCATCGGATCAAATTCAATGTCATAAAGTTTATTATTTATACCCACCATTAGAATGAACTTCACTTCCGAAGATCATCTGTACTATAAGGTCTAGAACAATGCCAAATAAAAGGTTTGTTAAAAGAGAACTACTTCAAGGCAAGAGTTTAATACCTATTAAAAAGAAAGAAATTGATAGTAAAATTTTAAACATACAGGGTGCATCACTTAACTTTACCATGTTGACCCTTTGTTAGTTTAAAAACAATTATAGGTTGTTTGTGTACGTATTGTTGGTATAAATTTTGATAAAAATATCTTGCTTTTTTCTAACTTTCTTATCGTTAAAAATACAACTCCGAGTAAAGAATAAACTATATCATTTCAGTCCGGCGAACTTGTACTATAATAATGCATATGTACCATATTAATACATTTTATGTGATTAGTTTGAAAATTGATATCACATTACTTTCATACACTAAATTGAATCTTTTTGTTCAAATGTTACAGAGTACTAGATGAAAGCTTTATTTCATGATAAACTGTCAAAGGGTTAAATTATTTGTGAACTGTTTGTTACATGATAAAAAGTTCGAAACAAAAGTTGTCTCGTTATAGAATTTCCTAAATGTATTGTATAAAACACAATCCTACAATTCGAAAAGTTATTTAACATTAAGAACACTATCATACTATACGTATAGTTTCGTAAACTAATAATTACTCAAGTATTCTTTGAATGTTTTTCACATATGCAATGCTCAAAATGTTATTTATTTCAATATAATTAATACCAGTTGACTGCTTATTTTGTGGACATTTGAAAAGCGGAGTTACGTTATAAATTATGTATACATTGAAAAAATTGTTTAAAAAATTATAATGATCGCTTAGAAACTTCAAAGAAATTTCATGTCTCGATAAAATAACAAAATCTTGTAAGCTATTTGGACGATAGCTTATATATAACTTTTATCTAAAAAATTTTGTTGTATAACAAATAGTTTACAAGTAACTCTCAAGGTAGTAGAGTTAGGTAAACCAGTTTGTACTATAATTAAAAATAAAAAAACCTCTACTGGAAAAGTATACGAAATTGTAGTACCTTGGTCAAGAAATTTGTCATCATCGTAACATGTGAGTTCGTTAAATGAATCCAAGTCCTCATAGTCTTCCTTCACGAACAATTTCGGATCTGAATATGGAAGTCTTTTCTTATTGGAAGCTGCTATCCTTTCGCTTTCCTCGATGAGCTTTCTTTTGGTGGAGTACTGAGTACTTGGTTTCGAGTCAGTGATCACGATATCCTCAACTGGAGGAATATAACTCCTTGGAGAAATGTCCAAGTGAAATGTCCCAGAATTGTGTGGAAGGTTCATACATGGGTCTGCAGGCGATTCATTAGTGTCAATAAGGCTAGTAGCTTCTTCGGGTATCGTTTCTTCTTCCTTGATTGCCATCGATTTTCCTGACGACCTAGGACTTTCTTGTGGTTCGTTCAGTGGAACCAGCTGGCTACTCGTTGTCGGTTCTTGTTTGGGGCTTCGATCCTCTTTCCCTTGCACCATCAGACAATGATCTATTGACTTAATGCCAATCTTGCTAGCTTGTGCAGCGACCGGTGGTAAATTCTTCGAGACTATAGCAGCCTTCGCGTATTCGTCAGGAACAGGCGACGTCGAGAGCCGTATTTCCGAAACGGAGGACGGTAAGGCGCTGATCAAGTGTGCGATGGCGTCTTCAACCACCGTTGGGTCTCCTACGCTACTCCTTGAGCTCTGCTGGGAATCTGAACCCTGCTAAAAGATATTTTGTTTAAATGTAGACGTTGTATTTTGGTACAAGTTGTCATATAGATGATACAGATTGATAAATGTATTATTTTCATGTCTATTTCCGAGTCGCAGATTTTTACGGATCAATGCCTTCACATTAGAACGTCAGTTTAAATATTTTTAAAGCATTTATCATATTTAGCGTGACCCGGTATGGAGTAACAGGATTTATGCTTTTCTAAATGTTGTTAGAATCAGAAGACTTCATGATTTGTTTTATGAAGATTCTTATATAAGGTTCAGAGATTATTTGAGTTTAATTTTGCATAGTACTTTCTAGTTACACATTATGATCTCCTAACTGGAGTTCTATAGATTTTACCATATCAAGTGCGGCATCATCCTGGTTTTGGATCATTTCCCAGGTAGACTCGTTCATCGTTGCTGAAAATCGTTTTTTCATTTGTTCTACCAGTTGCATTCCTTCTTCTTTCCTAAAACAAGGATTTTGATTTTCATTCCACGAGAATAATATGGGTGAGAAGTGAGAACAATACGTATCCAATTGTTCGGGAAGTTGTGAAATGCAAGATTACATTCGAAAAGTTCAAAGCTAACAAACGAACAAATTAATTGATTCATTGAACATGTCTTATCTCGATGATAATGTAGATAATTCAAGTGTTCAAGATGTAACACAGTTTAGGCTGTTCATCCAAATCACTAGAATATTTGATTAAATTAAGAATAAAATTCACTGGTCAGCGAAATAGAAATTTTGCAATATACAAAAATATGTGTGTCGTAAACAGAAGTGAGAACTAAAAACAAGATGTAAACTGTAAGACTGCAAGTCTGTTCTCTAGAATTTTATGAACTTTCCGAACGGCTGCAATAAAAGCTTGAAATCACGAAAATAGCACTTACGACACCAATGTGTTTATGCACACAAAGGATATAACAGTTTGCGTTTTCTCGTCTAGCTCTAAGTACCCGTGACTGCGCAAATAAATGAATTCTCCAGTTTTCGATAGTAGCCTGTAGCATGATGATCCGTACGTTTCCGCGCGAACATACACTGCAAACAAAACAATTCGAGTTAGAAAATCGATGCTCCAGATAAACAAAAGGATAAACAAAGAAGAACATATATTTCGAGGTTTCAAGAACTTAATGAAGTAAGAACCCCTTGCTAAGAATGGTGCTTCAAAACATGTTCAGTGGACATTTGCGACTTTCCGTTGTCAAAATTATTTGTAACCAGTCTGGGGATGACTGTGCAGTTATAAATCATAGTAATTTTAAAGTACCATTACGTTCAATATTGTGTTAATATTAACTCTTTGAGGACGGAAGTCACCATATTGACTATACCAAGCTTGCGTATCTAATTTCTAAAGTTGCAAAGAAATAATTTGATGCTATTATACGATCTAGTTATCTAATTTTAATATGCTAAAAAATTCTTGCCTGTGAAAGGTTCAAATTATTGCTAGAAATAATCGTTTTCGTTCAAGTTTAGTTTTTATGGACTAGTGTAAGGGACCCAATTGCTGTGGGGGGTAGCAATTGTACCTATATTAATTATTTCTAAAGCATAATGAGTATTAAGAAAGAGATATGTAACATATTAACCGATTTTAATGAGAAAAATTTAATATCTCTTTTTTGTATATCCAAAGTTTTGCAAGACTGGAAGGATTGAGACCGTGTAAACGCGACGTTAGTGGAAAATTGGTGTTAGGCGAACTTACTTTGACGAAGAGCGATCATGGCCCACCAAAGATCGTCTCTGTGCATGAAATTGAAGGCGCTGAGACCTGAGACTTCTTCGGCCAAGTAACCAGCCACCACGGATACCCTGTGATCGCAGTAAAGAATTCTTCCGTCAACCAAATGCCGGGTGAGGTATTCGTCCTTGTTTGCGTCCATGATCGATACACCTGTGATTGGCTGTTTCCTTAGTAGCCGCGCAATTCCCACGAAGATAACATCGTTGCTGGTTGAACCGATTTCTGCGAAATTGCAATCGATGACTAATACTAGTGTGCACGATGTTATTTTATATAATATTTTCGGAATTACGTAAGGCTGCTAATGAGAATGAAGTAAATTAGTGAATAAACGAAATGTAAAAGTGGAACCACTTGTACTCCCGAAGGGAAAGCAATAAACCTATACTACTAAGGGACCCAATTACTGTGGGAGTGCCAATCACTGTTCCTATATTAATTATTCTTATTTCTACAGCATAATGGATATTAAAAAAAAGATATTACATCTTTTTTAATAAAATCAGTTAATATATATGACTCTTTTTATAATATACATTATGCTTTAAAAATAAGTATAATTAATATAGGCACGGTAATTGTACCCCCGCAATGATTAGGTCCCTTATGCTACTACTAATATCGTTTTTAAACAAGTGGAATATTTTAGTATCCTCTTTATCCAACCTTTTTTTTTAATACTAATCGTCAGTACTGACAATATTCGAAACGAGTTATAAGTGGACTGCAAAATAAAAATTATCCAAGTCAATTGCAATGTACTGGAACCAAATAAAAATTTGTTTCTATCATTAATAATTTTCATAAGTGGACTGCTGATCTTTATGCAAAATTAAAATTATCCAAGTCAATTGCAATGTACTGGAACCAAATAAAAATTTGTTTCTATCATTAATAATTTTAATAAGTTGACGATAATATATCGATCCTTTTAAATGCCTTGTATATACCTTCTTTTTCATGTTTCAATCACTCATTTTTGTTACAAATGCATAAAATCCATACAGTCCAGTTATAAGTTGCATAAGACATTCTTAACCGGGAAGATAAAAATATTTTTACGTATGTTCTGCACGTACCACTATTATATTTGTACAATAACATTTTGCTGAATACTTTGTCAGTAATGTATCGAAAATGTTATTAATCCTCGCCAAGTGAGCATAGAGAAATTTTTTTCAACCGTAATCATCACGTTGTTAAATTATACTCGTTCGGGCAATCATGATGTTAAATTGTTATTGCTAAATTAATTTTATTATGCGTTTGTTATGCTGTGGGCAGCACAGATCATTGCTTCAGCGCGTACAATTTAATTTATTAAAATTTAATATAGCCTCTTCTCCACGTTCTTCCATGCAGAACATTTCAGTAGATTTGTCTGGCTGTACAGAAATATATAGAGCATCTGATAAAATTTAAACGACGAGTATGACAATGATATATCAAATTGAAATAAAGAGTATTCAGATTTTTAATATTCGCTCGTATCATAGAAATTAAAAAATCGACGTTAACGCTTGCGACTACGCCCACACCTTTCGCAGTCGATGGGAACGGTCTAAATTTAAATGCGTAGCTAGGGTAAATATTTGCGATAGCCCGGTTCAAACCAACTTTACCGGTTCCGTGGTGTCGTGATAAAAGGGGAACAGTGGTCCGTGGATTCTGAATCGATTCGATCCTGTTTCGTTCGATAAAATTATTATTTAGGGTAAGAAACCCAATTACTGTGGGGGTACCAATTACCGTGCTGATATTAATTCTACTCGTAGCATAGCTATAGCATAATTATACTTGTAGCTTACTTGAAGCATAATGAATATTGAAAGAGTGATATTAAATTTTTTTTCATTAAAAATCAGTTAATATATACAGTCGGGGACAATATTAAGTGGACACTTTTAAAAATTGCATAACTTTTTTAAAATTGATCCAAATGACTTGATTTTTTTTAAGATGTTACACTGATTAGTTTGCTAGACAATGAGTAAACAAAAATTTCTTTAGATTGCAATTGGTTCGAACAATAAAAAAATGAAAAAATGATGATTTTTTAACTTTTTTATGTAAACCTATAATGATAATTTAAGAAATGCGTTTTGTAGATTCCGGTAACGTATATGCATACTGAAAATTTCATTGAAATCGGTGAACGTTGTAATGAGGTACAAACATTTAAAGATGATCACATAAGGGCGAAATTCCCTGGCAAGGTCGAAAATCTGCGACTTTCACCCTTAAACTCTAATATTAAAAAGTTTGTAGCTCATTGCAACGTTGACCGATTTCGATGAAATTTTCAGTATGCATATACGTTACCGGAATCTACAAAACGCATTGCTTAAATTATCATTATAGGTTTACATAAAAAAAGTTAAAAAATCATCATTTTTTCATTTTTTTATCATTCGAACCAATTGCAATCTAAAGAAATTTTTGTTTACTCATTGTCTAGAAAACTTATCAGTGTAACATCTTAAAAAAAATCAAGTCATTTGGATCAATTTTAAAAAAGTTATGCAATTTTTAAAAGTGTCCACTTAATATTGTCCCCGACTGTATGTTATATACATATCTCTTTTTTAATATTCATTAAGCTTTAAAACTAAGTATAAATTAACATAGGCACAGTAATTGGTACTTCCACAGTAATTGGGCCCGTTATCCTACGTGTCACAAGAAAACATGGCTATTAGAATTAGATCCAAGACCACAAGCATTTATAGTGTCGGTGATTCTTTGTAATTATTAATTCATACGACTGGCATGTCTCATACTATCTCTGATTAAAGTGACAAACACTCTTTTCATTAAAAATCAAATTTTAGTCCCCATCTATCCCTTATTTTGTTGTCGCTGTACACGTCCTAGTGAGTATTTCACGTTTCTAGTGATTATTTCATCGTTGACATCTCTTCTATCATATTATACTTCTTGAATATGTGCAAGACACACTAGTGTTCATACGCGAATAATTCCTTCGGATAAACGTTTTTTTATTGCAGCTTCCTACAAGGGACATTATTACCGAGCTGACTCGCAGCAGATAGACCTGACTTTAATCTTATTGACAGTGAGGGTGAGTGAACGATATAGCAGCGGAAACGATTACAAAATCGTGACCATTGCTCCTTACGAATCGACCTACTAGTCCTAATACACAGACTGCGGCGTCACTCTTAACGTTTGCATCTGAAATATCGTTCGTTCGAAGATATATAATACTTTTTGCTGATCAATACTTTTGTGTCCTATGTAGGCTAACTTAATCCTTTCCAATCCTCTGTTGGAGCGCGTCCGACTACTAGTTTACTACTATACAAAAATTAAACAATCAGTAGATTGGTAAACTCCAGCGAGTAAACTCTAGACGTTTTCCATGGGATTTGAGATTACTAATTTACGAAAATTAAAAAATCAGTAGATTAGTAAACTCCAGTGAGTAAACTCTAGACGTTTTCCATGGGATTTCAAATAATAATAGTTATTAACACTTTGACTGCCAAGCTAGAAACCTAAAAAATTCCATGAAATTAATGTAAGTTATTTAATGAAATAAAAAATGAAAAAAATTATATATATATATATGATACTGAGTAGTCCTCCAACTTTCTGGCATTTTACAGATTCTTAAAAAATTTGATACAATTAATATATTAGCGTAAAAATTCATTTTAAAATTTGGACAACTAATTCCGTCACCCACATCAGGGTGACATGGCGGTCAACGTGTTAATATCCATTATGCTTTAAAAATAAGTATGATTAATATAGATTAGCTGTAAACAAATTTTATGAAGCCTAATAGTCATAGCATGTTGGAGAAATTAATCTCATTCGATAGGAAAAAATGTGTTTGAAATATCGCGGTTGAAGGATGGTGTTTTGGTAACAAAAAGCCGCTTTCCAGGCCATTGTGCGATTTAATTTTGTATCTTGGAGTGAAACACGATTTTATTTTATAAACCATTTAACACTTTGATCGCCAAACAAGAAAGCTCAAAAATTCATGAAATCAAAATAAGTTATTTAATAAAATAGAAATTGAAAAAAATTAAATGTACGATATTGTACAACTTTCTTGCAGTTTACAGATCCTAATCAAATTTGATACAATTAATATATTAGCGTAAAAATTCATTTTAAAATTTGGACAAATAATTCCGTCACCCACGTATGGTTGACATGGCAATCAACGTGTTAAAAGATATTAAAGAAAATATTATAAAAATCGTGAGTGACCCCTATTTTTTTTTTTGGTCAGCGACTGCTCTATACACACACGGCTGTGGAGAAGAAGTATAGCATAATGTGCTCGCTCACCTCGATGTTTCGTTCGGTTGTCTTGCGGATCCTGATTTTTGCATCTTTCTGCGAGCCTGAGCACTCCCGATAGCTCGAACTGTTTGTACTGAGTGTGTTCTCTTCTGGATGCTGTTCGATGCACCATCCTCAGCACGAAGGTACGCCTCTGCTCCCGGAACGGTTTCCTCTCGTTCCTCACCGACGACGAGTCCTCCGATGAATTGGAGTTGTTATCGTTCGACGCGTCCGTGATCTGCGGTAGCGACGAAGACGACGACGCCATGTTGTCCACGGTGAGATTTTTCGTCAGCTCGTTGCGGTCTTTAGGATGGATGTAATCGTACAGGGAGTTCCCCACAAGTTCCTTCTGTAACGTTAGTCGATTGAAGACGATATACAGTAATGCTTCACTTCAATTTGCCGAATCTGTTACTCTTAAATTTGCACGACGCATCCCCACTCTTCTCCTAGTACCTGCAAGGGTAACACCCGAGGTGGTCCTAGTTTTACACGTTAGTAGCACGCACACGTGTTTCTGTGTAAAATATTAGATGTAGATAATAAAACACATTAAAGATGTAAACGGTTAAAAGTTGCGTCCTATCAATACCAAGTATAGACATCGAATGGCAGAGTTTCGTTGAATAGAATTCAAAAGTTAAAGTTGAAATATTTCTTAACCTCTTGTACTACGATTTATTTCGCGGTTTCAGTGATTAGAACTTTTTTGTAATTTATAATTTCCTAAAAAAAGGAGAAAATTTATATCTATTGTACGCCTATTATGTTCTCCGATAACTGTCTATTAACAACGCAAAAATAGAATTTTATTTCGGTTTAAGGAAAATTCATAAGAAATGTATTTATTAGACCCTGTTCAGAATCTTCATCACGAGTCTGACTCGATATTGTAGGGCAAGGGGTTAACCAGTTAACTGCGGAGACTTTAATTTTAAAAATCCTTTACGAGCGCGGAATGAAAATCAAGCAGTGACGAGTATACACGTCGAACGCAGGCCAAATTCCGCTATTACAAATTTTATGAAAAGGGTGAAGCAAAATGAGAAATAATTACATTTTTATTCGATAAGAAATTAACGATTCATTAACGTCAACCGCATCGCAATAGAGTTTTCAATTGACGTGTATACACGTCGAACACAGTTAACTGGTTAAACTAATAATTTTTCGAGAATGTCGAACTACAACTAATAACGCATAGAAAAATATATGTTTCTCGTTTAAAATACGAAGGTGACCTTGAGAGCTTCGAAACTCTTTCAACTATGAAAGAAAAACTGTTATTGCCATATAGTAGTGCTCTTCGTACTGATAAACTTTGGTTAACAAAGTTTTTTCGTATTTTCAAAAATAGCGGAGATAATGATGTGCCAACGTGTACTGGACCATCCTGTATACAAATATGATATAGTCTGTCTGGTGCGCCCCCGAATCAATTTCAAACCACGCAATATTTTGTAGTGTAGACCAAACAGTTTTTCCAGACAAAATAAAAAGCACGAAATGTACACGTAACAAACAATTATTTATTCATGAGCGCCTGGGCTCCACAGTTTTCTGTGTTTTAAGTTATATGATTAGTAGACAGCGGATCTTTATGGAAAATATAAAATATTTGCATTGACTGCAAGGCACAGGAGCGAAATAAACATTTCTTCCTTTAATTATTTTATCAAGCTAAAACCAATACGCTGGCACCCTTAAATCTTTTTAACACTAGAACGACCAAGCACTAAATGCAACTGGCATACATTGCCTTATAATAACAACAAAATAAGATTTATTTAGATTTCGTATTAGTTTTGTTTAAATATCTACTTCGATAGAGAAGTTTATTAAAAAATTTTCTCATGGAAACATATTTCTAATTTCAATATCTCTAAAAGAAAAAATTAGGAGGAAGTCATTTTGACCCGTCCGGTAGTTCTAGTGTTAATATGACCACTGCTTTAAACTGTGCTTACCTATTTTGTCATAAATGCATAAAGATCCGCAGTCTAATTAGTCTAGTTCTGATTAATCTCTGTACTCGTATAATCTCTTATACTAGTCTTGCTGTCAACTAACTTCGCCACTACTACTTTGTAAATGGAACTCTGCCTTTTCGTACTTGTACTGCATATTGAAAGCGCGTAACGTTCAATTGTTCATATCTTTAATGAAGTTTCTACACCTAATAGTTTACATATATCATCAGAAACATTTACATGTAACTGCTATCGTGCAAAAGTCAAGGTGTATTCTACATACACTTACAGACAAAAGTTAAGAAACAAAGTAGTCGTTTGGGAATTAGTGTATATTTTTAATCTCATGAAATACATACATATGTCCGAATTAAAAATAACATGACGAGATTACATATCATACATGAACATACAATAAGTTTTTTTTCGATTATACTTGTATAAGCACTACAATTAATATTGAGTCAAGGAAACGAAAGAAAAGTTTGTGACAAAAGTTAAGAAACATACTGTGCTCGAATCATGTAATCACTTTTAACAAAAAACAACAATGTGCAGGTGTTTATACTTTGTATGATGATCTAATAAGATGTTGGATAACCCTTGGATTTGATGACTGCATGGCATCTGCGTGGCATTGATTCGATTAATCGAACACAATGCTCGGGTGATATTTTAGACCATATTTTCGTAATTTCTTGCATTAACTCCGCTTTATTAGTAAATGAATGACTCCCCAATTGACGTCCAACGTAATCCCACAAATGTTCAATTGGGTTCAAGTCTGGAAATTGACTTGGCCACTTAATTACATTAACATTTTGCTCCATGAGAAATGCCTTAATTAATTTAGAAGAATGTTTTGGGTCATTGTCATGTTGAAATGACCACTCCATTGACATTTTTTCCTTAGAAAATGGCAATATATTATTTTGCAAAATATCGCGATACACAAGTATATCCATAGACTCCTTTATTTGTGTTAACGGACCAGGACCGTTACGTGAGAAACAGCCCCACACCATCACATTAACACCACCAAATTTTATTGTTGGTTTTAGATACTTGATATTAAATCGCTGTCCAATAGGACGTCGTATGTTACTTCTGGAGTCATTTCCGAATAAGTTGAACTTACTTTCGTTACCCCATAGAATTTTTTACCACTCAGCAACAGACCAATTAATGTGCTCTTTAGCGAACTCCAACCGAGCTTTACGATTCTTCTTAGAAACAAATGGTTTCTTACATGCTTCCCGTGAAAAAAGATTATTTTCATCTAAACGACGGCTAACTGTCCTACTGCTAATGTTTCTGAGATCCAACTGATTTTTAATTTCGACAACTGTGCAAAATAGATTGCATTTAGACAGCCTTGCAATTCGACGATCCAGCTTTTTACTTGTTTTTCGTGGTCTGCCGGTTTCTGGTGCCACTTTAACAGTTCCATTGTCTTGAAAACGTTTTATAATCTTCGTGATAACACAACGATTTACAACAAACACATTTTTGCAATGTCAGTTTTCCTTTGCCCTTCTTTAAACATTTCAACTATTCTTTGTTTCTCGCTTTCAGTTAAATGTTGCCTTCTTGCCATATTTATTGCAGCTAATAATACAAACCACGCTCGACGATGTCAGAAAGGAGACTAGACTCCTTCGAACATGTTTGTTTACATTGCTTACTATACTTCTTGCAAGAAGTCTTCATGTTTCTTAACTTGTGTCACGAGTATTTATTTTGTTTCCTTGACTCAATATTAATTGTAGTGCTTATACAAGTATAATCGAAAAAATACTTATTGTATGTTCATGTATGATACGTAATCTCGTCATGTTATTTTTAATTCGGACATATGTATTAGGTTGTACCATATGAAATGTCCGTTGTGTTCATTTAAAGTTAATCTTAAAAATCTGACGTTTCATATGTTACAACCTAATATTTCAGGAGATTAAAAATATACACTAATTCCCAAACGACTACTTTGTTTCTTAACTTTTGTCGGTAAGTGTATGTCCCAAATGCCTAGTCGATAAAAGTCTCAGAACTATCCCTACTGCGACGGGGTATGCCCCGTGAGGGGTCATGAACTGAGGCCGCTAGAGCTTCGTTGTCCTTTTATACGTTCGGCGTGGATCAAAGTATCTCCTGGCCGATATATGTCCCTGGCTAGACAGTAAAAGTAGACCGATTTACGTCATGTTTGGACTCATTTTAATCGGAAGAATCTCAACAGTCCATCGGTACCACATTTGAAAATCATTAATCACATAGATATTATTATTAACTATAAAATTCGAATTGCAAAACTTACAATTTCGTTCGATTCACATTGTTTGTAAAATAACGTTGGAAACAGTGAATTTTTGTAAGCATTCACAGTCCACCGATCGATGCCAGTTTGCTCTTGTTCGAATTCATTAAGCGTGGTAAAGTGAAACCACGTGGTAGAAGTAAATACAGTATTGTTCGGGGGTTGGCTGTGCCTTCAAGGGTTAAATATATGCTTGGGAGCTGTACTGCTCGATAAGCAACTCAATCATGAACCGTGTTGTATATGTTAATGGTTTTGAGTTTGGTTGCAAATATCTACGGAAAATCGTAGAACTTCCTCGTCAATCAAAACTCCGAAACTAATTAGCAAATATACTTCACAACGTGTAGGTAGATTTGTAAACATATTAAATTTGCATGCCTTTGTTATTTGTCTCTTACGGTGTGATAATTACATTTTTTGCATTTAATGAAATGTAGTTTGATCGGGACTCGAAAGAAACAATTATCATCCGTTTTTTTTTAAATTCTGTTCGAACTTGTTTGTTTCTAGGTCGATTGTAATACCTTTTTATTATTATATACCTTTTTTGATAATTTTACTATGTCGAAAATAATGTAACAATATACTGAAACTTTTGTCGTGTATTTCTAATTTTCTATTCGCAACGTTGATCGAATATGATTGTTGAATGGATTATTTGAGCGTACACGTTATAAGATATGATATAAAAGTTAATGAAATTTTAGACAAATGTTAATAAAACGGCGGATTCTTTTCACTTCTTACTAAATACAAAATAATAACCTGCCTGCCTCTATGCGAAGATTATGAAGAAAATTAAGTAGTATGATCGAACATTAGAATACTTCTTAGTATTTCTAATCATAAAGAGGCGATATAGATTCCCAAAAAATTGTTTTACTTTCCAGAAAATATTAAATAATAAACTCTGTCTATCTTTATGAGAAAATTATAAGGAAATTTCAATAGCATAACAAAGTAATAGAACACTTTTTAATATAATAATAATATAATAATAATTACACACACTTGCTATATTCAAAAGGATAATTTTTGGCGAGGGGTAGTAGTAGCGTTAACCCTTCAAAGACATCAGTACGCCATACTGACTGTGACAAATATTTAACAATTGATTACACGTGGTAAATTTTCCAAGTTTATTATTTACTTTTCAAAATTTGAAAATAGCTATGAGAAACATCAAGAAGTTTAAATCAGTAACTGATTAGGGTAACATCTCCAACATGATACCGTCGTCCTCGAAGGGTTAAAATTTTTTAGAATTAACCCTTCAGAGACATCAGTACGCCATACTGACTGTGACAAATATTTAACAATTGATTACACATGGTAAATTTTCCTAGTTTATTATTTACTTTTCAAAATTTGAAAATAGCTATGAGAAACATCAAGAAGTTTAAATCAGTAAATGATTACGGTAACATCTCCAACACGATACCGTCGTCCTCGAAAGGTTAAAAATTTTCAGAATTGATTCGGAGCGTTGATTTTGACGATTTCTTGTAAACAAAATAGTGTTCTGAAATTGCGTATGACTACAGTCCACGACAATACTATAAGACATCACCTAAAACGAAATAATTATGTGTTATATGAAAGAACTTCATCGTCTTTCATGCAGAGTGTTATTAGTTACTTCTGGAGACGTCGTTTAACGCAGTGTTTCCTTACAGGCCATTCCCAACAGTTACACTCCCGGACAAAATAGCACATGGGTAATATTTCCCATAATTATTATTTAATATGTAAATGATATAGATTGAATGTAAACAGCACGTATTGGGAGTACCAATTTGTCAAACATGCAACATATCGACATCGATTAACCACCTGATATTAACTTGCCCCAAATATAATACATTACGAGAAAGATACAAAGTAGGAAGAACGCTGAGAGAGAATCTTGACGAAGATAAAATACAAGATCTCTAGTGGAATTTATTAAGGAATCGAGAATCCAGGAAGTTATACTATAATGATACCCCTGTTCGTCGCTAATAACCATGCAGTTGATGCGACGTTAAACCTTTATTTAAAAAAAAAAAGAGTTCAAGCTTGTGTAGCTTTCAAGTTCATAGAAATTCTAACGAAAACATTGCGTGGAACGATGTCCCCAGAAGTAAATAATAACACTCTGCTTGAAAGACGATGAAATTTTTTTCATATAATACATAATTATTTCGTTTTAAGGGGTTATATTGTGCCCATAATTATGAAAGTGGTCTAAGTCATATATTTCTTTCATTTTTTTTACATTGAATAAATTTAGTTTAAAATCATGTCGTGTGAAATAAGTGATAAATTCATTTTTTTTTTATTTTGACTTAGACCACTTTCATAATTATGGGCACATATACAGTTAGGAGGCCCAAAAAAGCAATTTTTTAAGAATTTTTCCTGAGAAGACCTTTACATCTATTAATGTAAAAATTTGTACACATATTATGGTAACTTTTAACTGTATTTTAACATTTTTTATTTGTAAAAATAATAATTTTGAAACCTGCTATAGCTGATCTCCTGGAGCTCCTCTAAAAAAAGGCGCTTTGCGGTGACCACTATATCTCTGGACTGGATCATCAAAAATGAAAAAACCAAACTGGTGTCGTTAAAGAAATGTATAATCTAGTAATTAATCGAAGGAATAAGGCAAAATAAAATTTTGTGACAAAATGGCAGCTTTTCAAAGAAAAAAATCGATTTTTCACAAAAATTTTGACCTTAAATTGTTTATGAAAAAAAAAATATTCATCGGAGAGAAAAAAGCTTCGATTAATTACTAAAAAATATACTTAAGAAGCTTGTGTTAAAATTTGAGAGTGATCGGTTCAGCCGTTTCCGAGAAATCTTGGTCATCGACTTTGAAAACACAGTTTCGAGAAAAACGCGTCGAAAGATCGCGTTGAAATGCTCTGACGCTCTGAAACGCTCTGGCACGTCTTTACAAATATGCGTGTAACTTCGAAAATAATTGCCGGATTGATTTGAAATTTTTTTGTGCGTATACTTAACCCTTAGCCCTACAATAACGAGCCAGACTCGTGATGAAGATTCTGAATAGAATCTAATAAATGTGAACGTTATCAATTTCCTTTAAATCGAAACAAAAATCTATTTTATTGTAGTTGATATACACTACCGGCCATAAGTGTTTACCCACCCACATATTTTTTAACATTGTAGTCCACGGTTCTACGGTTCAGCTTCAATAACATTGCTATTTCTCTGTTACTTTTTCCGATGCTATGATGGGACACTATTAGAGCGCGCGTTTCAATCGATAATTCTTTTCTCCCTGACATTATTAGAAATTTTCGCAAAATTCTTTAGGCACGTGAAAATCAACTGTTTACTGTATCAAAGCTTAATGCAGTATGAAATTTGAGAAGACTAAGATACCTGTATTACCTGCGTTCATATTCCCTACTGACCGTTATAAAAATTTCAGAAAAATGGGTTTCTTTACCTGAACCCCAAAATTGTCGTTTTTCATAAAAAGCTGTAAACTCATTTACAGTACCTGATTGTGTATGTACAGAATATTTTGGATGTTTTTTATTAGCCTTATAATTAGGATTTAATGCTACGGACGTTTTCATAACAATAAAATATTGGGTTGGCAACTAAGTAATTGCCGATTTGTTCAATGAAATAAAAGAGTTTTTTGTTTTACTTGGAATGAACTTTAATCTATGATGTATTTTCCATTTTGTTTTATGACCTTTTGTCATCTTTCTGACAACTTGAAAATTCCACGCTCGTAGAAAGTCTGATCCTTTTCGGCCAAAAACTGAGTCAAGTTATAGTTTCATCTATAACTGAAATCGGCAATTACTTAGTTGCCAACCCAATACCTATTATTTGAATAGTAACGAAATTTGAAGGTGGGTAAACACTTATGGCCGGTAGTGTATATCCTTTGAGGAAAATGTAGACGTACAATAAATATAAACTATCCTTTTTTTCTGTGAAATTCTGAACGATGAAGAATTTCTAATCATTATAATCACAAAATAAATAGTAGTGCAAGGGGTTAAATATATGTACATTACGAAAATCAAATAAAAAAAAAAAAAACGATTTTTTGAAAATTCGAACTGTATATAACCCCTTAAGTGATGTCTTATAGTATTGTCGCGGATTGTAGGAAGGAAGAAACCAGGCGAAGATGGCACGGTGTATTCGATGAGCTGCCGAGTAATCGGCTAAAGAGAAACACCCTAACACTGTCTGCGAACGATGAGCAAAAAGTGTCCATCCTATCGATCCACGTGGTTCCACGTAGGAACCGTGGCGCTCCAGATTCGAGCATAACGATAATTCGACACACTCGAGCGTAACGAACCTGTTCGTCGGCCGAGTTTCCCAGCTTCGCGGTGTAAGGATACCGAGGGGGTTTTAGCCGGCGATAGAGGAAGAAGAAAGAATACCTAGAAAACGTAGGCGGGCTGGTGACAGTTGTTTGCGTGGGATCTCCAGGTTTTTTTTAAAGAAGCTACTCACAATCAGGCTTGTATTGTTCTCAAGGAGAAACTCCCCACGGCGAAAACGAGGCTCGTCGCCGGCATGGTGCACCCTGGACACTATTAAATCGTGACGAGGATCGGAATGCAGAAGAAAATCGCAACAGAAACGTGGACCATTTTCTTCTCGAATATATCTAGAATGTAATAGATTTTCTGATCGACCGGACACTTCGTCTTCCCAGAAAACCCACATTTCGAAGAGTAGTCTAGTTTGCGACGAGAATAGAAGAAGAAGAAGAAGCAAGTAATACTAAATTTCAATTACGTTGAAAAGGTTTCGAACCAACGTCTTGCGCGCGAGGGTACCCAATTTTTTAAAAATTAACCTTCCGGATGCAACATGCCATTGCGCGCAACGTGCGTGAACCATATTGTAACATTTCTACATACAGTGACTCGCAATAATATTCGGACGCTTTTAAAAATCGTATAACTTTGTTAATATTGAACCATGAGACTTGGTTTTTTTTGTTTAAGTTAGCACAATTGATTTGCCATATAAAATGAAAGGAATTTTTTACAAAAATTGCAATTGGTCGAAATCACAGAGAAAATAATAAAAGTTGTATTTTGCTACTTTTTTATGCGGGCTTATATAAAAAATTTAAAAAGTACGTTTTGTACATCTGTACGAATTATACATATTCTGAGAATTTCATCAAAATCGGTCAACGTTGCACTGACCTACAAACGTTTAACGATGAAAACTTAAGGGCGAAAGTCGCAGAATTTTGGCCTTGTCAGGGAATTTCGCCCTTATGTGATCATTTTGGAACATCTGCAGCTCATTGCAACGTTGACCGATTTTGATGAAATTCTCAGAATATGTATAATTCGTACAGACGTACAAAACGTACTTTTTAAATTTTTAATATAAGCCCGCATAAAAAAGTTGCAAAATACAACTTTTATTATCTTCTCTGTGATTTCGACCAATTGCAATTTTTGTAAAAAATTCCTTTCATTTTATATGGCAAATCAATTGTGCTAACTTAAAAAAAAAAATCCAAGTGGCATGGTTCAATATTAACAAAGTTATACGATTTTTAAAAGCGTCCGAATATTATTGCGAGTCACTGTACTTACAGGGATCTTGTTATAGAATATCTGTAATTAAAATCACTTTCGATGAGGGAGCAACAAGTATTATTGTGGCTTATCGTTCAAAAACCGATGCAGATACCAGCATAGATATTCGATAAACAGAAGACTATACTGCATCTCTGAAAAATATAATAGATTGTGGATCTTTGGATCAATTGCAACAAGACAGATTACAACTTCATTTTCGCTTTAATGCTCTTAATCAATTGAAAACAATATGTGTAATATGAAAATAATATTTAAAATAATATGTCTTAGACTCTTTTAATTTCCTTACTGTTTGAAATTGCATCGATTCGTTTCTGCCATAAATGCATAAAGTCCACAGTCTAATAATAAAATAGCACGAGATACAGAAAAGGAAAGGTCTGTTGATAAGCACCGAGAAGAAATTATATCAAATGTCGATGAAAAACCTAAAATGAAAACAGTTATAAGGAAATTTATGGAAATATAGGATACAAAAATAAATAAAGAAAAACCCATCTCATAAATATGAGATTTATCTACGCTTGGCAAAGTCGGCAAAGACTATTTCGAATCCAGTAGACATTACAGACGTCCCCTAGAAAGCAACACAGTTAATAAAGATCCCACGAGATCCAGAGAACTAGATCCACCCACCCCTTCCCTTCTAATCGCGTTCGAGTCAATGGGGTCCATGAGGACTTCCATCAGCACAATAGAGTTGATTGAGACTTCACCAAATCTGATAGACTCTTTCAACTTTGTGGAATCTTCGAGAGGCTTTTTAGGTCAATGAATTTTGGAGGATCATCGGAATCCATGCGTCCCTTCAACTTTGTAAGATCTTAGAGAGGAAGAATTTTTTTAGTCCACGAACTTTATGAAGGATTATATCATTCAACTATACAGAAAAGTGACATAAGCCGAAAAAAGGAAATTCTGAAGGAGGGCCATTTGAAAATCACCTAAACTTGCCAATTTTTTTTTTTTATGGTATATTACCAACTTGGAAATGTAAAATAATTTGTTGTTAGTTAGATGCTGTGTTAATTGGAATGTACATTAGTTGTAAAGTACAGCACAATTTATTATCATACTTTTTTTTAGAAATATATTTTCAGTTGTGACGGTTTTACAGTGAAAAGAAATAGAGGGACTTCAAAGCAAGTGAATCAATAAAAATAATTTCAAAAATTTCTTAGTGTTGTTTCACTTTTATTACGAATGAACGATATGGATTCATGGATCCCTTCAGCTTTGTAAAATTTTCGAGAGGCCTCTTTTCAAGTCGACGAATTTTACAGAGGATCGTGTGAGCATGGATTCATTCGAATCTGGTAAATAATCATCCTTATCTAGGACGGTCAAATTCAACGTGTTTGTTGGAGTCAGTATCGAACTTTCTACGACTGACACTGCCTTTGTCAACATTGTTCAATTAGGACTAGCAGAGACTCTCTCTCGGACCTGCTTGACAGGGTGAGCATCGATTTTTGGGGGGATTCGTAGGGTCTCTTTCAAGTCTCTGTCGAGTGTGTTACACTCGTTGCACTTTCGATATTATTTCAAAAAATTTTCTGGTATTTTTGTATCCGTCTGGATACAGTATATCAAAAACTTCGTGCAAAATAAAAATTTGTTGCTTCAATTGGAAGCGTGGGCGCAATAAAAACATCAGGTTATTGAAAACTCTTGCGTACAGATTTTTTACACATTTTTTGCAAGCGAAACTAAAAACTAGGATATACAATTTAATCAACGTTAAAACTTTTAAGTATTTTTTTTAGCTTTTTTTTAATAGCTCGTGTTGATACCTTAATTTTAAAAAATAGGTTTCAAACGGATAGTCATTTCTTTATTTAATAATTTTGATCAATGGAAAATATTTAATAATTTAGTAATTTAAAATTTTCATCTCCATAAAATTGCAAGAAATATCTAATTTCTCACCCAAAATTATAAAATAGAATTAGTAATGATTAAGGTAAAAAGATTATCAAGAAACAAAATACGTTTGATTTATTTTTCATGGAAATGGCTGCAAAGAAAGGAAGGCTCATGTGCGATGAACGTATTGTCCCGGCTTGTCAAGACATTATGCAACGCGAAATCTGGAGAAACGCGTATAAAAGCGAAGATCTTTTGAAAAATGGAGTGCACGTGTCGTAGTTGAAATCGTGAGAAATTTTTGCCGTTCCGGGAACGGCGTACAGTAACCGTGTTCGCGTGAGATTTTTCCTTTTTGTTTTGTTTCGTTCGCTCGTGGCGCATGTTCCATATTTTTTTCTCTCCTGTTGCGTTACGGTTCTGTCCGGTGGTTGAAATATTTCTTTTCAAATCGTACCACTGCACCTATCGTTCGTTATTCTCACTAAATCTTGTGGTCCCCTTCGAGCTAATTCGCGACAGCAACACGTGGCGCATAAACGTCCAGTAAAAATCCGAATTTCGCTACTTCGATGCACAGATCGTAAATTAGTTCTTATCGATGTCTCGGCGGAAAATATTTTTAACAGTTATAAGCCGAAAAAACTGTAGTATTAAAAATATCTACGAATAAGCCAAAAAAAGGAACAACATTTTTCCTTTGACGCCTTGTTTTCGAGAAAAATACGTTTGAAAACCCGCCGAGTTCTGGTGATCCAGTGTTTGCAAGAAGTAGAATTGGTTGGTCGTGATCAGACGTGCCAGACCGTGCTTATCTACTATTGAGTATTCGCTGCATTCTCAAACTCGATTTTCTCGCAAAATAAGGCGTCAAACGAATAAATATTATTCCTCTTTCTGGACTTATTTTTACATGTAGAATCATCCCCTGCACGGCTGTTCCACTGCCCGACCACGCCCTGTACAATCGACATGAATCTACGAAACATATGTTTTAAATCTGCTCAGATACAATACGAAATTTCTACACAATTTTGCATGTCATCTACCACACTAATCGTACTAGTTTCACCAAAAAACTGGTGCCATTTGAGACACTTCTGAGAAATTTAACACGTTGACTGCCACGTCACCCATATGTGGGTGACGGAATTATTTGTCCAGGTTTTAAAATGAATTTTTTTTACGTTAATATATTAATGGTACAACATTTTATTAGGGTATGTTAAATGCAAGAAAGTTGGAGGACAATATTACACATTTCATTTTTTTCAATTTTTATTTTATTAACCCTTTGCACTCGAAGCTATTTCAACTCCGAAACTAAATATTTCTTCCGACCTAGAATATTTCCCTTATATGTATAAAATATTTTTACATTATTAAATTTGCTTGCATTTAATAAGTTACTAAACATTTCGAAAAATTATTTAAATTATTTGCATTGTCTCCATAGCGGAGCCCTCGAGTGCAAAGGGTTAAATAACTTGCATTGATTTTATGGAATTTTTGAGGTTTCTAGTTCGGCAGTCAAAGTGTTAAAGGGTGTACGACAATTAGGGATGCGTAGTGTATAATAGTACCGGTCACTCTAAGTTTTGATACTGTAACTTTAGTTGCTGTTGGTAAAAATAAAATTTCAAAGATAAATCTGTATAAATGGGACTCGATAAACGAGGACAAATTGTTTTTCACAAATTTTTTCAATAAAGATTTATGTTGGTACTGCACGACTCTCCCGCATACGAATGATGTACGAGATTTTGTTTATATGACACCTCGTTTCGAGATTGATCGCAGCATTCTTCTCGTAAGAGCGACGCTGTTCGATCGTTATTGTGTCAACCGAGATTTTTATAAGCAACATCCACCGATTGTTTGCTACGAGTTAGCAACAATACGAGCCTAACTCTCCGTGGATCCAGTGAATCAACCGATCTGCGAACGGTAAGTCACTGTCGGCCTTCGTGCTCGATCGAAGAAATATAAAAACTGCACTGTTCAACGAACGCGTATTGAAATGTAAAATACACACGTGCAAAGTGCAAATCAAAGCAAAAAAAGTCAAACATAAAGAACGATCCAGCGCGTGAGACTTGCCTCCTTGCGATTTCTCATACTTATCGCAAAAGGTTCGGAGGTTTTTCAATAATGAAAAAAAGTGGGAAAATATTCGTGTAAGAAACTGACACTTTCAATTGTAAATTTCGGAAATTTTTCGGAGAATAATGCACTCGTAATACTGCATTCGAATGTCCCTATCACGTAAATTTAGAAAGAACTCGAAATAAGTTCAAGCTACTGCTTTTTTAAACGTGTCTGAAATTCATTAAATAAGTACAAAGTGCTGAATATAAACAAATTTTCCATGAGAGATACAGATTTAAGAAAGATGTTAGAATATAGAATTTTCGAATAATTAAAATTAGTAAAACAAGAAATAAATCTTTATTTTGCGTGAAGGTCTAGCAATTAATATGTAAATATTGAAATAAAATATGCAACTAAAATGAATGAAAGTTCAATAGAATATACGTAACATATTGCAACGTACAACTATAAGTAATGTATAAATTGATGATTAAATTGCTCATGTACTAGCATTTTATTGTAAGGAGACGGAATTTCTGTCGAACATGAATGCCAATTGTGTACACAAATTACATTATTAGCTTTTCGTCTTCGTGTCTCAATTATCGAGTGGGCGTCGACTCATCTAAGCCGTTTGTCTCCCGATTAATCCCTTACCTTACAATATCGGGTCAGACACGTGGTTCCTGGTTTCGAACGAAAATATAAAATTCAGCTAATTAATATATTTAACTCTTCGCGGACGGGAATCACTTTTAGCATGCTTTTCGACTGGCCGAACATATCTATAAGTATGAGAATAAAATGAAAGGTAATTTTTTTTTGAAGATTTTCGAGGGTAATAATTTACTGAATTATTCAAATTCATTTAATTATTTAAAAGCAACAGAACGACATAAAATATTATCGGCGACCGTCAGCTAACACGTGTCCACAAAGAGTTAAAAGTAAATACTATTGTTAATCATACCTTTTTGTATTAAAAAAAAATGATCTATAACTAATGAATTGTTACGAAGTTCAAAGGAAACGGTTTTGTTGAGAGATTTGAACATTTGACTTAAGTATAATTTGTCGAATAAACTGGCAGCTATAACGAGTAGCTTGAAATTGATTTCCGAATTTTGCGAAGCCTTTGAAAATAAACAATCAGGCCGGTGAAAAACGATATTGTTGGCAGAGGGTTAAATTCGAAATTGAGTATTGAGTATTGAAACGCCAATCAATTGTTCGGGATCAGTTTGCACAAAAGCGAAAAGAGAAAATATTTATTGACGGTGCGCAGCAGTTGCCATGGCATGGCGGCGCGTTTCTGTTGCAATCATTTGATCGATAATTCCGAAGCTCGATGCGAGAGCTATGCTTCGCTGGGAGTGCAAGATGCAGAGCCGGCTTCGTGCTAATAATTTTTTTCATCTTCTGCTTTTCTTCATTTTTCAACGAGCTCGTGGAAAATTATAAGGTCTACTCGTTTAACACGTTGACTGCCACGTCACCCATATGTGGGTGACGGAATTATTTGTCCAAATTTTAAAATGAATTTTTACGCTAATATATTAATTGTATCAAATTTTTTAAGGATCTGTAAAATGCCAGAAAGTTGGAGGACTACTCAATATCATATATATACAGGGTGCGGCGCAAATTAGTCCCCACGATTTTTCCGCCCCTTTGGATGGTCGGACAGAAAAATGTTTCTTACCAAAGTTAATCAGCATTTAACAGACAAGAAATTGCAATATTTTAAATTTAAAAAATAATCGATTTTCAACAAAAAATCAAGGTCGCTGTCATATCTTTTAATGGAACTGGGTATTTTGAACTTCATAATATTGTAGGCGACGTCGAAACGAATTCAACGACCTGCTATACAATGACTTTCAGATGACCTTGAAAGATAACATCGCCATGAATCAATTGCCAGAATATTTGAAATATTTCGACGGTACAAACAAATGAACAAATGACAAAACGTTCAGAAATGTAAAAAGAAGTTCTCTAATGGAAGCTACACATAAGACTTTGTTACAAAGAACAGAACTTTGCGTTACACAAGATGGGGTGCAGTTCGAAAATTTAATTTAATTATTAATTAATTACATGTAGACGTTTAACATTTTTTTTAACAATGTGGCTCCGTACAAATTTGGTTTTTTGTGAGTTAAGTTCTGAAGCAATGTTTACGTTCATTTGTTTACTTCTAAATGCGAGGCGTTGCTATTACGTACCGTCGAAATATTTCAAATATTGTGGCAATTGATTCATTATTATCTTTCAAGGTCATCTGAAAGTCATTGTATAGGAGGTCGTTGAATTCGTTTCGACGTCGCCTACAATATTATGAAGTTAAAAATACCCAGTTCCATTAAAAGATATGACAGCAACCTTGATTTTTTGTTGAAAATCGATTATTTTTTTAAATTAAAATATTGCAATTTCTTGTCGGTTAAATACTGATTAACTTTGGTAAGAAACATTTTTCTGTCCGACCATCCGAAGGGGCAGAAATATCGTGGGGACTAATTTGCGCCGCACCCTGTATATAATTTTTTTCAATTTTTATTTCATTAAATAACGTACATTAATTTGATGGAATTTTTGGGGTTTCTAGTTTCGGCAGTCAAAGTGTTAAGCATTGCGACTTTTTAATGTCGAGCAAAATTCATGCTCAAGGCCGTTTTATTATCGAAGTTTACAAGGTTTGAAATTTTTACGCGAAAGGCCTTGCAAAATGTTTGACAACACAAAAAATGAGTAAGCTCGCGAGAGTTCTCAATGAACGAACGAACTTACTATAAATTCAAGTTCTCGAGGTTTCTACACCTAACCCTCGGACTCCTGCGAGCTCTTAGTCCTATGCCAGAGTCATTTCTGACCCACGCCAAAATTCCACTATTACAGTTTTATTCTGATATAAGACGATGGCTCGGGATCGGCTTTCGTCGTAATGGTGACTATTTAATATTACTTTATAAAAATGATGAGGACACGTTTATTTCAATTTTGTAGAAATATTTATGTCCAAAAAATAAACGTATTGTGTAACTTCCTCATAAATGCATCTTTACAATTTCAGTAAGCGTAAATGAACGAAATCCGCCATTTTGAGGTAGTTCTAATGTTAAATTTTACTCTAACCGGTACAGCTAGTTTGTTCATCAATATTAATAACGGTCGTTCTATCATTCAATTGAACATTATTCGATGAATATTATTACAACGATATTACATCATTATTGTTACTTATTAGCAATATTTGCGTAGATAATTCATAGTACAAGGACGACACTTTGTGCTTTTCTTACAAGACCATTTTTAACAATGGTTCTATAACAACTTGTTTCTACAAAACTTTTATGAGAAAGATTTTCACATATCTGTTTCATGAGAGAACATTATAAAAAAAGTTATAAAAGTATCATTTCTTCTCATAAAGATTTCATAAGCACAAATATTTTCTGAAACGAGACATGCAAGTTCGGACAGAATTTTTATAAAAGTTTATTTCGACCTTCGTTCATAGTTCACCCTAAACTGATTAGAGATATTTTTATGAAAAATCCAACGATTCGTGGAACTCGAAGTAACGTTCACGAATAGTAACTAATTTTTAATAATGTTTCAAGTAGATTGTCCTCGAGCAAGTTTCAAATCTCATGTGCATGGAGTAATATGCTCTATCCTTACTGTCGGGAAGAGAACGTCATCATTTATGAAAGTATTATTTTATTACTTCTGCGTGCATATGAGGTTCGGTATTGAAGTAATGACCTCGTCTCATGCAACGTACGGCAACCTGATAAAAACCGAAGTACAAAAACGATGCATTCGTAAGATACGGTTTTCCTCGAACTTCTAGTCTATTGGTTAAGTAAATGATAATGAGAGATAAGGAAACCTGAACTTCGCGTTCATTCCGCAGCATGAATTTCCAATGTGGCCCCTTTAACCGGTCTGCAACCAGTATTTTGCAACTACAAAAAGTTATGGCTGAGGACATGAACGTTTATTCACATTTTCATTATCATACGAAGTTCAAGATAGGCTCGGAGCGAGGAGAAACGTGGTAATTGGTTAGAAAAAGAGCTATCTCTCACTAACCTCGATCAAAACTCCAAAATATGTATGTTCTAGACTGCACAATTTTGAACAATTTTTCTCTACAGGGTAATCCGTTTTTAAACGGCCAAACGTCAACCAGCTATAGAGTGCCCCAATTGATTTCTTGAAAATATTTTAAACAATACGTACCCAAAAGATGTATTTAAAATCATTCTTAAAACTTCACGGCGTGTCCTATGTAAAAAAAACCAAGATCCGAAGGTCATACAAAAAAGTTGACTTAATAAAAAAGATGCCCCTATTTATTTTAAACCAAACAAAGGAAAAATCATCAAGATACATAATTGCAGTCCTAATATATTGAATCTTAAGTGAACGTAAAAAATGACGGGTTTTTGCAATTATCTAAAAATCAAGACCGAATCAAAAAAAGTGTTAGGGGTGAAAGTTGTTTCATTTGGGGTCCTCTATAGCTGGTTGACGTTTGGCCGTTTAAAAACGGATGACCCTGTATACATGTTTCATTGTTGCTCATTTTTAAGATATTCGCAAAAATGTGTTCAATTCGCAATGTGACGTTATACTAAACAGACAAACATTGACTTATACCACTTCTGCATTAAAATATGAATTTCTAATCATTGTAAAGGGATTAATATTTGTAAATGTCAAAATACTAATATTTGTATGTGTATTTGTAATCTTTTTCATTATACTTCGCACATTCTAATACACAAGGTCAATCAGGAACTAATCACAAAGAAATATTTCGCAGTTCACGAAGCACCGAGAAGCGTTTCAGCTACGACAGGAAAACGAGAATAATTGTTGTTGCAACATTTACCTGAATGTGGCCGAGGTGTTCCTGGACTAGTTGGCTGACGTAAACGATTTTCCCTGTAGTTGTGACCACGATAAAGAAGCCCCCGCGTTCGATCAATTTCTGTTACGGTTAACAAAAACGATTTTAACATGTTCAACATGTGACGATAACAGGACTGGATCGATTTACGAGTACTCACGTCGATGATAAATCGTTCCAAGTCCATGTTGCTTATTTTTTGGGGTAGAAAGTCTTTTGTGCCGCGTCCGAGTGCTGTAACAGAGACAAAGGACAAGAATTAACGAACATTGTAATCAGAAGACGTTGTAATTAATGGACTCCGAATTTACATTCGTGACAAAAAAAAAGTTAAACACGGAACTGAAAAATCATTCGAAGAATTTAACGATATTGTTACATTAAAAAAAAAATTATATTTTTAGTTAACTACCGTTTCTCTTATTCGGCAAAGGGCTAAACCGTAGAACAATTTAATATTAAAAAATATTGATATTAACTATCAGAAATTAGGAAACTGGGTCTGTCACACGTTAACCGAATTTTGTGTTGTACGACAGTTGTTGTTATCTGGATAAGACCAAGTAAAAATTGAAATAGACATGTCATACACTCGATCTGTATCATGTGCTATTCTGTTTAACCGTTTTCTCCATTGCAGGAACAAGTCGAACCGACTTCCGTTGCATGACGTATTATCATCGCGTTTGCAACTATTGAAGGTGCAAAACACAATGAAATCCCGCATAGAACGCGACAACAATTTAAGAATTACACGTTACCGGGCCCTCAAGTGGTTGTTTGGCATAAATCGTTTGCTAATGGACGCCAACACGGTCAAACACGATTCATCAAGACAAGCGTCACAGGAAACCATTTAAGTCATTTGGGAGCCGGTGGAGCAGCCGTTTGAACACAAGAAAAAATTAAAAAACTACACTGGACTATTCTTGAACATCCTCTCTGTTCCAAGTGTATTTGTGAATTTGTTTAGACCACTGGGAGCATACTGTTTCAATGTTAACGAAGCGGTGGAGCACACTTCGCGTGCAATTTCTATTTTCCCCGATACTGGAATTAACCAGTTAAACGCGTTTGACCTGTATACAGTAAGGAGCAAAACTGAACACACATACGACATTTTAACAAAAATAATTTTTTGTTCAATATTTGCATGTAGAATACAAAATACTTGGTATTATCTACAATCTTTTGGCTTTTCAAAACAAACTTAACATTTGTGATATTATTATTTCGTTTCATACAATTCTTTTCATATAGTCGGTTTTGCACCGCAACTAATTTTGAGTAAACATTTCAGATTTTCGTACACTTAATATTTCGTTCATGAACCTTTAAGCTTGATAATTGCCTGAATACGTTTAGGCATACTTAATACTACATTTTCGCAATATTCTGGTGTAATAGAATACCACTGATCCTGCACTCTTTGCCACGAATCAGTTATCGTTGTTGGGGAAGCATTATAGTTATTCTGTAACTCCATTTTTAAGTATCCCCAGACGTTTTCAGTCGGGTTTATGTCTGGACTTTGAACAGGCTATTCGATGGTTTGAAATGGTTGAGTTTGCAGCCAATTCTTTACGCTCTTCGCACAATGCCCAGGAGCGTTGTCATGTTGGAATACGACATCACACTATGGTACCGGCATATTTTCAATTGTTTCCAGTGAATTTTTTTCTAAAATATCCTTATACTTATACTGGTTCACCATACCTTCTATTCGATGTAGCGAACCTACACCGTACGCCGTAATGCACCCCCACACCATAAGTGAACGACCACTAAATTTTATTGTTTGTTTGACGCGGTAAAAAAGGTTCGCCTCGCTTCTTCCAACACCAAGAACGTCCATCCGATGAAATTCGATTGATTTTAGATTCGTCGGAAAAAATTACTTTTTTCCATTGCCCTATATTCCAGCTTAAATATTTTCTTGTAAAACTCAGACGGGTCCTGACATTCTTTTTTGACAGAGCAGGTTTTTTTTCTTCTCAATTGCTGTAAAATTGGCTTCTTCTAATGCCCTTCGAGCCGTCCACTTACTAATTTTCTTTCCAACATCGCTTTCTAATAACTTTGCAGCCATTGATGCCGTCGTTGCAATTTCTGAAGTAATGTATTTCGTCAATCTTCTCTTCTCTTGACAAGATAATAATTTTGGACGGCCTCCAAAAGATGCAGGGACTTTACTACAGTATTTTTTCCGTATCTTATGTACAACTCCCTGACTGACGACAAATTTTCTAGCAATTATTCGCGTTGATAAACCCGATTTTAATTGGAAAATGATATTATTCTTCATATATTTAGATAATGGCTTCATGATGTTATATTGATGCGCGTTAACGCATGAACAACGATAAACTAATAACTACTGCACTCCTGGTCGTGGCATTGATCGTGATGGACTACCAAGTTGTTTACAAAATCTGTGTTTACAGTTCCTAATCCCGAGAATCTTAATGCGGTGCAAAACCGACTACACGAAAAAAAAATTGTATGAAGGGAAATAATAATAATATCACAAATGTTAAATTTGTTTTGAAAAGCCAGAAGATTCTAGATAATACTGAGTATTTTGTTTCTTTTGTATTCTGCATGCAAATATTGAATAAAAAATTATTTTTGTTAAAATGTCGTATGTGTGTTCAGTTTTGCTCCTTACTGTACACGTCGGATCAAATTTCTATAGCGGTGCGGTTAATGTTAATGAATTGTTAATTTCTTATAGAATAAAAATGTAATTCTTTCTCACTTTGCTTTACTTTTTTCGTAAAATTTATAATAGCGGCTTTTGGCCTGCGTTCGACGCGTATATTCGTCATTGTTTGACTTTAATTCCGTGCCGCGAAGGATTTTTAAAATTAAATTCCACACTTAACTGGTTAAAAGAGTCCGGTTTATTTTTGACTGACAGTCGTATGTTCGAGGAGCGGGTGTATCGCAGTTACAAATTTCAACCCAGCCCGAAAACTAGCAACGCAACTTACCAAAGTCCGATCTGACGAAAGCTGAAGCCAACCTCAGGATGGAGATTTTGTCCATCTTCCTCGGACTCTCGGAGACAGCAGGTACCAGCTTCCCCATTGCTGTGATGTTTGTGTTATGATTGTCGCGGCGTTGTTTCTCCGCCATGTTCCGCGCCGCCCTTGGATTGCTGTAACAGAAAGACGCGAAGATCCTTCGTTAATTTTATCAATTTTATTCGCGGGGTGTGTCGCGAGAAAGGAGTGAGTTTTGGGAATTTTTTTTCCTCAAAAACTATAAGACCTTACTCGAAAAATCTTGTTGCATTTGAAATGACTGACCGCAGAGAGTACCTCGTCATTTTTTGCCCGAATCGATTAAGGGGTTATATACAGTTAGAATTTTCAAAAAATCGATTTTTTTTGTTTCATTCTCGTAATGTACATATATTTAGGTATACGCACAAAAAATTTCAAGTCAATCCGGCAATTATTTTCGAAGTTACACGCATATTTGTAAAGACGTGTCAGAGCGTTTCAGAGCGTCAGAGCATTTCAACACGATCTTTCGACGCGTTTTTCTCGAAAGTGTGTTTCCAAAGTCGGTGACCAAGATTTCTCGGAAACGGCTGAACCGATCACTCTCAAATTTTAACACAAGCTTCTTAAGTATATTTTTTAGTAATTAATCGAAGCTTTTTTCTCTCCGATGAATATATTTTTTTTCATAAACAATTTAAGGCCAAAATTTTTGTGAAAAATCGATTTTTTTCTTTGAAAAGCCGCCAATTCGTCACAAAATTTTATTTTGCTTATTCCTTCGATTAATTACTAGATTATACATTTCTTTAACGAAATCAGTTTGGTTTTTTTCATTTTTGACGATCCAGTCCAGAGATATAGTGGTCACCGCAAAGCGCCTTTTTTTTAGAGGAGCTCCAGGAGATCAGCTATAGCAGGTTTCAAAATTATTATTTTTACAAATAAAAAATGTTAAAATACAGTTAAAAGTTACCATAATATGTGTACAAATTTTTACATTAATAGATGTAAAGGTCATCTCAGGAAAAATTCTTAAAAAATTGCTTTTTTTCGGCCTCCTAACTGTATATAACCCCTTAAAGCAGCGATCTCTTTTCTCTTCTATGAAATCATAACGGAAGTTCTAATCGCTACAACTTGGCTTGAGAAAGGAAATTTATTTTTTTTGCCGCATTCGAGGTAAAACATTTTTATTCCGCATAAAGATCCGCGGTGCGACCGTGGAAACAACAGCTCGGATAAAAGTTCGCATCGATAGATTGAAAAATAACATTTTTCTCTTAGAAGATTACGCAACGCTCTGCTGCCTCTGCTGCCCGGAGGGTAACAAGGGTCCTCGTGCAAAACGCTAGCGAAACGAAGTGCCACTCGACAAAGTCGAGGCGTACGGTAGCAGATAAGTGCAAATTTTTTTTTCGCACGGTTGCAAACCGTACCGGCGCTAGCGTACGCGCTCGAGGTTACAAATTGTCGAGAGAGTCGGGTTACCGAATTTATTTCCAGTCTCGCGTAACCGAGTCCTCGTAACCTGTCGATTCTGTCGCGCGCGCGAGCAAACAACAAAAATCTCGCGATTTCGGGAAACACGGGCCACGCTTTCAGATCGAGTTACACACCGGCCCGTTTGTTCCCGCAACCGCGGCGCAGAAACGGTCTGCGAATGCAATATCCTGCGACGCATGTAAATTTCCTCACGCGCTTGACGCGTGAGTCAACCGGCAGCATCGTGTAACCACGAAAATAATTCTACGCGCGAGTTCCGCGGCCATGGGTAGCGCAACTCGACAAACGTAAGCCGGCACCACACAGGGGTGGCTCGTATTCTCCGCGCGTACACTCCAGTTCTTCAGTCACCGGACGCTTGAAACCGCTGCTGGAACGTGCCCGAAAATTCTCACCCCTTGTTCGAAATGCTGGATTGACGGAAAAATTTGTGCTTGAATTTTGAAGCTATACAGTCCGCGACAATACTGCAAGACATCACTTAAAAACGAAATAATTATGTATCATATGAAAAAAATTTTCATCGTCCTTCAAGCAGAGTGTTATTATTTACTTCTGGGGACATCGTTCCACGCAATGTTTTCGTTAGAATTTCTTTGAACTTGAAAGCTACACGAGCTTGATCTCTTTTTTTTTTAACACTAGAACGACCAAGCACTAAATGCAACTGACATACATGGTCTTATAATAACAACAAAATAAGATTTGTTTAGATTTCGTATTAGTTTTGTTTAAATATCTACTTCGATAGAGAAGTTTATTAAAACATTTTCTCATGGAAACATATTTATAATTTCAATATCTCTAAAAGAAAAAATTAGGAGGAAGTCATTTTGACCCATCCGGTAGTTCTAGTGTTAAATAAAGGTTTAACGTCGCATCAACTGCATGGTTATTGGCGACGAACAGGGGTATCATTATAGTATAACTTCCTGGATTCTCGATTCGTTAATAAATTCCAGTAGATCTTGTATTTTATCTGCGTCGAGATTCTCTTTCAGCGTTCCTCCTACTTTGTATCTTTCTCGTAATGTATTATATTTGGGGCAAGTTAATATCAGGTGGTTAATCGATGTCGGTATGTTGCATGTTTCACAAATTGATACTCCCAAGACGTGCTGTTTACATTCAATCTATATCGTTTAGGAAACTATGAACATACCATTAAAAAAATGGAAATATTACCCATGTGCTATTTTGTCCGGGAGTGTACAGTCCGCCACAATACTATAAGACATCACTTAAAACGAAATAATTATGTATTATATGAAAAAATTTTCTTCGTCTTTCACGCAGAGTGTTATTATTTACTTTTGGGGACATCGTTCCACGCAATGTTTTCGTTAGAATTTCTTTGAACTTGAAAGCTACACAAGCTTGACCTCTTGTTGGCCGCGACAAATCTATAAGACAGTTGCTCGCAAACAGTGAAAACGAAAAGATCGTCAATGAAATATTCTAAACTTTTTTATTTGAGCCTGTAATGAAAATTTAAAATATGCGTTTTGTAGATCTACGTTAGTTATAAACACACTGAAAATTTCATCGAAATAGGTTGATGCAGATCAAAACGACACGCATCTAAAGATGTTAGAGTTTACGGATTTTAAGCAGAAACTGACCGAAAGTCGTGAAAAACTACGATTTTCACCACTTTTAACTATTTAGAGCTCGTGTGTACATCAGTCGATTTCGATGAAATGTTCAGCATGTGTATAACTAACATAGATCTACAAAACGGATATTTTAAGTTTTCATTATAGGCTCAAATAAAAAAGTTGTAGACAGTGCCATTTTTATTTTCGCATGTAATTCTTACCAATTGCTATTTTTTCAAAATCTTGTTTGCACATAATTTGGAAAACCAATTCTTCTAATTGCTAAAAAATGTCAGGTTGTTTAACCCAATTTAAAAAAAGTTATACTAGTTTAAAGAGCGTTCGAATATTTTCGTGAGCCTGTATATTTATTTTTCATGTTATACATACGAAAGTGCAATTTACTCGTATAATACTGAAGTGTTTGGTTATTTATTACGTCCAAACAGATTTAATAATGTAAAAAATATTTTGAATGAAGACAGCAATTTTTAGTGGTGCCCTACGGTCGCCATTCAAGTGCTAAGGGTTAATTGATTTTAATGAAAAAAATTGACTATCTCTCTTTTATATGTCCACTATGATTTAAAAATAAGTATAATTAATATATAGGCACAGTAATTATTACCCCCCACATACTTTAATGTAGAATAACAAGCCAGGTTGAAAATGTGGTGGATTTTGTACGAACAGAAACTTTTTCATTGTAAACTTTTTGTCACTAGACTGCGGATTTTAATGTATTTATGATAAAAATGAGTAGATGCAATTTGAAGCAGTAAAAATATTAAAAGAATTTTTAAGAATGCCAACGTATTAGTTTCGGCTTATTAAAATTGTTCAGAGAAGAAAAAAGTGTCTGTTTAGTTGCTGGTCCTTGAAAACAATGCAGAAAACATATTTATTTTGCATAAAGATCCGCAGACGTAGTTATCACGCGTCAGCGTCTTGCGTTCGAACATCACGCCCACACTCTCTTTCCGAGAAAACTCTCTAAATTCCGCAATATTTATAGTGAAGGCGAGGATTGCGTCTAATTGTTGCCAACTTGTATACACAAACATCTTCATTTCGAATTCAAGTTCAACCGTTTCGCGGTTGCCAAAACAAACAGACAATTTGCTCCGCTGTTCATTTTACCGTTTCCAATTTTTCCTGCAGTACATGTGTTTCTTCTGTAGCAAAATTTCGAAATTTATCTTGCTAGTTATGAGGGTTTATTAAAATTTGTGTAATCTTTTCGCCTCGTTGTGTTTTTTTACTGTGTATATAACGTTTAACTCATAAATATTTATATACATTGTTAGTTTCATAAGTTAAATTTCAAGAGAATAGGAATTAAAAAGAAATTGTTACTTGGTTTACGGATATTTATATCCAATTTCGCTTATATAAATTAAATTACAATACCAAGAATAGAACGTACATTGTTATTTTGAATTACGGACATTTCTAATTAAAAGAGAAATAAATATAAGGTATTTAAATCGTCGACGAAGGATTCAATTTTAATGAACGTTGCACATTCGCAAATATTATTAACCTATAACATTCACGATCTGTATAGTAATCTTTCGACTTCGTAACCCTGCCAATTATTAAAATGTAATTCTATTTACCTAACGCAATACGAAAATCGCAATCCGTAATATTCAATTTCAAATTTAATTACGTTTGCTTGTTTATTCTTTTCATCGCTTCTCGATGCTTCGTTATTTTAATATATTAATTTTGCAATTACGTTGAAAACAATACGCGCAATTTCACATACGATTTAATCGTTATTCATTTGTAACATTTAGAAATTGAATAGAATATCGATGCACTTATAGGAATGAGCATTTTGTACATAGAGATATTTAGAGATATTAGATATTTACACTGTAAATTATGAGTACTCGTATAGTTTCAATTGTAATTTGTTAAAATAGGTAGGTGTATTAAATATAACTGTTTTTGTATTAATGAATCGTATTATTCAGGACAACATTATTATTCAGTTAATTCAGATATTTATTATTCAGTTTTTGCAATAACTTTTCGACATAACATCTGTTACCCATGATCACTAGCTTTTAACAATGTTCCCCAAATTTAAACAAGTAAAAATTATTTAATTGAAAGTCTGATCATTAAAAATAATTATAATGCATGCTTTAAAAGTAATTATAATTAATATAGACACAGTAATTGGGTCCCTTACCCTATACTATCAGCATTTAGCCAATTATCGTATAGTGATATGAGATTTATTGCAACGTCATAATCTGCAACATCATTGTGAGATTATCAGTAAATGAGACTGACCGACTTTTCGTGACTCAGCTAGTTCATGATTTTCTACCGAGACTATAAGAATAGTTATATAAATCATAAACTATCATACACAGTCAAAGATCTAATATCAGTCATACTTTATGCAACGTACAACTCTAGTGTCAAGACAAACAGAATAATCTATACGAATAATAATAAATAATAATAAAAGACTATAAACATTTATGTAAACACGCAGTTTTATAACTCTTCTTGTTTCTAATTTAAGCTTATTGTCGACAAAAAAAAATGTCAAGAATTTACGAAATTTATATAAAAAAAAATCTATTTTTAATTTATTGAAATTGTTTACGAGGTTGACAAATTCGCTTCGCGTGGTTGCAATTTAAAAAAAAAAAGCGTAAATTCTTCCAGTATATTTAATAGCAAGCAAGTTGTGCAAAGAATAAACGAAAAATCTAATGAAGTATTGATTATGATATTGGTTTTTATATTTTATTTATTTAACAATTAATTTTGAAGCAAATAACAGTTTTTCCAGTTTATTTTTCGAAAAAGAGAGTTAAGCAAAGAATAAACTAAAAATTTAATTGAATATTGATTGTGGCATTTGTTTTTATATTTAATATACATCTATTTTAGCGATGCTCTATTGCAGTCTGATTATGATAAATTCTGCAGGTTAATCTAAAGTATTTGAACAGAATTCATCGACCTTCGCTGCGCGTTATGTGCGCGTCTACGAATCAGTCAAAAGGCAGGAAATGATCATGCCAATGATACGTCTATGTTGTGTCGTATATCTGTCCAGGGATAGCCGTTATTATACGTTTATATTGTGACGAGAGAATCTACGCTGAAGCTATTAATAGATTAAGTGGCGTAGTGCAGTGCTGATTGCTAGTACAGGGACGATGAATCTCAGGACAACACAAAGCTGCGTCATCCGTGCTGGAATAATAACAAACCCAAATTGTATAGGCCATCTGGCAGCTACAAATACGATAAAATAATACATGACGATGTTGGAAAAGTAACAACTGATATTAAAAACTTTCATTAAACGCAATGGCTTTTAAAAAGTGCTCGTATCCGATCATGTAAAAACTATTTAATAAACGGCGCATTGAAACTGTAAAATATATTGAATTTCCTCTTTCAGCACAACAATGAAAAAGTTTCTATAAAAAGCGATTGTCCGTCGTATGGCGATTGAACGACGGATTTTATCGTACTTCTGGCTCTTCTATAGATTTTTATGTGAAATAACAATTGTCCGCATCAATGATAAGCAACTAAAAATTTTTAATTTTTATTTTTTAAGAATTTTAGAATATTTTTAAATTTGTATCGTACAGACTAAATTCTCGTTACGACACAGTGCCAACCTTATAATTTAGAATCAGTAGAAAAACTCACACCACCGCGGTGAGTGGCCGAAGCTCGAGTCGGCTATATCGGTGTGAGCCAGAAGACCACTACTAATCCAATTACAAAACTTCTTTATTTTTCGTTATTCTTTAACGAAACTTTCACTAACATATTCGTAACATTCTTCTGATTAAAATTAAACCAAATATAATACAATTCCGATGATATTTACTTGTGTAATGAGGAGGCAGGCAATTTATTATTAATTCTTTTTTTTATAAAACTTTCGGATCTGACTCTTACGTTTTCAGCATGTCCTGCGTATTTCAAATGCGACACTCGACGAGAACCTCCGATTTCGTGTAAGAGTCACTAAAAAGAACGGTGGGACTGACTCGTAATGAGAATTTACTGTACAGGTTTAACTCGATACTACAATTGAGAGTTGCGGAATCGATTTAACGAAGATTTTATAAAATTTTCACTGTACGTTGATCGAATAAAAAGTTTATAAGAATTTTTACTGTTCATTGATTTAATTCAATATCCTAATTGAGTGTTATGGAATTGATGTAATGAAAATTTGATGTAAAAAATGGGTAATTATTTAAATTAGGGGCTTCCTCACCGATTTTGATGACCTTGAAACATGTTGTCAAGGTCATCATTCTGAACAACTTTTTCCTATACATGTCACCGCCGCTCAGCTTTAGTTTCCGAGATATTTGCAAAAAAGTTTCAACATCTCAAAAAGTGATCGGAGTAGGTGTGTGTAGGACTGTGTAAAATAGCATTTCAAATAGTTGACAGTAACTTATATTTTTATGATATTTTGTTGCCTGTAATGTTATTACGATATTGTAGTCTGTTTATCAACATGTTACATATTCGTAATTAAACTACAAATAATACTTTGCTAACTATTATAGCTTCTCATGTTAAAAATTATAATTTATAATATTAACTACTTGCTCAACTTATTTTCGTTGTAAGGAAATATTTGAAATAAAAAATAAAAATATTTCATTTTATCTATCTGGTTATCGAAATAAAAATATTTGATTTAAAGTAGTATCTTATTTGAACCACATTAAATTATACTATATACCAAATCATTAATGATCGTTAATATACGTTGCAAAATATGATAGAAAACCTTGTATCCAATGTTCCACACACGAATACTAATCCTACATTATAAAATACTAATGTAAAGTGTACTTACTTCTGAATCTTCTGTACCTCCGTCGGATCTACAGCACACAATTATTGACTCACGAGAATAGGTCCGAATAACTGAACAACAATCACTAAACAACACACACAACACACATACACAACACATTTTATAAAATCGTGACAACGAACGAGAAGATGTCACTCCGACCACGAACAAAATAATACTGCGATTTTAACAATGATCCCCTCCACGGAGGTAGTACGGTCAGGTTATCCTAGGCAGGTTAGACGCTGAGGGTCTATAAAAACTCGATACAAAACCAAGGTAAACAAATTATGGCGGGGCGACGACCCTATTTCCCGGAATTCCCTGTTTTCGTATCACACGTCCGTGGGTCCGAAGCGGTTAAAATCGCAGTATTATTTTATTCGTGGTCGGAGTAACATTTTCTCGTCTGCTGTCACGATTTCGTTAAGTGTGTTGTGCAGAGTTTAGTGATTGTTGTTCCATTATTCGGACCTATCCTCGTGAGTCAATAATTGTGTGCTGTGGATCCGACTGAGGTACAGAAGATTCAGAAGTAAGTACACTTTACATTAGTATTTTATAATGTAGTTTGTAGTACATTAGTATTATATTTTATTATTCGTATGTAGAATATTGGATGCAAGGTTTTCTTTCATATTTTGCAACTTCAATGTCCCTCTAACACTAGATTTACAAAGCGCTAAAACTGACTACTTAACATTATTTTACAAAAATAACAAGAACGTGTCTATCCACATTTGTATCAATTTTTTAAATAATATATACCGAAAAAAATAATTTTGTTGAATAATTCCCCATGGATACGTCTTCTCTAATGTAAAAATCTCCAATGTCAATATTTACCTTCAAATCTAACCCACACCTACTCCGATCACTTTTTGAGATGTTGAAACTTCTTTGCGAATATCTCGGAAACTAAATCTGAGCGGCGGTAACATGTATAGGAAAGAGTTGTTCAGAATGATGACTTTGACAACATATTTCAAGGTTATCAAAATCGGTGAGGAAGCCCCTAATGTAAATAATTACCAAAAAATGTTATTAACTGCGGATTTTTGTGCAAAATAAAATTCTCTTGCATTAACTGCAAGAAACAGAAATTAAACAAAAATTTCTTTCTTTCTTCAATGATTCTATTAACACTAGAACCACCGGATGAATCAAAATGACTTGCTCTTAACTTTTTCTTTTAGAAATATTGAAATTATAAACGTGTTTCCGTGAGAAATTTTTTTAATAAACTTCTTTATTCAAGTAGATATTTAAACAAAACTGACACGAAATCTAAAGAAATGCAATTTTGTTGTTATTTTAAGGCAATGTATGCCAGTTGCATTTAGTACTCGGTAGTTCTAGTGTTAAGTTAGAAATAATATATTGACATTCTTGGACAAAAATATTGTTTTAAATTGCTAGTATTCATTTGCGTCGTAAATGCATCAAATCCACAGTCCAGTTATTAATGTTGGTGTTGAATATTCACTGGAAATTGAATTGTAATATCCACACAGGTGGATGTCAGTGTTTTCATTGGAAAACTATGGTTTATGCATTTACTTTCCCTCCTAATTGTTCAATTTAATTTAGACTCGTCTACATACTACTCCGTGCTGTAATCGTACTTTCATGGACCCTTTTACAAGCATACTGTCATCCTCATCGTATCACCGCATGGCAACAGATAAGTCTCACTCGACGAAGTGAGACTTATCAAACGCATAGTCAGCCAGTAAGACGAATACAGAATGAAGACCACTGGCTCTTTCTAATCGCGCTGCCAATCCCAGAGAATGGAACTGTAAAGATGGAGCATTCTTTGCTTTAATTGTTCGATGACCAACTTTTCACTCTCTTAAATATGATAGCGAATCCATATTTGTTTAATCAAAATTTAACAGAGAACGGAGTCCCATCTTTTTCCAGTTAACGCTAAATTTACCGTTCACTAAAATTTACTAATCTATTCTGCTCTGTAAAAATGACGAGAATGCGTTTATTTAGATTTTTAGCTACTTTTATCATAACGACAAGAGAAATAAAATAGTACAAATTCTCCGTACATGTATCTTTACAAGCTCATTCGTCATTTGGACAGATAGTTCTAATGTTAAAGACGTGAAGAATAGAAAATTGAAAACATTCGATATGCAGGTCAGTCCACTGATTTAACACGTTGACCGCCATGTCACCCAGATGTGGGTGACGGAATTATTTGTCCAAGTTTTAAAATGAATTTTTACATTAATATATTCATTGTACCAAATTCGATTAGAAGCCGTAAAATTCAAGAAAGTTGGAGGACTACTCAATGTCAGAAAAATAATTATTTTCAATTTTTATTTCATTAAATAACTTACTTTGGTTTCATGGAATTTTTTAGGGTTCTGGTTTGGCACTCAAAGTGTTAACCCTTAGCACTCGAATGGTGACTGTAAGGCACCACTAAAAATTGCTGTACAATTATTCAAAATATTTTTTACATTATTAAATTCATTTGCACGTAATAAATTACTAAACATTTCAGTATTGTACGAGTAAATTGCACCATTTTCGTATGTATAAAATGAGAAAGAAATATATAAAAGGAAAATATTCTAGGTTAAAAGAAATGTTTCGTTTTGGAGTTTGAATAGCTTCGAGTGCAAAGGGTTAATCGTACCAAATTTTATTAGGATCTGTAAAATGCCAAAAAATTGGAGGACTACACGATATCATACATATAACTTTTTTTTTCAATTTTTATTTCGTTAAATAACTTACATTGACTTGATGGAATTTTTGAGGTTTCTAGTTTGGCAGTCAAAGTGTTAAAGTAAAAGCGATTTAACGTGTCTCTTGTAATGCCGCATGAACATTATTTGCTAAATGTTTTACTAAATACTGGCGATAAAGAATAGAACAAGACGACCGTATTGTCATCCACAGGACTAATATCGATATAAACAGTGAGCCATCTCCGCGTGCCTCATTAGAATTTCAATAATGCGATTGAATACTGCTAACGCTTCCGACGACGTCTTTATCGACATGCAACTTTTTGGATACGCGTTTCAAATACGGTATCGATATTTGTCCTCTTTTTTACTATCCTCTCTCCCTGTATCGTGCCTTACAACACCTATTTATCTGTTCGAGTGGTCCCATTCAGTTTGGGTAAACACTCGGCAAAATTTTCTTGAGGAATCTGCGTCGCTTCAGTCTGTTGAATCTGATTCACAAGCCGAAGTACAATACCCTGGACTTCGTCCGCTCGTCTGATCTCGTATTCCTTCATATAAAATTCTTTAAAGCCTTGTAAAATACACGAGGTAGACACCGATCAGGTAGTACGAGCCACAACGAGGCGAGTGAAAGAAAAAGATGTTTTTTTCCGTTTAAGATTTAGTTTTTTTGGGAAAATCGAGTTCGAAATTTCAGTGTTAGGGTTATCGGATAGAATCGGCTGGCGCGTCTGTTCATGACCGACCGATTCTACTTACTGCAAATACTAGAACTTCGAACTCATTTCTCACGAAAACGAGCATTTTTCAGAAAAAAGATTATTCTTATTTATTTTTGTTCGTGTAAATTCGTCCAGTAGAGGGACACCTTGTAGATCTCAAAACTCCAATACGTAAGCATTATGACGAAAGAGGATGGAACGTTGTATTTGTGGTGAATAAATGTCTCAGGAAATCAATGAAAAGGTGAAGCTGTTGATACAGAAAACGGTATTTTATATAATCGAGAAGAAACGAAAGTTGATATCTGTGCGATTTGTGTGTATAAAATTCTTTCGAATCTCGTGGAATACAGAATTTTAATATGTAAATTACATTATGGACGAAAACAGCCGGAACTTTTTATAACAGTATCTTATATAATTTACGATTTTATAGATTAATCTCTGAGAGGAAATGAAACCTTATTTTTATATTTTAATTTACATCCACAGCACCATCTGCGATGCAACTCATTAAAAAAGATTCGCTGACATACTCTTTTAAATATGCATGAGCCTGCTTTACCATGTATGGAACGCAATGGTTCCGGCATGGTACCGACAGCCCTTGCTCCAATTTATCTTTTCTATATTTTTCTGATGATTTTCAGGCGTCCTTAATTATAATATTTATAAGAAAAATTCCGACTAAAGTCGTTTCATGAATTAAAAATAAAAACAATATCGTGTACCAAGCATTTTCAATCGTTTTCAAAAGATTGAAGAGTTTTAAATAAATGTGTGATCTACTTTCATTATCCTTGAAGAAAGTGCGCTTCATGCTGCTGCGAAGGCTCTCGAAGTATACTTGAGACGACGAATCGAGGCAACAGTGAAGCCGTTAGATTTTACAAGTCAATTTCTCAGCAGAAACCAAACTTAATTCTTGTCCTTTAAAAAAGGAAATCCTATCGTGTGCCAGGCATTTTCGAAAGATTGAAGACTTTTCTAAACAAAAATGTCGCCTAGTCTTACTATCCTTGAAGAAAATTGTACTTCATGCTGCTGGGAAGATTACCAAAGGACACTTCAGAGAAAATGAAAATGATTTTCAAACAAATCAATTTTCTATATTCGAAGCTAACAACGTTATTATCGTGTTCAACAATCGTCCCACGTTTCAAAAAATAAAGAATCGATATTAGGTAACTTCATTTTTTAATCTCTACAGTCCTGCAATCTACAGTCGTCGCATTTTAAATTTAGTTATTTTAAATATTTTTTTAAATATCTACAAGTAACGAGTCCCATAAGTATAAATATTCCAATCTACGTAACCTTAACCATGTTTTTGTTGCTATTCCTAAGATAGCAAGTTCGTAAGATATCTTAACTACGCTCTAGCAAATACATACTTCCACGTAAAGTTTATCGTGAATTTGAAGCTAACAGCGTTACGATCGTGTTCAACAATCGTCCCACGTTTCACAAAATAAAGAATCGATATTAGCCAACTTCATTTTCTAATCTCTACAGTCCTGCAATCTACAGTCGACGCATTTTAAATTTAGTTATTTTAAATATTTTTTTAAATATCTACAAGTAACGAGTCCCATAAGTATAAATATTCCAATCTACGTAACCTTAACCAAGTTTTTGTTGCTATTCCTAAGATAGCAAGTTCGTAAGATATCTTAACTTCCATGTAAAATTCGTCGTGAATTTGGAGCTAACAGCGTTACGATCGTGTTCAACAATCGTCCCACGTTTCACAAAATAAAGAATCGATATTAGCCAACTTCATTTTTTAATCTCTACAGTCCTGCAATCTACAGTCGTCGCATTTTAAATTTAGTTATTTTAAATATTTTTTTAAATATCTACAAGTAACGAGTCTCATAAGTATAAATATGCCGATCTACGTAACCTTAACCAAGTTTTTGTTGCTATTCCTAAGATTGCAAGTTCGTAAGATATCTTAACTTCCATGTAAAATTCATCGTGAATTTGGAGCTAACAGCGTTATTACCGTGTTCAACAATCGTCCCACGTTTCACAAAATAAAGAATCGATATTAGCTAACTTCATTTTTTAATCTCTACAGTCCTGCAATCTACAGTCGTCGCATTTTAAATTTAGTTATTTTAAATATTTTTTTAAATATCTACAAGTAACGAGTCTCATAAGTATAAATATGCCAATCTATGTAACCTTAACCAAGTTTTTGTTGCTATTCCTAAGATTGCAAGTTCGTAAGATATCTTAACTTCCATGTAAAATTCATCGTGAATTTGAAGCTAACAGCGTTACGATCGTGTTCAACAATCGTCCCACATTTCACAAAATAAAGAATCGATATTAGCCAACTTCCTTTTCTAATCTCTACAGTCCTGAAATCTACAGTCGCATTTTAAATTTAGTTATTTTAAATATTTTTTTAAATATCTACAAGTAACGAGTCTCATAAGTATAAATATGCCAATCTACGTAACCTTAACCAAGTTTTTGTTGCTATTCCTAAGATTGCAAGTTCGTAAGATATCTTAACTTCCATGTAAAATTCATCGTGAATTTGAAGCTAACAGCGTTACGATCGTGTTCAACAATCGTCCCACGTTTCACAAAATAAAGTATCGATATTAGCCAACTTCCTTTTCTAATCTCTACAGTCCTGCGAATTGAGTCGTATAATACAAAAATGGCGTAAGACAATATAATTCTGATAAATGTTTAGTTTCCGTGAGACAAGCGTGAAGTCCTTCGATAATATTGTGTTTCATAGAACTTTCACTAAATTTCTCGAATATGCTCAACAGTTTCGACTTGCACTATTTTTGCATTAAACGGCTCAATTCTTGCTCGATTGTCCGTCGAGGAAAAAACCGACGATTCCGCGACAAGAGGCGATAGGCATGGAAACAATGGTACTTGAAATTCGAAAAAGGAAAAAGACGTGGTATAATCGCGAACACGATCGCTGTCGCGGTCAGAGAGGATGCAGAGAGGTGAGACCGGTTTTGAAAATCAGCGCGCCGTGGCCGCGCCGAGGGTTATCCGGCGTTACACAATACCAAAATGACTTTGGCCAATTATCCCGGTGACGGCCTTGGTGGCGTTATCATCGCGATAACGGCAGCTGAAACTCCGCTTTAATGTTTTGATACAGTTAGAACCGCAGTCCATGGGGAAGTGACCTCGAGATGCTTGACAAAACACGATAAGAGGCCGGTGATAATCCAATTCGGTAGTATAACCTTGTCTCGTTCTTTTCCCCGCGGTGTATGCGAGGGTCCGATTATCGCGGCGCTAACAATCGCCCTCGAGTGTTTTGGGTGCTGGTGAATCGAATTCATCGAAATCATTTATGATAACGAGCCCGCGGTTAAATGTCTCCTCGCTCGAAAACTTTGTCGAAGCAGAATCAAGCTGGTCGGAGAAAAATAACCAGAAAAATATACAATTATTCGGATATTAACCCTTTGCACTCGAATGGCGACTGTAAGGCACCACTAAAAATTGCTATACCATTATTAAATTTGTTTGTATTTAATACACTACTAAACACTTCAGTATTGTACGAGTCAATTGCACCATTTTCATTTTTACAACACGAAAAAAAAATACATAGAAGGGAAATATCCTAGGTTGAAAGAAATGCTTAATTTTGGAGTTCAAATAGCTTCGAGTGCAAAGGGTTAATGTCTTTATTTGAAGCATACAGAGCTTCGTCCCAAGTTTATTTAGCTGCGAAAAAGTATTTATATCCACTCGATGCTTAAACTTAAATATACATTTACACAATCTTCAGTATTTCGCGACGAACACTAAGGTGTGGTTACAGATTAATTTTTTTGTGTTTTGGGAGCTGGTGAATCGAATTCATCGAAATCATTTATGATAACGAGCCCGCGGTTAAATGTCTCCTCGCTCGAAAACTTTGTCGAAGCAGAATCAAGCTGGTCGGAGAAAAAATAACCAGAAATATACAATTATTCGGATATTAATGTCTTTATTTGAAGCATACAGAGCTTCGTCCCAAGTTTATTTAGCTGCGAAAAAGTATTTATATCCACTCGATGCTTAAACTTAAATATACATTTACACAATCTTCAGTATTTGGCGGTGAACACTAAGGTGTACTTACAGATTAATTTTTAAAAGACTTTTCCATCCGTCTAATACTGTCAGTGCAGTGTTTACTCTACAGGGTCATCCGTTTTTAAACGGCCAAACGTCAACCAGCTATAGAGGGAACCAGCTAACACTTTTCCTTTTTTCCGAATTTTTCGAAGTTATTTCATTCAGTCTCCACGGAGTGCCCCATGACAAAAAATCCAAGATCCGAAGGTCATACAAAAAAGTTGACTTAATAAAAAAGATGCCCCTATTTATTTTAAACCAAACAAAGGAAAAATCATCAAGATACATAATTGCAGTCCTAAAAAATTTAATCTCAAGTGAACGCAAAAGATGACGGGTTTTTGCAATTATCAAAAAATCAAGACCGAATCAAAAAAAGTGTTAGGGGTGAAAGTTGTTTCATTTGGGGTCCTTTATAACTGGTTGACGTTTGGCCGTTTAAAAACGGATGACCCTGTATATACAGTGAGTAACGAAAGTATTCGAACGCCCTTTAAATCAGTATAACCTTTTTTTTTAAGTGAATCAAACGACCTGACTTTTTTGAGGAGTTAGAAGAATTGGTATTCCAAATTATGAATAAAAAAGATTTTGAAAAAATACAATTTTTAACAATTACATGAGAAAATAAAAATGGCATTTTTCACAACTTTTTTATTTGAGCCTGTAATGAAAATTTAAAATATGCGTTTTGTAGATCTCTGTTAGTTATACACGTATTGAAAATTTCATCGAAATCGGCTGACGCAGATAAAAATGGCACGCATCGGAATATGCTAGAATCTGAGGATTTTAAGCAGAAACTGACCAAAAGTCGTGAAAATCTACGCTTTTCACCACTTTTAACTAGTTGTAGCTCGTGTGTATATTAATCGATTTCAATGAAATTTGCAGCATGTACATCACTAACATATATCTACAAAACGCATATTTTAAATTTCCACTACAGGTTCAAATAAAAAAGTTGTGAAAAGTGCCATTTTTATTTTCTCATATAATTCTTACCAATTGCAGTTCTTTCAAAATCTTTTTTACACATCATTTGGAAAACCAATTCTCCTAACTCCTAAAAAAAGTCAGGTCGTTTGATTCACTTAAACAAAAAAGTTATACTGATTTAAAGGGCGTTCGAATACTTTCGTTACTCACTGTATGTCCGAATTGCCTAACCGATAAAAGTCCCAGAACTATGCAGTAGGGACTCGGTCGTCGAGGAATGTAAGGTTGTGTGTAACGATGTTTTAAAGCTCTCTCTCGAATGTTAGTCAAGAGCTTTGTTTTAAAGCGAAAATCGATATTTATAATTACCGATAATGACGCTACGAAATTTGCGAAATCTCGACAAGATTTAACATTATCCCGCTGTTTCGTTAACCGATGAACCGATTAGGGTTCGCGAAAACAATGAACAGTACAAAACGAGACTGGAGTTCTCGAATCGATTGGTTTATTTTCTTTACAGCAGATAACTATACTAAAAAACATACACCGCCGGTGAAACTTTGGAATTATACGCTGATTACAGCCGCGAGATAGAATTGTTTTCAAAGAATCTCGCACTGCTGTGCTCGGATCAACGAGAACAGGTTTATTTTAGTCGTTTAACGCAAAAGTGATGTAAGTCAATATAGCGATTACTCTATACAGTCGGTCCCATAAGTATTCGTACCCTTATACCTTGGGAAAAAAATTTGTTGAAATCAAATGATGCAGGTAAGATTTTGCAATAAGTCTTTCGTTACGAATGAACACATATATAAACACTTTACTAAACACATATACAAACTTTTAACAAAATTGGGTTATTGATAACAAAATGTATTAATTTTAAACTACATAGTACATAATAACAGTCCACAAAAGTATTCGTACCGGTATACGTCTTATAAGAAAAATCGCATATTATAACTTATTATTTTTTTAGTATTTCGTCGGTCCACCGTTGTGCTTAATTATTTCAATTAATCTATTATGCATACTTTTTATTAGTTTTTCAGTGGTGCTTCGTTCAATACGATTCAAAACTTCCAGAATTTTTTCTTTTAGTATTTGTTTATTTGAAATTTCATGTTTCCGTAGTCTTTTGAATCATCTTCAAAGTGAAACAATGTTTACAAGCAAAATAAACTCAACTCTGTCAAACATGGTACGAATACTTTTGTGGTCTGTTATTCTGTATTATGTACATTGAAATTAATATAATTTTGTTATCAATAGTTCAATTGCGTTAAAATTTTGTATACGTATAGTTTATGCATCTGTTTATTCGTAATAAAAAACTTGCTGCAGAATCTTACACGTATCACTTGATATCAGCAAATTTCTCTTATATGCAACGAGAGGGTACGAATACTTATGAGTAGACAGCGGATCTTTATGCATTTATGACAAAAGAAGAATTCCAAAATACTGTTATATTAGTTTCAACTTACTAAACATATTGAGAAGGAAAATGAATTTTTATCTCACTCCAATTTGTTGGAATCCAGGTAGAAAATTTTCATTTTGCATAAAGATCCGCTGTCTGCTTATGAGACTGACTGTGTATGTCACAAATGCCTAGCCGATAAAAGTCCCTGGCTAGACCTGTGTTTTGGACATATATCGAGTGAACACTGTATTTGTCTGTTCGGTCTAACGCCGCACCTCAAGGTTTTAATCATAATTCAATAAAACGATCGTAACATAACTTTTACGACAAACGAAACATCCTATTATTGTCGTTGTTGTCAAACTTAATATCTCATTATACAATGATTAACTCGCACCGTTTTCCCATTGAACGGCTCATTTGTTCGAAAAGAGTATTCTGCTCGAAATTCTTGGAAATTTATTCCGAGAAGGAGGGAGAAAGAGGGGGGTGGGGCTCTGGGTTGAAGAAAATTCGAGTTGAAAGGTTCCATTACGGAGTCGAGTCGTACTCGACAAATCGGATAGCAATTAAAAGACGCGCGAGCAGAATATCTTATCGTACACTTTGAACAGCTTAAACGTTCCTAACGACGTGAATTATAAATACTTGTTCGTACTCCTGAACGATCGCACAGAACGGCGACTCTCCGAAGTAGGATTGCGATGGTCAGGACGCCGCCGTCCGGACTCGGACAACGAAAATGATTGTGATCAGCACTGACATCAGTAGACTCGGCTCTCGGTGTGATCAAAATGTGCGCGCGGATCGCCGATTGAATTTCGTGAACGTCTGCGGAACGCGTTCATTTATTTTACAGCTTCGCGACGAAACGGCAGCGTAAACGTTCCCGTTTTGTCGGCTTTCGAAAAGTGAAAAACAATACGTGCTGTTCACAGGCCGAAACGATTAACCCCTTGCCCTACAATAACGAGCCAGACTCGTGATGAAGATTCTGAATAGAGTCTGATAAACGTGAACGTTATTAATTTCCTTTAAACCGAAATAAAATTCTATTTTGTTGTAGTTGATATACAGTGAGTAACGAAAGTATTCGAACGCCCTTTAAATCAGTATAACTTTTTTGTTTAAGTAAATCAAACGACCTGACTTTTTTTAGGAGTTAGGAGAATTGGTTTTCCAAATGACGTGTAAAAAAGATTTTGAAAAAATTGCAATTGGTAAGAATTACATGAGAAAATAAAAATGGCACTTTTCACAACTTTTTTATTTGAACCTGTAGTGAAAATTTAAAATATGCGTTTTGTAGATATATGTTAGTTATATACATGCTGCAAATTTCATTGAAATCGATTAATGTACACACGAGCTACAACTAGTTAAAAGTGGTGAAAAGCGTAGATTTTCACGACTTTTGGACAGTTTCTGCTTAAAATCCTCAGATTCTAACATATTTTGATACGTGCCATTTTTATCTGCGTCAGCCGATTTCGATGAAATTTTCAGTACGCGTATAACTAACAGAGATCTACAAAACGCATATTTTAAATTTTCATTATACGCTCAAATAAAAAAGTTGTGAAAAGTGCCATTTTTATTTTCTCATGTAATTCTTACCAATTGCAATTTTTTCAAAATCTTTTTTACACATCATTTGGAAAACCAATTCTTCTAACTCCTAAAAAAAGTCAGGTCGTTTAATTCACTTAAAAAAAAAAGTGATACTGATTTAAAGGGCGTTCGAATACTTTCGTTACTCACTGTATATCATTTGGAGAAAACATAGACATACAACAAATATAAACTATCTTTTCTTTTCTATGAAATTCTGAACGATGAAGCATTTCTAATCATTATAATGACAAATTAAATAGTAGTGCAAGGGGTTAACCCTTTGCACTCGAGGGCTCCGGAGCGGAGCCATTTAAAATTTGTCTTCAAACTCGAGGGCTCCGCTATGGAGACAATGCAAATAATTTTTAGTTCATACCATAAGGACAAAGACACATCACACCTTGGACGATTATAAAATGTCATAATGTTATAGTTTTTTGTTTTTTTATATACCACAACATTTGAATGTATAATCGATTAAAAAAAAAAGAATAACATAGAATGATGTCTTTCCTTTGAATGCGCACATTATTTACGTATACAGGGTCATCCGTTTTTAAACGGCCAAACGTCAACCAGCTATAGAGGACCCCAAATGAAACAACTTTCACCCCTAACACTTTTTTTGATTCGGTTTTGAGTTTTAGATAATTGCAAAAACCCGTCATTTTTTGCGTTCACTTAAGATTAAATATATTAGGACTGCAATTATGTATCTTGATGATTTTTCCTTTGTTTGGTTTAAAGTAAATAGGGGCATCTTTTTTATTAAGTCAACTTTTTTGTATGACCTTCGGATCTTGGTTTTTTTGACATGGGGCACGCCGTGCAGACTGAATGAAATAACTTCGAAAAATTTGGAAAAAAGGAAAAGTGTTAGGGGTGAAAGTTGTTCCATTTGGGGCCCTCTATAGCTGGTTGACGTTTGGCCGTTTAAAAACGGATGGCCCTGTATATAAATATGATTTTTTCACTGAAACTGCTTCGAGTTGCTGGTAATATGAATGAAAAAAAACTTCGAGTGCAAAGGGTTAAGGGCCCCTCCTCGTTGTACGATTCTCATCAGGGCTACAGGACTTCTTCGCTCTCAATCGTTTCATCGAAAGATGAAACAATGACTTATTAGAAAATCTATGAAAGAACGATGAACAGAGAAAAAATGCCGATCAGATATGTGTTAAAATTGATTAGTATTTGGCTGCGCTGGCGATTAGCGATATTTTCGGAGAGTGTTCGTTCCAGGCGAAAACGAGAGTCCCCCCGGTTTGGCTTACATCATCCTAATCTTTTTTTCTCGCGAGTGTCTGGCAGCCAGACGACGAGCAACAAAGACAGTCGAACAGGAAATAGGTCTATCACAAAGAAATCTATTATGAGCTGCTGCTATATTTGAAGATAACTCCGCCGGTCGTTTATCCTTTTTTTGGCTCGACGAGGTTCGAGAACACGTTATCGCGAAGAACAGAAGCAGGTTCATAAAAAGCGAACCTTGAGGAGTACGAAAGCCTTACACGACTATGCTGACAAATTGACACACTTTTCTCATGCTCTTTTCGTACGATGAGTACAAAGAGCAGCGGCGTCTTATTTGGTTAAATGCGAACAATTTTATGCTTAAATCTAGAGAAAATTACGACTATGGTCGTTGAATTTTCATTGGTGTGCTGATTTTGGTTCTGATAAACAAATGACGGCTACAGATGTCGTACATCTTTTTTTTTTAACGAACTAATGGAAATAGTATTAGCCGACCCTCGTGAGTATTGTCTCGTTATCTAATTTCACGTAGCGTCATTTTTAAAAAGTATGTTTCGGAAGCCGATCTAACAAAACTAGTCTATATTTTTGTTGTTATATCGTAGAGGTATAAAACCGAGGGGTAATATTCAATACTAGTACAAAAATTTGATATTCTTCCATCATCGTTTTCGCTTTTTGTAAATTCAGTCGATGAAGGCAAGATACCAGTATCCTACTGACATACTAATCAAATACCTGCGTGAAGTATCGCAGGATAAAAGGATAATCCCTGTGCACACACAATGCGCTAGTTGTGTAAATATTGAAGCCTCTCACCGGTAGTGTACATTGCCACCAGGGTCAGTTATCAAATATTTCTATTTATATTGGAAAGCAATTCAGCAGATGGGATCAGAGCTAAAAATTGATATAATATTACTTGCGGAGATTTTGATTTTCCCAATTGAACATGTTTCGAGCAGCCTAAAATACAACGTGGAAGTTACTTCAGAAGAATTTTGTTGAAAAACTTCAATGAAGCAATGGATTAAAATTTCGGAGGATCCGTTTCACAAGAAAAATTGCAATTTTTCATTCTTGACAAATTGAAGGTATTTGTGCAGTAATTCATCTTCTCAACTAAATGGTTTTTCGGGAATTTAACCAGTTAACTGCGTTCGACGTGTATACACGTTAATCCGAAACTCTATTACGGCGCGGTGAACGTTAACGAATTGTTAATTTCTTATCCGAATAAAAATGTAATTCTTTCTACTTTTGCTTTACTTTTTTCGTAAAATTTATAATAGCAGCATTCGGCCTGCGTTCGACGGGTATTTTCGTCGTTGCTTGATTTTAATTCCGCGCCGTGAGGGATTTTTCAAATTAACACTTTGAGTGCCAAACCAGAACCCTAAAAAATTCCATGAAACCAAAGTAAGTTATTTAATGAAATAAAAATTGAAGATAATTATATGTGTGATATCGAGTAGTCTTCCAACTTTCTTGCATTTTACAGATCCCAATCAAATGTGGTACAATGAATATATTAACGTAAAAATTTATTTTAAACCTGGACAAATAATTCCGCCACCCACGACGTGTTAAACTCCGCAGTCAACTGGTTAATATATTTAGTGTTTACATCGGTGGTTAATCCAAGCTTCGGTAGAATAATGGATTAAACTTTAGGACGATCAGCTTCATGAGAAAAATTTAAAGAGTTAACTTTTGTGCAGCTTTCAATCTCTCCAATTGAATGGGCCGTTGAAACCGTCTGCGAAATAATTCGAGCCGGTCCACAAGTGGGAGGGGCAGGGGAAGAGGGGAGGTGAGGGGAAGGGGTCCATACGTGTTTCGCTGGTCTGGTGTTCGCCCAAGGGTCTCTCCTCTTCCTCTATATCCGCTAGATCTTTCCACACGCACATGTCCATGCACACCGAATCGGTTGTAATCGCACTACCACAACACGTGACGGGTTGCGGTTAGCATACACACGTACACGCGCAGCCACACACATACACACACACACATACCCAGTGACGCGTGCAGCGACGCGCGAAAGTTCTGGTGTTACGCGTTGGATAGGTCGGGGCAGCGTGACGAATGAATCGATGCACGTGGACGGGGCAACCGCTTTTATACGGGCGAACCCTTTTCGTCCTGGCATGGTCTGGCTGATCTTTCGAGCGGACCCGACTCCATTGCCTTCTCCGAAATAACTTACAGTAAGGAGCAAAAGTGAACCAATAACCACAAGTTTTGTATAAATCATTATTCATTACTAGGATTATAGAAGAATAACAAAAAATCAACATTATAATTATTTTTATCATAGCTAGAAGTAACTTAAGAATTTTTTTCAATAATTAATGTCTCCTCGTTTAGCAATGGCAACAAAAATAGACTGACTCGGTTTTGCACCATGTCCAATACTTGGCAATATTTAATATATCATTTATTTTTAATATTTCTTCCACAACCCTTGTGCTTGTAAAACTGCGCTAATTCGCTTGGGCATACTTTCTACTAATTTTTTGCAATAATCCGAAGATATTTGTTCCCACTGTTCTTGAATTCTATCATACAAATCTCTGATCGATGTTGTTTGGGAGTCATATGAAACCCGAAGTCGTCTTTTTAGTAAATCCCATGGACTCTCTATGGGGTTGAGCTCGGGGCTCTCTGCAGGCCAATCCAGAACAGAAAATTTTTTAGTACAGAGCCAATTTTTTACACTTTTAGCAATGTGCTTAGGGTCTCGGTCATGCATGAAAATTACATTGTTTTCTTCAAAAGGCATATTTTCAACAACATCTATGAGATGATCTTGTAAAATATCCTTGTATATGTACTGATTCATGATGCTAGTAATTCGGTGCAGTGATCCAACACCAAATGCTGTTAGGCACCCCCAGAACATTAGGGATCCGCCTCCATGCTTTAACGTTTGTTTCACATGTCGTAGTTTAAGCCTTTCATTTTTACGAATCCAGCACCAAGACATGTCATCTGAACAAATTCTATTAATTTTGGTCTCGTCTGACCAAACAACCCGTTCCCAGTCAGTAGTTGTCCAGTTTTGATATTTTGTAACAAATTCCAAACGACGTTTAATATTTTTTTTTTTCGATAACATTGGCTTCTTCTTGTTCTTAATGCTTCTAAACTCAGCTCCTTTGAAGGTTCTTCGTGCTGTCCACTGACTTATTTGTATATTCGTATCTTCTTTTAATAATTTTGCAGCCATAATGGAACTTGAAGCATCACCAGATGTGACAAACCGTATAATCCTTCGTTCATCCTGCGGTGATAATATTTTTGGTCTGCCTCCAACATTTAATAATATACTTTTACAGTATTTTTTTTCTTATTCTCTGCACTGTCGATTGACTAACACTGCAGGTTTTCGCCGTCTTACGCGTCTGACGTCATTCAACAGAGAAATGACTTTTTTTTTATACAATTTGGAGCAATTGACTTCATATTTATTCTTACTTCGCTTGCGTGCTTTTCCGTTCGACTGATTACGAAGAACTGAGTGTTAAGACGTAGACTAATAATTTGTAAACATACCAAAGTGCTAGATGTAAACATACTACTAGAACATCCCACGTAAACATTTCTTGTAGAGACCGGTGCAAAACCGAGTCAATTTATTTTTGTCGTCATTACTAATCGAGGAGACATTAATTATTGAAAAAATTTCTTAAGTTACTTCTAACTATGACAAAAACAATTATAATGTTGATTTTTTGTTATTCTTCTATAATCCTAGAAATAAATAATGATTTATACAAAACTTGTGGTTGTTGGTTCAGTTTTCCTCCTTACTGTATGCTTTCACTTTCTACATTTACAACCAATCTGTCGAAAAAGTCCCCGTGCATCATAGAGATGTGACTGTTTCCAAAGTGGATCAAGTGATTCGAGTTTCATCAAGAAGCTAGAAAGATTAGACGGGTAAAGAGCGTTTGAGAAAATTATGATTGGCAGGAAGTATAGTGAAAATTTAATAGACGCGTTTTATTGATGTACACTCCCGTTCATAAGTCTTTGGAAACCTCTGGTTTTTAGTAAAACTCTGGTATTTCGTATATAGATTATGAACCTTCAACTGTATTAACTACACAATATAAATATCCTCATATGTTCAGCAATAATTACAACTTCAATGTAATAATTCATTAAAAATTATGAAAATTAAAGGATAAACTGGGCAGAAGGGGACGGAACGAAAATGGAATAATATAACAACAGAAAGTATGAAAAAATTAATCACGCGGATGCCAAGAATAGTTGGACATTGTAATAAAGAAACGTGGCGGATTCTTCGATGAAAAGAAAATATCTTTTTTAACTTCTCAGTAAGATTTTTGATGTATGAGAGCAGCATCATTTCTTTGACGTGTAAACCTTTAAATGGGAAAAAATTTGTTCGTATCCTTCAACGATTATTTAATTTTTACAAATTTGAATACGAATATGATCACTGTCCTAAGACTTATGAGCGGGAGTGTATGTCATACGATCTATGCAATGAAGGTGAACCAAGAGTTAATTCTTTTAACACTAGAACTACCAAGCACTAAATGCAACTGGCATACATTGCCTTATAATAACAACAAAATGAGATTCGTTTAGATTTCGCATCAGTTTTGTTTAAATATTCACTTTGATAGAGAAGTTTATTAACACTAGAAATATCGAGTCCTAAACGTGACTTAAACTTTATAATAACAGCAAGATTGAATTTGCTCAGGTTTTATACAATTTTTATGGTAACATGTACTCCAAACAAGAGATATATTAAAAAATTACTCGTGAAAACGTCTTCATAGTTTCACTAATCATGAAAGGAGAAATCATCCACCAGTTATTTTGACTGGTTTGGTAGTTCTAGTGTTAAAAAATTTTCTCATGGAAACATATTTGTAATTTCAATATCTCTAAAGGAAAAAATTAGGAAGAAGTCATTTTGACCCATCCGGTAGTTCTAGTGTTAAATGGAAAATTATATTTTTGTATCCTTAGTGTTCTAGCGAATTTTTAGACGAATTGAAATATTGGGAAATAATTTAAATATTGAGAGATTACACGACTTTTCTTTGAATCTTCTACGTTTGAAGTTTTAAATAGAAAATCGAAAACGTGTAGAAAAATTAGAAGAATTATAGGAGTTGTCGCTGGAGTTTAAAAGTGACATCATTTACGTCGGTACAGTTCACTCCCAACTATCGAGGCTCTACTGTAAACGAGGATTCAGAGGGCTGAACATCTGAAAGTCAAAAATATTCCAATGTTATCTGAAAGATGCGATGGCACGTCGCCGTCTGCACTGTTTATAGCGATGATTCGACCGACGATCTTGAAAAGTGGACAGTTACTGAATCGGTTCTTTTTTTCGCTCTTTTTTTTCGCCGATGATCGCCGGCCAGGAGATTTCGTAATTTTCTCTCGGTTGCGAACATCGTCGCAGAATCGAAAGTAAAAGGAATTGTTCTTAAAAAGGATCGACTCATCTCCCCGGTCTTTATAAAAATTTCCATTTTCATGAATTATTTATGAAAAGAGTAGCAAAGGAACTTCTCTCCTTCTTTGGCTGGAAGGTTTTTTTGTTATGATAAGGATACAATAAAGCTATCGTTGATGTCGTTAACATAACTCCTTCCTTTATATTTTACAAATTTAATAACGTTCGTTCGGATTTTCCCATAATCGCCGCGAGCGGTTGCAGTCTAATTATCCATAAAATGAGACCACTATGTCCGCGAGCTGTAGAGAGTAATCAAAAGGAAGTAATAATTTAAAAAAATGTATAATACAGAAAATCCAAGTTACGTGACACGGGATTAGAATTATTTTTTTTTGCGAAACTTTTGTCCACGCATTCGTCACATTTTTCTGATTAAAACGAGACTAAACACGATACGATTTCGATCACATTTAAATGTTTACCTTGATTATCCAAACTGATGATATCCGAGTTCTAAATTGATACGCGTAGTATAATTTCAATGAGAAAAAAATATCACAAATATGTTGCCGGAAGAATTGTAAAAAAAAAAAACAAAATTAAAAACAGAAATGTTTTGTCACCAGGTTAGTATTGTCTTGCCGCTACGATGATGTCGACGTATTGTTTACTCGCTATCCTTCTTTACGTGCGATGCCAGCGGCGAGAGACCATGTATTAGCGTCTGTACGCGCACGATATAAGTGACATTTGGTTCCCGACGACTACACGTTATATCGAGGCATTACCGTACCACGTGACAGTAATTTCAATGGCTCTAGAGCATTTTGGCGGATGAGTCGAAAGACGCAATACCGAGCACGTGAAACAGCTACTTTCGGTGTCAATGTATTTCGCTGCGTACGAAGAGACACAGGTACTATAGTCGTCTAATTGGCACGGTTGACCCTGGCCCAGTTTTAACTTTGACGAACGTTTGAAATGACGTTTGAAGAATGTCAACCTTCGGTATATAATGCGATCACTTGTCGGGATTCCTGCCATTAACGAACACCGAGTTGCTATTTTCTTTTGAGAACGTAAGAGACTAAATGAAAAACTTGAAGTCCAAGAGTTGATAGTTGAAGAGTTATTGTCACAACAAAAGTTGGATTTCTATTTCTTTGCACCTCTGCATCCGATGATTTGTTAATTTCGTTAATCCTATTAGGTAATAAAAATCCGTGAGCGTTAATTGTGTCGTCCGTCGTTATACGTTCAGTCTCTAAAAATACATTATCGTTTACGGAAAATCCTGAATTCTCAAAAAGCAATTATGCTTCCCACAGTATATTTGTGTCAAATAAATCAAATATTCAAACGGTCATATCCCAGAGATAAAAAAAAGGTTGTTTGTATCGTTTCGTCGCATTTTAAATTTAGTTATTTTAAACATTTTTTTAAATATTTGCAAGTAACGAGTCCCATATGTATAAATATTCCAATCTACGTGACCTTAACCAAGTTTTTGTTGCTATTCCTAAGATAGCAAGGTCGTAAGATATCTTAACTACGCTCTAGCAAATACATACTTCCATGTAAAATTCTTTTGTAATATTGCTTTGTAGTAATCACTAAATTAGAGAAATAGGAGAAAAAGGGTATTTCCTAAAGGGTTGAAACGTGTATATCCCAATAAATTTTATGTGTAACTTGCAGTTCGAACAATCCTCTTTAGCGCTACTACACTCGAATTTGTTAAAAATGGTTATCTTTAAAAATGCACGATATCGCAAGGTTCGATGACATCAGAGAAAAGTGTGATTCTTCTGAGACAGCCATTCTTCCCTGATTTTAAAGTTCTAAGTGAACTATAGCAATTAATTCTTATAGCAACATTTTGCGCATACAACTATCAATAGCTCGAAAATTATTCATTTTTAACAAAGTTGAAAATTCGACTTGAGTCCGCGTTTTGGCAATTTCGAACCTCTCTGTGCGAGGATTAACCCTTTACGGTCGTATTATTAATTAGGAATTCATTTTCTTTGAACGAACAGTAATACATAATATGCAAGACTATGAGGGGAAAACAAAATTTATTAATCCTTTTTTAAACTTTAGATATACACTCCCGCTCATAAGTCTTAGGACAGTGATCATGTCAAGTAAAGGATGTTGCACTCATATATCAAAAATTTTATTAAGGAGTGAGAAAATAATATTTATATTTTCTTTTCATCGAAGAATCCGCCACGTTTCTTAATTACAGATTTCACTATTCTTGGTGTTCGCGTGATCAATTTTTTCTTATACTTTCTCTTGTTATATTATTCCATTCTCGTTCCAAAATAGTTCATAAATATGTTTTCGAAGTAGAACAAAAGTTCGATACCTCTGTCTGTCCAATGCATCCCATAATTTTTCTATGGGGTTCAAATCTGGTGATTGGGGTGGCTATTTCATAATTTTTAATGAATTTATTACATTGAAGTTATATTTCAAGTTAAGTTATATTTTAAATATATATTTTATATATTAATACAGTTATTAGTTATATTTAAGTTATTACCGAACACACGAGGATATTCATATTATGTAATTAATACAGTTAAAGGTTCATAATCTATATACGAAACACCATAGTTTTCCTAAAAACCAGAGATGTCCAAAGACTTATGAGCGGGAGTGCATGTAACACAATAATATGTTTTGATTTTATGTAAAAATCGTATTTTATAGTTTTCTATCAGAATTACTAGTATAAATATTTTCATATAGTATAAGATCAGTATGGTTCTTTGCTGCGTTGGCTGAGAGTAGACATACGACCGCAAAAGGGTTAAATCGTGCGGTGATCAATTACCTTATGTGTGTCACTGTGCAAGTGTACAATTTTTTTAAACGGTTTTCTGATCGTGTTATGCGGAGGTGTACGCTGTCCGCGAAGTTCCAGCGAACAGTTTCGAACGAGTCAGAGGGGTATTGTCCATCGGAATGTGCTGGCAGTGGGGGTGTTCGGGATTCCCGAAATTGTTCGGGATTCCCAAAAACATCTGTGATTCCCGACATTTTAAGTTTCTCCCTACTTCCAACAATTACCAGCATCCGAAAGCAATTGTGTTCTCGAAGATTACATATTTTATTAATCGGGAATTTTCATGTTAGTATTATTGTAGAAAGTAATCGCAAATTTGGATAATTCTGGCAATGCCGAATTTATTTATTAAAAAAAAAATAAATGAATTAATAAATTAATAAATTAATAAATTATTATAAATAAATAATAACAATTAATAATAAAAAATAATAATAAATAAATAATAATATTAATTATCAATAACTATAGTCAGTTAATTATTATTAATTATTTTGTTATTATTATTATTATTATTATTAATTATTATTATTTATTTATTTATTTATTCATTCATTTTTTATTATTATTATTATTTATTATTAATTATTTTATTATTATTATTATTAATTATTATTATTTATTTATTAATTTATTAATTCATTAATTTTTTTTAAATAAATAAATTCGGCATTGCCAGAATTATCCAAATTTGCGATTACTTTCTACAATATTACTAACATGAACATTCCCGATTAATAAGATATGTAATCTTCGAGAACACAATTGCTTTCGGTTGCTGGTAATTGTTGGAAGTAGGGAGAAACTTAAAATGTCGGGAATCACAGATGTTTTTGGGAATCCCGAACAATTTCGGGATCCCGAATATTCTCGGGAATCCCGAATGGTTTCGGGATCCCGAAAATTCTCGGGAATCCCGGATGTTTTCGGGATTCCGAAATTCTCGGGATTGCATCCCGATCCCGAGAAAAATTCCCGTCCCGACCGGGATCCCGCACACCGGTAGCTGGCAGCGTTCGATGGTCGCATTTGCTTTCGCTTTCACCCGGTTCTCCGGTTTCATGGAGACACATGGCATCCATGACCCTCGCTGTTCAACCCCCGTCATCGTCCGCTCGTCCTGGAGCGCCCTCATGTTCGCGCGAAGCACTCAAGACTTTCGACCCGCCACGCCATTCTGCTCCATACCCACGCCACGTCACGCCACGCCACGCCACGCCACGATAAGGAAGGGGTTGGTGTAACGAGGCGTTTCGAGCGAAGCGGGAAAGGGACCGCGCGTTCCTCCGGATCGATACCGTACGATGTACCCGGTCGTTGGTTGCCTACCATCCCGCGACTCTGCCCCTTGGCCTCGGACACGTTCAAGGTCGCAGGACGAAACAAAGTTAGGCGAACGTTGCACACGCGCAGGCTCGCAGCTCTCTCTCTCTCTCTCTCTCTCTCTCTCTCTGTCTCGTTCCTCCCTCTCGAAGATGGATCCGAGTCGAGAATACTCGTTGCTAAGCGAGCTCCCCCGTGAACCCGGCTGTTCGGGTATTTCAGAGGCTGGGTGCTCGCCACGGACGCTTGGCGAATGTCTGAATCAGGGACTCGAGACCAGCATGATTCCGATGCCGGTGTTGTGCCAGCGAAGCTACTGGGTTGTCCGGAAAGTTGGCGATTTTTAAGGAATACTCGAACCCGGCACAATTTCAATATTCAGCCGATCCCATAATCGACGGGGCACACTTTAAGGGATTATATACAGTTAGGAGGCCCAAAAAAAGCAATTTTTTAAGAATTTTTCCTGACAAGACCTTTACATCTATTAATGTAAAAATTTGTACACATATTATGGTAACTTTTAACTGTACTTTAATATTTTTTATTTGTAAAAATAATAATTTTGAAACCTGCTATAGCTCTCCTGGAGCTCCTCTAAAAAAAGGCGCTTTGCGGTGACCACTATATCTCTGGACTGGATCGTCAAAAATGAAAAAACCAAACTGATTTCGTTAAAGAAATGTATAATCTAGCAATTAATCGAAGGAACAAGCAAAATAAAATTTTGTGACGAATTGGCGGCTTTTCAAAGAAAAAAATCGATTTTTCACAAAAATTTTGGCCTTAAATTGTTTATAAAAAAAAATATTCATCGGAGAGAAAAAAGCTTCGATTAATTACTAAAAAATATACTTGAGAAGCTTGTGTTAAAATTTGAGAGTGATCGGTTCAGCCGTTTTCGAGAAATCTTGGTCACCGACTTTGAAAACACAGTTTCGAGAAAAACGCGTCTAAAGATCGCCTCAAACTTTCAAACGCTCTGACACGTCTTTACAAATATGCGTGTAACTTCGAAAATAATTGCCGGATTGACTTGAAATTTTTTGTGCGTATACTTAAGTATATGTACATTAGGAAAATGAAATAAAAAAAATTGATTTTTTGAAAATTCTAACTGTGTATAACCCCTTAGGGAATACTCGAACCCGGCACAATTTCAATATTCAGCCGATCCCATAATCGATGGGGCACACTTTAAATCGGAATAACTTTCTTACATTACAGTGACTCCAACTAATATTCGTACACTCTTAAAAATCGCATAACTTTGTCAACATTGGACTATACTGCTTGAATTTTTTTGAGAAGTTAGAACAATTGGATCGTTACGTAATGTAACAATAATCCTTGTATCCTTGGTAATTCACGGATTTTTGAGTGGTATAATAAATACGTACCACTGCACTAGTAATATACAGAAATGTATTTCATTTCTGTAAAGTGCATAACGTTCAAAATAGTTGTTGTATCTTTTTGCACACTGTTGTACATCGAATTGTTAAATAAAATTAATGGGAACACGTCCGCTGTTCTTTCTATTTTACCGGATTTGATGAAATGTAATTTCATTACATATGATGTAATTTCTTAGGATGTCTCTATATTTCTATATTTCTAATGATCAATTTTTTACACTTACAACGTTCTAGCAAACGAAATTATTTAAGATTATTTGGTATCGTCAAAATTCATTTTTAATCAGTTAAACGTGTATTCCATTTCGCAATATATTCAAATTTGTCTACTGTTTTGTACATTCTGTATCAACGCCGTTCCTTGCTCATGCCATTAAAAATCTTTCTAACGGTATAAAATTGATTTACGTCAATTCATCAATTCAACCGATCAAACTCAATTACGTTGTACGTCTCGTTTAATTTACTTCGAAGCGAAGCCAGTCATTCAATCTTTCGTGCATCCCTGTTATTTTATATTGCAGTATTCTCCTTTGCCTAAGCGAAATCCGCTTTAACCTTATAATGGTCGTTAACTTGGTCGATGGAGATGCATGTATATTCGGCGGATCGTAACCGTGTTATCGCATATTCAGTTACTAACTAACTGTGTAATGGTTAGCCTGTAAACGCAACCCGATAGAACTGATCAAACCATTGAAAGTATTCGCCATACTGATTCCTGTACCCTCGTTCACTATGTTATTTTACTCCGTATGATTTTAAAACAGTAATCTATATAGCAGTATTCGGAACAAAGGATGTGCATTTTAATATCAGCTGAATAAAAATGAGTAAAAATCCGTTATTTTAATCTCGTTGCGTTGGGATCAAGTTTATAAAACGTCTACAGCATATACTAAGCTTGGGAGGTATTTCAAAGTTAATTTTATTCAGATTATCATATCAAAGACAACGAAAAAACATGAACATGGAAGCTCTGCTTTGCGTTTGTACTCGTTTTAAAGACGGAAAAATTGAATTATTTTTTTAATTATTCTTTGATATACAATACAAAGTTCAGAAATTTACTGTTAAGTTAAAGTTAATGATTAACTCAAATTCATTAAAACCGATTAAAACTATGCAAAAACGTCTACAGCATATACTAAGCTTGGGAGGTATTTCAAAGTTAATTTTATTCAGATTATCATATCAAAGACAACGAAAAAACATGAACATGGAAGCTCTGCTTTGCGTTTGTACACGTTTTAAAGACAGAAATTAAAGCGAAAATATCTTTTGAATTATTCTTTGATATACAAAGTTCAGAAATTTACTGTTAAGTTCAAGTTAATGATTAACTCAAATCCATTAAAACCGATTAAAACTACGCAAAAATGTTTACATCGAGTCGAACTCGACGTAAGACTAGCTGGAAAGAAATTTGTAGAATCTCAGAAACGCAAAGAAAAAAAAAAAATTCGGATAGAACCGTTGTCTTTGCGGGTGTTGTTCGGGCGCTAAAAGGATTGGCACGAGAATGAAACGAAAAATCTAGGCGCGTTCGTTTTCCCCTGTACACTCCCGCTCATAAGTCTTAGGACAATGATCATATTTTTTCGTATTCAAGTTTGTAAAAATGAAATACTAGAACTACCGCACGAGTCAAAATGAATTGTTCCCAATTTTTCCTTTTAGAAATATTGAAATTATAAATACACTTCCTCTCATAAGTCTTAGGACAGTGATCATATTCGTATTCAACTTTGTAAAAATTAAATAATCGTTGAAAGATGCGAACAAATGTTTTCTTCTTTAAAAGGTTTACACGTTAAAGAAAGCTGCTGATGCTGCTCTCGTATACCAGAAATCTTACTAAGAAGTAAATAAATATTTTGTTCTTTTTTCATAGAAGAATCCGCCACGTTTCTTTATTACAATGTCCACCGTTCTTGGCATCCGCGTGATTAATGTTTTCATACTTTCTGTTGTTATATTACTCCATTCTCGTTAGAAAATATTCCATAAATGTGTTTTCGAAACAGGGCAAAAGTTCCGTACCCTTCTGTCCAGTTTATCCCTTAACCCTTTGCACTCGAAGCCATTTTAACTTTAAAACGAAACATTTCTCCCGACCTAGAATATTTCCCTTCTATACATATTTTTTCATGCTATATTTACGAAAATGATGCACGTCACTCGTACAGTTCTGAAATGTTCAATAATTCATTAAATACAAACAGGTTTAATTATTTTAAAAAATATTTTGAACAATGATACAGGAATTTTTAGTGGCTCCTTACAGTCGACAATCGAGTGCTAAGGGTTACTTTTTCTATGGAGTTGATATCTGGTGAGATTGGTGTGGCTATTTCATAATTTTTAATGAATTATTACATTGAAGTTGCAATTATTCCTGAACATATGAGAATATTTATATTATCTAGTTAACAATAGAACTACCGCACGAGTCAAAATGACTTGCTCCTAATATTTTCTTTTAGAAATATTGAATTTAAAAATATGTTTCCATGAGAAAATTTTTCAATAAACTTCTCTATCGAAGTAGATATTTAAACAGAACTGGTACGAAATCTAAACAAATGCAATTTTGTTGTTATTATAAGGCAGTATATGCCAGTTGCATTTAGTGCATGGTTGTTCTAGTGTTAATACAGTTAAAGGTTCATAATCTATACGAAATACCAGAGTCTCGCTAAAAACCAGTGGTGTTCCAAGACTTATGAACGGGAGTGTATTTACACGCAAAGTAGATTCGCCAAGAAAGGAGCAGCCATTGATCGGTTTGAAATAATGAAACAACGAATTGCAGAGAAAAAACTAAAAGTTGTATTTTGCAACTTTTTTAGGTGGACTTACATTGAACATTTAGGAAGAACGATTTGTAGATCTGTATCAATTATACATATTCTGAAAATTTTATCAAAATCGGTCAACGTTGCAATGAGTTGCAGATGTTAGAAAATGATTACATAAGAACGAAATTCCCTGTCAAGGCCAAAATTGTACGACTTTCGCCCTTAAGTTTTCATCGTTAAACTTTTGTAGCTCAGTGCAACGTTGGCCGATTTAGATGAAATATTCAGAATATGTATAATTGACAGAAGGGTCCGATACACATGGGAAAACATTTTGAGTAACGCTCTATATGATTTTGAAAAAAGATTACTTCTCACGAAGTTTACTTACATTGTATAATTGACAGAATATGTATAATTTACAGTCGACAATCGAGTGCTAAGGGTTAATTTTTCTATAGAGTTGAAATCTGGTGATTGGTGTGGCTATTTCATAATTTTTAATGAATTATTACATTGAAGTTGTAATTATTGCTGAACATATGAGGATATTTATATTGTGTAGTTAATACAGTTAAAGGTTCATAATCTATACGAAATACCAGAACCTCGCTAAAAACCAGTGGTGTTATAAGGCTCATGTACGGGAGTGTATTTACACGCAAAGTAGATTCGCCAAGAAAGGGCAGCCATTGATCGGTTTGAAATAATGAAACAACGAATTGCAGAGAAAAAACTAAAAGTTGTATTTTGCAACTTTTTTAGGTGGACTTACATTGAACATTTAGGAAGAACGATTTGTAGATCTGTATCAATTATACATATTCTGAAAATTTTATCAAAAACGGTCAACGTTGCAATGAGCTGCAGATGTTAGAAAATGATTACATAAGGAAGGAATTTCCCTGTCGAGGCCAAAATTGTGCGACTTTCGCCCTTAAGTTTTCATCGTTAAACTTTTGTAGCTCAGTGCAACGTTGACCAATTTAGATGAAATATTTAGAATATGTATAATTGACAGAATATGTATAATTTACAGCGACAATCGAGTGCTAAGGGTTAATTTTTCTATGGAGTTGAAATCTGGTGATTGGTTTGGCTATTTCATAATTTTTAATGAATTATTACATTGAAGTTGTAATTATTGCTGATCATATGAGAATATCTATATTATGTAGTTAACACTAGAACTACCGCACGAGTCAAAATGACTTGCTCCTAATATTTTCTTTTAGAAATATTGAATTTATAAATATGTTTTCATGAGAAAATTTTTCAATAAACTTCTCTATCGAAGTAGATATTTAAACAGAACTGGTACGAAATCTAAACAAATGCAATTTTGTTGTTATTATAAGGCAGTATATGCCAGTTGCATTTAGTGCATGGTTGTTCTAGTGTTAATACAGTTAAAGGTTCATAATCTATACGAAATACCAGTCTCGCTAAAAACCAGTGGAGTTCCAAGACTTATGAACGGGAGTGTATTTACACGCAAAGTAGATTCGCCAAGAAAGGAGCAGCCATTGATCGGTTTGAAATAATGAAACAACGAATTGGCAAATGTGGAGAGCAAAGGCGGCACACGGTAGAGAGCATGCAGCAGAATCAGCAGCAGCAGCAGCGTCGGGCGGTGTCGGCGCGGCGGTTGCGTTGTAGCTGTTTTCGTGGTCCTCGCCAACGTTGTCTGCAGCGGCGTGATCCGCGTCCTGCCTCACTGCGAGCCTGCGTGAGCATTCGAATTCGGAGCCCCGGTCAACAGCCCCGAATTCGCCCCTCTATTCCCCCGGGCACCCCTCTACAACTACACACTCCGTTCTCTTCGGCGACTCCCACCCTTGCGCGTTACTACGAAACCCGAATCCCTTTTGCCGCGGTTCTGCGTCCCCCGTAACGTCCCCTCATCACGGTTCCCCTCGTCCCCCCTTAAAGCCCTCTCGAGCGCCGCTGGTTTCCTTCGCTACCATCTACATGCACGACTCCCGCGCGCGCGTCTTCTTTCCTGCCCCGTTCCGCCCGATTCCCTCCGTACCGTCTCCTTTCCTCTTTCCCGTTCTCGGCCGTCCCGGCGAGCCAACAGAGAATCGTAAATCATCACGTCCCCCTCTTCCCTCCGCGACACACCGCGCGCGTCCAATCGACCAGACTTTGTCCTCTCTTTCTTCCGTCTTCGTTCGTGACGATCGCGTTCCTTCTCTGACTCTCGTTCGAGCAGCTCACCGCCGAGGCACACTGTCATTTTGTTTCATTATTTCTTAATCGAGCACACACAGCTCGTTCCTTTCGATTGCTCTTTTTCTTTCCCCTCTCGGCGAACGTGTTACGCATGATCCTTACACCGCTTGGCCCCCCTTTTGGGCGTGGTTCTTCTCGGTTAACCCACGCGCCGTCGTCCTGCCAAGAACCAACGGGCCGTTTCTTTCGCGAAGACACCGAGAAACGGCCAGGTGTTGTCGCGAACTTGGCCGTCGCGCCGCGACGCAACGCGACGCGCTACGCCGTGCCGGTCATGATCAAGGATTTGGCGGGCCTCCACTTGGGACTCGGTCGCGATCGTATTTACGCTCGGCGAGCGGAACCGTGGCTATTCGAGGAACGACACGCTACAGGTGCATGGCAATTTTCCGGTATTTTCATACGTTCTCGAAACGCTCGACGGTAAACAACATTCTAATTATTTTCGGACGACGTGACACCTCGAGCTGCCTAAAATTGGGAAGATTAGGCCCTCCGAGCTCGGAGTACTGGTAATGTCTCGGTACTGTACTAACCCAGCGAGGAAATTTCGTTCGTTTTTTTTACCCTCTACGAGCCCGTGTAACTCTCAGGTCACAAGCTAATATATCGACATTTTATCAAATAAATTCAGTTTTTTCACAAGATGACGTATACGTCTTAATTATATAATGTCTCTGAGAGAACCAATAACAATATTGATGACGGTTAGCAGCACCATCAAAATGAAATATCAAAGTAAATGCCTTGCAAGTTATTATAGAGGGTTAAATCTTTTTCTGTGATTGATATGACATCTTATTTATTTACCTTCAATCTTATTTATTTGTTTAATTCACGGTGGAACCTCCATTATACGAACTAATCAGTGAAATATGAGAGTTTGGACAACACAATACTATCGTTTTGCATAAAAATCCGCGATCTGATTATTTGATTTTTTTGGTTGCACCCAGCTACAATGGTCTCCATGTCTGATTTGACAGCACTTCCGGAAGGTCAGCCATAGCTTTGTAACGAGTGTAAATTTTTTAGCCAAAATATTATGAGACGCTCTGTACGCTAAACCACTTTAACACGTTGAGTGCCAAACTAGAACCCTAAGAAATTCCATGAAACCAAAGTAAGTTATTTAATAACATAGAAATTGAAAAAAATTAACCTCTTGCACTACTATTTATTTTGTGATTATAATGACGAGGAATTCTTCATCGTTCAGAATTTCATAGAAGAAAAAGGTAGTTTATAGTTATTGTATGCCTATGTTTTCTCCAAAGGATATATATCAACTACAACAAATAGAATAGAATTTTAGTTCGGTTAAAAGGAAATTAAGGACATACATATTTATTAGACTCTGTTCAGAATCTTCATCACGAGTCTGACTCGATATTGTAGGGCAAGGGGTTAAATGTATGATATTCTGTAGTTCTTCAACTTTCTTGCATTTTACAGATCCTAATCACATTTGGTACAATGAATATATAAACGTAAAAATTCATTTTAAAGCCTGGACAAATAATTCCGTCATCCACATCTGGGTGACATGGCGGTCAACGTGTTAAACGTAAAAATATGTTTCCAACGAAGTCTTGCAGGTGCGAAGAGACAAAATTCACGAAAATTTATTACATCGGGAGTTTCATGAACGATGACAGCATTGCCAAACCCCGCGCGGCTCGTACGATTTATTGATTATTTAATACCGTTACAATTATCCATTGTCGCTAATAATTGTGTTTCAACACAAACACATATCGGCCTGTCGCGATTTTAACGTTGAGCCAGAGGCTGGCGAATAAGTTTCGTCGGAATGAAATCCATGTCGATTGAAAAATAATAAATATCCCGTTGAAAGGCGTGAGATAAAATGAAATAGCGTGCGATTCGCGACGAGCATTTCAATACGATAGACGTTAACACTAGAACCACCAAGCAGTAAATGCAACTGGCATACATTGCCTTATAACAACAACAAAATTGCAGTTGTTTAGATTTCGTATTAGTTTTGTTTAAATATCTACTTCGATAGAGAAGTTTATTAAAAAATTTTCCCATTAAAGCATATTCACAATTTCGTTATTTCTAAAAGAAAAAATTAGGAGCATTTGACTCATCTGGTAGTTCTAGTGTTAAATACAGTAAGGAGCAAAACTGAACACACATATGACATTTTAAGAAAAATAATTTTTTATTCAATATTTGCATGTAGAATACGAAAGAAACAAAATACTTAGTATTATCTACAATCTCCTGGCTTTTCAAAAGAAATTTAACGTTTGTGATATGATTATTATTTTGCTTCATACAATTTTTTTTCGTGTAGTCGGTTTTGCACCGCACTAAGATTCTCGGGATTAGGGACTGTAAACACAGATTTTGTAAACAACTTGGTAGTCCATTACGGTCAATGCCACGACCAGGAGTGCAGTCGTTATTAGTTTATCGTTGTTCATGCGTTAACACGCATCAATATAACATCATAAGCCATTATCTAAAGATATGAAAAATAATATCATTTTCCGATTAAAATCGGGTTTATCAACGCGACTAATTGCTAGAAAATTTGTCGTCAGTCAGGGAGTTGTACATAAGATACGGAAAAAATACTGTAGTAAAGTCCCAGCATCTTTTGAAGGCCGTCCAAAATTATTATCTTGTCAGGAGAAGAGAACATTGACGAAATACATTACTTCAGAAATTGTAACGACAGCATCAATGGTTGCAAAGTTATTAGAAAGCGATGTGGGAAAGAAAATTAGTAAGTGGACGGCTCGAAGGGCATTAAAAGAAGCCAATTTTACAGCAATTGAGAAGAAAAAGAAACCTGCTCTATCAAGAAAGAATGTCAGGGCCCGTCTGAGTTTTGCAAGAAAATATTTAAGCTGGAATATAGAGCAATGGAAAAAAGTGATTTTTTCCGACGAATCTAAAATCAATCGAATTTCATCGGATGGACGTTCTTGGTGTTGGAAGAAGCAAGGCGAACGTCTTTTACCTCGTCATGTGAAGAAAACAATAAAATTTGGTGGTGGTTCACTTATGGTGTGGGGGTGCATTACGGCGTACGGTGTAGGTTCACTACATCGAATAGAAGGTATGGTGAACCAGTATACGTATAAGGATATTTTAGAAAAAAATTTACTGGAAACAATTGAAAATATGCCGGTACCATAGTGTGATGTCGTATTCCAACATGACAACGCCCCTGGGCATTGTGCGAAGAGCGTAAAGAATTGGCTGCAAACTCAACCATTTCAAACCATGGAATGGCCTGCTCAAAGTCCAGACATAAACCCGATTGAAAATGTCTGGGCATACTTAAAAATGAAGTTACAGAATAACTATAGTGCTCCCCCAACAACGATAACTGATTTGTGGCAAAGAGTGCAGGAACAGCGGTATTCTATGACACCACAATATTGCGAAAATGTAGTATTAAGTATGCCTAAACGTATTCAGGCAATTGTCAAGGTTAAAGGTTCATGGACAAAACATTAAGCGTACGAAAATCTGAAATGTTTACTCAAAATTAGTTGCGGTGAAAAACCGACTACACGAGAAAAAATTGTATGAAGCGAAATAATAATAATATCACAAATGTTAAGTTTGTTTTGAAAAGCCAAAACATTGCAGATAATGCTAAGTATTTTGTTTCTCTTGTATTCTACATGCAAGTATTGAATAAAAAATTATTTTTGTTAAAATGTCGTATGTGTGTTCAGTTTTGCTCCATACTGTATAACCGAGGAGCAGCAGTCTCGTGAAATTCGCTCTCGAATCGCCCCTGCCTTGAAATCCAGCCAGACAGAGGGTTGGCTGGAGCTGGGCAACGTGAATTTTACGAGCTACACGCTCTGTGTTCTCTCCCCTTTTTCCTCTCTTCTCCCTTCGCCCGGCGGGATTTCAGAACGAAGTGGGAACGACGACGATGTTGCGAAGGTCACCTTCCTCTACCACCCTTACGCAGCCCGACGAAGGGTGGTCATGGTCGAGCGCAGCCCGAAGCCGAGAGAAAGCGACGGAAGCGCCGTGGATGAGTAACCAAGATAAGAAGCGACGAGGAGGAATATTCTCTGGCAGGCTTTTGTGCAACTTGTAAAACGTAAAAAGCTTTGTGCGTATTCCGCGTGGGACGCGCGCGCGCATCGGAATTATGAAACGAAGTCGTACCTCGCCGCTGAAGAATGATGCTACACGGGGAGATAGATTGAAAATTATTCCGGTGGAATCGAAACGGATCGAAAAAGATTTCTACAACTAAATAGATTCTATTAGGTTGGCAAGAAAATAAATTTTGAAGTCTTGTTTTTTAGACACGGCCATCGATCTTGTACATAATCGTTTTTAAAGATTCTCACGTGAATAAAAAAACCTGAGGAGATTCTTAAATTTTGATATTTTAAACAGCATGGATCTAAGGAAAACGTGTTTAATAATTATTTAATAAAAATCATACAGCCAATTTTCGAGCTTAGGACTACAAAGAGGACCTTCTTCTTAAAAAGAGTCCTACCTTGTTAATTTATCGATCATTATTGCAGTAATAATAAAATCAATGTTTTTGATAAATTTGCTCTACAGTATCTTCTTAACACTAGGACTACAGAAGTTGAAATGACTTGTTCATGAATTTTCTTTTCTTGTGATGTAAAATTTTTGAACAAACCCCCTTTATTCGAGCATACATTCTAACCAGAATCATAGGAGATCCGAATGAATTCGATCTTCTTATTATCATAAAACAATATGCAATATCAGTCGCGTATAGCGTTCGTCAGTTCTAATGTATGCAAAGCCGATAACCAAAACAAAAGAAATTGATATCACTACATATCCGTCGACTATGTTTACGAAGGATAATCGGTATAACACAGTGTGCTACTATTGGGTTGGCAAGAAAGTAATTTCGGTATTTTTAGGTGAAATAAAATCCAATTTTTTTATCAAAGCAATGAACTTTAATCAATAAAATATTTTGCATTTTGTTCTATGATCTTTTGCCATCTTTCTGGTAGCTTCATAATTCCGCGCTCATAAAACTTCTGATCCTTTTCGGTGGAAAACTGATCCAAGTGCGATTTCAGACCACCGTCATTAGTGAATGTTTTACCATTCAAAGAGTTTTGTAAACTTTGGAATAAATGATAATCTGATGGTGCAATGAATTTTTTAAACCAATTCTGGCACGTGCGTTCTGTAAAGCAATCCACACCATAAACTTCACATATATCTTTGTGAGCCTCGGCAGCTTTTTTACCTCTACGGAAATAAGAACGGAATATGTGCCTATGATGTTTGTTTTCGCACTCCATGTTCAAATTGACACAGACCTAACAATTTTAATCAAAATTACGTGTAATTTGCTTCAAAAGTAACCTAAAAGATGCAGTTATGAAATGTCAGAAAGAAAACAAAAGCAACGTCAACAGAAGTCAATCGAACAAAACATAAAGCCATTTATTAGTCAAAACCGAAATTACTTTCTTGCCAACCCAATATTTGAAACACGAACCCGTGGAATATTCTTCTTTTAAATGTGCTAACAGAAGAAAGACAAGTTCTCGAAAATATTTAACACGTTGACTGCCATGTCACGCATATATGGGTAACGGAATTATTTGTCCAAGTTTTAAAATGAATTTTTACGCTAATATATTAATCGTATCAAATTTAATACCGACATAAAACTGGTATTAATTTTGATTTTTATTGCGCCATGTGTAATAATAATGTGTTCAAGAATTCCTTATAGAGTCACATTTTATGTGTTTCATGCAATAGCACATTGAAATAAATAAAGTAATACTTTTTTATATTTTCGAGATTCTTTTGTTCTCTTCATATTCTATATTCATTCCAGATTTTTCCTACTTTCTTTTCATACTGTTGGATGTCTAAAAAGACGGATTCAAATGTCCGTCGTGTATACTGATGATCAAAATGCGAATCGTTCATTTCATTTCGGACATACATATGTAGTTTTGAACGTGGGTATGTAGAATTCTGCTTATGCGTCTATGACAGGTCTGGTTTCCGTCTGTTCATTACTTGCCATTTTTACTGTCCGGAAGCACAGGCGAAATCAATTTGTCAAGAAACAAAATGTTGTAATGAAAAACGATGTACCGTGAAAGTAAAGTAGAAATGTCATTAATCTTGTAAACGAAATTATGCTTCATTTATACTGACATATTTTAAACAAGTACATCCGACAATATAACAAAAATAAATTAACACGTTGACTGCCATGTCACCCATATGTGGGTGACGGAATTATTTGTCCAGGTTTTAAAATAAACTTTTACGTTAATATATTCACTGTACCAAACTTGATTAGAATCCGTAAAATTCAAGAAAGTTGGAGGACTATTTAATATCATACATATAATTTTTTTCAATTTTTATTTCATTAAATAACACATTGATTTTATGGAATTTTTTAGGTTTCCTGTTTTGGCAATCAGTGTTAAACTGATTGAAGCAATGAAAAATTCCCGAAAAATTTACAACAGTGCCAGGAGGACTGTATTATCGATTGCACCGTATATCGACTTCGATTTCCCATTTTCGGTTTCGATTTCATCGATTATTATTTGGCGTCGATTTTTTGGAGCTGTGATTCGGCAACCGTGTTGAAAATTTTGGAAGCCGTCGAAGGACAGTTTCGTCTGTTCGTTACGAGTAACATAAACGGAAACGAAATTTCGAATGCTGTTAAAAATTCGACGTGTGCCTGGTTCGGGAACACACGTTTGTGAAACGGAAACTTCGGTACGGCATGGCACGTGTAGGCTTGCATTTCCAGAAGACGAACGGGACATTAACGCGTAATGTTAATCGAGTACAAATAACACAGGTGAAGGAGACGTCAACGCGTCGTGACTTTCGCTCGAGCAAAGTTTACCCGTGCAACAATGGACGTTCCAGTAAAATTCAATTGAACGACGGCGAAAGGTCGGACGGCGTTGCGTTGGGGTGGTCTGACTACGTACCGGGTGTTTCCACTTGGCTTTGCGTTATTAAAGCGTGGGGCACTGGAAAAAAAGTTGATGGTATTTTATTAAACAGCAGAGCTGCTGGTTGTGTCAGGCGACGGCGAGTTACATGGATTTTGTTCTTAAATGCTTGACACTTTACAATGAACTCGTTGCCTCGAGGTTTCACGACGTTATTCCTTATAGTTCCAGTTCATTGCAATTATTTTAACCAGATTGTGGATCTTCGTGACAAATTAAATGCTGTTTAACAACACTAGAACTACCGGATGGGTCAAAATGACTTCCTCCTAATTTTTTCTTTTAGAAATATTGAAATTATAAATATGTTTCCATGAGAAAATTTTTTAATAAACTTCTGTATGAAAGTAGATATTTAAACAAAACTGATACGAAATCTAAACGAATCTTATTTTCTTGTTATTATAAGGCAATGTATTCCAGTTGAATTTAGTGCTTGGTAGTTCTAGTGTTAATTTGTAAGAAGTTCGTGAAAATGTCTTCTCACTTTTAATTGTTTTGAGAGATCGAAGACAAACGTAATATTATTCTTAACACTAGAACTACCAAGCAGTAAATGCAACTGGCATACATTGCCTTATAACGATAACAAAATTGCAGTTGTTTAGATTTCGTATCAGTTTTCTTTAAATGCCTACTTCGACAGAGAAGTTTATTAAAAAATTTTCTCATGAAAACATATTTGCAATTTCGTTATTTCTAAAAGAAAAAATTAGGAGCAAGTCATTTTGACCCATCCGGCAGTTCTAGTGTTAAGCTCTTCCAAGTATCTTCACAATTTTAATTTTTACTAAACACGAATGAAGTTTGTAGTCTAATTAAAGTTTTTGAAACATATAATGCGACATAAATACGTGGGTATAATGCCGATGATGTATCAATTAAAAACTGAATTTGTACTTGTGGGTGTACAACGTGCATTCATAATTAATGACTTCTGTTGATATCTACACAAAATTTTATCAAATATTTAGTATAGATTAATTGTACGATAAACATACTAAACATAAATAAATTTAATCAGTTTATAGATTATGCATTGATTAATCGCGTTCACGACGAACCTGGCAATGTTTATTGAATAAGAAGAAAACATTAAAATGTCAATAGGTACCATTTTTAAAAAATTATGTGTGGGAACACGTCTATTGACATTAAATAGGTGCTAGTATATTTTATTATCGACGAACAGAAGCAAAAATGTATGAAATAAAATATAAGAAAAATAATTCATAACTTTACAGATTTACGAAGCAGTAGTGATTGTGAATGATTCTGTACTCGAGTGTATTATTTTCAAAACTGAAAAAAATGCGCCGTATAATCTGAAAATAGTGACAGTAGACACCCGTAATTACGAGAAAGAGAGATTTAGGCGAATTTCGGCGGTGGTTTTCTCGTCGGTTGTTAACGAGGTAGCAAATTGTATGCTAAATTTGCTGGAATTGTTGCCGAAAACTCATCCGTCGTATTTTTGGAGAGGAGCGCGTATTTTTGGCAGCCGTGTCAAGTTGGAAATTGCTATACTTATGTCAGCCAGCCGAGTATTATGCGTAACGACCAAGTCCCCTTGAATAGTTCGAACGAACATGATAATAAAGCCAAATGGGTATAATGATTTTCTCCTACGTCCTGTCCAGGTGACCGTCTGATTCTTCATTTTTAATTCGTTCGCAGAACGACACACTCCTTTTCGTCCTCCCACACACACACTATACAAAAAAACTTAATTTGTTTTTATTAAAAAAAAAAAAACCACCTCATTTATGTCACAGCACAAATTGCGAATTTTCATGCAAAATATAAATGTTTTGCATCAGTTGAAAGACGTGGGAGTTGGCCATATCTCGATCAGTTGAAAATAATATATCGACGTTCATTAACTCTTTTAATCATTCCACCGATTTCTAATTTATCCGATAAATGTTGTCGCAAATGCATGAAATTCGCAGACTGTTAACAAAGCCTGAAACCAATCATGGTTCTACAGTGACTCACTCTAAATGAAAAATTGATTCTTCTCTCGACTTTTTCTCACTTCTAAGATACGCTAGTAAAGTGTAATATTAAAATAATTACCAATATATAAGGTGTACAAATTAATCCATAGCTTTCGCACTTAATCAATTATAATTTTATTCTTCGGTTAAATCTTTCGACCACCATTTCAGTCATAATTCGCGATCACAATCTATTCGTTAGACTTAAATATCGGTACGTCTATCTACGAGATAGAAGATTACAAAAGCGCAATAACATTGAAAAGAAACCCGCGCGGTTCGTGTTTCACGTGGAAACAATTGAAAGATTTAAAAACTTTTTCGAACGCTGGTCACGATACTAGCAGGTTCTACGCGCGTAGCCCTCGAAGCAAACTGATACGAGGTCTATCTTTTGCTTCAGTTGCAGTACATCTCTGACTCATTACGAGACGTGGCTTGATTAAAAATTATCGGGACACATACACGCGGAAATTCGGCGCGAAAGGGCGGAAAGGAACGGTCGGAAGTCCGCATCCGCTTCTACACAGGCCGAATAAAAATTCTATTCGGCTCACGTGTCGTGTTTTTTACGAGGCGCAAGATGAGCGCCGCCGCCATCTTCGCGTCGACATCTTCGCCGGTGCAAAGTTCGTCGGTCAGTCGGCATCCATTATCAGTTTGCAAATCGAATGCAACATATGGTTTTTTTCCTCCTCGACGGGATTGCGTAATCCCGGACTAAAAATCACGCGAACTGTGTTTCCAGGGCTGGCGCGTGTCTGTCTAAAATCGATCGATTTCTACAAACGAACCCATAAACTCAGCAATAAAAAAAAAAAGAAAACTTACACGAACCCAAGACTATCGTACAAGAACTTTGTACTATCACGTTAGGTGTACAAATTAATTCGTGGCTCTCACAATTATTATTTTATTTTGCAGTCTTCTAAAAAATAAAAATTCTTCGTTTCCAGGAGCATAAAAGAATTAATGTTTGGTGCATGACCGAAATTTCCACCGCTGTTGAATTATTCTTTAACACTTTGACTGCCAAACTAGAAATCTCAAGAAATCCATAAAATCAAAGTACGTTATTTAACACCTCGCACTACTATTTATTTTGTGATTATAATGATTAGAAATTCTTCATCGTTCAAAATTTCATAAAAAAAAGATAGTTTATATTTATTGTATGTCTACATTTTCCTCAAAGGATATATATCAACTACAAAAAAAATGGATTTTTATTTCGATTTGAAGGAAATTAATAACGTTCACATTTATTAGGGTCTGTTCATAATCTTCATCACGAGTCTGGCTCGTTATTGTAGGGCAAGGGGTTAATGAAATAAAAATTGAAAATAATTAAATGTATGATATCGAGTAGTCCTCTAACTTTCTTGCATTCTACAAATCCTAATCAAATTTGGTACAACGAATATATTAACGTAAACATTCATTTTAAAACCTGGACAAATAATTCCGTCACCCACATATGGGTGACATGGCGGTCAACGTGTTAAGTGATTTTCAACTGTGGATCGTACAGCTTAAAATCTATCAGTCGCCGGTATCGAGTAAGGTAATCGTTAAAAAGGGTCTTAATTAATTCTCTGAGAATAAATTTCTGCAAGTCACGTTCTTTATAGATTTCTAACTACCTGACAACGAATAAATTATTATTTTATTTTGCAGTCTTCTAAAAAATAAAAATTCTTCGTTTCCAGGAGCATAAAAGAATTAATATTTGGTGCATGACCGAAATTTCCACCGCTGTTGAATTATTCTTTAACACTTTGACTGCCAAACTAGAAATCTCAAAAATTCCATAAAATCAAAGCAAGTTATTTAATGAAATAAAAATTGAAAATAATTAAATGTATGATATTGAAGTAGTCCTCTAACTTTCTTGCGTTCTACAAATCCTAATCAAATTTGGTACAACGAATATATTAGGTTGTCCGGAAAGTTCTTTTCGTTTTTTTAACAGGTATTATAAATTGGATCAAACGACCTGTCATTTTTTTTTTAATTTTCATTACAGGCTCAAATAAAAAAGTTTTGGAAAGTGTCCTTTTTATTTGCTCTTATAATTCCTAGCAATTGCAATTTTTTCAAATTTTAATTGCTCAAAAAATGTCAGGTCGTTTGATCCAATTTATGATACCTGTTAAAAAACGAAAAGAACTTTCCGGACAACCTAATATTAACGTAAACATTCATTTTAAAACCTGGACAAATAATTCCGTCACCCACATATGGGTGACATGGCGGTCAACGTGTTAAGTGATTTTCAACTGTGGATCGTACAGCTTAAAATCTATCAGTCGCCGGTATCGAGTAAGGTAATCGTTAAAAAGGGTCTTAATTAATTCTCTCAAAATAAATTTCTGCAAGTCACGTTCTTTATAGATTTCTAACTAGACATGGCTTCGTAAGGGAGGTAATATGCACTCGGCGAACGGATGTACAGATTCGAGAGTTGCCATTATCGTTGCATGCTTGGCAAGCGTGAGTTCCAGGTCCGAAAGTAAAATGTACATTTTAGTGACATCACGTGAGCCTTCGTAGCACCTGCCACGCGTGCAGACTGGCTCTTAAAGCTACTTATCGGCCGATTAATGTTTATCTCGGACCGCATCTGACATGATTTGTTTTTTGCTCCTGGGTGAGCATCGCGTGCGCCGAGAGCGACTTTGATTTCCTTTCTCGACCACCGACTATTAAGGGGTTATATACAGTTAGGAGGCCCAAGAAAAGCAATTTTTTAAGAATTTTTCCTGTGAGAACACCTTTACATCTATTAATGTAAAAATTTGTACACATATTATGGTAACTTTTAACTGTACTTTAACATTTTTTATTTGTAAAAATAATAATTTTGAAACCTGCTATAGCTGATCTCCTGGAGCTCCTCTAAAAAAAGGCGCTTTGCGGTGACCACTATATCTCTGGACTGGATCATCAAAAATGAAAAACCAAACTGATTTCGTTAAAGAAATGTATAATCTAGTAATTGATCGAAGGAATAAGCAAAATAAAATTTTGTGACAAAATGGCAGCTTTTCAAAGAAAGAAATCGATTTTTCACAAAAATTTTGGCCTTAAATTGTTTATAAAAAAAATATTCATCGGAGAGAAAAAAGCTTCGATTAATTACTAAAAAATATACTTGAGAAGCTTGTGTTAAAATTTGAGAGTGATCGGTTCAGTCGTTTCCGAGAAATCTTGGTCACCGACTTTGAAAACACAGTTTCGAGAAAAACGCGTCGAAAGATCGCCTCCTACTTTCAAACGCTCTGACACGTTTTTACAAATATGCGTGTAACTTCGAAAATAATTGCCGGATTGTCTTGAAATTTTTTGTGCGTATACTTAAATATATGTACATTACGATAATGAAATTAAAAAAATCGATTTTTGGAAAATTCTAACTGTATATAACCCCTTAAGAACATTATCTTTCCCGGATCGGCTGCGTCACGCGTTAGCGTTTTCATTCACCGAAAAGGTACACAAATGCCCGGGGATTGGCTAGGCTGACGTTGAAACGTGCACGCCGCGAGCTGGTAAAAAGTAAACACTGATCGAGAGCAAAAAAAGAAAAAGAAAAAACCCGCGCGTATCGATAGGCGTCGGTGGCAAACGTTCGATCGTGGGAACAGAGGAATGGACGCGCAAACGATGACATAAAACTTTCATACTTCTGTTGTCACGGAGAGAAAACGCATGGCCGTTCGTTCGTTCGTTCGTTCCCTTTACATCTACTTTCAGGCGTCGTCTGTCACGTATTGAAATTGACATTTCAACTTCTGCGGTTTACGTAACCCGCAGCCTTTTCGAAAACGACGGAATGGAACTGGAATTCATCGGGCGAGATCGACGTTCGGATACGGATTTATCCCGTTTAATTTTATAGATCCGTCAAGGATTATTCTTCTACGATATTGTTACAGTTAACACTAACACTGCCATGACCGGTTCCACATTTTTTGTTTCCTATTTATTGAAATTACCAAGATGCTTCGATTGGAAATTATGAAATAAATTTTTCATTCAAACTTCCAATTTATTCAACGATTGTTCAAATTATAAGATACTTATCCAATAATTTCTAATGGAAGAATTTAATTATATTATAAAAATTAAAAGTCCGAATTTATCGCGATAATTATAATAATATCTTATAATATTATTATTGTATACCGGTTGTATCTTGTGTTCGATGCGACTAGTGTTAAAGAAAAATTCTTGTACAACAATGCCCGACGACTTGTGGATCCATATTTGTTAACTTGCGATCAGAAAGATTAAAAGGAAAGCGATGCGAAACAGTAATTAGGAGATCTCGCACGATTATCGAATCGCGGATTTCTATTTTCTTAATTCCCCGCCAATCTACATGTATTAACCACTCAAGAAGACGACTAACGATACCATCGGTTCTTACACACACTTAGAGACGCGTAAATAATTACCCAACAGCGCTATGAACTCGAGGATTCTTTACACTAACACTATTAATAGCTAGAAACGGAGGACAGAGGATGTTAGTTATTAATAGCCCGCAAACGGAGGATAACTGTAAGAGGAAAATTATCGAAAAGATTACCATTGTAAATAATTGTAATTATCATTTCGATGATATCAAAGCACTTTTAATTAATACTAAACGTACTAAAGTAACCTGGTCAATGTTGCCTTTTAACACTTTGACTGCCAAACTAGAAACCTCAAAAATTCCTTAAAATCAAAGTAAGTTATTTAACACTAGAACTACCGGATGGGTCAAAATGACTTCCTTCTAATTTTTTCTTTTAGAAATATTGAAATTATAAATATGTTTCCATGAGAAAATTTGTTAATAAACTTCTCTATCGAAGTTTATTTAGTAAGTCTAGTAACTCTAGTTGCATTTAGTGCTTGGACGTTCTAGTGTCAATGAAATAAAAATTGAAAAAAATTAAACGTATGATATTGAGTAGTCCTCCAACTTTCTTGCACTTTACATGTCCTAATCAAATTTGGTAGAGTGAATATATTAACGTAAAAATTCATTTTAAAACCTGGACAAATAATTCCGGCACCCATATATGGGTGACATGGCAGTCAACGTGTTAAAAATGCCAACATTTAATTTATTTAGATCCTTTTATTTTAATTAGAACAAATGCTTGGATAAAGAAATTTATGCCATCATTTTTCATAAATGCATATTTATGGTCTCTTTCGACTCGTGCCTTTGGAAAGTAGGATCAAAAATGGAGGAACCAGACAGAAAAATTTCTTTATTTTAAACAAAGGTTTAATGTCGCATAAACTACGAGGTTATTGACCCTCGGATTCCTGCGAGTTCTAGACCTATGACGGAGTCATTCATGACCCACGCCGATATTTCACTACAGTTTTCATTCGATACAAGGCGTTGGCTCGGGACCGGCTTTCGTCGTATTTCGAATGAAGAAGGACAAGAGGGGAGCCATCGTCTTATTTCGAAATAAAAAGCGTTATCTTTTATCGGAATAAAATTGCACATATTGACGGTCGCTTTAACTTATAATTATACATTATTAACGTCAAATCTGAACAGACATTGCAAGTAGACGTTTGTCCGTTTCCATTTGGCTGTTAGAGTCTATAGACCAATCTCTCTGTCGTCAAGGATGTTCCTAATCAGAAGTGATTCCAATTTGTATTTCGCACGAACCACGCCATACTTCCATTATTGAAATATTGAGTTACGCTTATAGCACTGGGAAGCTGGATCGTTTTCCACAATGCGGGTATAAGATGGCCAATTCCGATTCGCATTACAGTAACTGGATCTCTTTCGAATAATGTGGAAAACTTCTTGCAATTTCTCAAGAAATATTCATCTAATCATTTAAGCGGACCTGCAAAGTGTCCTTTAAAAATGCGACGATTCTATTAAATCAAATTAGATATATTTAATATTCATTTTCCTCTCGATGGTACACAAGATATTCCAAAAATGTTGTAATTCCTTGAAAGAGTCAAAAAATGTTCCTTAACCCTCTGGAGTCGGATTTATTTTTCGTTTACTTAGGTCATATCTATGGTCAGATTTTATGTAAATAACGTACTAATTACAAGAAATGATAATTTTATAATTGTAGGGTGCGCTGTTTTTACGCTAATTGCCGGGGCACATGTGTCCCATTAGACATTTTAGGTGGGACATATAAAACCCAGTAGTCTTGTTATAATTTTATTTACATTCAAAGAATATTGAAATATATGATGTAATATATCAGTAAAATATTACTGTAGGCGATAAGAAGCAAAGCAGTGTTGACCTCATGTGTATACAGGAACTTGCCCAGTGTGCATTGAAGACGGGTATATTTGTGTATAATAGAAAAACGGGATCTATTTATACCATTAGGCGCACATAATATATGGATGGGACTAATATGTCTCGATAGATTCCAAAGGGTTAATGTTTCCTTTACAAGAATGTACAAGTTTGTACAAGTCATGTACATGTCCATGTTTCCTTTACATGTATGTTGTAATAATAATTGTATTGTTAGCAGTTACCCCAATACCAGCAGCGGCACCAATAGTTCACTTAAGGACAACATACTGTAAAACATTTTATTTATTCCTGTTCGCGTTATAAGATGAATTCCTTCAAATATGAGACATAGTTTATTGCTTTGACTCTCCGAAGGCGATGCCTGGGTCCATTTTAACCCAGTGCATCAAAATTGTCATTTAACACGTTGACTGACATGTCACCCATATATGGGTGACGGAAATATTTGTTCAGGCTTTAAAATGAATTTTTACGTTAATATATTCATTGTACCAAATTTGATTAGGACCTGTAAAATGCAAGAAAGTTGGAGAACTACGCAATATCATGCATTTAATTCTTTTCAATCTGTATTTTATTAAATAACTTACTTCGATTTCATGGAATTTTTTAGCTTTCTTGTTTGGCGATCAAAGTGTTAATTACCCAGTTTCTGACGATTAAGTTAAACGTACAGCTTCTGTATTAAGAACAACAGAAAGACGTGTCTATAAGACGCACTTCTAAAAATATGTTAAAAAAAAAACTGACAAATGAAGCAGTGAATAGACCTAAACATCGTGAATTATGTAGTTGTAAAAACGGTCCGCCATTCAAGGGTGAAAGAGAGTTAAATGGGGGAAACGTTATCATCTTTTATTTCACCATAGTAAACGAAAATGCGTGCAAGAAACGAGGTTGTGCAACGAAAGAGGTAACCAATCATAGTGATTTGTAGCCGCTACAAGCCCTACCCCGAGTTCCAGAACTTCTACACTCCGCGACAAAAATATAGCACATTATCAAATTTTGTTAATTCTCGCATATACAATCGAACAACAACAGTTCCCTTATTATATATAACTGTTCAGTTAGCAATAGGTTGTATCTGTTCAGAGTAAACACTCGTTTTCTGTTTATAGGTTGAACGTTAAGTCGAAAACGTAAACAGTAGTGCTGACAGTTGCGTCAAAATGATAGCACAAAGTCAAAATTGTGTACTTTCAGTCAGCGTCAAGACGCCAATCTGTTCAAATCGGCAAGTAGTTAAGATTGTTCGTGTTCCAGTGATAAAATATTGTGAATTTTTCAACAATGGCTCCCGGTAAAAGATCAACTGGTCTTGAAATATTAACAATACACAATTTACGTAAAGAAAATTGTTCTATCCGTATAATTGCGAAACTGTTGAATCGTAGTCGCAAGGATATTTACAATTGATTAAAAAATGTAGACGAGTATGGGAAAAGAAAGAGCACAGGTCGTCCTAGAGTGACAACTTATCGTCAGTGGCGTGCAATTTTAACAACTGCATCAAATTCTGCTGCTACTGCAAGAGAGATTGCAACAGAAGCTGAAGTAACTACCAAAATACGTAATGTACAACGTATTATACAAGAGTGTAAATACATAAAACGCCAAGAATTAATGCGTAAACTATCGCTAACAAAGCAACATAAAGAAGCACGTTTACAATTTGTTGAGAAGTATATTCATTGGAAGAAAAAATGGCAAAAAATTATCTTTACTGATGAGAAGAGATTTACGTTAGATGGACCGGATGGGTACCGATGTTATTTCCACGATTTGCGTAAAGAACAACAAATTTTATGTAGTCGACAGTACGGTGGTGGTGGAGTAATGGCGTGGGCGGGAATTGGGTACTATGGACACACTGAAATTAAGTTTATAAGTGGTAAAATGAATAGTACAAAATATATTGATTTAGTCGACGAGCAATTAAAGAGACATGCTGTAAAAATTGCGGGCACAAACTTTATTTATCAGCAAGATAATGCAAGTGTTCATACAGCCAAGATTGTAAAAGAACATTTTACACGGGAAAATATGAAAATTTTGGAATGGCCAGCCAGGTCTCCAGATTTAAATATTATAGAAAATTGCTGGGCCCAATTAGCCAGATCAGTATATGCCGGTGGAAGACAATTTCGAGCCCTTGACGAATTAAAAACCTGCATTGAACGAAACTGGGCAGTGTTAAGCAGGAGATTTGTTAAAAAACTATATAAATCTATGCCAGAACGTTTAGTAGCAGTAATACAAACAAAAGGCAGAGTTACGAAATATTAAAACACTATTTTTTTTATACATATTCTTATATTTTAGTTATTTTAAGAAATTTGTGCTATCATTTTGACGGGCCGATTTTTCGTTTAGTGTTACACATTCTCCATCAAAATTGTTTCTTCGCGTAATAAATTCGTTAAAACATATTGAAGTAATTGGTTATTCTTATTACGCAGTATACAGGTCAGAAACAATGTAATATACTACTTGAGAAGCTAAATACCATTTATTTGTATAATGTGCTGAGTTGTATATAGATTTTTATTTAGATTTTAATTTAAGTGTAATGGTGAATGGTGATTGCGGCTCTCTCTCTCTCTCATGAATAGGTTAGGTTAAGATATAGGTTAAGGTTAGGATAAGTTAAGATTGTAACCCCTAGGGGAACCAATAAAGAATTGAATTGTATAATGTGCTATCTTTTTGTCGCGGAGAGTAACAGCTCGTAGTGAGAATCGCTAGAATGCAACGAACGAGGTAGCAACGAGCGAGGTTCTACCGCAGTTTTGAGGAGCGTGTGCGAGTTAAAACGAAATTTTTGATTTCTAAAATTTTCGCTGTAAAAGTGCTCGGGGTTGATACGAGTCGCTATCGCGATCGCACACCCCTGTTCGTTTCCGACGAAAAATTCAGAAAGTCAGGCTAATAAGCGGTGATTACGTTTATGGGGTTCGCCGCGTTACTCGTATGTGCACGCAATCCGAGTGCGTGTGTTGCCAAGCGAAGGCCACAAGTGCGGCGAAGTGTGGACAGCTGTCGACGGGGGCCAAGAAACTATTAACGACGTTGTCGTTATGTTCGGTACATTGTTTAATCAGTTGCATATGTACCCGCGGCTGTTGGTCGGGCTAATGCCGATTCGATATAACACTCGAACCACGTAACAGGCCGGTGCGATCAGAATTTTTATCGAAGATTATCCGTCCGATTAAGATACAACTGTTATCGAATTCCGTTCAGAATGTTCATCTTTCCTGAAATTGTTTTTATCGTTCGAACCTCCAGACGTGTTTGCAGCTCCGACGAAAAATCGCAAGCCGTTTTGTTTTTCCGACACCGGTCCGTCGTGCATGTTCACCGCGATCGTTTCCAACTGGGTCACAGGTCAAGGACGAAAGCTTTCCGTTTTTCTGCTGCCGTTTGTCCTTTCAGACCGTCCTACAATATTTCCAAAGGTCTCTCTTTCCTGTATACACATCATTTCTTAAATATAATTTTATATATTGATTTTAACACTAGAACTACCGAGTCATAAATACAACTGATGTATATTGCTTTGTGAAAATAACAAGACTTCGTCTATTCCACTCATTTCTTCGATATAATTTTATATCTTGATTTTAACACTGGAACTACCGAGTCATAAATACAACTGATGTATATTGTTTCGTGATAATAACAAGACTTCGTCTATTCCACTCATTTCTTCGATATAATTTTATATCTTGATTTTAACACTGGAACTACCGAGTCATAAATACAACTGATGTATATTGCTTCGTGATAATAACAAGACTACATCTATTCGACTCTAATATCATTTTTATTCTAACATGTGCTTCAATGAAAAATTTCATTGAAAAAATTCTGATGAAAACATCTTTATAATTTCAGTAATTGTGAAAGAGAAAATTCGGAACCAGTCATTTTGACTGGTTCGGTAGTTTTAGTGTTAAACAGAGACATGCATGTCCATACTGTGTAATTTTATTTGAACTTTTCTTTTTGAATTTTAGAACTGTCACACAATGCCGTACAAGGGATTCCAGTCGGACAGACATTTCACTTTACATTTTCCGGAAGCGACGTGTAAAAGAATTTTTATTGCGTTCGTAGACGACGAGAAACAGCGTTTACTTCTCAGATCGTTTTCTCCTACCTGCCATACTCTTATATTCGATTCGTAAACATTTGTTTGAGCATCGCTTTGCATAACATACACTCTTACGTTACGTACTCTTTTATTGCTGACGAGTAAATATTAAATCTGCCTTCAAAATTCAACTACCAGTGATTTCTTTCTTATGGAACGTTTGCCGACATATACGTGATACCTTTCTGATTGAAATGATAACGAGCACGACACAGTTTGGATCATATTTATTTAACACTAGAACTACCGAACCAGTCAAAATGACTGGTTCCTAATTTTTTCTTTCACGATTACTGAAATTATAAAAATGTTTTCATGAGAATTTTTTTTAATGAACTTTTTCATAGAAGCACATTTTAAAATAAAAATGGTATTAGGTTTGAATAGATCTAGTCTTGTCATTGTTACAAAGCAATATTCCTCAGTTGTATTTATTACTCGGTAGTTCTAGTGTTAATTCACGTTGTCATAGAACGTACACGTGAACAGACAAGCAATCCATTTACAATACGATTGTACAAATCAATATAGATTCAATTAAAAAATGTAGCTAGGTAACACTCGTGTGCCACTGATGAGTTCGGATAATCGAGGTTCTACTGTATCGTGAATTACACAGGTAAATATAACCCAAATTGTGTCGTATCTTTTTGATCAGAAAAATGTCACAGTTACGATGGTAACAATTTCATAGAAAAATGTTAAAGACAACAGTGTTCTCATTGGGTAATTGTTTATCATTTCGGACCGTTCACGAGCTTTCCTCGCGAGCGAATGTTCGTGAAGTAGGAATTTCGAGATCGATGATCTCAGCTATCCATGCAATCCTTGTAATGTAAAGGTACCAGTAGTTGACCATGTATCGATAGTCGACCAGTTTTTAGAAAAACTTAAAGAATAAGATTTTTATAAGTTTTGCACTTTTGATGAAAGTGAACCTCAGATGCCATGATATCTGCTGGTTGAATTTTGGAACAATTACATTTGAATTGAAGTATGCATAGTAACAACAGATGTCTAAATTCATTGTGGTAAGTAAGGTAAAGGCATCAGTAGTTGACCATGTACCAGTAGTTGACCATTTATAGAGAAACATAAAAAATAAAGTTTTTATAAGCTGTGTACTTTTGATGAAAGTGAACCTCGGATGTCATGCCGTCTGTTGTTTAAATTTCAAAACAACAAGAACATTTCAAACCTTGTTTTTTATTTTTTTCTATAAAATGGTCAATTACTACATGGTCAACTATTACATGGTCAACTACTACATGGTCAACTACTGGTGCCTTTACCTTAATATGCCGTTACATTTCTATTTCCTTAATGTTTCTGTTAAGAACAGCTTTACGGTTCAGGTAAAAAAATCCATACGTTGTGAATTTTTCGCGATTAAATTATTTACTTTTTACATTTTCACAGCGCTTTATAAGTGACAAATGCATCGTTTTTGTCAATTACTAGGTTTTTCATTTTTACGAGTGGTCAACTTCTGAAGCAATTACTGAATTTTTAAATATGTTTTTTAAATTTGTACAAGTAAACTTAAAAAAAAAGTGGTGTTGCTACATAAAATCTAGACAACTTGAAGAGTGTCTTCAGGCATCGACTCTCACTGTTCGATGACAGAGCAAGCCGTTATTATTGTTCGCGTGGACGACTTCTCTTAACTGATCAACTACTGCTATCTTTACCTTAAGGGGTTATATACAGTTAGGAGGCCCAAAAAAAGCAATTTTTTAAGAATTTTTCCTGACAAGACCTTTACATCTATTAATGTAAAAATTTGTACACATATTATGGTAACTTTTAACTGTATTTTAACATTTTTTAATTGTGAAAATAATAATTTTGAAATCTGCTATAGCTGATCTCCTGGAGCTCCTCTAAAAAAAGGCGCTTTGCGGCGACCGCTATATCTCTGGACTGGATCATCAAAAATCAAAATACCAAACTGATTTCGTTAAAGAAATGTATAATCTAGCACTTAATCGAAGGAATAAGCAAAATAAAATTTTGTGACAAAATGGCGGCTTTTCAAAGAAAAAAATCGATTTTTCACAAAAATTTTGGCCTTAAATTGTTTATAAAAGAAAATATATTCATCGGAGAGAAAAAAGCTTCGATTAATTACTAAAAAATATACTTAAGAAGCTTGTGTTAAAATTTGAGAGTGATCGGTTCAGCCGTTTCCGAGAAATCTTGGTCACCGACTTTGAAAACACAGTTTCGAGAAAAACGCGTCGAAAGATCGCGTTGAAATGCTCTGACGCTCTCAAACGCTCTGACACGTCTTTACAAATATGCGTGCAACTTCGAAAATAATTGCCGGATCGACTTGAAATTTTTTGTGCGTATACATAAATATATGTACATTACGAAAATGAAATTAAAAAAAAAAATCGATTTTTTGAAAATTCTAACTGTATACAGTAAGAAGCAAAACTGAACACACATACGACTTTTTAACAAAAATAATTTTTTATTCAATATTTGCATTTTTATTCAATATTTATTCAATATTTGCATGTTTGCACTTTCAAAACAAACTTAACATTTATGATATTATTATTATTTCGCTTTACACAATTGTCTTTTCGTGTAGTCGGTTTTGCACCGCAACTAATTTTGAGTAAACAATTTCAGATTTTCGTACACTTAATATCTCGTCCATGAACCTTTAACCTTGATAATTGCCTGAATACGTTTAGGCATACTTAATACTACATTTTCGCAATATTCTGGTGTAATAGAATACCACTGATCCTGCACTCTTTGCCACGAATCAGTTATCGTTGATGGGGGAGCACTATAGTTATTCTGTAACTTCATTTTTAAGTATACCCAGACATTTTCAATCGGGTTTATGTCTGGACTTTGAGCAGGCCATTCCATGGTTTGAAATGGTTGAGTTTGAAGCCAATTCTTTACGCTCTTCGCACAATGCCCAGGAGCGTTGTCATGTTGGAATACGACATCACACTCTTGTAGCGACATGTTTTCAATTGTTTCCAGTAAATTTTTTTCTAAAATATCCTTATACTTATACTGGTTCACCATACCTTCTATTCGATGTAGTGAACCTACACCGTACGCCGTAATGCACCCCCACACCATAAGTGAACCACCACCAAATTTTATTGTTTGCTTCACATGACGCGGTAAAAAAGGTTCGCCTTGCTTCTTCCAACACCAAGAACGTCCATCCGATGAAATTCGATTGATTTTAGATTTGTCGAAAAAAATTACTTTTTTCCATTGCTCTATATTCCAGCTTAAATATTTTCTTGCAAAACTCAGACGGGCCCTGACATTCTTTTTTGATAGGACAGGTTTTTTTTTCTTCTCAATTGCTGTAAAATTGGCTTCTTTTAATGCCCTTCGAGCCGTCCTCTTACTAATTTTCTTTCCAACATCGCTTTCTAATAAATTTGCAGCCATTGATACCGTCGTTGCAATTTCTGAAGTAATGTATTTCGTCAATCTTCTCTTCTCCTGACAAGATAATAATTTTGGACGACCTCCAAAAGCTACAGGGACTTTACTACAGTATTTTTTCCGTATCTTGTGTACAACTCCCTGACTGACGACAAATTTTCTAGCAATTACTCACGTTGATAAACTCGATTTTAATTGGAAAATGATATTCTTCATATCTTTAGATAATGGCTTCATGATGTTATATTATTGCTTGTTAACGCATGAACATCGATAAACTAATAACGACTGCTCTCCTGGTCGTGGCATTGACCGTGATGGACTACCAAGTTGTTTACAAAATCTGTGTTTACAGTTCCTAATCCCGAGAATCTTAGTGCGGTGCAAAACCGACTACACGAAAAAAATTGTATGAAGCAAAATAATAATAATATCGCAAATATTAAATTTGTTTTGAAAAGCCAGAAGATTGTAGATGATACTAAGTTTTTTGTTTCTTTTGTATTCTACATGCAAATATTTAATAAAAAAATTATTTTTCTTAAAATGTCGTATGTGTGTTCAGTTTTGCTCCTTACTGTATTTAACACTAGAACTACCAGATAAGTCAAAATGACTTGCTCCTAATTTTTTCTTTTAGAAATAACGAAATTGTGAATATGCTTTAATGGGAAAATTTTTTAATAAACTTCTCTATCGAAGTAGATATTTAAACAAAACTAATACGAAATCTAAACAACTGCAATTTTGTTGTTGTTATAAGGCAAACAATAAAATTTAGTGGTGGTTCACTTATGGTGTGGGGGTGCATTACGGCGTACGGTGTAGGTTCACTACATCGAATAGAAGGTATGGTGAACCAGAATAAGTATAAGGATATTTTAGAAAAAAAATTCACTGGAAACAATTGAAAATATGCCGGTACCATAGTGTGATGTCGTATTCCAACATGACAACGCTCCTGGGCATTGTGCGAACAGCGTAAAGAATTGGCTGTAAACTCAACCATTTCAAACCATGGAATAGCCTGTTCAAAGTCCAGACATAAACCCGATTGAAAATGTCTGGGTATACTTAAAAATGAAGTTACAGAATAACTATAGTGCTCCTCCAACAACGATAACTGATTCGTGGCAAAGAGTGCAGGATCAGTGGTATTCTATTACACCAGAATATTGCGAAAATGTAGTATTAAGTATGCCTAAACGTATTCAGACAATTATCAAGCTCTTAAAGGTTCATGAACGAAATATTAAGTGTACGAAAATCTGAAATGTTTACTCAAAATTAGTTGCGGTGCAAAACCGACTATATGAAAAGAATTGTATGAAGCGAAATAATAATAATATCGCAAATATTAAATTTGTTTTGAAAAGCCAGAAGATTGTAGATGATACTAAGTTTTTTGTTTCTTTTGTATTCTACATGCAAATATTTAATAAAAAATTATTTTTCTTAAAATGTCGTATGTGTGTTCAGTTTTGCTCCTTACTGTATAAACCCTTAAATCCATAGTGATTCGTCTTGACAAGTTCCAACAGCTGGGTAGAGCGACGACTGCTAATAAAATTGCAGTCGTCTCGTCGACTTCAATTGGTCCGTCCCGTTCGAGCTACCTGAGGAGCTGAGTGTGTCGCGAACTGCGAGACACAGCACGCCGCGTATCGATACACGGTATCGACGAGGTTGGCTCTCTGGCTTGTTACTGAATTTGCACGTTCGCCGATATCGAACGGTAACTCGATTGCACCGGTTCTCTTCAACAGGCACGGTGTGTCGGGCCAATATTAAATTGTGAGCGACTCGGGTCTGCGGTAAAAATCGAGCACAATTTCGTGGAATTTCATCGGAATCGACACGAGAATCTCCGACAGCCCGTTGGCCTGGTCCCGTCGCAGAGAAATTGCATCCATTAGCAAATTACTCTTACCTATTTTAGCTATCCTTCGGTCGTGACGCGGATCGAAGGGCCAGCAACGCGAAAGGGAGTGATCGTTATCTATATTGGCCAAGGTAAGAATCATGCTGCCGACGTCTTACGGCAGCAGGACCAATGGGAATACATGTGCCGTCGATGTAATAAGCCTTGTCCTCCATTGTTCCGGATTTACCACGATAGTTTTTACTTGCAAACGGCTCGAGAAGAGGATTTTCGAAAATGGCTACGATTTTATTCGAAAATTTCTGATTCTCGAGAAATTAACGCTAGAACTACCGAACCAGTCAAAATGACTGGTTTCTAATTTTTTCTTTCGCAATGAATGAAATTATAAAAATTTTTCAGTCAGAATTTTTTGAATGAACTTTTTCGTTGAAGCACATGTTAGAATAAAAATGGTATTAGGTTTGAATAAATGTAGTCTTGTCATTATCACAAAGCAATATTCATCAGCTGTATTTATTACTCGGTAGTTCTAGTGTTAACGATATTTAATCTGTAGTAAAAAAAAACAAAAAAACAAAGGTACAGCAATAAACTTGACATTATTTCGAAGCTCGAAGATCTTACTTTCGCTCGTAATTATTCATTTTCCTCTGAAAGATTTTTACATGATGTACACTGGCTCACGAAAGTGTTCGAACGCCCTTTAAAACAGTATAACTTTTTTTAAATTGCACCAAACGACCTGACTTCTTTGAGCAATTAGAAGAAATGGGTTACCAAATGACTCAAAAATGATTTTAAAAAGATTTCAATTCAAGCTCGGAATTATAAAAGCAAATAAAAAAGGCATTTTCCAAAATTTTTTTATTTCAGCCTGTAATGAAAATTTAAAATATGCGTTTCGTAGATCTGTGTTAGTTACACACGTACTGAAAATTTCATTGAAATCGGCTGACGCAGATAAAAATGGCACGTATCGAAATATGTTAGAATAAGATTTTAAGCAGAAGCTGACTTAAAGTCGTGAAAATCTACGCTTTTTACCATTTTTAACTATTTGTAGCTCGTGTGTATATTAATCGATTTCAATGAAACTTTCAGCAGGTATATAACTAACATATATCTACAAAACGCATATTTTAAATTTTCACTACATGTTCAAATAAAAAAGTTGTGAAAAGTGCCATTTTTATTTTCTCATGTAATTCTTACCAATTGCAATTTTTTCAAAATCTTTTTTGCACATCATTTGGAAAACCAATTCTTCTAACTCCTAAAAAAAGTCAGGTCGTTTGATCCAATTAAAAAAAAGTTATACTGATTTAAAGGCCGTTCGAATACTTTCGAGAGCCTGTATAAATCGAAAACTCTGTGAAAACATTAAAATTTTTGTCTCAAAAGTTGATGTACGAGTTTTTGTTCACTGTTTTATGAAAAAAAATATGGGGATCAAGCTCGGTGGTGTAAAGCTCTTAAGGGGTACCTTAAGGGACGACTTTGATCTTCAAGCCTACGTTTCAATTAACATTGCTTTGTTCTTTAAACAGTAGCAACAGTTCTAAACACGTGTTCCGTAGTATACAGTCTGATAATAACTCCATAATCGATATGACGATAAGCCAGTATTAACAGAAATACCTACCGTTCCTTCAAATTACTCTCGTGATTAGTTTCAAGCTACCGGCGTGCTTCTTCGCACAAAGAGTAAATTGTTCAATTATGATTCCCGATAGTTTCGTAAATGCTAGCGACGAGCATAGCTGCACGGCCTTTAGGCGACACCACCTCCAGACATTATCATTGCAATTAGGTTTCAAAGTGGACCGAGCGTGCAACTCTGTTCAGGCAACAAATTCATTAACCATGGAGCTCATTAACTAATGATCCCCTGACGTTTACAGTTGCCCACGCTAACGGACTTTCCGCGGGGGAGATGTTAACAAACTGACGTGAAACAAAGTTCTGGTTTTTGTTCCGAGTATAAAAAAGGGTAGAATTAAAAATCTCTGAAAAGCCGATGCTGGACTATCGTTTAAACTAGAACAAAAAGGAAAACAGAGGTTTCGTTGATTGGAGTTTCGCTCGGCGAAAGCTTTCCTTTCAACGAATCCGGCACGGTCGATTAAACGCGAGCATTTCAAACCTCTGAAACGAATGTCATCGCATTAATACGCGACTTTTAAGTAATATTTGACGTGCACCGTTATCAATATTCGACTCACAAATGCCATCATTAAGCGACTAGGTGCTACACGATTGAACGTTAGTAGCAAGTGCTAGACTTCTTTGGAAGGTAAAAAATTCTTAGACTAGGGAATCCAGGCTCTTCGAACAAAAGAAATCAAAAAGACCCAAAGCAACAATCAGAGAATGTAATTGGGGCATACACGAATTATGGGTAATTTCTTTCTGGCAGTGAAATACTAAACAAATTACCTACAATGCATCGTAAAAAGAGAATTAGATTTAAGATTGCATTTATTCCGATTTCCCACAATTTTTTTGTGCTAAAACGAAGAAATTCATTCGAGAGATTTCCATGGTATAATTCTTATAATTTAAACAATTGTAAGAGAAGAGATCGGAAACAATTTTGACCCGTTCAGTGGTTCCGGTGTCAAGTGACAGTACAATTTTTGCACGCAATTTGTTATGCGTTGTTCCACGCGAATTCTGTTCTAGCGACAGAACTGCTAGCGTGATAGAATGACAAACGATGACCGAGTATCGTGCGAGGAATGCGTAACAGCCGGTACATTTTTCTCATTACAATATTGAATGTTTATGCAGCAATTCATGCTGCGTAAGCTACAATGCAAACACGGTTCGAACGGTGTTCGAGTGACTATTGTTGTGCAACCGAATCGTGGAAACTGTCCTATCACTCGAAGAATCCGCGATTACAATTTCTAGCATTTACCAGGCAAATTCCGCGAACGCGCGCCATTCCCGGGCAATTACGCAAGGACGAACTTGTTGCGCGACGAGAGAGAATTCTGTGCTGCTCCCGCGTTCCAATTTGTCTGCGCGAGACAATGCGGAAACCGGCGAGCACGCGCGACATCCACGTCTTATCACTTATGCGATTCTATCCTCTCAGACCAGATCCCCAGACCGCGGATTCCGCGTCTAGTGACGTAGAGATATACCAACAGGACGAAAAGCGATCTTTTGACGCGGTGACGGCGCGTGTCTCACAAGATCAGACGCGGTCTGAAGCCTCTGACACAGGAAATCACAGTGACTGATCAAATTATTAGAGCCACTTGCATAATCTCACGAGGTTACATCCAAACAATTTTTGTATGAAAGTCTAAACACATTGAATTTTTATTATTTTCATAGAGTACCTTTGTGAAGTATTAAATTGCAAATATAATATTGGAACCAGTTGCATAATTCGACGAGGTTACATTCCAACAATTTTTGTATGAAAGTCTAACTACATTGAATTTATTTTATAGAGTACCTACTTTGTGATGTATTAAATTGCAAATATAATATTGGAACCAGTTGCAAAAATTGACGAGGTTACACCCAAACAATTTTTGTACGGACGTCTAACTACATTGAATTTTTATTATTTTTATAGAGTACCTACTTTGTGATGTATTAAATTGCAAATATAATATTGGAACCAGTTGCAAAAATTGACCAGGTTACATTCCAACAATTTTTGTATGAAAGTCTAACTACATTGAAATTTTATTATTTTTATAGAGTACCTTTGTGAAGTATTACATTGGAAATATAATATTGGAACCAGTTGCAAAAATTGACGAGGTTACATTCCAACAATTTTTGTATGAAAGTCTAACTTCATTGAATTTTTATTATTCTTATAGAGTACCTACTTTGTGATGTATTAAATTGCAAATATAATATTGGAACCAGTTGCATAATTTGACGAGGTTACATCCCAACAATTTTTGTATGAAAGTCTAACTACATTGAAATTTTATTATTTTTATAAGGTACCTACTTTGTGATGTATTAAATTGCAAATATACTATTGGAACCAGTTGCAAAAATTGACGAGGTTACATTCCAACAATTTTTGTATGAAAGTCTAACTACATTGAAATTTTATTATTTTTATAGAGTACCTTTGTGAAGTATTACATTGGAAATATAATATTGGAACCAGTTGCAAAAATTGACGAGGTTACATTCCAACAATTTTTGTATGAAAGTCTAACTTCATTGAATTTTTATTATTCTTATAGAGTACCTTTGTGAAGTATTACATTGAAAATATAATATTGGAACCAGTTGCAAAAATTGACGAGGTTACATCCAAACAATTTTTGTACGAACGTCTAACTACATTGAATTTTTATTATTTTTATAAGGTACCTACTTTGTGATGTATTAAATTGCAAATATACTATTGGAACCAGTTGCAAAAATTGACGAGGTTACATTCCAACAATTTTTGTATGAAAGTCTAACTACATTGAATTTTTATTATTTTTATACAGTACGTACTTTGTGATGTATTACATTGAAAATATAATATTGGAACCAGTTGCATAATTTTACGAGGTTACATCCAAACAATTTTTGTACGAACGTCTAACTACATTGAATTTTTATTATTTTTATAGAGTACCTACTTTGTGAAGTATTACATTGAAAATATAATATTGGAACCAGTTGCAAAAATTGACGAGGTTACATTCCAACAATTTTTGTATGAAAGTCTAACTGCATTGAATTTTTATTATTCTTATAGAGTACCTTTGTGAAGTATTACATTGAAAATATAATATTGGAACCAGTTGCATAATTTGACGTGGTTACATTCCAACAATTTTTGTATGAAAGTCTAACTACATCGAATTTTGATTATTTTTATAGGGTACCCACTTGGTGAGGTATTAAATTGAAAATATAATATTAGAGGCACTTGCAAAGATTGACAACTTTACATTGAAATAATACATTTTTATATGAATGCGAAGTTTATGTGAAGTATTAAAGTGGAAATATAATACCACAACAAGTTGCACAAACTACACTGAAGCAGATAATGTTTATACAACAGTCTACCTAAATTGAGTTCTTGTTATTTTTATAAAGTATTATTATTACACCTTAAGAAGTATCGATGCCAAAAATTAATAGGAGAAATAGGAGAATTACTAACAGATTGGGTAAGTTATTAGGGAATTAATTATAAATTGACGAACTCTTAATGAACTGTTAGTCGTTTAACGAATTTGCTAGTAGGAGTGTGTGTTTTATCATGCAAGTTGCCCTTGGTGTTTGCGCGGCATTCGCAAACGATGATGTAGCAGATGGCGTTCCTCTTTCGAACACGTTAGGAGGTTTCTAATCCTCGTTGCATTCGTGCGCTTCTTCGCGTTCGGAGGAGACCTTGATTCTAAATATTTCTAGCTCGCATCTGTGCGTTTAGTTACACTGTTATGCCCGATCATAGCTCAGACTCCACATTTCACCTTCGAACGGAACAATAAGTATTGAAGCGATGAGTGTTGAGTGTTTCTCGATGACTATAAATAGTCCGCATTCGTGCTTGCTGGCCGAGTTTCCGACCAGCAAAAACGAGTGGGAAGAATTAATTCGCTTAAAATCCTGCAAACAACAAACTGATGCAGTTTTGATCGAGAATCTGCATTCTCTCACAATTCCGACTACAGCAATCGTTACGCTGTAAGTCGAAAAATGTAGAATTAAATGTTTTCGAATGGGGCATTGTTTTCGAGAAAATCGAGTTTCAGGATCCGTCAAATTCGCGCGCATTTCTAAGTAGAATCGGTAGGTCATGAACAGACAGGTCGGACGATTCCTGTTCAGAGTTACACTACCGGCCATAAGTGTTTACCCACCTTCAAATTTCGTTACTATTCAAATAATAGGTATTTTATTGTTATGAAAATGTCCGTAGCATTAAATCCTAATTATAAGGCTAATAAAAAACATCCAAAATATTCTGTACATACACAATCAGGTACTGTAAATGAGTTTACAGCTTTTTATGAAAATCGACAATTTTGGAGTTCAGGTAAAGAAACCCATTTTTCTGAAATTTGTATAACGGTCAGTAAGGAATATGAACGCAGGTAATACAGGTATCTTAGTCTTCTCAAATTTCATACTGCATTTCATACTGCATTAAGCTTTCATACAGTAAACAGTTGATTTTCACGTGCCTAAAGAATTTTGCGAAAATTTCAAATAATGTCAGGGAGAAAAGAATTATCGATTGAAACGCGCGCTCTAATAGTGTCCCATCATAGCATCGGAAAAAGTAACAGATAAATAGCAAAGTTATTGAAGCTGAACCGTAGAACCGTGGACTACAATGTTAAAAAATATGTGGGTGGATAAACACTTATGGCCGGTAGTGTATTTCTTAAAATAAAATCACCTCCTTTTCGTTTGTACAAGATGGAGGGAAGATGAGTATGCACGACAGAGACGAAACGCGTCACGTGACTAAGCGCAGTAGAAGGGGAAGTTAGAGGGGGGGGGCACAAGACTTGTTCTGGCGACACGTGGTTGTGCCACCCACCAATCACCTTGTAGAACTAATGAACTTTTTCCAACCGATAAAGTTCACCGAACAGTGTCCACGAAGCTTCGATAACGTCAAACAAACAAAAAAAATGATGTGGCCGGATATTATGAAATATTATGAAAAAGTTAGTTTCAAGAATACGTGTTACGGAAAGTGTAAAGTTTGTGTAAAGATTAATAACTAAGGTAAAGGCACCGATAGTTGACAATGTAACAGTAGTTGACCATTTTATAGGAAAACATAAAAAAATAAGGTTTTTATAAGTGCACTTTTGATGAAAGTGAACCTCGGATGCCATGCCGTCTGTTGTTTAAATTTCAAAACAATACGAACATTTCAAACCTTATTTTATGTTTCTCTATAAAATGGTCAACTACTGGTGCCTTTACCTTAATGTACGATTTTAACACTAGGTTTACGGGGAACTAAATGTGCCTAATCTACATTACTTTATAAAAATAACAAAAATGTATGTATCCAAATTTATAGCCGTTTCTTTTACAATATACAGGGTCATCCGTTTTTAAACGGTCAAACGTCAACCAGCTATAGAGGACCCCAAATGAAACAACTTTCACCCCTAACACTTTTTTTGATTCGGTCTTGATTTTTAGATAATTCCAAAAACCCGTCATTTTTTGTGTTCACTTAAGATTAAATATATTAGGACTACAATTATGTATCTTGATGATTTTTCCTTTGTTTGGTTTAAAATAAATAGGGGCTTTTTTTTTATTAAGTCAACTTTTTTGTATGACCTTCGGATCTTGGTTTTTTTTACATGGGGCACGCCGTGGAGACTGAATGAAATAACTTCGAAAAATTCGGATTCATGCATAATAAATTGCTTGATTCAAGACAAAAATGAACACAAAATTATTGGAAAAATTTCAAAATTTTTACAGCAATACCTAAATATTCAAGGAATGTAACGGGACTCAAGTTTTAAGAATGATTTTAAATACATCTTTCGGGTACGTATTGTTTAAAATATTTTCAAGAAATCAAGGCCGAATCAAAAAAAGTGTTAGGGGTGAAAGTTGTTCCATTTGGGGCCCTCTATAGCTGGTTGACGTTTGGCCGTTTAAAAACGGATGACCCTGTATACCCAAAGAAACCAATTTGTTGAATAATATCTTCTTCATGCATCCTTACAATTTCGATAATTGTGAATTAAGAGGTACCAAAACCCGTCATTTTGACGGGTCCCGTAAATCTAGTGTTAAATCAAAATTAAATTGTTTAAAATCGTACGCTATTTTCAGCAAAGACCGTGCATCAGGTTGTCGGAACGAAACGCCTATGTTTCATCGTTGGAAACTATTCAACAGGTGTCCGCGGCATCTCGAATGGATAAGTTGGATTGAAGTGTTGCCAGAAGTGCTTGCTGTTTCGAAATCATTCAACGAGCCTGGTAATAATGAAAACTGCAGTATTTCGGGGTAAAGACTACATTGTTTCGACCGCCTCTTCTAATTCTTTTTTACCGTCCGTTCGGTTCGATTCGCGCCGATTGTAACCTACAAAAACCGTTCGGCTCGTTTATAATCGCTCCGGGTCAACAGCATCGCTACGTATCCGCGATATAGTTGAGCGGACACGAAAGCACAACACACGAGAGAAAATTAAAACTTACAAACCAAGAATAGAGAACGTTAATAATAAACATGTTACGTGTACGAAGACGCTTATCTGTTGGCCCTCGTTCTATTTTCATTTCTTCGCGCAAGGTTGGAGGAGACGCGAGCTTCGCCCGATGCGATTGGACAATAAAACAAGAGTTGAACTTGATAACGGTTATCTGAAGGCGAACGGCAGTTTTGGAGAAATTTCGATGGCGGCTGTGCTGGCACCGGTTTTCGCGAGGCATCTCGGAAATTCAATCAATTGCGGTCGAATCTAATTTTTCATTATCCCGGACTCTTCTCGAGTTAACACTAGAACTACCAAGCAGTAAATTTCAACTGGCATACATTGTCTTATAACAACGACAAAATTGAAGTTGTTTAGATTTCGTACCGGTTTTGTTTAGATATCTACTTCGATAGAGAAGTTCATAAAAAATTTTCTCATAAAAACATATATATATATATATATATATATATATATATATATATATATATATATATATTTACAATTTCCTTATTTCTAGAAGAAAAAATTAGGAGCTAGTCATTGTGACCTATCCGGTGGTTCTAGTGTTAAGAAAGAGTAGTAAAGAAATATAATCAAATAACGATCACATTTCTCTAAGAAGACAAAGGAAATAACAAAGAATAATTAGGAAAAGTTTTCTATGGATTCTCCGGAACGCTTCTAAAAGTTGAGAAATGCTAGCAGAGAATTATATAATCAAGAAATGAGAACTTCTGTAAGGATCCTCTTCGAACGATTCTCCGGAACTAATTTTCAAGTTGAAAAAGGGTGAAGAATAATAATCAATCAATGAGAAATCTTCTAAGGATTCTCCAGTATTCGTTTAAAAATTAAGAAATATAATGAAGAATAATACAATCGAATAATAAGAAATTTGGACTTCTTCTTTAACCCTAAGTAACTCATGCGCTGAAGAGACAACGAGCGAAAATCATTGGAACCGAAGAGCAGAAGCTGAAGATGCAAATATTTATGTTTTGTGCTCTTTTTGGATGAAATTTACGTTTTCCTCCTTCATTTATGAACCAATATTAACACTTTGACAGCCACACTAGAAACCTGAAAAATTCCATGAAATCAAAGTAAGTTGTTTAATGAAATAAAAATTAAATGTAGGATACTGAGTAGTCCTCCAACTTTCTTGAATTTTACGGATTCTAATCGAATTTGGTACAATGAATATATTAATGTAAAAATTCGTTTTAAAACCTGGACAAATCAACGTGTTAATATTTCAAGTCTTGTAAAAAACAATAAGAAACTTCGTACAAGAGAAGACAGTACACTGCTTAAGCAGACTGGCTAACTAACGAGTCTTCCTGTTTCGCTATTAACGCTTATTCGTCCTTATGTCGAATGGATAAACTAATTCTGAATCTGTTGATCGCTAGACCGTCGATGCGTGTACACGCAAACCTTTGTCGTGCGATTTACAAGAGCGTGCGTAGATGAAAAATGAATTTTCTCTGAAAATTTCATCGCGTCCCGTAGAAAATTTAAATCTTGTTATATTTCACTGGAGCCATTAGAATAGATGGAATATTGCAGAAAATATTGAAATATTGGAATATTGCTCACGCTAGAAATGCATGAAGCCCGTAAGTCAATCGATTACTATCGATTGCGTTAGCCTGCGGATTTAATGCATTCACGATGCAGAATACTAAAACATTTGCAATTTCCTGAAACCTTTGACAGCAGAAACGTGATCTGCGCAACTGGTCTTTTCTTCTTTTTTTTCACGACATCGTACAAGAAGCCGACATCATTATGGCTCATTAGCCGTAGTTTAGTTACATTTACGTTTTACATTGATATACACTGTGATTAGATTGCGGAACTTGTAGCACATTTATGCATATTATAACATAAATCGTGCGTTACAACTGTACTTCGCACTTTTTCTGAGCTCATTAAAACTGTTTACACGGAAACATAATTTCTATCCGACCTTGATCTGGATAACGTGAGATTCACAATGTTTGTATCTGTATTATTATCGTATGCATATTGTATTGCGTACACATTGCGTTATAAATAATCTAGTTTTCAACTATTCGACTTTCTGCCAAATGAAAAACTACTACTTGCTACAGGCAGATTTGATTACAACCTTCACGGGAATATTATATAGGGGGAAAAATTTAAAGTACGATGAAAACGATAGATTTTTCTAATAAATGTATTCTAAAGAAGATTAGACAATTTCTAATTTTCTTAACAGATGATTATTGAAATTTGACCGCTTATCAATACGGATATTCCAAAAGATTTCATAACAAATCAGAAGGAGGTAGTATATTGTGTATTGCGTACAGGACACATTAGCTGTTGTCTCTGTTTATATTTAAAAATTAAAAGTTTAATATTATTTACGTACATTAAACTACAGTTTACTCACATTTTACAAAAACAATAATAACTCTACGTTTAAACGTTCATGTAACCAAATACCCAGGCTCGCGAAAGTGTTCGAACGTCCTTTAAAACAGTACAACTTTTTTTAAATTGGACCAAAAGACCTGACATTTTTTTAGCAATTAGAAGAATTGGTTTACCGAACGACGTGCAAAAAAGAATTTGAAAAAATTGCAATTGCTAGGAATTAGAAGAGCAAATAAAAAAGGCACTTTCCCAAACTTTTTTATTTCAGCCTGTAATGAAAATTTAAAATATGCGTTTTGTAGATCTATGTTAGTTATACACACACTGAAAATTTCATCGAAATCGGTTGATGCAGATAAAAACGACACGCATCTAAAGATGTTAGAATTTGTGGATTTTAAGTGAAAAAATACGATTTTCACCACTTTTAACTATTTGGAGCTCGTGTGTACATTAGTCGATTTCGATGTAATTTTCAGCATGCGTACAACTAACATAGATCTACGAAACGCAGCATTTTAAATTTTCATTATAGGCTCAAATAAAAAAAGTTGTAAAAAGTGTCATTTTTATTATCTCATGTAATTCTTACCAATCGCAATTTTTCAAAATCTTGTTTGCACATCATATGGAAAACGAATTCTTCTAATTACTAAAAAATGTCTGGTTGTTTGATCCAATTTAAAAAAAAGTTATAGTAGTTTAAAGGGCGTTCGAATATTTTCGTGAGCCTGTGTATATTGCAACAATCGGTAGACGAACTATTAAGAAGAATTAATTAACGTACAGTGTCGCGTTACTTTCGTCTCATTAAAATTGTTAGAAGAGGAAGAAAAATATTTTCATTCGATCTCAGCTTCGCGTACAGTTGATGCAATTTTTCAAAATCTTGTTTGCACATCATATGGAAAACGAATTCTTCTAATTACTCGAAAATGTCTGGTTGTTTGATCCAATTTAAAAAAAAGTCATAGTAGTTTAAAGGGCGTTCGAATATTTTCGTGAGCCTGTGTATACTGCAACAATCGGTAGACGAACTATTAAGAAGAATTAATTAACGCACAGTGTCGCGTTACTTTCGTCTCATTAAAATTGTTAGAAGAAGAAGAAAAATATTTTCATTCGATCTCAGCTTCGCGTACAGTTGATGCAATTTTTCAAAATCTTGTTTGCACATCATATGGAAAACGAATTCTTCTAATTACTCGAAAATGTCAGGTTGTTTGATCCAATTTTAAAAAAAGTTATAGTAGTTTAAAGAGCGTTCGAATATTTTCGTGAGCCTGTGTATATTGCAACAATCGTTAGACGAACTATTAAGAAGAATTAATTAACGGACAGTGTCGCGTTACTTTCATCTCATTAAAATTGTTAGAAGAGGAAGAAAAACATTTTCATTCTATCTCAGCTTCGCGTAGTCTAGGTACGAGGATTTGTTAACACTAGAACTACCGGATGGGTCAAAATGACTTCCTCCTAATTTTTTCTTTTAGAGATATTGAAATTATAAATATGTTTCCATGAGAAAATTATTTAATAATCTTCTCTATCGAAGTAGATATTTAAAAAAAACTAATACGAAATCTAAACAAATCTTATTTTGTTGTTATTATAAAGCAATGTATGCCAGTTGCATTTAGTGGTTGGTCGTTCTAGTGTTAATAGACGCTGTCTGTCAACGATGGTGATAGCGTTCGGTCAGTGGTTACTACGGGGTCGGAGAGGACCCGACGTCAGCTAGACGGTGGTTATATAAATTAGCCGCAGCTTCAGCAAGCTCGCTGGCGAACGAATTGCTCGTTTGCCTCTGTGTAGAAGGCAGCTTCGCGACACACCTTGAAATCAAAGAGCAATATGCGAAGGCCGTTTGATCAACGAGGGGAAGTCGAAATATTAGTAGTGCCGGCTGAGACCGTCAGCGTTTTAGTCGCAGCATCAGCGAACGAATTGCAGCACGAGATCGCGTCAGCGACACTGAAATCCTTCGCGGTATCGTGAGAAACATATGATCAGAACGGTATCGTTGCCCGCGAACGAACTCGATTTTTTGATGGTTTCCGTTTCCCGAACAACCGACTTTGCCATGACATTACCTGACCCCCGGGGCTCGATTGCAGCTCGATTATGACATTTTATTCGTTGCACAGCTCTTGGAACCAGATGTCGGAAAATAATGATGAAACAGATCCGCGTAATTCTTGGCTAATTTTATCCTTTGTGGCAACGCCCGAACATTGTTACGACGTTCGGCAACACTTCAATTCGCGCTCTCAATATTTCTATGCCTCAAACTTATAAATCCTAATTATCCAAGAATATACAGATCCATAACCATTTTCTCGCACTCTGATAATAATACACCAGCGCGTAATCAAATTATTAGAGCCACGATACATTTTGCAACCATATGTAGAATTATTGTCCACAGTTCTGCTGAATATAAATTTCTAATTTTGCAAATATTAATGTTTCTCGCAAAATGGAATGTAGCCAAATATAATTTGAAAATTGTTCGAATATAATCCTGTCAATTTGTGCAAGTATCTCTATGTATTACAAAAAAAAAATATATATATATACAGTGTCCCACATAAATGGGAACACCTAAATATCTTTCGTATTTACAGTCCTATCAGAAAACTTCAGAGGACAAAGTGACACTATTGCAAGAGGCCATTTTAGTGGTGAAGGAAAAAATTTTTTATGTCGTGTTTTTTAATGAAATTTCAAGGTCACCGATGTTTTTTTAAATGGAATTGTATATTTTTTTTACGATGGCATGATAGACAATAAAAAACTGAATTTAGTGGATACCACCTTTTTAACCTTGAAATGACCTTGAGCAAGAATAATCATGTTGAAATGGATAAATATATGACTTACAAATATGCAAAAAATACTTTTATACGTGGGAAAAATTGGTATGAAAGTATTCTTTGCATATTTGTAAGTCAGTTAAATTGTTAATATTTCTTGACTGTTTTGCATTTGTTTTGCTCATTTCTCTCATAAATGCATGAAACAGCACCCGAAGTCATTGGAAAGGTGAAGTAAAAAAGTTTTCGTTCACCTTGGTCTCTAGAAATTTGTTGCAACGCTTTGCAATCGTTTCGTAAAATGAAATTATTGTCCACAGTTCTGCTGAATATAAATTTCTAATTTTGCAAATATTAATATTTCTCACAAAATGGAATGTAGCCAAATATAATTTGAAAATTGTTCGAATATAATCCTGTCAATTTGTGCAACTATCTCTATGTATTAAAAAAAATACATATATTGGTGAGCTTGCAAAACGTGGGAAAAATTGGTATAAAAGTATTCTTTGCATATTTGTAAGTCAGTTAAATTGTTAATATTTCTTGACTGTTTTGCATTTGTTTTGCTCATTTCTCTCATAAATGCATGAAACAGCACACGAAGTGATTGGAAAGGTGAAGTAAAAAAGTTTGCGTTCACCTTGGTCTCTAGAAATTTGTTGCAACGCATTGCAATCGTTTCGTAAAATGAAATTTTCACCGTAAAGTTAGATTAGTTGGGCTAGTTGGGTGGATCTTTGAAACTCTCAACATCAGGACAGGTCGTGTCGAGACTCTGAAGGCTGTCTAGAGATAGTCTCGAAAGTTTCGAGCCTCCCCCGCGGTCTCAAAATGCGTCGAGTCTTTCGAAGACTCATCGTTACGGAAGGCTGTTTCGACAACGCTGTTTGTCTTGGCAAATTTCGCAACGCTTCGGCCACGTTGTTACGAGACCACCGTCAGAGTTTGCTACAATGTGACAGACCGTCGGTGACAGTCGCAATAGCATTCGCCCGAGCCATTAATAATAAGCGCAATAACAGTGAAAATAGTAAAAAAAAATAAAAAGAACCTGTCAACCTGTTAAAATGATTCGAGTAAAAAAGAAACACCGAGCGGACAATTTTGATTTCGCAAAAATATTTCATTACTGAGACATATTTTCAGATGGCTTGAAGCTTACGAGATTATAGTAATTGGAATATGGGAAAAGAGCGCGCTTCTAGTTACTGTCATGTGATTAAAAACAAGTACTAATCATGAAAATTAATACATTGCCGTCCAATGCAAAAATTGTGCAAGTCAATATTTGTCTGTTTATTTTCATACCACGCGTCTCAAGGATTTAATCGTCGTTAAATAAAATCATGGTAATACAATTTTTGCGTGACTTGCGACAAACTTAACTCTACGCGAACGCGTTTTATCTAACTATTTTGACTTGCATCATTTTTCCTTTAACCAGCTCACGTATAAGTATATTCGTGTTAGAGATGCATTGAAAATAATATCACGATATTGCAATACCGAGAAACGCGATCAAAACAACGGCAAAAAGTTCGATCATTTTCAATGTCGTGTTTGTAGCACAAAGTTTCCGTCAACCAATAAATTACTAGCCGCTCAAATATAATTAGCCTCCGTTCTGCAAGGCAGTGCAGTTTTTTCCGATTCCTCGGATCGTCAAATTGCACGTAAATCGCTCTTAATTAATAGATGAAAACCAATAAAAACTCCGATACACCGAATGAAAAAAGTGAACGCCAATGGTATTTGAATTTGATGCCAAATCTTTCTCAAGCTTTCTCGAGCTTTCTCAAACGCTTGATGCTACCTTTTCAATTTCGAAGGCTAAACCGCGCGACGGAACAAATAGTTATAGTACACACATACAAAGCTCGAAATAAAGCTTGATATTTGTGTCTGGCTCGGCCGATCGAAGCGAAAATACGATCGGCTAATAATGCGCTGTTAAATTCCCCCTTATCTCAACCACCGATGCTCATTAGTCACCGATAAAGAACTGCGGCAATCACCGGTGATAAAAAAACATTATTTTAATCCAGGAAATGTTTTGTGCAACTCGCCGAGGAGAAACGCTCGTCGATATTCACGCCGAAATGTTTCTAAATACCCTCGGGAAAAATTATTCGATCAAACTCGAGTGCCTATCATTGTAATTATTCGTAGGTATCTACAACATGGAAAAATATGTCCATTAACGATAAAGGTAAATGCAAGGATACAACTCGTCGTACAAAAATATAAAGATAAAAATTAATATATTTTTTCAAAAGCTACCGAATCATCTCCATGGATTTAGAACATTTTTAAAATAATATCTGTCGTCACCTTATCGTTACAAGTATTAGAAAGTGTTCGAATATTCGCTTTGTCATACTACTTAAATTTCTGTATAAATCTTCACATAGACAGTTTATTATTTTACACTCGATGAAAAGGCAGACGAATTCATTTTATTAATATATTTCTCTGGAATATTCATTAACTCTTACACTATATTTATATTTAATATACGCTCCAATAATTCGTTCTGCAATCGTATCCACGACTTTGATCGAACATTTTCCGCCAGGGGGTAATAGAAACAAAATTCATTATGAATACTTACTGAGAAATAATTACGGGAGCTTGTTTATCGAAATAATTTTATCGTTGTTATTCATGAGTTCAGGCTATCTTCGTGGCATCTGTGCATAACTTACGATACAAGCTCGACGATGCTGAATTAATAAATTCATAACATCGTCAACTGATTTGAAACAATTACGTTGCAGTAACTCATGAAGCGAGGATTAAGGTGATCGAATGAGGCAATGATTCAAACGAAGATGCGTCCTTCGTCGTTTTACCTCGGTCAGTAAAATGGCCATTTTTGCTCTGCTTCGTCGATGAAATTCACAAAATTATCCAGAAGATCTCGACGGTTTTTTTTTTTTTTTAATGAAGTATTTCTTCTTTTATTACACTTGAAACCTCAATAAAGGTTTGCTTTGCTTACACGTGGACTGAACAATATAGAATACACGTGCGATGTTGCTCCCTTATGCTATGTAAAATATGTATCATTCTTATCACTTACATATAGATATGCATGTACATGATGTACAATAATTAGATATTTAGACAACTTGTCTAATGTTTATGATCCTCTTTTTCTACGTTCAGCAATGTATCGAAGAATAGTATCATCCAGCCGATATGCATATGTCCCTGGCCAGACCTGGGTTTGGGACATATACCAAATAGACAGTGTAATTGGTTCATGCTAAGATGTGCTGCTGTTAACCCTTAGCGCTCGAATGGTGACTGTGAGGCACCACTAAAAATTGTTGAATCGTTATTCAAAATATTCTTTACATTATTCAATTTGTTTGTACTGAATACATTACTGAACATTTCGGTATTGTACTAGGAAATTGCACCATTGTCCTATGTATAACATGAAAAAAAAATATATATATAATTGTGCCCATAATTATGAAAGTGGTCTAACAATAAGTCAAAATTAAAAAAAGATGAATTTATCACTTATTTCACACGACATGATTTTAAACTAAATTTATTCAATGTAAAAAAAATGAAAGAAATATATGACTTAGACCACTTCCATAATTATGGGCACATATATAGAAGGGCAATATTCTAGGTGGGAAGAAATGTTTCATATGGAGTTAAAATAGCTTCGAGTGCAAAGAGTTAAGTATCACAATAACGCTCTCAATTACAATCTAGGTAAACAGAGTGTATCTAATATACCTGGGCCCAATTAAAACAATTCTTGAAAATGGAAAAGAATTGTACGGGAAATTTTCGTGCAGTTCAACAAGCTTTATCATCCTGTAATGCGTTCTTTCGCAGAAATGTATCGTTGCAGTTGCAAAGCATAATTGCGAACATGTTTCGAATGCTCATCTATTATTTCTCTTTGCATGAATCGATGCCTCGTGCCTCTCTGAATGAAACAGCATTAGGATACAATCGTGAAAACTCCATATTTTTCAAAATATTTACCAGAGGTGAATACCTAACACGTACCGAAGGTAAATATTTTGAACAATAAATTACCATTGTGTTAACGAGGACTTGCAATTTACAACTGCACCGATGGACTTTCGTAAGAAGTTGCATCACAGGACGGTACAGCTTGTTAAACTATGAAAAACGTTTCTGCATAATTTTTCTTCTGTCTTTAATAACAACCGACTTCTACTGTGGCCCGGTTACCAGATACACCCTGTACAGGGACGTATTGTGTGGTCATAGAAGATATTTATACAGGGTGTCCCATTTTAATCAATAAATGCGATGATTTCCAGAACTATGCGTTATTTGGAAAAATATTTCACGCGCTATTTCGTTTCTAAGTGTACGCATGAAAGACGCATGCTGGTCCCATTTGTTTTTTAATGGAATTATATGATTTTTTAAAATTAAAATATCTCCCAAAGTAACAGTTTGTCGACATAAAGAAATAAATACATTTTTATTCAGAATACCGCAATGCATCGAACAACAATGCGTAAAAATTATATATGATTCCATTAAAAAAATAAAGATGACCTTCAAAACATTTTTTCAAATAACATATGGTTCTGAAGATAATCGCATTTATTGATTAACACTAGAACTACCGGATGGGTCAAAATGACTTCCTCCTAATTTTTTCTTTTAGAGATATTGAAATTATAAATATGTTTCCATGAGAAAATTTTTTAATAAACTTCTCTATCGAAGTAGATATTTAAACAAAACTAATACGAAATTTAAACAAATCTTATTTTGTTGTTATTATAAGACAATGTATGCCAGTTGCATTTTATGCTTGGTCGTTCTAGTGTTAAATACGTATTGTATGATAGAATACTACGATAAGGTTAATAATATAATTTACATACACACTCGTGTACAATACACGATCTCCATTGAAGTGTCGCAAATAAAAAGAAAACTGTAGGACAGCAGGGAAAACGTGGGGAAACAATTTGATTCGACCGTCTAAATTGAATCTGTGAGGTTAATTGGAAAGAATTCTACACCTAATAGAAACACGCCGATTCCACCCAAGCGCCGCACTTTTTAAAAGCTCTTCCGGACGAGCGTGCATGACGACTCGTGGACGTAATTTAGTCATTTTTTTTTTTTTTTTTTCGTTCGCTTCGTTAGAGCCGGTCAACCCTGGCGCGCCTAATGCGACGGGTTGCCACACGTGCAACCATTTTTCGGGGTTATTACCCTCGTGGCGCAAGTAGACACACGCGTGTCCGACGCTTCCTCGACTTGCGTGTTTTTCATGCGCAGTTTATTCCTCCGTAACCTATCGTTAACGCGCGTAATATTTTTCCTTGGAACTTGTATGTTTATCTTTTATTTATTAGATTAATAGTGCATACGCGAAAACTTCGGAAACGAAATGTCACTTGTATTGTGCACAGACATTGTAATCCATTGGCAGAACTTTTTTGTTGTTAATTATTTTATTTTTTCATGAAATTCTTCTCTATATATTTGTGACATTCTTCCGATTCAGGCGACACCAAATATGTCAGAGTTCGGATTCACACTAATCGGTGGATACTTCGGCGTTCGGATAATAGAAGACTCATAATTAGACATCGGATGTTTATGCAATTTCCATTTCAAGAAAGTGGAATGAAATAAAATTTTATTTTTAATGGGGACAGCCTTTGTAGATCCAAAGCAAATAAAAATCGTGTTAAATTCTCTCGAATTTTATATTATAGCATTTTTTTAACATTTCCATAAGCCATAAATGCATAAAGATCCGATGTCTACTCATAATATTTTACAATAAAAAATTTTCAAAAGTTTCAAAACAATTTTCGAAGAAAAATATTAGAAATATATTGGTAAATGTTTCGGGACCGATACACCTGGGAAAACATTTGAGTAACGCTCTATATGATTTTGAGAAACGATTACTTCTCACGAAGTTTACTTACATTGTACAATGTGCATATATTGGCAAATGTTTCATAAGAAAATAATTGAAAACAAAAGAGTTTTGTCAAATATCGTGCACATCTCTTTCACACATACCGAGAAAATACTATAGTTCTATATACAGTCATGGACAGAATTAAGTGGAGACAGTGTAAATTTTGAATAATCTTTAGTTTCATTTACCATGTTAGAAATAAATTAGAAATGTTTAACGTTGAACATGTTTGGAGATATCGAAAAGATATTTTCAGCACATAAAATTATAAAAAGAATGTTTTTGTTAATATTTATACGTGTTTGTTTGGATGGGTGTCCTTGAGACTGTGGACAGAATTAAGTGGACAGATAGGAAATTCTATATTAGGAGGGAAAAAATGTAAACAAACGTTGAGCTTTGGCAATGTGTGATATTACTGTCTTCAGTGGACATTAAACTTTTGACTAAGTCAGATTAAGAACGTGAATTCAATATGTCTAAGAAAAGAGAAGACTTTTGTGTTCATCTGCGAAACCTAGTTGTCTCGGAGTGTAAAAACTGTCTAAGTTATCGTAAAATAGCCGAAAAATATAAAGTTTCTAAAAATGCAGTACATAAAATTTACAAAAAGTATTTACAATATAATACTGTCGAAAATTTAATCGGTAGAGGTCGGAAACGTACCACAAATGCATACACTGATAGACGAATTGTGAGAGAAACTCAACGTAATCCATCGATAACATCACGAAATATTGTTGAAACACTAAAATTAAATATTTCTTCAAGAACTGTGAGACGAAGATTAAAAGATGAGAATTTTTAAAGAGTTGTTTAGCTAGACGCAAACCACACATTAATGAAGTGCATAAAAGAAAACGTTTAGCGTTTGCGAAAAAATATGTTAATAAGCCATTATCATTTTGGAAAAACATTATATGGAGTGACGAGAGTAAGTTTGAGTTATTAAATAAAAAAAAGAGGACACGAGTGTGGAGAAAATCGAATGAAGCTCTAAAAAAGCAGTATGTGTTACCTACTGTCAAATATGGAAGGGGATCCATAATGGTATGGGCGTGTTTTTCTTGGAGTGGAGTTGGAAATTTAGCACTCATAGATGGAATAATGACAGCAGATAAATATGTTGACATTTTAAATGAAAACCTCGAAGAGTCAACACTAAAAATGGATCTCAATGATAACTGGATGCTACAACAGGACAATGATCCTAAGCATTCTGCAAAGAAAACCAAAAAATTTTTACAAGACTGTGAGATAGAAGTTCTCGAATGGCCACCACAAAGTGCAGACCTTAATCCTATAGAAAATTTATGGAGTTTATTGGATTCAGAAATACCATTAGAAAAACGCCATAATAAAACAGTGTTTTTAAACGAATTGCAGTTAAAATTTCAACAAATTGATCCAAATTATCTCCAGAAACTTGTGGAAAGCATGCCACGACGATTAGAAGCAGTAATTAAAGCAAGAGGCTACAATACTAAATACTAATTGTTCATTTTGTGAATATTTATAAAGTGTCCACTTAATTTTGTCCACCTAAAATGTTGTGTACTTCTTCTTGTGTACTTTTATTCTAATATATTAGTTATTATAATTGATATTCCTGTTTATTTCACTACATTATTCTTTGTTAATTTAAATATTCTTAACAGTTCTGATTTATTACAATTATTTGCTAAATTATACTGACTTTTCATTAATTGATAAACCTGTCCACTTAATTTTGTCCGCGACTGTATGTAAGAGATGTTTCATTTCATTACTCGAGACTTCATGAATTAATTACTGACAAAATAAAGCACTATAACTCCGTGTGGAATTTTCGAATGTATGCACTGACAAGTTGAAGGTAGGTAGCGGATGTTCGTGCAAGTTATAAAGTTTTATGTCCTGGCGGACATAGCCTACAGACAACAGCTCCGGTAGATAAAAACAATCTAAAGTTGTCTCTGTCAAACTTTGTGGTTAAGTGCTTTTTGATTATTTTTACCAACTATTACATGCTTGAAAATCTAATTCACGATTTGAATTTTACTATTTTTAATGTTTTCGACAATCTGCAATGTACGTTGTGTATTTTTTACTTTCAATACAATTTAATATTAATCCTTTGCGCTCGATGTAATTTAAAAGGACAACGCACTCTCTTAAAAAGAAAAACAGTGAAAACAAATAGTAGAAGTTTATGTTTAGAAAAATACAGAATTACCCCTAACTTCTAATCACATATTACATGATACAATAGTCGTCGATTCCCCTGGAAGTGGGTTACAGAGATTTTATCGACACTGTTTTGACCGACAGAAATACATCGATTTCAAGATTAACCGATACCAGTATTAATTGACAACAGCATTCAATGTTGTAGTCTATTTTCTGAACAAAGAGATCCGATATAATCACCTGTCATAACTAAACTACGAATTTATATGCGAAGTAAAATTCATTTCTATTCTTAATAATTCTTAATAATTGTAATAAGGTGGCATAAGAATTTGCATTTCATCTGGTGGGGGATATATACTTTCCCTCCAAAAAAACAAGTGTATTACGATTTTTACAGGATTGTTAAAAAGGAAAAATGCAGAAATACAATACGACAGAAAACTGAAAATTCGGAATTTCTTTCGGTATGGAACAAAATTTACTTATATCAATTGCAACTACTTAAAGTTGTAACCACTGGTCCATTAAATTCCTCATATAGAAATTTAGAAGCACAGTAACTATGGCCAATTAAAATTAAATTACTGACCCATCGTAATGAACGATCGCTCAGTTACGAAACTGAAAAGCGAGCGTGTTAGGCAAACCGTAAGGCCTGGTTCTTATCACGAACGTTATAAGAAGCATATCAGATCTATAACAATGGCTACTAAGCGAACGTACAAGATAGGTAGCATATAGTGGGGGACATTATAAGTGGGAGGTCTCATGCGGCTAATTGATTGCCCCGTTAACTGTGTGCATACCGATGCTTGCATACGTTATCAGGATCGAGGCTCTGCTGTGGAGCACAGGTTAACGGGTTGATTCTCGTATCACAGATTTAAACATTCGTTTCTGCGCTTACACACTGTCGCGGGAAAATATACCCTTGAACCAAACTACGTATCAGATACACCATTCAGCAGCTAATGAAAAATTATGAAAATACTTTGCATACAATTTGCTTCAGGTAAACGCGATAGAGAAAATCAGTACATTGATTTGCGGTTCGTTTCTGCTGTTAAATTGCATGGCAGAAATTCCGAACAATTTAATACGAATTTAAAATGGATGCTTTATAAAAATTTAAAGGCGACATTTCTACGTTTCTATAATAACTGTGTAAACGATATTTACAATGTCCAGCGTCTGTACAAGCATATTCAAAAAATATTTTGGAATAAAATAGACACAAAAATAACTTTTGCATTAAATTTTTAGAAACTATATGTCTCATGATCTTAGCGATGTCTTCAAACGCTTTCAAATGAAATTCCTAAAAATACTGCTTAATATACAGTAAGGAGCAAAACTGAACACACATACGACATTTTAACAAAAATAATTTCTTATTCAATACTTCCATGTAGACTACAAAAGAAACAAAATACTCAGTATTATCTACAATCTTCTGGCTTTTAAAAACAAATTTAATATTTGCGATATTATTATTATTTCGCTTCATACAATTTTTTTTCGTGTAGTCGGTTTTGCACCGCACTAAGATTCTCAGGATTAGGAACTGTAAACACAGATTTTGTAAACAACTTGGTAGTCCATCACGGTCAATGCCACGACCAGGAGAGCAGTCGTTATTAGTTTATCGATGTTCATGCGTTAACAAGCAATAATATAACATCATGAAGCCATTATCTAAAGATATGAAGAATATCATTTTCCAATTAAAATCGAGTTTATCAACGCGAGTAATTGCTAGAAAATTTGTCGTCAGTCAGGGAGTTGTACATAAGATGCAGAAAAAATACTGTAGTAAAGTCCCTGCATCTTTTGGAGGCCGTCCAAAATTATTATCTTGTCAGGAGAAGAGAAGATTGACGAAATACATTACTTCAGAAATTGCAACGACGGCATCAATGGTTGTAAAGTTATTAGAAAGCGATGTTAGAAAGAAAATTAGTAAGTGGACGGCTCGAAGGGCATTAAAAGAAGCCAATTTTACAGCAATTGAGAAGAAAAAAAAACCTGTCCTATCAAAAAAGAATGTTAGGGCCCGTCTGAGTTTTGCAAGAAAATATTTAAGCTGGAATATAGAGCAATGGAAAAAAGTAATTTTTTCCGACGAATCTAAAATCAATCGAATTTCATCGGATGGACGTTCTTGGTGTAGGAAGAAGCAAGGCGAACCTCTTTTACCGCGTCATGTGAAGCAAACAATAAAATTTGGTGGTGGTTCACTTATGGTGTGAGGGTGCATTACGGCGTTACGGTGTAGGTTCACTACATCGAATAGAAGGTATGGTAAAGCAGTATACGTATAAGGATATTTTAGAAAAAAATTTACTGAAAACAATTGAAAATATGCCGGTACCAGTTTGATGTCGTATTCCAACATGACAACGCTCCTGGGCATTGTGCGAACAGCGTAAATAATTGGCTGCAAACGCAACCATTTCAAACCATGGAATGGCCTGCTCAAAGTCCAGACATAAACCCGATTGAAAATGTCTGGGCATACTTAAAAATGAAGTTACAGAACAACTATAGTGCTCCCCCAACAACGATAACTGATTTGTGGCAAAGAGTGCAGTAACAGCGGTATTCTATTACACCAGAATATTGCGAAAATGTAGTATTAAGTATGCCTAAACGTATTCAGGCAATTATCAAGCTTAAAGGTTCATGGACGAAATATTAAGTGTACGAAAATCTGAAATGTTTACTCAATATTAGTTGCGGTGCAAAACCGACTACACGAAAAAAAAATTGTATGAAGAGAAATAATAATAATATCACAAATGTTAAGTTTGTTTTGAAAAGCCAAAACATTGCAGATAATACTAAGTATTTTGTTTCTTTTGTATTCTACATACATGCAAATATTGAATAAAAAATTATTTTTATTAAAATGTCCTACAGTGAGTAACGAAAGTATTCGAACGCCCTTTAAATCAGTATAACTTTTTTTTTAAGTGAATCAAACGACCTGACTCTTTTGAGGAGTTAGAAGAATTGGTTTCCCAATGATGTGTTAAAAAGATTTTGAAAAAATTACAATTGGTAAGAATTACATGAGAAAATAAAATGGCACTTTTCACAACTTTTTTATTTGAGCCTGTAATGAAAATTTAAAATATGCGTTTTGTAGATCTCTGTTAGTTATACACGTACTGAAAATTTCATCGAAATCGGTCAACGTTGCAATGAACTACAAACGTTTCAAAATGAGAGTTTAAGGGTGAAAGTCGCAGATTTTTGATCTTGCCAGGGAATTTCGCCCTTATGTAATCATCTTTAAACGTTTGTATCTCATGACAACGTTAACCGATTTCAATGAAATTTTCAGTATGTATATAACTAACATATATCCACTGTATGTGTGTTCAGTTTTGCTCCTTACTGTAGATCACAGTAAAAATGTACAAAATAATCTTGTGGTTAGAGTACAAAATACAAGAGATTAAGATAGTAATACTAAGATACACGCTGTAACATTTCGTTTCTTTATAAATCTTGTTTACTTCGTTCGAATTTTCAAGACGCTATACCGGCTAGTTATTTACCGAATTTCGAGGGATTTCGCGGAAAAGAAAATCAGACCAAATGAAAAATATCGCGAAAAATATCTTTCTCATACCCATCCTAGTCCCAGCCAGCAGGTCGAGTTCTTCAGGTTCCTCTTCTCGGCGAGGAACCAATCGGTCGCGAAACACGCGTTTGTTTTCGCGAGGATGCGGTTGGTTCGCGCGCGTTTCCGCGCGATTACGCGTCTCGCAAAAATTCTTACGGCAACCAGAGAAATAATAATTCAAGGCTATCGTCTTTCCGGCGTTATCTGTCGATGCACGAAACCGAGAAACTTTCCACGAGCGGTGCTACGTCGTCGTCGCGTTAGCCCGCGGAACACCACGGCTTCGTTCTCTATCGTGCAACTTTCCAGACGGTGCAACCGTTCCGACGTGAAACCGAAGGGAAAAAAAGGTGGAAAAAAAAAGGCGAGGAATAGCATTCAGTAACCTTCGATACGCGCCTTCCTCCTTTCTGCGTCGCAATCGATACACCTGGTAAGCAGACTGTGACGCGGCGACGGGACGAGCAAGGTGTGAACAGAAAATCGGCTGACGGCGAGTGATTAGTAGAGAAAATATTGGGTTGGCAACTAAGTAATTGCCGATTTGTTCAATGAAATAAAAGAGTTTTTTTTACTTGGAATGAACTTTAATCTATGATGTATTTTCCATTTTGTTCGATGACCTTTTGCCATCTTTCTGCCAACTTGAAAATTCCACGCTCGTAGAAAGTCTGATGCTTTTCGGCCAAAAACTGAGTTAAGTGAGATTTTACATCGTCATCATTATTGAAAGTTTTACCACGAAAGGAGTTGTCCAGGGATCGAAATAATAATATTTCCTTTACGGAAATAATAAAGCAAAATATGGCGAAAATGTTCGTTTTTGCACTCCATATTAATATTGAGGTAAAAAGAAAAACTTTAAGAAAATATCTACGCAATGAACTTGTAAAGCTAGGTTAGGATGCCAGCTAACATATATAAGAAGAAGAAGATCATAACGTTTACGGATATCATAAAAATGGGAGTGAGAGACATATATAACTAAAATCGGCAATTACTTAGTTGCCAACCCAATAGTATTTTACTCTTCAATTTTTGTTAGCAAAATTTTGCAGGAAGATCTACCGTTTAACCCCTTGCCCTTGTATCGGGTCAGACTAAAATAGTATTAACACTGGAACTACCGAGTAATAAATACAACTGATGAATATTGCTTTGTAATAATTAGACATCGGATCTTTATGCAAAATAAAAATTTTCTACCTAAATTGCAACAAACTGAAACGAAATAGAAATTTATTTTCTTTCCTAATATGTTTAATAGGTTGAAAATAATATAACAGTATTTCTAAATTTTTCTAATGTTCTTACTGTTTTAAATTACACCTGCTCATTTTTTTAATAAATGCATAAAATCCGATGTCTAGTAATAATGATAAGACTACATCTATTCAAACCTAATACCATTTTCATTCTAACATGTGCTTCAATGAAAAGATTCATTCAAAACATTCTGATGAAAACATTTTTATAATTTCAGTAATTGTGAAAGAAAAAATTAGGAAACAAGTCATTTTGACTTGGTTCGGTAGTTCTAGTGTTAACCCGTTGATTGTCACGCGAATTTTTGTGCGCTTCGTCATTACTACAGAGTAATGACTACAGTCGGTGTGCAAAGTATTCGTACAGTGACAAATTGAAAGTAAAACTGTGTATATCCATGCCAATAATAAATTTTATGCGGAAAAAATGATTAATAAATATTCTTAGATGTTCGTAGAATAAATTTCGAGTAAATAAAATTTTATTTCCTCTCAGTATTACAAAAGAATCAACAAAAACAGATAAATGTGCAGAAACAGACGCGTAGAAAGTATTCATCCAGTCAAATGACAAACGAAAAAACTATGAAAATATACTAAATATTTAAGGGTTTAACATTTTGTGGGATTGCTTTTTGATTTTGCAATAGCTTCGAGCCTTCTTGGCATGGAATGTACTAAGTTGGATGTTGTAGCAGGATATATATTATTTCACTGTTCTAGTAAAGTAGCTTTTAAACTTTCTTTAGATGTAATATCGTGATTACGAATCTTTTTCTCCAAGTAATCCCATAGATGTTCGATGGAATTAACGTCTGGAGATTGTGGTGACGTCTTCAAGTATTTTGGTATGTTTTATAAAATCCATTTTCTCATGGAAACAAAATCTCATGGAAAATAAATTTTCTCATGGAAACATATTTATAATTTCAATATCTCTAAAAGAAAAAATTAGGAGGAAGTCATTTTGACCCATCCGGTAGTTCTAGTGTTAATGACAAATATCGTCGCCAACGATTGACCGCAGCATTCAACGTGTTAAGTTGTTATTTCTTTCTGTGAAGTTAGAATAAAATTCTTTCCATCCGATATCAATGTTTAAGCACTGAAGTGGATGCATGCATATAATGAATATAAATTTTCCTTTTATTCTAATCATTATTAGAGACACATACACTCCCGCTCATAAGTCTTTGGACACCTCTGGTTTTTAGTAAAACTCTGGTATTTCGTATAGATAGTTTCGTTTGTATAGATTATGAACCTTTAACTGTATTGATTACATAATATAAATCTATCCTCATATGTTCAGTAATAACTTCAATGTAATAAATTCATTAAAAATTATGAAATAGCCACCCCAATCACCAGATTTGAACCCCATAGAAAAATTATGGGATGCATTGGACAGACAAAGGTACGGAACTTTTGTCCTACTTCGAAAACATATTTATGGACTATTTTGGAACGAGAATGGAATAATATAACAACAGAAAGTATATGAAGAAATTGATCACGCGAACGCCAAGAATAGTGGAATCTGTAATAAAGAAACGTGGCGGATTCTTCGCTGAAAAGAAAATATAAATATTCTTTTACTTCTTAATAAAATTTTTGATATATGAGTGCAGGCATCCTTTACTTGACATGTAAACCGTTAAATAAGGAAACATTTGTTCTTCGACGATTATCTCATCTTTTACAGAGTTAAATACAAATATGATCACTGGCTTAAGACTTATGAGCGGGATTGTACGTTCCAATCAACTGTGCAGAAAATTGTCTGGCGAGGGTTTAAATATTGTAAAACGAGGCATTTTCAATCATTTATAGAGTGGTTGCGCTTGTAAATTACCATGATAAACATCGTCTAAATTGGACAGGCAGGTGTCGGCAATTTGCTAATCACGCGTTGGTCGCCAAGGACATTCAATTTAACACCCTGTGAGCTCTCTATACAAATGGGGATGTTAGTGCGCGTTTGACAGGAATTGGACTATCGCATTTTCGCACGCCGCACTGTGGGCAAAAACGGCCTTTTTCGATTCAAAATCAAAGAACTTTCGATAGGAATGAGGTAGAGCGATGAAATTTTTTTTAAATGAAAGCTGAAACTTTGTAGAATATGGGAAAAATAGGGAGATTACGGTACGAACGTTTTTTAACCTTGAGAAAATTCGTTAAAGTTGCACAATCTCAAGAAAATTTTGTTTTTGTGGCCAATACGCGCGGAAAATTTTTTTTTAACATGCTATATATCGTTTCCCATAGATTTTTTCACGCTGAGTTCAAATCTGTTTTCAAAATTTGTCTACGACCTCTGGTTTTTGAAAAAAATAGATTTTTGTGATACAAATTAATGAAATTTTTTCGTTAAAATGACTTGATAACACACTAGTTTGAAAGTATATCGTATTCTCATATATAAAACACAATAAAAACAATAATAATGAAGTATTTTAACGTTTTGAGTTACTTACGAAACATGAAGCACTTCACATCTCGTCATCACTTGACGTATCGCTGTCATTACTACTAGCACTTTCTTGAAATTGTGCAATTTATATTTATATTGTTAATTAATCTAATTCCCGAATGCGAACGAGCTGATAGAGTAAATTTATTTTGACTTGATAACGCGGTATGAAACGCGTATAATGAATGCGGGGGAAGTGTCAGAAGCTAGCTATATGTTAGATCGATAAATCGTTGAATTTACAATATAACGAGCGAGCACCATCATGCTTTTTGTTTGATGCGCATTTCAGCCGGAATACCTGATAAATGTAAGATCATAAGTGCGCTTATCGTTTTTCTTTTTCTCCGAAGTAAATACTAATAATAGTTATGATAGGTGACTCTACATGACATTGAAATCAAGGTGCGCTACAGGCAAACAAACATCTTATCAGTTTCTATCTAACGATGATTTCATAGTACTATGTTGCTAACAAACGCTAAATAAATAAACACTAATGACTTGGTAAACAACGACTCAAGAATGCGCGTTCGTATGACCTTTTTCGTTCTCGTCGCATGTGAGACGAAAATACTAAAATTGTCAAAATCACTTTCCTTCTAACTACAGATTTTTTAGCAATTTTTCAGAAAACTCTTTTTTAGAAAAAATATTTTCTTCGGTACCTGGCAGAATACATTAAGATTTTTTTTATTATTAACTTGTTAACCGTTTTGCTTAATTTTGAAAACGTGCACTTGTGTGCATAATTATTTTTAAGTTAGCATTATTATCGTGCTTTTTTCCATACTACACTCTCTTCAATTTTATTTAATAGAAAATGTAATTTTTTCCCTACATGACGTGTATACTCGTCATTAGTAGAAATTTTATGAAAGAAAGAATTTATGTAGAAATTTTTTATTTTTGTTTTACTCATTCATAGTCAACGATCACATTATTATGAATAACTATACTTCTACGTTTTCGGTATTGTTATGATTTCTATAATAGTGAAATGTATACTTCTTTATATACAAGAGTATTGCATTGAGTAATACACCATTTAACTGTTTTATTGATAACGAATAAATAACAAACGATACATTGCAATAAACGTTACCATTTCTTTATAAAACTGAAGAAACCTTCGCATTATAATTGAAGATCCAATAAATGGTTATCTCACGTACAAAAAAAAATTAAGCACTCCGATAACCATTTCTCCAGTCATTCTTCGCGATATCTCATTATCTCGTATCTTATTCAGAAACGCCTTCGTGTCTCAGTGAGTTTATCAACAACCGACGTACATATAAGTTAAAGTGTACGGTAAACAAATTACTGAGTATTTCATTCGACTGCGAAATAAGTGCTTCAACACTGTCATAACAGGAAGAAGAAAATGTTGAAACGAATGATAACAACTATACATATTTTTCACGCTATATAGTCCAAAATTGGAAGTTAGTGGATAAAAGTTACGATTTCTTTTTTCCAATTTATGAAAAATAATCATCATCTAGGTTTAGGTTCGCACCCCTGACTGTGTGATCTGGAAACATCAGTATTATTATTTAGTCCTCGAGTTATGTTATTTTGTATTAATAACGAGTGAAATAAAAATAAATTTTTAATTCATTGAGTCGCATAAACAGCTCTAAAACTCTTCGTCCTTTCTTAAACAGCTGTTTCTTTTCGTTTGCGAAAGTTTCTTTGGTCTCGTGTATATATTTCCAGTGAAATACAAATAAATTTTTAGTATTAATAACGATTAAGCTAATAAATAAGTGTTAAAGTAACTCTAGTGCATGTTTATTTAGTCGAGCGCAAGAGCACCGCGATAAATTCAACACCATTTGTATTTCGTTTCATTGTTATAGCTAATATAAGAAATTGAATATAGAATATAATAAAATTAACTATACACGTTAGAACACGTCGAATATTTTCCTGACTTTTTGCCGACTCAAGTGATTATCGGATCAAATCGGCAGGACAAATTAATTAATTAACACGGAACATATATTATTAGACTACACTTTTGCATTTCGGAAGCGACTCGATTAATAATTCTATCTGTATTCTGAACATAGTCATCAGTCATCAAATCCAAGGGTTATCCAACATCTTATTAGATCACCTTAAAAAATATAAACACCTGCACACTGTTGTTTTTTGTTAAAAGTGATTACACGATTCAAGCACAGTATGTTTCTTAAATTTTGTCACAAACTTTTCTTTCGTTTCCTTGACTCAATGTTAATTGTAGTGCTTATACAAGTATAATCGAAAAAAAACTTATTGTATGTTCATGTATGATATGTAATCTGTTCACGTTATTTTTAATTCGGACATATGTATTTTAGGACATTAAAAATATACACTAATTCCCAAACTACTATATTGTTTCTTAACTTTTGTCAATAAGTGTATATCCATTGGAGAATATACACTACCGCTCAAAAGTATCTGGACAATTGCGAAATATCGTTATTAGCATTGGATCAAAGTTATTTCAGTGCCTAAAATAGTGACTAAAAATCGATTTTTATTAGTTTCTCGTGAAATATCTGACGTTCTGAATTAAAAATTACGTATATACAGAGTGAGTTACCTAAAGTTTTTCACCTCAAATATCTTTGTTGTTTCTAAAGATACGTAAAGTATGGTAAGGACAAAGTTGAATGGTACAATGGGGCTGACACGATGCTATAAAAAATTTTGTTTTTATGTAATTTTTTTTAGAGATATCAAGATCACATTGACTTTTTGTAAAATGGAACCACCCTTTTTTAAACACCTACAATGATAGTCCTTTTCGTTAGGAATTCGGTGACAATAATTATTCCAAGGTAATTAAAAATTTGTTATAGCATCGTGTCAGCCCCATTGTACCATTCAACTTTGTCCTTACCATATTTTACGTATCTTTAGAAACAACAGAGATATTTGAGTTTATAAGTGTTCGGATACTTTTGAGCGGTGGCGTATATGGGCACAAAATAAATAGAAACTTCTGTCTAAGAAATTATGAATGACGAAGTAATTATAATCACTGTCCCGGTAGATCTAGCGATAAGCAATGATTTTTGGCAGGGTTCCAAGCCTTGTGAAAAATTGCAACAGGTTTGAAACCGTGTTGTGTCGGTCGGGAAGATTTTAGTCGACTCGAAAGGACGAAGCAATAGAAACGAGGAGGAGGCCTGGATCACGCAGGTCCACAGTCCCGTCAGGTGTTTCGGACAGGTACAGGATGGGGTGCGGAAGGAGAAAGACGCATGGCACGATCCAGGAGCACCGGAAAACAAACATTGCGGTAGGACCAGAGAAGTTGCGGTAGGACCTTGAACCTGTTGCGCAAGGAGTAGCCGAGGCTCGAGGTTGGCCAGAAGCTGATATCCGTGGAAAAATACATCGCCCGTGGTCGGCGTTTCTCATTAGCTTTGTTTCACGGATTATCTCATCTTTCGCCAGGCGCGGGAACGTACGAAAATACGTAAAAATCCGAAGCTGTTCGCAAAATAACTCGAGCGAGACACCGGTTACTCAAACCCTAGGAATTCGGTCCGTTTTGAAACGTGTTAATAAACAGTTTGTAATAAAAAGTAATTACTGTCGTAAGTAAAGAACGATTATGTTATAAAATTAGAATAAATCTTTCCCCTATGCGTAACTTTTATCTTTTCTCTTTTTTTGGTCCGCCAAATATTTTGGAAGTTACAATTTGGCCCAGCTAAGTAAAACTTTGAAATCAAAATTGTCTACATCATTTGCAAGAAACAAGAGTCAGATAGAAATTTGTTGCTTACAAGATCTTTTCCTTATGCGTAACTTTTATCTTTTTTCTTTTTTTGGTCCGCCAAATATTTTGGAAGTTACAGTTTGGCCCAGCTAAGTAAAACTTTGAAATCAAAATTGTCTGCATCATTTGCAAGAAACAAGAGCCAGATAGAAATTTGTTGCTTACAAGATCTTTTCCTTATACGTAACTTTTATCTTTTTTCTTTTTTTGGTCCGCCAAATATTTTGGAAGTTACAGTTTGGCCCAGCTAAGTAAAACTTTGAAATCAAAATTGTCTGCATCATTTGCAAGAAACAAGAGCCAGATAGAAATTTGTTGCTTACAAGATCTTTTCCTTATGCGTAACTTTTATCTTTTTTCTTTTTTTGGTCCGCCAAATATTTTGGAAGTTACAATTTGGCCCAGCTAAGTAAAACTTTGGGAACGCCTGCAGTAGATTATGACTTGCAAAAAATAAAAATTGTCTGCATCATTTGCAAGAAACAAGAGCCAGATAGAAATTTGTTGCTTACAAGATACTACTACTCTTTGTTGCATTCATTACAAAGTTGCTACGCTAAAGGAATCGTAAAATTAATTTCACGGTGATACATTTTGAATAATAATTTTCTGATTGGGGGCTTGCAAAGCGATTCAGAAGCGAGCGGTTATCGATAGAAAATTTCGCAAGAGCGATCTATTTCTAGCGATCCACCCGGTATGCAGGGATCTCGAGATATCGTTTAGATGCACAATCAAACAAAGAAGCCCCCTGCATCATGCACTTCGTTGCGCAGAGTCGAGGTTAATAGGATTTAACGCGGCGACTCCATTTTTCTGGGTCTGTTGACAAAGTTACCATATTGGATAACTGACGTAATCGAGATAGTCGCAGTGAAGGAAACGAAGATCGCAATATCCTGGGTAGAGGACAACGGGATCGCGAGGCGAATGCGTCATCGACATCTCCGCGCGCAACAACGTGCACTTCTCTTCAAGTTCTGCGTAGAACGGCTCTTTTCGACTCTGCAGAGCGTTCTAAAACAAGATGAGGATACCAAGTTGCACGGGTCCTCGATATCTGTAGAATTCGGTGTAATAGTAACTTCAAACCCTCTGCACTACGAATCTCATTACAATTTTGACCCCATAATTCTTCGTTGTGTTTTATTTAACATGTTCCTTGAAAGACGATGCGCCTTGATTGGTACCAGTTTTAAACAATTTCAACCGACTGTGGATCTCTATGGAAAATAAAAATTTTCTTCATCGAATGATCTATTTTTAATAGACATCAGTTTATATACTGTAAAAAGTTTAATTTATTCCCGTTATATTGTCGGATGTACTTGTTCAAAATATGTCAGTATAAATGAAGCATAATTTGGTTTACAAGATTAATAACATTTCTACTTCAAACCCCAAACCCTCTGCACTACGAATCTCATTTCAATTTTGACCCCATAATTCTTCGTTGTGTTTTATTTAACATGTTCCTTGAAAGGCGGTGCGCCTTGATTGGTACCAGTTTTAAACAATTTCAAGCGACTGTGGACCTCTATGGAAAATAAAAATTTTCTTTATCGAACGATGTATTTTTAATAGACATTAGTTTATATACTGTAAAAAGTTTAATTTATTCCTGTTATATTGTCGGATGTACTTGTTCAAAATATGTCAGTATAAATGAAGCATAATTTGGTTTACAAGATTACTGACATTTCTACTTCAAACCCCAAACCCTCTGCACTACGAATCTCATTTCAATTTTGACCCCATAATTCTTCGTTGTGTTTTATTTAACATGTTCCTTGAAAGGCGGTGCGCCTTGATTGGTACCAGTTTTAAACAATTTCAACTGACTGTGGATCTCTATGGAAAATAAAAATTTTCTTTATCGAACGATCTATTTTTAATAGACATTAGTTTATATACTGTAAAAAGTTTAACACTTTGATTGCCCAACTAGAAATCTCAAAAATTCCATAAGATCAATGTAAGTTTTACAATGAAATGAAAATTGAATGATATTAAATAGTCCTCCAACTTTCTTGAATTTTACGGATTCTAATCAAGTTTGGCACAGTGAATATATTAACGTAAAAGTTTATTTTAAAACCTGGACAAATAATTCCGTCACCCACATATGGGTGAGATGGCAGTCAACGTGTCAATTTATTTCTGTTATATTGTCGGATGTACTTGTTTAAAATATGTCAGTACAAATGAAGCATAATTTGGTTTACAAGATTAATGACATTTCTACTTTACTTTCACGGTACATCGTTTTTCATTACAACATTTTGTTTCTTGACAAATTGATTTCGCCTGTGCTTCCGGACAGTAGAAATGGCAAGTAATGAACAGACGGAAACCAGACCTGTCATCGACGCATAAGCAGAATTCTACATACCCACGTTCGAAACTACATATGTATGTCCGAAGTGAAATGAACGATTCGAATTTTGATCATCAGTATACACGACGAACATTTGAATCCGTTCTTTTTAGACATTCAACAGTATGAAAAGAAAGTAGAAAAAATCTGGAATGAATATAAAATATGAAGAGAATAAAAGAATCTCGAAAATATAAAAAAGAATTACTTTATTTATTTCAATGTACTATTGCATGAAATACATAAAATGTGACTCTATAAGGAACTCTTGAACACATTATTGTTACACATGGCGCAATAAAAATCAAAATTAATACCAGTTTTATGTCGGTATTAACTTTATAGATTCTATGACCGTGATAATGAAATATTTTATGATTCTATCAGTTTTCGTATTGAACATAAACGGTAAACATCAGTAATGCATTGTCAAACATTACTTCTGTTTCGATGGTTCGACAATATCCCACTAAATTTGGATACCATGAGAAGAATATTTAATTTTTATTTTTTTTTACAGCTTAAGTGGAACTCTTATTTATCACGAACATCGCCAGATTTGTCTACACTAGAACACAATGATTTATTCGGTCTATGACAATAAACAACCACGACAGTTTGAAGCCATTCGAGTAAAGCATATTGCCAGCCAGCAGATCAAACATCCGATTGATAAGGCGATAAGAATATTACCAACGTTTTCTTCGCGACTGTGGTAACGTTTATGGTAGCGCACAGTCTTACCCAGCGACAGAAACAATTAAAATGTATAATCGATAAGATATTCGACACAAGAAACAATATATTTTGTCATTTATGTGTCCATAAGACTTTTATTATTATTCAAAAGTTGTGTTACAGTTTTTATAGGCGACAATAAACGGTCAAGGCTCTACGTATATGTATCCATAAGACGAAGTAACGTGAGTGACGTGTCACTAAGCTGTTGAAGTGTACGCTAATTCACAATTTGCATAGTTCTAACAAATTAAAGTTGAAATAAATTTGCTTCCGTTCGTCAGTGTTTTAACTGAATTATAGATAAAATAAGAATTGTATAATTTCGCAAGTTTTTGAAAGTGGCCTTTACAAGTGCTCTGTACTATTATCGTCTCGCGTACGAGACACGCGAATTAAGAATTCGTTCCTTCGCCAATGTGTTTCGAGTAAATTAAAGATAAAATAAAGATTCAATTTCATGATCTTTTTAGAACGGTCTTCACAGTGTTCTGTGCCTTTGAGTTGCAAAAATGTTCTTTCCGTCGTTGGTGTTTCGAGCGAATAGAAGATAAAAAAATTGTATAATTTTTTTTAATTCTGTAAAACTATTGTTATCGCGCGCGTGAACGAAATAAAGAAATTTCGAGAAGACTGCGATTGTGTAAGTTACATGGATGCTGTTATAATGCTAATTGCATTACTGTTCGCGACGAGCGACAATCAGCATCTTTTAGCGAAATCCAAGGTCGCGAGAAAAAGACCGAGTCTTATCGCGAGCGTGCGTTTTCAATTGTAAATCATTACGTAATGCGCGTTTAATTGCAATTTTTTTGATTGCAATTTCTTGCCCACCCACCAACTTGTCACCGGTAATACTACCTTCGATTAAACTGTGGCCCATAACTGCTAGCGCTACCAATCTCTCTTCACGTCCGAGAATGCAGCACGTAAGCGAAACGTTCCGCTCGTTTCAAATGATTCATGGCCGATGCGCGATAATCTATGTACGCTTGTCCGAGTAATTGCTTCGACTTTTCCTTAATTACCGTTTAAGTTCTCCCTCGTTGCGAACGCGGAAACTTTATTTCATTTTCGAAAGTCTTCGCGACGACACAGAACGAGGACAATAAATCTTTATGCCAATTAGAGCATATCGAGAGAATTAAAACAGGAACAAATTATATTTTCACTATTCTTCGCTGTAGCGGAACGCAATCTTCGCGACCAAGTTCGAAACTTCAAAATGGTCAGAGACCCTCGACTTTATCTAATCAGGCTATGCAACTGAAGCGTAAGGATGAAGTTTCCACTGTTCTCTCGCATGCGTCGGATTCGAACCGAAGGTTTCTGTCTCCTCTTGGGACCGAAGATCCTTCGAAGAAAGTCCGTTTGCAATTATATCGATAAATAAATTAACGAAGAAAATACAAGAAACTTGTGAATGCATTCGTAAACACGCGAATCGTGTGGATGCACAATATTTCTATACTGATTTCTTTTATTTTTCCTCTTTAAAACAAAATACCAGTATTATACACAGGCTCACGAAAGTATACGAACGCCCTTTAACACTAGGTTTATGGGGCACTAAATGTGCCTACTCTACATTACTTTATAAAAATAACAAAAATGTATGTATCCAAATTTATAGCCGTTTCTTTTACAATATATACCCAAAGAAACCAATTTGTTGAATAATATCTTCTTCATGCATCCTTAAAATCTCGATAATTGTGAATTAAGAGGTACCAAAACCCGTCATTTTGACGGGTCCCGTAAATCTAGTGTTAACACGTTGACTGCCATGTCACCCATATGTGGATGACAAAATTATTTGTCCAGGTTTTAAAATAAACTTTTACGTTAATATATTCACTGCACCAAATTTGATTAGGATCTGTAAAATGAAAGAAAGTTGGAAGACTACTCTATATCACACATATAATTATTTTCAATTTTTATTTCATTAAATAACTTACTTTGGTTTCACGGAATTTTTTAGGATTCTGGTTTGGCACTCAGTGTTAAATCGGTATAACTTTTTTTTTAAGTGGATCAACGACCTGACTTTTTTGAGGAGTTGGAAGAATTGGTTTTCCAAATGATGTGGAAAAAAGATTTTTAAAAAATTGCAATTTGTAAGAATTACATGAGAAAATAAAAATGGCACTTTTCACAACTTTTTTATTTGAACCTGTAGTAAAAATTTAAAATATGCGTTTTGTAGATACATGTTAGTTATATGCATGCTGGAAATTTCATTGAAATTGATTGATATACACACGAGCTACGAAGTGGTGAAAATCGTAGTTTTTCACGACTTTGGTCACTTTTTGCTTAAAATCCACAAATTCTAACATCTTTAGATGCGTGCCATTTTTATCTGCGTCAACCGATTTCGATGAAATTTTCAGTGCGTGTATAACTAACACAGATCTACAAAACGCATATTTTAAATATTCATTACAGGCTCAAATAAAAAAGTTTTGCAAAATGCCTTTTCTATTTGCTCTTCTAATTCCTAGCAATTGCAATTTTTTCAAATTCTTTTTTGCACGTCGTTCGGTAAACCAATTCTTCTAATTGCTAAAAAAATGTCAGGTCTTTTGGTCCAATTTTAAAAAAGTTGTACTGTTTTAACACTAGAACTACCGGATGGGTCAAAATGACTTCCTCCTAATTTTTTCTTATAGAGATATTGAAATTATAAATATGTTTCCATGAGAAGATTTTTTAATAAACTTCTCTATCGAAGTATATATTTAAACAAAACAAATACGAAATCAAAACTAATACTAAATCTCGTCGTTCTAGTGTTGAAGGACGTTCGAACACTTTCGTGAGCCAGTGTATGTCCGACTGTATGTAAATTAACCGTACAATTTACAAAAGTTCATTATACTTTTTATAATGCTAAAGCCGATAACGAAAAAAAAAAGGAAATGAATTTCCGGTCTTTAAGTTGTGAACTGGCGTTTAGCATAGATTAAAATAATTCAGACAGTTTTAGAAAGGCAAGTTCAAGTACACGGATAAATACCGTTTTGTTTCTTTAGCCGAGTGGTCGCGTCGCGTCGGCTGCACCGATGCATCGCGAGCGCATCCTGACGTGCATAAGCTAACCTTCGAGCATTCCGAAACCACGTCTGGAATAAACACGATTTCTCGTGATTGTGCTCGTCCCGGAAAGCATCTTCTTTTAGACACACGATCGTTCTAAATTTTTTTTTCCGTCACAACATCCCCGTTTGTGCCGAAAGTGCATAGAGCATTTCATATTTGCATATACTATTTAAGACCATAAGCAATTTTTATCTATACATGTTACCTTCCACTTGGAATTACCAAGTTGTTTACGCAAACATGTTTGGCGTGGGTGACATTCAGTATAAGAAGAATATAATATTGAACGTTATTTTCAATCATTATATCCAAATGTGCATCTATTATTATAGCCACATTTCCGTCGAAATAATTTTACATTTAGATCAGAACTGTGTAACTTGATTTCACAATTAAAAATCGTGTATTACGTTGGAAAAAGGAAACCTTATCCAAAGCAATACAAATGTATCGTAATGAAATCTCAATGCAAATAATTATCTGTTACACTACCTGTACAATAATGTATACATAATATTCGTACAACCTTCCGGAAATAAGATGCAACAGAATTTGGCAAATGTTTACATTGCAGATAATACTTGTACGATTCCACCGAACGAGACGGAATGAAAAAAGCGAAAGAAACATTCCTGCGATTCCAATTAATAAACATAATGCAACACTTGGCTGAAGGAGAGTTGCTCGTCGACTGGCTTATCCGCTCGAAGATGTTTCCTAGGGGTTGTTACGTAAAAGAGCCTATTTACGCAACAATGTTGCAGTGCCTAATTATACTAATTGCATCGCTGTCCAATTATTAAACACTCTGGTTAAAAAATAATTATGTCATAGAGCACACGGTGGGAAAACAGCGACGTCATTCGCCAGTGCCTTTCGATCGAAAGAAACCGGTCGAGACGCGTTTCAAAAGTATCCGGTGGAAATCGATTTCTCTTTTAACTTGCCCGGGAATGAATCTTTGTTTATTGTCTACGATATTGCGTCATCGTCCTGTAGACAGATTTTGCATACCGTCGCAAATTGGAATCGCAGTCTTAACGTGGAATATTCATGCACCTTAAAGCGATGTTAATAGTACACAGGAATTTGTAAACAGTCTTGATATATTCCACTGTCTTGACTTAATGAAGTTTTAAAATAAAGGCGGAGGATGTTTCTTCGACGTATCGAATGTAATATAACGTGCTATTGAAAAGCCGCTTTAACGTTTTATAGGTTGACAAGATATTCGCCGCTAGCTCCGCCGATACTACAGGGTGTCCCACAAAAATTGTACTTCCTCGAGAGGGTTGATTCCTGAGGTCGTTTGAAGTAACATTTTCCTTTGCGAAAATGTTCTCCGCAGCTTTGTTAACACTAGATTTACGGGACACAAACACAATGACGCCGCACGGTGGGCAAAAACGGCCTTTTCCGATTCAAAATCAAAGAACTTTCGATAGGAATGAGGTAGAGCGATGAAATTTTTTTTAAATGAAAGCTGAAACTTTGTAGAATATGGGAAAAATAGGGCGATTACGGTACGAACGTTTTTTAACCTTGAGAAAATTCGTTAAAGTTGCACAATTTCAAGAAAGTGCCAGTAGTAATGACAGCGATACGTCAAGTGATGACGAGATGTGAAGTGCTTCATGTTTCGTAAGTAACTCGAAACGTTAAAATACTTCATTATTATTATTTTTATTGTCTTTTATATATGAGAATACGATATACTTTCAAACTAGTGTGTTATCAAGTCATTTTAACGAGAAAATTTCATTAATTTGTGTCACAAAAATCTATTTTTTTCAAAAACCAGAGGTCGTAGACAAATTTTGAAAACAGATTTGAACTCAGCGTGAAAAAATCTATGGGAAACGATATATAGCATGTTAAAAAAAAATTTTCCGCGCGTATTGGCCACAAAAACAAAATTTTCTTGAGATTGTGCAACTTTAACGAATTTTCTCAAGGTTAAGAAACGTTCGTACCGTATAATCTCCCTATTTTTCCCATATTCTACAAAGTTTCAGCTTTCATTTAAAAAAAATTTCATCGCTCTACCTCATTCCTATCGAAAGTTCTTTGATTTTGAATCGAAAAAGGCCGTTTTGCCCACTGTGCGCCGCCCGTCACAATGACGGGTTCTGGTACCTCTTAATTCAAAATTATCGAAATCGTAAGGATGCATGAAGAAGATATTATTCAACAAATTGGTTTCTTTGGGTATATATTGTAAAAGAAACGGCTATAAATTTGGATACATACATTTTTGTTATTTTTATAAAGTAATGTAGAGTAGGCACATTTAGTGCCCCGTAAACCTAGTGTTAAGGAGTTATTAACGAAAAACACGGACCAATCAGGGCGCGACATGGCGACAGGTCTCGCTAAGCGTGGCGTTGGCATTGGCTGAGCCGGAATCCGTCTGCTGTAGCAGCGCTCTGATTGGTCCGTGTTTTTCGTTAATAACTCGGAAACAAAGCCGCGGAGAACATTTTCGAAAAGGAAAAAGTTACTTCAAATGACTCCAGGAAACGCCTCTTTCAAAGAAATACAATATTTTTTGGACACCCTGTATAACAAACGAGTTCTCGTGATTATTTTGCAACAATGAAAACTGAATCCTGCTTTTTCCTCTCAAAGGTTTCGGAAACCGAAAAACAGAGGGATCTTTCTGTAAATTAAAATTGTTAGAAAACCATTCTAAAAATAAAAATTCGTTCCGTCTAGGGTGTCAAAGGTGGAAAAATAAAATGCACCGCACGGTGTTGTGCGTTAATGAATAACTGTATTAAAATACGCCTCCGCGTGTATTCTGAGAAACAGAAACGCAAAATGAACCTCTGAAAGCACACACGAGTGCATAATAATTCCGGTACGGAACGTCGCGGTGCTTCGGTATCCGTAAATACTATCGGTTATTCAATTACACGCATTAAATTGCAACGAAACGCGTTGCCGCTTTTTTTTTTACGGCAATGTTTGTTGTTTCCTCGGTTCGTTTCCAGTCGCGAACTTTTAGCTTTTAATTAAGGTCGAACGCAGCAATTTCTGTTCCGCCGTTCTGTAAGCTTTCCGCACGTTTAATATTCGCCGGCCTGCTTCAACGGCGAGATCTCAATAATAATTTCGTTCGAAGATACTCTGACGTGTACCCGTGCCGCGATTACGTCGAGAGGATCGAAGGCTCCACTGCTCCACGCGCAACGAACGTATTATAACAAACGAGAGGCAACTTTAATTAAAAGTTATCGAAGCAAAGATGTGCTACCTGACCAACCGACTCGTTCGTTATTCTCTCCTCGGAATAAAATCCGTGCGATTTCCTCGCAGCGTAGATTATACCGTGATATGTGATTTTCATTGCTTTTACTTCGAAAAATTTGCACGCGTGCTTCAAAAATACCATTGGAATATGTCTGCAAAACCTTGACGAGAAAGGTTCAATAGTTTTTTATGAAAAAATTTTTTTTAAATTCGTGCGAAAACGTTCTCGAATATCAGAATACAGTAGAGCCTCGCTTGTTGCACGAAACGGCACCGAAAATGCGTGCAAAAATCGAGGTAGGTAGGTTACTTACAAAATGACGGCACTTTGAAGTAGGATTACCAAATTTTTTGATTTTTTTTTTGCCTTTAACACGAACTACCGGATGGGTCAAAATGACTTCCTCCTAATTTTTTCTTTTAGAGATATTGAAATTAGAAATATGTTTCCATGAGAAAATTTTTTAATAAACTTCTCTATGAAAGTAGATATTTAAACAAAACTAATAGGAAATCTAAACAAATCTTATTTTGTTGTTATTATAAGGCAATGTATGACAGTTGCATTTAGTGCTTGGTCGTTCTAGTGTTAACACCATAAAAATCCACTGATTATCATAGAACGTGCGTTTTCCAATATATTGTATTTGCTATTGCTATACGGAGGAAGAATAATTACTTTGATCTTTAATCATAAATATCTGCGTAATATTCCATAGTAGTAATTTTTAATATTCATAATATTCGAAGGTTAAGCATGCTAACTTAGAAAATGTTTAGACTCATGTGTTGCCTTCAAACGCAATGTCATCAGAATAAACTCTGCTAAGGTAGGCACGAATAAGTAGAAGATTGGACTAACATGCAATTACTTATATTTTAAGTAGAAGATTGGACTAACATGTAATTACTTATATTTTAAGTAGAACTGATGATGTTATTGTATTTCAAAGATAATTATTTGCATATAATATTTAAGACCATAAACAATTTTTATCTATACATGTTACCTTCCACTTGGAATTACCAAGTTGTGTACGCAAACATGTTTGGCGTGGGTGAAATTTAGTATAAGAAGAATACAATATTGACCGTTATTTTCAATCATTATTCATGAAAATTGGAAAAATATCTGCCATTATATCGAAAAGTGCAACTATTATTATAGCCACATTTCCGTCGAAATAATTTTACATTTGGATCAGAGAACTGTGTAACTTGATTTCACAATTAAAAATCGTGTATTACGTCGGAAAAGGGAAACCTGATCCAAAGCAATACAAAAGTATCGTAATGAAATCTCAATGGAAATAATTATCTGTTACACTATCTGTACAATAATGTATACATAATATTCGTACAACCTTCCGGCTATGCATGACCGCCGGAAATAAAATAATACATGCATTTTATGAAAGCATATTTCCCTATAGTTTTTAATTAGTGATAATATTATTTTTAACGTATCAAAGTGTTTCACTGAACACAATATTTGCATTACAAATTCTGACGCGTTTAACACGCAAAAATCCTTCAAGAAAATCGTAAAATAGAAGATTTGGTAAACAGTAATAAAATATTATCTTATCTTAGAATTATTTAAAAAATATCTTGGAATATTCACTTCTTCCGGAGCACAACGTTCGCGAATTATATAATAATATTTGCCATCATTCTCCGTCTCCAGGAAAGATGCATGAAATCGAAACTGCGCGCGAACTGCCCGTCAAACAAATAATGAATTATTCATCGGTACATTTGACATTTATTATTTAATTTGCTTCGATACGTGTTCGAGGGTTAAAATGTCATCAAATACATTAAAACTTTAAGTATTACCTCTTTTCTTTTTTGCGCACAGGTCCGTTCCACAGAAAGATTCGAGGGGCTGCCGGCACGTTATTTGTTGCGTGCATCTACAGCAAAAACGGGGAAACGGGAAATCTAATCTCCGGTTTGAAACTCCGCGCTCGTGCATTTCAACTCGCCTCTGAACATGAAACGTTGCTAGGTAAAAAGTCTCGGAGATTCGATACGGTGTGCCGACTGTAGTTGCACGATATTTTCGTAACTATGCAACCGTGCACGTGAGCCGCGCACAGGCACGTCGATTCATGGGCCTCCATTCAACAACGGAAACGGGATTTTCCGTGGATGGAGGACGGATAAATGCGAGTCGCACCTGATCCCCGATCATGCTGGGTTTCTTCTGACCCGTCTTTGTGCGTCACTTCTCTGTCAGCAACGGTAATACTCGATTCCAAGTGAACTTTAAAACGTTCAACGAATCGATCGACATTTCTATGTAACACATTTATTAACACTAGAACTACCAAGCACTAAATTCACAACTGGAATACATTGCCTTATAATAACAAGAAATTAAGATTCGTTTAGATTTCGTATCAGTTTTGTTTAAATATCTACTTTCATAGAGAAGTTTATTAAAAAATTTTCTTGTGGAAACATATTTCTAATTTCAATATCTCTAAAAGAAAAAATTAGGAGCAAGTCATTTTGACCCATCCGGTAGTTCTAGTGTTAATAGAGTGCAGACTTTTACGCAAATTCATAATTATCCGCATCAATCGCAAGAAACAATAAATCTATAAAATCCACATTTTATTCATTAATCGCTTATAAGAAGAATACTATATTTTAGAGAGTAGAACGAATTTTGCTTGTTTGTTAAATAATCAATAAACTCACCAATAAATGGCTACGATTTAATTTGTGCGCCTAATATTTTTACTGAATCGGTAGATGAAAATCAATTTTGTTTTGTAGCATTGGAAACGTAATGAAAAATAAGTTATCGTAATTTTAAAACAGTTCTGTGAATACGCGTTAAATAATTATTAGCATACATTTTTTACCAGATCAAGAATTTCAGTTTTACCGTCATATAATGAAATGAGTCGAATTTTATAAAGAGTTTTAGAATAAAAAGGGGTTAAAATTGTACTCGTTGTGATAAATGTCAATTTTCTAATTTCAGTTTAATTGACTGGATTACTTAGATTTTGTGGTAATTTCTGCGGTTGTTATTCGACAAGCGTGAATGAGGCCATGTCAGCCTAAACGAATGGACATTTTTTAAATGTGTGGTGGAGAGACTTCTTGAAATTCAAAGAAATGAAGTTATAACACTGAAAATAACCTCACGTCATGCGAGATAAATGTTCCTGAAACATTAATCGTGTTTTTCTCGAAACTACGTTTTCCAACCTTGCAACCCCAACCAGATTTCCGAAACTCTCGTGACGTAGCGAAACCATATTACAATTTTAAGTAATAAAGAAAAATTATCAAACTCGTCCGCCGTAGAAAATTTCAGTTATAAAGATAAAGCTTACACGTAGTGGTAATTAATGTAGCTGTGGTCATAAATGTAAATGATACATGTTACACGTGCGTATGCGCTTTTGAGTAATTGTCGTTTGAAGTTCGTACCATCAATAATTCTTGTCGATAATGTTCCCCGGTTTTCTTTTTATCCAATAAATATACATATATTCTCTTCATATTGCACACATTGTTCTATATTCTTATAATTAAGCTAAATAGTAGCAGTATGTGAAAAGAAAATAGTAGTAATTTAATAAAAACTATATTGCTGTATAAATGTTCTGTAAATGTACGGAAAGAAACGAAAAAAATTGTTTAAATTAAATAAATTTAATTAGAAATGTACGAAACCCTGACTCTTACATATTGTTAGATTTATTGAAAATTAAAAAAAATTGAAGATAGTGTCAGGGTCAAAGAAAAGAAATGATTATTTCTCTTTTTTTTCTTTTTGTTTACGTGTATATCACTTGAACATAATAGCGTTCTACTTTCGGTAAAACAAAAATATAAAACATAATTTCAGACATTTTATTTCAGACAAGATACTCTATACATAGCATAAGTAGATTAGCGAGGCACGAATAATTGTCACATTTTTCAAATTTTAAGGAATTACGTTGTTCAAATTGCATTATCTTTTTCAACCTGCAAAAATTTGTTTCCACGCATTTTTCTTCTAAGAAATATAGAAATTTTACATTCTATATTTCAATTAATGCATAAATTCAAATTTCTCTTAAATTGTGTCATACAGAGTTTTCCTTACAATCGCAGATAGAATATTGAAATTTAAAACGACACAGTATTTGATACATTATGTGTAAATGGAAAGATTTTCTCAAGGTTTTCGAACAGTTTAACTTTGTATGTTGTGTAACGTATTATGTAAATTGTTTTTCTGACATATATGTATATATATGCACTAACGAACAACCGGTGTGTGTGTAAGTTCTCCTATCTGTAAGTGTACGTCCTATCGCATGCAACAATTCCGCGCATACGACAATAATTACTTGTAGTGGATATCAAATTAGGCGCGAGAAGAAATAGTTCATTTACCGAATATCATTTACTCGCAGGGTGGTGGTGTCGTTGTAATTTCAATGTTGTAAATTTTATCTGCCTGCGTAACGACTGGACAATTATTTGTAAAACAGGTGTACACCAATGTTATGCAAATAGGGAGGCACAATCGAGGTTATTAGCGTCGGCCGAGCGCATTTTCTGCAACACCTTTACATATTGTTGCTACTTTACGGCCGCGAAGAGCATCGTTCTATTACAAACGAATTGTCGTTCGAAATTTACTATTTTACACCTCTCTGTTTCTGGAAAATGGCATAAACCAACCAGGGACAAGAAAATAATTTCCATTCCTTACTATTTATTATTTTACTCTCGCCATGTATTCGCATACTGTTGCTACGAATTGTTATTATTGCCATTCGAATAATTAGCTTGTAAAAACACCTCTTTGTTTTTGGAAAATTATATAAACCAGGGACAATAAAATAATTCCCATTTTTTGCTGTTCCACTAGAAAAACATGAATAACTTCTTTCTTAATCGATTCTCGTCTATAAAAATGTGAATTACCCATGACCGATTCATTCATCCGTGAAACTATAGTGGTCCCACTTTTTTTTTTTCTTACCTGTCTGTTCACCTTGAGTTTCCCATTTTTTACACATTCGTCTATAAAAATGTGAATTTCCATGTTTACGTTTTTCGGCATAAAATATGTAGTTCCAAATGTTTACATGCGCTTCTATACCCCGTTTTTTACGCGTTGACCTATAAAAATATGCATTTACATAATCATGCACAAACTTGGAATGGGCTAATGCGCATGAACTTTAACACGATACATAATATTAATATACTCGTACCGATTGGAAAACAATTTTTATTTCTAAATATCTCGATTTTATTTCTACTATTCCGTCTCCTGTACTTACGATCGTACGATGCTTAATATCATCTCTGTGTAGAGAAAAATGGACTGAATTATATTTGCATGGTTTCAACTTTTACACCCTGTTACTTCTCATTTTCAGTTTTCGATGCCCGTTATGTTTTTATTCCGTATTATTAATAATTCGTGTTGGACAAACTCTATTTGTTCTTTCGAGAAAGATCAATTCCGACCTTTCCTTATCACAACATTTTCGAAATCGATAAAGTAACTATCGCCCGGCACTGTGTACAAAGCGATACCTACTCCACTATATTTAATAATAATGTTCAATATGTACTAAATAAATTAGGTCAGTGGTTAAGTAATTTTTCGGTATTTTCAATCGCAATATTTAATTGGACACTTATTAAATAGTAAATCTTATTTGGAAATTTTTGCAACGAACACACATATTTTGCACACATATTTTCATTGAAAGTGCACTTTCTTTCTGTGTTTGCAATGGTGCAACACTAGGTTTACGGGTTTTGTTTCGGATCGCGGCATTTTTAATTTTCGATTACCGAGATTGTAAATGAGGAATCATTCAAGAAATTGGTTTCTTTGGGTACAGATGAACAAAATGGCCAAAACTTTGTCCAGGTTTTAAATTGAATTTTGTACGTTAATATATTCATTGTACCAAATTTGATTGGGATCTGTAAAAAATGCAAGAAGGTTGGAAGACTACTCTATATCACACATATAATTATTTTCAATTTTTATTTCATTAAATAACTTGTGTTCATGGAATTTTTGAGGATTCTGGTTTGGCACTCAAAGTGTTAAATCGGTATAACTTTTTTTTTAAGTGGATCAACGAGCTGACTTTTTTGAGGTGTTAGAAGAATTGGTTTTCCAAATGATGTGGAAAAAAGATTTTTAAAAATTGCGGTAATTATTTACATTAGGGGCTTTCTCACCGATTTTGATGACCGTGAAATATGTTGTCAAGGTCATCATTCTGAACAACTTTTTCCTATACATGTTACCGCCGCTCAGCTTTAGTTTTCGAGATATTCGCAAAAAAGTTTCAACATCTCAAAAAGTGATCGGAGTAGGTGTGTGTAGGACTGTGTAAAATAGTGTTTCAAATAGTTGACAGTAACATATATTTTTATGATATTTTGTTGCCTGTAATGTTATTACGATGTCGTAGTCTGTTTATCAACATGTTACATATTCGTAATTAAACTACAAATAATACTTTGCTAACTATTATAGCTTCACATGTTAAAAATTATAATTTATAATATTAACTACTTGCTCAACTTATTTTCATTGTAAGGAAATATTTGAAATACAAAATGAAATATTTTTATATACCAAATCATACCAAATATATACCAAATCATTAATGATCGTTAATATACGTTGCAAAATATGATAGAAAACCTTGTATCCAATGTTCCACTTACGAATACTAATCCTACATTATAAAATACTAATGTAAAGTGTACTTACTTCTGAATCTTCTGTACCTCCGTCGGATCCACAGCACACAATTATTGACTCACGAGAATAGATCCGAATAATTGAACAACAATCACTAAACAACACACACAACACAGACACACACAACACATTTTATAAAATCGTGACAACGAACGAGAAGGTGTCACTCCGACCACGAACAAAATAATACTGCGATTTTAACAATGATCCCTTCCACGGAGGTGGTACGGTCAGGTTATCCTAGGCAGGTTAGACGTTGAGGGTCTATAAACACTAGATACAAAACCAAGGTAAACAAATTATGGCGGGGCGCCGACCCTATTTCCCGAAATTCCCTGTTTTCGTATCACACGTCCGTGGAAGGGGAACGGTTAAAATCGCAGTATTATTTTATTCGTGGTCGGAGTAACATCTTCTCGTTTGCTGTCACGATTTCGTTAAGTGTGTTGTGTAGAGTTTAGTGATTGTTGTTCAATTATTCGGACCTATCCTCGTGAGTCAATAATTGTGTGCTGTGGATCCGACGGAGGTACAGAAGATTCAGAAGTAAGTACACTTTACATTAGTATTTTATAATGTAGTTTGTAGTACATTAGTATTATGTTTTATTATTCGTATGTAGAATATTGGATGCAAGGTTTTTTTCATATTTTGCAACTTCAATGTCCCTTTAACACTAGATTTACAAAGCTCTAAAACTGACTACTTAACATTATTTTACAAAAATAACAAGAACGTGTCTATCCACATTTGTATCAATTTTTTAAATAATATATACCCAAAAAAATAATTTTGTTGAATAATTCCCCATGGATACGTCTTCTCTAATGTAAAAATCTCTAATGTCAATATTTACCTTCAAATCTAACCCACACCTACTCCGATCACTTTTTGAGATGTTAAAACTTTTTTGCGAATATCTCGGAAACTAAAGTTGAGCCGCGGTAACATGTATAGGAAAAAGTTGTTCAGAATGATGACAATCATTTCGAAAATCGGTGGAAATCTTAGGAAGCCCCTAATGTAAATAATTACCAAAATTGCAATTGGTAATAATTACATGAGAAAATAAAAATGGCACTTTTCACAACTTTGTTATTTGAACCTGTAGTGAAAATTTAAAATATACATTTTGTAGATACATGTTAGTTATATACATGCTGAAAATTTCATTGAACTCGATTAATATACACACGAGCTACAAACAGTTAAAAGTGGTGAAAAGCGTAGATTTTCCCAACTTTTGGCCAGTTTCTGTTTAAAATCCTCAGATTTCGATGAAATTTTCAGTACGTGTATAACTGTACACATACATATAATTATTTTCAATTTTTATTTCATTAAATAACACTGGTTTAACGGAATTTTTTTAGGGTTCTGGTTTGGCACGCAAAGTGTTAATGCAAAATACTCTGGATGTTTCGTAAATCGATGCGATAATATCCGATGAACCGTTCTGTACAACTTGGGATGCGCGACTCCTTTTGTCAGCTCGCGCGGGCTCGAGTGAAAGGGAGTTCATGGTGAGCGCGAGTGAATTAGCGCGATAGCCAGTCGCGCGAATGAATGAACCATCAATAAGCGTCGATAAATGTGGATAGACACGCGGTCGTCGTGCCGTGAATTTTAAACGGTGTCGTATTCGAAGAGAATTGCGAGAGTCCTGCGACAATACAGTACATTTTCCACGCGTAAAAACGCGGTGGCGCTCTCGCGCGTGACACCGGAATTACCGGCACACGAGCATACTGTCCTTATGGAAAAATTTTTTTCAATAATTTGTGCCTGTCCGAGCATCCTCACGGACATCGAGAGAATTAAAGCCGAGGCTAATGTCTTCATCGAATGATCACAACGACGAGTTATTTTTAGGACAACCTTGCTCGTTCATTTGCATTCGTGTACGCTGTTTTTATGAATTTGGAATCGTTTTCCTCGTTACAGTTCATTCGTTTTAGAGACACTGTAAGATAGTATATTCATTCCGAATTATAGAATATGGCTGGCCTCTGGCCGCATCCGTCTTGCCACACTGATCAATAACATATACCCGTAAATCGATGTCGTTTCCTCGCGACGAAATTTTTACCAACACATTCAAGCTTATACACATATTATGTTTATATTATTTTGTTGCAGATTTGATGCACCTATGGCAAACATAAGTTAGAGAAACACGAAACAGTGAAATTACTAGATCAATTGAAACTATTGTTATGTTACTTTTCTTCTATTAACCCCTTGCCCTACAATATCGTGTCAGACTCGTGATGAAGATTATGAAAAGAGTCTAATAAATATATATGTTATTAATTTCCTTTAAATCGAACTAAAATTCTATTTTGTTGTAGTTGGTATATATCCTTTGGAGAATACATTGGCATACAATAAACATAAACTATATTTTTTTTTCTTTGAAATTCTGAACGATGAAGAATTTCTAATCATTACAATCACAAAACAAATAGTAGTGCAAAGGGTTAAACCTATTAAGAAAATAAATTTCCACTTGAGTTTGTTGAAATTCGGGTAGAACAGTTTTATTTTGTAAAAAGTTATAATTTTCTATCGAATGCAATGAATTATCCTACAAAACGCGAAATAAAATGATATAATCTTGTTGTTGATATTATAATTTTCTATTTAATGCAATGAATTATCCTACAAAACACAAAATAAAATATAATCTTGTTGTTGATATTAAAGTTGTACGTTCCAGAATATTGTTATGTGTGTTGCAACTTTAATTGACCACAAGCGCAACAATTAATTTGACTGCTTGAAATATAATGTTGAAGTTCAAAATACTTTCTAGGGCGCGGAATAAATTATAGATTAACAAATGACGAAATTTCGATTCGGAAGAAAAACTAAATTAAAACAGGTAATGGCTACAGCTTGGAACTTCCCATTCTGAATACTCATAAAATTCCTCGTATTCGTGTTTTCGATGCAAAGAATCGAATTCTAAATTACAACTCATTTGAAATTCAGAACCTTCTGAATGGAATAGCTGGTGTTCACTCCCAGCGTGGCTAAACCAATTTTGAACATTTCAGCTGTGATTAGAGTGCTATATAATTCACACTTACAACGTCTAAAAAATTTCTAGAAAACTATTATTACGTGATCAGTCACAGAAATGGGATATTTGCTTTTGTTTCAATCTTATAGTGCAGCAATTGTGAAATAAAAACTACTTTTCAATACACAATTTTCACTGCACCACTTTCCCTTCTGGTTTTTAGCAATCCCAGTCCGTAAATTTTTAATATTTCCACACTTGTGGATGGCTTGTCTGTTTACTATTTTTGTTCGTTAAAACGTTGACACATTTAGGTGACAAAATTATGTAAGGAAGTTTACTTCCTCGGGATTGGTATTTGAATGCTCCCGCGCGCTCATGGCATAATACAAAGTCACTCACTATAAACACGTATGATTGCTGTGGAAAGTGCGAAAGTTATACGATCGAGAATAAACATCGAATGTAGATTCTTTGTTATTGCAGGTATACAAATAATTGTAATCGATAAGTGTAATTTACAATGTGATCTTATAATATATGACAAAAATCTTTGTTATTGCAGATAAACTCTTCACGTTATTTTTTACCAACCCTTTTGCTTTCCCCATAATAGAACGAATATATCATTATAATTATTTCTCCAGAAAATTTATTTCCCCGACGATAGATAGGATGTGCTATAGCTTATGGTAAAAATACGTACCGTATTACCTCCAGCTCATTAAAATGATTGGAAAAAGAAACGAACGCCTATGTAGCATCCGTGTCTTGCAATTAATGCAGAGAATTTTTATTTCGCATAAAAATCCGCAGTCTAGCAATTAACAGCATAAACTTTAATTCCTCGGTTTTCCTAAATTTTTGGGATCACCGAGTCAGCCGGTCAACGATTGCTGTATTGTATTTTCTAACGTCTAAATGATACCAATTATCTTGGTCGGCGTGTGTGGAAATAATTGCTTCAAAGGCCACGTTAACGAGCACGATCGATCACTTTCTACCAGGAATAGTATAATGCTGTGTCAAACCAATGAAACCGATACTAGTCTGTCACCAGACGGTCTGGCAGGCGTATCGCGCATCGAGGCTGCGCGATAAAAAGACTATACCAGGAACACGCTGCTGTCTGTGAAACAGGTATGTATAAGTGGAAAAAAGGTGAACAAGGACAACTAGCCACTTGAATCCTGATGTGGTTTGGTCCTACGAGGGAAGGTGTTCTATTCGACGACTAAAGCGGAACTCGTTTGTCCCGACACAGAGAGGGGAATTCCCCGTTAAACGCGTAAACAAGTCGAAAACAAGTCAAAACTGTGTGCGTGCTTCGCCACGATAATTATTTCATATTTTCATACGTATACAAAAATCGTTGAAGTTACATTTCTAAAGGAATTGCAGCGTAATAATAATTAACGTTCGCTCTGCGACATCGCACGAGCGCGACCAATCACAATTTCATCTTCCACGCGCAGAGAGACAAATTAATTGAATGTATGTTGTTATTTACAATCGTGACGTAATGTTTGCTTTCATATTTCACAAAAGGATTTCGAGTTCGGTGTTGTAGCAAGAAACGCTAGTAGTGAAAATATTCTGCACATCAAAGACAAATTAACACGTTCACTGCCATGTCACCCATATGTGAGTGACGGAATTATTTGTCCAAGTTTTAAAATGAATTTTTACTAATGTATATTCATTAGTATATTCATTAGTATATTAGTATATTCATTGGAAAAGTTGGAGGACTACTCAGTACCATACATTTAATTTTTTCCAATTTTTATTTCATTAAATAACTTACTTTGATTTCATGGGATTTTTCAGGTTTCTTAGTTTGGCAGTCAAAGTGTTAACGACTCATTTTTTTTTTTTATAGTTTGCTCGAGTTAAAGGCGGTAATTATTGTAGGTAATTAAATAGAAATTCCACTTTCTTCTCTAGCCTATAGGAGTTCTACTAATTTTAGTACTTTGTCAGGCAGGATATAAACGAAAATCTAAGACAAGAATATAGGAAAATATAGCAGTGCTCCGATTGGTAAGAAAACCGCGGAGAAGATTTTCAGAAAGCAAAAAGAAATTTCAAGTTACGTCAGAAATCATCCTTTCCGAAGGAGTACAACATGTTTGAGACACCCTTTATATTATAATCGTGAAGTAGGAAATAGTTTGGTTTAATGTTATTCGGTTTTCTGTTACAGTTCTATTACACTATTTTCCTACTATAAACGACAACCTTTCTTGACGTGTCGTCACGTGATCGTCAGTGCTTTCAAAGGCATTGCTTAAAGGGTTATGTACAGTTAGGAGGCCCAAAAAAAGCAATTTTTTAAGAATTTTTCCTGAGAAGACCTTTACATCTATTAATGTAAAAATTTGAACACGTATTATGGTAACTTTTAACTGTATTTTAACATTTTTTATTTGTAAAAATAATAATTTTGAAACCTGCTATAGCTGATCTCCTGGAGCACCTCTAAAAAAAAAGCGCTTTGCGGTGACCACTATATCTCTGGACTGGATCATCAAAAATGAAAAAACCAAACTGATTTCGTTAAAGAAATGTATAATCTAGTAATTAATCGAAGGAATAAGCAAAATAAAATTTTGTGACAAAATGGCGGCTTTTCAAAGAAAAAAATCGATTTTTCACAAAAATTTTGGCCTTAAATCGTTTATAAAAAAAAAATATTCATCGGAGAGAAAGAGCTTCGTTTAATTACTAAAAAATATACTTGAGAAGCTTGTGTTAAAATTTGAGAGTGATCGGTTCAGCCGTTTTCGAGAAATCTTGGTCACCGACTTTGAAAACACAGTTTCGAGAAAAACGCGTCGAAAGATCGCCTCTTACTCTCAAACGCTCTGACACGTCTTTACAAAAATGCGTGTAACTTCGAAAATAATTGCCGGATTGACGTGAAATTTTTTGTGCGTATACTTGAATATATGTACATTACGAAAATGAAATGAAAAAAAATCGATTTTTTGAAAATTCTAACTGTATATAACCCCTTAACTCTTTGCACTCGAAGCTATTTTAACCCAAAAACGAAACATTTCTTCTAACCTAGAATATTTTCCTTCTATATATTTTCTTTTCATGTTATACATATGAAAATGGTGCAATTGACTCGCACAATACTGAAGCGTTTAGTAATTTATTGAATACAAATAAATTTAATAATGTAAAAAATATTTTGAATAGTGGTATAGCAATTTTTAGTGGCGCCTTGCAGTCGCCATTCGAGTGCTAAGGGTTAATTACCTGATTCTCGGCAAATAGGACGAGAAGCGGCGCGAGAGTGTGTTCTACAGAAATTGTCGAGCTGTTCCGACTCGTTCGACGAGTCTCGATCCGCGAAAAACATAAAAAACGACGCGCGGCTATAGCCTTTGCTCTTTCCATTCAATTGCTCGGAGGCCTCCCAAGAATATGTAAACGAAACACTCGTGGTCAGACACGCGGGGCCGTCTTCCACGTTAACGGACCAGATGGTGGTCCTTCTAAATGTCGTCGCAGTAAATTAATTTCTCATGCAAACTGCGTCGGGTATCTCGCGTCCGCGAGATTTCACGGACCACACTTACTTTGACAAGCTGCACGCGCGCGCACGTGTAATCTAAAATATAAAAGCGTCGAGGAACGGAACGCACAGGTGTTCAGAAATCGTCACCTGAAACCCTTTGAACTCGCAAATTATACTTGATGCAATATTCAATTTCAAAAGCGAGGCCGTTTCGACGAACTGGACGGCAATCCATCTGGTTAAGTGAGAAATAAATTCCAATCTCATTTCTCGAATTTGCGACTGTAGTTTGGTATGTAATTATTTATATTCGTTTATTAGCTTGGCCATTACTGTTTCAACAGGAAACTCTACCTGTGCGACAAAAGTAATTGACGCGAGTTCCGAAAGAGGAACGATTCAATTTATTTTGATTTTGTTAGATTTTCATTGTAATATATGTGCTCGAACAAATTGGTCATTCGATCGTGATAGCGTTAATAAAATGTCGGTAAGGATGATATCAGTTCACGAGCAGTTCTCTAATAATGGTCTATTAACGGCTTCGATATGTTTAAACGAAGCGCGCTAGTTTACTTTCAAATAATAATCCCAAGAGAAATTATTGGATTAGGTTACTCGAGTCGACTGATTGGTTCGAGATAGGTTGAAACCCTTTGTAAATACAATGAGAAATGTAAGCGGTACTTCCAGGCACAATCAAATCTTGAGCAAACAGACACGACCCTTTTATGAGTACTTTAATCAGAACACTTGAGTGAACTTTTTATAGTTGAATTAATGCAATTCAGTTTTACACATTAACGGTTCAAATAGCAATGGGCCATTCGATTTCAAATTATTTTCTATAATTGTTAGCTGGTACTGCAATAGTGACCCAGTAATAGTGCTAATTAAATGCATCAAACACTATAAGTATGCATATATTGTATTTAAAAAAGATAACGCGATTGCACTTATTTAGATTATAAAAAATGTTTGTTAGGATAGTATGAATGTATCTTTTTCGTTTCAGTAATTCTAAGATAAAATATAAAATCGGTCATTCGACCTGGTAGGTTTAGCTTTAATAATTTTTTTTAGCATTAATTCCTAATTAATGTACAAGAAACGAATGGTTTTTCAATCCTACCCTGTGGCCAGTGAAAAAGGGTTTAAGATATTCTCGCAAAAATTTCGAAAAAAGGTCGTGGTTACAGAGAACAACGTTTTTCTCTTTCGAGTCTCCGGCTCATTATTATACAGTTACTAAAACCATTAACCACATTCGGAGCACATTAGCTTGTAAAGAAATATTTGAATAGCTTCTCTGCGTAATGATTCATTCAGCAAGGGCACGGTTAAGAGAAATCAATCATTCTCCGACAGAATTTCCCGCGTAGAATCGATCGTTCTACGCTTCTACAGCAACATACACACATACACTCCAAGAAATGTTCTACGCCGTTCTGCACTTTATTACGTCAATCGGGTTCGCATAAACGGGGAATTTTGCGCATAATATGCAGATTCCTTCATTCATACAACGACGCCCGGGTTATGGCAGAAATGTATAAATTAATGTAACTAATTTGCAATTACAATCAGGTTCCCTTAGCGTGCCAACTGCTATAATTCCTACATAGGGACATAATTATTTGTGGAGATATAAAAATTATTTATGATCCTGATATATTCGGTATAACATGCAAGATCTTAGAATAGATAATAAATCTTATCTTTCCAGTTTCAGCTTCATTAAATTAACTATTTTCTGCGGATTTCCTGCGGTTTTTGAGTTGACAGTCAATGGTGTTAATTGTAAGTCAACGTTAATCGTTGCATGAAATTTTATATCTTTAGTGTATTTGCTGTTGTTAAACAATGATGTTTCTCCGTTCGTGTAAATTAATACATTTGCCTAAAATCTAGATAATAAATAGATAATACGTCTTATTATTCCAATTTCAGCTTTATTAAATTAACTATTTTCTGCGGATTTCCTGCGGTTCTTGAGTTGACAGTCAATGGTGTTAATTGTAAGTCAACGTTAATCGTTGCATGAAATTTTATATCTTTAGTATGTTTGCTGTTGTTAAACAATGATGTCTCTCCGTTCGTGTAAATTAATACATTTGCCTAAAATCTGGCATTGCAGCATAATTCTTTGAATGAAAATTCGAAGCGAAATTGCATGAAATAATTGCTCGAGAATTTCGAATTCAATTTGTTGCGCAGGTCATCTTCCTGGTCATTGCGCAAGGATTAAAAATGTGAATCGGATTAGGTGGACAGTGGCGTCGTTGATCTGGCGCAGCGTGTCCACCAAAATTTAGTGAAAGTTTCGTAAATTCCAGCGGCCCTAATTTTATTATCGGGACGGCCACGGAGAAAGCATGTTCTCAGAGGGTCCCGTTGGTGAATACGGAACGCAACCAGATCGTTGGAACCACTGTCGCCCCAATGATTTCATTTTAATAACCAACATTCGAAGAATATTCAATTTGTAGAATGGAATCGATCACGAACGCCCTTGGTACCTCGTCGTTTGCACACGGGCAGAAACGATCGATTTTCAAAAATTCCCGAGGTCAGTACGAATCGAAAAGTCCTGTGTCATTTTGCAAGTCGAGGTTTCGCTTCACGAGATATTTGCAGTTGAACATCAAAGATTCCAACGCGCGTAGTTTGAACCCAGTCAGCTGAGTGATTATGCTACCTCGTGACGACATAAAATAGAGCTTTTCCCATTTCCCTTCACGCTTGCTTACTACTTGGTCGGAAATATAAATAATGAAATGAAATATAAATAATATATCGAAATATAAATAAAAACGAAAAATAGTTTATTAACCTTGGAGCTGATGAAAGATACTAATTAGGAACGTTGCGGTAAGGTAACAATTTTCAGTTTTTTACAGTGACGTTTAAAAATTGCATAAGATCAAGATCTAGGTCAAATCGCATGCAGAATATGTGCATTGTGAGCGATACTATAGCATAAGTCGATTGAAAACTGGAAAAACAAAATGCGCGGTAATTAAGTACCTCGGAATATTCACTATGGAATACCCCAATACACAGCCATACACAATCGGCTGTGACGATTGCGATAATAATTACGAAAAATAGCGGATACAACACGATTCCCAGGCTTCCGATCAAAAGCAAAGACGTAGATCGTGGTCATAGTACCTTGAGCTATCTATAGATTACGAGAACATAATAAATTCTAATCGAGGTTCTTTTGTACAAACGATTATCTAAAGATAGGCGGCTGGCTGCCCGAAGAAATCTACTACTTTATTTACGATACGAAATTATTGTCGACGCAACACGGTCTGGTTGCAACTATAAATTTCAACGAGTCGTTCACGTTTCGCTGGACGAAGGTCACGTTTTTTGTCGATTTCTGGTGCGGTGCAGCGAAAATCATTTGCACATTCCGTGTGCCGATATTAACGGATAACAATTAATTTTCTTCCATTCATCCAATTTGTTTGCATTTGTTTCACCTTTTCGAATCCGACTTTCCAATTATGCATGGCACAAAAACTTCAATCAACGTTATACTCTTTTCCCTGATTTATCAAAATACGATCATCTCGTTTTTCCATCTGAATAATGTTCGTTATTCGAGATTTTTTGCTCGACAGAGGGAAAATAACTTTACGATATTGCACGCGCTGGAAAATAAATCACTAAACTGCGAACTTTTATGCGAAACAAAAATGGTCTGCATTAATTGCAAGAAGCAAGAATTAAATAGCGATCGATTTCTCCATTTAATAATTTTAGTAGACGGAAAAATAATGCAACGGTATTTTCAAATTTTTTCAATAGTTTTATCGTTTCGTGTTTCGTCAACTCAATTTTTATCGCAAATGTATCAAATTCGCAGTGTAGTAATCACGTGCAAACTTGGCGATCGTGATCGAATTTAGGAGTCACGAGTGCATATTGTAATGTGCAGAGGCTATGTTAGCAAGAAAACTCGATATATCCTAGGTCGCAGAAAGAAATACAGATGACCTTGATAACACAGGGGAAAAAGTTACCTCCAGTCAAGACTTTCTCCAATGACGTGTTCGCTGCTTGAAATCGTCATTCTTTGTCGTCAATGTATTTTTCAATAACATCTACCAAGCTAAACAAATTTTTGAAACGTCTACGGTAAGGGACCCAATTACTGTGGTACCAATTATTTTGCCTACATTAATTATACTTATTCTTAAATCATAATGAAAATCAGTTAATATATGTGTTATATATCTCTTTCTCAATTGGGTCCCTTATCCTATTTGCAGTAGATTATAGAAAATGGTAATAGATTTTATCATTAGTTGATTTATATGAAATATAAACCGAGAATCAAAATAAGTACTTCCACTATCGGTAATAGAATTGAAAAGAGGACGGTTTGTATTCTCAAAATATTTCTAATTGTTTCTTTAATCACATCCTCCACAAGAAATTCTATTATTATTTCAATAGAATTATTGAGATGACAAAAGAGAAAATATTATTTCGACTTTATTTTATTTTACAATTAGTTGGACTTTCTTAATATATTGTGTTCCATCATGCTATCGAATCACGAAATCAATCATTCTAAGGAGAGACTAAAAATTGCGATGACAATAGAAACCATCGAGACAATATTTGTCGTTGTAACAGAGACGCATCAAAACAGGTGGTCGTATGAGATAGCATTAAGCACGAATCGAGGGAAAGTGTGGCCTCCGTTTTCGTAAAATTGCATCATTTCGAAACGAATTATAAATTCACTTGCATCGCTGCATTTGTTTATCCGTGCAACGTAATACCGCGGATTTGATTAATTTATGACGAAAATGAACAAGAGAAATACATACACTTCAAAACTGTGAAGACGTTGCATGACATTATGACTATTCTTATAGCATTTCCGACTCATTAAAATTGTTAAAAGAAGAAGCACATTTTCGTTTCGCTTCTGTTCTTTGGCATTGACTTTGAAAATTTAGCACTGTAAATTCATGTAATTTTAGCACTTTGAAATCATGTGTTATTCACTGCTGAAACGAAATGTTTTTGCGTACTTTTAAACAGCGCTTATCTTGAACCACCTTGTATAATACTATGTAACTGTCTTCGATAAAGAAAAAGATTGCGCGGTCAAAACAAAGGAATCGAAGCATGTTATTAGCAATAAATTAACATTAATTCGATATGAGCGTAACCTGTCTTTTATCATGCAGCTCGAAGCTGTTCAATTAGTAGTTGCAAATTGTAACATAAATTAGTATTCGCTGGGGTCAGCTGTTCAAAATCATGTCGGTTCCGATATTTGCTAGTATTAAATAATTCATGTATAGCGTTAATAATGTAACTGCCGGTACAAGCCACTTACATTAGCTTATCAATGTTCGGAACAGTAGAATTTGAATTTTGGGTTAGTCCGTACTGTTGTTCAATGCAGTTCCGTACGTCTGTTCATTGCTTGCCGGTTCTACTTGAAGCACGCGGACGCGTCAATTGAATTTCCAACATTATCTAATTAAAAAACGAAACTTTCCGGAAGATTCTCTTTAGTACAAAATAATTATCCTTTAGATTACACCGTCTGTTGGCCACGTTGTACAGTATTTTATATTCGTATTGACTACACATAAGAAAAAATAAAATAAAAAATAAAAATTTTATGCATCAGTCACACGAAATTCTAATGGAATAACAATAAATTTTCAATTCTTGTGATACTTTCACTGTTTTGTAAACGTATGAGATCGGCAGTCTAACGATTACTTTCTCACGAAAAGGCTGTAGTAATTAATTAAAATTCCACGAATCAATCGACGTCCATTATTATTCATTTTTGTCCAACTAAAATCGATATCGTTTCGTCCTAAACGAATGAAACAGAAGAGAAATGTATTCTGCGCTTCTTTCGAATTTTCTTTTCAGGAGAACCTTTGAAACTTCGTGTCTATCGCAGCGCGATAAACCCGATGCAAGTCGAAAACTCTATGCAACGAAACGGTTCATTCGCACAGCGGACGGAGTTGCCCGAAGAGACAGTTTAACGCGAGTACACACTAAGCATAACGTCAACTGCTATCTGTGTTCGAGTAGTCCGCGAATTATATACATACGTTCCAAGGTTGAAGCAATATCATGACCTTTTGCAATCTCTGCGCTCCGAGCAGTATGTAACTTGCACCGTTCTCTCTTGCATTAATTTTGAAACCGGTCGCGAGTTGACCGTAATACGATTAAAAAGAAAATAAAACAACTCTCGGAGGAGAGAACGAACGATGATCGTTTCTCGGGGAGGAGGGGAGGGGGGAGGGGGGGAGGGCAAGCATCAAACCAAATATGTACGACGTCGCACGAATTGCCCAGCGAACTGCTAACCCAGTTACCGGCATGGTGTTCCGTGATAACCAACTTTAATATCGCCGCAACATTTGTGTTGCACGAATTAACAATAACTCTTTTACGATCGGAATAAACTTTCAATTGTAAAGAGCTTCGAGAACGTATCAACCTGCCCCCCACCCCCGCGAAACTAAATGAAAATTGCAACTTTCGCAAGTTACTTCGCGAAAGGCGAAACACGAGCAGAAAAATAATCTCGCCCACCGATAGACAGTTTATGGCAACGATAGAATACAACTGTGTCACCAATGATTGTAAATCCAAACGCGTTTTGTGTGCTTTATAAACTCCCAAATGTCACGAATGCATGAAAACATTCGGAATCTAATAATAAACAGCAGATTATATTTACGATCTGATCATGACATCGCATATTTCACTCTATGGCTACTTTGCCGACTATATTCATTTTAACACTAGAACTACCGGATGGGTCAAAATGACTTGCTCCTAATTTTTTCTTTTAGAAATAACGAAATTATAAACATGCTTTCATGAGAAGAATTTTTAATAAACTTCTCTATCGAAGTAGACATTTAAAGAAAACTGATACGAAATCTAAACAACTGCAATATTGTTGTTGTTATAAGGCATTGTATGCCAGTTGCATTTTCTGCTTGGTAGTTCTAGTGTTAAAACAGAATCACCCTGAGAAAATTTGTCTCGACTAGATTTTATGCACTTGCAGCAACAATGAATAGATAAAAGTATTTTATGAATTATTTAATAAATTGGAATATTTATTACATTTCCTCATTTATATACCTTCGGTTAACCCGTTGCACTACTATTTATTTTGTGATTATACTGATTAGAAATTCTTCATCGTTCAAAATGTCATAGAAAAAGAAGATAGTTTATATTTATTGTATGTCTATGTTTTCTCCAAAGGATATACATCAACTATAGTAAAATAGAATTTTATTTCGGTTTCAAGAAAATTAATAACATACATGTTTATTAGGCGCTGCTCAGAATCTTCGTCACGAGTCTGACTCGATGTTGCAGGGCAAGGGGTTAACATGGTGTCACACGAATTTTCTCCATTTCGCACAAGTTTCACTTATTTCGTAATAAGTTATTACACTGATCGCTTACTAATAACAATTATCAGGTACTTGATACATTAACACTTTGACTGCCAAGCTAGAAACCACAAAAACTCCATCAAATTAATGTGTTATTTAATCAAATAAAAATTGAAAAAAATTGTATGTATGATATTGAGTAGTCCTCCAACTTTCTGGCATTTTACAGATCCTTAAAAAATGTGATACAATTAATATATTAACGTAAAAATTAATTTTAAAATTTGGACAAATAATTCCGTCACCCACATATGGGTGACGTGGCAAACAACGTGTTAAAGTTTTTACCTAATACTATAATATAATTCAGTGTCATATAAGTCAGTGTTAATAAATTAATATTTAATGACATTAATTTTACGATAACAATTTTTATTGACTTTTGGGGCATTCAACGCGTTCGATTCTGTTTTTCTCCAATCAACTTAACACTAGGACGACCAATCAATAAATGCAACTGGCACACATTGCCTTATAATAACAACAAAATAAGATTTGTTTAGATTTCGTATTAGTTTTGTTTAAATATCTACTTCGACAGAGAAGTTTATTAAAAAATTTTCTCATGGAAACATATTTCTCATTTCAATATCTCTAAAAGAAAAAATTATGAGGAAGTCATTTTGACCAATCCGGTAGTTCTAGTGTTAAACAATTTTTAATTTGCATAAAGATCCACAGTCTAGTGATCAGGCTGCCTCATTAAATTTATCGATGGTAGATGCTAGTGTTTTTTACTAACGTCGAAACCGAGTGAAATTCGAGTCGGAAGCTTCAACGTCAATTATCATTAGATCAAGCACACGTCGAACACCAAGCTCCACTATGTTTAGAAAATTGAAAATCGGTTTGCGTCTTAATCTAGATTATCGCTATCATTATACCCTATCCCTTCACTACGTCACCGCAAATTCTTCAACCGATCGAAACGAATCTACCTATCGAAGATAGCAAAAAAAAATACTATCAGCCTTCGAAAGCGCGCGAAACTTGGACAGCGAGAGCGGAAAATAATAAAACAGCGCCGACCCGAACCACGCGTCGTCTAATGACAACCTATTTTAATAGGTTGCAATAAAACCTAATAGGTTATAATAAAACCTAACGGTCTAAAGGTTTAGGTTCACCGATTCCCAAGAGCCCAATCGCGCGCGTGTCCGTTCACCTCACCGGCTGCTCGGACCTTCACATCTTGTAATAGAACAACGAGCCTCACCTTGGACCAGGCAGCTCCATGACGTTGGCTCGGTGATGATGGGGATGATGATGATGATGCGACCTTTCGTCTGCTTCGATCATCCCCGAGTGCATCGTCTGCTGTTGCGGATGTTGGGGATGCAGGTACACCTGCTCCGGTTGTTTCATCCACATTTTTCAAGTCGTTCTCAACAACAACAACAACAACAACAACAACAAGAGGTACTTCACCGAATCACAAATCCGTTTTCTACAGGTTCACGCACTCGCACAGACATCGAGATTTCAGTTCACGATGGTTAACCAGAATGATCGCCGTTAGACGATCTCCGTTCTTCATGATGTTGTACCCGTTACGATCGGTTTCGAGCACACGTGACCACAAAGAAGATAATCCTTTTTTTTCCCCCTAAAGAGGATACGATCAAGAACGGATAAACGAAGAGCCGTCGGGAAAGAGCTTCGCTTAAATCGGGGACGAAACGCTCGAGGAACGAGGCTCCTCCTCGGCGTCGCTCGCCATATTGGAGAACCGGCTCACCAGCTCCGTTCACAGCACTCTTTCTCTCTCTGCCCGTTATCGCGCGACAGCCTCTCTCGCGGCTTGTTTGTTGCGCGAATTAAAATTAGCCAGGTCGCCTGGTTAATCTCGCTCGTTCGATCGCTCCGTTTCGCCGCGACCGAATGATAAAAACGTCTCTCTATCTCCGCGCCGGCGAACGACACGAGCAAACATTCGGCAAAAACCGGGACAGTGGCGAGGCGGCGACCACCGGGAGGGGAGCAGGCAAACTAACACGAATAAAACCGCGGCAGCTCCGTTTTCTCGACGATGACGCCGCGGTATAGCGATTATTGTCCCGTCAGAGTTTGATACTCGACGCCGGATTAACGACCTGTCCGCCTCCTTGACGCCTTGGCTTGTCTTCTAACCCGGAGGAAAAACCACTCGAACGGTACGAAGAAAAAATCGAGTTCGTCAACGATAGCAGTTGGAACCGCGTCGATGCGGTAACGTTCGCGTAACGTTCATTCCGCGCGACAATGATCCTCGAGCGTCAAGATCGCGCGGGCAACGAACGTTCCCGGTGGCCTCTGACACGGTCAGTGCGGATTCCTCGGTATCCCGACCTTGACACCGTGCTCCAGATCCCCGCGAGTCCGGAAACACATTAAGGAGCCGCCGGCATATCGATCCGAGGCATCCGCGGATCAAAGGGATCTTGGGGGATGGTCGTGTGGGCTGACCCTCCTCAAGGTCGCGGTTCTATTAGATCGCGCGACCGAACCGTATCATAACGCCGAGGGAGCCCCGACCTTGACACACTGTCCTCAATGCCTCTTACGCTGTAGAAAAGGCAGCAGCTATGCATTCCGTGGGTGCGAGCCGCTCCGGAACTGTGCCACTCGGACGGCGAATAGAAAACTGTCTCTCCCGTCGCGCCGTCCGTGTCGAACGCGTATCCTCTATTTATATGACAGGCACCGGGAATCCAGTTTTTGCGCGGCTTAGAAACACACAGCACGGTATAGCTACACACACACACTTTTGGACCGGTCACCCGTGTTCACGCAGGAAATAGATCAGAGTATAATGCACTTCGACGAAGCCACTGTGTTTGTACGAGTTGAGAATACAGAGAATTTTTCGGAGAGCACACTAGATCAAGATACTTTTGTCGAGTATCAGCTTCAACACCGGCAAGACGCGGCACGCACGACAGCCGAATACGAACTGCCGGTGGTGCTGTGCCCCACTACCGTCCACAATCAGCGCTTCCCCTCCCGTCGAAGCGACCAATCGTCGTTCCCCTCGTCTTCCAATGCTATCCAAGCTCGGACCGCGCAACATGATAACAACACATTTTTAGGCGGTTCCCTTGTGTAAGGCGGCAGTTCGAACCCACGCGATAAGAAATGAATTTTCCGTGCACGCGCGACTACCTCGCGGAGTAGTCCTGGGAGAGAGACCGTGTTGCGCTGCGAGCTGACGGGGTTGAGCTGCTGACAGGGGGTGGCGATCGGGACAGCGACGAAAACTAACGGTTACCCCCGAACAATTTTTATAACCAGAATCAATAATCGCTGAAATCTGCTTTTTCGTTTTTTTTTTTTTTTTTATTTAATGCCAGAATTGGCCGGAAAGTAATCTGATTAGTAGACTGCGGATCTTTATGCATTTGTAACAGAATTGAGTAGATGAAATTTGAAATTGTAGGAAAATTTAGATAAATTGAAACGTCAAAAATTCCATAAAATCAAAGTAAATTATTTAATGAAATAAAAATTGAAAAGAATTAAATGTATGATATTGAGTAGTCCTCCAACTTCCTTGCATATTACAGATCCTAATCAAGGGTACAACGAATATATTAACGTAAAAATGCATTTTAAAACCTGGACAATTAATTCCGTCACCGGTCAACGTATTAAAAGAGGAAATACATTTTCATTTAACTTCTGTTTTTTTTTTATTTAATGCCAGAATTGGCCGGAAAGTAATCTGATTAGTAGACTGCGGATCTTTATGCATTTGTAACAGAATTGAGTAGATGAAATTTGAAATTGTAGGAAAATTTAGACAAATTCAAATGTCAATATACCATTTCTCATCTATTAACACGTTGCCTGCCGTGTTTACGTTTATGTTCACAACGAAAACTGGTAGAATCATAAAATATTTCATTATCACGGTCATAGAATCTATAAAGTTAATACCGACATAAAACTGGTATTAATTTTGATTTTTATTGCGCCATGTGTAACAATAATGTGTTCAAGAATTCCTTATAGAGTCAAATTTTATGTGTTTCATGCAATACTACATTGAAATAAATAAAGTAATTCTTTTTTATATTTTCGAGATTCTTTTATTCTCTTCATATTCTATATTCATTCCAGATTTTTTCTACTTTCTTTTCATACTGTTGGATGTCTAAAAAGACGGATTCAAATGTTCGTCGTGTATACTGATGATCAAAATTCGAATCGTTCATTTCACTTCGGACATACATATGTAGTTTTGAACGTGGGTATGTAGAATTCTGCTTATGCGTCGATGACAGGTCTGGTTTCCGTCTGTTCATTACTTGCCATTTCTACTGTCCGGAAGCACAGGCGAAATCAATTTGTCACGAAACAAAATGTTGTAATGAAAAACGATGTACCGTGAAAGTAAAGTAGAAATGTCATTAATCTTGTAAACCAAATTATGCTTCATTTGTACTGACATATTTTAAACAAGTACATCCGACAATATAACAAAAATAAATTGACACGTTGACTGCCATGTCACCCATATGTGGGTGACGGAATTATTTGTCCAGGTTTTAAAATAAACTTTTACGTTAATATATTCACTGTACCAAACTTGATTAGGATCTGTAAAATGCAAGAAAGTTGGAGAACCACACAATATCATATTAGGTTGTCCGGAAAGTTCTTTTCGTTTTTTTAACAGGTATTATACATTGGATCAAACGACCTGTCATTTTTTTAGCAATTAGAAGAATTGGTTTTCCAAATGATGTGTAAAAAAGATTTTGAAAAAATTACAATTGGTAAGAATTACATAAGAAATTAAAAATGGCACTTTTCACAACTTTTTTATTTGAACATGTAGTGAAAATTTAAAATATGCGTTTTGTAGATCTATGTTAATTATACACATGCTGAAAATTTCATCGAAATCGATTAATATACACATGAGCGTGGTTTTTCACGACTTTTGGTCACTTTTTGCTTAAAATCCACAAATTCTAACATCTTTAGATGCGAGTCGTTTTTATCTGCATCAACCGATTTCGATGAAATTTTCAGTGTGTGTATAACTAACATAGATCTACAAAACGCATATTTTAAATTTTCATTCCAGACTCAAATAAAAAAGTTTTGGAAAGTGCCTTTTTTATTTGCTCTTATAATTCCTAGCAATTGCAATTTTTTCAAATTCTTTTTTGCACGTCATTCGGTAAACCAATTCTTCTAATTGCTCAAAAAATGTCAGGTCGTTTGATCCAATTTATAATACCTGTTTAAAAAACGAAAAGAACTTTCCGGACAACCTAATACATTTAATTTTTTCAATTTCTATTTTATCAATTAACTTACTTTGATTTCGTGGAATTTTTTAGCTTTCTTGTTTGGCGTTCAAAGTGTTAAAACTGGCAAGTGAAGAAATAACATTCTACTTGGTTTCTATTTCTTGAAATCGATGCAGACAATTTATGTAAAACCTTTACTCCAAATGAGGAGGTCAAAAATTACCTGCATTAGTTTTTTGCCAGCAAAGAACAAAAATTTTATGAGCGTGGAATCATGCCACTGCCAGAAAGATGGCAAAAAGGTATTGGACCAGAATGGACAATATATAGTTCAATAAAATATTTATTCACTATAAGAAAATCGTCTTTCATTTTCATAAAGAAAAACGAAATTACTTTCCGAACAACCCAATATTAACGTAAAAATTCATTTTAAAACCTGAACAAATAATTCCGTCACCCATACATGGGTGACATGGCAGTTAACGTGTTAAAATTGGTCCAAATGACTCGAGTTTTTTTTTTGACATGGTAGAAGCATTAATTTACTAAACAAAACTTTGAAAAACTTGCTATTGGTCGGAATTGTGAAGAAAAAAATACAAGTCATAAACGGTAAAAATTTCATCGAAATCGGTTAACGTTGTTACGAGGTACAAACATTTAAAGGTGATCGCGTAAGGGTAAAATTCCCTGACAGGGCTGAAATCTGCGACTCTTACCCTTAAGCTCTCATCTTGAAATATTTACAGCTCGACAATACTAACAGATTTCGATGAAACTTTGTGTATCTACACAACTCGCTTAGATTTGCGAAACTTAAATTCTCGTTATTCTTTGAAATTTCGAGCAATAGCAGTTTAAAAAATACCTTTGTCGCTCGTTACCTAATAAACTAATCCTTCTAACATCTTAGAAAAACTTCAGTCGTTTGGTGCAATTTTAAAAAAGTTATTAGTTTTTAAAGGGTGTGTAAATTTTGTCCTCGACTGTAGTAGCTGTAATAGTTCTAATTCAATGTTGAATACATAAGTACATGTAATGTCAATTTTAGTAAAAGATAAATAGTATAGAGAATTGGTATAATATCATTCAATCCACACTGACATTGATCGATGATTACAAATTACCAAATACAATCGTGATTACTAATTTATTCTAATTAACGATTAATGATTATGACCAGCATAGTTACTTTTCGTGATTTATTATAAAAGTAATCGCAAAATAATCGATTACTGCGCGACTTTGGTGCACGTGCGCGACGATCACGGACTCGGGCGAGAGGGTTGCGGTGCTAACGGGGCAAAGTTGACAATCGGCTTTGGACGGGGACGAAAAATTGTGTGCGAAAAATCACTGGAACTTGTTTATTGTTTGAATAATTTGCACTCGATTGTTGCACTGATCGTTGAAAATTAATATACTATAATTCGAAAACAATTCCAACATTGCCGAATGTCGTTGGGTTGATACAAATGTGATACAATTAATATATTAACGTAAAAATTCATTTTAAAATTTGGACCAATAATTCCGTCACCCACATATGGGTGACGTGGCAAACAACGTGTTAAAGTTTTTACCTAATACTATAATATAATTCAGTGTCATATAAGTCGGTGTTAATAAATTAATATTCAATGACATTAATTTTACTATAACAATTTTTATTGACTTTTGAGGCATTGAACGCGTTCGTTTCTGTTTTTCTCCAATCAACTTAAACAATTTTTCATTTGCATAAAGATTCACCGTCTAGTAATCACACTGCCTTATTAAATTTATCGATGGTAGATGCTAGTGTTTTTTACTAACGTCGAAACCGAGTGAAATTCGGAAACCAACACCTAGCTCCACTATGTTTAGAAAATTGAAAATCGGTTTGCGTCTTTATCTAGATTATCGCTATCATTATACCCTATCCCTTCACTATGCCACCGCAAATTCTCCAAGCAATTTTAATTTTTTCTCCAACCAAAATTAATATACTACAATTCGACAACAATTCCAACATTGCCGAATGTCGTTGGGTTTAATAAATGGCTAAAAGTTCAAGTGGGATCCGAGTAAATACACTCGATTTCATTCGGACAAAATGAAAAAGGTCATATGTAACAAAGATATTACAGATCAGACGGAATGTTTGGATTATGGAGTCAAAATAGCTGCGTGTGCAAAGAGTTAATTTGAACTCGCGCGATAAGGAAATGAATCTTCGTGCACGTGCGTCGCGTTCACGGATTCAAGCGAAAGACGTATCGCGTTTAGTGCTGCGAGCTAAATAGGGTTGCAGTGGTGAGAGGGTTAGGGTTGGCGATCGGTATTGGACGGTAGCCAAAAGTAACGGTTACCTCAAAAATTGTTATGGAAACAACCGATAGCCGAACCTTGTTTATTGTTTCACTTTTCGCAGTCGACGCGGTTTTGATTCCAGAATTCAAACATTTCTCATCCGATCTAGAATATTTTTGTTACATATGACCTTTTTCAGATTGCCCATGCGAAATCGAGTATATCTACTCCGAACACACTTAAACTTTCAGTAGTTTATTAAATCCAAAAACATTTAGCAATGTAGGAATTGATTTGACTTGTACTTACATTGCGGATTTTTATGGCAAATAGAAATCGTGATAAATACCAATTTCATAAGTGTATCACAATGCTACCAATTGTGATGCATACGAACCGCATGGGGATTTATTGTTCTTTTTAGTAATTTTCATGAGTTGTAAGCGATGCATCGATATTCTGAAATTCATTGAATTTTTTCACTATTTGAAATTTCAGCCATCCACTTTTGTCATAAATGTCTATTTATAGCATAATCATTTTTGGTAGTATCTCAGAGAATTTATTTAGTCGTGAATTTTAAGGAGGAAGGCTGATGTAGCGAGTGGAAGAAATCGATTTTATTTTGCATAAATTAACAGTATAACCCTTTATAAATATTCCCGTAAAGGTATTTAATGAAATTCAAGTGAACGAGGCGTCCTTTACCGTTTTTGCTAACGACTGGCTGACGCAAATATAACGCTCCAACTCATTAAGTCCCAAGCAATAAAATAAAACGATTTTTAAACATACAATTATTTACTATTTATAAACAGAGAGACGAGAGATCAGCTTACGATCATAACTAAAAAGATGAAGTTTTACGTTCTCAACGATAGGAAATGCATTTAATTGTTATACGAATGAAATACATATAAGAGTGGATACGTCCACTAAAAGCTTCATACGAATAAAACAAAAAACTATGTTAAAACTACACTGCCTGACGATAAATAATTATTGTAGAAAAACAAAACGAAACAAAATCTAGAGAAAACTATTATTTTTCAACATTCACTGGATACTCTCGCATCGCGTTGTTGACACACGAGGGTGATTATACGGGGTGCGTGAGGATGAATGATACAATCGGACATATGATAATTCCCTTCGCAAAATCGAAACTGGAAAATGAAATTTCATGTTGTTCTCTGTATTAAAAAGAAGTGGCCTTTTCACGGTTTCATGGCTAACAGTTATATAACTAACAGAAAGTATATCTTTCCGTAATTATTTAATATTTCATAAGCTATCAAAATGGTTTTCTTCTATTAAATCCTAGTAAACGTTATCTTAATAAATTTCTATGTTCCAATTTTTCCATGATACGAAGTATAGATTAACATAACATTTTCGTTCGCTTAGTCATTTTTAGGGTGCAGATAAGGTTTCAAAATTACGGTTTTTTTAATTACGAATGTGTTTGTATTTTCAAAACTTCTGCTTTGAATGGACTCTGTTGCATCGGCAGATTCGTTCGAAATAGGGAACACACCGCGTTCGCACAGCGCTATTTGAATTACAAAATAGAACGTTCGCTTTGCGTTACTGTGACTTCATTTTAATACGAACGTAATATATTTAGCGGGGTAAGCGATGGCGATGAAGTAAAATGAGCTATCTCTCTTACTGTCGCACATATATCATGGACTGGATTTTCTATTGCACGAATGTTTTACCAGCCAATGAACGCAACAGTTTACACGCTCGCAAGGGCGACAGCTTACGCACTTGTGTGACACCCTTTATGTCACTTTTTAATCATTTGCATTCCTCCAAAGGACAAACGAGGTACAAAGATGAAAAACTTTTAATTAACCCCTTGCCCTACAAAAACGAGCCAGACTCGTCATGAAGATTCTGAATAGAGTAATGTATGTATGTGAACGTTATTAATTTCTTTTAAATCGAAATAAAAATCAATTTTTTTGTTTGTAGTTGATATATATCCTTTGAGGAAAATGTAGACATACAATAAATATAAACTATCTTTTTTTTTCTATGAAATTCTGAACGATGAAGAATTTCTAATCATTATAATCACAAAATAAATAATAATGCAAGGGGTTAAACCACCAATTTGAAGTTATAAATATAATATAGAGTTCTGGAATTGGTCCAATTATTAAAATACTTGATCAAACTAATTTATTAGAAGGAATTCTCGATTATATTAATTGTTTTACTAAAAGGTGGCTTAAGACACTTATTATAATATAATAAATTCTTGTTATAGTACGTGCTCGAATGAGTAAATTTATTCTGCAACTGTAAATTCGATTAACCAGTTGAGCGCGTTTGACGTATATACACGTCGGACCAAATCTCTGTTGCGGTGCGGTTAACGTTAATAAATTGTTAATTTCTTATCGAATAAAAATGTAATTCTTTCTCACTTTGCTGTACTTTTTTCGTCAAATTTGTAATAGCGGCATTCGGCCTGCGTTCGACGCGTATATTCGTCATTGTTTGATTTTAATTCCGTGCCGCGAGGGATTTTTAAAATTAAATTCCACAGTTAACTGGTTAATGTTTGGTGTACAAGCTTGGTAATCTCTTTCAATTGTACTGGTGGATGTACAGTAAGGAGCAAAACTGAACACACATACGACATTTTAACAAAAATCATTTTTTGTTCAATATGTACATGTAGAATACAAAAGAAACAAAATACACAGTATTATCTACAATCTTTTGGCTTTTCAAAACAATCTTAACATTTGTGATACTATTATTATTTCGCTTTCTACAATTTTTTTTTCGTGTAGTCGGTTTTGCATCGCAACTAATTTTGAATAAACATTTCAGATTTTCGTACACTTAATATCTCGTCCATGAACCTTTAACCTTAATAATTGCCTGAATACGTTTAGGCATACTTAATACTACATTTTCGCAATATTCTGGTGTAATAGAATACCACTGTTCCTGCACTCTTTGCCACAAATCAGTTAACGTTGTTGGGGAAGCACTATAGTTATTCTGTAACTTCATTTTTAAGTATTCCCAGACATGTTCAATCGGATTTATGTTTGGACTTTGAGCAGGCCATTCCATGGTTTGAAATGGTTGAGTTTGCAGCCAATTCTTTACGCTCTTCGCACAATGCCCAGGGGCGTTGTCATGTTGGAATACATCACACTATGGTACCGGCATATTTTCAATTGTTTCCAGTAAATTTTTTCTAAAATATCCTTATACGTATACTGGTTCACCATACCTTCTATTCGATGTAGCGAACCTACACCGTACGCCGTAATGCACCCCCCACACCATAAGTGAACCACCACCAAATTTTATTGTTTGCTTCACGTGACGAGGTAAAAGAGGTTCGCCTCGCTTCTTCCAACACCAAGAACGTCCATCCGATGAAATTCGATTGATTTTAGATTCGTCGGAAAAAATTACTTTTTTCCTTTGCCCTATATTCCAGCTGAAATATTTTCTTGTAAAACTCAGACGGTCCCTGACATTCTTTTTTGACAGAGCAGGTTTTTTTTTCTTCTCAATTGCTGTAAAATTGGCTTCTTTTAATGCCCTTCGATCCCGTCCACTTACTGATTTTCTTTCCAACATCGCTTTCTAATAACTTTGCAGCCATTGATGCCGTCGTTGCAATTTCTGAAGTAATGTATTTCGTCAATCTTCTCTTCTCCTGACAAGATAATAATTTTCGACGGCCTCCAAAAGATGCAGGGTCTTTACCACAGTATTTTTTCCATATCTTATGTACAACTCCCAGACTGACGAAAAATTTTCTAGCAATTACTCGCGTTGATAAACCCGGTTTTAATCGGAAAATGATATTATTCTTCATATCTTTAGATAATGGCTTCGTGATGTTATATCGATGCGCGTTAACGCATGAACAACGATAAACTAATAACTACTGCACTCCTGGTCGTGGCATTGACCGTAATGGACTACCAAGTTGTTTACAAAATCTGTGTTTACAGTTCCTAATCCCGAGAATCTTAATGCGGTGCAAAACCGACTACACGAAAAAAAATTGTGTGAAGCGAAATAATAATATCACAAACGTTAAATTTGTTTTGAAAAGCCAGAAGATTATAGATAATACTAAGTATTTTGTTTCGTTTGTATTCTACATGCAAATATAGAATAAAAAATTATTTTCGTTAAAATGTCGTATGTGTGTTCAGTTTTGCTCCTTACTGTATTCGCGAAACACGATTGACTACAATGTGACTACAAACAGATCGGACACTTACCCACACGAGACCGTCGCTTCCGGCACCGAAGTCGAAGACGACGCGCTAGCGTCATCCTCGTCCACGTCATCCTTCATTTTTCAGATTGTTCCTGAAACGCAATACGGAATTAATAAATGTCGTTACCTTGGACGAGTCGCGAGTCGTGTTATCAGACGGCGTTTCTCTCTCAAAGCTTGTCACACCATTCCTCGATTCTCCTCTCGTAAATATTTTCCTCGACTCGCTGTAAGGTGAGATGACGATAATGCTTTCGACGAGGCAACCGCGCGTCACAGAAGACCGCGATGACAGTCGATTGATTGATAATGTAAATAAATGATGCGCATTCGCATCGATAATGCAACACATGAAAACAACACGTGTACAACCGTTATCCATCGTTCGCTCGACATCCTAATCGAGAGAAACAACTTCATACGCGGTGGTATCGTCTACATTACGACTTGTGACTCGATCGGAGTTATGCGAATATTATTACTAGACAGCGGATATTTATGCAATTTCCAATTTTTATAGATAAATTTTAAGACACTGGAATGAAATAAAATCCAATTTTTAATGGGAACAGCCTTTCTAGATCCAAAGCAAATAAAAATTTTAAGAAATTGGAATGAAATAAAATCCTATTTTTAATGGGAACAGCCTTTCTAGATCGAAAGCAAATAAAAATCATGTTACGTTCTTTCGAATTTTATATTGTAGCATTTTTTTAACATTTCCATAAGCCATAAATGCATAAAGATCCGCTGTCTAATTATTACAGATTGTGGGAAAGTGTCTCCGTTTACGTTCTTGTTGCTTAATTCGAATTACCAAAAATTACGAACCATTTGCAATAATGATTCGCAACGTTCCCCTTTTAAATGAGTTGCTCTTTAATAATGAACATACAGGAAAGGCGTAATCTTATAATTTTAGTTCATTTGTTACTAGACGCTTATATTCGATCAGAATTCAATACATTGATAAAGTACGTGTTTCGAAGATTCGTTTCTGTAAATTTACTGCAATTTAAGTGTTCTTGGAAAACTTTAATAAATAATTCAAGGAGGATCATAGAGGACCTAACAATTCTAAAACGGCACCAAGGATATTTTGCAGATCGATAAACCGAAATCTTTTTCAATTCGATAGAATCTTTTACGTCGTTTAAACTACTGCGATTAAACCTGTAAAATCATTAGAAGCGTTTACGGATATCGTTACATTATTTTCTAGAAATTGTGGAAAAAGGAATGCATCTTAGTCGAACTTCTGTCTTACAATCCACTTAGAAATTTTTCATTTCGGGCCAACCCGAAAATCTCTATAGACATTACGAACAATTTATATACCAGAAAGATCATTTTATTTCAAGTAGTTCCGCAGTGATTTTTTGTAATCAATAAATAAAATCGGATACGGTCGGAGAAATGATTTCGACGCGTACATATATTCTCCACCGATCAATTCTATGAATATTTTATGTAAAGATACGTTTTTGTCGGACAGTGAGGCGCTCATATACAGCAATTCGGATTCAAGTGGCGCGAAAGAATATCTGCCGGAAAGATTCGGTCGAAAGACACGGACGGTTGAAGACGCTACGTTCGATCGTAATTAAAGGCGCATAATTAAGTCCACGAATAGAATTCTTTTCCAAACGAAATAAACACTTTTTACGTCACCGGGGCTATAAATGTCCGTGTCGTAGGAGTGCGCTATTAATAGAACCAACTCGATACAGGAACGGAGACGTAATTCTTGTTGTGCAGAAGAAAATTCCTTCTGTTGGGCGGGCAACTTTGTTGAATCGTGCGGTGTTGATCGGCGGGCGCCGATCGATCGCTGGTAATTCGAGATCCGCGGATGATGCTACAACGCGTGGGACGATTGCGTATTCTCTTGGATAACGAGAACAGAGTCGAAACAATCAGTCAACGTTGTTCAGGATCGAGGATTCCTTTGTCCAGAGTCACGCAACTATGTTACGCCATTGGACTGTCGATTGGGACCCTATTCGCGTGATCGAGTCCACAGAAATACCTTTTTTCTTACCTTCTTTCGCACCTCGATAAGTATCAGCCTATCAAATGGTTTTCCCGACCAGTTACGCAATAATTTCTCACTGAAACTTTAATATTAGTCTCTCTCATCTATCTACTCGATGTCAGATCGAATCTACACAACCGGGTGATGTGCGACTGCGCGTCGACGAAATTATAGTAGCGGCGGTCTGATGAAAATCGTGATTGCTTTTTGATTGCTTATTGAAATAGTAGTGTGCGCCGACTCCATGGAGACCTTAGGAAAACTGTCGGACCTGGTCAAGACTCGATTTGTAAGTTTTGCCAAACTTCAGGAACCCTATCTACAGGGTGGTCCACGCAATTGTTTCAAGTCATAACTCCGTTATTATTGCATTTACGAAAAAATGCCAAAGGAGAAAGATAAATGGTTCGAAGAGCACTACATCTGTAGGCCTTTAAATTATTTTAGATGCAGCAGTGCACGTGCAATTAACAATTGCATCATTTCTTTAAATAGAAATGCATATTTTTCTTTACACAGATCGATTCTTCTGTTCATTCTACGTAAAAATTGATTAGGGTACCATCACAAAAAAATTATTAGATCTCGAGATATTTTCAAAAAATGTCTTGCCGCGGCATTCGTATTTTTGTCACACAACACAAAAGTGTCGTACATATCTTGTTTCTCACTGTTAATAAAATACATTTTCTTGCATTTAGTGAAATACAGTTACACTTTTTCAAATTCTTAGTTTTCGAACTCGAGTTACGATACGTGAATTGCTACTGAATGATGAAATGCTTACTCGTACAAATCAGTTTCTGTTATGATAACAATGTCGAAAGGGTGTTTACCTTTACAACATAGTCATGAAGTGTTTGAGTATCTTCTTCAATAAAGACATTTTTTGAAAATATCTCGAGATCTAATAATTTTTTTGCCATGGCACCCTAATCATTTTTTACGTAGAATGATCAGAAGAATCGATCTGTGTAAAAAAATATGCATTTCTATTTAAAGAAATGATGGAATTGTTAATTGCACATGCACTGATGCATCTAAAAAAAAATTTAAAGGCCTACAGATGTAGTGCTCTTCGAACCATTTATCTTTCTCCTTTGGCATTTTTTCGTAAATGCAATAATAACGGAGTTATGACTTGAAACAATTGCGTGGACCACATTGTATACATTTACTACTGCCCACTTAGCACGGGGAAGTCTCTACGTACGCGAACACTCGGAGATTTGGATACTAATCCAGTGAAAATATTTTTTTGGTTTTTTAACCAGTTAACTGCGGAGTTTAATTTCAGAAATCCCCCACGGCGCGGAATTAAAATCATGCAATGCGGAATATACACGTCGAACGCAGGCCAAATTCCGTTGTTATAAATTTGACGAAAAAAGTAAAGCAAAGTGAGAAAATATTAAATTTTTATTCGACAAGAAATTAACAATTCATTAACGTTAACGGCACCGCAATAGAGTTTTGGATTGACGTGTATACACGTCGAACGCGCTTAACTGGTTAATCATGTTTTATGGTACATTTACTAACAGATTTGCGACTTCTCTTTGATTGAAATGACACCAAACACGGCACAGTTTGGATCATATTTATTTATTTAACAGTAGAACTACCGAGTCATAAATACAACTGATGTATATTGCTTTGTGATAATAACAAGACTACATCTATTCGACTCTAATATCATTTTTATTCTAACATGTGCTTCAATGAAAAATTTCATTCAAAAAATTCTGATGAAAACATTTGTATAATTTCAATAATTGTGAAAGAGAAAATGAGGAACCAGTCATTTTGACTGGTTCGGTAGTTCTAGTGTTAATTCACGATGTAATAGAACCTCGACTGTCCGAACGGTCGGGTAAAAGTTACTTACAATTAGCTACAGTCTTAGATTAAATCTTTACTAATTTGTACGATAAATCATGTTGAGATCGCTTTAGATTGAACCGTTTTTCGTTAGTATCATAGTCGAGGTTCTACTAAATCTTCAATTACGCAAACAAATATGCTCGGAACTGTGTCGTGTTTGGTTTCATTTTAATGAGAAAAATGGCAGAAATTTGTTGGTAAAAGTTTCGTAGAAAAATAAGCAGATATAAAAAAGTTTGGTCATTGGTTTAACGTTGACTCGATGAAATATCGTGCCATTTCTCATGTACCGAGATATTACTGTACTGATCAGTAGATTCAAGGTTTTCCAAAAACTTGCAAAAATTCGTAACACGCGATTAGTTATAAAATTCAAAGATCCGAATAGCTACGCTGGACAAAATCTTCAGTTGATCTACATTCCATCCGATTCAGAGACCTCAATGGAGACTAGATTGTACTCGGAAGATAGCTTATCAAAATCGTCAAAAGTGAAACAGGCCCTACCGAATCTGTAGAGTCATCGTTTGGCCTATCAGAGTCAATGGGGACCTTGGAAGTTTCAAGGGTCTAGGAGGAGAACAGACCAGATGTGGTTTAGAATTCATTGAACTTATGGGACCCTCGAAACCTTGGGATTTTCTGGATCCTCTTAGGTATCAGAAAATACCGATCATGAACCCTTGAAACCCTACGAGCTTTATCATTTATTTCATGAAAGGATTTAAAGAAATTACGTAACATTACTAAACATTACACTTTCCTCTCGAGTGAACCGATTTGGACCAAGTCAACGCCTGTGTCCAATTTATCGACAACGTCTACAAACGAGGCATAATAAATACACGCATTTGTGACAAAAATGAATTGGTCAAATATTAGGTTAGTGCACATGAAATGTAGAATTTTTTTTACCTGCGAAAGTTTGTCTCCCTGTTTACGTTATACTTTTGTTTTTGGCATAACCTCGTTTATAGTCGTACTGTCCGTTCCCAGAGTCACATTTCAACAAAGGAGATTTTCGTGAAAGTGTTCCCTTTTGTTATTTGTTTTGAATTTTGTACACTCTAGCTTTTAAGCTCCTCTTTTGCACAGCGAAGTCGTTAAAAACATTATATTATATAAACACACATTATAATCCTGTATTTTAAACACAATTTTCACAATTTTGAATCGCTTATAACTCGTAAATTAATTTATCTATTGTTGCATACCAAATGTCGGATTGTAGAAGATTTAAGAAATACTATTACAATCTTCAAGTATAGTATGCACATTTTACGGTACAAAGCTGATGTGTTAAGGTTCTGTCAGAAGACGGAAAGAATTTTCTATTGGGATACAGAATTTTATTTTTAAACAAATTTTATTTCATCATGGCTCAATGTGGTTTCGTGCATACATTTCTATGAGTGCAAAATGTGCTGATTAGTCAACTGTGCGTGGATGTTAAAGAAAACTACAAAATGGAGACGACAATCTTGTAAATGAATTTCTACCAAGAATCTTGTAATCCATTAACAGAACGTATTGCGTAAAATGGCGTTGCCTTAGAGCTGTACTTGTTAAACATTACTGTTAAAAATCGTCATATGAAACGACCAAACAGCATTGCAGAGAAACTTAATTGGTTTGGTCCATTTATTAGGTTGGTGCACATGAAATGTCGGATTTTTTTACATGCGAACGTTTGTCTCCCTGTTTACGTTATACTTTTGTTTTTGGCATAACCTCGTTTATAGTCGTACTGTCCATTCCCAGAGTCACATTTCAACAAAGGAGATTTCCTCGAAAGTGTTTCCTTTTGTTATTTGTTTTGCATTTTGTACCGATATGAATTCAACCGATATTCGTGTAATTTTTTTGTACGAGTATAAACTTGGTAATAATGCTGCAAAAGCTGCACGCAACGTAAACCAAGCGTTTGGGGAGAATACTGTTAACGATCGAAAAGTGCAGCGTTGGTTTGAAAAATTTCGGTCTGGTGATTTTTCACTAGAAAATGATCCGCGTGGAAGACCCAAAACGTCTGTGAAAAATGATGATCCGAAGGCATTGGTGGAAGCGAATCCAAACTGTATCCACGAGGAAACTTGCTACCAGGATGAAAGTTGAGCATACAACAATATTGCAATATTGAAAAATTGAAAATTATACGTCCATCACTTGTTAATCGGCATGGCCCACTACTTCTCCATGACAATGCTCGGCCGCATACATCGCACAAAACAATTGCGAAATTAAATGAATTGAAATATGAAGTTTTGCAGCACCCAGCCTATTCACCGAATCTCTCGCCAACCGACTTTCATTTTTTTTTTAAACATTTAGAACTGTTTTTACGGGCTAAACAGTATGAAAATGAAGACAGTTTGAAAAATTCGATATCAGAGTTTATTGATTCTAAAGATCAGAATTTTTTCAAGACAGGCATCTGTGCTTTAAAAGTCTCGTTGGGAAAAGTGTATTGAAGCGAATGGAGCATATTTCGATTGAATAAACAGCTTTTGAAAAAAGATATGCGGTTTTATATATTCACTTAAAAATCGGACATTTCATACGGACCAACCAATAGAAAATTATAAATTCGCCGGAAGAATTCAATGACTTTATGCCGACTTATTAAAAGTATTAACACTTTGACTGCCACACTAAAAACCTAAAAAATTCCATAAAATCAAAATAAATTATTTAATGAAATAAAAATTGAAAAGAATTGAATGTATGATATTGAATAGTCCTCCAACTTCCTTGCATATTACAGATCCTAATCAAATTTGAATTATTCGTAGGATATCGTTGAATTATCAAAATTGAATATATTAACGTAAAAATTCATTTTAAAACCTGGACAAATAATTCCGTCACCGGTCAACGTGTTAAAAGAGGAAATACATTTCCATTTAACTTCTGTTTTTACAGTTGACTCGAACAACATTTATCTTCCACGGAGATCCGCGTTGGAAAACGTTCAAAGCAAATTCTCTGTTGGGTTTCGAGAGACTCGTCGCAGGAATGGCAATTCGATTTTGTTAGACCTCGTATTTTCTGAGATATCAACCGCGGCCAATCGGTTACGAGCGATTTTAGCAGTTCCTGTTGACTCGCCCTGTATATGTATCTCCAACACTCGATGGTTGTATTCAATCGATGGACATTGTCGAACTACTTGGCCGACGCGATGCCATGAAACGTGCTTAGATCGTATCGGAAATTGAAATCGCACGCGCGCATTCTTTGCGTTGAAAGTTTCGTTTCCTCGATGTTGACTGCAGGCAACATTTCTATTCGAATCGCGCGTCGCGTCGCTGCCACGCGGGAAATCTAACCGTGATTAATTTTCAATAAATAGATAGAATATTTCGTAAGGCTATTTCGTGGCGGAAAACAATTTTTGCATTCGATAAAGATAAAAGGCTACTCCCCTCGAAACCTGCCGACTATTTCCAGAAACGCGAGTTTGGTGAAATATCTGTTGGGAGAGACCAGCACATAATAGTCTAAGGCACATTCTAAGCTAAAATCAGTGTATTTTCCTAATTTCGGTGAAAACTAAATATCCATAAAATCAAAGGAAAACTGAAGTACAACTTCCGTTTCCTACTCCCCTCGAAACCTGCCGACTATTTCCAAAAACGCGAGTTTGATGAAATATCTGTTGGGAGAGACCAGCACATGATAGTCTAAGGAACATTCTAAGCTAAAATCAGTGTATTTTCCTAGTTTCTGTGAAAACTAAATATCCACAGAATCAAAGGAAAACTGAAGTATAACTTCCGTTCCCGTTTTCACGGAAAATCTAGCCGTGATTAATTTTCAATAAATAGATAGAATATTTCGTAAGGCTATTTCGTGGCGGAAAACAATTTTTGCATTCGATAAAGATAAAAGGCTACTCCCTCGAAACCTGCCGAATATTTCCAGAAACGCGAGTTTGGTGAAATATCTGCTGGGGGAGACCAGCACATGATAGTCTAAGGAACATTTTAAGCTAAAATCAGTGTATTTTCCTAGTTTCTGTGAAAACTAAATATCCACAGAATCAAAGGCCAACTGAAGTGTATAACCTCCGTTCCCGTTTCCACGGGAAATCTAGCCGTGATTAATTTTCAATAAATAGATAGAATATTTCGTGAGGATATTTCGTGGCGGAAAACAATTTTTGCATTCGATAAAGATAAAAGGCCGTCGGGGAAGATAAAGAAAATGTGCTCAGGGCGTACCGAGAGGATGAGAGAAAAAAAGAAAAGGAACCGACAAAATACTTTAGTGCCAGTCTGCGCGCAGATATCCGATAAAATATTCCGATACCGAGGACCCTACAGAATTGAATAAAGATACCGATTCAGAGTTCGGATCCTATTGAATGGTACGCGCAGCAAGGGTTCTCGGATGCTCTCGGCTCGTCCGATGCACAGACACACGAGTGTCTTCTAGAGCCGTATGTGCGTTCATGTAGGTAGATGTCTGTATCTAGAAGCTGGCGTCAGGTAGGTCTGTGTTGATACACAGGGTCGTTGACATTGCTCTACTATCACTAGGTTCTGCTGCGTGCGCGTTATATGACAGAGCCGATAAGGTCGTCAGAGGTAGCCTACGTACAATGCACTCGCTTGCAGCACCAAATGGACGGGCTCGTACGCCGGGTAATATCACTAACAATTTTTCCCTGATTTTCTACGTAGATTTGTCGTGCTTTCGCTAATTGGAGTTGCTCGAACATTTACGTTCTCCATTCTGGTTTCAGCGCAACGACATACGGTGATCTGTCCAGTGAATGAACACTTTATGCAAAATAAAAATGTTGTGCATCCGTAGCAAGAAATAAGAGCTACATCTATTTTTCTTCTCTTAATAATTTTAATGTTACCAATAATATACTTCCACTGATTCGTGTTTCATCTACTCATTTTTATGATAAATGCATCAAATCCAGTTATTACATTTTGCTGAGTAACATTTCTATAAGAAGAGTGTGTCAAGTTCATACATCCCAGAACACAATTCTAAAATTATTCGATGGTTGCAGCTAGTATTCAAAATCTGGCATGTAGGGTTAAATTAGGCGGATATAATTGTCCTATATAATGCAAAATAAAAATGTTGTGCATCCATAGTAAGAAATAAGAGCTGCATAGACATCTATTTTTCTTCCCTTAATAATTTTAATAAGTTACCGATAATATACTTTCACTGATTCGTGTTTCATCTACTCATTTTTATGATAAATGCATCAAATCCAGTTATTACATTTTCCTGAGTAACATTTCTATAAGAAGACTGTGTCAAGTTCATACATCCCAGAACACAATTCTAAAATTATTCGATGGTTGTAACTAGTATTCAGAATCTGGCATGTAGAGTTAAATTAGGCAGATATAATTGGCTTTCTATCAAGTGTACGCTAAAGTTGTAGTCTTTTCTTCAATTTGTTTTATTTATACGCAACATACGAGTTGATTATATCCACTATAATTGTAATCATCTACTTGAACGATTGAGAAAGAACCTTTGTATACACACCTACCTTTGTAAACCTTTTGTATACACCCGATACTAATTGGAATTTGTTGAAAATTTTTACACTCTCTATTCCATTTTTAATCTCGTAGCAACAGAAGAATAATTCACTTGTTGAAGCTAACAATCCAGAGATTTATTCTGTCAAGATCGTAAATTATAAAATCTGTAGTGTCTACATAAACTTCTATCAAGTTTTCTACCCACTGAACGAAAATAGTTGAAAATTTTCTATTCTCAATTTTACAACCTAGTCGCACATAAGAATGACAAATTTATTAAATCTAACGATTTAGGTTTTATTATAATTCTATTAAAACCACATTTTAAGAATACAGTACAAACACACAATTCAAAGTAGCTGGAAAGCGTTGCATTATCAAAATTACAACATTCAAATTATCTACATTTTCCGTGATTTTTATTGTAACAGGTGTTTGAATAAGGAAACTTATACCATCATTTTTTCTAAATACATTTTTGTAATTTCGATAATTGTCAAGAGCAGAACCAAACCTCATTCGACCGTGGTAAGTCTAGTGTTGAACTCTTCGTACTCGTTCTATTTTCGCGTCTTATGCTTATGCGACGTTTCCTCTGATAAGAATTCAAAATGACAGCTCGAAAACATGTGTTCGAAGAAGGAATTATTCGCTGCACTTTAGTCGCATGCATTTTTCGTATTTTTGTTTTCTTTCATGGATGAAAAACTATACTCTTTTCTTTAAAGACGCTTTTCGTTTGTATTTACATATAAATTTTCATACATTTTGCGTAACAATTTTAGAAACCGTAGATAAGAGATAAAAAAATGTATAAATGCAAATGTAGCAGAAGCAAGTGATAACGCAGTCAAAAATGCACGTGGCAAAGTACAGTGAATCACAATCACGATCTTAAATATTGGACCATACGACTTGGATTTTTTTTTGTTGAGATGTTACAACAATTAGTTTACTATCCAACGTGAAAAAAATTTTGAAAAGAAATGGCTATTGGTCACAAGACGTTAGGATTTAAAAATTTTTTAACTATTCGATAAAAGAATCATTAAGGTTATATTCTTCAAAGAGTTATCTAAAAATTCGTTAAACATCTTTTAGTGTATTTTTGGAGTTAGAGCATCGTATACTCTAACGACGCAATCGTAGGGTCTAATGTTACAAATTACGTACATTTAAGATAAGTGAGTAATTGCCACTTCATGATCCCTCGCTTTGTAAAATCTAGTTTTTGTATTGTGCAATGCAGAAAATATAAAACTTAATATACGTAAAAAATTGTGTGTATCTTTCTACATTTTCGACAAGCTTGTGGAATTCATCGATTCGATAACTGACATAACTGTTACGAGCTCTGCTGCAGCGGTCAGTATTAACCAAAAAGGAAATAACATGTCCTGTGACATACGAATCATCAGTTTTGTCTCCCGCCACATGACAGGCTCGACGATTTTTGACATATGAACATTCAGTTTTGGGGACCCGTTTTTCATTGACATTTTATTTTTTAATCAAAACTGAGCTCTTCACTGCATTTTTTGATACATTGGTGTACTCTGAATTTTGATTGTAGACACTGTATATCCACTACTTTTCTACGTTTATCAATATCTACGTTTTTCAATATACGGAGATCACTTTTTAGGATTACAGTTTTGTTTTCAAACCGTATTTGAACGATTATATACACAGAAAGCACTTAAATTATTGGATACGTGTCCATCGACTGAATCCAACGATGAGCTTGAATAAACACAACAGAATATTGGAAAATCGCTATCTTACCCACTATTTTACATGTCACAATAACGACTACAAGCTACGCCAATAACAATGCATTCTATTAATCCGATTCGTCCTGGAGACAAGGCAATTCGGGTAATAGTGAATAATTTTCTCTTTAACTATCGTTTTTTCAATCGTATAACAGGAGGTAATGTTCTTATAACTGGATTAATATTCGCTTTATTTATACTGTTTATTTATTTGTATCGAGCGTGCGATCATTTCCTACCACACTATGCCGAAGCATCGCATAATGTTATCGTGTCGAATGCACGGTAATCATTGACATTGAAGTAAACTTGATTTAAAAGTAAAATTAGATATCTAAATAAAGATAAGACTTAAAGATCAGACGTTGTATTTTCAAATAATATACCGGGTGGGCAATAACTGGTGGTACAACCGGAAAGGGACTAAATCTACGTAAGAAAAAGTAAACAAAATACAATGAAATTTTATTCGTACGACGATTTGACTTCGAGAAAATCTTAGTTTTCGTAAGTAGAACCAGTAAGTCATGAACAGACGCGTCAGACGGTTGCTATTCGATAGCACACGTTATACCATAATTATCTTGATTTTTTACAAATTTAGCATTTATTTCGATTTAAGTCTAACAACTCTGACAATAGAAAACTTTTACAGCTTTCGAGCGGTTCACTCAAATGAGCGGAAGCACCGAAGTGCTTCCTTTTTGAATAAACTGAAGTTTATTCCAGGTCTGTAAACCGAAAACAAAGTGAACTATTTATATTAAATACCAAGAACTGGAGACCCTTTTCGCGATATGCAATATTGACCCTTCCCGTGCAGATTTGCAACTAAGGGAAAATACGACACGCGTGTCTTATTAATATTTTCTCACTTGAAGCTAAGATACCAAAATGCACATTTTCTTCCGATATCATCTGGAAACGTAAAGAAACGTGTCCTATATCACTGTTCTCGACTGCAACAATAACAGTAGAGATACAGTCAGTCCCATAAGTATTCGTACCCTTATTGCTTGAAAAAAAAATTTGTTGAAATCAAATGATGCAGGTAAGATTTTGCAATAACTCTTTTGTTACGAATGAACACATATATGAACACTTTATTTGCACAAACTTTTAACAAAATTGGGTTATTGATAACAAAAATATATTAATTTTAATCTACATAGTACATAATAACAGTTCACAAAAGTATTCGTACCGTATTCGTAATAATAACTTATTATAAACATGTTGTTGCACATTGTAACTAACTTTTGGGCGCTAATTCTTGGATTTTTTACACTTGACGTATTAAAGTCTTTCCTTCCCGAGCAGTTAAAATCTTTGGTCTTCCAACACGTTTTTTGTTTAACAAAATATTATTAGTTTTTACACGTTTAATTATGTATCGGACAGTAGATAGACTTCTGCCAATAAGTTTTGCTATCTCAACGTAATTTTTGCCCTCTTGGTGCAATTTAAAAATTATTTTACGCTCTTCTACAGTAGTCTCGGCCTTCTTTCGACTCATTTTCGATTATCAATGTTATTTCGACAAAGTTTTGACTAAGGACTAAGTAACTGAAGCTCAATTATTCGACTATGACCTCTGGGAATCATCTTCAAAGTGAAACAATGTTTATAAGCAAAATAAACTCAACTCTGTCAAGCATGGTACGAATACTTTTGTGGTCTGTTATTCTGTATTATGCAGATTAAAATTGATATAATTTTGTTATCAATAATTCAATTTTGTTAAAATTTTGTATACATATAGTTTATGCATCTGTTTATTCGTAACAAAAAAACTTACTGCAGAATCTTACATGTATCTTACATGTATCAGCAAAGGGTATAGCCGGATAAGATAATCAAAAATGCCCTTGAACCGAATTTTATCGACGATGTGCCATTCGATAGAGCACCAAGAAAAAACATACTGTGCAAAATTTCAACCCTATATCTCGATCGGGAGGGTAGTTATGGGGTAAAATCAAAAAATCAGTTTTTAGCCTATTTTCCCTAGTTAATGACGTTTAGAAATTCTGTGTAAAATCTGACACATGTCAAGAACCCTAATACATACTTTGCAATTGGTTTCAGATTTTTAAAGTGAAAATCCTGCTTGTAAAAAGTCAAAAACCTCAAAAACAAAATCGAAAAAATGCAGATTGCACATGGAAGTTCTAGAGTGACAACATTTATATATTTACAGTAGCGGTATATTGTCATAAGTATTGTTCATGAATTTTTTCAGATTTTTTGGTTTGGTGGGCCGTTATTAAAAAAAAATAAAAAACTGATTTTTTCGAAGTTTTTTCCGCGAAGAACTAAACTAACCTTAAAATTATTACGTTCTATTTATTCTGTAAGTCTATCAGGCACTGATAAACCTTGAACATTTAAAAAAATAATTAAACAATGAAATCAGCTTGATTGGTATTTTTACTATGTCAGTGTATTACATCTGAAAGTATTAACCACACTCCCAACAGCTCAATTGGCTCAGCGCGTTAAGCGATCGACTCTTGATCTGCTTATACTAGCTTCGCTCCCGGTATACGTATACATTTTTTTTACTTGATTAATTCTTTTTTTTATGCCTAACTATATAATAATCAATGGTATGTTCGTAGATTTCTTTTAGAAGCAATATCTAAATATTAAAAAAATAATTTTAAGGTAAAATTCCCTAACCCTAGTAATTCGTTACCTGGGACTGATGATCGACAGAGTCATAAAGCAAGTAGAGAAAAGAAATGGTGAACATAAAGGTAAAGGTAAACGGACGGGCTAAAGGTAGAAAATAATAAAACACGGACACTGTCCGTCCGTTTCTACAAAACTTTTACAAAACCGTTTTCTCTATAACGGAGTATTTAAAACTCGAAGACACGTATAGATTTACTGCAGAAAATATTTAATACTACCAGAATTAAGAAGATGTGTAACTAAAAATTGATGATGTTAACAATTGCTCCAAAATTTTTTTTGCGAATTTTACCTTAAAATTATTTTTTAAATATTTACCAGGTATGTAAATATGAAACCGGAATTTTTGTATAGAAAATACACGTTTATTGTATGACAATGATACAAAATATTTTATTCAAAGTATTGCCCATCGGTAGCTACACATTTTTCCCATCTCTCTGACAATTTGTGGATGCCACGCCAAAAAAACTGTTCCTCTTTTGAGGCAAACCAGTCATCGAGCCATTTTCGTACATTTTCGTAAGATGTGAAGCGCTGCTCAGCAAGTGCGTGTCCCATCGATGTAAATAAGTAATAATCGGATGGAGCCAAGTCTGGTGAACAAGCCGCATGCGAAATTATTTCCCAACTAAACCCCTCAATCGTTCGCTTTATCGGTTTTGCTGTGTGGGATGGTGCATTATCATGAAGTAAAATCACTTTGTGTTGCCTTTTTTGATATTCCGGTCGTTTTTCGCGCAAAGCTTGATTCAAATCGATCATTTGTTGTCGGTAGCGTTCAGTATTAACGGTTTCGTCAGGTTTTAGCAGCTCATAATAGATCACACCCTTCTGATCCAGAGTTGGGCAAATTTTATTTCGAATAACGAATAAGGAATAACGAATAAAGTCCCTGGATTTATTCGAGAATAACGAATAAGGATATCATTCGCCGAGAATTATTCGAATAAAAATTCATTCGAATAAAAATTTATTCGAATAACCCAGCGAATAAAAATTTATTCGCAATTTTTATTCGCTGGTTATTCGAATGAAATTTCATTCGAATAACGCCCAACTCTGTTCTGATCCCACCAAACACAGAGCATTGTCTTCCGTCCATAGCGATTTGGCCTTACAGTCGATTTCGATGGTTCGCCTGGAGTTACCCATGATTTCTTACGATTAGGATTCTCGAAATATATCCACTTCTCATCGCCAGTCACAATTCGATAGAGAAATGACTATCTTTTGTACCTGGCGAGCAGCATTTCACAAGTGGTTTTTCAGTTTTCCTGCTGTCTTTCGTTCAGTTCATGTTGAACCCATTTTCCCATCTTCTGAATCTTTCCCATGGCTTTTAAACGTATGGAGACGGCTTCTCATGTCACATTTAATTGATCCGCGAGCTGTTGTTGCGTTTGAGCGTCATCCTCATCCAACAATGCTTGCAAATCGCAGTCTTCAAACTTTTTCGGTGGTTTTCCACGTTCTTCGTTTCTCACATAAAAATCGCTATTTTTGAATTTTCTAAACCACTCAAAGCACTATGATTTACCAAGAGCATGATCGCCGTAAGCTTCGACAAGCATTCGATGCGATTCTGCAGCGGTTTTCTTCAATTGGAAACAGAAAATCAATGCTGTCCGCGAATCGTAGTTTCCAGGCACAAAATTCGACATGTTCAACGCTATTAAAGACTATGCTGTTGTATGAAACTTGTATGGTTATGAGTTGAAAATCTTTACCAGATGTCAAAACAAGAAAATGGCGTCAGTGACGCGGTTTTACGGTAACTACATTGACAGCTAGAGTCACCTATGGGCAAATTCCGGTTTCATATTTACAGACCTGGTAGACATTGCTTCTAAAAGAAATCTACAAACATACCATTGATTATTATATAGTTAGACATAAAAAAAAGCAATCTTTGCTCGCGTACCCGTTCCGGCCGTCCCCGTTCGTTTATTTAGAAAACAGCCCCTGTGGTCGGAGGGTAACCAAGTCGCGGAGCACGACGGAAGATCGTCGACGGGACACGAATACCGTTTGAACGGGTACAGGGTAAAGCACGCGCGATGCGTATTATGCTCGGAGGCTCGCTCCGTTAAAAAATATGTACGAGGCACAGGAAGCGGCGCGCGGAGAGTATCGAGCGACTGAAACAAACAAAGAAAATGCGGAACACGCCCGGTGCATGCCGTCGTCAGTCGCCGGTAATATTCAGCCGTCTAGACACTAGACTCTCTTTGTTCGTTCGGGGGCTGATTTTCGGGGGTTGTTCCTGGTCGAGCGTAGGGTAAACCGAGCACCGCCCGGTACCCGTGGGCGGAGGAATGCACGAGAGTCTAAGCACACGGGGAAAGAGAACCGAGACACGATTACACGAGGATAACCCCCCGGGTTAGGTGTGTACGCGTGTCCCGATACCTGTGTATGTACCTGTGTATGGATCCGTGGCTCGTACGTGTCTGTTTTCCCGTGCATGTGTTTCGGTCTGGTCGACGTGTGATCGGCAAGTTCGTGATCAACGACGACGAAACGGTGGGCCGTGTCGGTGCACGCGCGACCGCCCGCCGTTACTCTCTTCTTTCCTCGGTTGGTTATGGTTAACGACGACGCTCGACCGAACCAATTGACGGTTCTACAGTACACATACAGTAAGGAGCAAAACTGAACACACATACGACATTTTAACAAAAATAATTTTTTATTCAATATTTGCATGTAGAATACAAAAGAAACAAAATACTTAGTATTATCTGCAATCTTTTGGCTTTTCAAAACAAACTTAACATTTGTGATATTATTATTATTTCGCTTCATACAATTTTTTTTCGTGTAGTCGGTTTTGCATCGCAACTAATTTTGAATAAACATTTCAGATTTTCGTACACTTAATATCTCGTCCATGAACCTTTAACCTTAATAATTGCCTGAATACGTTTAGGCATACTTAATACTACATTTTCGCAATATTCTGGTGTAATAGAATACCACTGTTCCTGCACTCTGCCACAAATCAGTTATCGTTGTTGGGCAAGCACTATAGTTATTCTCTGTAACTTCATTTTTAAGTATCCCCAGACGTTTTCAGTCGGGTTTATGTCTGGACTTTGAGCAGGCCATTCCATGGTGTTTGAAATGGTTGAGTTTGCAGCCAATTCTTTACGCTCTTCGCACAATGCCCAGGAGCGTTGTCATGTTGGAATACGACATCACACTATGGTACCGGCATATTTTCAATTGTTTCCAGTGAATTTTTTTCGAAAATATCCTTATACGTATACTGGTTCACCATATCTTCTAATCGATGTAGCGAACCTACACCGTAACGCCGTAATGCACCCCCCACACCATAAGTGAACCACCACAAAATTTTATTGTTTGCTTCACATGACGAGGTAAAAGAGGTTCGCCTCGCTTCTTCCAACACCAAGAACGTCCATCCGATGAAATTCGATTGATTTTAGATTCGTCGGAAAAAATTACTTTTTTCCATTGCTCTATATTCCAGCTTAAATATTTTCTTGTAAAACTCAGACGGGCCCTGACATTCTTTTTTGACAGAGCAGGTTTTTTTTTCTTCTCAATTGCTGTAAAATTGGCTTCTTTTAATGCCCTTCGATCCCGTCCACTTACTGATTTTCTTTCCAACATCGCTTTCTAATAACTTTGCAGCCATTGATGCCGTCGTTGCAATTTCTGAAGTAATGTATTTCGTCAATCTTCTCTTCTCCTGACAAGATAATAATTTTCGACGGCCTCCAAAAGATGCAGGGACTTTACTACAGTATTTTTTCCGTATTTTATTCCGGATTTTAATTGGAAAACGATATTATTCTTCATATCTTTAGATAATGGCATCATGATGTTACATCGATGCGCGTTAACGCATGAACAACGATAAACTAATAACTACTGCACTCCTGGTCATGGCATTGACCGTGATGGACTACCAAGTTGTTTACAAAATCTGTGTTTACAGTCCCTAATCCCGAGAATCTTAGTGCGGTGCAAAACCGACTACACGAAAAAAAATTGTATCAAGAGAAATAATAATAATATCACAAATTTTTAATTTATTTTGAAAAGCGAGAAGATTGTAGATAATAGTAAGTATTTTGTTTCTTTTGTATTCTATATGCAAATATTTAATAAAAAATTATTTTTGTTAAAATGTCGTATGTGTGTTCAGTTTTGCTCCTTACTGTACTTCGTTCGCTGCTCCCGTCGAAACCTGCCGATTATTTCCAGAAACGCGAGTTTGATGAAATATCTGCTGGGGGAGACCAGCACATAATATTCTACGACACATTCTAAGCTAAAATCAGTGTATTTTCTTAATTTCTGTGAAAACTAAATATCCACAGAATCAAAGGAAAACTGAAATATAACCTCCGTTTGCTACTCCCCTCGAAACTTGCCGACTATTTCCGGAAACGCGAGTTTGATGAAATATCTGCTGGGGGAGACCAGCACATAATATTTTAAGGCACATTCTAAGCTATAATCACTGTATTTTCCTAATTTCTGTGAAAACTAAATATCCACAGAATCAAAGGAAAACTGAAGTATAACCTCCGTTTGTTATGAAGGTAAAGGCACCAGTAGTTGACCACCATGTACCAGTAGTTAACCACCGTGTACCACTAGTTGACCATGTTATAGAAAAACAAAAAATAAGGTTTGAAATGTTCTTATTGTTTTGAAATTTAAACAACAGACGGCATGGCATCCGAGGTTTACTTTCATCAAAAATGCACTTATAAGTGTGCTTATAAAAACCTTATTTTTTATGTGTTTCTATAAAATGGTCAACTACTGGTGCCTTTACTTTAGTTAAAGATAAAATGAATTGAATTCGAGAATTTCTTTAAAAATACGATAGCAAATTTTATCTCGCGTTGGAAAGTCTAGAAACGCGCGATGAGCGAACATATTTTTCCTATTGAATAAACGAGAATCGTGATCACGGTAATGAGTGATTAAAGGTTCGGAAAACGTTACATTTCAAAAAGTTTGGTTTAATTCCGGGGGGACCAGCACATAATAGTCTAAGGAACATTCTAAGCTATAATCACTGTATTTTCCTAATTTCTGTGAAAACTAAATATCCACAGAATCAAAGGAAAACTGAAGTATAACCTCCGTTTGTTATTAAGGTAAAAGGACCAGTAGTTGACCACCATGTACCAGTAGTTAACCACCGTGTACCAGTAATTGATCATTTTATAGAAAAACAAAAAATAAGGTTTGAAATGTTCTTATTGTTTTGAAATTTAAACTTCACTTTCATCAAAAGTGCACTTATAAGTGCGCTTATAAAAACCTTATTTTTTATGTTTTTCTAAAAATGGTCAACTACTGGTGCCTTTACCTTACCCTCGAAATAATCTGCCGAATTATTTCCAGAAACGCGTGTTTCCAGACGAAATATTTGTTAGAGGAGACTGTGATAAGATGGCCATTCCAAGCGAGAACAGGTGTAACTATTTTGTTTCCTGTACATTAAACGCCCATAAAATTAACCCATCGAGGACGATGTTTGTACCGATTCTGACTGGGTTGTTTGAAAATTTATTTTACGAGGTCGGATTGTTCAGCCACGAGAGTCACTTCCGTTCCTTATGACTTACTTTTTTAGAATTTGAAAATAGCTATGAAAGGTGAGTCGCTCAAATCAATTGACTCCAGAAATAAAAAGTGAAGAAAATTATACATACAAGAAGTATACATTCATTTTTAAACGTATGCTATACCAGAAGGAAAGTTCGAGCGACCGTCAATATGTACAATTTTATTCCGATATAAGACGAGGCTTTTTGTTTCGAAATAAGAAAATCTGTACCTCTCTTTCAGAAAGAAAAGTGTAGTGAAATATCGATGTGGGTCAGAAATGACTCCGGCACAGGCCTGGAACTCGCAGGAGTCTGAGGATTATATGTTCTTTCAATGTTTGTCATTCCGTGATATTGACTCTAATAGAGATTTACTTTAAATGTGAAATGTTAAGTCATTAACTAATTAGTTTTGGTAATATCTTTAACACTGCATAAGTTCGATCACCAGGGCAAACGAGAATCTTCGTTACAGTCATGAAGAAGTGAAGAAAGTTAAACAGATTTACCATATTTTTTTTTTTTTTTGAGAAAACGAGTTGAAGAAGTCTCCTTTTCATTTCGTTTCATGCGATTGTAAAATGTGTATAGCGATACATCTAGCGCGATTTCAATGTCAGCGCGATCTAAGTCAACGACTACCAATGACTTGTCTACTTAAAGCGAACTCAAGAATTAATCATACGATTATCATAAGTCGCAATGCCAGGCGACGTAATAGCGCTCGGGAACTTGGCCAATAAGTGTGCATTGTAACGGCTTAATAGCCTGTGCTCGCAAAAAGAGACAAACCTAGAAGTTTGTTTATCCTGTTATCGTGTATTTAATAGACTAGCGAGACACGTGAATTCAACAAAAACTACGAACCAGAATAAAAATTGCACGAGAACCTGCGTTATCTATTAGGCAACCTAATTAAAGCAAAATCTTTCTATTTATTCGATCAAGATTGATCTACGAAGGTTTATTACCTATTCTTGGCTCGCTTCAACGACCACAGTAAACTCGTAAACCTTTGAACCAACTTTTTCTTGAAAATATCCGGTGTCTCTCTTTTAATCATTTCTTGAGACAGTCTGTACACGTGTACGACGTATCTTACACTGAATCGATTGTTATTAGCCATGCAAGTTGCCGAAAGTAAATCGAACATTAGCATGTTTTCAAAGTAAAATACCGCTTCGAAGAAAACATCAACGGCGCCTCAACAATCAACACGCGACCCACGTGGTTCCTCAGGTTGTAATCACCAGACTACGGAGCTTTAAATTAATTTACATTTTTATGGACCATTTCGAAGACTATAAAACTAAATATACTTTCATTTCCTTCTCGAATCAGCATGACACACTGTTCAATTTTATGAAATTTTTCAGTTCGCAATTTTTAAAACACCATGTGACCTTTTGCTATACGGTATAAACGATACAAGAAAGAACTGCACAACAACGAAATTAACACTCTTCATCGGCTCCGATTAAATTGAATCGCACAACAACAAAATTAACACTCTTCATCGGCTCTGTGTGATTAAATTGAATCGCACTCCAACATTTTTTCGAGTGGTTTTTTATGAGGTGGTTAAATAACAAAAGTTGAGCATCAATCTCGAGTGCTTTAGACAGTAAAATGCGAAGAAACTCGAACAAGCGTTTAATCGCTTTGGCTTCCTAACGCTTGGCTCAAATAATTACGAGACACGCGTAACGTTACCAAAATTATTTTTTTTTTTTAATGTACAATTCCTATTTTCAATTCCATGAATCAGTAGGCGTCTCGCTCTTGTTTAGACGCGTCTTCGCGGGCGTAACCTTTCTGCAACGCGCGTTACCAACTTGTCTAGTTAAAAATAGAGTCGCCATTCGACAGAGGCATACTGGAAACACGCTGAAAATCATCGCTGCTCGACCGCAATCTCTGATACGTCGTTCAGTGTATTATCTAGTTTGCGTATCACAGAGACGCCCACGTGAGTGAAATGAGCGTAAAATTGTCTTCGTAGAAAGAGGATATTTTTTTAAATTATTTTCCCAAAGATATATTTTCCACGTGAGCGAAACGAGTGTAAAATTGTCTTCGTAGAAAGAGGATATTTTTTGAATTATTTTCGTAAAGATATATTTTCCACGTCTGCGTGTCGTTCAATAGGTCTGATACGAACAGACCAGCAAAAAGTGGCTTGTTTAAAACAAAATTAAAACAAAAATAAGCGACTATGCAATCAATCGATTACTATTCTCGAGGCTGTGCGCGATCGAGATACCATAAAATATAATTTGAAGTGTTATGATGCTATTCGGTAGAATATATGAATGCTCGATGCATGGATAATTTATTTGATCGCAAATCGGATTCGCACAGGAAATTGAATTTTATTTAATGGCGGCCACTTGTCCGTGAATGCGTCTGTTTGTTATATTCAAGGTTTTGCAACCAGTACGACATAAGGATTTTGTAAACAATTGCGAAGAAATAAAATTCCCGTGGAACAAGCATGGCGCAAAGAATAAAAAGATTCACATTTTGTGAATTTTGTTAATTTTAGTGTGGCCGTGCTGTAAAAAAGGTTGAAAACCGCTAGCATATTAGGTAATCATCGAAATAATTTACGGCACACCGATGCAGCAATCACGAATCCTGCTGATGCGGTGTGTATCAATTGGATGACTGAATGAAGTCACTTTCGACGAGCATTTTTCGTAATCACTTCACTAGTCGCATTGATCCGATATCAGCCCCTCGGCTCGCATATAGGAAACAATATTGCAAGCGTTACCAAAGTTGTGCGTACCAGCGGACACTTACTACCATTTACGCAGATATCATTCAACGCGTAATTTACCATTGACCTTACCAGTCAATAGGCTATTGAGTACGATGAAGCACCGAAGAAAAAGCTAATCGCTCGACCGTGATTACGTGTGCATTTGCAATTTCAAGCGACGGCCACTGTCTAACAAATAACCTCACGGAATCAGTTTTTTACATAAACAACCGAGCCCATGGCCATTAAATAACCAACACGGAGCCCATGATTTATTGCTGATCCACATTAAATTCGTTTCTGCATGCGTAGCATCGGGGAATCGACTGATTTTTCCCCGAGCGTCCGATTTTTATCTTACTCCATTAAAATGTACATATTTGCGAACTGTACATTTACAATTCATTCGCAAAATTATGGAGCGACTGTATAAAAGAAAATATTGAGTATCGGTGACATGCGTGCGATAGAAATAATCCATGGCCACCAGATATTAACCCAATTTAGGATAAATTAATCTCACAATATTTATACTAAGAATATTTTTAATTCGCAGGTTTAAATATTCTTGTTGATACTGTTACTATCTCGAAGCGACTGTTTCAAATCCTTTATTTCACAATTATCAAGTTAATGGTTTGAATATTCTTGTTGATACTGTTACTATCTCGAAGCGACTGTTTTAAATCCTTTATTTCACAATTATCAAGTTAATAGTTCAGTTGTTCAACTAACACACAACCAACTGTATAAAAGAAAATATTGAGTATCGGTGACATGCGTGAGATAGAAATAATCGATGGCCATCAGATGTTAACCCATTTTAGGATAAAATAATCTTACAATATTGATACTAAGAATATTTTTAATTCTCAGGTTTGAATATTCTTGTTGATACTGTTACTATCTCGAAGCGACTGTTTCAAATCTTTTATTTCACAATTATCAAGTTAATAGTTCACTTGTTCGACTAACACACAACCGACTGTATAAAAGAAAATATTGAGTATCGGTGACATGCGTGCGATAGAAATAATCGATGGCCACCAGATGTTAATCCATTTTAGGATAAATTAATCTCACAATATTGATACTAAGAATATTTTTAATTCGCAGGTTTGAATATTCTTGTTGATACTGTTGCTATCTTGAAGCGACTGTTTCAAATCCTTTCTTTCACAATTATCAAGTTAATAGTTCAGTTGTTCGACTAACACAAAACCGTTGTATCACATATTATTACAAGCAGAATGAAAAAGTCGAATCGGAGAATTAATAGATCGACAGAACATTTGCATGCCGTGTAAATCTAAGAATCAGTTAAGTGGCAGTCAACATGCCAGACAAACCGACTCGACTTGATTAGAATCTATGATTTAATAATGATTTAATCAATTACATCATTAAATCTCGCAGAGCAAGGAGACACGAGATTTCTTATTCCTTTTATGTATCATGGTCTGCTATTCGAAAGCTAACAACACGTCGATTGTGTCACAGTGTTCTACGAAACTGTCGCGACACTTGCAAGTAGTGCTCGATATTTGTGCTCGTCCTCTTCTGTAGGTCATGTTCGCGCCACACGTCCTTATCGTGCGCTTCTTTCAACTCCATTGAAGAGGGGGGGGGGGGGGGAAACCAGTTCGAGTAAAAATACGAAACACTGCAGAGAAGCACGTATCGAGAAAAAACTAGACGTTCTTTACGGAGCGGTAATCGTGATTTTTCCGATTCGCGTTTCTTCCGAGAACGATATCGGCCAAAGGTTTGTGCTACGTCGTCGTTTCGCGTATCCCGCCAAGGAATATTCCTCCGGAATTTTTGCTCGAATTGCAACAGTGTAGCAACATGTTTACAGCGGCAGATAAGATATCAGCTACTACGTAGCAGAGGCTAGTTGCGGTGTTAATGGTAAAAGTTTTTCCTAGCATGGGCAGATAAAAACCGATTTCCAGGCCGGCAACGCACGCACGCGATCGTGTGATCGGACGTGCGATCGTGCGATTGGACGTGTGCGCGCGCGCTGTTCTTCGCCGAACCGTTTGGTCATCGTCCTGGAACGATATTTCATTGGCTCGTAGTTGCACCTGCGGCAGGTGCGCCCATGATCAAAATAAGAAGTTCAAGAGCCGCGGAACCACTCCGCGGATTTGACTAGCGAAAAGAACGGCCGCTATCGTCGAACGAATTGTTAATCCTTTCGCTGCGACTTCCTGTGCGTATCGCGCGAATATTGTTCCGCCGCACAGTGGTTCAGATTGGAAAATCGTGTGACATTTTTGTATAACTTTTAAACCGTATGTGATATTAACGTGCAACTTGAACCAGATAATGTTCAATTGCTAACCTACGGATAGGTTAAAGAAGAATTGTATCACAATTGTTGTTGTTGTTACTGTTACTATTATTTTCATTACACTTTTTATGTTAAATATTTATTAAATCTAAAGCTTCTGCTTCTAATAGCCTGACTTTTTTCCTGTATGATTTTGTTCTAATGCTAGATATATATGGATCAGATGTTAAAAGTAATCGATTCAATATGTCTTCGTTTGTGCATAATCTTGAATTTTTTCGCGTGTTTCTACGTCGTATGCGTTTGAAATCATTATGACGCGTTTCTTGGGCCTCCTCTGAAAGTTGCCCTATTGGCAACAACGCATTTTTTGTAATTTATAAAAAAAAAAATAAAATTTTAAAATTCAATAAAAAATTTTTTTTATCGAAAAACAGACAAAAAACGATAAAAAAAACAAACGAAAAAAACTCTTCTCCTTGCAGAGTTTCATCAATTCATGCGATACCGCGTCCAACATTAATAGCTTTAAACAATAATAATTTGAGCAGTGGGACAAGGGGGGAATTAATTCTTTCGTGATTATTTAGAGGAAGGTGTGCCGAACATATTCCTGTTTGTTAGAGCCTGGGATCTTTTGGGATAAAAAAGATCTCCTCTGACAAACACATAAAATTTTTTTAATCTGTCATGTATCATTCAGCATTATTTTTTGAATATATTATTATTAGTTATTACTAAAAAAATATATGGTTTCTTATTGGAAAGGGATGCTCTATATCATGCAAAAAAAATTAAGAGAAAATATGGGACGAGACGATGAGGACATCGCAAAGAACTTGAGCAATTTTTCCTGGTGAAATATGCTACTTTCAAAACGTTCAACTTTAAATGATCATAGAAACTAAAATATGTATTCAATTTCATTAATTTCTTCATTTTCGAGGTCTGTAGACATTTACAAAGCAATACAAATTGATTAGTTTTCAATTTCGAAAGGTCGACTTTTTGGTCGAATGTCCCTAAGTTCTGCGATGCGGACCACTGTGCGCCGTTTTCGTTACTTTCCGCTACACGATCCGAAATATCAGGTTGGCAAGAAAGTAATTTCGGTTTTCACTAATACCTGGCGTTACGTTTTGTTCGATTGACTTTCTGTTAACGTTGCGTTTGTTTTCTTTCTGACATCTCATAACTGCATCTTTCAGGTTACTTTTGAAGCAAATTGCACGCAATTTTGATTAAAATTGTTAGTTCTGTGTCAATTCGAACATGGAGAGCAAAAACGAACATTATAGGCACATGTTGCTTTTTTATTCGTGTAGAGGTAAAAAAGCTGCCGAAGCTCACGAAGAGATATGTGAAATTTATGGTGCGGATTGCTCGACAGAACGCACGTGCCAGAATTGTTTTAAAAAATTCCGTTCTGGAAATTTCTCACTTGAAGAAGACCAACGTTCTGGTAGACCATCTGAAGTTGATGATGACTAGACAGCGGATGTTTATGCAAATGCATATTTCGATAGAAAGTAAGTAAACTTATTGGACCCGGACAGAAATTTACGTTGTTTATAGAGGATTTTAAAAATATAGTTTTTGTTTTGCACATTCTGCATATTGCATATATTTTACATATTGCATATTTTTCACATATATTGCATATTGTTGACATATTTTGCATTTAATGCTACATATGTATATAATGGTAAAGAACCGTTACGTGATATGAATTACATGTAACATGTTTAGCGTATGGCTTGCACAGGGTAGCAGAGGAAATACGATTGCACTTTCCAGGAGTTAACCAATTAATAGCTTCCATAAAAGAAGTATTGTTGAAGGCACCGCATAGTATTGAATGCTATAAAGAAAAGCTACCAAATGTTCCATTGCCACCGGAACCTATTCTAACAAGATGGGGGACATGGCTAGAAGCAGCATTATTTTATGCAGAGCATATGCACAGTATAAGAGAAGTCAGTATTGTTTTGTAATAATTAAACAAAATAAGACGTTCAGGTTGTCATTTATTTCCAGGTTATTGAGTCATTCGATGACAGAAATGTAAGTTGCGTTAGATTAGTCCAAGGGGTGATGAAAAATGAAACATTATTTGATGACTTAAAGTATATTGCAACTAATTTCTGGAGATTGCCAGTTACCATAACAAAATTCGAAACAAAAGGACTCCTATTGAATCAGTAAAATTAATTACTGATATTACTGAAGAGAGCTGGAACGAGTATCCGGTGCTTATGGAGAAATAATTTGAAATAAATGGAAGATCTTAAAAAAAAATCCAGGATTTGATTCTTTATTAAAATTTAATGATACTCTATATGTATCCACTACTGAAAGACCAGACGAAATTGATGCAAAATATTGGAAAAGTACAAATATGCACCAATTACGTCCTGTGTATTTATAATTAAATAATAATATGTATAATTATATGTATAATTATACATATTATAATTATAACATAGTACAATTATATGTATATATAATAATATGTATAATTAATCTTTAGCGAGAAAAGACATCAACTTACCGTTGACAATATGGAAAAAATCATAGTTACATATTGTAATATAAATTACAACAAACAATAAATGAAAATGTACAATTGGTTTCATTATTTTGCATATATTTTGCATATGTTTTTGCATATGCCGTGCATATATTTCGTATATTCTTTGCATATATCTGGCATATATTTTTGCATATTTTGCATATTAATTTTGCATAAAGATCCGCTGTCTAATAATGACCAAATGAAAGCCATTATTGAATCGGATCGTCATACAACTGTCGGAGAGATTGCAGACAGGTTAAATGTCTCGCATACAACTATAAAATATCGTTTAAAAAGTCTCGGAATCGTTAAGAAGCTCGATATTTGGGTTCCACACGAATTGAAGGAAATTCACTTAACGCAACGCATCAACATATGGGATATGCATCGCAAACGAAATGGGTTGTTTGCAATAACACAACTCGAAAACGATCATGGTCCAAGCGTGATGAATTAGCCCAAACCACACCGAAAGCTGAATTGCACCAAAAGAAGATCATGTTGTCAATTTGGTGGGATTACAAAGGTATTGTGTATTTTGAGCTGCTCCCAAGGAACCAAACCATCAATTCAGATGTTTATTTTCGACAACGAACAAAACTGGACATAGCAATCAAAGAAAAACGGCCAGAATTGACAAATTGCAAAGGAATCGTGTTCCACCATGATAACGCTAGGACACACACACATCTTTGGTAACTCGTGAAAAGTTATTGGAGCTTGTTGGGAAGTGATGTCACATCCACCATATAGCCCTGACATTGCACCATCAGATTATCATTTATTCCGAAGTTTACAAAACTCTTTGAATGGTAAAACATTCACTAATGATGATGGTCTGAAATCGCACTTGGATCAGTTTTTCACCGAAAAGGATTAGAAGTTTGATGATACCAGAAAGATGGCAAAAGATCATAGAACAAAATGCAAAATATTTTATTCGTTATTGCTTTAATAAAAAAATTGGATTTTATTTCACCTAAAAATACCGAAATTACATTCTTGCCAACCCAATAGTAGCACACTGTGTTATACCGATTATCCTTCGTAAACATAGTCGACGGATATGTAGTGATATCAATTTCTTTTGTTTTGGTTATCGGCTTTGCATACATTAGAACTGACGAACGCTATACGCGACTGATAGTGCATATTGTTTTATGATAATAAGAAGATCGAATTCATTCGGATCTCCTATAATTCTGGTTAGAATGTATGCTCGAATAAAGGGGGTTTGTTAAACAATTTTTCATCACGAGAAAAGAAAATTCATAAACAAGTCATTTCAACTTCTATAGTCCTACTGTTAAGAAGACACTGTAGTGCAAATTAATCAAAAACATTGATTTTATTATTACTGCAATAATGATCGATAACAAGGTAGGACTCTTTTTAAGAAGAAGGTCCTCTTTGTAGTCCTAAGCTCGAAAATTGGCTGTACGATTTTTATTAAATAATTATTAAACACGTTTTCCTTAGATCCATGCTGTTTAAATATCAAAATTTAAGAATCTCCTTAGGATTTTTATTCACGAGAGAATGTTTAAAAACGATTATGTACAAGATCGATGGCAGTGTCTAAAAGACAAGACTTCAAAATTTGTCTTTTGAAGTCAATGCTAAGTGGTACAATTGTTCCATCAAGTTAATGTTTAATACCCTATAGGTTTAGATACAAGTTTAAACTAGAACGAAGAATCGATAATTTAGAACTGGAAGATAGAAAACGTCGGTATTTCCCAAACCAGAAGTGATCATCAATCATAGTTGTAAATATATTGATTCGTTCATAACTTTCGAAGAAATCTTGAGAAATATGAGGAGGAGAAAACTATAGAGCATTCATTAGCGATATATCTCTTATGAAGAATGATTTACGAGGAATGCATCAAATTGTGCCACTAAGTACTGCAGAAGACATTGCAATTGAAAATCAATTAAATACTAAATTGCGCAATGAGTCACAAATGAGTCTAAACATGTAAACCATGGAAAATTGTTACACATACCAGCGTTAACAAATTGTATTTATTCAATATTATTTATATTATTTCGAAAACTAGTGTGATAACGTCTTTACGTGCTAATTTTTAACCACACTGTTATACCGTGAAACTAAACTCTCCAAATCGTTAATAAATATACCAAAATGTGTTAAAACGGTTTATTTTTCGTACTAAACACCGGTGGATATCAAAAGCAGTATAACATGATGCTTCAGGAGATTGAAATTCCCCTTGATTGTTGTATACACAAACATTCCAGATATGTAAACACCGATTTAATGTTGCAGTTAATAGAGTGACTGTTACACATTCATCGTGATTGCACAGTAAAGCGCCAACTCATAAGCGCTACGTTTCAGGCATAAATAATCATCTTCAATCAACGGTACAATTTTCACCGTAGTGTAATTTTGCAACTTTTTACTATAGTTCAGGTCATGGTTAGGTCACCCGTCTGGCTACTGACGTAAAAGCTTTTATTAACGTTTTAATCTATTCCGATACGTAATTTTCAATAACGATACTCCGCGGGTCTTGCGACAAGAATGTTAATAAGCAGTCAAGTTCCCAACAAACATTGGACTTCTTTCATCTTCCTATACGTTCATATATTTTGTACGTCGTCTACAACGTAGAACACTTTTTCACCTTCAATATGCAAGGCCTCCTCTTCAGTTACGTAAAAGAAAACGTTATCAGAGGAAAGACAATAGTGTCCTCTAGCGTTTCTATGTTATTATTACTGTTCTGTGGATGATACGAAACAATGTCGCACGTTGCAATCTAAGTCAATTTGACAACTAGCAACGTTGTCAAAGGCTAGGATCTAATTCAGGTTTAATTTAAGCTTAATGTTTCGTTTCCTGTCGTTCTGCAAGTTCTCTAGACATGCATTCTGGAAACATTGTTTCTTTACGACTAGTTTACCGTGTGCCAATTAGCTATATCTTTCTACAAATTATGACGATAATTGGAATACACATTTCCGACTATTTGTAGTCTTGTGCGTCACTTGTGTGGAAAATGTGAATGATAAAACGTCGAATGGCGTGCTATGAAATGCAACGTTCGTCTGAATCTGCTTGACATTATTCTAAGGATAATATTTAATTTACTTTAATTCTTATATAATTTTTCATCTCCTGCCACTCTGCAAGTTTCCTAGACATATATTTTCGAAACCTATCAAATATCTAAAAATATCATTAGATTATGGTACTGTGGTTGTCGATTAGCTAAGTCTTTCTAAAAATCATGTAATGATCACTTGTATGCACATCATGGAATTCTTTCAAATTCGGTCACCAGTTCCGTCACGGAATAAATTTTAACTTTATTTGAAGACGATTTTGAAACTTCGAGAGAGGCACATGATAAGAAAAAAAAAATATAAATAAAATAGTGTTAAACATTCGTCTGAGGCTTTGAAGAAAGTCACTTTCGGAGTTACCGAATTGGACACAGTTACGTGTCTGATCCTATATAATATTCTTACCGCGCTGCAACATCTCTGTTGCATCCACTGCCAAGAATAAATATTATCCGGTCAGGCATGGATGCGCGTCACTCGCCTGACCTAGTTTAATCCGCTGATCATCCTTCTGTACTAATTAAGTAGGTATGTCCGCTTTATTAGCAGCCAGTGAGACTCGACGATGGCGCTTGAGAACGTGCTAGTACGGGTAGCGTCGAAAGTGACACGACAAGGGTAGGAAAGAAGATCGAAAAAGAAAAAACTAAAGAAAAAAGTTTATGAGCAATCCCCAACTATTTTTCCATCAAAGGGCAAATCTTTTCGCGAAGATGCTTCTTGCAGCATCGATTCCATTTACGTTCGCATCGAATCGAGTCCTTCCTTCGTTTCTAACAGATGTTACTTCGTCTGAAATTATGCTTCCCACATTCTTCGGAAGTGTACACTAACTTTTATTGCTTTTATTGCAAAATTGAGCGAAATTTAAAATTGTAGCGAGGCTAAAAGAATTTTAAAACGATGATATAAAGGGTATACCAAAAAAATGTATACACAGTTTGAATCTTGGTCCACTCATTATTTCCAATTAATTACACCCTGAAAAAAAAAGAAAAATCAGAAAGTTATGACCAGTTAAACAGTATATACATTTTTCAGGGACATCCTTTACTATTTTCAATTAAAATTATTCAAAGAGAAAAGATCTTTTTATTTCTTTTCTACTTATTGCAACTTACACATGCAATTCTTAATTTTCACAATAAATTATCTTGGATTATATTAGGAGTATGCAAACTCGACGGATTTTCAAACTCGTTTTTTTTCTTCGAAAACGTGTCGTCAAACAAAAAAATATTATTCCCCTATTATTATTATTATTCTAATAGTATCACCACCCAGCCGCTTGTACCACGACTTCGGAAACACCTTGTATTACTAAGAACAATCTACATAATACATAATAGGCTAAAAGATCAATTTCTTTGGAATTTTAACTTGGATCACTTTGATAATCGCCGGCACAATTATCAAAATGGAGTGGTCATCTGAACGGCTTAACTTTCCGAAGGCAGAGTGCGGGTTAATTTTGACCCAGAATATTAATATACAGTTGAATATTATATTCAGGTTTCAGCAAATTAAACAAATGAATAAATGCTGCTGCATTGTGAACAAAACTAAGTTTAACACTTTGATCGCCAAACAAGAAAGCTTAAAAATTCCATGAAATCAAAGTAAGTTATTTAATAAAATAGAAATTGAAAAAAATTAAATGTATGATATTGTGTATTTCTCCAACTTTCTTGCATTTTATATATCCTAATCGGTACAATGAATATATTGCCGTAAAAATTCATTTTAAAGCCTGAAAAAATAATTCTGTCACCCATATATGGGTGACATGGCAGTCAACGTGTTAAAAAATTTGATAAATAAAACAGTGAATGGTTCTAAACATGTGTTACGTGGTTATAAGAATGGTTGGCCGTCGCATCGCGTCGGAGAGTCAAAGGCAGCTACCGTCCGTGCGAGTGTGTTTTCGCGAGCGTTCTAACCCGGAACGAAAACAATGGCGTAAACGGAACAATGCTGTTCCACGGACGGAATGGATTATTACCGAAACAGTAAATTTAGCAACAGCAATCGGGCTGCGCACTGAAACGCAAACGCGTGTAAACACGGCCCGTTCATCCTGACCCAGATACTTCGCGCCTGTTTCTCTGTATTTATAGGAAGGAAGAGTCTTGCTGGGAACGCCATTCGATTCCGGTGAGATTGGAACCCCAACACCAGTCACCCGGGATTCTCCGATGCATCAGAGAAAACGCGATCCCGATTGTCAATCCGGTTTCGCGATTCGCAGCGATCGTTCCGTAATTGGAGACGAAAAGTAACTTGATTAATGTTTAAATTCTCGCTCGACGAATGCCATCGAACATCTCCAACTACAAACGATCAAGTACTTGGCCACTAAAATTCTCGACAAATTGCTAATATTTGAACTATGCTCATTATATTAAAAAAAAGAAAAAAAATAGTAAAATAATCAATTTGCACTCATTTCAAAAGTTCGAAGCCTTTACTTCCACAGGACGTCACTAATTTTTTTCTAGGATATCTGTCCATGGTGTAGCAGGTGGAATACTGAAGGTACGTTTCTGGTAAAAAATGCTACAGTTTAAATCGTCTGTAAAAGCATAACAAATTTTTTATGATCTTTTTGTACCTATTTTACAGAACAAAAATGAGGAACGAGTTTGATCGTGTACGGCCTTCACGGTGTACCTTCTATTAATGCAAAGATGGCAGTACACCTTTAAATGTTTTAATTTGTAGCATTTTGGACGAAAAAAGTGTCGTCGGTTTTCCAGTCGCTGTATCATGCAGAAATATCTCAAAATGAACGATTGATCGTAAAAGTGGAGGCTTCAAGTTTTAAAATGAGAGCTCGAAAGCCGACAATTTCTTGAGCGTTGAAATACTTTTTGAATTCACTGTATACCTACACTGTATCATTTTGACTAGACGCTGATGCAATAACTAGCATTAACAATTCCAACTAACGTGACAGTAATTCAGCAATCATGGTTAATCGATAGCAAAAATAATAGATAATTATTAATCGCTCAATCTTTTTAAAAGATTACGTTTTTGGTTACGAATTACTCAAGTGTTACACGTATGTATGTGTATGCGGTAGAACAATTTTTGGAAAATCAAAGATTACAAATTACGGATTAATTATTATGGATTAATCAATATAATTATAATAAGCGATTTATTCCAAAAACTATTAATTGATTACTGTTACTAATCGATTACAAAAGTAATCAGAAGATAATTACTGTCCTCATGCGATCCGTCTAAAGTAAAAATCCTGTATAAAATCATGAAATCCAACGTCCCGGAAGCTTACGTAGTGTAATTACGCGGTAATATGTTGTTATATTCACGCGTAGTAACACTAATAAAGCAAAATCATCATGCCTGAACAATCTAGTGCAAGAATCTTCTGATAACTGAATTCTGATCACAATGTTTTGATACCAAACACTGCATTACTATTAGACCTTGGATTTTGTGTATTTATGATAAAAATGAATAGGTGAAATACAAAACAGTGAAAATATTGAAACACTATTTTCGAATTTTGTAAATTATTAAAAGAAAAATTACACTTTAATTTAATTCCTGCTTTATGTAACTGACCTAGAAAAGTTTTATTTTGCACAAAGATACGCGGTCCACTTATTATGTAAGCATACTGGTAAATACGTCCTTCTATAATTTATAATAATTAGATAAAGTTTGTTGGATATTCAATAATACTTCACATTTTCTTACGTATTATCAGAACATACGTCTGACAATTTGAATTAGCTTTTCAGCATTCCTGTTTTTAATTGCTTTATAAAATGATATCAACGCCAATCTTTCTAGCTAGCAATTGAAAGAACACTACACATACAATACAATTGCAACAAGGCAATCAATTATGAAATGTCTAACCAAATTGGAGTTGATAACTAATCATGTACATGTACCTTTTATCTGCAAATCATAATTAATCTGGGATCAGATTTTTCTTGTTTAAATTACTCTATTGCATATATTCTCGAAAATTTAACAACATACAACGACTACTGATTTCACGAATGTGCTGACTATGGCCGATTGAATGGTAATGTCAACTCTCACGATCGAGTTGTTAGAAGGAAGTTGCCCGAGAAGTGACCCTGAATTCGTATGAACAGAGTTAGAACAAAGAAACGAGCTGTTAATGAATCGCACGCGACCATAAACTCAACGGACCCTATTAATGTTTTTTACGTTTCTACGCCACGGTTTTATACGTTTTACGCTATATTTCAGAAACATTTTAAGAAGTTACTAATCATTTTGTTAGTGTTAATGATGGACTACAGATGATAGAAGTCATTGTGATTTGCTGCTTATACGTTTATACGTGTTAGCAGAAAATGTATAAATATTTACATTAAAAATATTAATATCAAAACAGAAATAAAATGAATAGTCAGACTTGATTTCTTTGATAATTATCATGGTGTTTTACTAATTGAATTATGAGAATATCTTAAATATTCGTTTATAATGAAAAAATAATAAATGGTGTTTATATAAGTTTATAACGATTTTTTATTTATAATAATTACAGTGCTTAAAAAAAATGTATAAATCATGAATAACATCAAGGAGTTTCATTTTGGAATGTTGTTAAAACTTTTATAACTTGTACAACGTATGGACAAAGTTGTATAGATTTATAAATTAAAATTATTTATAAACAGTGTTTCTCAGTTTCTTTGAAAATTGTTACCGTTATGCATGACATCATTGACATTGTGCATATAGACAAATTTTTTATAGTCAGTTATGATCTAATTATATTATTTGTAATAGTTCTTCGGTTTTAAATTTATTATTCATCACTACTATTTCTCAATGACAATTCATTTATATGAATATGATAAATATACTTTTTCGATACGTCTGAGAGTACTCGTGAAACGGCAATGACGTTTAGTACAATTTTTTGGAGTTCAAGGTTATTGTGTCTAGTTCCGAATATCTGTTATATTTCATTTAAATTAAATGTCGAAGCGTTGACTTTGATCGTTGTATAGATGACATTTTAAGACGTATTTAAAAATTGCTACAATTTCCTCAAATTATATTGGATCTCTAAATCTTCAGCGAGGAACAGCTCTTAAACAACGTCAGTTCTTTAGAACTTTGTTGTACAGCATTTAATTATTCGGTTGAAAACCAATACTGTCCTATGTAATGCCAATATATTCTACGCGTTAAAAATAACTAATCATTTCCTTTCTTAATCGACTCGAAACGTTATGAAATAGAAAGACGGTAGAAGTGTCCATGAACATTTCTAATGGTGACCTCTATCGTCAAAATACACGCGGGCAATGCGACTTTAGTCAATTAACGTACTGTTTTACCGACGGAGTATATCCCGGGGCAATGACCTCAATGTTGAGGAACGCTTGACCTATATATCACTAATGTACCCAGCATGCGTACACGTGTATGACTGGTGTTCTATTCCATCTACCCAGAAGTACCAACAATAAAGGGTTTTATATTCTTCAAAAACTCAGTAACCCTAGTTCATCACTTTCCTTTTCAAAATTATCCAGAATTTTCGTACGTTGTATTTAACTCGAAAAAAGCATCAACTCATTGACAATTCTTGAATCAAAAGAAATTCCAGAATCGCTACTAAACCAATAATTATTTCAGTAAAATGCATTGTGGACAACGGTATTATAATAAAAAGAAGAATATTGTACATAGGTAATTCGTAATTCAGTGATAAATCTTACACGCAAACAAGAATGTATACGAGCGAGCTGAGTGAAGGTGATGATAAAACGTCCGTTCTCATTAATAAAAACGGAGCGCATATTCACGGCCATTGCCAAAGAGAACTGGCTTTAAATAACTGGCCCAACAGCAAACGTTTTAACTTAGGTCAACAGCACGGCAACGACTCTTTTATTCACGAGGAAAAAATAATATTCGTTACTACTTGAGCGTGTACGTATTCCAAGCAATCTATTATCTGATTATCTAAAACGTCTGAGTTAAAAGTTACTCCAACGATTTCATTGTCCTACCCCAAATTGCAACCATAAACAGTAGCGTCCAATGCGCATTACATCTGACTAGAAAAAAAAATTAAAAATTTGTTGTGTTCTATTTTGATTGAAAATGGAGAAGGTCGAAACAGGGCAATATCCTATGAGTCAATGTCCTGTTAATGACAACAGGGAACACACCCGATTCGAATCGTAAACGATTCACTGATGCTGCGCGATAATAACATAGCAGGTCGATAACGCGGTTTGTGAGCAGCAGTGTCTATTCATAGTATCTCTATTTGTAAATGGAGAATACAGCGGCCGATGTAGGAGAAATATTTCGAAGTTTTTAAAGGGTATTCTTGTGTATTGCATACCTGCCACCTCGAGGGCACTGCCAATTATGCGTCTTGTTCGACAAGTTAACGCCAAAATCCGATTCAGCCGCAACGGGCTGTTATTTTCGTCACAAAACACTGCACATCTTATCACAGGACATACCACACTCTCATTACTATGTTGACTTTTCTGTCTGACCGAATGTCCCTCACAAACAAACGTGGTTTACCACCGACTACACCTTCGTACTCGGCGCAATGCCGCCATATTTCCTGTTGACCCAACTGTTCAGACATCTTACCACCACAAACTATACAATGCATCTAGATAGGTAAGCTTGTATTATATTTTCGTATCTGCAATCCATGCCCTTGTCTCGATTGCGCATTGCGTGAAGTTTTGAATAAAAACGTAAAGAGTTGTTTTTATAAAGAAAAAAAGCAAAATGTTACGAGGAACATTTAATCGAATTATTTACACCAATCCAATTATTACACTGTCATCGATATTATAATTGAAATTAATTTTAGTAGTAATTACTACTCCCCTAAAATCTTATTTAAATAAGATTTAGTACTAATAAGAAACTGTTGTTATTGCAAAATGTGTATTCTTGTAGGATAAAAATATAGCTCTAGACCTTCGTTACCTTGTATCAAACCTTACTGATAAGCATAAAATTTAAGCATTGTTGGCAGAAATAGAATATTGTGTATACGTCCTTTTTTCGGATCGTAACAACACATGTGTCGGTTTTCGTACAATAGCATCAGTCGACACTTAAAGAATAATGCTATAAAATTATATTGTTTCCTTAAACTCTATCAATATGCGTACATATGTATATGTATTTTTTACTATATTACTGAACATGTCCCAAACACTATTTTTAATTAACAAAGGGACTACAGTAGTTAAACTCAACGTCAGTTTTTAATTAATAAGGAGTGTAAAATGGTTGAATTTTAATAGTATTGCACAATTTACAAAATCTTACCGAAACAATTCTGCTATGTAATACAATTCATCTAGTGTAACAATTAGTACATTTTTATTGTATAATTTTATTGATCTCAAAATTTATCTTTGAAAATAGTATGCATTTCACAACATCTGCATATACATATTATATCTCGTTTGAGTTCGATAAATCAAAATTCAAATCGTACAATGGCGCCATTGAGTCACAACATATATGTAGGTATAGATGTATGCTTATTTCATAGACCAGAGAGGAAGGGAGAGTGCTCGCGCTCGGGTTTTCGTGTTCCCACTTTTTGGACTTCGCTGTTTTTAGCATGGCACAGAACCTGGGCTGTCTTTTCTGGATCAGAACCGGGCCACCGACAAGATATATTTAAAGACTGCCAACCCAAGTGTTAAACTGCGAGCTACAAAGTGGGTCCCGAGTGAGTACTGGGAGCGGTTGGTAACGGCCCCAATCACCGATAAGTATATCTCGTCTGTGGTTTTGTTATGTATTCTCTATATATTCAATTAAAATTGACGTGAGAGTCGATGAGAGTCGTCTCCCTCTTTTGATTCTGTTCGTTTCTATTTATTTATTTAAATTTAATACAACATGGTATTCGAATTTGGCGTCATTTTCTAAAATGTAAATTTGGCGGCAAAATGCTGAAACTGGTGAACAAACCAGTTACCGACTTTCGATAAGCTTGAGGTGTCCCTGGAGCGGTGATCGATAATGTAAATTCCTATTTTGTCAACACCTGTAGTTTTCTATTTTACCATCAACATTAGTATGGACACCGACGAGGTATAGGAGTAGACCAATCACCCAATGCACCGACGAGATATACTTAAAGCACCGACGAGATATATTTAAAGACAGCCAGCCCCCGTGTTAAACTGCGGGCACGGACGAGGAATATTGAAAGACTGCCAGCCTTACGGGAGAACGTGTCTCACGAAAAATATGATATCTTCTACCGCCCTCTAGAATAGATTTTGGCTGGAGTAAGAAACAGAAGGCCAACTACGGTATTTCGTCGGTGCAGAAGACCACTAAGGAAATTCTCGTCGGCGAGAAGGTGAATCTTCACGGAACCATATCGATTATTTATTACATTCTCCGACGAACGTATTCGAATTAAACAGATATTTTTTTTAGTGTTGCTTTTTAAGACGTAAAATATTAAAAGTAAAACTAATATCAAGGACAAAAAATTCCTAGAAATATTGTACGTAAGAATGTATTAAAGCATAATTTAACGATAGCACAATTTGTAATTTAAAAATATTTCATAAACAAGCATTATTTCCTTACACTTTTTTTATAGTTAATTGTTCCAAGAATCGATCTGTGGGAACAGAAATATGTTGAAAACCAGGATAACCTTTATTTGACATACTATTTCGAATAATAAATAGTTTGAGAGAGAATTACGTGGATGAATTAATATAATTTTGAATTTAAAAACCTTTTTTGCACGTCATTCGGTAAACCAATTCTTCGAATTGCTCGAGAAAGGTCTGGTCGTTTTGACCAATTTAAAAAAAGTTATACAGCTTTGAAAGGTGTTCGAATAGCTTTGTGAGCCTGTGTATATGGGTTTTTTCTATGTGCGTATGGTTACAGAGTCGGCAAGACGGCAAGGCGGCTATAAGAGAGAGAGTGTAGGCCGGAAATTATTGCGAATAAGTTAATTATAAATTAGTGTATACCTGCGAACAAATTGCAGAAAAACAGTCAATATGTGACAGTGTAAATATGGGCGACAAGGGAGAACCTTGATTTAAATGTAAGGGAAATAGCATCTAAAATAAAAAAAAGGCGGCACAGCGACCCTCGTAAACAGGTAAGAACCTGCCTTTGTCACGTAACAATCGACGCCCCTACCCTTTGCGCCGATCCCACTTTTGACGCGTCGCCGATTTTCCGGGAAGCCCCCAATATTCGGGCCTTCGGTCCCCCACCGCCACTCTTACCCTCGCGGCCGCGACTTCAGTTTGATAACGAAAGTGAAAGTGAGTGGTTGTGTGTGACGTGTATCTCCGAACCACCCTCGTCCTTGTCGACCGCGTCGGTTATCAGTGACACATATAAAGGATATATTACGACGCAAGACAAGGACCTTTACATGGTACGTACCGTTTCTATATTTTATCATTCGCTAGAAGTCGATAATTTATCGTAATTTTTATTAAAATTAATACCGTGCTCAAGTGAATTATTTATTTTTAATTTTTAATTTATTTAATTCTAATTTATTCTCGAATCGTGTTGCCTTCTCGCGATAATTTACTGTTGCGTCCTGACGATGAATCAAGTTTGTTTAATTTTGACTTTGTATTCAACTTGGACTATTTATTTTCTATTAATTCGGATGTATTCTTTGACGGCTGGTCGATTGAAATTAATCGAATTTGTTCTTTATGTTACAGAACCTGAGGGGAAAAATAGGCTTCGATACGAAAAAGATATATCGATAGCCAGGTTCGAGATACGATTTCTTCGAGCAGGAGAGAATATGTGAGTACCAGCAATACATGTTACTAATTAAACTTAGTTATTGAACATTTTATATTATATTTCAATTGTTATTTTTCAAATATATTATTTTCCAAACGTGGTATTTCTCAAATATGCTATTTTTCAAATATGGTATCTTTCAAATGTGCTTTTTTTTAATATGGTATTTTTTAATTGGGCTATTTCCAAATGTGCTTTTTTTTAAATTTGCTATTTTTCAAATCTGTTGTTCTTTCCTAATTTTTTTTTCATGGACTAATGTAAAATTGACATAGAGTTGCGTATAAAAATTCAAGTGCACGGGAGCTTCACATAATATAATATTTATTAAATTAACGTCACGAATAACAATGCACACTGGTCGCGTTTCGAGCTAATTTAGAGCTCATAGTGAAGTTTTTCGATTATTTAATTCAAATGACAGTAGTTTCCAACGTACTATTTAATCGCGGTTCGACCTTTTTTTCAATACTTTTTTCATGAGTCAATTACGTGAATTATTTGTTGATTCATTTGCATTTTATATATTTGTCGTATGTTTCTAAACGAATTTTAATCTATATATCTCATATTTATATTTTACAGGCTACCTTAACTCGAGGAAAACAACATTCAATATTACGTTAGCCACCCTTGTGTTCGATATTTTTAAAAGTTGCATATAGTAGAGAAGTCCGATCGAGACGGTGGAGGTCCGCACCTACTCTTCAAGTAGGGGTGACCTCGCAGCCAAAAGACCGCGGCGCACCATCTCTGGCAGATAATGCCAGCGTTACTAGGCCTCGGTCTATACTTAAAGCGGCCAGCTCGTGGAGTGTATACTCGCGAGTTGGAATCACGTTTTAAGCGAAGGGGCGCATCTGTCCTGGCGTTACGACGTCCAGGCAGGTGGATGGTGTCGCCTCGCGTAAGAATCCGGGGTTGATTCTATGGGCTTGGAAACCCAGTCGCTAGCCGTCTCGTTTCGCCTCTACCGAATTATATAAAATTTGTTCATAATGCACTTTGAATATATTGAAAACAAGGGCAGTAAGACTAACGTAATACAACGCATCGTAGTGCTGTCTTCAAGGGGGAGAGAATGTAAGTATCAAAAGACATATATTTCCAATTAAACTATCTTATTGATGGAATTGTACGAACCATTTTTTAACATCTTGTTCCTTTTTTTGATTCCAGAACGATTCCAGAACGATTCCAGAACGATTCCGGAACGATTCTTAACGCAGCTTTCGCATCCCCCCAACAAGTAGTAAGTGCACAAACAACTGTCTTTTTTATTACTATAATTGATTAGTAGTTGATTTTTTTACGAGTATAGTGACCGTGGAAAACGCCAGGCGTTTTCCACGGGTAGTAATATGTTTCCTAGGTAGGTAGGGTCTTTTTGTACGTCGCGTTTTTTTTTCTTAATAAAATAATTTCTATAACGGTGTCACCAAATTTCGGGAAGATAAAAATCTTCCGTAATTTGGTATACCAATAACAAGAGTAACTTTTTATTATAAAAATAATTATTTATCTTTGAAATATATTTGAAATGAAATAAAGTTGCTGTTTAACTTTAAGATAATTATTGATTTTTTAAATTCATTTAAAATTCAATACAGATCGTTTCTTAAAATTATTTCGAATTGCTCAGAAGCACTGGGTCTCTTGCGTACAAAAAGACGATTCGCGACGGATGGATCCTCGAGACAAAGCATATACACATATCAATTTAACTTGGATTATTTTCTCGAGTACATTACATTTAGTATAGTACTCTTTCAATAGTTTCGAAACTTTGCTTTGTTGAAAGGATCGACCGAGGGTTCTTTAATATTTTATTAAAAATTTCAAATCATTAAATTAAATTAATTAAAATCTTTGTCTTTTTGCTTAACGATTAATGTTTTCTATTAATTCTTTGAATGATTAATGATCTTCAAATACCTTTAAATTTCGATTCAATTTTTTTTGCAAGTTTGTATAAATATTAGCCCGTATACTAATGAATTCTTTTAGTTAGGATTTTCAGGATATTGAGGTTCCCTGTTCGTTGCTCAAATCCTCTCGCGTGCCCAGGTGCTACTCGGGAGGGTGAGAGCAACGGGCACATGGAATATTGTTTTAATAATATATATTTGTGTGGCGACTGACAATGGCCAGTGTATCGTGCACGACGAATTTTCCACTTGTGTGTGTGTGTGTGTGCGATTAGGCAGTGGAATTGCGTCGGTTCTTTCAATTAGATTCAATAACGCATATTCCTGTCGATCTGTGACATGCTACATAGATCTTCATGGAATATGTTCGCGAGTAGCTTTTCTAAAAACCACGTTTGTAACATTCAGAATTACACGTAGTTCAATTGAGTCTCTAAAATAGTTTGTTATTTCAATTTACCAATTAATATCGCAAAGGTCACTACCATTGTCAGTCGATTTCAGTGAAACTGGTACGTACCTTAACTGTGTTTGTATGAGGTTTCGACGTTAGGGTGTCGGAGGCGTCCCGGGACGTGCTCTCTAGGTATTAGGCTTTTGCACCCTGGCGTCTGAATGGGAATCGTTGAGTGAATGTGTTGGTGTGCTTGTATTTTTTGCCATTTTTTAAATATAGGACTAGGTAGGGTTAGGTAACTTGACTTCTTGGTGTGAATGCTAATTTTAAGTAGGTAGGAGCCGGGGCTGGCTACCGTTTTCTCTTTCGGGTAGGCCATAATTCGACCGGTAGTCAGTTCCTGGAAGAGCTCGAAGTATCGTTCTCGAATCGAAATCGAACGAGGGATGACGTTCGATGGATGATTCGTCTTCGATTCTTCTTGCTCGCATAGCTTTTCGCGGCGCGGACGCGAACGTAAACGCGCGCGGATTAGGGCCTCGAAACGTTGCGCACCTGCTCGATTGCACCAGGGGAACGATCGACTTCTCTCGAGACTTGTGATTCGTCTCGAAAGTCGTCGATCGTTTTCCCTGCGAGCACGTTTAGGGTTTCAGATGTTCGGCGGACCACGAAGAAAAAGAAGAGGCCCGACAAACTGTCATTCAAGAGGGCAACAACTGCATGCGTTTTATCGTTACTACCTTGTCACTATACTCGTCAGTAGAAATATTTGAAGTAGTTGTAGAAAAGTAGTTAGTTGCATCAATGGGCAGGCCTCGCCGCCCCAACGATCAGCTGAGATGGGCACATCCGCGATTTGCAGTAGCGTTGCGAAAAAAAAACACGCGTTGTATTAAATGATTTTGAACAAGGAGGATCAAAGTTAGTGTTGCGAAGATACTCGCGATTTAGATTGTTTCTAGTTTAGTGTTGCGAATTAAATCGCGATTTCCATTTCATTTCAATTTTATTGCTACTTGAGGCAATTTTTAAAATATAAAGATTTCATAAGAATTTTTATAAGTAAAGTAGTTTTTTTTTCATTCCTCTGTTCCTTGAATTAGCGTTGCGCAACAAAAAAGAATCGCGTTTGATTTCGAGTCATTTTCGATATTTCAGGCGCCCATGCTCGAGCTGCAACGAACCCTCCCTGGTATGGTGCAGGCATTCGCGTTTTCGAATAGAGTTGCGAAAAAATCACAACGGGTTGAATTAGCGTTGCGAAAAAATAAAACAGAATTTTTTTACTTACCGCTTTTGTTGATGACAAAGTAAAATGGTGGATGAGCCGGGTCTCTTCACCAATAGACTTTGTCACACCTCCTGCATGCCCCGCGAATCAATTATCTTATAAAAACAAATCTGTTTGAGATATTAGCGTTGCGAATTTGATATCGCGATTGTCTTAGTGTTGCGAAAAATACCAACGCGTTGTATTAAGGCGGGATTATTTTCTTGCATATTGGAAAACGTAAACCCTAAGATTTAATGGTTATACTCGCGACCGCGTATATAAAAGTAAATGTTTAACATTGCAGAATTAGTTGCGCAAGAATGCATACGAACATTGAATTCTAGAGATTTTGTTGTTTAGATTTTCGAGTAATATTGCTCGAGTTCTGTATTTCAAGTTTAAAGTTTTTGAAATGTGGAGCATGTGTCCACCGGGCCGCTACACGTCGAGAAAAGAAACGTATTGGTACGTTCTAAGATCGCAGTTAGCGCAAAATCACGGTGCACGTTGCTACGTTCGATTCCGCGCGGTGTGCCCTAACACACGATTCGTTTGCCGTTCCAGCAATGGAACATGTATATCCGTTTTCGTATGACAGTACCATACACAAAAAGAAGACGTATTAAGTTACGTCACCTGTAGTGGTACGCACGACAATGCCATGGTGACCATTGCATTAGTATCTAATGCGATGCGAGCCATGGTGTTGACGTGCCTTACGATGGTGGTAATCACTGTAGCTTCACCTGAACGTAGCGACGTGTGTCTTAGCCATTTGATGGTGTGTGAGCGCTAAATGCTAAGAACCTACCACTGCGTTTTACAAAGCATGTATTTTTTTAACGTAGTGGTCCGATCGGGTTAGAAGACATACACTTTGTGTATGTATAGCGTATCGAACGCCTCGTCGGCCCGCAAGGTAAAAGACGGGGTATCTTTACGTAGGGACCGCGCAGTAATTTTTTCGATGGAATTCAGTGTTCGTTGCACCATGGAAAACTGATTTTGCAATGTTCGAATTTGTAATAATAGTAGGGACCGCGAAGTATATTTCCCTGCTCGCGTGATACAGTAAGAATTAGAGATTCGTATCGATCTAATATGAATGTTTTCTTATATGCAAACGGTAGAAAATCCTGCTTTTTAGTGTTGCGATAAATGAAATGCCACACTTCACCCTGACGTGACTGTCCCTGATTACTTGTACAATTTATATGAAATTTTGATTTATTCCTCGCTTATCACTTGATAGAGATCGATTGAATTTGTATTTTGTGTTCAACAGGTCTTCATCTATACATAACTGCCATTGTTACTATAGCCTATTACTCTTGTTTCGGGAACATTTTAAATTATCATTAGAGTTTGATTGCTTGGCTTTGTTTGTTTATTTCCACCCGCTTCTCGGGTATTTCCTTTTATGGATGTCTTTAAAGGAATTTGTGCGTGGATGGTATGTATTTACATTATTGGGGTTTGCTGATAACCGATTGAGTTCACTCGCCGATATGCGTTTGGCTTCATTCGTTGATATCGAAAATTGTCTGGGATTCGAGGTACTGTGACCCATGGGGGTAACATACAGTCTCCGGTACTTAGTATTGCGGTCCTTATGGGCCGCAGTCGGTCTGGGGACTGAGCTGTTGCCGTCATGTGCCGCAATGCCTCGCTCGAGATACTCTGTGACCCATGGGGGTAACATACGGTCTCCGGTACTTAGTATTGCGGTCCTTATGGGCCGCAGTCGGTCTGGGGACTGAGCTGTTGCCGTCATGTGCCGCAATCTCCCGCATCCCTTACATGTTTTCCCCGGTGTAAATACTTACTCCGCCGCTGGCTTTTTGGGGAAACCCAGCGAGACCCCGGGTCGAGAATATGACATATATATATACAATAATTTATATATGTATGTATAATATATTTATATATTATATATATTATATTTATGTTGTAGTATATATATGTTCAACCCGCGATTAAATATTAAATGTATACATGTTATAACATGTGCCAAGCTTGTAGGTAGGTGCGACGAAGTGAAATGGATGGATCTTTGATTTGTCAAAATCATTGAATTTAATGGAAATCATAGATCGTTACAAGTCGTTTGAAGGATAGTTTTTACGCGTACCCCTCTGTCGGGTAGATCGGAGAGCTGGCGATGGTACAGCTCGACCTTGCTAGAGGATTAGGCGAGGTCTTGGGCCTCAACAAGGCGTACACAATCTGGCCGTGCTTAGGCAACGTGGGCTTTATTGTTGAGGCCCTTGCGACACTCAGAGGTTTTACCGGCAGGTCCGCGTCGTAATTATTATATTAATATCAGCCGACATAATTGTAACGATCTCTTAGAGCGCGATCCTCCATTTCACTTCGGATAAAACGATCCAGCAGTAGAGTCATTTGTTTTTGTTCGAGGGTATAATACGCGTTAGAGTAGAGTCATACAGATGTTACAGATGCAAGATGGATTAACCAGTCACGCTTCCGATGCATGCGTTGTTGTATCGGGCAGGGTGCATTGGTTGATGCATCTTGCATCTATTCTTTGCCTAGCTGGATCGATTGTAAACAAAGATTCATGTACAATTATCGCATAAAAGACTTGGCTACTCGACTTTGCCATAGCTATTTCATACCTCCTGTCTAAAATAGACGAGCCAAAATGAGCTAAGTGGAGGTTTAGAGACCTCGCAGCTCATGACCGCTGTGGTAGCATTTCTGGCATAGCCAGCGTTCCTGGCCTCTTTCAACCGCTCCTCCCCTTCGACCCAGAAGCGGAACTCCTGCCCTGGGCGAAGGGAGGGGACGCACTCAACTGGCGTTAACTACGACCAGAGGGTGGATGTTACCGCAGTGTACGGATCTAGTATCTAGATCTACGGATCTAGTAAATACTATAGTAATCCGAGTGGCCTGAAAAACCACTAGTCGCTAACTTAGCTCATTTTGGTGGGGGTAAGCTATATTCCATAGGCATGGCCCGCCTAATAGACCTGCACAAACCAGACCGCGGCTATTACGCCGGTCATACCCCAAAGCGCCTACATCAGTCGAGGTTCCACATTTGGAGGTCAATGTCATGCGATAATTAAAATTCGTTTAAATTATTTAGTCGGTATTTGGGAATAGTCATTTTATCGGAATGTTGGTAATGTGGTTCGATAATCTCTACACTAGATGTATATGTACCCGCTCTTCTACCCGGTACATTCGATTTCGATTGCTGGCTTCGGTTGGTACCCAGCAATCACCTGCTTGCAGCCCGGAGGTTGATTCTTTTGATTCCTTTGGCTTACTGTGGCGCCGAACAAGGGTATAGGTGGACTCCTGCCGTGGACGGTGGTGGTTCTGGTCTCGTATCCTAACGCGTATAATCGTAATTGTAGAGATATTGTCGCATGGTGTCTCCCCGAATGCGCCATGCCACATGGGCTCAGAAGTACGATCGTAAGCCTTAGGTCTCCGTCCTCTTCGTGCCCGGCCATTGGAATTTGTAGAATCTCCTCTTTGAGCGCGCAGACCGGTCTGATATACATCTCTGTAGAGTCCCAACATGCGGTAAAGGTTTCTCAAATAGCGTTACCACTTTTTTCCGAATTACTAGGTGTACTTGCTCGTAGCGTATTTCACTTTTTTCTACACTATTGTTTTTTTTTTCGGTGATAGAAATGGGGAATGGGGAGCTAGCTAGGTTTGGTTGCCAGCATGTAGTTTCCCGCGATATTTTTCATATCCAATATTTCGATATTCAAGTCTAAGTAGAGAAGTCCGATCGAGACGGTGGAGGTCCGCACCTACTCTTCAAGTAGGGGTGACCTCACAGCCTAAAGACCGCGGCGCACCATCTCTGGCAGATAATGCCAGCGTTACTAGGCTTCGGTCTATACTCAAAGCGGCCAGCTCGTGGAGTGTATACTCGCGAGTTGGAATCACGTTTTGAGCGAAGGGGCGCATCTGTCCTGGCGTTACGACGTCCAGGCAGGTGGATGGTGTCGCCTCGCGTAAGAATCCGGGGTAGATTCTATGGGCTTGGAAACCCAGTCGCTAGCCGTCTCGTTTCGCCTCTACTTCTTTATATCTAAATTCGTTTCGTTTATCGTATGCTGGTAATGTAGTCGTATTGGAAACAAGAGTAATAAGGCTATAGTAATTCATCGAAGAACGAAGAACGTCGAAACAAGAATGGAAGTTCACGCACAACATCACACCACTACTTTCGATTATTACGTTAGCCAATTTTGTTGTCGATGTGTTCAAAGTTGTATTTTGTTAGAGATTTGAATATCTGTGATTAATAGAGAAGTTCGATCGGGACGGTGGAGATCCGCACCTACTCTTCAAGTAGGGGTGATCTCGCAGCCAAAAGACCGCAGCGCACCATCTCTGGCAGATAATGCCAGCGTTACTAGGCTTCGGTCTATACTTAAAGCGGCCAGCTCGTGGAGTGTATACTCGCGAGTTGGAATCACGTTTTAAGCGAAGGGGCGCATCTGTCCTGGCGTTACGACGTCCAGGCAGGTGGATGGTGTCGCCTCGCGTAAGAATCCGGGGTTGATTCTATGGGCTTGGAAACCCAGTCGGCTAGCCGTCTCGTTTCGCCTCTGCTTTAAGCTTTGAACACATTGATAACAAAAGAATAAGGCTAACGTAATTAATCGAAGTGGAAGAACCACTTCTTCTCATCACGACGAGTGTGACTTCTTCAAGGAAGACAGAATGTGTGAGTACCAATATATCTTTCCAACTAAACTTTGTTGTCTAACATTTTCGTTACTAATTATTCATGAAAAATGAATAATTTATCATTAATTTACTATCGTGCAAAAAAGCTTATTGTGAAACTGTTCCATTATTCGATTGAAACAACCTTCTCAAAGCTAATTTTTTCGGCCTTTTTTTTATATTTTTTTATGAATCAATTATATTAATACATTATTGATTGTATTGTATATGTTTGTTGTATGTTACTAAACGGATTCTATATATCTCGTGTTTATATGTTGTAGGATACCGTAACTCGAGAAGGGGAACCACTTCCATTATTACGTTAGCCAACCTTGTTTTCAATGTGTTGAAAGTTGCATTATCTGAGAGGTTTTAGGATATATTTGATATCATATTAGTAGAGAAGTTTGATCGAGACGGTGGAGGTCCGCACCTACTCTTCAAGTAGGGGTGACCTCACGGCCTAAAGACCGCAGCGCACCATCTCTGGCAGATAATGCCAGCGTTACTAGGCTTCGGTCTATACTTAAAGCGGCCAGCTCGTGGAGTGTATACTCGCGAGTTGGAATCACGTTTTAAGCGAAGGGGCGCATCTGTCCTGGCGTTACGACGTCCAGGCAGGTGGATGGTGTCGCCTCGCGTAAGAATCCGGGGTTGATTCTATGGGCTTGGAAACCCAGTCGCTAGCCGTCCCGTTTCGCCTCTGCTTTAATTGATACGCTTTGAACACATTGAAAACAAAAGAATAAGGCTAACGTAATTAATCGAAGTGGAGAACCACTTCTTCTCATCACGACGAGTGTGACTTCTTCAAGGAAGACAGAATGTGTGAGTACCAATATATCTTTCCAACTAAACTTTGTTGTCTAACATTTTCGTTACGAATTATTCATGAAAAATGAATAATTTATCATTAATTTACACTCGTGCAAAAAAGCTTAGTGTGAAACTGTTCGATTATTCGATTGAAATAAAATTTAAAACCTAATTTTTTCGGCCTTTTTTTATATTTTTTTATGAATCAACTATATTAATGCATTATTGATTGTATTGTATATGTTTGTTTTATGTTACTAAACGAATTCTATATATCTCGTGTTTATATGTTGTAGGCTACCGTAACTCGAGAAAAGGAGCCTCTTCCATTATTACGTTAGCCAACCTTGTTTTCAATGTGTCGAAAGTTGCATTATCTTAGAGGTTAGGATATATTTTATATCATATTAGTAGAGAAGTTTGATCGAGACGGTGGAGGTCCGCACCTACTCTTCAAGTAGGGGTGACCTCACAGCCAAAAGACCGCAGCGCACCATCTCTGGCAGATAATGCCAGCGTTACTAGGCCTCGGTCTATACTTAAAGCGGCCAGCTCGTGGAGTGTATACTCGCGAGTTGGAATCACGTTTTAAGCGAAGGGGCGCATCTGTCCTGGCGTTACGACGTCCAGGCAGGTGGATGGTGTCGCCTCGCGTAAGAATCCGGGGTTGATTCTATGGGCTTGGAAACCCAGTCGGCTAGCTGTCTCGTTTCGCCTCTACCAAATTAAATAGAATTTGCTGATAATGCGCTTTAGATATATTGAAAACAGGGGTAGTAAGACTAACGTAATACAACGCATCAATGCTCAGATTCAGAGCCACGGTCGCTGACTTCAAGGGGGTGAGAATGTAAGTAAGAAAAAACATTTTTCCAAATAAACTATCTTGTTGATGGAATTGTACGAATCGTTTTTTAACATCTTGTTTCATTTTTTGATTCCAGGACTCTAACGCAGCATTCGTATCCCCCCAACAAGTAGTGAGTGAAGAAATAACTTTATTATTATAGTTGATTAGAATAGTAGTTGAGATTGGCGAGTATAGTGACCGTGGATAACGCCAGGCGTTTCCACGGGTAGTAATCTGTTTTCTAGCTAGGTAGGGTCTTTTTGTACGTCGCGTTATTTTTCCTAATAAAATAATTTCTATAACGGTGTCACCAAATTTCGGGAAGATAAAAATCTTCCGTAATTTGGTATACCAATAACAAGATTAACTTTTTATTATCGAAATAATCATTTATTTTTTAAATATATTTGAAATGAAATAAAATTACGTTTTAACTTAAAGATAATTATTTATTTTTTAAATTCATTTAAAATTCAATACAGAACGTATTTTAAAATTATTTAGAATTGCTCAGATGCACTGGGTTTTACGTACAAAAAGACGATTCGCGACGGATAGATCCTTGAGACAAAGCATATACACATATCAACTTAACTTGTATTATTTTCTCGAGTACATTACATTTAATATAGTACTCATTCAATAGTTCTGAAATTTTGCTTTGTTGAAAGGATCTCCCTAGGGTTTTTTAATATTTTATTAAAGATTTCAAATAAGTAAATTAAATTAATCAAAATATTTCTGTCTTTTTACTTAACGATTGAAGTTTTCCATTAAGTCTTTAAATTATTAAATTAAAATATCATTAAATTTCAATATCATTAAATTTCAATTAAATTCTTCTTGCTAGTTTGTATAAATATTAGCCCGTATACTAATGAATTCTTTTAGTTAGGATTTTCAGGATATTGAGGTTCCCTGTTCGTTGCTCGAATCCTCTCGCGTGCCCAGGCGCTACTCGGGAGGGTGAGAGCAACGGGCACATGGAACATTGTTTTAATAATATATATGTGTGGCGACTGACAATGGCCAGTGTATCGTGCACGACGTATTTTCCACTTGTGTGTGTGTGCGATTAGGCAGTGGAATTGCGTCGATTCGTTCAATTAGATTCAATAACGCATATTCCTGTCGATCTGTGACATGCTACATAGATCTTCATGGAATATGTTCGCGAGTAGCTTTTCTAAAAACTACGTTTGTAACATTCAGAATTACACGTAGTTCAATTGAGACTCGAAAATAGTTTGTTATTTCAATTTACCAATTAATATCGCAAAGGTCACTACCATTGTCAGTCGATTTCAGTGAAACTGGTACGTACCTTAACTGTGTTTGTATGAGGTTTCGACGTTAGGGTGTCGGAGGCGTCCCGGGACGTGCTCTCTAGGTATTAGGCTTTTGCACCCTGGCGTCTGAATGGGAATCGTTGAGTGAATGTGTTGGTGTGCTTGTGTTTTTTGCCATTTTTTAAATATAGGACTAGGTAGGTAGGTAGCTTACTTTCTTGGTGTATGTGAATGTTAATTTTAAGTAGGTAGGGGCCGGGGCTGGCTACCGTTTTCTCTTTCGGGTAGGCCGCGATTCGACCGGTAGTCAGTTCCTGGAAGAGCTCGAAGTTTCGTTCACGAATCGAAATCGAACGAGGCATGACGTTCGATGGATGATTCGTCTTCGATTCTTCTTGCTCGCATAGCTTTTCGCGGACGCGGACGCGAACGGTAAACGCGCGCGGATTAGGTCCTCGAAACGTTGCGCACCTGCTCGATTGCACCAGGGGAACGATCGGCTTCTCCCGAAACTTGTGATTCGTCTCGGAAGTCGTCGATCGTTTTCCCTGCGAGCACGTTTAGGGTTTCAGATGTTCGGCGGACTGCGAAGAAAAAGAAGAGGCCCGACAAACAGTCACTCAAGAGGGCAGCAACTGCATGTGTTTTATCGTTACTACCTTGTCACTATACTCGTCAGTAGAAATATTTGAAGTAGTAGTAGAAAAGTAGTTAGTCGCATCAATGGGCAGGCCTCGCCGCCCCAACGATCAGCCGAGATGGGCACATCCGCGATTTGCATTAGCGTTGCGAAGAAAAAACGTGTTGCATTAAGTAATTTTGAACAGAGGATAAAAGTTAGTGTTGCGAAAATAATCGCGATCTAGATTGTGTATAGTGTTGCGAATTAAATGGTCGCGATTTCGATTTTATTTAATTTTTTTTTTTCAAGATATAAAGATTGTGTAAGAATTTTTCTAGTCAAGTAGTCTTTTTTCTCAATCCTCTGTTCGTTGAATTAGCGTTGCGCAGCAAAAAAGAATCGCGTTTGATTTCGAGTCATTTTCGATATTTCAGGCGCCCATGCTCGAGCTGCAACGAACCCTGCCCGGTGTGGTGCAGGCATTCGCGTTTTCGAATAGAGTTGCGAAAAATCTCAACGGGTTGAATTAGCGTTGCGAAAAAATAAAACAGAATTTGTTTAGTTACCGCTTTTGTTAATGACAAAGTAAAATGGTGGATGAGCCGGGTCTCTTCACCAATAGACTTTGTCACACCTCCTGCATGCCCCGCGAATCAATTATCTTATAAAAACAATTCTGTTTGAGAAATTAGCGTTGCGAATTTGATATCGCGATTGTCTTAGTGTTGCGAAAAATACCAACGCGTTGTATTAAGGCAGGATTAACTTGCATATTGGAAAACGGTAAAACCTGTGATTTAATGGTTATACTCGCGACCGCGTATATAAAAGTAAATGTTTAACATTGCAGAATTAGTTGCGCAATAATGCATACGAACATTGAATTCTAAAGATTTTGTTTAGATTTTCGAGTTATATTGCTCGAGTTCTGTTTAAAGTTTTTGCAATGTGGAGCATGTGTCCACCGGACCGCTACACGTCGAGAAAAGAAACGTATTGGTACGTACTCAGGTCGCAGTTAGCGCAAAATCACGGTTCACGTTGCTACGTTCGATTACGCGCGGTGTGCCCTGTCACACAATTCGTTTGTCGTTCCAGCAATGGAACAAGTGTATCCGTTTTCGTATGACAGTACCATACACAAAAAGAAGACGTATTAAGTTACGTCACCTGTGGTGGTACGCACGACAATGCCATGGTGACCATTGTATTAGCATCTAATGCGGTGCGAGCCATGGTGTTGACGTGCCTTACGATGGCGGAAATCACTGTAGGTTCACCTGAACGTAGCGACGTGTGCCTTAGCCATTTGATGGTGTGTGAGCGCTAAATGCTATGAACCTACCACTGCGTTTTACAAAGCATGTATTTTTTTAACGTAGTGGTCCGATCGGGTTAGAAGACATACACGATGTGTATGTATAGCGTATCGAACGCCTCGTCGGCCCGCAAGGTAAAAGACGGGGTATCTTTACGTAGGGACCGCGCAGTAATTTTTTCGATAGAACTTAGTGTTCGTTGCACCATGCAAAACTGACTTTGCAATGTTCGAATTTGTAATAATAGTGGGGACCGCGAAGTGTATTTCCCTACTCGCGTGATATAGTAAGAATTAGTGATTCGAATCGATGTAATACGAACGTTTTCCGATATGCAAACGGTAGAAAATCCCGCCTTTTAGAGTTGCGATGATTGAAATGCCGCACTGCACCGAATGACTGCCCCCTGACCACCTGCAGCCAGTGTGGCTGCCCCTGAATATACCCCCCGCAGCCAATTCTTCCCCATTAGAGTTGCGCATAATGAAATTAAAGTGCACGGGAGTTTTTTGTATTTAATCCAATTTAGTGTCGCGCTAAATAATGCACTGGTCGCGTTTGTTTCATTATATTTATTATATATTGTTAATATACTAGCGTTGCGCAAGAATAATTCGGTTTGATTTCCTCCCCATAAATTTTAATGGCTGCTATCGCGATTCCATTTAGTGTTGCGGAAAAAGAAATGAAAGTGCACGGGAATTTTCTTTTGTGAACAAAATAAAATAGTGTTGTGGTGGATAATGCACTGCTCGCGTTGTTTAGAGACATTCAATGTATATTTTTGTAGAGTAGTGTTGCGCAAAACCACGTCCACTCGCGCGTTTGTTTGAAATTTATCGAGTGGACAACCATTCTGAATTTTTTTTTTATTTAAAAAATTTTTTTCTCTATAGGTGACCACCCCCTTTCCAAAATACCCCCCGCAGCCATTGCTTCCCCATTAGAGTTGCGCATAAAGAAATTAAAGTGCACGGGAGTTTTCTATACCGAATATAATAAATTAGTGTCGCGATAAATAATGCACTGGTCGCGTTTGTTTCATTATATTTATTATGTATTGTTAATATACTAGCGTTGCGCAAGAATAATTCGGTTTGATTTCCTCCCCATAAATTTTAATGGCTGCTATCGCGGTTCCATTTAGTGTTGCGGAAAAAAATAAAAGTGCACGGGAATTTTTTGTTCTGAAAAAAAATAAAATAGTGTTGCGGTAGATCATGCACTGCTCGCGTTGTTTAGAGATATTCAATGTACATTTTTGTAGAGTAGTGTTGCGCAAAACCAGTCCACTCGCGCGTTTGATTGAAATATATCGAGTGGACAAACATTCTGAATATGTATTGTTTTTGTATTTTTAAAAATTTTTTCTTGTGTTAATCCAAGATTTAGTATGTTTCAGATATTTCATCCCATGACGAGGAAGAGACGTTTGTTGTATGTGTTGCGTGTGGTGTAGGTTCTCGTATTTGTTGTACCTTGTGCTGTCTATTGTATTTGTTGCTCGTTGTGTAGTCTAATATATTTTTATTTCAGCAAATTTGTGCTAGCCCTCCCCCCCCCCCCCGCCCCACAAAAGTAAATGGCCAAAATACATAAAATACAAAAAGAAACAAAAATAAAATACAAAATACAAAATACAAAAAATACAAAAAAACAAAAACAAAATACTTGATAGGTAGGAAATAAAAAAAAATAAAAAATTAGATTCCATACTAGGCAGGTAGTAATTCGGCGGGTAGGCTTTGCAATGAGCTCTTCTTGGTATTCGTTTGCACAGTGATCAAAACTAGAGCACTGTCAAATGTGTATTAGGAAGAGTGGGGACAAAATTACGGTTTTTTTTATTATTTTGTAATTTTATTAACTTTCCGTCGGGTGGGACGTTGTTGGCCTTTTGTTCAAACACGGCGGAAATTGCGCGCTTTTCGCCATGTCTGGACGACGCCAAATACTATGTGGGTGGGCGGGTCTCCCTCACAGCAACCTCCACGTGGTGAGACCTGGGAAATCGGTGTGATTCTCGATTTAGAATATTTTGTTGAGCAATGATTATACCAATTGCTCTATAAAATATTAAAAATCGACCATCACATCGAGCCAATGGCTGTGATAATAAAATGATTCTTTGACATGATTTCTTCTCGACGTTAGTTTTCAACAAATATTCTTTGTTGGATGATAATTATTTTATATCGGAATAATTTCCAAATTAAATATAAATTCTGATATTTCTTTCTAATGTTACTTTCATATTGCCTACATTTATAAACTATCGATTATAAAACAATGATTACAATGGGCAACAATAAGGAAAATAAAATGGCAATAACAGTGTAATGAAATTACACAATAAAAAATAATTATTTTGCAAGCCATTACAGAATGCGTTTATTTACAACCGATATCACTGACATTTCTTCCGTAGTTCACGAGCAAAAACGTTCTATGTATTCAGGTAGCGAGAGCGTCACGTTTAGCGATGTTGGTATTTGAGATCAGTGATAGTTCCACGTTCTTAGTTCCACAACCGATGAGAGTATCTCGGCATTGGGACCGTTACCGACCGCTCCAAGCACCCACTCAGCACCCACAATATATCTCGTCGGTGATAAGGTGACTAGAGTACTCCTATATCTCGTCTGTGATAATAGTTCCACAATATTAGTTCCGACCGATACGGTAGTATGTGACACAAAAATGGTAAGACGTGATTGGTCTACTCCTGTATCTCGTCTGTGATAGTACCACCGACGAGGTATAGGATAGACCAATCACCCAATGTATTTTTCTGTCTCACGCTCGGGGGGCTCTAGAGCCCCCTTACCATTCCGTGTCACATCCTACCGTAACGGCCAGAAGCAGTATTGTGGAACCAATATCACCGACGAGGTATAGGATAGACCTATCACCCAATGCATTTTCGTGGCCACGTTTTCGGGGGTCACGTAACCCCCTTACCATTTCCGTGTCACATCCTGTATTACCAACTGGAACTAAAATTTGCTGACAGCGTCCTTAGTGGTAGAAATTGAAATTAAAAATAGCTATATATATAGCTATATATATAGTCACTACAGTCTCGCGAATACAATAGAATATTGTTTTCTAAAACGCTTCAACGATTTCAAATACTAATTTCGATTATGATTAGCTAAACTTTATGTTGGGTATAAATAACAAATGAATGAAGCTGTACGTACAATAAAGAATATGTTTAACTGCAAAATTCGAAATGTTGTAAACAGCCAAATATTAATATGTACTTTATAAATTTCATGTTATAGGGTGACATAATTTTGTTCCTATTATTAATTATCTTCATTGCTTTGAACAATAAGAAAAGAAATAAATAAGAGTGTTGTTATATAAATCATATGTGCATTATATAGCATGTGGTTATTATGAAAATTTTCATGAACATTAGAAAACGAATGTTTTAATAACTTACTAAAAACTACTAAGTAAGCCAAGCTTTATATTTATATTTGAAATTTGAACACCAATTATTACTATATATGTTAACAATAAATAAAAGATTCGTCTTAACATCAACTACAACAATATGTAATAAAAAATACTTAGTTCTATATTTACTTAAAAAATTAAGATGACCATAATTTTTTATTAAAACAAAATATTTTGTAATTTTTTTCTATTGGAATTTATAGATGACTGAGTATCGATTAACTGTTGTTAAAAACATTTTCCCACCAGATTATCCGAAATTTTTAAAACATCCGTAGATGCCTTCTTTTGGGTCGCTGATGATAGGCCCAACAGAGCTGTGCATTATTTAGATAAAAAATTATTTGCATTGATACGTAATGTTACGATAAAAATTACTATCTTATTGAAGACGGTCCAAACGATGTCGTGTTTGGACTCATTTTCATCCGGATAAGTTCTACAACTTATTCGTATTAACAATATTATTTTGATTAAAAATATAAAAGTTCAAATTGCCAATAATGCTCGATTCTCCATCTGTTTACATTGTAGGCTGTTTGTCAGTCTCTGTGTCTCCGACGTTCGGCACCCAACGGGTGTTGTCGGCCGTGTCGTCGAGCTGACAAAAGTTATCCGAAGATTTAGGGTCGCCCCAGACAAGACAGGCAAGATGCCGAAGTTGTTTGGGTGCCCAAAATCGTCACCCATAAGGGCTGAGCGTATCCGTTGGTCGCTTGAGAGGTACTCGATGTGCTCGCAACAAAGGCCAAGTGCCGAAAATCGTCTCATTTGCTAACAGAACCCCAGTACCGTCCACTCCCCTCTACACCCCTAAGATGCCAATGCTGGAGCGTGTCGGCCACGGGCAGGTAACAGGCCACAGACAAAAGTTAGAAATCTCTGCCAACACGGACGCAGTCACGGTGCAGAATTTAATGAAAATATTCAATATTCGTGTATATCACGATATGAAATACATTCCTTTTCCATAGAATGCGTATGAGGATGGAAATTGTTATTAATAATTATATAATAATCATTTCCATGCATAATACAATTTTGCAATAATTATATGTCAATCATTTTTATTTATTCCCAATTTGCTTTTACTATATGTTTTATACCTATTCGAAAAGTAATATGAATGTAAAGATAGATCGAGATTGTTCTTCCAAGAACGTGAATGGGGATCACATTGAAAACACTGAGAATGAGTCGGATAGCGAATAATAACTGAATGTTATTCGTTCTGAATGTTATAGTTATATATAATAGTTTTTTCAATAATTGTTAAAAAGTGTTACTTCGATACTTCCCCTTCGAAATTTCGTTTTTTAATTTTGCGGAGCCTAAAAAATTGCGGTCAGGTAAGACCGGCGAAGGATGCGGCTTTCGGCGATTCAGGTAGCTAATTGCAAGTGCACCGACTGATCGACCCCTATTCACCGGCAGGCTTGGAAGAACCAATGTCCTTTGTACTATGGATTGCATTACCTTTACTGTACACTCGGAGTGCACAACACCCTAACAACAGTTTAGGTAAAATATGTAAATGAGATCCCCGATAACTGTTTCAGTCAGAACTGTTATATATGTAACAGTTTGAAACAGCTATTTGCAGAACATTTTCAGTCCCTATCAGAAAAGTATAATTGCGAGGAACAAGTGAGAACGAACAGACCGATGTACACATATAATGTGTATCAATATATCATTTCTTTCCTTGAGACTGTCTACATTCTGAATCCTACATGTATTACGTATGACTTTTTAATTAATTTATTAAATACATAAAATGGTACTATTTATTACATCCTGTGTTTCATATTAGGTACTGATATTCTAATTGCAGACAATTAATAAAAATGTGATTATTAATAATCACTGTATTATTTTGTGGAATTAAATACAATGTATTAAAATTCCTCCGTTTAAATACAATGCTTTCTGTTTCTATACTCATTTAAATTTGAATAAATGCTTTTTCAATTTATATAAATAAGCTTTTATTTATTGATAGTAAACATAATAATAATTGTTGTTGAAAATTGAAATACTTGAAATAAATAAATTGAAATAAATAAGAAGATGATGATGATGATGATGATGATGATGATGATGATGATGATGATGATGATGATGATGATGATGATGATGATGATGATGATGATGATGATGATGATGATGATGATGATGATGATGATGATGATGATGATGATGATGATGATGATGATGATGATGATGATGATGATGATGATGATGATGATGATGATGATGATGATGATGATGATGATGATGATGATGATGATGATGATGATGATGATGATGATGATGATGATGATGATGATGATGATGATGATGATGATGATGATGATGATGATGATGATGATGATGATGATGATGATGATGATGATGATGATGATGATGATGATGATGATGATGATGATGATGATGATGATGATGATGATGATGATGATGATGATGATGATGATGATGATGATGATGATGATGATGATGATGATGATGATGATGATGATGATGATGATGATGATGATGATGATGATGATGATGATGATGATGATGATGATGATGATGATGATGATGATGATGATGATGATGATGATGATGATGATGATGATGATGATGATGATGATGATGATGATGATGATGATGATGATGATGATGATGATGATGATGATGATGATGATGATGATGATGATGATGATGATGATGATGATGATGATGATGATGATGATGATGATGATGATGATGATGATGATGATGATGATGATGATGATGATGATGATGATGATGATGATGATGATGATGATGATGATGATGATGATGATGATGATGATGATGATGATGATGATGATGATGATGATGATGATGATGATGATGATGATGATGATGATGATGATGATGATGATGATGATGATGATGATGATGATGATGATGATGATGATGATGATGATGATGATGATGATGATGATGATGATGATGATGATGATGATGATGATGATGATGAGGATGATCATCATCATCATCATCCTCATCATCATCATCATCATCTTCTTATTTATTTCAATTTATTTATTTCAAGTATTTCAATTTTCAACAACATCATCATCATCATCATCATCTTCTTATTTATTTCAATTTATTTATTTCAAGTATTTCAATTTTCAACAACAATTATTATTATGTTTACTATCGATAAATAAAAATTTATTTATGTAAATTGAAAAAGCACTTATTCAGCTTTAAAATGAGTATAGAAACAAAAAGCATTGTATTTAAACAGAGATGAAATATTCAGGTTGAATTAATCATGTAATGGCTCGTTTGGTTTAGTTTTCCAGAATGCGACTGTAACTTGGAAAGTAGCTGAAATACGCGCTGTGCATTACACGTCAGTAACAGTAAATTGGCAACTATGCGACGAATATTCTCCGATGTGATTTGGCAACTACGCCTTCGATGTCTGTAATTCAATATAATTCCTAAACTCACCACTCTAAATCGTAGAGGGCATACCAAAACCTCTGATTTTTTGAAGAGTCGGTATTTCAGAACGTGAGACACGAAGTCCCATAAGATGATAGGTCTATCCTATACCTCGTCGGTGCCAATATTCTAGAACGGCGCTGTTGCTGATAGAAATTTAAATCTCATGTCAGAGATTCTATAAATGATGAATGAAACAAAGGAATGTTGTGTTCTTTTAATTTCGTTATGCCTGTAACGCGACTGCATCGAAGGAAACATTTCTACGTGAGAAAGGTTATATTCAAGTAAATCATGTGCATACATATACTTGTATAATGTACATGTATGTATAGCGAGCATCAAGAAGCATAAATTCACACTCATTCGGAGGAATTCATATTAAAAACATTATTATGAATTTTTGCTAATATTTAAATATATCATCATTAATGTTACTTTTTTGGTAAATAATCAGCCTAATTATGTGTATTTATTTACACTTTATTCCTACACACTTCCTTAACTTCCTTTTCATTCTATTTATGGCGTGTTTGGACTCATTTTTACCAGAAAAATATTTACAATTTATTGTTCGTATTTTCATACCATAACAATAAATTATTACAAAAATTAGATTTTCATTAGTAAGCAATGCTTATGAGCTTACATTGTTGTGTCCGGTAGCTGCTTGCCTGGCTGACAATAAGCCATTGAAATTCTCAAGACCTCGATCGGAAGAGAGTACGAAAGGCAACATTGTAACGCATTGCCTATTAATAATGAACAACCAGAACCCAACTGTGTTATTATAAAAAATATCGTAATGAAAATCTTATCAGCCGATTCGAGATGTTTTTCTGATAAAAACGAATCTAAATTCGCTATAAATCGGAGAATAACGAAGAATAAATTAATATTGAAAACTCTCATGGAAAACGGTTTCGGTAGTGAATCTTGCCTACTCTGGGACTGGACCATAATCGTGTGACGCCGTCCCACAGGGGAGGGGGGCTATCCCCTCCGCCGACTCGGCCCCCACTCTGACGTAACATCGTCTGAGCTCCCTGCTCGACTGTTCAAAGCGTTTCACCGATTAGCGCGATCGATTCTCGGTTCGGCGAAGCGCACATTTTGCAACAACATTTAAACTGAAGAAGATTTTTAAGATATAGCCGGATCAGATGATAAAAAGTGCCCCCAAACCTTTATATTTAGTTGCACCATGCTCAACAAAAAATTACAAATAAATTCACGAGTATTCTATCTAATATCATTCACGACTGAGATTTTTTCATCATTTTTTGTCGCAAAATCGATTTTTAAACAAATTCGAAAGCATAAAATTGCCGATTTTATATCAAAGTTTTCAGTTCACCACATTTATGTTATTATGTTAGTTGTATCTCATCGTGATTATTAATGTGAATTTTTTACAGATCTTCCAGATTATGCAAAAATGTTTAAGAAAATTGGATATGTCCAATCATTTGAAAAAAATGCACATTGAAAGTGCTACGTTCTTACTTTTGATTAACATTGAACTAACTTAATTTCTAATTATTATGTTATTACACTGTTGTAATTGTAATTGTACAGGCAAAAAGACTGATGTAGTAGAAAGAACAAGAAAAAAGTGTTTAACGAAAAAAAATCATTTGATGCGGGATTCGATCCGGGACCAAAATATTCTCACAGCCGAAGACGTTACCGCCTGCGCCAAACGAAACTGATAAAAGTGTTCAATATAACAAAATACACCTATAAAACTGTAAGAAGGTATTGAAACAATTGATTTCGATTTTTTTTTAACGACGTTGCAATTAATAAAAATTTATAAAAAAATTAAGAACAATAGTTTCAATAACATCTAACTACTTAATTTTGGTAAAACTGGTATCTCTGAAACTTCAATTCGAAATGTGCACTTTCGTCAAATGATTGGGCACATTCAATTTTCTTAAACATGTTTGCATAATCTAGAAAATCTATAAAAAATTCATATTAATAATCACTATGAAACACAACTAACATAATAACGTAAACTAGCAATTTTATGCTTTCGGATTTGTTAAAAAATCGTTTTTGCATCCAAAAATTATGAACAAAAATCTCAGTCATGTATGATATGTGATTGAATATTCATGAATTTTTTCGTAATTTTTTGTTGAGCATGGTGCGATTAAAAATTAATTTGTTTCGCAGGCACTTTTGACGATCTTATCCGGCTTTATCTTAAAAATCGACAAAAAAAAATTACTTAAGAAATATAGAACATATTTCAGCATACGACATTAAATCCGATTAAAAAAAAATTTCTTGGTCAAATTTCGCAGATCTTTTTTAATTTAAAAATTGTAGCAAACTGTGCCTTTCACCGAACCGGGAATCGATTGCGGTTCAAGCGCTTGAAGTTTTGGTGGGCCGTTCTGGCGGAGGAGTTCACCCCCCCGCCCTCGTGCCACGTGGGACGGCAACCAATGATTCTTGCATCACGACTGGAGCCTGATCGAGCTCGATGAATGCGGTAGTGTTCGTACGTGTCGTACTATTGCCAGAGAGGAAATTGCTATTGCGTTTATCGTTTATTTTCTCACTACAAACGCGCAAGAAATTAATACAACTACGGTCTGAGTCAGTAGTAAAATAGATTGACATACCGCAAAAAACGATCAACTACATAATTATTGATTGATTAATTTTTAACTCTTTCGAATTTCACAATTAATATTTATTGATATTTTACAAGATTCTTTAAAGGCAAAATTTATGTTGTTTAAATGAAACATACATGAAAATGTATAGTAAATTTCAATTTAATTCTTTTTTCAAATTCAGTTACAAAATACATTCAAAATGGATGCGTATTAATAGTGTTAAAAAATTATAGAAATGCGAATAATAATTATACGTGTAAAGAAAATGTATAAAATAAATGTATGCGTAAAGATATCCATGTTCAAGATTTATGAAAATTGTTTTTCCATAATTGGAAAACGTGGTATCTACATTTATTAATATTGTATTGATAAAGATAATTGCAGATATATAACATAATGACATCAAATAAAAAAGTATAATTTGAACATGTATTCATAACATCAGATACATAACTCGTCAATAAGATTTGATCATTCTTGTAGATCTAGTTCCAGGATTTATCGTTCTACAGCGTAGAGGGCGTAAGAAAACCATTTGTTTACATGTGAGACAAGAAGCCCCATATGGTGATTGGTCTATCCTATCCCTCGTCTGTGATAGTACTCGAGATACAGTCAAAGTAACTTTTAAGGTCGATTCATACTTACCGGCGACGCCGGCCAATATGAACTATACGACGTTTTCTATATTCACACTTGCCGGCACGCTAGTAAAGCTAGTTGAGGAACGAAGAGGCAGGAACGACTCCTATCTCCATACCGTTGTAAAAGAGAGATACCGATAGTTTACCTAAGGAGCTGTAGAGCTCGTAAACCTTTTTTTTTGTGCCCCGCACAGCAGGGGGGTCGACCCAACCGACCGCCGTCAGAAAATAGTCGACGGCCGGCGCCGATCTTGGCCAGATCCTCGGTGCCAAGCCCTAACATGGCTTTTGCCTAGAATCCGAACCTAGTTGCCACCGGCCGCCGGTAAATATGAATCGACCCTTATGCATGATTATTTAGAGTATATAAGATACTCGATTTTTATTAAGATTTCTCATTAAGACTACTCGGTATTTCATGTCACGAAATAGCATAAGGTGACTGGCGTGCTCCTACCACCGACTAATTCATACATTATTACAAAATATGTTCACTGTCTTAATAAATAGATTTGGTCGAAACAGATTAAACAGAATTGAGGTAAACAAGGCTGTTGCTAATTTTTTTATTTATTTTTACATACAAAGTGTACGATGTTACATCAAAGTTGCGCGTTTAACGTATCGTTTAACGTATTAAAGATATTGTCGTGTTATTTTTTTCACTAAAATTATTCAAAAAACGAAACGAATGTCTAAGTAGCTCCTGTGTCGTATCTTTACAATCAATGTAAACATTTGTATTTCGTATAAAAATCCGCAGTCTAATGATAACGAACATTATCGGTTCGAAGCGGTTCGCGCGCGTGTCTGCCGCATTGAACTCGCGAGGAGGAGTCGTGAAAAGAAACGTCCGGCTCTTTCTTGGGGTTCATTAGCGTGGCAAATTAGTGTCTACGGTTCAACGAGCGTTCCACGCCGGTATTCCATAGGTGGAACGAACCGAAGTGCGTTCGACGGGCATTTACGATGCGTCTGTACGTGTACGGAAGGAATGCGTCCCTTCTCCCACTCGCGTATTCTCATTGTTCGAACCTTGGGCGCGGTTCGATTCCTATGCATTTTGCACCGATTCGATCTTTCCTGCGAAACCTCGTCGCGAATCTACTCGTAAGAATCGCTCGAGCATTTTGAAAAAGAGCGGTCCATCGCGAAAAATAATTGAAATTTTATGTTTTTATCCTCTTCGGTCACTGCTTCTTGTGACAAACAAACCGAGCAATTGAGATTTTTCATTTATTATTGCTGAAAATATGAATCTTCAATCGTTTAGGCGCCGTTTAAATTCGAATTAAAATAATTAAATTCGTTTAAAGGTATTAGGTTGTCCGATAAGTTCGTGCCGTTTACGCTTGTACCATTTAAATTCTAAAAATAAAATATGTAATCGCTAGACAGCGGATCTTTATGCAAAATAAAAAATATTTGCATTGATTGCAAGGCACAGGAGCGAAATAAAAATTTCTCCATTCCTTTAATTATTTTATGAAGCTAAAACCAATACGATTATATCACCCTTATATCTTTTTAATATGTCTACTGCTTTAAATTGTGCTTACCCATTTTTTCATAAATGCATAAAGATTCGCAGTCTAGTAATCACCCTTTCATTCCACAACCTCTTCTGACCTTTTTGGCTAAGACATCATACCGTCACTACAAAATTTCTGCGGTTTTTCATTAAAATACTTTTCAATAGTGAATAATAACATATCCACGGCACGAACTTATGGGACGACATGATATCACGAAAGAGTACCCCTATGATTCCGGTAATACATTATGTTGTCCGGAAAGTTCTTTCCGTTTTTTAACAGGTATTATAAATTGGATCAAACGACCTGACATTTTTTGAACAATTAGAAGAATTGGTTTTCCAACTAATGTGCAAAAAAGATTTTGAAAAAATTGCAATTAATAAAAATTACATGAGAAATTAAAAATGGCACTTTTCATAACTTTTTTATTTGAATCTGTAGTGAAAATTTAAAATATGAGTTTTGTAGATCTACGTTAATTATACACATGCTGAAAATTTCGAGCTACGAGTAGTTAAAAATGGTGAAAATCGTGACTTTTGGTCACTTTTCGCTTAAAATCCACAAATTTTCTAATATCTTTAGATGCGTGTCGTTTTTATCTGCACCAACCGATTTCGATGAAATTTTCAGCATGTGTATAATTAACACAGATCTACAAAACGCATATTTCAAATTTTCATTACAGGCTCAAATAAAAAAGTTTTGGAAAGTGCCTTTTTTATTTGCTCTTATAATTCCTAGCAATTGCAATTTTTTCAAAATCGTTTTTGCACATCACTTGGAAAACCAATTCTTCTAATTGCTCAAAAAATATCAGGTCGTTTGATCGAATTTATAATACCTGTTAAAAAAACGGAAAGAACATTCCGGATAAACCTAATAAAATATACTGGAGCGAGTGATTTCGACTCGTTTGGCAGATTTAGCCGTTAAATATTCATGGTACTGTTTCGTTCGTTTTTCTCCGTCTGTGTTTTCCGCGTTTTATCATTGCTTCTGTTTGAGCTGACAGCGGGACCATTAACGGTTCCGGAGCACTTGCAGATAGAGCACGAAGGGCTGAAGGGATGCGTTAGCCCCGGCCACCGTCACGGAGTCCTGTTTTATCTCTCCTGAATTCCTGAACGCTAACTCATCGTGTCTCATTGTGATGTTGATGTCACGTTGGGAGCGGAGCATGCCGGCGCATTGATTCGCACGACTTAGAAATTGAAAACCAGACTGCACGCGCCTGGTCGCTAGCTCGCTCGCCATTTCGAATTTAACGTGGGTCGTCGATAATGGCAAACCACTGTTAACTGCACCTGCTAAACGGAGGAAGACTAGTTCGACCGTGTTATTTGTTTCTTTCTTCTTTTTTTTTCTTTTGCTCTCGACCTGGTCTAAACCTCCACAAACATCACTTACCAATTTTTATTCAAATACCGAACACACGAGGCTCTTTAATCCTTAACCCATTCGCATCATTAGCGTATATATGCGCTCAATTTTCCTGGTCACTGTCATTATTCGTTAGCTCAAAAATAGAAATGGACGGTGTTGTTGGAGATGAAAGTAGTAATTCTGATTTCTTCTTATAATGCTGAGATATGAAGTTCTTTTACTTGTAGTCATTTTTGTACTTAAATATAATTAAAAAAAAAAGTGGCTATAAAAGCCTTCCTTCATTTATGATGCAAATGGGATTAAGGGGATCGTGAAAATGTACTTCAAAAATCCAATGATTCAATTACATTATGTTGAATAATTATCTCTATCGAAATGGTAAATAGAAACGTAGTACATCTAAATCCAGAAATGCAGTTATATTACTTATAGTTACACATTAAATAATTATTAGTAAGGCCGCATCGGCACCATTAAGGGGGCACCTTAAGGGTTCAATTAAGGGTTAAGAATCAATCAAATTATACGGGCCTTTAAGATTCTTTCTTTGCACTAAATTGCATTAACAATCTTGAGTATTCGATTCAGTCAAGGAATCAATTTATTTACCATGAATCTTCTTCAAACTTTGATTGACGTTTTTAAAGAAATTAAAGGTGGAGCCTTAGGAAACATTTGAAATATGTTGGATTTGTTACAAGCAAATTATCTGATACGTTCACAAGCTCATCACGTCATTTTTGGCAAAATGATAAATGAATTGAATCGTACAGTTGTACAATTTGACACATTTCTATTCCGCAATTAGCGTTACGCTAAAAACAGTTTTGTAAATTCGTAGCAAGAGATAACGCGTTGTACAAATACCATGTTTTGTCAATTAACACTTTTAAAATATCGCAGAATGTTCGAGGAGTTCCGAATTCCGAGATAGCGCTAATTAACTGTATTAAGCTTTAAACTGTGGGGTATTAATCAACCAGGGCTATTTACCAATGCTCGTCGATCAATCGTGAAAGGAAATGTCCAAAAATGGCGAATCGAGAATTCGAATAAAGCAATGGAATGGCGCAAATAATGCGACGACGCATTATAAACAGCTGTTATTAAGTCCATATGCATGTACGATAAATCCGTGAAAGAGAGTGACGAGATTATGTCATCGTTCGGTTCTCATGAAAATGAACGTAAGCGTCGAAGGTCCGGAATCATCGATTAAAGAGGAATCGCGCTTACGACATTATTTACAATTTTTTTCAGTTTATTACGTATACCGAGATCTTGTTATTCATGGCAGTGGTGTCACAGATTATGGTTCTAGCAATGAATTAACGATTTCAGTTTAGATCCATGCTGCTGAATCACACAGCATATTCAACGTGGAATGTTACCATTTTTCTTGTATTGTTGTGTTGTCTTTCCGATAAATTAAATAAAATACAAGACGCGGTGGTTAAATCTTTTATCACTATTTTTTATTCGTAATATTTAATTAAAGCAAGTTTTATTATAGTAAATACTTAACTAAATTCACAATAATATATTGAATCTGTTACCGTTTTCCTTGCTGATTGTGCTTTCTTACTGAAAATAAAACGAAACAAAATAAAAAACACTGACTAAATGTGTTTCATAACTATTTTCTTCAATTCACATGAGTAAACTTTAATCAAAGTAAGTTTTATCATAATAAATCTTTAATTAGATTCAGACAATAAAATATTGAATCTTCTATTGTTACCATTGTCTCTGCTTATCTTGTTTTATTTGCGAAACTAAAATGAAATAAATAGTCATTACTATTCTCTTCAATTCGTACGGCTAAAAGTTTGATTAAAATGGTAATATTAGTAATGCGTTTCATTTAGCAAATGAAATGACAAAATGAAAGACTCTGCTGCCAAATATGTTTTCTTATTCCTATGGACAAAATTAAATGAAAGTGCAGAGATATTTTGTATCGGATGAAAATCGATTGCTTTTATCTCTCATTGTGTTCGGCAGATGCCATAAGCTTGTGCGCGGATTAACCGTGTGGGCCAGCATAAAGGGAGAAAGGGAAAGCAAAAGGCGCCGGACTGTATTATCTACGCTTGAAAATGAAATTATTTACTTCCAACCGGTGTTCTTTTGTGCCCTCCGCTTAGGCGATTTCGAGAGACCGGTTTCATTCTCAGGTATTCGCGAACCAGGCGGCGTGTTTCCCCCTCGGAACCAACAAAACGTTAACAACGTGGATGAGAATAGACTCCGGGAACGGGCCGGGTAAAGAACTGTTTCAAAGACCAAATAAGCTAAAAACACCGATTTCGTATGCTAATTTTCCCTATAATACAGTGGCGTGCAAAAGTTCCCGGCCAGATGGTTTTTGCTATTTTTCTTCCAAAAAAAAAAAGAGTTAAGAAATTTTTATTAGAATCGTATATAACGGCGTATTACATGAAAGGATATTACAAAAAGAATCAACGCTAATTATTTTCCTTACTTGTTTATTTGCATGATAAGTAAATTAACATGTTAAAAAATTTCCGGCCAGTGTTTTTAACGAAAAAATTATGCTTGTTTTTCATTATGTAACAATTTTTCAGTACATTATTTAACATGTTATAATTAATATTTCGTAGCCATGCCTTTTGCAGCAATAACAGCAGCACAGCGACGAGGCATGGACGTAGATCTGGCCGGGAACTTTTGCACGCCACTGTATGTCCATAATCTTCCACAACCTCGCTTTAACCAACAAGAACCGCTTAAAGTTTATTCGTCACGTAAGCCGTAAGGAAAACAAACGCGTGTAACAATAATTATAGTACTCGCCATGATCTTTAACACCACACTTTTATAAAATATTAGTGAATGCTCGTTGATCGAACAAAAACCTGTTCATTCCGATCCTTACAGCATTTCTTAACCCATTTGCATCATAAGGAAATACGAAAAGAAGGCCTTTATCACCAAACTATTTTTATTATTATATTTAATTAAGTACAAAAATGACTACAAGCAAAAGAACTTCATATTTCAGCATTATAAGAAAAGATCAGAATTACTAGTTTCATCTCCAACAACACTCTCCATTTCTATTTTTTGGCTAACGAATAATAATAGTAAACAGGAAAAGTGAGCGCATATGTGCGCTAATGATGCAAATGGGTTAAACGATTTTCAAATTACGAAGATGCTAAAAATGCTCCACAAAATGGTCTACGCCGTACCAAAATATTTTATTAAAGAAACTAATGGATTTTTATGAAAGAGACTAATTGAAGCTGGCCTTCTGATGGTAAATCATCTGAATAATTTGTAGTTGTTACAATTTCAACAATTGAAATAAATCTGACTTTAAAAGAATAGTCAATCTTTGAAAAGCATGCGTGTGCAATCCCGTTTAACAATACTTGTGTTAATTCATCTGAGAAATTCGATTTCAGCGTGGTATTCATAATTTTGCATAAATGAATAAACAGTCCCACCGATTTCCCGTGATTTTCATATTCGCGTTCATTTGGTATTCTCGCTAATTAAATATTCCATTTAGTATTATTTATGCATCGGCCCGTTTCGACGCGATGCTCGTAATCCGTTCCCTGAACGAAAGAAATGCAATTTACATCGAGTGCATCGTAGGTGGTGCGTCTCATTACGGCGGAGGAAATGATTGCTGGATGAATGAACCACACCGTGTGGGTGGCTGCGATTGCCACCAGGAACGGAAGGAGCGAAAGTAAAACGCTCCATATTTTTATATACGCATTGGCAACATGAAAAATAAGTGTTCCGCGTCGAATCGAGCTCGGCGACGTAAGAATATTAATCTTCTAAGTGCGTTATCTAGGTGCATATGCAGATTCAATACAATCCCAGCGTTCGCAGCCATCTACATTTCAGCACGGTCTACGGGGAATACGTTAACGTTAAAATATACTGAATCTTGACTCTTTGCGTCATAATCGTAATTTACTTGCTAACTTATTGAAATGATTGAAGAAGGAAATCAATTTTTGTTTGACTCCTGTTTCTCGCATTGAAACTTTTATTTTAGATAAAACTCAGCAGTCTATCAATGAATATATTATCGTAAATTTTCATTATACTTGTGTGTATCTGAAAGTGTGTTAACCGAGTTAGTATGATTTTTATAATTAGCTAACATAATTTTGAAATACACTGGCTCACGAAAGTGTTCGAACGCCCTTTAAAACAGTATATCTTTCTTAAATTGGACCAAACGACCTGACTTCTTTCAACAATTAGAAGAATTGGCTTACCAAATGACGTGCAAAAATGATTTTAAACAAATTACAATTCAAGCTCGGAATTATAAGAGCAAATAAAAAAGGCATTTTCCAAAACTTTTTTATTTCAGCCTGTAATGAAAATTTAAAATATGCGTTTTGTAGACCTGTGTTGGTTATACACGTACTGCAAATTTCATCTTATTAATATATCATATTAATCGATTTTTAGCAGTATATTAATCGATTTCAATGAAATTGTCAGCATGTATATAACATGTATCTACAAAACGCATATTTTAAATTTTCACTACAGGTTCAAATAAAAAAGTTGTGAAAAGTGCCATTTCTATTTTCTCGTGTAATTCTTACCAATTGCAAGTTTTTCAAAATCTTTTTTGGACATCATTTGGAAAACCAATTCTTCTAACTCCTCAAAAAAGTCAGATCGTTTGATCCAATTTAAAAAAAAGTTATACTGATTTAAAGAGCGTTCGAATACTTTCGTGAGCCTGTGCATATAGGACCTCTATTTTTGGTCCAACAAAAAGTGGTGCAAGTTGTTCCGAGTACAAATAACCAAATATTTTGTGCCAAATGCGTTAAAAAGTGTTAATTTTTATTATTAACGAAAATAATTTTGGAACGCTTAAGTTCTCAATTGTTGGTCAAACAAAACTGGCGCAAGTTGTTGCGTACAAAATAACGAACATCGTTGACGTAACGTGGATACACGAATTCTTTTAGCTCGAGTACCAAACAATTGCACGATCCTGTAAATGGAAACTAAAAAATCGGTACTTCCGTGAAGTAATCGACCTTGAGTTTGGCGCAGTTTGTTTTGAAATCAGTTCGAGACGCATCCGCCGGTTGAATTCTGTTCCCCTTTCGCTTGTACCATGGATTGAGATAATCTGTTACAGTCGAGAGTTACCATGATCATCGCTCGACGGGAAACAAAAACCGATGGAAAAAGAACGTAATAAGCCGACAAGAAATCGCTCAAGGTAAACGCCGACCGGTAGGCATGACCGATTCCCCCCTTCTTTCACCCTTTTTCTCGCTATGACAACTTCCTTCATCGGGTCTCCTTCTGGAACACCGGATGGCGTGAAAGTAAGGGGGGCAGTGGTGCTCAGATCTGGAAAAATCTTGTTGAAAATGTTCACTAGTTTTTAACGTGTGTCACATTGAAATTTTCTTCGTTACAAGTTCACTCATTTTTTACATTAAACTTCATTTAAGCGATCAAGTAATTTCGAAATTCAATCTGGATTCATTGTACATTTTAGAATGCAACAAGATTTCATAGAGTGGTTGCTAATGACCTTAACGTTAATGCGACCGTTATAAATAAACAACTACATACTAAAAAAAAAGATTTCACAGAAGTTAATCTTATACTAAAAATACAATATGATTAAATTAAACTTTAGCAAACATTATATTTTGCTTTAAAAACTTTTTACAGTTAAAAAGATCGTAAACTTTTCTTCTAAATCTCAAGTTTATCCTCCAAAACTCAAGATTTCACAGAAGAAGTTAATCTTATATTAAAAATACAATATGATTAAATTAAACTTTAGCAAACATTATATTTTGCTTTAAAAACTTTTTACAGTTAAAAAGATCGTAAATTTTTCTTCTAAATCTCAAGTTTATCCTCCAAAACTCAAGATTTCACAGAAGAAGTTAATCAATATGATTAAATAAAATTTTAGCAAACATTATATTTTGCTTTAAAAACTTTTTACAGCTAAAAAGATCGTCAATTTTTCTTCTAAATCTCAAGTTTACCCTCCAAAACTCAAATCGCAGAAATCACTGTCAATTTTTCCAGAAGAACAGCCACAAAATAATTTCTTCCAAGAAAAACGTCCATAAAATCCTCGCGAATTCTCTATAAAGGTGTAACATTTTCGATAACACATCGCGCGAAGATGTTTATTCAAATTCGACTAATTCGAGTCGAGGGACTCGCCTGACTTTTTCAATTTCCACGAACGTTGCGCAGGAATAAATGAAAGTGTAATCGGTCTCCTTCATCTGGTAAAACAATGCCCGGGGTCGGTTCAAAAAATGGTGGACGCCTGGAATGTTCCTTCGGTTTCGAAGAAGCATTCCTCGGGAGCACCGTCACCTGCGGCTCACCTGGGCACGTTGGATTGGAGGCCCTCTGACACCTGGTGCCTCGACTTTTGTGAACACTTTGGTGGGGTCTCGGGAGAGTCTCTAGAGACGCGCGAAACCGGAGACCTCAGTTGTCACCGCGACACCAGCGGAGCAACGTTGCGTTGTTTATCTTCTGCAAATCGATCGTTGCTTACCGAACGCCATCCTTCCACGGTAAACGCCCTCGGTGAGATTTCTGGATTTCTTTAAAAATTAACATCGAAGTCCCGGCGCGGTTAAGTTCGTCTCACAATTGTGTCGTGCTGGACCACGGAGAACTTGCTGCTACCAAACTCATTCTTCTTCGGTAAACATCTCGGTGAGCTTTCTGGATTTCTTTAAAAATTAAAAGCAAAGACCCGGTTCATTAAAATCGTTTCACAATTGTGTCGTGTTTGTCCACGGAGAACTCGCTGCTACCAAAATACTCATCCTTCGGTAAACACCTCAGTGAGCTTTCTGGATTTCTTTAAAAATTAAAAGCAAAGACCCGGTTCATTAAAATCGTTTCACAATTGTGTCGTGTTTGTCCACGGAGAACTCGCTGCTACCAAACCACTCGTCCTTCTTCGGTAAACATCTCGGTGAGCTTTCTGGATCCCTCTAAAAATAAAAATCGGAGACCAGGTTCGTTAAAATCGTTTAACAATAACGTCATTTATTCCTACCAAAAGTCATTTTACTAAACACGCCTCGGTGAAGCCTTCCGTCCACACTGAAGAAAAATCAACTTGTTGTCACCTCGTGTGTTTTATACGGTGAAAAATGAAGAAGACAACAAGATACGACGTTGCTTCAGCGTGGACATGGCTTGAAAATGAAAATCGAGGAACCGGTTCGTTGAGAGTTCGTTTCGGAATTGTGTCGCAATGTCCAGGAAGAACTTGCCAGAGATTTCGGTGTTGGTGGAAACATTGTCGGTGGTTTTTGGAAATGGTCCAAAAAATCCTCGAGTCTCGAGACTCAGATCTGTCATCGTGGTACAAGAAATAGCTCGCAGAGTTAACCATCGAATTTAGCGAACATTCCACGGTCCAATCGCGAGTATTTAATACTGTTCGAAAGATTAGAATTTGATCGGCTGTTTCGTGTTTGGAGCACCGGTCCCGCGAATACCGATCCTCGAGGAAGCAACCAGACAGAACGCGCGGTGCAACCTTGATCGATTTTTATCGCATCCGGCGATCGCTCCGCTCCACGTGTTCGCTTGCAATTAGCCTTTATAGACAATCAATTACCCCGGCGTTTCTAGGCTTCCAGTTGAAATAAGTGCCCGGAGATAAAACAAAAAAAAACATCCGTTCAGCACAGATCGATGATCAGGAGAAGTCGCTTGTTCTTTTATTTATTTCTTTTTTCTATTCATTTCACGGGACGTTAGAGAAGGATTCGAAAGAGCGTGTCTGCGCGCGGCGAACGAAAGAAACTGCGTGCTTAGCGAGTTTAGTATTTTCACTTGAACGTCCACTTGCGTGACCTCGATAGCTTCGTGGGAATCGATCAAGCTGGTGAATCTTGCGCGTCGTCGATGGATCTTGCGTCTCGCTGATGAATATTCTTCAGGTATTTACGCGTTCCTTCGCGATCGTGCGCGTTGTTTTCGTTCGAATTCAGGACTGTTTTCAATTTCGTAAGAGACCTCCTGACGCGTGTGTCGTGTTCAGCGTGACGCGGAAAATTTATCGGACTCGCTGCGCGTAATACAAACGTTTTCGCCGTACACGTTAAGCCGACAGCTGTACAGTGTCATCAAAAACACATTTGGCTGGTTTGATAACGCTGGCGCGGTGTAGTATCGTGCTTTGGTGACTAGACGACTGTAAACGCGCGTTCTGCCTCGTTGCAAAAAGTATTTTGTCTCTCAAACGGTCTTTTGGACGAAATTTTACGGAATTTTTTTCAATCGGAATTTTTGGAGCACCGGAGATTCTTGTTTCTGTTATTTGCCTTCATTCAACGAACCGTAGCACCTCTGTAGCATATTCAACATTTGCGTTCGGAGCTAGAACGTAAGAATAATAAATATATGACAAACGGGTTACTATTTTAATGCTTTGGACGTTAGAAAAACAATTTTAAAAAACAAACAATGTGAATTTTGTTTGCGAAAATAAAAAATTGCATTAATTGCAAGACGCAGGAAATTTCTTTCTTATTTTAATAGTTTTATTAAGCTGAAACTAATGCACTGATGTCCTTAAATATTTCTAATATGTCCACTACTTTTAAATTTTACCTGCACATTTTTGTCATGAATGCATAAAATCCGCGGTCCACCGATAGCTACAGTGTTTCCTCGATATACACTGGCTCACGAAAGTGCTCGAACGCCCTTTAAAACAGTATAACTTTTTTAAATTGTACCAAACAATCTGACTTCTTTGAGCAATTAGAAGAATTGGGTTACCAAATGACGTGCAAAAATGATTTTAAAAAAATTTCAATTCAAGCTCGGAATTATAAGAGCAAATAAAAAAGGCATTTTCCAAAACTTTTGGAAAAAGGTCGTTTGATCCACTTAAAAAAAAAAAGTTATACTGATTTAAATAGCGTTCGAATACTTATAATTGTGTATGTTCAAACGTGAGCCTGTGTATGTTCAAAACACAGGTCTAGCCAGGTATATATATGTGCCCATAATTATGAAAGTGGTCTGTCATAAAAAAAAAATTACATTGAATAAATTTAGTTTAAAATCATGTCGTGTGAAATAAGTGATAAATTCATTTTTTTTTTAATTTTGACTTGGACCACTTTCATAATTATGGGCACATATATAGATTCTATATTATAGAAATCTAGTTAAGTTTACTTTAGATCATTTACTTTTAAGTTCCATAGTATTGAATAAAATCAAGGTTATATATGAATATCGTGTAAAATGTATTGTATGAAAGAAAACGGAAAGAAAGAACCTCAAGTTATTAAATTTTTGAAAAAATATCGGGTGCACTAAATGTTTTGGCAACGCCATTTAGAAGCCAATCAACAACAACGAACAAAACGACAAGTCGTCCGGTGGTGAACGAACGAAATATTCTTTTGATTGGCTGATCAGGGTCGTTCAAAGGGGCCCTGTTCATAGCTGATTTCGACTGAAAGGCATGAATGGATTTGGCGAATCGCATAATAAGCTTCTGAGCACGATGGTGTATCGTTCCTAGACTCGGGATAACATTATCGCGCGATCGTGAACCCTGGGAACGGTTTGTAACTGGAGAATTTAATTAGAACAACCGCAGGTCGCACGTGCCAAGCCCCCACTCATGCTGGATAATGAGAGCTACTGTTACGCAGTGTGCGGAATGTGTTGAATTATTTGCCTCTACGTTACACGAAATAAAAACATCCTATGTTGATTCAGTAAAAAAAGGAATGCAGATCTATTTATTTCTGTCAATTGTCAGACATATATGATTTACGCAAGAACGTATTTTTCCTTTTAATCATTTTAACCCCTTGCACTACTATTTATCTTGCGATTATAACGATTAGAAATTCTTCATCGTTCAGGATTTCATAGAAAAGAAGAAATAGTTTATATTTATTGTATGCCTATGTTTTCTCCAAAGGATATACAGGGTCATCCGTTTTTAAACGGCCAAACGTCAACCAGCTATAGAGGACCCCAAATGAAACAACTTTCACCCCTAACACTTTTTTTGATTCGGTCTTGATTTTTAGACAATTGCAAAAACTCGTCATTTTTTGCGTTCACTTAAGATTAAATATATTTGGTCTGCAATTATGTATCTTGATGATTTTTCCTTTGTTTGGTTTAAAATAAATAGGGGCATCTTTTTTATTAAGTCAACTTTTTTGTATGACCTTCGGATCTTGGTTTTTTTTTTACATGGGGCATGCCGTGGAGACTGAATGAAATAACTTCGAAAAATTCGGATTCATGCATAATAAATTGCTTAATTCAAGACAAAAATTAACACAAAATTATTGGAAAAATTTCAAAATTTTTACAGCAATACCTAAATATTCAAGGAATGTAACGGGACTCAAGTTTTAAGAATGATTTTAAATACATCTTTTGGGTACGTATTGTTTAAAATATTTTCAAGAAATCAAGGCCGAATCAAAAAAAGTGTTAGGGGTGAAAGTTGTTCCATTTGGGGCCCTCTATAGCTGGTTGACGTTTGGCCGTTTAAAAACGGATGACCCTGTATATATCGATTACAACGAAATAGAATTTTATTTCGCTTTAAAGGGAATTAATAACATACATATTTATTAGACTCTGTTCAGCATCTTCATCACGAGTCTAGCTCGTTATTGTAGGGCAAGGGGTTAATGAAGCAAAAATGGTGTGAAAATATCCTGAAATTCTTCTGACGTCTTCACAGCTTTGTATGCAATTTCATTTTTGTCGTAAATTCATCAAATCCGTAGAATACAAGTATCGTTCGAGTCAATTAGAAACAACAGAAGTCGGGTGAAGATGCATTTCCTCTTTTAATAATTTTATTAAGTTGAAAATAATATATAACAACGTCACTTAATTCTTCTAATGTCTACAATTTTGTATTTGTATTTGTATTGTATCGTAAGAGCATAAAATCCGCAGTCTACCAGTCTAGTGATCACTAATTAACATAGAACATTTGAATGGAGTATCTCGCATGCGCAACTGCGATAAAGAGTAGCGCGTCGCACATTAGCAATTCACTGCTATAAATAAACGTTGATAACAATAAATAACGTAGTGGCAATTCCGTAATACAAAGTCTTTCAACACATTCCCGTAACCTTCGGGAATCGAAAGGAATAGAAATACACCTTGATGGAGTGATAATTGCAGAGAACACCGTGTACCCGTGACAATAGGCTCGCCGTCATTGTTACGAACAAGCAACACAAAACGAAATGCATAACCGGTAATAACAAGTTACAAGGTACACGTGTTACGACGATCGGTAAACACGTAAACTTGAAATTACGAAATCAAGAATTATTATTTTCGTCGAGAGCGAATCGAAAAATTCATCGCTCGTTTTATTGCATTCGCAAGCGGATGCTCGCAGACGCATAAAATATTTGACCCATATTTGTTATAAAACAGAGTTAGACGAATTGCAGCCCTTTCTCTCTGTCGATTAAAAATGCAGATTCGAATATGGTATCGTTCCATTCGAATTATGAAGTGTGTCTACACGTAGAAATTATACGAGAGGCCGATTGAATTTCTATGAGCATGGTTGCTAAATCATGTTCGCAGGACTGCACGCGATAGGCGGGCTCTTCGACGGCCTCCATTTTTACGCTGGTACACATCGCGATTGACTAATCTAATCTTAATTAACGCTCGTCGGTGCGTGACTGTCTTTCTGCTTAAATTAAAAAGTATTTTGCGCACCCCAGGCAAAAATTACTCGATCAAACAAATCAAGGGTCGATCGTTGTAAATATTCATATTTTCAATGTGAGTAAACAAAGTTGTTCTTTTTGATAATGCACCTAATGAGCAAATTAATTATCCTGGCACATTCAGAACATTTTTTTTTACCAATATTAATCTTCACCGTCATCCTTAGAAACATTAAAAAGTGTTCTAATGCTTTGTCATGCTACTTAAATTCCTTCATAACTCTCATACAGAGGTAGACAATTTATTATTTCATGTTTGGTAAAACGACAAATGAATGCATCATTTTATTACTATTTTCCTAAAACATATATTTGTCTCATGGTGAAATTACGAACGTTCGAATGTCTCATTTTTCACGTGATTTTATCTTTGATTTTCCAGTCACAATAACAATAATATAAATAAATATAATAGCCAACGAACGGATTAAAATAGTTACACGTTGCAATAACTTCCCGAGGCGACGTTCCAGAATAATTATCAATTCAGAAAATTAATATCGACGTTCCTCGATCACTGTCTGACACTGAATCCGAACGAACCGTGTTTCTATTTGCGCGATACGCGGTACGGCAGCTGTGTCTGCCAAAATCGAGAGATGCCAACGATGAGAACCAGAAATTCATAAAATTACGTAACGCGCACGACGACCGTAGGAAACGCGTTTATAGTTTTTCGTGTGAAATGTCGTGCTGGTTAACGAGACGAACGGACGTCAGAAAAATACCTGCAGTCCGTAAACAATAATAAATTAATTTCCCGCGCGGTCATTAATGAGTCTGCAGCGGGGCGACGTTTTGTTTACGACGTCTCGCCGCGGCCGCGGTACGTCAATTGTTGTTAAACAAAACCTTTTTCTGCATACTCGAGACGCACGGCACCGGAAAGCACAATCGATTCGCAGGTGACGGTGATCGTGAGACATTCTTATTGCGATCGTACGCGTCGTTACGTTAAACAAGTGGGGCAACTTGTTAGCCCCTGCAACGTAATTGCATTAACATACGTAGAGCGGGCGGTTCCGCTGCACCAGATAAACGAACCAATTCTGCTGGTTTCGTTCTTACGACATTATTTATGCGTCCGTTCTGGCTGAATTCAAAATTTCATTAACGCGCCTATAGCATTCGTGTTTCGTTCGTATTGTTCCGTTTTTACGAGCTCTCTTACTCTTTTTATAGTTAATACCTTTGGCGAAGCACTTTGAAATACTAACCCCAGGAGACTTTAATTGGAAAGATCATATTTACCCGACTAAATTGGAAATGACTCCTGTTGTTCTTGCTTTATTTCGTAGCACCCTTTTCAACAAAATATGCTGATATACATTTTATCGTATGTGATCCAGTTTTTATAAAATTAAAACTTTTCAACGAAATATGACATTTTTGGGACACCCTGTACAGTGCAAATTTCGTGCAACCGTGACAAAAATTCGTAGGTGAAATATGAAATAATTGAGAGATTGAAAGAACTTAAGAATATCTATAGTTGACCAGTTTTACGTTATTAAAATTCTTGAAAAGGGAAACAATTTTTTACGTAGCGAAGCACTTTGAAATACTAACCCCAGGAGAACTTAATTGGAAAGATCATATTTATGACATATTGAAATATGACATTTTTGGGACACCCTGTACAGTGCAAATTTCGTGCAACTGTGACAAAAATTCGTAGGTGAAATATGAAATAATTGAAAGATTGAAAGAACTTAAGAATATCGATAGTTGACCAGTTTTACGTTATTAAAATTCTTGAAAAAGGAAACAATTTTTTATGTAGTTCCCATTTATTAAGCTTCCTTCAGCACAATTATTAAAGAGCGCGTTCATGAGGCTCTGGTAGCTCAAGTATGAGTATCATTCAATGTTAAAAGACATGGTATCCGGAGTGAGGAATCAATGAAACACAGCAGACGTTGACAAAGTAAAAAGTTAAATTCTCAGGAAAGCAGAAAAACCAATATAATGTGTAAGAACAGGAACGCAGTGTGAACTGTTGCGTAAAGATTACAAATAGTGTGTGTTGCCTTTTATATTAATGATACTTTCCAAGAAAATTATACACGTCTTCTGTCGTTATTTTTTCCCTCCGTGTGAACACTTATAGTTTCTAAGCATTGCGGCAATTAAACGATCACTATCTGGTAAAAACATTACGCGAAAGCAAACGAGTGTGAGAGAGAAAGAACGGAGAACGAGCGGATACGAACGATAGTGATTTCGCTCGAGTCCAGCCTCATTATTAATTCTTTTGTTTCGAGGTCAGCCCGACAAACGTGAAACTTCGTTGTCGAGTTTTCTAGGATTCCCAATCTACGGTATGCAGGTTTTCATCGAGCAGAATTTCTTCTATTTACTTTTTAAATTTTAGAAAATCGTATAATAGCGGTCTATACAGCTACGATAAATTGAAATGAAAACGGTAAAAGTTTCAATACTTTCTAATAGTATACGGGGGGAGGGGGTAGTCTTGTACCAGTTGTACTGAAATTAGTGTTATAACATTTACACGTGCGGTTCCGAGCACATAATCTAGAGGTTCACCGTCCTGTACGTTCGAAACAGCCTAGTCCTGCTTATACATATGTAACGTATTCAATTACGTATGCGTTGCTTAATTTTCTTGAACTTTGTGGTTCGTTACGAGCGTGCGTTGTTAGTAATTCATGCACAAGGTAAAATGAATTTTACATTCTGCATGAAAAGCTGGAATGTATAAAATATCAGACAAACAATATTGCCACAAAACCGTTCAAACGTGTACATGTATTGCAAAACAGGTCCATTACGCAATTTCTGACGAAAATTAAAGAGAGAAATAAACTCTTGTTCCTGCAGCTTGCTATTGATCAAACAATTTTTATTTTATACAAAGATCCTTTGATCAATCATGACCGAGATCATACAATACATGTGTGTCATGATTTCGATACGTTCACGACGAAAATGAACAAGCTCGATTTAAAATAGTAGACAAATTAACACTGACTGCCAAACTAGAAACCACAAAAATTCTATAATCAAAGTAAGTTATTTAACGAAATAAAAATTGAAAAAAATTAAATGTATAACATTGAGTAGTCCTCCAACTTTCTTACATTTTACTGATCCTAATCAAATTTGGTGCAACGAATATATTAACATAAAAATTTATTTTAAAGCCTTTCTTTATTTTAAATAATTCCGTCACCCACATATGGGTGGCATGGCAGTCAACGTGTTAAAAGAATTTTCAAGTTACTAAAATTATTCAAGAAAGAACGAATTCAATTTCTGCTTCTTGCAACTGACGCAAATTGCTTATCAATTTGTATGAAAAAACTGTGAACTCTGCTAACCACAAATGCCTCTAAATGATTTTGAGCTCTAGATAAGAGACGTTCTTCAATTGAAACGATTTTTGCATTTCTTTTTTCCTGTAACAATAGATCAAGTCGATAGTCTTCAGTTTCCTGAACCCCTTGCCCTACAATAACGAGCCAGACTCGTGATGAAGATTTTGCAAACGTTATTAATTTCCTTTAAAACGAAATAAAATTCTATTTCATTGTAGTTGATGTATATCCTTTGGAGAAAACATAGGCATATAATAAATATAAACTATCTTTCTATGTTCTATGAAATTCTGAACGATGAAGAATTTCTAATCATTATAATGACAAAATAAATAGTAGTGCAAGGGGTTAAGCTGCCTGTGTCAACCTGCAGCCACTTATTTCCGCCATGATCGCATTAAAAATCCGCGTACAGTACAGCGATTGGGAATGTCCGTTGCGCCACAGGATCTCGTTGGATCGATCGATCGTCGAAGCGGGACCGATCGCGCATCGGTCCAATTTTTCGCCCGTATTCGGCGACTGTGAGCGAGGCTTTACTTTCACGTCGCGAGATCTGAAGTTAATATCCCGACGATGTTGCGCAACGTAGCGCGCAACGTAATGAAACCGAGGCGCGTCGTGGTTCTAAACACAATGACGTGACCTACCTATGGCAGGGGCCGGTGTTCGGGTTACTGGCGTGTTGCTGCTGGAAACAAGTAATTTCTCTATTAAGCCTCTTTATGCGGCGCTCACATTCACGTCACCGTGACGAAGGGTTTACTGAACTAACTCGGACCACGCTCGTAAATGTCCCGGAAAGTCGGAATCATAATTAGACTGCGGCCTCTTCATGCACTTGTCGCGTGTGCCACATATTATCATTCAGGGAAGAAACGCGTACGTCAACCAGAATCGAGTGCCCCTATTATATTTTTACAACCGAAGATCTTCCAATTGATAAAAACTCCTAGAATTTTAAGAAATCATTTGTGAAAACAGGAATTTGCGTAAAAATTGCACTACCGCTCAAAAGTATCCGGACACTTATAAACTCAAATATCTTTGTCGTTTCTAAAAATACGTAAAATATGGTAAGGACAAAGTTGAATGATACAGTGGGGCTGACACGATGCTATAAAAAAATTTTGAATGACCTGGGAATAATTATTGTCACTGAATTCCTAATGAAAAGGGCTATCATTGTAGGAGTTTAAAAAAGGGTGGTTCCATTTAAAAAAAAAGTCAAGGTGACCTTGATATCTCTAAAAAAAATTACATAAAAACAAAACTTTTTTATAGCATCGTGTCAGCCCCATTGTACCATTCAACTTTGGTCCTTACCATACTTTACGTATCTTTAGAAACAACAAAGATATTTGCGGTGCAAACTTTAGGTGACTCACCCTGTATATACGTAATTTTTAATTCAGAACGTCAGATATTTCACAAGAAACTAATAAAAATCGAATTTAGTCACTATTTTAGGCACTGAAATAACTTTGATGCAATGCTAATAACGATATTTCGCAATTATCCGGATACTTTTGAGCGGTAGTATATGTCCGGCAGTTATTACGTCCAAGCAATCTTAGGAGTACAGTGTCTACTCGATAATTGTCCGAAACACGGGCCTGACCAGGGACAAGTATCGGCTAGAAAAGAACTCTCACGTGGGAATAGTTCTGGGACAATTATAGGCTAGATATTTGGGACATTTATCGAGTAAGATATTGTTACTTTTATGCTAGATAATAACTAACGTTTTTTATATTTTGACTCTAACGTTGAAACTGTAGGAGCGTGTCTTATTTTACATATTTTAGCTAATAGTCCACTTTCTGAAGCTTTTTGTTGGTCAACGACTTCTCAAACATTGATGTACGTTTCCTTCGCTGTTTTATGGAACAAAAATTAGGAACAGTTCGATCCTGTAAAGCCCTCGTGTAATGTTACTTACACTACTGTGTTCTGGCAGCGTGTCTCTCATTCAAAGCTCGATAAAACGTCTAAAAAAAAGGCCTACATAAATTTTTTAAATGTCGTCGTAAGGAGAGGAAGCTTCAATTTTGAAATCTATGGTTTCAGTCACGAAAAGAAATTATCAAAGTTTTCTCGGACGTACGAATGTGCACTATTTTCGAGAAAATTCGCGTCTCTCAGTTTCTTGTCCACTGTATCGTGAAAAAATTCTTAGAATGAAATGAACAATGGATCGTTATGAAACTACAGGTTTCTAGCTTTGAAATGAGCGCGAATTTATTAATATGGTATAAATACTAGAAGACACATTAATATTGGCAGTCTTCTTATTAAACCTCGTTCATTTTAAAACCTTTAAACTTTTCCAATGTGCCTTTGCAATAGTATAAAGTAAATATTCGTTAAATAAATATTACGTTGAATATGGTATGAATATTAGAAGACACATTAATATTGGCAGTCTTCTTATTAAACCTCTTTCATTTTAAAACCTTTAAACTTTTCCAATGTGCCTTTGCAATAGTATAAAGTAAATATTCGTTAAATAAATATTACGTAAATATTCGTTAAATAAATATTACGTAAATATTCGTTAAATAAATATTACGTAAATATTCGTTAAATAAATATTACGTAAATATTCGTTAAATAAATATTACGTTGAATATCGTATAAATATTAGAAGGCACATTAATATTGTCAGTTTTCTTATTAAACCACTTTCATTTTAAAACCGAGTGCGAATTTATTATCGAACGATAATTTTCTACGAAATTATCACAGATTAAATTTTTCGTGAATCGGATATCGAAAATGAAGGACGGAAACGCTCTCTCCGCAGCGGAAAATAAAACGCACGGGTGCTCCATGGGAATTCACGGGCAGGCATATTATCGTAGCATCCTGTCGATAAAAAGTCGACCGAGTTACCGGATAAATTAACATACCACGACATAAACATACACGGGCGCATACAAGCCACTTCCGTCTTTTTGCTCCGCTCCGTATGCGCGTGTGTGCGTCCGCGTTCTCTAAATTGCTTTCTCGCTACGAATTCAAGAGCGCCGTACCGCTGGCAACACTTTCTACGCCGCAGCAAACGTGTAAAAGTGAACTCGATTCCCCACGTAACTTCCTCCGTACTTACATGATCCGTGTTCGTTTTGCACTCGCTTTCTGAAATTATTGCGAAACGCCGCTTCGTTTCTGGAGCAACGAGTCCCGGATCGAAACGCACCTGGCTTGCGAAACGCACGAAATGTTTGTTTGCTGGACCAGCGATTGCTGGGTCGCTTCCGACCCGAGCTGCGTCAAGAATTTCTGCCACATTTAACGCTAGAACTACCGAGCACTAAATGCAACTGTCATACATTGCCTTATAATAACAACAAAATTGCATTTCTTTAGATTTCGTGTCGGTTTTCTTTGAATATCTACTTCGACAGAGAAGTTTATTAGAAACTTTTCTCACGGAAACATATTTATCATTTCAATATTTCTAAAAGAAAAAATTAAGAACATTTTGACTCGTCCGGTGGTTCTAGTGTTAACACTGAACGTACCGAGCTATAAATGTAACAGGTTGCCTTCTAAAAATAACAAGATTTAATTTATTTAGACTTTGCGCGGTTCTTATTGCAATGCGTGCTCTACTAAAGATATTTATTGAATCATGAAAGCATCTTTATAATTCCAAAAATTGTCAAATAAAAAATCTAGAACCGGTCATTTGATCGGTGATGGTACGTTTAGTGTTAAACAAACTGACTAACACTGCAACATTTCACATTTCTTGAAATTCAAATTGCGTTTATGGCACATGTATCTGAATTTTTCGAATACGATAAACCGATACGAAATCTCCGAATACGATAATCTCCTGGAAAATGAAAATCGACTTTTCCTCGGTTTACTTTTCTTAAAATTCGAACATCGTAACTTGCATAGAGATCCACAGTCTAGTAATCAATTTTTAATCCAAAATGTCAAAACTATCATTGACCTGAATATTGAAAAAATGACGCTTAAAGTCCATTTAAATTGCATGCTCAGCAAATCATGAACGCGACTGCAGAAAGAATGAACAAACATTTCGAATTTGAGGAAATGTGTAATACTGTAGTGTTTTCCTGTTTGTTAGGTTTACGAAAGTTACACGATAAAGCATTTCAACATCTCTGATACAACGAATGAGGAAGATGACGATGGAGATTGTCGGGAAATTTCCTCGACGTCCGAGGATAATTAAACGCTTCCTCGAATTATTCGATCTTCGTACTTTATAGGTGGTTCGTGAAGAAACATATTCATTATCGCAAATGTTACTGCATTTCCCACTAGTGTTAAAGAAACTATTCTCCACGCCCAGTATATGAACAATAATTAGGCTGCGGTTGTTTGTACAATTTTACATTTCTATAGACCCGTTTCAACAAAAGTGGAAAATCCAGTAAAATTTTCATTTTTACGGTACGTTTCAAGCTATTAAAAGTTAATTCAGCTTTGAAAATGGACTTCAGGAATGCAACAACTGAGTTAATGCATTCGATGTTCATTCGTGTTGTTCAAATTGGTCACAATTGTGCGGATATGCTGAAACATTCTTTTAATTTATTTTTTTTTATTATTTATTTATTTTTTTTGTTAGAACTTAACATTCAATTTATATTTCTTGTACATGTATACAATACTCAGATTCAATATTTTTCTCATAAGAAAAAATGTGGCTTAAAAAATATTTTTCCGATATTTGACAAACATATCTATCTAATATTTTTGTGCTACTAGGGATCTGTTTCGAGACTTCTTAAAGACGTCTTTAAGACGTACAGTTTTTTCACAAAGACGTTCCAGAGACGTTCAGAAGCCGTTCAGAAGACGTTCGTAGGACATTCAAGACGTCTCTGTGCTATCTGGGAAAGAACGTAGTGGGATACTAAAAATTTATATAAATCTTCAAACAGTCACATCGACACACATTGAACAATTATCACACGAGAAATATATAATAAAAGTGAGTGGTTGGACACAAAACAGTAAAAAGAATTAAAGAATCTAAAAATCTTGTAGTACTTTCAATAGGTTAAAATTCTCGAAAAAAAACTAAATGTCTAATAGCTCCCTGTATCTTGCAACTAATTCAAACAATGTTTATTTCACTTAAAAATCCGCAGTCCAGTCATCACCGTAAGCTCTTTTAATCCACTTTCAGTTCCTCTTTGAAAATTTTGGTTAAGGTAAAGGCACCAGTAGTTGACCATGTACCAGTAGTTGACCATTTTATAAAAAAATATAAAAAATAAGGTTTCAAATGTTCGTATTGTTTTGAAATTTAAACAACAGACGGCATGACATCCGAGGTTCACTTTCATCAAAAGTGCACTTATAAGTGCGCTTATAAATACCTTATTTTTAATATTTTTCTATAAAATGGTCAACTACTGGTAAATGGTCAACTACTGGTTGGTGCCTTTACCTTACCCTCTTAGAAGTCGGCAGTCTATTCTCTTTCGACATTTTTTACGAGCTATGAATGCCGAAAAATCCACCCGGCGTGTTACAATATTTTTTCCTGGAGGCAGATCCCGCTAAAAATTTCAAACGCGATGCACTTCCCCTATCGGCAGGTCATAACGGTTTCGGATTAACTGGAAAGCTCCGAATTCCCGAAGCGCTCTGAATGATGCACGAACCGATTCGATGCACCGTCGATACAGCGCGTCGGGTGTAATTGATACAAATCGGTTCGATCGAGAAACGACACGGTGTATTCCCATGCTGACGATCCCGCTCTATTTTTCAGAGGTTTACGGGGTGACGGATGACGGTCGCACGTGACCGGCCACGTGTACCACCGCGCAGTCGAGAAATCGGGAACCGCTGAGATCATCCAGGATCCACCGGGTGTGTTTCTCTCCTCCTGGGTCAACGGAAAGTCCGATGCGTGACATACGACGTGTCGTACGAGATTAAGAGAAATTTCCCTGCCGACTGCGAAGTCACGCGCTCGGAGACACCATCATTTTCAGGGGGAGCGAGTGAGTCACATTGCTCTAGACACAGGTGCGCTTCCGGGAAGTTGAAGATTTGCGGTCGAACAAGCGATCTCGCGTAGTTTCTCTGGCTTGAATCTTGATATGACGCGAGAACCTAGATAAACAGTACATCACGTAATTATCTACAGGATGCTCCATTAAAAAAAAAAGTTGGAAGTTTCCAGAAGTTTAATATCTAGGTTATTGTTATTCAGCTGTATTTCCCATACGGTCAATGTATTTTATAGTCGGTGTGGAAAGTATTCGTACAGTGACAAATTGAAAGTAAAACTGTGTATATTCATGCCAATAATAGATTTTATGAGGAAAAAATGATTAATAAATATTATTAGATGTTTGTAGAATAAATTTTGCGTAAACAAAATTTTATTTCCTTTCAGCATTACAAAAGAACCAACAAAAACAGATAAATGTGCAGAAACAGACGCGTAGAAAGTATTCATACAGTCAAATAACAAACGACAAAACTATGAAAGTATACTAAATATTTAAGAGTTTAATATTTTGTGGGATTGCCTTTTGATTTTGCAATAGCTTCGAGCCTTCTTGACATGGAATGTACTAAGTTGGATGTTGTAGCAGCCTCTATTTTATTCCACTCTTCTAGTAAAGCAGCTTTTAAACTTTCTTTAGATGTAATATCGTGATTACGAATCTTTTTCTCCAAGTAATCCCATAGATGTTCGATGGGACTAATGTCTGGTGATTGTGGTGACGTCTTCAAGTATTTTGGTGTGTTATATAAAATCCATTGCCTAGTATTATATGCAGAATGCTTTGAATCATTGTCATGGGTGAATATAAAATCGTTGGTAAGTCCCATTTTATTTGCACTAGAATGGAGGTGATTTTTAAGGATGTCAATATAGACTCTGTGATCCATGATACCATCGATGAAATGTAAAGATCGCACTCCAGCTGCACTCATGCAACCCCAGATTAATACAGAGCCCTCGCCGTGTTTTATCGTGGATCGCAAATTTTGTTTATTGAACTCATTACCTTTTTGTCTCCATACTGTGAAGTGATTTTTGGTCCCAAATATTTCGAATTTGCTTTCGTCTGTTAAAATGACCTTCTTCCAATACTGCATTGGAGCGTTAACATGCTGTTTAGCAAATTCTAGTCGCTTCTTACGATTAACTTCATTTACAAAATACTTCTTCCGTGCAACCCTACCGTGATATTCACTACTTCGTAAGTAATCACGCACAGTACTAGCCGAGACATGTATATCATTGTTGTTTTTAAGCTCTGTTGTAATTTGTGTGTCACTTATACGTGGATTTTGTTTAACTTAATTAGTCGTCGATCATACTCGTGTATCTTTCGCGGACGTCCAGATCTTCTTTTATTTTGAGCTGTTTTTCGTGATCCAAATCTGTCGATAATACTTCGAACAGTAGACCTTGGTCTACCCACTATGCTAGCAATTTCGCTAAGCGATTTGCATTGATTGTGCAACCGAACAATAATGTTTCGCACTTCTTCCGTTGTTTCGGAATCTGTACGACCCATGTTGAGACCAATTCAAATTTTCGACTTTAATTCTACGTGTGCTCTGTGCTAACTGAACAGCTTTGTTATTATTCGTTATATTCGGAGGTGACGTCGTGTTTATATCTATATTAAGTATACAAAATAAGAGATGTACGAATACTTTCTACGTGTTTGTTTCTGCACATTTTTCCGATTTTGTTGGTTCTTTTGTAATGCTGAAGGGAAATAAAGTTTCGTTTACACAAAATTTATTCTACAAACATCTAAGAACATTTATTAATCATTTTTTCCGCACAAAATTTATTATTGGCATGAATATACACAGTTTTACTTTCAATTTGTCACTGTACGAATACTTTCCACACCGACTGTAGATAAACACAGAACATCACGTAATTATCTACAGGATGCTCCATTAAAAAAAAAGTTAGAAGTTTCCAGAAATTTAATATCTAGGTTATTGTTATTCAGCTGTATTTCCCATACGGTCAATGTATTTTACTTCTCACGTAAACAAATCGGCCGGCAATGAACCACGACTTTTTTTAGGGGCAACGTATTATCGTTATTGTTTGGAGCAGTGAGACCCCACCCTAACACCCCTAACTTCCCCTTCTACCGCGCTATTCCCCACGCTTCCTATTGGCCCCTATACCAGACGGAAATTCACTCGTTTCCTTTCTTTAAATAATGCAAAACTTTAAATAATAAAAGTCGACTTTAGAAATGAAACACGATCTGCTGGTTCACGGTGATATTAAAAAATTAATGAATCTCTGAGAAGTATATATAAAATGATATAAAGTTCCCCGAAATATTAATCTCATAATCCATTAAGATGGAAATTTGCGCAATAATCCGCAGTCCATCAGGTAGCTTGCGTGCCCATGCATGAGTCACTAGAATGATAAGTGCATCACTACGATTCGTTCCCAGAAACGTAAATTACTTGTGACTCGACCTATAATCTATAATGTTGTACAACTTTCTGCAACATTAATTTTCCTGTCGTCCAACATTAGCCTCCGTAAGCTTTTTTTCTCAACTGTATATTACTCTAATGTCAAAATAGTACATTTGGATTTTATAATTATTTTTAAAAACATAATGAATATTAAAAAGGAGGTATTAAATTTTCTTCGTTAGGATCGGTTAGTGTTATATTTCTCATTTTTAATATTCATTATGCTTTAAAAATAAGTGTAATTAATATAGGCATTGGTACCCCGCACAGCAATTGGGGCCCTTGCCCTATCCAGTTAAAAGGTTACAAGATTTTTCAATTTTTATCGATCAGTGTTATGAAGCGTAATTGCTAAGAAAGATTGTTCAAAGTGGAAGAAGTTGAATATCAATCGAGTGATTTGGTAGTAAAATATGGAAAAACCGAGAAGGTAATCAATTCAGCTTGTGAACAGCTTAGTGTAGCGTTTAGGCTAGTGTAGAGTTAAAGAATGGGGGAAAAAGGGTTCGAAAAAGATAAAAATGTATTGTTGACAGAACAATGGCGACCTTGAGGTGAACGCGGAAAAAATCAGCCCGCGATCACCTTGTGGAACTGCAACCGCCGCGCCGGAAGTGGAAGAAGGAAGACGGAAGAAGCGAAGGATGCCGGGCGAGGTGCGCGCGCAGCCCTTAGGCTCGTCGACTTACGGTGGTAGCACGATGCAACCGGACGAGGAGATTCAGTACGCGCCAAGGAGCCGTCCTGTTAGCTTTTATGACAATTTTAAGGTGAGCAAGTGCTTCTGTGCCACGTGTTACTGTTTACGTGCGCGTCTTGTCAACAAGTCGGTGTTACGAACCACCGATCACGTGTCAACCGGTGTGCCAAATACATACTGTGCGAAGGTATGGTCAATTTAAACGCTTTGTTTAAATAAATTTGCTCCAGTTTCTGTAAAATCGTTGACGAATATTAAACATTTTCACTCGAATATCTTCTCACTCAAGTTTTCAAATTCAACCGAGTTCATATTACTTGAAGATAACGTCAACGCTTACGTCAAATTTTATACATAAGAAAATAGAATTGAACGCATTTGTTACACTCGAATTTTTAACAATTTAGTATAAATCTATATAGTAATGTGAACATTGTTCCGAATTGTGATATAATAATTTTTAAAGAGACTTTAGAGTCGCTGTTGTAGAGCTCGAGGGTTAAATATTCAGGATATATTTTAATATACCGGGTGTTCTGTGATTAGTTTGCTAAGTAGTGTGTTAAACCAGTATGAAGAAGGTGTCTCCAACTTGAGCGTAGCTAGTATCTCTTTTATTTGTAATAGTAAAAGAAAAATATTAGTGAAAATATGATTTGGTTGAAAGAGGGATGTGACGTGTTGAACAATATTTTTCTTTTATCGTACTTTTTGACATTCTGAAGCCAACGGCGTTTTTAAAATGGGTCTAAAAATTTATATTATAATATTTTATACTAAGAAAATATTAATGTATTCTTAACTTAGAGTTTTAATGTTTACTTTTAGAGTAAATGTTCTTACATTGGTACACATACTAAATTTTTATTATTTTTAGTGTGTATTATACTCTTATACGCATTATATCGCAAAGTAAGAACATATTTATCACGACACACGCAATATTATGTACACATGCAAATCCGTTGACACCATAAACGCTACGGTATACATTGTTTTGTAAACTTCGCCACCGTCGAGTAGCATAATAATCGTTATCCGCATTCGCATGTTGTGTGTCATTTCACAAACATGCGCGGCAAAGTAGAATTTATGCCGACATAACGCAATACGAGAATTAATTACTTCTAGTTGATTCGTCGTAGAAAATCTGTAACGTGATGTAATCATTTTACTTCTTCGAGAAATAATTTAGGAACATATTATTTCTTTCGATTGTGATATAACTGTTGGGTTGGAACAAAAGTTCGTAGCTTTTTCAAGTTAAAATCCAAAGATACAATTTAATATATTTATTCATAGGTTTATTCAATAACGTGATGAGTTACCTTAAATATTTCTTACTTCTTCGAGAAATAATGTAGGAACATATTATTTCTTTAGATTGTAATATAACTATTGGGTTGGAACAAAAGTTCGTAGCGTTTTCTAGTTAAAATCCAAAGATACAATTTAATATATTTATTCATAGGTTTATTGAATAGCGTGACAAGTTACCTTAAATATTGCAAAAAGTAATGGTACAGTATGGAAAATTTCTTATCGAATAAGTCTATGAATTTTATCTTTTTAATTTGAAAACGTTGCGAATTTTCGTCCCAACCGAACAGCTTCGAAGAAACATTTTAGAGACCACTATTTGGTACACCGAGTAGTTACTATACACAGATAAATGATCCGCTATTTTAAGGCCAGAATCATTAACCATGATCCATTTAAAGTGATCGGTGCATTTTTCTGCATACAGGACGTGCCGATGGTGGCACCTTGCGTGACTTCCGCTTTAAGCGCCGACAATTTGAACCAGGTTCGTGACAACAATATCAGCACGTCGATGGCTGCGACTAACAACAATAACAATAATAACAACAGAGTGAGCAGCGCAGTCAGCGCCGGAAATGTGTCGAAGGTCCACAGCGTCAAAGTAACAGGTAATTAAAAAAATAATCGTCCCTTCAATATATTTTTATTTCATTTGTTATTTATTATATCGTCTCGCGTGTGTCGGGTGTTGTGAGGACTCCCTTCTTCCCCCTCATACTATTTAGCATGATATTAATTTACGTAATATATTATTTACATAAGAAACGATTAGAAATTGTAATTTCGCTAGCGAAAATATGCTGAAAATCGCGACAAACTGTAATTTTCACCTTTCTTAACCGTTTACATCCCATAAACCAAAGGCCTAGTTGGACCTTATTAAATTTTTGAGTTCAGCAAATAGACAGACGCGTCTGCTATAAATAACATTAAACTCTCAGACTATTTTCTAGGTGCGCTCACGACCCGCTCTTCGTTTTCTAATCTTATTCTTGATGAGAAGTTGTTTACAATGCACATTCTATGCAAGCAAGCGTCGTTCTTTAAAAAATCCTTTTCATCTTCTTCTACATGTTCGTCTTACGTTGACTCGAATTTACTTTTTCAACACCAAACCGTCCGTAGACAAAATCTTTTTTAAAATTCATTCTCGTCTCCACCTTCGCTTTCGTCATCTTATTTTTTTATATCGATTACAATCAACATTCATGAATTTTTTTACAGCACCAAATAGTAGACAATATCTTTTTTAAAATTCATTCTCGTCTCCATCTTCACTTTCGTCACCTTATTTTTTTATGTCGATTACAATCAACATTCATGAATTTTTTTATACCACCAAATAGTAGACAATATCTTTTTAAAAATTCATTCTCATCTCCATCTTCGCTTTCGTCATCTTATTTTTTTATGTCGATTACAATCAACATTCATGAATTTTTTTATACCACCAAATAGTTTGCAGCCAGTAACCGTCCGTAGACAATATCTTTTTTAAAATTCATTCTCGTCTCCATCTTCACTTTCGTTATCTTACCTTTTTATGTCGATTACAATCAATATTCATGAATTTTTTTATAGCGCCAAATAGTAGACAGTATCTTTTTTAAAATTCATTCTTGTCTCCATCTTCGCTTTCGTCATCTTACCTTTTTATGTCGATTACAATCAACATTCATGAATTTTTTTATAGCACCAAATAGTAGACAATATCTTTTTAAAAATTCATTCTCGTCTCCATCTTCGCTTTCGTCATCTTACCTTTTTATGTCGATTACAATCAACATTCATGAATTTTTTTATAGCGCCAAATAGTAGACAGTATCTTTTTTAAAATTCATTCTCGCCTCCATCTTCGCTTTCGTCATCTTATTTTTTTATGTCGATTACAATCAACATTCATGAATTTTCTTATAGCACCAAATAGTTTGCAGCCTGTACGTTCCTCTATTTTTTCGTCATTCTCATATTTACCTTCATCTGTTGGTTGCGATTCAATTTTTGCGAATTTACTTTCGACATCGGACGATTTGCGGTCGAGATTTTTTTTTTTTCTTAATTAATTGATCGGATCGAAGAAACGACATTGTCGGAGCGGAACAAAATTGGAGGTGCCACTGCCACTATCCTAGGAAAGTTTGTCCCGCTGAAAATAGAACGGTCGCGAGTGAAATTCGGTCGTCGCTGTACCAGAGCCCCGGCGCGGCGTGTTCAAGCGGACTTTCTCGAATTTCATTTTGTTCGTGCGCGCGCTCTGCTCGATTCCCGCGAACATCTCAGCACAACAGAACCGAGCTGAACATTTCGCGCGCTTTCTAAGCGTACTTTCGGGTAAACGCAACGTCGTTGTCATTGTCGACTGTATATTTTTTTTTCCTTTACCCCGTTCCGCGATGCGAAATCAAACTGTCGTCACAGGAGACTGCCATACACCATATCGCGAGACGGGATCCTTTGATCGATCTTTCGTTTGACCATTCGGTTCTGCCGATCGTATTTTCTTTTCGTCCTCCCACCGAATATCGCGACGTGCGCCTTTTGTATTCGACAGTCATTCGACACATGTTTTAATTATATTTATTTACCGTTGTTAACTACGGCTTATTCCACCCACTATGGCAATTCCATTAACAATACAAACGCTGATCGAAACGCGTTGCGTCTACCCAGAAATATTGTTGTCAGTTTCTCAATGCTACTTTCAACCCTTGGACAGTGGAGTCAGTAGCACTTTTTATAGATGATAATACCTAACCGTAAAAATATTCAGTCGGGCTCGTAACGAACAGAAACAAACTATTAACACTGACTGCCAAGCTAGAAACCTAAAAAATTCCATCAAATCAATGTGTTAGTTAATGAAATAAAAATTGAAAAAATTTTTGGAATTTTACAGATCTTAACACTAGGTTTACGGGGCACTAAATGTGCCTACTCTACATCACTTTATAAAAATAACAAAAATGTATGTATCCAAATTTATAGCCGTTTCTTTTACAATATATACCCAAAGAAACCAATTTGTTGAATAATATCTTCTTCAAGCATCCTTACAATTTCGATAATTGTAAATTAAGAGGTACCAGAACCCGTCATTTTGACGGGTCCCGTAAATCTAGTGTTAATAAAATTTGATATGATTGATATATTAGCGTAAAAATTCATTTTAAAACTTGGACAAATAATTCCGTCACCCACATATGGGTGACATGACAGTCAACGTGTTAAACAAGTGTGTTATTAATTTCCTTTAAACCGGAATAGAATTCTGTTTTCTTTTTGCGAATATTCTTGAACATTTTTCTGCTTTTTAATAATCACTGCTGGGTAAAAGAACCGTACAAGAGGTCTTCTTAAACATATCTTTCAAAAGATAGAAACTCTTCTATTGCTTTTAATAGTTTCACAGTTAAACGAGAATTTTTATATTCTCAGAGTTAATTTTTCAAGATTAATTCTTGCGAAGGGAGCACACAATAAATATTTTCCTTGTATTGTTCATTTAGTAATTTATTGAGAATGACTTACAGAGTAAAAGGAGGTTTACGAGTACGGTAAAGTTAGATTAAATTTTTCATCGTTAGACTGCGGATTTTTGTGCAACATAAAAATGGTCTGCTTTAATTGCAAGGTATAGAATCCACATAGACATTAGTAATTTCTTTTTCGAATAACTTTAGCGAGGTCAAATGTTCTATTGGAGCAGTTGCTTTCAAGAATTATGTGTTAAACGTAATTGGAAAGTGGAAGAAGATTCTGCGGATCGCATACATGCACAAGATAGGAAAGCAATTAAAGTGTTGGAGTTAAAATGTTCTTTGTTTTACATTCGACTTATTTGTGTCGTAAATGCATAGCCAGCAAAAATATATTTAATTTCCAATTTAATTTATTTCAAAAATATATTTAATTTCCAATTTAATTTATTTCAAAAATATATTTAATTTCCAATTTAATTTATTTCAAAAATATATTTAATTTCCAATTTAATTTATTTCAAAAATATATTTAACACTTTGATCGCCAAACAAGAAAGCTAAAAAATTTCATAAAATCAAAGTAAGTTATTTATTAACATAGAAATTGAAAAAAATTAAATCTATGATATTGTGTAGTTCTTCAACTTTCTTGCATTTTACAGATTGTAAAAATTGATTTTAAAGACAACTATTTGTTGCATTTGTTGAATGCACGAAATTATTATTTCGTCACCCATATATGGGTCACATGGCACTCAACGTATTAATTTCCAATTTAATTTATTTCAAAAATATATTTAATGGTCTCAAAAAACTTCCGTATGTAATTGTAAAACGTTGATTTTGAAAGTACCCAATCAAATAATTATCCCATTGCTATTGCCCGCGCGTTATAAACCCGAAATGATCGGGAACGGTCAACACCGGTTTGCAGTCTGTTCCTTCTGAAACCCGACAATGGTCATAAACAATTATTGAACGGTCAGGTTTGCGACGGGAGATCCGGTTAATGACGGTCGACACCTGTTTACCGTGACAGGTGCAGTATCGACGGGGAACATCGGCAGGATCTATCGGCCCGAGAAGGACAAGGAACTTGGTCGGGCACCGTCGATGGCGAATTGCTTATCAACCACGGTTCCCGTTAATTTGGCAGCCTCGCAGATCGCTGGTCGACACACACCCACAAGAAATTCCCTCAGGCACAGCAGGATGATCGTGATGCATCGCACCGGTCAGCGTAAGTGAATGCATTTCTTTTTATCTGACCGCGTTTGCGTTGCACATTTCGAGAAAAAGGTGTTCGTCCATTTCTTATACACGGAGTGTACCATTTTAACCCTTTGTGGAGGAATGTTGACACAATGCTGACTGTGCACCTAATTTCTGTGATTCCCAACAAGTAATTTAACCCCTTGCGCTACAATTCATATGAACATGAGATATGCATATACACGGAAAATAATATGTTTTGCATATTTCTCTTTGGAAAACATATGCAACAATATATTGCATATGTTTTTCAAGAGAAATATGTAAAACATATGCATTATGCAAAAAATGCAAAATAAAAACCATATTTTTGGAATCCTCCAATCGCAAAACATATTTCTGTTTAAGTCCCATTGCTTTATCAGTTTTCTATATAAATATGCATTTGCATAAACTTCCGCAGTCTAGTGATTATAATGATTATAAATTCCTAATCGTTCAAGATATCATAGAAAAAAAAGATACTTTATATTTATTGTATGCCTATGTTTGCTCCAAAGGATATGTATCAACTACAAGGAAATAGAATTTTATTTCGATTTAAAGGAAATTAATAACATACGTATTTATTAGACTCTGTTCAAAATCTTCATCGCGAGTCTGACTCTATATAGTAGGGCAAGGGGTTAATTATGTGCATAACAAAATATTAGCACATATTTCTTCCAATATTGTGAAGACATTGATAAATGATCTAGTTCTCTCAAGAAAATATTCTTAGTGCTCTAAAAGATTCTCGTTCGCAAAGGGTTAAATTTCCAGGTCTATCAACTTCCAATACAACAAAAACAAAACTACAAAAACTTCAAAATTCAAAGTTGACTTTCATAGGCCTTTTCAAGGTCATCTCAAGGTAGAATGAATACTTAACGTGCACTCCGAGGAACCATACAGCTTCTATCTTAAACATCTTTTCGTATCATTCATATTGTTTGTGATTTTTTTCCTGGGAAATTAAACTGGGTATACACGGTGGTGTGATACAGAAGGATCTGAAATTGAACAGGTTTTTGCAATTGCAATGCTCGAACATAATCGATTGGAACATCTGACTTCTACGCCTGTCGATCGTATGAGATGTTAGAATTATTAGATTTGATATTGATTAGTCATCCACTAGCACCGACACACGGATCTTACGCAACAGTTCGCACGATTTCGTTTTTTAAGCTGTTTCGTCGACCAACTTCGGAAAAATGAAAGACCCTGGATTAGCTTGAGCCAGTGGCCGCTAAGGGCTTTCAAAGTTATCTCTAGGAGCTTTGGAAACTTTTATTGAAGGTATTAGAATTGGATTAGGCAGTTCGAAAGAAGTTCTACGAAGGCTTGAGTAACAGTTTCCTGGAACTCGTGCGTATGCGAGTGTGTAGTTTCTGTACTAAGAAAGGGATATTTGCGACATAATAGATTTCCTTCTTCCTAAACATTTCAAAAATTAATTCATAAATTAATTCATAAATTCCTCGGATATAGGGTGAGGGATCCAATTACTGTAGGGGGATCCAATTACTGCGCCTATATTAATTATACTTACTTTTAAAGCATAATGAATATTTAAAAAAAATATTTAACGAATATTTAATGAAAGAAATTTGATATCTCTTTTTCAATATTCATTACGCTTTAAAAATAAGTGTAATATAAGGACAGTAATTGGTAGCCCCCTTCACCCTACGCCTGTCTGTAAAAACATTCCAACTTTAACAGAAAAAGATTTTATATCGCATTATTATTGTGCTGCAAATCTGAAATTTTCGTAATTCAAAGAAACCGGAACGAAAGCGAGAATGATATACTTCATAAGAATGGAAAGTGCAATAAATTTGACCAAGCTTTGAAATGTATGCAATTTTAGAAGATCAGGTATGCTACGAATGTATAAAATCTGCATTTAATTACGAATCACGACTTTCTTTTCTGCCATACCGTATTTCATTGCAAAAATCCAAGTTTAAATGGTGAAACAAGCGAACGCGCGTTTCTGAGATAGTTGTTTTGATAGTCCACTGTATTTCTCCGACCGTTCATTTGATTGATTAATAGCACCATTAGATGCTATAATAGATAAATTATTATTATTATTATTTTCCTTCTTTAACCAATTAAGCGCGTTTGACGTGTATACACGTCGGACCAAATCTCTATTGCGGTGCGGTTAACGTTAATGAATTGTTAATTTCTTATCGAATAAAAATGTAATTCTTTGTCACTTTGCTGTACTTTTTTCGTACAATTTACAATAGCGACAATTGGTATGCGGTGGACGTGTATATTCGTCATTGTTTGATTTTAATACCGTGCCGCGAGGGATTTTTAAAATTAAATTCCACAGTTAACTGGTTAATCATTATTATTTCTGGTCAATCGGTCAGAAAAACGAAAAGAAATTAATTGGAGGTTATTAGCAATAATGATATGCATCGTTTACGTCGATTACAAACAAAATCGCCTAAGAACGCGTTTCTCGAGCAAGAAAAACGGCTGCGGAAAAAATGGTTGTTTATACCGGGGGCATCCGATTCCAACGCGACCGTAGGATTTCCTTTTTTCTCGGTTCGCGTTGGATAATGCAGACGCGCAACGGTTGTTGATTAACGAAATCAGAGATCGGAACAAATACGTCACCGAAGCTCGAATGTCACGGTGCGGCCTTTCACGGTGTAATAAACATTCACGAGAACAGGAAAACGGATTGCTCTCCACGTGGTATTAATAATTCATAGTCGTGCATACGACGATCTGAATAGTTCGATGTGTTTTTTTGTTTTCCACGTTCCACAACGTTGAACGCGGGTTCGATCGCAAAATTGCGATTCGCGAAACGTGTTTCGAAATCGAATTTCAACTATACACTTGTCCCTGATTTTTTCAGTTTTTTTTTTTTATTGTACAGTTGTAACCTCCGATAAGAGGTTATTCTGCATTCTGTATTGCATATACATAATATTACAACCTTGATATATTATAACATAATATTATTTATAATATTTTTTCAATGTTCTTGAGAATTTCGTCGTTTCGTTTTACGAATACTCACAAAATGTCATTCCGTAAACAATGAGAATTTTGTTCCAATGTTTTCACAAAGTAAAATATAAACACATAATCTCAATCATTAATTTTCGAAATATTTTCTGTTACAATTTAGTACAGCCTATTTATATCAATTTATCTAAGTATAACTATATATAAAATGTTAGGCCATTCTGCCAGCAATGTGAATTGTTTTTTAATATTTTCGAAAAGTGAGATATAAAGACGTAATCTCAATCATTAAGTATAATTACCTTTATAATTTCATACAACTTATTTACATAAATTTATAAATTTATCAATATTCTTCTAAAAACACACATGAAAATTCGCATTATTGACAGACGTAGATTTTTTTGAGAGTATTGCAGTTGTTTGTAAATGATCGAAAAGTTCACGAAGAAAGGGCTACGAATTAATTTGCACATCTAATAGTTGTCAAGAGAAAAGCAGCTTTGTTACTCGATAATGTGGACAAGATTGAAGAAATGTGTGTAAAACAGTCTATTTATAAATCCGTGAGATACGTAGTGGGATTGTATTACAGTATATGTAGATACGTATAACGCGTTATCTCATTGTCATTAATCCAAAGGAAACGTAGCTTGACGCTGGGTCATTTGAAACCCAAAAGACAAGAATCAGTTCAAATGCTTAGCTGAATCTTCACAAAGAACAATAATTAACTCGGAAAATGAATTTCACCATTACTTCAGTACTTCTATTTGCATAAAAAATGTATTGCACAGAAAATTTCTGTAGAATTTTAAAAAATTTAGAATTTAAGAAAATTTCTCTAGCATTTGTCTTTCGATGAAATTTAATTTTGATCGAAAGATTCCGATTCCAAATTCAAATTAAATTTAAATTTATTATAAAATTTTCTCTTTATTTTCATTATCTCGAAATTTTGAACGTCAATTCATATGGCAGCTGGTTTTGCGATTTCTGAAGGAATTCCGTTTTTGTGTTTGGTTCTAAGAATTTCCGAGCATATTAACACTGCCAAATTAGAAACCTCAAAAATTCCGTAAAATCGAAGTGTTATTTAATGATATAAAAATTGAAAAGAATTAAATGTATCATATTGAGTAATCCTCCAACTTTCTTGCATTTTATAGGTAATAATCAAATTTGGTACAATGAATATATTCATGTAAAAATTAATTTTAAAACCTCGACGACTAATTCCGTCACCCACATATGGGTGACATGGCAATCAACGTGTTAAACGTATTTAATTAGTGGAGGGGAAATTTTGTCACACGAACCAGTCAAGGGAGCTCGTTTTCAATTGTTTTAACGACGCGAGAAAAATTGATCGATGAACAGGATCAGTGGTATCGTTGACTTTCTCTCCAAGGACAGGCTGAAAGTGCATCGGTGGGCAGGTGTCGTGGCAGGTAATCAGTGTTCGTCGGAATGCCACCGGCCCAGAACAGGTCAATTTTTCTTGGAGTCTTCTCAATGATCGGTGGCTATTACTTCGCGACGGTGCGACGTTCTCTCGCAATTTCACGGCGCAATGGCGGCTCAAGCTTCACGTTGAACAGTCTTTTCACATTCTGATCACGAAAATTTCAAAGTTTTTGTCACCTTTTACTGCACAATTCTCGGGTTTCTTTTAAATTCCCAATTTACCTTTCGAATTCCGTTTTAACCCTCACACCCTCACTTTACAAATGCATAAAAGAGCCTACGGAATATTTCACTCGTTTTTGTTTTAAATCTAAAAATTATGCTTCATTTATTATAGCGTCACATTTTAACACCAACCGTACCGAGCACGAAATTTACACGTTGTTTTATAAAAATTACAGGACTGCATGTATTTGTATTTTTCGCAATGTTTATAACAATAGACGCTTGCATGAAGAAATTTACTTAACGATTTCCAGTGAAAATATTTTCGTAATTTCAATAACTATTTTAAAAGACTGCGAAACCGCTTATTTATCCAGGCGTGGTACAGTTAGTGTTAAAAAAAACTACATCTGGCAATACACACAATAAAAAGATCAATAGTTTTGTAAAAAATTTGTAAAAAAAGTAAATTGGTGAACTTTCACCTTGAGGAACGTACGAAGGTGCTTCTTTTTCTAGTGTTATTCGCGAAGAATTAAATAAAATATTCTCGCTCCCCCGATAAAATATTTTAGATGATTTATTTTTGCGAAACACACCGTATACGTTTCGATGATGTTTTTGAGCTTGCTCGTTACACGATGACGAACGCGAAGTAACCCGCGATAGGTGCACTGATACAAACAGCCTGAGTCACGGTAAATGCGCGGTTGTCCCACAGTAATCCGAAATTGCTATGTCCTTAACGAATACTCGTTCGTGCAATTAACTATAGTGAGATTAAAATTAAAGATTTACAGTCTAAACGTTCACGACAACATAACATTGTTAGATTCAATCTTTATTAATTCTTTACTAATTATAGCAATTCTTTATCAATTCTGTATTAATTCTTTACTAATTATAATATTGTTGCATGCAGATTGCCCGAGTTTCAGCTATCTGTTGGGTCATTGCAAAAGTCTTGATACGATTTTCGAATATATTCGAAAATATTCGAATAATACCCTGCATAGCATAATTGTCGTTTTTGTACTACGCAATGTTTAAATTCTGGACGATGTTTCTTTGAACTTAGGAATGTTTAATATTACATAATATATTTTTACGGGATAATTATAACTTAGTTTTTCACGGAAAAAACGCCGAAAAAGCGGTTTTTCTTTTTTCCTACGATGACGCGCCAAACGCAGGGGTTTGAAAAAAATTGAGCATAATACTTAGGACAATACCTAATTGCTAAATTAATTCTGTTCTAGTGTCTCTTAGCTTTCCATACGAGATCTGCATTTTTCCGATTTTTTTCGTGTTTTTCGATTTTTACAACCAGAGTTTGCGATGGAAAAATCTGAAAATGACTCAAAGTATGTGGTTTGGTATCCGAAATGTGTCAGATTTTTTTCAGAATTTTAAATTGTCATTAAATGGGAAAAAATGGGCCAAAAATTGAATTTTCGTTTTTCCTCAATAACTACCCTTACGGATGAGCTATCGGGCTAAAACTTGGCTGAAAAGTATCTTTTTTTTTGTCTATTGAATGGTGCAAATTAGAATAGAATACCTTCCAGGGCAGATTTGATCCCCAAAGCCGGCTAATAGCTTTTAGAAAAATATTGCAATCAGTCGATTAAGTAGTATCGGGATTTTAGAGGGTAATCGAGGTCCTATTGTACTTTTTTTTTTGTTCATGTAGCCTGTAGATTAAAACAGAAACGACACTGTATAAAATTGCATGAAATCTCGATTTCACGTTCTTCGAACAACGTTTAGACGGAATTAATTCACGAGATTCCGCAGCCGAGTCATTAGCGCTTGTTAGTGTAAACGTTTTCTGGTGTTCTACAAAGCAAATGCCATAAATGCATAACGATCTGCCGCGAGTTATTTATTAGTAGAAATTCACTGCGTTCGCGATTAAAATCGTCTCACGGTAGCCAGGTAGCCGCAGGATTTGCACGCTTCTTGGTCCGCTGGCCACCGTTCTCGGCTTAAAGTGGTTACACATGGTTCTCTCCGCACAGCGGAAGTGGTAAGCCGGAAATATATCGTGTGAGCATTTTCGAGCGCAATCTGTTCCCGTTCCGATTTTCTTAAAAAATCTTCGTAACGAAACACTGTCGAAAGTAATCTAAAAATACAAACACGTTTCGAGTATTTACCCTTTGCACTCGAAGCTATTTCAACTCCAAACGAAACATTTCTTCCGACCAGAATATTGCTCTCCTATATATATATATTTTTTCATATTATACATACGGAAATAGTGCCATTTACTTGTACAGTATCGAAATGGTCATTTATTGAATACAAACAAATTTAATAACGTAAAAAATATTTTGAATAATGTTACAGCAATGTTTAGTGGTGCCTTAGAGTCACCATTCGTGTGCTAAGGGTTAATATTTTCATGGTTTATAAACAGGCCGTGTTTTTGCAACTGGCGGTTTAGAAAAATTTTCAAGAAAAATCAGTAGAAGAAATAGAAAACAGTACAAACACCAGAGAACTTAAAGATTCTGCTTATTTTTTACCACGATTTTTAGGGGTAGAAATTAATTGTTGTATTCTTCCTGCTTTCCGTAGTTGATGTAGGTTTCTATTTTATACAGGGTGTCCCAAAATGTTATATTTCCTTGAAAAGGAAATTTGTTTTGATTTATTTCATGGAAGTGCAACATTTTTCGGACACCCTGTATTTTTACATAGATATCCCCAGTCCATTCATGAATGAAAAATATCCATACGATTAAGTATGGATTACTAGTTACGATAATTAAATTTCTCTCCGTATTTTAATCATAATATTTATCGAATGGTGGTCGACGTTGCTGCGCGCTCGTAAATGTTCGAAATCATTTTCCTGAATTCCGAAAGAAATTTCTCCGAACATTGCGGACCTTGCGCGATCACAATTACCCAAGTTCAGTTTATGTAACTAGTTATTACACCGGAGTCGTATTCGCTTTCAAAAGGAGTACGGTTGCAGTTGTTATTGTGCGTCGTCACATGCTGGTTTCGCGAAAAGTTTCTCGTTTCACCTTGAAACACGAAACACACGAGTTCCTGTTCAAATTCTGTCACAATAAATTTTATTTAACGAAATTGTATCATCGATTCTGAAATTTTGGACGTCAAGATTAACTTCTGAAAAAATTAGTGCAATATTTCACAATTAAAGACTTCATTTTTGGTATGTGATCTGATGTATTATTTAAAAATATCTTAATTTTCTAAATTCCACCGAAGTGGAATAATATATCGGTTTATCTTTATCGCCGTAAAAATAAAAATTTATTTTCATTTGAAGTTTAACACTGATCGCCAAACAAGAAAGCTAAAAAATTCCATGAAATCAAAGTAAATTATTTAATAAAATAGAAATTGAAAAAAATTAAATGTATGATATTGTGTAGTTCTCCAACATTCTTGCATTTACAGATCCTAATCAAATTTGGTACAATGAATATATTAACGTAAAAATTCATTTTAAAGCCTGAACAAATAATTCCTCACCCATATATGGGAGACATGGCAGTCAACGTGTTAAATCAAATACATTATTTTCAATTAATTTCAAACAAAGTAATAAATAATTTGACCTCAAGAAGAGGTGTTATTGAAGTAACTAAATTAATCGTTACATTTACATATGCTAATTTTTGTGGTTTAATCATTAAAGTTTAGTTGCATTCGCTTTTAAAATTGTTCTTTGAATACACGAAATAAATAGAATTTTTGAAAGTCCGAATTATTTGGTCAAATCAAAGATGAAATATTATTAGAATTTCATTTGAAGTTCAAATGGTGAAATAATTTTTAAAAAGTTATTTGTCTGTTCGAATAAACTAACATGATTATTTCAAATGGCATGTGACCAAATAAGATGTTATCTTAAGAATTATTTTTCAAATAATTTATTTCGATCGTGTCCAAGCCAGGTTAAAACTGCTATTAACCAATGGCGACATAAAAAAAAAGGAATTTGTCACGGAATCCGCAAAATCGATCATGCTCTCGTTGTAAACACTGGCGAACCATGTAACCCAAATGTGGAAATGTGCTGGGTGGTAGGTTTTTTATTATCTGCTGGCCTCGATACATGAATAATGACGGAGCGTGCGACTTGCGTAAGAAGAAACAACACGGTAATTGTGCAACCACATTGTAGAGAGAATTGCTGTCGCCCACTATACTTCCGATCCCTTGAAAATCCTTTACCGCCTCGGATGTCGACGCAGCGCGTTCACCCTTCACTCGTGACGGATTCAATGACGATTTCGAAACAGAGATCGCGAAATCACGATCAAACGTTCGTAGAAAATCTTTTGAAACGTACAATTTTTCCTGAAAGAAAAATCATCTTCGACAAAGCTACCTCATAAAGCTACAAATAAAATTGGAGCGTGCTGAAACAATTTTAATAGATTAAAGAACTCTCGAAAGTTTCGTTTTTGAGTAACAAGTACTACAAAATTCAGAATAGCTTTTTATGCAAGCAAACAATAAAGAGAAACATTTATTTATTGAAAGGGGCAACCTGTTATACATAATTGAAAAGCTTAGTGGACGAAAATGTTAAGTAACAATTTTGTTTTCATTTTTTCTTTCACTCAGAAATCTGAATTTATCTCATAAATGTTATTTAACATCCACTAAGCTCTTCAATCGTGTTATAGTACACGTGATATATTGTTATAGTACAAAATTCAGAATAGCTTTTTATGCAAGCAAACAATAAAGAGAAACATTTATTTATCGAAAGGGGCATCCTGTTATACATAATTGAAAAGCTTAGTAGACGAAAATGTTAAGTAACCATTTTGTTTTCATTTTTTTTTTCACTCAGAAATCTGAATTTATTTCATAAATGTCATTTAACATCCACTAAGCTCTTCAATCGTGTTATAGTGCACGTGTATCGCGTAGTCTCAGTTCACACATTGGAAACGTGACGAAGACCGGGTCACTAGAATCCCAAGGTTCAGGAATTATTCATCATTCTTAAGTTTTCTTTCTTAGAATAAATTCTTACAACGTCAACATTTCAATATTAACTTGAATCTCGCGGTTGAACCTTTGAACTTTGTAAATATTGAAATTGAATACCACCAGATTCGCCATTTTCGAGGTCAAGGTTTCGTAATTTTCCGTGACAAAAAATTTTATCGATGTACGCCCACGATGTTTATTTTTTCCACGTGTAGTCTGTCGATTCGTCTAGAAATAGAAACTGACGAACGGGGGATATACGTTGGAATGAAGATTTACCACGCGGAAAAAAATCGGTTCTAGTATACTGTTACGAGAAAGAAGCATTTTCGAATTGCTTATTCTTGCCTCACGTTACCCACATAGTACGGATAAATATTTAATGAGTTGGACTGAATACTCTGCATATCTGATACGTTCGACCCCTTTGTGACACTCACTTGTCACTCACATGGCTGCTTAGAAAGAGCTATGCTCTTCCTCGAGGTCACAGACAATAATTAAACAGGGGAGACTAAAAAATTCTATATTAAGTATCCATTTTATTTGATGAAAGTTGTTAGACCTTTTTTTATATTCGAATTTTGTGATACCCACTGGAAGAAACATAACACTATTTTTCCAGTGTCAATCGCATTAGTATACGTAAGAATCCTGATTCTAATATTCTGTAAAATTCAAATTAAAAACTGTACAATTGTCGAACATTTTAAGCAGTCTGGAGTGAGTTCATTTTTAACAGTTCACTCTACAAATTATAAGAATATTTTCCTCCAAAAGAATCAAAAATAAATTAACGGAATTTTAAATTGTACAGAAAGTTAATTTGTAATCGGTTAGTCTATTACAATACAAACATACTTTTCCCCAAAACTAATTAAATAAATCGATGGAATAATTAAGTGTTGTTAAAAACAATTTGAGGCAACAGCTTTGCAGATTAAGCAAACTTTCGCAACATAAAAGCCATGTTAACCCCTTGCACTATGATTTATTTTGCAGTTGCAGTGATTGGAATTTCTTTGCATTTCATAATTTCCTAGATTAGGATAAGAAAATTTGTATTTACAGTATATGTTCTCCAATGTACATTAACCCTTTGCCTACAATATCGAGTCAGACTCGTGATGAAGATTTCGAACAGAGTCTAATAAATATGTATGTTATTAATTTCCTTTAAAGCGAAATAAAATTCTATTTCATTGTGGTTGATATATATCCTTTGGAGAAAACATGGGCATACAATAAATATAAACTATGAACTCCCCCCGAACTCTGCTAACCACAAATGCCTCTAAATGATTTTGAGCTCTAGATAAGAGACGTTCTTCAATTGAAACGATTTTTGTCCTGTGTCAATCTTGCATTTCTTTTTTTCCTGTAACAATAGATCAAGCGTATCATGTCGATAGTCTTCAGTTTCCCCTTGCCCTACAATAACGAGCCAGACTCGTGATGGAGATTTTGAACAGAATCTAATAAATGCAAACTTTATTAATTTCCTTTAAAACGAAATAAAATTCTATTTCATTGTAGTTGATATATATCCTTTTACAATATACAGGGTGGTCCACGCAATTGTTTCAAGTCATAACTCTGTTATTATTGCATTTACGAAAAAATGCCAAAGGAGAAAGATAAATGGTTCGAAGAGCACTACATCTGTATGCCTTTAAATTTTTTTTAGATGCAGCAGTGCATCGATTCTTCTGTTCATTCTACGTAAAAAATGATTAGGGTACCGTGGCAAAAAAATTATTAGATCTTGAGATATTTTTAAAAAATGTCTTGCGGCGGCATTCGTATTTTTGTCACACAACACAAAAGTGTCGTACATATCTTGTTTCTCACTGTTAGTAAAATACATTTTCTTGTATTTAGTGAAATACAGTGACACTTTTTCAAATTCTTAGTTTTCGTACTCGAGTTACGATACGTGAATTGCCACTGAATGATGAAATACAAATACAAACAAATCAGTTACTCGTACAAATCAGTTTCTGTTATGATAACAATGTCGAAAGGGTGTTTACCTTTACAACATAGTCATGAAGTGTTTGAGTATCTTTTTCAATAAAGATATTTTTTGAAAATATCTCGAGATCTAATAATTTTTTTGCCATGGTATCCTAATCATTTTTTACGTAGAATGAACAGAAGAATCGATCTGTGTAAAAAGAATTTTCATTTCTATTTTAAAAAATGATGCAATTGTTAATTGCACATGCACTGCTGCATCTAAAAAAAATTTAAAGGCCTACAGATGTAGTGCTCTTCGAACCATTTATCTTTCTCCTTTGGCATTTTTTCGTAAATGCAATAATAACGGAGTTATGACTTGAAACAATTGCGTGGACCACCCTGTATATTCATACAGGCATACAATAAATATAAACTATCTTTTCTTTTCTATGAAATCCTGAACGATGAAGAATTCTTAATCATTATAATCACAAAATAAGTAGTAGTGCAAGGGGTTAAGAGCAGCAAAATAGAATTCTATTTCGGTTTAGATATACTGCAAAGGGTTAAGAGTTGATTTTACACTTCCTGTTTCAATTCTCAGCCGCCTAGAAATAATTTTTGAATTGTCCTCTAAACTAATTCGGTTAATAATAGTTAAAAAAAAAACATTTATCGTTTCGCTAACGGTGTGTTTTGAGGACCATCGATCGCAAGAAAGGTGTTTTTGAAGTGTTCTACCGGGAAGAGTCGCAGGGCCCGAACCCGTTCTTAGATCCATATCATTGTATGAGAGGCGAGAAGCCCCGAATAGATCAATTCTTCTCCATCCCTATTCTCGGTGTGGCCTCTCTCGGTACAGTTAGAGCTCGTTTGGTATGCTATCCTCGCTCAAACGAGACTCGTATCGATTGCAGCACCGCCACGAACGAGAAATGCGACGACGTTCTTGCGGCCCCCGTCGTCGTAAACTTCATATTTCCTTCTCGCACTCGCCAGTCGACGATCTCCCGTCATTAATATGCCGTCCCTGTCGCGTAATATCCGGCGAAAGTGAAAGAATTCCCTTGAAAAGGGAGCGAGACCGCTATGCGCCCCGACGCCGAGTGCAATCTGCAAGCCCTCGACCGCCGAACTCTCTCGGACTCTCGCCGTCGCGATACAATGGAACCATTGAAATTTGAAATTCTATCCGCAGCGGCGTCACAATGACCGCATTACTATTGCAAATTGGTCCAGCATGCTCCCAGGTACGGCAGAGTTCTCGTTTCTTCGCGCCTCTTCATCCCCTATTTCTCTCTCGAGGGGGTATTCTCACAGGTGAGGAGGTATTCCCACGTTGAAGTCGTCAATTTCAGACAATTCGTGAAATTCAAAAATTCAATTAAAAAATGGTTAGGTTATTATTGGTTGTGTTTTTCAAAATTTTGCATACATGTTTGACTATATTTTGACACTAAACGTACCGAGCTATATCTGTAACAGACACATGTTGCCTTATAAAAATGACAAGATTTAATTTATTTAGAGTTTGCGCGGTTCTCATTCTTGCAATGCGTGCTCTACTAAAGATATTTATTGAATCATTGCTCATGAAAACATCCTTATAATTTCAAATATTGTCAAATAAAAAATCTAGAACCGGTCATTTGACCGGTGGTGGTCCATTTAGTGTTAACACTAGAACTACCGAACCAGTCAAAATGACTGGTCCCCAATTTTTTCTTTCACAATTACTGAAATTATAAAAATGTTTTCATCAGAATTTTTTGAATGAACCTTTTCATTGAAGCACATGTTAGAATAACAGTGGTATTAAGTTTGAATAGATGTACCTTTATCATTATTACAAAGCAATATTTAACAGTTGCATTTATTACTCGGTAGTTCTAGTGTTAAATGAATATTGAAAGAATTTATTTTATATAAAGATATTTATCGAAATATGGAAGATATTTATTTAATCATTGCTCCTGAAAGCATCTTTATAATTTCAAAAATTGTCGAATAAAAAATCTAGAACCGGTCATCTGACTGGTGGTGGTCCGTTTAGTGTTAATAGACGTAACAGTATTTTTCTTCTAATCTTAATTGCTGTTTCAAATTACACCTCATTCTTGTCGTAAATGCATAAATTCCGCTGTCTAGTAAAAATTGTCTGTATCATCCGCGAGAAACAGTAACCAATTCATACTTTCTTCGAATATTTTCGATTACTTTTATCATAGGATGAATTACTAGAAAAGAGAAACCAGCCTCGGAAGAAAATCGAACTAAATTAAATACCTTCTCACGCGAAAGAGTATCTTTGAGTTTCTTTGAGTTTCTTCTTTCTGTATACTTATGCAATTCTCTCTAATACTATCTAAATTACAGACTTTATTCGATATGTGTCCCAAATACCTCGCCGATAAAAGTCGCCGAACTATCCCCACTGCCACGGGGTATACCCCGTGAGGGGCCAAGAAGCTGCCCTTTTCTACATTCGACAGTGTATCAAAGAGTAGTATCCAATAGCCGTATAGCCGATATATGTCCCTGGGTAGACCCGTGTTGTGAACAAATATCAAGTAGACACTGTATTCTGTTTATGTTGAATGTGCCATTTCTTCGGTTAAAAAATTGCTACAGACATTAATATTCCAAATTTTTCAACAAACTTATCTTACATTATAATTGAGGAATAGAATACTGATATTGTTCACCTTTTAATGTCTGTAGCATTTTTTTAACCGAAAAATGGTCAAAACGTCATATTGTAACGTTTATATGACTAAGCGTCATATTGTTATAAATTGAAATTTTAATCTCTAAATAGAATCTAATATTCCAAATTTTTCAACCCACTTATCATACATTATAATTGAGGAATAGAATGCTGATATTGTTCACCTTTTAGATTCTATTTAGAGATTAAAATTTGAATTTATAACAATATGACGTTTACCCACGGTCCTTTAAAAAGTCACTTACGTCTGTCACACGACGATCGAAGCAGTACAAAGTCTCCGCTGGACATTGAATCGTTCAACATAAAATAAACCTGAGACGCATGAACGAAACGAGTTCGCCTAAACGCACCACGACTGACCACAAGGGTCGGAGAGTTCCCGCTTATGCGAGCATCGAAGTCTCCGCCAGTCCCCGCGCCGATCTCTTTGTGATTTCTCACAATGAACGGCTCGCAGTTCAACGACTAGTGATTTCATCCCTTCGGAGCAAGTTCCGAATAAAAAAATTGGTACCCGGTACAGCTCCGGTAGGTTCCACGATCCTGCAGAGTCTCATTGAAATCATAATTTTCGCATCTGCTTGTTGTCAGTTTCGCGCAGTCATTATCCACCGGTCGAAGGTTTTACGAGAGGGGTTCGTTACTGTTCCACGTGAAAAGAGAGAGAGAGAGAGAGATCGTTCGTGATCATTATTTCTCTCGGTGAGAGACAGATCTCTCTCTCTCGCTCGTTCTCTCGCTCTCTCTCTCTCTCGCTCTGACAACCTCTCGACTGCAATCTTAAGCCGCAAGGAATTATTTTCCTGCGGATTATTTCCCCTCTGGACGGACGGCCTTTCCCAGCGTCCTTCTGGGAATTCAGCCTACGCCAGACTCGAATGCGTGAACAGGAAAAGTTGGCGTTATATACGAACACAAACTGTAATAGCCCATTGTTTTTATTCTTTTTTTTTTCATCCATCCTGCGGTGTTTGGAGTCGCATATTTTTCGAGAGAGTTCGAGTTACTCTTTCCGTCTTGAATTTACACGATTTTTAGCATTGAATTTACACGATTTTTAATCGATTTTTAATCGACCGAATTTAAACGATTTTACAATTTGAACCCACCTTCTGGATTTTCCTTGTTTTCAAAATTTAATTTGTTCGTTGGTGTTAAATCAATGCGGTAGTGACGAATCAATGGGATGTGAAGATAAATATTTTAATTTGCGCATACTCTTTCTTGTGATAATGAGGCAAGAGTACAATAAGATTAGAGTTGCATGGACAATAAATAGACTGCGGATGTTTATGCAATCTCCAATTTTTATAGAAAAATGTTAAGAAAATGGAATGAAATAAAATCCTATTTTTAATGGAAACAGCCTTTGCAGATCCAAAGCAAATAAAAATCGTGTTGAATTCTCTCGAATTTTATATTACAGCATTTTTTTAACATTTCCATAAGCCATAAATGCATAAAGATCCGCTATCTAATAATAAATCAAGCTCTGTTTAGGACGCACTACTTTTTTAAAAATAGTAAAACATGGAAAATCGATACGAGGGATGGAAGAGGCTTGTTAAAAGTCGTGAATTGATTTTCTGTGAGTACACATTCATAGTAAGCATGACTACACTTTATACTAGTATCCGTTTATTTATTACTTATCAGTAGATTGCGAATCTTTATGCATTTATGACAAAAGTGAATAGGCGAAATACAAAACGGTGGAGGAACGTTAGAAAAATTTAAGAACGTTGTTATCTCATTATCGACTAATTGAAATGATTAAAAGAAGTAATTGCTATTACTGTTGAAGGATCTATTAAAAATTCATTAGCCACGGGACCATAGGCTCTTAATAATTATGAACTAATCGCCAGTAGGTAACGCGATAAATAGAACACTTTAAATGATTAGGAGTTGTCGGGAACGCGTGAAATGAAAAAATTAGTCGGAGTGCAATGTGTTAACCCAATTGCATCATTAGTGGATATATGCGTGCTATTTTCCTGTACAACAAAATTGATCTGCCGTTAATATCACTATAGTAGGTACATACATAACCATCTGTACAACAAATATGTACAAATTACTGAAACGTGTGATCCTATTTTGCTTTTTCTGTTCAAATATAATAAAAGAGGGATTAAGTAAAAGAATTATTTTTCATTCGATGTAAATGGGTTAAAAGCTTTTCTACTTCAAGACTGTCTGTTTACATCCCAAAATAGATTATGAACCTCTAACTGTATTAACTATATAATATAAATGTCCTCATACATGTTCAGCAGTAATTACAACTTCAACGTAATAATTCATTAAAAATTATGAAATAGCCACCCCAATCACCAGATTTGAATTCCATAGAAAAATTAGGGGATGAACTAGACAGGCAGGTGCGGAACTTTTGCCCTGCTTCGAAAACACGTTTAAGGAAAATTTTTGAACGAGAATGAAATAATATGACAACAGGAAGTATGTAAAAATTGATCACGCGGATGCCAACGATAGTGGAAAATGTTATTAAAGAAACATGGCGGACTCTTCGATGAAAATAAAATATATTTTTTCACTTCTTGGAAAGATTTTTGATGTATGAGTGCAGCATCGCTTCTTTGACATGTTAACCTCTAAATAAGGAAAAATTTGTTCGAATCCTTTCACGATTATTTCATTTTTACAAAGTTGAATACAAATATGGTCACTGTCCTAAGAGCAGGAGTGTATATACTGTAAACACTGTAGTCTGTGAAATATCAATGTTACCCCTTTCTTTTACATCGAAATTAAATTCTTCGCCTGTGTTGTCAACATTTAAGCGTTAAAATAAATGTAGACAAGCAGATAAACACTGTAGTCTGTGAAATATCAATGCTATCCCTTTCTTTTGTATCGAAAGGAAATTCTTCGCCAGTGTTGTCAACATTTAAATTCTCGTCATGAAGATTCTGAATAGAGTCTAATAAATGCGAACGTTATTAATTTCCTTCAAATCGAAATAAAAATCTATTTTTTCGTAGTTGATATATATTCTTTGAGGAAAATGTAGGCATACAATAAATATAAACTATGAACATCCCCCCCCCCCGAACTCTGCTAACCACAAATGCCTCTAAATGATTTTCTTCTAAATATGTATGTTATTAATTTCCTTTAAACCGAAATAAAATTCTATATTGCTGTAGTTGATATACATCCTTTGGAGAAAACATAGGCATACAATAAATATAAACTATGTTTTTTTTCTATGAAATTCTGAACGATGAAGAATTTCTAATCATTATACTCACAAAATAAATAGTAGTGCAAGGGGTTAAGCGTTAAAATAAATGTAGACGAGCAGATAAACACTGTAATCTGTGAAATATCAATACTATCCCTTTCTTTTATATCGAAAGGAAATTCTTCGCCTGTGATGTCAACATTTAACCCTTTGCACTCGAAGCTATTCTAACTCCAAAACGAAACATTTCTTTCGACCTAGAATATTTCCCTCCTACATATTTTTTTTTTCGTGTTGTAGTTACGAAAAAATGGCGCAATTTACTCGCACAATACTGAAGTGTTTAGTAATTTACTAAATACAAACAAATTTAATAATGTAAAAAATATTTTGAATAATGATGCAGCAATTTTTAGTGGCGCCTTACAGTCGCCATTCGAGTGCTAAGGGTTAAGCGTTAAAATAAATGTAGACAAGCAGATAAACACTGTAATCTGTGAAATATCAATGCCGATCCCTTTCTTTTATATCGAAAGGAAATTCTTCGTCTGCGACGTCAACGTTTAACACTTTATCGACCGGAAGCCTATTAATAGGCTTTCCGATTTCTAACGCTTATCGACCGCTAGCCTATTTATCGGCTCTTCGATTGCCAACGCTATTTATTTTATGAATGTTAGTTCCCAAGGTCCTTTATTATATAAAATAAATGCAAAATAAAGTATAAATATCAATAAAATTACACTCCTTTGAAACAAAAGGAATAAGCACAACACAATAAATAGCGAAAATTTAGCCGGTACTGGGGGTAAATGCGCGGCGGATTAAGCCGGTACTAGGAGTAAATACGCGCCCGAATTAAGCCGGTACTTGGTGAGTGGCAGCCTCAAAAACGAGCGGTCGATAAAGTGTTAAGCGTTAAAATAAATGTAGACAAGCAGATAAATTTCCTTGCTGCATCTAGGAAACTATGAACGACAAAGAAATTCTAATCGCCGCAGACGCGAAGAAAATTGCAGTGCAAGGGATGAAGTGTTAATGAATGTCGGTGTCCAGATTGTTGTTATCGCGTTTCTAGCGTGGCTAGGTGGGCGATCGTTGACGTGGCCATTTTTTTCCCGTTTGCCCGGAGGTATCGGGGGGAACAACCGTTGCAAATCTTGTGTAAACGACCCTAGTGGGCGAGTTTCCTGACAGTTCGATATGGCAAGGACGGCACGACGTTCGATCGTCCGGTTCAGATACCTTGTAAGGAGGGACAGCGCGAGACGGCCGTGTTTCGTTCGGAAACTCTCCTTTCTTTCGGCCCTACATTCGTTTCTCGGAATCCGTCGCGTATATCGACCCGTTAATCGTCGGCGGTTCGCCTATGGGAAAATGTGTGTCGCAAACCGCGAGAAACACAAGAGAGATAGCATCTCGTACACGACGCGGCATAAAAAGAAGCGTGTGTGGCCGGTCCGACCCGGCCCGGCCCGGTTCGGCTCCGGGGGAGAAAATGTCAATGTATCGTCGGGGCTTGTCGGAACACGTATTGCCTCTCGGCGCATGTCTAATAATTTATGGCATTGTTGATGCCGGCCCGATGCGGACGGTTAATAGATACAATGATCCCGGCGATTTATGGCGATCATACAGTCGATAGGATTTCCACCGCAAACCCGTTCGCATGGGAGAACAACCGCACACACGCACGCGAATTGCTCTCAATCTCGGTCACTCGTTCGAAAACCAGAGAAGTTCTTGCTCGTTCAACACTTTGACCGCTACTATTAAATTGGCAAGAAAGTAATTTCGGTATTTTTAGGTAAAATAAAATCTAATTTTTTTATCAAAGCAACGAACTTTAATCAATGAAATATTTTCCATTTTGTTCTATCATCTTTTACCATCTTTCTGCTAGCTTCATAATTCCGCGCTCATAGAACTTCTTCCGATCTAGAATATTACCCTTCTATACAGGGTGGTCCACCTAAGTAAGGCCACCTAAATATCTCCTCTAAATGTGGGATTACAAAAAATATTTTGTATGCTATTTGAATGATTTGAAAAAACCATTCCAAACCAAAAATTTTTTTTCTATGGTAATTTTTTTCGGAGTTTACAAGGTTATCGATGTTTTTTTGTGTATAATTGTATAATTTTTTTTATTGCATCGTGTAGCTGATGTAAAAGTACGTGCAGTTATGTACATGACCTTGAAATAACCTTTGAGTTCAAAAATTAAACGGAAACGATAAATTGTCTATCGAAACTTTAGAGACAAAGACGTCGTTCGGGAATCTGTAAGCGTAAATACACATGTTTACTATGCTTCCGTCAAAGTTCGCGGTTTTTCCGACGGAAATGAATTTAACTTTAATTTTATTGTCTAATCTAAATTTTGGGCCTGTAAAGAAAATTTTAAAAATAGAGTAATTCGTCGAGTAATGGAATAAAGGGGCAAAAGTAGCCTTCACGTTTCCTACAAAAATTCAAAAGAATTTACGAATCAGAAACCTTTGCATTTCGGGACGCCCTTGTTCGCGTTTCGATTAATTAACCCCTTAACTTGTACGCTCGAATTGCTAAACAGGCCAAACTGTGCACACTCGAGATAATTCGAGCGGCGTTGTATTTTATGCTGCTATAATTTTTCACACTCGAATATAATCGAGAATTGAAAATAACAATGTGAAAGCAAAGAAAAAAAAATCGTTTTATTTATCATTTACATGGGATTGTGCACTTATTTATTCAAGAATAAAATATAGCCTTTTTCCATGGAACCATGGAACGGACCTTTTCTATTGATTTTTTTTTTGGCCGGTTTAAAAAAAAAAAACTGCGTTAAGGGGTTAAACTATAACTTCGTTAAAAAATATAGTACAATAATAGATTCGGACTCATTTTAAAGCTTGTGGCCTCTACTTTTGCACACAATTGTTCATTTTATTCTACGATATTCTCGCATGACGTAGCAGGTGAATAAATGACGACACGTTTTTGGTCGAATATGCTACAAATTGATTAGCTTGGAAAAATATTAAAAAAAATGTTTTTCTGATCAGGATTATTACAGATTTGAGGATTCAGGCTTTTCCTTTACAACGGTTTCTCAAAACTTGGTCTACGATTTTTTTTTTTTTTGCAGTTTTATAAATGGGTCAAAATAACCGGAATGCAAAAATAGGAATTGGTTGAGTCTCGTTCTAAATATTAATTCAATATATTACACAGCACTCCAAAAGTTTCGTTTAATCTGTCCACGATCAATCTGCCCACTCATGTTGCGAATTAATAAACCAAGAGATTCTATCGCGGCCGTTAGCGCTGGTTATTTCGCGTAACGGAGTCCTTACACACGAATCAGGATCACCGTAGATCGTTATTACGATACCGCCACTCGTTTCAAAGATCCCGCGCATAATTTCTCTCGTTATCTGTCCAATGAATTTCAGAAAACTGACAGCGCAATTATTTTCTCTCTTTCTCATTCCGAGAGCGTTTCTACTCAAGATAGACACATGCGGCGAAATCTTTCGCCGAGAAAAGATAACAGGAACTGTGAAATGTGCCTTAATCTGATTCCTAGTCTAATCTTGATCGTAAACTAACAAATTCTAATTTCTAACCACTTGTCGTTCAACAGGTCAGACTGGTCATAAAGATTTCAAACAACATTTATTAAACGTGAATATTATTTATCTTGGGATGAAAGAAAATTCTTTTATAATCAATATTTAACCATATAAAAAGTATAAATATTCCTTTCTCTTCTCTGCTGAAGGATAAAGATAAAGAAGTTCTAATCGTTATAAAGAAAATCGTACGGTTAATGTTTTTTCAATTAAATTCGTATTTAATTTTTAATCATTCTGTTTCAGGTCCGCAGAAATTTTTGCCACCGCTGGTCTACCACTGGCGATTAGGGCGATGCCTAGCAGCGCTTCAGACGATCCTTGGCATCGCGATCACAGCACTCTCTCTGTGGCTACTGCTTTGGGCACCTCATCTACCTGTCGCTGATAATCCTTATTGGAGTGGAATGCCGGTTAGTATTGTGTCTCTGTAGCCCTCTTCCTAGAAAATCTGTAAAATCTGTAAACGGAAAAAATCTGAAAATCTGTAAACAAGATCGTCTCTCACGCACGCCCACTCTTCCTCTTACAGCTGCTGCTCTCAGGAAGCTTCGGAATCTGCTTGCTGTGCTGCTTCAAGAAGGAGTACCCGGGAATGAGTCCTGGATTTTGCCTTTCGTCCACTAAGGTATGATCTCTCTATTCAACACGTTTTTCAACGTGGTCACATTTTTAAATCATACCCTTTCTAAAATCATATCGACACATTTTTTAACATTTAGCAGTCATGTCGTTATTTAAAATTACAGCATACAGCGAGGGTGTTCAAAGAATTTTTCTGTGACAATATCTGTTTTCATAATAATACGTGGTTTTACAATATACGGATCTCTGTTCCCATTTTATAAGGGGGTATGCTGCACGTAATCCTCCAAATACAGTCTCTACTCGATAAATGCAACAAATATCTCTAATTGTCCCAAAACTATCCCCACTACCGTCGAGAATACCTCATTATAGGCCTCTAGACCTTCGCTGTCCTTTTCTACGTTCAGCAGTGGATTAAAGAATGTAGTATCTTGTAGCCGATACTTGTCCCTGGCCAGAACAATGCTTTGGACAATTATCGAGTAGACACTGTATACGGGTCAATTTTTCGTTTACATCTTTCTTAAAAACCTTAGAGCTGTTAGTACATAATTATATTATAGAAATAATTCTAATTAAAGCAGAATTCATTGAGGAGTTCCAAGATAATTTAAGGGGAACCAAAACAGAAGCAATTCGATTCATAAAAATCTCACAGAACCAATCCCTAATTTAGAAACTTCTACTAGCAATTTCTTTCTCGCTTCACGCAGTAAACTAGTAAAAATAATTCCGATTGAAGCAAAATTCACTGAGGAATTCCAAGATAATTTAAGGGGAATTAGAACAGAAACAATTCAATTCATAAAAATCTCACAGAACCAATCTGTAATTTAGAAATTTCTACTAGCAATTTCTTTGTCACTTCACGTAGTAAACTAATAAAAATAATTCTGATTGAAGCAGAATTCACTGAGGAATTCCAAGATAATTTCAGAGGAATTAAAACAGAAACATTTCAATTCATGAAAATCTCCCAGAACCAATCTGTAATATAGAAATTCCTACTAGCAATTTCTTTCTCGCTTCACGCAGTAAACTAGTAAAAATAATTCCGATTGAAGCAAAATTCACTGAGGAATTCCAAGATAATTTAAGGGGAATTAGAACAGAAACAATTCAATTCATAAAAATCTCACAGAACCAATCTGTAATTTAGAAATTTCTACTAGCAATTTCTTTCTCGCTTCACGTAGTAAACTAATAAAAATAATTCTAATTGAGGCAGAATTCACTGAGGAATTCCAAGATAATTTAAGGGGAATTTGTACAGAAACAATTCAATTCATAAAAATCTCACAGAACCAATCTGTAATTTAGAAATTTCTACTAGCAATTTCCTTCTCGCTTCACGTAGTAAACGAACTCTTCTGAAAAGAAAAATCGAAAAAGTCCAATAAAAATCGAAAGTTGAATATCCCTGTGCCTATAATGAATTGTTTGCGCACCTACCCTCGTCCACGTTAAACCGTTCTCTTTCATTGTGCAGGTAATTAGCGTGTTTCTGGCAACTCTGGCAACGGCGACCTGTTCGATCGCCTGCGTATTCTCTGCGCTGCACCTGGCGCGGCTGATGGGGTTAGAATGCAACCCTGCACGCGTGTTGAACGCCACCTGCGTGTGCAGGCCTCGCTACCATGCGACCAACTCCACCGAAACGGCGGTCAGGTACATGGACTTGAACTGTCCGGAGGTGGAGAGCATTCTGACCATTTTGCTGATATTCTCTTGCACCTGCAACGCGCTCGGCGCCATTGTGGCAGGATGGTACACGTACCTGCATTGGAGCACAAGGAACAAGCGACCCAAGTACATGCAGGTGCGAACCACTCAGAACTCCGGGATCAACTACCTCAACAGCAGACCGATATACAATCCTAATCTGAACGAACGATGACAACTTCCGACCGAGATCGATCAGGATACCACGTATCGTCGGTATTCTTCGTTGACCATGGACGATGGAGTGTTCTAACTCCAGCGTTCGTACAGTGTTCACGGACGATGGAGTGTTCTAGCTCTATGGTGTTCGTGAATGAACTTTTCTATTTCGCGTGACAGATGAAAACAGTTTCTAGACTTCGTTTTTTTTTTATTCAGGAGAGAAATTGTTTATCCAAGGTGAAGAGCTCTCGAATGGGAATGGATGCTTCAGTTGTTTATGGTTCTATGGAAAATGCTCCTGCACGTGATAATCTTTTAACCCTTTCGGGGCCAGATGGACTTACGAAGAAACAAATTATAAATGCCAGAAGTGATTTAATTCGGTAATGATTTAACATTTTTAATGTTATTTCCCTTTCTTAAAGCAGAAGGATAAGTAAGAATGATGATATTTCGTGACCCATTGAAATTATTCGAGAAAAAAGGGATAGCCTTTTTACAAAGAACATATTTTTTATGCATTTAATATAAAAATGGGCAGACGAAATATAAAACACAGTGGAAGAATTTGAACAGTTTAAGAACGCGTTGGTATTTTATTTTGAACTTGGTAAAATTGTCTGAGAAAGAAACATTTTTCTGCGGCTCTTTCTGTATGACCATAAATAACAGAGGTGTGTTCAAATATTTAAGAAAAACGACAGAACAGCCGCCAGGCTCGTTGCAAGAAAATTTTGCAAACATTTTTACACCGTTTTAGATCGCCCGAACGACAATAAATCAATGAACGTAAAATAGAATGCTGAAGTATGCGTGAACTAGTCTCGTACACGTGGTCCCGCTTGGACCAAGAATCTAAAATGATTTTCACGTTGTGGATTAGACTAGCAACTTGTAAAAAGTGGTGAGTAAGAGATCGAGCGAATGATGAGAATAGGTATAGAATCTTTTTTATAGACATTAGGAAGTTAAAGATTAACGATTAATTGTCGGAATGTGTTCTGAATATTTATTGTATCGCAAATGACGCATGTATTACTAATTAGGCGGCGAAAATATCTCGATCGACCGTTATTGCATTTAACGGTGCAATGCACTTCGGTTTTGGGGTTTATGCATCCGCTGATTTTGTTCTTTTATTGTTTCATCGACGCGATCGTGGGCAATTTGTAGAAGTATCGTATCAAGGAGAGAAAAAGAAACTCTTTCGCGTGAGAAGGTATTTAATTTAAGTCGATTTTCTTGCGAGACTGGTTTCTCTTTTCTAGTAATTTATCGTATGATAAAAATAGACGGGTGATGTTTAATTAACAGAATTTACGAAAATCGAACTACTCTTCTCAATCCGTTAAAGTAATCGAAAATATTCGAAGAAAGTATGAATTGGTTAGTGGTTCTTGCGGATGATACAGACAATTTTTACTAGACAGCGGAATTTATGCATTTACGACAAAAATGAGGTGTAATTTGAAACAGCAAATAAGATTAGAAGAATTTAAAAATACTGTTACGTCTATTAACACTAAACGTACCACCACCAGTCAAATGACCGGTTCTAGATTTTTATTTGACAATATTTGAAATTATAAAGATGCTTTCAGGAGCAATGATTCAATAAATATCCGTGCAAAGTCTAAATAAATTAAATCTTGTTATTATTATCAGGCAACATGTATCTGTTACATTATTAGCTCGGTGCGTTTAGTGTTAAACATATTAATCCCTTGCCTTACAATATCGTGTCAGATTCGTGATGAAGATTATAAACAGAGTCTAATAAATATATATGTTACTAGACATCGGATGTTTATGCAATTTCCAATTTTTATAGAAACATTTTAAGAAAGTGGAATGAAATAAAATTTTATTTTTAATGGGGACAGCCTTTGTAGATCCAAAGCAAATAAAAATCGTGTTAAATTCTCTCGAATTTTATATTATAGCATTTTTTTAACATTTCCATAAGCCATAAATGCATAAAGATCCGATGTCTAGTTATTACTTTCCTTTAAATCGAACTAAAATTCTTTTTTTCTTTGAAATTCTGAACGATGAAGAATTTCTAATCATTACAATCACAAAACAAATAGTAGTGCAAGGGGTTAAGAAAGAAAATCAATTTCTATTTCAGTCTAAAATTTTACATAAAAATCCACAGTCTGCTAATCATCGTCAGATTTTGGTAAATCTCTGTAAAGAATAGGATATGCTGGGAAGGACGCGATTGAAGCGCGTTGGTGTGAGGATAATAAAAAATAATGCTTGAACGAGCGGATAACGGGTCATTCCGCGTGCAATAAATTTCCACGTGGGTCGTCAGTATTTTAGCTGTAATTAGTAGTCGGGTGGCCTTTGCGGGTCGAAAGGAGGATCCTTTTCGAAGCTTTCAAAAATCTCTGTCACGTTTTAACACTAGAACTACCAAGCAGTAAATGCAACTGGCATACATTGTCTTATAACAAGGACAAAATTGCAGTTGTTTAGATTTCGTACCAGTTTTGTTTAGATATCTACTTCGATAGAGAAGTTCATAAAAAAATTTTCTCATAAAAACATATTTACAATTTCCTTATTTCTAAAAGAAATACTCCTGTACACGTTCTAAACACGAAAGTGTTTTCTGAGCAGCTGTGCAAACCCCCCGTTCAATAGTGTGCGCTCTGTACATACACTTAACCCAGATAGCACGCGACGTCTTAAAGACGTCTGTTTTACGTCCATTTTTGGTCTGAACGTCTTACGTCCTGAAAAGACGTCGTAAAGACGTCTCGTGAAAGACGTCTTTAAGACGTTTCATTTCTTGACGTTTCAGTAATTCTAAACTGCTAGAGAAAAGCTTTACAAACTGTAATTGATTTATCAAACTGAATATTCCATCAACAAAGAAGTGCACAGAAAAGTAATACATCAAAATAAATAGATAAATAAATAAGTAAGTTAAATAAATAAATAAAGCATAAAATGTTAATGTTCGCGGATATGCTGAAAAACATTCTTTTAATTTATTATTTTTATTTATAAATAAAGAAATAAATAAATAAAGCATAAAATAATGTTAATGTTCGCGGATATCCTGAAAAACATTCTTTTAATTTATTTAAGACGTCTTTTAGACGTCTCTGTGCTATTTGGGAAGTAATAGGCGTGACGATTTTGCGTTGCATGTTTCGTTACATCTTTTATGAAATCACCCCCCATCTCTAAAACACTTTCGTGTTAAAAATTAAGAGCAAGTCATTTTGACCCATCCGGTAGTTCTAGTGTTAATGGAGAGCGAAAAAAAAAACGGGATCCTTCTTGCATTTCCAAGGACGCGCACGTCGGCCCCGCGTATGCGATCGTCTCGCGAATGTATGCCAGTGTGTGAAAGCTTTTTCAACGTGTCTGACGTACAGGACTCGTCTTCGATTTTATACCTCAACGTAGAAACCGTGTAAGACGAAGCGTAGCTTTAAGATTTTACAATCGACGAACCGCGCAACGCGCAGCGCGCTAGATACACGTGAAATGGAACTTAACGCACGAGAAAAACGAAATAAATCATTTCAGTATTAAAACCCATTCAGACTGGAGGAACAAGAAGTGAACAGCCTTTTTTTTTCTTTTCGTCGACTATCGTCGTTTATTTCGCGTCACTCGGATCGCGATTTTCCACTGCGATCGGACGACAGCTTTCCGATTTTCCCTCGGCCTCGTTTATTCGGATCTCGGGAATCACGGCGCACTCGCTCGACTGAGATTCCCAGGAGTCGTGGAGAGTCCTCGTTGCCCTAATTGGAATCGTATAGTTTCTATAGAAATGTATTTTGCACGAAAATTGTGAAAATCCTAAATGTCTCTTTTCGAATTGAGGATTTTTAGTGCATTTCCTTCGGTCTTAATTTAGAGCGTGAATTTATTAAAAATTCGTACGTTCTTCGAGGGAAAAATTCATCCACTTTCTCTTTTTATTAGGCGTACAAATTAATTTCTAACTTTTAATAGATGATAACTTTATTTTGAAATAAAATCTTTCAATCATCATACGAGAGAAATTCGTCTGGCTTGTTTATAAATAATCAATAAATTCACGGTGAAAGGGCTACGAATTAATTTGTACGTCTAATAGAGAGCGTACAATTTTCAATTTCTTCCTGTTTGCGTTCTCAAATGCACAAGTATAAACGAAACAGACATTTAAAGTGGAAAGTACATTTACAGTGTTTATTCTATATATGTCCCAAATGCCTAGCCGATAAAAATCCCAGAACCATCTCCACATATATCGAGTGAACATTGTAATTTGGTGGAGTATTAACTTAATATCTTTTCTATAACTGTCCAAGAATTAACACGTTGACTGCCATGTCACCCATATGAGGGTGTTGAAATTATTCGTCTAGGTTTTAAAATTAATTTTTACATTAATATATTCATTGTACCAAATTCGATTAGAATCCGTAAAATTCAAGAAAGTTGGAGGACTACTCAGTATCATACATTTAATTTTTTCTCATTTTTATTTCATTAAATAACTTACTTTGATTCCATGGAATTTTTGAGGTTTCTAGTTTGGCACTCAAAGTGTTGATTATTATTACCAATTTGTAAGTGTGGGGGTTAATTCGATAATTGAAGATCGAAGGAATTGTTCATAATTCTCGACGATCATATTTCTTGAAATAGCATCGTGTGGCTTTAATTTATGTTAACTAGTGCTATAGTCTGGTTGTAAAAAAATAATTACCCGGCACGGCTGCCGACCGCACCCTTTTCTCTGTAACTGTTTTCCAAGGTGTGATGAGCAAAGACTTGATCATGGGGTAGAACGTCTTCTTCGACATCCGTTAACTCGGCTACTTCCGATGAAGAACGATTCCTCGTGTGCATTTCGATCGAGTTCTCGATTGGCACCGCGACTTCCGGTTCACCTGTCGGCCATCAATGCATAGACAACTCGACACGAATATTTGCGAGAGAATTGATTATACGTTATCATTGATATTGTGAACATTTAGAGTAGATTTTCAATGTCTGGAGAACCTTTTTGAGTTTTGACTCGCGTCGATTGCCTGGACAAGGCCGGCAGCATTTTTCTCCATTTCAGAAATGATACGTCAGCGAGGTCCTCTCTTTTCTTCACAATTTTGAACAATTTGCGACGTTCCTCTGTGCGTTCGTGGCGCAATTGTATCTAGAACACACGGAATCCAAATCTAGTGATGAGAAATAATTTAATTTCGTTACTGGACTGCGAATTTTTATGCAAAATCATAAAATTGTCTTCAGTAATTGCAAGATGAAGAAAGCAACATAGACATTTGTTTCCTTTTCTCATAATTTGAAAACGATGCAACAGTATTTTAAAAATCTTACACTATCTTTATTGTTTTGCATTTTTGCCATAAATGCATAAAACCCGCAGTCCATTCATTACCGTTTTTCTACTTGGTACATAGTCTACTCTTCTCAGTTTTGCTTAAAAACATTTTATTATCTATTTGAAGCACAGTGAAGTTAGCTTTTTAGGTAAAAAGGGTTGAGTAAAAAGGGTTTTCTCTAGCACCTTCAAATCGTCGTTGGCTTCCCTCAGAGACCCGGTAAGGGACACCATATAGTAAATAATTAGAGTCATCAGAACGATCAGTGGGATAACGATACCCGGTGAAGCGATGTAATCAAGACATCTGCGAACAATAAAATATAAAATATTACGAAAACACTTTATAGTAATATTTAGGGTGCGAAAGAAGAGTACCTTTGTATCGGTTCCGGAAGGGAATTCGTGAGATGTTTCGTCGCCAAATGATACATTTTCTTGTAACCAGAAAAAGGGCCACAGTGCCAAGATGGCTCCACCCAAACGATCGCGTAGCCGACCGGAAGAACGCACAGGAACAACATCGTTAACAATAGAGCGAAGTAAAAGTTGTTGGACCTGTAGGATATCAAATATTATATTCCGTGATTATTCAAATGATAACACAGAAATTCTCACGATACTGCTTCTGTTTCTGGAGCGTAGGAGTTCAAAGTAAATTAGTGGAATTTAAAAACTACAAATTCGCGCTACGTTTCTACGCGGTCTCAGTCTTTTCTCTATAAGGTTTGTTTACCCGGAGACCAGTTTTTGTTTATCCTTTGCTCAGATGTCCGCGACTCGCGCGATAAACCAGTTTGCTACTCTTGACCTCAAAACTGCGACTGTATCTACATCGGTGTCAACTTTAATTTTTTCAGATACTTGAATATTTTTTAAAACTTTTTATCTCGAATATTTCCATAAATTTCGGCTTTTCGAGAGAAACGTACACTCCTGCTTATAAGTCTTAGGACACCTCTTGTTCTTAGTAAAACTCTAGTATTTCGTATAGATTACAAACCTTTAACTGTATTAACTACATAATACAAATATCCTCATATGTTCAGCAATAATCACAACTTCAATGTAATAATTCATTAAAAATTGTGAAATAGCCACACACCAATCACCAGATTTGAACCCCATACAAAAATTAAGGGATGAACTGTACAGAAAGAATAGTGGACATTGTAATAAAAAAACGTGGCGGGTTATTCGATGAAAAGAAAATATATTTTTTAACTTCTCAGTAAGATTTTTGATATATGAGAGCAGCATCATTTCTTTGACGTGTAAACCTTTAAATGGGAAAAAATTTGTTCGCATCATTCAACGACTACTTCATTTTTACAAAGTTGAATACGAATATGATCTCTGTCCTAAGACGTATGAGCGGGAGTTTACGTCTACTTTAAACACAATTTTCAGTTTAAAGACGAAGGTAGCAAACTTGTGCAGAGGATGTAAAATCTGTAAGCGTTCTAAAACCGCATAACAATTTTTAAAATAGCCTTTAATTTAAATTGACTGTGAAGGAAAAATTCAGCAATCATTAAATAATCACAAGAAATCATAAAAATCAGTAACATTTATGTCTCTGCGACTCCTAAGCAATCTTCATGATTAGCTTGTAGTCAAAATTCTAGTCGAAGAGTTAAATTAATTTCAGTATGAATAGTGCACAGTTCAGCTAAAAAGAACTGAAAGAACGCGTTTAAATAAGATCTTTGATTCTTCTCCGCCTAAAATACTAATTGGCTTATAATTTCGAAAGAAAAATACAGCAACGATTAAATAATTATTCTCAAGAAATTATAAAAATCAGTAAAATCTATGTCTCTGCGACCGCTAAGCAATCTTCATGATTAACTTGTAGTCAAAATTTTAGTCGAAGAGTTAAATTAATTTCAGTATGAATAGTGCACAGTTCAGCACAAAAAGAACTGAAAGAACGCTTTTAAATAAGATCTTTGATTCTTCTCCGCCTAAAATACTAATTGGCTTATAATTTCAAAGGAAAAATACAGCAACGATTAAATAATTATTCTCAAGAAATTATAAAAATCAGTCAAATCTATGACCTCTTGGTAACCTTCACAGTTGAGTTTGGATTACCTTGAGGCACGAAAAATTACTTCATGGGGCACATTACAGGTAAGAACCGCCCAGGAGCGTAGATACATGAGGATGCCAAGCTTCAGCAAATTCAACGCGGTTAAACCGGGACTGAAGAACATTCCCATCCAAATCATGCCTTGATTGTTCACCAGGTGAAGTATATTCTCCGCTATCTTAAAATCTCCGTACTGAGGAAACTGCTTTTCGAGGTCCCAGCACCAGAAACTGTTCATGTAACGAACGAAAACGGCCCGGAAAAAGTCCACGCTGAGCGTCGACACTATAGTCAGTACCTGAAGCATTGCAAATCAACGAAGAGAGCGAGATGCTCGGTCGTTAAAAAATGTTCATTACGACTTACCAGATCCATGACCGTGAGTTTAGCCAGTTCTTGCCCGAACATCGTCTCCCAGCATAAACGACGTAGCTTTTTTCGCGTTTTCAGGTCTAACACCTTTGTCGAGGAAACTGAAACAAGAAAACGTGCAAACAATGCTTGTATTTGACATAGTACAGTAAGGAGCAAAACTGAACCAATAACCACAAGTTTTGTATAAATCATTATTTATTGCTAGGAATATAGAAGAATAACAAAAAATCAACATTATAATTGTTTTTCTCATGGTTAGAAGTAACTGAAGAAATTTTTTTCAATAATTAATGTCTCCTCGATTAGCAATGACGACAAAAATAGATTGACTCGGTTTTGCACCGGTCCCTACAAGAAATGTTTACGTGGGATGTTCTAGTAGTATGTGTACATCTAGCATTTTGGTATGTTTACAAACTATTAGTCTACGTCTTAACACTCAGTTCTTCGCAATCAGTCGAACGGAAAATCACGCAAGCGAAGTAAGAATAAATATGAAGTCAATTGATCCAAATTGTGTAAAAAAAGTCATTTCTCTTTTGAATGACAAGCTTGTCAACGCGTAAGACGGCGGAAACCTGCAGTGTTAGTCAATCGACAGTGCAGAGAATAAGAAAAAATACTGTAAAAGTATATTATTAAATGTTGGAGGAAGACCAAAAATATTATCACCGCAGAATTAACGAAGGACTATACGGTTTGTCACATCTAGTGAAGCTTCAAGTTCCATTATGGCTGCAAAATTATTAAAAGAAGATACGAATATACAAATAAGTCTGTGTATAGCACGAAGAACCCTCAAAGGAGCTGAGTTTAGAAGCATTAAGAAAAAAAAGAAGCCAATGTTATCGAAAAAAAATATTAAACGTCGTTTGGAATTTGCTACAAAATATCAAAACTGGACAACTACTGACTGGGAACGGGTTATTTGGTCAGACGAGACCAAAATTAACAGAATTTGTTCAGATGGCATGCTTGGTGCTAGATTCGTAAAAATGAAAGGCTTAAACCACGACATGTGAAACAAACGTTAAAGCATGGAGGCGGATCCCTAATGTTCTGGGGGTGCCTAACAGCATTTGGTGTTGGATCACTGCACCGAATTAATGGCATCATGAATCAGTACATGTACAAGGATATTTTACAAGATCATCTCATAGATGCTGTTGAAAATATGCCTTTTGAAGAAAAGAATGTAATTTTCATGCATGACCGAGACCCTAAGCACACTGCTAAAAGTGTAAAAAATTGGCTCTGTACTAAAAAATTCTCTGTTCTGAATTGGCCTGCACAGAGCCCCGACCTCAACCCCATAAAGAATCTATGGGGTTTACTAAAACGACGACTTCGGGATTCATATGATTCCCAACGAACATCAATCACAGATTTGTATGACAGAATTCAAGAACAGTGGGAACAAATATCTCCGGATTATTGCAAAAGATTAGTAGAAAGTGTGCCAAAGCGAATTAGTGCAGTTTTACAAGCACAAGGGTTGTGGACGAAATATTAAAAATAAATGATATATTAAACATTGCCAAGTATTGGACGTAGTGCAATAACGAGTCAGTCTATTTTTGTTGTCATTGCTAAACGAGGAGACATTAATTATTGAAACAAAATTCTTAAGCTACTTCTAATTATGATAAAAATAATTATAATGTTGATTTTTTGTTATTCTTCTATATTCCTAGGAATAAATTATGATTCATACAAAACTTGTGGTTATTGGTTCAGTTTTGCTTCTTACTGTAATTCGAGCATCTTTAAGAGTTTGATGAATGCGCAAGTTCTATCGGTTAACCAAGACGCTTATGCAATTTTCTGTTTGATTTTGGATTTAATTGACCCAGTACCGTCTTCAAAAATGGTCGCTGGAGTTGGCATAAATGATCAGACTCGCGATGCTAAAATCGTTTGATATCCACTTTTGGTGATCACCTAATTTATTATATTTTTGTAACGTGTTTAAATGGTCCAATATAAAGCCGTGTTGGAAAATATATTTTTTGAGATACAAAATGCCGGTGAACTTATTTTTGGGATTTTATCTCCAAGCAATTAATCACAAATTAACCACCGAATGATTCTCAATATGTCTAAGGTGGTAGACCCAAGCAATTGTTACTCTTCGAAGTCGAGGGTTCTTCGTCATCGACGCGAAAGGTCAACCGACATAACTTCACCACTCACCAAACTGTTTTTCCTCACTTGTCTCCTGCGTAGTGGTCTCGCAAATCTTCTCGAAGCACTTGACACAATTGTTTTCCGCAAGAGGAATCACTCCCTCGTTCGTCGGAGTATCGGTGTTATCGAAAATGGTGGTTTCCCCATCGGTCGTACGTTCACTGGAATTTTCAGTAAACATAGTCGTAATTTGCGATTCGGTGCTAGCCTCTGCTGTAGTTGAATTCACATCAGTCAGCTCAGTTGTAAATCTCGCAGTGTCCTCGGATGAAGAATTAGTACCGAACACGTCGTTTGTAGTATTTACGTCTCTGGTGTTAAAAGTCGAGTTAGTATCTTCGTCGTAGAGCGTCGTCGAAGAGTTTAAATTAATACTGAACGTTGTGTTGTTAACTTCGTCAAATAAGTCGGCGGAATAAGTACTGGTGAAATTGTCTTCGACGATGGCGGAAGTTTGTTCCAAGGTGTCGTTTCGTTCAGAAATCTCGGACGTGAAGTTGCCATCTTGAAAGATCGTTTCCGTCGAAGACGAAGAGTCCGTTCCGTTGAGCCCGTTGGTTTTTGAATCGTCGATGTCATAGTAATCCAACGGAGGATAATCGCCGACGTTGTAAATCTCTTCGAGCGATTTTGCGTCGAGTATGGGGTTGAGATAAAAGTTTTTGGGCAGCATAGAGTCCGACGGCAGTGCTGCGTTAAGAAACAAAATTTGAATTTGGAAAAATGTCTTAGCTTAGTCGTTTCTTCGTAGAAATCTGAGGCACCTACTCGCTTCGTTTTTGTATTGCAAACTGGTCACGTTGCCAGCTAATATTAAACTTAAGGATGCGAGAGTTGCGATCCGTCGCGACTTGGTCATCTCAGTGCCGCATTCGATTTGTTTGTATGAGCAATTGGTGACTGTCGATTGCAGGTCTCCCAGGTCTTGCGTCTGCAAAACAAAAGAGGAACTAAAAAATCTCGTTTGAAATCACCAAGGCAAGAATCATCGTGACACCATTGCTTCCCTTACCATTGGATTTATTTTACCAAACAACGCGAATATCAGCGAATAAAGATTCAATAAATTCAGCACCATTATTCTGCAACACATCAGAATTGAACAGTAAATGGAGGCGTTCAGTTTAACACGATTGAGAAATCTCGCAAAGTAAGATTAATTTAACCCCTTGCACTACTATTTACTTTGTGATTATAATGATTAGAAATTCTTCATCGTTCAGAATTTCATAAAGAAGAAAAGATAGTTTGTATTTATTGTATGCCTATGTTTTCTCCAAAGGATATATATCAACTACAACAAAATAGAATTTTATTTCTGTGTAAAGGAAATTAATAACGTTCACACTTATTAGACTCTATTCAGAATCTTCATCACGAGTCTGGCTCGTTATTGTAGAGCAAGGGGTTAATAATTATTTCATGTGGAACTATTAATAATAGATATAACTATTTGTAGATGTGTGGATATCGCGCCAAGTTTCTATTTACTGCTTCGACATCGATGAATATTCATTATAAATATAACATTAAATACGATCTAATCGAATCCTTGCATTTTTAAAGTACATTTTAAAGGTCCACTGAAGAGTTAATAAAACCGAGACTGTAAAGTTAAAGTTTTCCTGCAGCGACTTTTTCAGATCTCACAAATCCCAATGAAATTTGTGTTCGCACAAACATTCATTTTTATTGGAAAATAAATTTAAAGGACGAACGAAAGAATTAATCTAATTAATTGAATGAAAGTAATTGCGTCAGCTCACCGTGCTAATTGCACTCGTAACTGCTTCCTAGGATGATAGCTCTCCAGGAAACCCAGTATCTCAAAGAATATCGGAAACGCGTAAGTGATTAGGGTCATCACCACTGTGATTTCGTTCTGCCTCCACCAATTGGGCTGCTCCAACTCTTCGGCGCTTCTGGCTACCATTTTCACCACAACGTAAGCTGACAGTGCCAGTAACGACATCACGGACGTGTTCACAAAAATTCTCATCGATATGATTTTCCAACTGGAAAATAGAAATCGGTTGGACACAGGTAATTGTGTAAAAAAGAAAATCGTACGATATTCTGTCCGAATAGCAAAACGACAAATATTTATTGCATTTCTTTTGCGGTTTATAGTTACGAATTATTTTTGGTTTTAGAGTTTACTTTCTTTCATCTTTCTCCTTTTCAGCTTCCTCGAGCAACGCTTCCTTGAAGCCGAGAACAATGCTGGCCATCCGGTTATGAGCAGTTTCCGGATTTCCAATCATAAAATCCCATCCTGTGAACAGTTTCCACGAGAACACGCATTCGTCCTCTTTCTCGGTGAGTTTGCTCAGTCTCGAATTCTCCGCCATTCTGAAACGCGTCATGCATGTTCATTCATCATTCTAAAATTCTATTAACATCTTCTGAATAAAAACTTGTTCATTCCATTGTATTAATTTTGAAAATTGTTTGATAGGAGGTTAACCTGAACTTGAACAGTTCAGTCAAATTTTCGAGTTTTTATAAATCAGAAAAATTCTCCTTCTACATTTTTATACTATTTCTCTAATTAACCCATTCGCATCATTAGCGTGTATATATATACGCTCAATTTTCCTGGTCAACTTTGTTGGTCACTGTCATTATTCGTTTAGCTAAAAAATATAAATGGAAGGTGTTTTTTGAAATGAAAGTAGTAATTCTGATTTTGTCTTATAATGCTGAAAGATGAAGTTCTTTTACTCGTATAGTCTTTTTTAATTATATTTAAGTACATAAATAAGTTTGATGAAAAAGGCCTCTTTTTCATATTTCCTTATGACGCAAATGGGTTAACTCTTAAGTGGACGTTCGAAATACATTTAATTCTGTGACAATTCAATTCAGTTATTGTATATTTAACACTAAAACTACCGAGTAATAAATACAACTGATGAATATTGCTTTGCAATGATGACAAGACTACATCTATTCAAACTTAATACCATTTTTATTCTAACACGTGCTACAATGAAATAGTTCATTCAAAAAATTCTGACGAAAACATTTTTATAATTTCAGTAATTGTGAAAGAAAAAATTAGGAACCAGTCATTTTGGCTGGTTCGGTAGTTCTAGTGTTAATATTCATATCTCTATCGAAATGGTGGGTAGAATCGTAATGAAATAGTCAAACTTAATCCACAAATAGTTATCAGCAAGAGTGTGGCAATCGTTCGCTTAAGGATTAATTGATTTCGTTTAATTTTTACTGTGTACCAAACGTGAGAATAAGGTCGCTTAGGTGTTAAGTCACCCGTTGGTGTTTACTTGCGCAATATGGCGACGAAACTGTAGATGTAGATGACTAAATTGGTGACGAAATAGGCAAGAGGTAGCCTGTAGCCGCTCTTCGAGTCCTGATTGGTGTACCAGCCGTAAAAGAACGGGGAATACTTCAAGATCCCCTCGAACTCCCATAAAGTCAGCAGATGCTTGGATTTGATTTTCTCTTCTCTGAGCATGATCTTCCGTTCGCCTGCTGTGGCTGGATCCGCGGTGAGCACCTGTTGTGAGACCAAAATCACTGTCCAAACTTTTCAAAGTGATTACCGGACTGCTGTTAAATATTATTCCACTCGTAATAATTTTTTCTTCCGATACTATTAACCCCTTGCATTACAATATCGAGTCAGACTCGTGATGAAGATTCTGAACAGAGTCTAATAAATATGTATATTATTAATTTCCTTTAACACTAGAACCACCGGACGAGTCAAAATGACTTGCTCTTAATTTTTTCTTTTAGAAATATTGAAATGATAAATATGTTTCCTTGAGAAAAGTTTTTAATAAACTTCTCTGTCGAAGTAGATATTCAAAGAAAACCGACACGAAATCTAAAGAAATGCAATGTTGTTGTTATTATAAGGCAATGTATGCCAGTTGCATTTAGTGCTCGGTAGTTCTAGTGTTAAACCAAAATAAAATTCTATTTTGTTGTAGTTGATATGTATCTTTTGGAGAACACATAGGCATACAATAAATATAAGCTATCTCTTTTTTCTTTGAAATTCTGAACGATGAAGGATTCCTAATCATTAAAATCACAAAATAAATTGTAGTGCAAGGGGTTAACACAGATAATAGAAATAATTCTGCACTATTAATATCGAAAATGGAAGAAGGATTCCCCAGAGACAGAAGATTGTTGACCGACAACCTTCTCTAATTCAGTTTCACTGTACCAATTTCCTATCCAGTTAGGCAGTCTGTTGTACCTCTGGGATAGCCACGAAGGCAGTAATGATGGTGCACATGACGAGATTGATCCAAAACAACCATCGAAGAAAAGTGAAATAGGAAGCAACAGCGGAACCGAAGTGCGATTCAATCTCCTTGATTCGAAGTTCCCAGGGAATCAGCCATGTTTGCAGATTGACCAATTCTCTTCGGCAGTATTGCCATTTCTATAAACCATGTATAATCGAGGTATTGAACCTAATGACTTTTCTGAAAGTTAGTCTTGCTCGAAAGTTCTAGAGGCAGACTTGCTAGAAGGTATACTAAAAATTATCATTTAATTTGTCTAATGAACGTTACCTTTGTCGTGAAGAGCGAAACACGCGCGATGGCGTCTTTGGTGCTTCTCGTATGAGCAAGTCGTTCCTGAAGAACACCCTCGTGCCTTCGAACATACGATTTTGCTTGTCGCACAAGTTTTATCTTCCGACGAAGCGGCCATGGTTGTTGTTTAACACCGCTCAACACTTCTTTGTGCAATTTTAATTTCTCGAATATCTGCTCTTGGCTGCCGCTTTCCTCTATGGAAATCGCTGTTCTGTGAACAGATGCTGCTTTCAACTTTCTACATTTGTTAACAGAACATGATTGCAAACATTAAAACACGTTGCTAGAGTGCAGACTTTTAGAATCAAAATTTTCTGCATGAATTATAAGAAATTGGGCATGTTGTGTTCAAATACTTCTTGGAACCAATGTATTCTTCGTCTACACACACTGGCTCACGAAAGTGTTCGAACGCCCTTTAAAACAGTATAACTTTTTTAAATTGTACCAAACGACCTGACTTCTTTGAGCAGTTAGAAGAATTGGCTTACCAAATAACGTGCAAAAATGATTTGAAAAAAATTTCAATCCAAGCTCGGAATTATAAGAGCAAATAAAAAAGGCATTTTCCAAAACTATTTTATTTCAGCCTGTAATGAAAATTTAAAATATGCGTTTTGTAGATCTGTGTTGGTTATACACGTACTGAAAATTTCATCGAAATCGGCTGACGCAGATAAAAATGGCACGCATCGAGATATGTTAGAATCTGAGGATTTTAAGCAGAATATTAATCGATTTTAAGCAGCATATTAATCGATTTCAATGAAATTGTCAGCATGTATATAACTAAGATGTATCTACAAAACGCATATTTTAAATTTTCACTACAGGTTCAAATAAAAAAGTTGTGAAAAGTGCCATTTTTATTTTCTCATGTAATTCTTACCAATTGCAATTTTTTTAACAAATTCTTCTAACTTCAATTCTTCTAACTCCTCAAAAAAGTCAGGTCGTTTGATCCAATTTAAAAAAAAAAGTTATACTGATTTAAACGGCGTTCGAATACTTTCGTGAGCCTGTGTAAATATGGAATTGATACAAGAAGATGTACAGTCTTTTCTCGATATATGTTCCAAATATCTGGCCGATAAAATAAATACATGTTGTAGGCATATATCGAGAAAAGATATATGATTTCAAACATTAAAACAAATTACTAGAGTGCAGACTATTAAAATCAAAATTTTCTGCATGAATTAAAAGAAATTGGGCATGTTGCGTTCAAATACTTCTTGGAACCGTATATTTAATTAACCGTACTTATTGGAACCGTATTATCTAGATAGACATAGACCTTTGGTTTCCAATAAGTATTTCCCTGTAGTCTACTTCAATAATGACTCAATTTAACGTTAAATGGCAGCGTGAGAAAATTTTAAAGACAAATCACTGACTCCCCAGAACTGATGGTGTAGACAGAAGATCTTCGGCGGAGCGTGGCTTCCGCTTCTGTGCTGAAAGGTGAAGATGGCCGTCGTTTCCGTCTGCTTTGCCTTCGGCCAGAACTTCTGCGTTGCATGATCGCACTCGCTGACGCAGAGTAATCATCCTCATCGCCCTCTTCCTCTGAAAACAATTACTACTGTACCGTAATTATCACTATAAACAGTAGCCGATAAACGTGCAATACATAAGACTAAAAACAAAGTAAACGCACACACCACTATACATCGTGTACACCGTTATACAGCATATAAGGGGAAGTACACTGAGTAAGTAGTTATTATTAAGCTCAATTTTTCTTTTGTGTGCAATTTAATAGTATGCGATATTGAAAATGATATTGCACAAAATTAGATAATATAGGATAGAAGAAAAGAAAGTAAGAGAGGGGAAAGATAAAATGGATAGTAAAAGATAATTGTCGACAAATATCTCAGCTGCCTAACTGTTAATATGCTTCCTAGTTACTCTATTCTACGATATGAAGATTACATACATTTTACATTCATTTACATACATTCATGTTATATACATTCATTTTACATACATTCATGTTATATACATTCATTTTACATACATTCATGTTATATACATTCATTTTACATACATTCATGTTATATACATTCATTTTACATACATTCATGTTATATACATTCATTTTACATACATTTTACATTTTTTGTTATGGGTGGCTTTTCTAGACGTAGGTGTTTCAAGTAATTTTCTGACTTTTTAGATAATTTTGTTGTCATAAATGATTTCCGTGTATGAAGCTAAACATTTTTACTGGAAATTGTTAGATTCATTGATTTTTCTTCTTGTAGCGAGCTACTTTTAACATTTGAGGCTTTGAACATTTCTAACCGGTTCTTTAGCCAGTTAACCAGTTTTTGACGAGTATACTCGTCATGAAGAAGCGGCAATATTGTTTGTTGTGACGAGTATACTCGTCACATGTAAGAAGTAGTTACAATTTGCTGTTTAAATTGCAGTTTCAGTGAAAACTAAAATGTATTCGTAAACTTCAAGATATTAGAAATATTCCATGTCACTTAATTCCATATCATAACAGCCACGCATTCTCTGTGTTCGACGAATGTACTCGTCGTCGCTTAAATTTTGTGACGCAACTTAGGTAGACATTTTTAAAATGACTGGAATTACACGAGACCATGCTTTAACCCATTTGCATCATTAGCGTATACATGCGCTCAATTTTTCTGGTCATTATCATTATCGTTAGCTAAAAAATAAAAATTGAGGGTGTTGTTGGGGATGAAAGTAGTAATTCTGATTTTTACGTATAATGCTGAAATATGAAGTTCCTTTACTTGTAGTCATATTTTTCTACTTAAATATAATAAAAAAGAAAGTTTGGTGATAAAGGCCTTCTTTTCATATTTCCTTATGATGCGAATGGGTTAAAGCGGTGCAATGACACCAATTTTTCAAACATGGAAATTTAAGGGATCATCGGATCACAGGAATATAGTCGAGCTGATTTATAAAGTGCTTTTAGAAATCTTTTTTACAGAATCCAAAAGAAAATTCAAGTGTTCGTGTCACCGTGATTCTCCTACGAATTGGCGGGCTCGGTTTTAAACGTTTTAACTTACTTTTACGAAACATTAGTGGCGATTACGAACCAGCTATAGATATCCTCTGCATGTCTCCAACGTCCGGATGATCTACCGTTTTTTCCCTTAGCTTCGCTTTTCCGACAGTTTCCCTCTGTTTTTCGTCGTCGTCGTCGGCGACGGCGAACGTAACTGACACTCGGTCGACCGACGGCTGCGGGGACGTGGGTTCCACCTACATCGTTGGGCAAAAGCAATTAGTTGCATGAATTTCGCCCGTAGATCATCCATCGTCACGCCACGTGGAGTGGCTGATGGTAGGTGCTGCCTGGGATTAGGTGGCCAACAATAAGCCTGAACTGGATTCGAGAAACGCGATTCTTTCCCTTATTATGGAACATTTCATTCCGGAAACACCGTGCCTTGTGATCATACGAGATTCTTAACCCATTTGCATCATTAGCGTATATATACGCTCAATTTGCCTGGTCACTGTCATTATTCGTTAGCTAAAAAATAAAAATTGAGGGTGTTGTTGGGGATGAAAGTAGTAATTCTGATTTCTTCTTACAATGCTGAGATATGAAGTTCTTTTATTTGTAGTCATGTTTGACTACACAAACGACGTTTTGTTCTTAAATATAATTAAAAAAAAAGTTTGGCGATAAAAGCCTACCTTTCATATTTCTTTATGATGCAAATGGGTTAAGCAAATTTTGCAAATAAGAAACAATGGGCGCAAAGTGCGCGAAACCCTTTCTTAGAAAACCAAAGTGAAATCGCTTTTTTTGTTAATTAAGTTTGTGAAAGCATCAATGGAAGAGCAGTGACTGTACAAAACTGCAGAAGTTCAAGAAAAATGGAACAACAATTTAACACTCACTCGTTTACTAATTACTGCGGAAATGTTAACAGGCGTTTATTGGAATTTTTTCATAACAATTCTTTTATACCAGATTTAGAACATATTTCATAGGTATTATCGCGATAGCTGTATTATTATAGATTTTATTGATTTTGCTTCATAGATGTATTTGTTTAGCTTCAAACTGACAATTGTCGCTTGTAGTCAAATTTGCAGTTGTTGCATAAATCAGTTTTAGTATAAACAGTGCTAACACTTAAATAAGGTCTTTGATTTCATTTACAATTTTATATTCCTCTCTGTTTTATTTTTTATTAATAAAATATAATTTTATTTCAGCGGCAGTCGATTACATTTTGGGACCAGACGTAATATTACGTCAAAAGGTTTTAATTCAGACCACCAGCAGCACTTAGAAGTAGAAGAAAAATGAGGTATTCGTAACGTAGATATACGTCGTCAACATTTAATAAGATTTGACAAACTATTTGCAATGGAGACGTAACATTACGTCAGAAGGCATTTTTAATTTCAGACCACAATCAGCATTTATCAGTTCAATGAGAGTGAAGTATCAGTGATTTAAGCATGCGTCTTTAACGTCGAGTAAAATTCGATCGCGACGTAATATTACGTCAAAAGGTATAATGTACTGAGAACAGGTTTTAATTTTAGAGCACAGGCAGCACTAAGAGGTTGAAGAAAATTGATGTATCAATGACTTAAGCACGAGTGTAATAAAATTCGATCAGAACGTAATATTACGTCGGAAGGTACAATGTATTAAGAACAGGTTTTAATTTTAGACCACAGGCAGCACTAAGAGGTTGAAGAAAATTGATGTATCAGTGACTTAAGCACACGTACAATAAAATTCGATCAGAACGTAATATTACGTCAGAAGGTACAATGTACTAAGAACAGGTTTTAATTTTAGACCACAGGCAGCACTAAGAGGTTGAAGAAAATTGATGTATCAGTGACTTAAGCACACGTGTAATAAAATTCGATCAGAACGTAATATTACGTCAGAAGGTACAATATATTAAGAACAGGTTTTAATTTTAGACCACAGGCAGCACTAAGAAGTCGAAGAAAAGTGACGTAATCGGTGCCTCGGACACGCGTTTTCAACGTCCAATAAAATTCGACGAAATATTGTATGGTTTCGCAACGGTGTCTGGGAAAATTGAAAAAGGTCACAGGTGAATCAGCGTCGATGGATTCGAAGGAACTGCCGCCGCGTCAATAGGAAAGAACCGGCCGCTGGTCATCCCCTGAGGGAACCGCGCCTGTATCAAAGCCCATAAGTCGACCATAATGCCTGTGTCCACTCGATATCGGGGACACTCGTTCATGGCGACGGCAACAAATCTTTGATATCACGAAAGGTTGTATATCACCGGTAAATAGGAACGCTCTGCTTCGCTGGGAGATTACATAGACAGCGTCCAATTCGCGAAACAAACGAGGCATTGTAACGATGGGTTAATTTCGCTCGAGCACCGTCGTGTCGGTCGAGGTTGCAACCATAAAATTTATGTCTGCGGAGAATTTAGGGTGAATTCGTGCTGTACAAAAGTGCTCAACAATTTATAGAATAACGTTCCGTTGATCGAAAGTAACAAATCCACGTTACCTTTGCCACCGTTTGCTGCCAAAACAAATTTGAGAAAACTACGCTTTCAAATCAATTTATTTTGCGGTTAGATTTTTTAGATTCTGGTTAATATGTCATAATTATGTTGCAATTATTTATTTATTTGCAGCATACTCGGCAGCACAAAGAACAGCAAGATGTTACAACGAAAGAGTGTAAGTATTTGCTTAATATCGATCATTAGTAATTTGTTCTTAAGCTCTCTCTGTTCTCCATTTTTTAACTTAATTTATCCTTTTGACAGTAGTAAAATATCAATTTTTTAAAATTCTCTTTTCGCAAATGGAAAACTTAAAATACAAGAATTGCCATAAACCAGTTAAGTTTTATTCTAGTCAACAAATCAACTACTTTCAATCCGTTTAAGCAGTTTAAATTCAATTAACATGTTTCGAGTCTACTATCATTAACTGGCACTGATTCGTGTCTACTTAAGCTAAATGAATTATATTCGGGAGCATGCTAGAGTCTACACAGAACAAATCCAACCCGTGCCGATTCGAGACAATTTAGTTTTGTCAGTTTGAGATCCATAAATCAATGATCCATTGGGGGACGATAACGCAGGTGATCCAGGGTTTGATCACATGCGACCAGCCGCACCTTCGAGGGTTCTATGACACGTTTGGACGCGGCATCGTGCACCTCGAATTCTTCACGCGACCCCACCCTTATCTTCCCACATAATCATTTCACTTGGAGACGTGTTACACGCGAGATTCAATGGACTGACGAAAAACAGCCTAACCCCACACCCCCTCCCCTTTATTCCTCGAACCCCGTGAACGCTTACAATTCCTTTGACGAAAAAGTCACGAAATCTCATGCTTATCGTTATCACCGTGACGTAGAAAAATATGACAGAGGGTGAATTTTTCTCAATTTATTTCTGCCAGACTCCATAGCTTCCAAAAATGTAAATTAGAAACATGACTGGGGACTCTTTTGGACAGAATAAATGTTTCAGTTTTATTCTAAGTGAAACAATTTTATTTCGAATTCATTTTCTTTTGATTAAGGTTGTTTGCTCGCATATTATAATCACTGGACTACCGATTTTTATGTGAAATAAAAATTAAAAAATCTTTTCGTTTTTCGTATAATTTGAATAGACTGAACACATTAATATTCTTGAATAGTTTTATGTACTGCTTTAAATTGCACCCACTCATCATTTTTGTCATAAATTCATCAAATCCGCAGTCTAATAATCACTTGGTATATTAACATGCTCTTAACTAATAATTCCATTTTACGTATTTCACTAATTGCGCATAGTATTATTGTATATAGTAATATTGTCTCCCACATATTTTTGTTGTGATGTTACAATTGTTTTTCTCGTGTCTGCATTAAAATTTGAATTGTCAAATCATGAATAGAATTGTACCTCAGCAGGTAGAACATTCCTTTTAGTGTTTCACATTTTTAAAAAATGTTTTACATCTCAATGTTTGTTCTTAATACCTGAAGCAAGCACGAGTATTGGTGAACATTTTAACTAGTTCGTCTGTGGACGCCATAATAGCTCAACCGACTCCGCGCACGTAGCTATTAATTAAAACGTACTCATCAGAATAGATATAATCGAATGGCGACTTTCCAGCTAATCCACAGATCGGTACTAAGCAAGCTCATTAATAAATTATCTAATTCTAATCAAACGTGGTAACATTCGTTGCTTCGCACGCGATGCCAGTTTCTGTTCCGATACATTTGCTGATTAAAGGAGTGGAGGGAGAACAATTGGAACGTGCACACTATAACGTATACCATAGTCATTAGTGTTATAAATAATGAATTCCTATTATTTGCAAAAGAATAGAATCACTAAGAACCGTTATCACTCAACGGATGAAGTTTTACTTTATTTTGAGAAAAATAGTTAATAAAAGAACAACTTGAATGGAGATATTCTCAATCTAATTATTATATGTAAAAAATGATTGATAATTACCTGGTTTGTCAGCGATAATGGTGACGTTGCCCTCGATCGAGATCGTCGAGCGCTGTTCAATCTTAAAATCCCACAAGATTTTTCTGTCGAGTGTCCTTCTACTTCTCTCTGACCATCTTCTTTATCTTTATCCATTTTCTAGAGAACTTTTCACAACTCGACAACTTTTCCAACTAATTTTCGATCAATTACCTCGCACAAAAAAGCGACCTTCGATTTGCAATCTTCTCGACCGGAAGTTAGTTGGCCGGAGATTGCATGGTAATTACTTTTCTTCAGCACCGTCTTATCCAACGCTAAATCGATTGCCATCGACTCATAAATATTTAGGTGGTGTGTTTCTTAAGTAATTGCTTAGTCGATCGTTCGTTGCCGAGAACAATCGGATTATTTTAAAATCAAGACAACACACACTGTTCACGATTCCGCGAGGAGAGAGAATCGACTAACGTTAACGCGTGTAGCATAAAAACTCTATTGTTCCGGTCTTCCCGCGGTCTCGCGATAAAATGGTCGCTACGATGGCGGTAAACTTCGTTCTTTCAGAATAATGAAGCTCGCAATGTGATTACCTTATGGATCATAGCAGATGGTAGCACGCATTCGGTTGCACGCCACACTAACAACGGTAAACGTAGCGCGCAACCTAAACGACATGAATAATCAGAGGGATTGGAATTAGGTGTAGCTCCGGTATGACACAGTTAAACGCGTTCGTAGAAATGTTTACAGATCACTTTATTAATTGGCCGCTGTAGTCGACAACGTTCAATCCATCCAATCAACGTACCAATAAACTTCCATCCCTATCCTGAAACCGCCAACATTTTTCATACCGATGAACCCATCACTTAATTAACGTTTCTAAACCTCAACTGCCAGGGTGGAGTCTCCGGAGGCTCAATGGAATTTTTTAAACCATTTGACGATTTAAACCAATGATTTTTTTGTTTCATTAATTCCTCCAACGGTGCTTTCATGGATTCCTTACAAACGTGGAGATTTTACTGAATAAAAATTGGCGTATTTCTGAATCCATCCCAGCAATTAAAGGTAAATCTTAATTTACACGTCTTAATTATTGTTCGAATGTGCTGCGCAAGGAAGATCTGTATTTATCAATCTTTTAACCGAGCAGATTATGGACTCCACGTACAATTCCACCGTTTCATCGAAACTGTACAACAAGAATCCATAAGTGCTACATTGAAGTTACGTATATTACAAAAGTACACTTTCTTTTTATACAATGCGTTCGTGTCCTATGGTAATGTTAACCTAAATCCAATATACCATCCGCGACACAATGTCCGTTATACAAAGTGCTTGAAGTTCAGCAATATGTACAAGAATGACGCTTCACGTATGTACACTCGTATTTGCCACACGCTGATCACAAACGTTCCTCTCTCCGCTCTAGTGAAAATAACATTCTCCCGGGAGCTCCATACTTTTTGGCACAATCTCTTGACAGTCTAAAAGGATCACTCATTTCGCATCGTTATTATTTTCGTCGTAGCACTAGCATCGGTTTCCTCCTTCCAGTCTTACACATGGTTGCCTAACGATTCGTTTTCTATTCGAACCATCCGGAAGCTAAACAAAGTCTAAAGGGATCTAGATTTGTCATTAAATGTTGCGCAATGGAGTAGTCGCGTATGCTAGTAGAAACTAATTAATGTTACAGCGTACAGAAACCATTGTAAACGTAAATTCGAAACCAACATTTCCTCCTACTACATTAAAAACTAACATTCCAAGTCCTATATAAAACACCCTATTGCGTTTTCTCGCGACAATTACATTTTACCCGGTCCTAACTTCGAATAGCACGTGCACTCAGGTAGAACGATAGATAAGAATGCGACACACACACGTTAACTTAATACAATAAACTCCTTAATTAAGTTCTATCCAGCGTGACTCAAGAGTTTTCTAATCTTTAGTGTTACAAGCACCAGTAGTCTTCTTCGACTCAAATAAAATACAACCTGAGGGCAAAGTCATCAACCGTCGTGTTCGACCGTCTCGATTGGTCAATTTCTTTTCTTACAATTAGACTCTCTTACACGGTCAATTTTCTTAAACTGTTCTACCTGAGATATGATATGTAGAGGATATTTTCAAATCTTTTTTAAAGGCTACTTTTGGAAAGAGACTCTTCACTTGGTCGTGTGTCGAGCCCAAGCGGTACGTTGCACCTCGGACATCAGCTCGCTCCTGGAGGGCAAACGGGCGCTGGTGGTGCGCGACGGTGGTGGTCCAGGTGTCCTCAGTATGGTCGCCAGGTTCTTCTGATTCTGAAGATTTTTATTGTTCGCTGTCTGATTCGTCGAGTTCTCTTTCACCGTTGACTGCTTGCCCGCTGACTCTGAACGTTTACCCTGAGGCGGGGGATCCAGCACGATTGGTGGTATTTCGTCATGCAGATTGACTCTATCCTGCTTACCCAGCATCTCCTGGGTCAGGTGAACAGCGTTCCTTTCGCCGGAGCATGGCAGAGGTCTTATGAACGTCGACTTCAAGTCCTGAGTATCCAGGTTAATCCCATAATTTTCTGACTTGTGCGTCATTATAGGCGACGATGAGAAACTGTTCGGCTGGGAGACCCGCAGCGACATGGAACACGGAGAGAGCTGAGCTGAGTTCTGCAAGAATGAAGGGTCGACTTTATTTTCTTAATTGAAGCAATAATCGTTGCGAACGGATTCGTGTAAAAACGTTACAAACATTTCCAGTTTACTCACAGATGGCCTGCTGGTGGGAGGTAGCAGGAGACTAGGACCCATTGCATATGGAGATGGTGTATTGTACGGTGACCTTTGAGACTGATATGGACTTATGTTATGCAACCTCTCCAACAGCTGCGTCTGAAACTGCAGTTGATCGGTGCTACTGTTTGCTTGAATCCCCAGTGTGTTCAGGTTCCCAGAGTACAACGAGTCCGGCGGATAAGAACAGTAGGGGGATGGCGGATCCAGTTCCCATGGTGAACTCTGTCCTCCTGTCCGTTGGCACTGATCAGGGAATACAATGTTACAATATGCTTCCAAATAGGTACACCTTGACTGTACGCAAACGGCGTTGCACAAAACGATATGAATACAAAAGATTATTCATGTATAAACTCCAGATGTTTGTTCGACTGTGCAAAACACAGCGATGCAAGAACTACATCATGTTCATTTTACTTTTAATATACAGGGTGTTCCATCTAACTTGAGCACCTTAAAGGGGCAAACATGGTAGTGTACATGAAAATTTTTTCTATTTCTATTCGATGTTGGTAATCAAGGTTACACGAAGGTCACGATAAAGGTTGTTGAATTCATCTTTATCTTGGCTATCGTGCTACCTTGAGTGTAAATATTTTTTCCTTGAAACAGGTTTCTTTTCCCCTTATACTTTTTCCAATCATCAATACTTAATAGCAGAGGTACTCAAGGTGTACAAAGTGTAAAACATTTTTTAATAGAAAACTAGTTTCCATTGAATTTCTACTTAAGGAAATTTGTTCGTGAGAACATAAATATCCACAGTTTATACATGTATCTTAATTTACTAACCGGGCAATTTTCCACCATTATATAGATATTTCCAAAATTTTGTGAAACAAATTATATTACGATGAATATGAGTACAATTTAATCGACGATTAGTAACCCTTTCGGTGGTGCAAAAGAAAATTTTTTCTATACGATTTACATTAGAAATAATATTAAAAATATGAGATTTGTTTCAAACGTCACACGTTGAACGCTGTAGCAAACGAAAGGGTTAAACGATCATTCATTGAACGAATAGGAAACAAAAATTGAACTAGCCACTATACAATTTAGGTCACCGGTTGATAAATTAATTGGTTTGTAACATAGTTTTCTCTCTTGCTTCGACAAGAACAAGGTCTCAGGCTCGAGTAAAGTGACCTTAGTTGACGAAGAAGAGCGTGACACCAGAAACTTCTGGTCACAGAGGGGGTGCATAGTAAAGATTCATGGTTAACAACGTTACCTAGCATTTGTTGGTGGCACAAAGTCCAAAGTCCCGTGCGAAGACCTGTTACATAACAGCGTCACACCGGCGCTTAGCACGATTATTGGATTAGCGATTCAGCTTTAATGCCGGCATTAAATTGCTATCTTCCTGTCGGCCAACTTAGGGGCGAAACGTGTCGCGCATAAGCGGTCGAGTTTTCTCGCGTTTCAAAGGCTGCTTACCATCTAGATTCTGTTTAATTGTGCCTCGTGTAATGCGATTCAGGCAAATCTTTCTTTTCCCGACCTTGAGTGGAATGAAACACTGTGAGTCCAGGAGGATTCTTTTTTCTTTCTTTTTTTTTTTTTTTTGTTTGATTTGTTTTTAGGTGAAATATGCAATTGTGTTCGAAAACGATCCGGTTATGCGTGATCCTACCCACGTGCAACGTAACTAGAACATCAGTCGGATTAGCGGACATTCTCTTCGGCATACATTTTTAGTCGGGTAGTTTACTTCAGCACAAGAACAATGCAACGCATTCATCCAGCAGAAACGAAAATGTCATACTCCAACGAAATCGTACACGCAACAGAACGCATTCAAAATCTCGTGTTCACCCTTGTGCACGATCCAATTTTACGCGCAAACATTTTCCAATTGAATATTTACTATTCCTAACACATTGTTTAACACTAGGTTCACGGGACGAAACGACGGGTTCTAATATTTTTAATTTAAAATTATCAAGATTCTAAAGACGCATACGTGAGAAATTATTTAGCAAATTTATTTCTTCGGGTATACATTATTTTTTAAATATTGCCAAAAATGTGGGTAGCACGTTCTTGTTATTTTTATAAAGCAATACAATTCAACTGCAATTCGGAACGGTGTACAAGGGTGAAACAAATGAAAAGGTGTGTAAACGTGATTGGTGTCGACACTGAAATTGTTTGTCGTTCTTCGTACCCGGCAAATCTCTGTGGAGGGTGCAAAACAGAAGAGAAGGGGTGTATGTAAATCGGTTTATTTAAGAAATATAAAAAAAGGCGTCGGTACAAAAGGCGTTACGGTATAAAAAAAAAAACAAAACGAAAAGAAAAGGTAGGACAGTACAAAATACACACTGTTAAACGTTAATCGAAATGCAACGTTCGCATCACACACACGGCTTGCTGGCTGTCGAACACTTGTGTCAGGGTATTCGATAGAGCGTTACCTGGCCGAGGTTCGACAAGTCAGGAACCGTGGTTGTTTGTTGTATCGTTGTTGAACCAGGCATCTGGGACTGCGAGGTGACATGACCGCTCGAGATACGTTCTTGTTCTCGAAGATGGCCGACCAGCGCTCCTATGTGCTCCAGCAATTCTTTATTTTGCACCAACAACTGATGCGTCCTTGCCTAACGAGACATAAAACGTTTGACAAAGTTAGTCGATTAGCAACATTCCACCGGAGGTTTTTCTAAGTTTTATACGATCTCAAACGAACGTTCGACTCGATTAACATTTATCAAAGGAATATTTAAAACTATTCAATTTTATCTTCCACCTATAGTATATTAACACTGAACGTACCAACACCGGTCAAATTACCGGTTCTAGATTTTTTATTTGACAATTTTTGAAATTATAAAGATGCTTTCATGAGCAATAAATATCTTTAACCCCTTGCACTACTATTTATTTTGTGATTATGTTGATTAGAAATTCTTCATCGTTCAAAATTTCCTAGAAAAAAAATATAGTTTATATTTATTGTTTGCCTACATTTTCTCCAAAGGATGTATATCAACTACAGCAATATAGAATTTTATTTCGGTTTAAAGGAAATTAATAACATACATATTTAGAAGACTATGTGCAGAATCATCATCACGAGTCTGACTCGATGTTGTAGTGCAAGGGGTTAATAGAGCACGCATTGCAATAAGAACCGCGCAGTCTAAATAAATTAAATTTTGTCATTTTTATAGGCAACATGTATCTGGTACATTTATAGCTCGGTACGTTTAGTGTTAAATATTATCAATAGTTTGTTTTCTACAACGGAGAAAAATCTTACAGAAAAGGGTTATCTGACGCGAAGAGAGAATTGCTATAAATTGAGAATTTTTTGAAACTACAAGACCATGAATGGTTTCTTCAAATGGCGTTCAAGGTCATCGTGTTGTATGATCACTAGACAGGTTTGATGCATTTATGACAAAAATGAGTAGGTGCAATTTAAAATAACATTGAAAAGATTAGACGATTTTAAGAGTATTAATATACTATTTTCACTGCATTAAAATTATTAGTGAAAAATATACGTTTACATTTGGCTCGTGTATCTTGCAATTTCAAGGTCATCGTGTTGTATGATCACTAGACAGGTTTGATGCATTTATGACAAAAATGAGTAGGTGCAATTTAAAATAACATTGAAAAGATTAGATGATTTTAAGAGTATTAATGTATTATTTTCACTGCATTAAAATTATTTTTGAAAAATATACGTTTATATTTGGCTCGTGTATCTTGCAATTGATGCACAAACTTTATATCTTGCATAAAGATCGGGAGTTTGATCGGAGGAATAAAACGGAGTGACGTGTCAATGTATAACATACACAAAAACATTTATATTAATATTATTTGTAGCATTTTCGAAATTTTTTCTTGACCTCAGTTATTAGACTACGACATTAAAAATATGTACTTCCATTTGAAAAGAACATTGACAATCTTGAAACGAACTTTTGCCACTTCGCACCAGATAATGTTTTTCTTTGAATAATTTTTCATGTGGTCACAGAGTAGCGTGATATTCAAGGTGATCAATAGACAGCGGATCTTTATGCAAAATAAAAATTTTCTATCGGCATTGCAACAAACTGGAGTGAAATAGAAATTTATTTTCTTTCTTAATAAGCTTAATAGACTGAAGATAATATAACAGTATTTTAAAATTCTTCTAATGTTTTTACCGTTTTAAATTACGCCTACTCATTTTTGTGATAAATGCATAAAATCCGCTGTCTAGTGATCAAATTACGTTATTCACCCTGCGGTTTAACACTAGAACTACCGGATGGGTCAAAATGACTTCCTCCTAATTTTTTCTTTTAGAGATATTGAAATTATAGATATGTTTCTATGAGAATATTTTTTAATAAACTTCTCTATCGAAGTATTAGGTTGGTAAGAAATTAATGTCGGTATTTTTAGGTGAAATAAAATCTAATTTTTTTTATCAAAGCAATGAACTTTAATCAATGCAATATTTTGCATTTTGTTCTATGATCTTTTGCCATCTTTCTGGTAGCTTCATAATTCCGCGCTCATAAAACTTCAGATGGTCGACCAGAACGTTGGTCGTCTTCAAGTGAGAAATTTCCAGAACGGAATTTTTTAAAACAATTCTGGCACGTGCGTTCTGTTAAGCAATCCACACCATAAACTTCACATATATCTTTGTGAGCCTCGGCAGCTTTTTTACCTCCACGGAAATAAAAAAGCAATATGTGCCTATAATGTACGTTTTTGCACTCCATGTTCAAATTGACACAGAACTAACAATTTTAATCAAAATTACATGTAATTTGCTTCAAAAGTAACCCAAAAGATGCAGTTATGAAATGTCAGAAAGAAAACAAACGCAACGTTAACAGAAGTCAATCGAACAAAACATAACGCCAGGTATTAGTGAAAACCGACATTATTTTCCTACCAACCTAATACATATTTTAACGAAACTGGTACGAAATCTAAACAAATCTAATTTTGTTGTTATTATAAGATATGTATACCAATGTATACCAGTTGCATTTAGTGCTTGGTAGTTCTAGTGTTAATACTGTTTTTCGGAATTACTGTTCGCTGTTGGCACACGATGATTGTGCGCAACCGTGGGTCTCTTTGTGAAGATTCGATCGCACGGTTTTGGAGCACCGTGTAGATTCCGAACTCATACCGACGGTATCGAAAATCCATTAAACAAGTGTCAAGTGTCACTTACTTGAGCTTCGACACGAGCTGCTGTTTCAGCTGCAAGTTGATCCTGCAGCAATCGCGCATGGGCAACGGCGGCTCTGGTCTGTTGACTCTGTTGCTCTAACCGTTCCCGCAACAGTTGTATCTCATGCTTCAGAGCAGTCAATTCGCCCCCAACGAGTAAACCTCCGCAGTCGGAGGTTACCGTGCCCTTTGGAAACAATCGCAGAAACGTCACACAAAATCTATACCTTCGAAACTCCAAACCAATTCAAATCTCCCGAACACCCTATCGTTCAATAAATTTTTATAATTCAGCAGCAATGGTTCAGTACATAGTAGCCACTGTTTTTGAAAATACGAGACAACTTTATTTACCAGTTTTTCGAGAGAACTTCAATATGACAATAATTATTTTTCTTTTTAAGGAGAAGCGAAAGAGTTTCAGCGATTTCGAGGTCACCTGCATTCTTTAAAATAGAAATATATTTTTCTATGCGCTATTCGATGCAACTCGTCATGCCCTAAAAAAGGTGTGAATCTTGATTTGAAAAGTGATTTTTTTTTTTTTTACTGTTATTTAAAAGAAGATTTCGAAGCTCCTTGATTCAGAAGCCTACTAATGGATAGGCTTGCTTGTTACTAAAAATTTAAAATCGCCCTATTAATTTGCAGAGATATTTCAACTTTAATTTGTTGACTTCTGATTTTTTTTGGACTGTTATTTAAAAGAAGATTTCGAAGCTCCTTGATTCAGAAGCCTAACAATGGATAGGCTTACTTGTTACTAAAAATTTAGAATCGCCCTATTAATTTGCAGAGATATTTCAACTTTAATTTGTTGACTTCTGATTTTTTTTGGACTGTTATTTAAAAGAAGGTTTCGAAGCTCCTTGATTCAGAAGCCTACCAATGGATAGGCTTGCTTCTTACTAAAAATTTAGAATCGCCCTGTTAATTTGCATAAATAAAGCTTGTTAAATTCTTATTAAATATACAAAGTGAAAACTCCATTTGCAAACTGCGTTTAAAATATTCTTAGAATGTTCTTAAAAACTCACGAAGCTGGATTGCATCTTCTATTTATAGGTAATTTTACACTGATGTAATTCACAACGGATATGTGAACATCAAAAATTGTCAGCTTACTAGACCAAGAAAAACTGTACGCAAAAAAATCGTTAGCTTATTGAAATGTTATTAAAACAAGAGAAATTGTTGGCTTATTGAAGTGTTATTAAGCTAAGAAAAATTGTAGACATAAAAATAGTTGGCTTATCGAAGTGTTATTAAACCAAGAAAAATTGTGGACACAAAAATAGTTGGCTTACTGAAGTCTGATCGATCCAAGAAAAACGAGGACTAAAATTACATCGAGAATCGAAGGTATCGGTACTTACCGATGGCGATTGTCTAATCGGCGAGGTAGACGCGGTGGTTGCTGGGACCTCGTGCGACCTGAGAAGACAGGGAACAGCTGTCTTTTCTGGGACAGTGTCATCCGGATCCCCTAAGAGTGATATGTCTGAAATATTTAATTCGGTAAACGATCGATAAAGTGCCGTGCGTCCGGCTCGGGTACTGCAAGATGCAAAATTCGACGGGTTGCAATCCGGCTTGGCGAATATAACGGCGCGTTTAAAATTGATCGTGGCAAAATGCAGCCGAAGAACGTTAAAGGGTTAACGGCCCAAGAAACGGCCTTCTTTATGGTTAAACAGAAGTCGGGATATTAAACCTTTGTGCACAGAAGACGGCGACGGCTGCGACTGCTCGTTCGGTATTTCGTCTTGGTCCTCGTAAACGTCACGGTGGTTCTCCCCGTGGTCTCTCTCCCTCTCCTTGTCCCCTCGGTCTTCCGCGGCGTTGTTTATACTTAATTTATGGCACACCTCGAATGCTTGTCCTACCGTCCTGACCACCCTCATCGCTTGACTCTAACGAAAGCCAATCTTTTTCAATCGGACGTACCAAGCAAGTACGGTATTTTTCAACGCTGTATACAGGGTGCTTTCAAACTAGCCATTGAAACTCGGAATTAAATCAAACTTTTTGAAATGTAACGTTTTCCGAACTTTTAATCACTCATTACCGTGATCACGATTCTCGTTTATTCAATAGGAAAAATATGTTCGTTCATCGCGCGTTTCTAGACTTTCCAGCGAGATCAAATTTGCTATCGTATTTTTAAAGAAATTCTCGCATTCAATTCATTTTATCTTTAACTAAGGTAAAGGCACCAGTAGCTGACCATTTGATAGAAAAACATAAAAAATAAGGTTTTTATAAGCGCACTTGTAAGTACACTTTTGATGAAAGTGAACCTCGGATGCCATGCCGCCTGTTGTTTAAATTTCAAAACAATAAGAACATTTCAAACCTTATTTTTTATGTTTTTCTATAAAATGGTCAACTACTGGTACATGTTCAACTATACTGGTGCCTTTATCTTATACTGTTACCTAAAAGTTAGGTTCTTTCTTTTTGGAGCACCCTGTATAATACATAAATGATGAGATGAGAAGAAACATTGTACAATAACTACGGATCTTTGTACTTTTAAAGCAGTAGTAAAACACCACTAGATTTTAGAAGAGACAAGATTTTATGATGTTTAATAATGTTGTATTAACTTGTCAGATATTAGTAGACTGCAGATTTATGTACCACAACTAAAAATTGTCTACGTTATTTCCTAGATACAGGAGCTACATAGACAGTTATTTTCTTTTGTCAATCATTTTAGTGAATTGGAAATGGTACAACGGTATTTCTAAATTCTTTATTGTATAATTTCAATGTTTTACATTTGATCTACTCGTTTTTGCCACGAATGGACAAAGTCTGCAGTCTAGATATTAGTGACGAAGGAAAACAGTCATTGTTGAACTTTGTGTCGCGAAATTATCTGCCAAAAATCCGTAGTCGTGTGAAATATCATCAAATTTCAAGACAAATAATCGAATTCAAGATGGAAACTGCAAAGTTTCGAATGTTCAAACGTTTCAAGATCTGACGTCAAACATTCAGCTAGTAGAAGTTCAAGTCAAACTTCTGTTCGACAGATACTAATTATAATAATTACATATAACCATACGCCATTAGATTAAGGATAAAAAGAAGCCAAGGAAAAACTTTCTGACGAAACACAAAATTTACGTTAAAGTAAATGTGCCTTCGACCCCTATTAACAAACTATTATACATTTGAACGAGAACAATAATCACCAGACCGCGGATCATTATGTAAAATAAGAATTGTTGGCACCATTGTGGGAAACACAGTAACCATTTTCTTTTCTTCTTTAACAATCTTAATAAGTGGAAGACAATTTGTTGACGTTCTCAAATTTTGCTCATGTTTTTACTGTTTTAAACTGCCCCGGCTCGTTTCTGTGGTATATTAATAATAACAGCGCTTAAATTATTCAAATTGCCCCAACTTGTTTCTACAGTATATTAATAATAACAACGGTTAAAATGGCTGACTACTGGGATAATTACCCTAACCTATAACTCTTATACTCTGCGAACCTCGAATAAATGAAGGGGCCACCAAGAGGGGTGTTTTTTCACTCAAGTCACAAGAGTGTTGGTCTGGGTTAAATTAAGATGGCGACATGTGGACAATTACATCTTTTACACTCTGCAAGACAGAAGCGCATGAACGAAAGGATCCTCTAAGAAGAGTAGCTTCTCTCTCAAATCGCAAGAGTGTTGGTCTGAGTTAGATTAAGATGGCCGACTACTGGGAAAATTACCTTACATCTTTTACACTCTGCAAGACAGAAGCGCATGAACGAAAGGATCCTCTAAGGGTAGCTTCTCCCTCAAATCGCAAGAGTGTTGGTCTGAGTTAGATTAAGATGGCCGACTACTGGGACAATTACGCTACATTATTTACACTCTGCAAGACAGAATCGCATAATCGAAAGGATCCTCTAAGAAGGGTAGCTTCTCCCTCAAATCGCAAGAGTGTTGGTCTGGGTTAAATTAAGATGGCGACATGGACAATTACATCTTTTACACTCTGCAAGACAGAAGCGCGTGAACGAAAGGATCCTCTAAGAAGAGTAGCTTCTCTCTCAAATCGCAAGAGTGTTGGTCTGAGTTAGATTAAGATGGCCAACTACTGGGAAAATTACCTTACATCTTTTACACTCTGCAAGACAGAAGCGCATGAACGAAAGGATCCTCAAAGAAGGGTAGCTGCTCCCTCAAATCGCAAGAGTGTTGGTCTGGGTTAAATTAAGATGGCGACATGGACAATTACATCTTTTACACTCTGCAAGACAGAAGCGCGTGAACAAAAGGATCCTCTAAGGGTAGCTTGTCCCTCAAATCGCAAGAGTGTTGGTCTGAGTTAAATTAAGATGGCGACATGGACAATTACATCTTTTACACTCTGCAAGACAGAATCGCATAATCTAAAGGATCCTTTAAGGGTAGCTTTTCCCTCAAATCGCAAGAGTGTTGGTCTGGATTAGATTAAGATGGCCGACTACTGGGAAAATTACCTTACATCTTTTACACTCTGCAAGACAGAACCGCATAATCTAAAGGATCCTCTAAGGGTAGCTTCTCCCTCAAATCGCAAGAGTGTTGGTCTGAGTTAGATTAAGATGGCCGACTACTGGGACAATTACGCTACATTATTTACACTCTGCAAGACAGAATCGCATAATCGAAAGGATCCTCTAAGAAGGGTAGCTTCTCCCTCAAATCGCAAGAGTGTTGGTCTGGGTTAAATTAAGATGGCGACATGGACAATTACATCTTTTACACTCTGCAAGACAGAATGGCATAATCTAAAGGATCCTTTAAGAAGGGTAGCTTCTCTCTCAAATCGCAAGAGTGTTGGTCTGAGTTAGATTAAGATGGCCGACTACTGGGAAAATTATCCTACATTTTTTACACTCTGCAAGACAGAACCGCATAATCTAAAGGATCCTCTAAGAAGGATAGCTTCTCTCTCAAATCGTAATAGTATTTGTCTGGGTTAGATTAAGATGGCCAACTACTGGGAAAATTACCCTACATTTTTTACACTCTGCAAGACAGAAGCGCATGAACGAAAGGATCCTCTAAGAAGGGTAGCTTCTCCCTCAAATCGCAAGAGTGTTGGTCTGGGTTAAATTAAGATGACGACATGGACAATTACATATATTACACTCTGCAAGACAGAATCGCATAATCTAAAGGATCCTCTAAGAAGGGTAGCTTCTCTCTCAAATCGTAATAGTATTTGTCTGAGTTAGATTAAGATGGCCGACTACTGGGACAATTACCCTACATTTTTTACACTCTGCAAGACAGAACCGCATAATCTAAAGGATCCTCTAAGAAGGGTAGCTTCTCTCTCAAATCGTAATAGTATTTGTCTGGGTTAGATTAAGATGGCCAACTACTGGGAAAATTACCTTACATCTTTTACACTCTGCAAGACAGAAGCGCATGAACGAAAGGATCCTCAAAGAAGGGTAGCTTCTCCCTCAAATCGCAAGGGTGTCGGTTTTCGAGAGAATCCTGCAGGGATCGCGAAAATCGCTGTTGGTTCCGAGCGCTAAATATTGACGCTATTACTTCTTCAACCGCAATCCGGCATCTCGTTCCTCGTTAGTTTCTACCGATGCGAGTTATGTAGCAACGAGCAGCCATACAAAACGACACGTTTCGTTGGAACAAGATAAGCCGGGTGCCGGTTACGGGTTCCCTACCCAAACAGAACAGCACGCGGAGAGGCTCTCTCGGTGCGGGATCAAACGGACGTCGGTGTAATTTATGGCAACGGCTCGGGGACAGTCTCGCGAATTCTGTGGCTCGCGTGCGTTTCCCATGAATCGCCGGAACGCGTCACATCGGCCGAACACATCGCCGGTGACACCTTACCCCGTAAACGATCCCCCGGTCTCACGACACGAGCTTTACTTCGAGGCCGTTTGATGAGTAATCAAATTGTTAGAGCCACGGTACGAAAAATACTTTTTGCCCATGCGACGAGGATTGGTGATGCCAACATTTTCAATTTAACATGTTACAGTGTTTACTCGATGTACACTCCCGCTCATAAGTCTTAGGACAGTGATCATGTTCGTGTTCAACTTTGTAAAAATGAAATAATCGTTAAAAGACGCGAACAAATTTTTTCTTCTTTAACACTTTAACTTCCGTGTCAATCATATGTGGGTGACGGAATTAGTTTTCGAGGTATTAAAATGAATTTTTACGTTAATATATTCGTTGTACCAAATTTGATTGGGATCTATAAAATGCAAGAAAGTTGGAGGACTACTCAATATGATACACTTAATTTTTTCAATTTTTATTTCATTAAATAACTTACTTTGATTTTACGGAATTTTTGAGGTTTCTAGTTGGCAGTCAAAGTGTTAAAAGGTTTACACGTCAAAGAAGGATGCTGGTCTCATATATAAAAAATCTTACTAAGAAGTAAAAATGTATATTTTCTTTTCATCCAGATTTTATCCCTTAATTTTTCTATGGGGTTCAAATTTGGTGATTGGTGTGACTATTTCATAATTTTTAATGATTGAAGTTGTAATTATTGCTGAACATATTAGGATATTTATATTATGCGGTTAATACAGTTAAAAAGGTTCATAATCTATATGAAATACCAGAGTTTTACTAAAAACCAGAGGTGTCCTGAAACGTATGAGCGGGAGTGTATGTCCAAAACGCGGGGCTGACCACGGACATATATCGGCCAGGAGATACTATTCTTTGATCCACGCGACATCACACTCCGCGGCGACCGAGGTCTCTCGAGCTTCTGCAGTTAATAAAAATAACAAAAATAAAGAACGGCTCCAGTAATTCGATCATCTACAAAAAGAAGGAATGGCTCCAACAATTTTATTATCTTCGACCCTTATCACTTGAATGGCGACTCTAAGGCGCCACTAAAAAGTTGCTACATTACTATTTAAAACAATTTTTATACTATATTGGTATCTAAGAAATTCATAAAAATGTCAGTGCTGTAAGTACGAGTAATAGACGTTGTATGCATAAAAGGATATAAAAATTATGCACAATGGAAATATTCTAGGTCAGAAGAAATGGTTTTAACCATTAACACTCGAATGGCGACTGTAAGGCGCCACTAAATATTGATGTATCATTTACTAAGCATTTCAGTATTGTACGAGTAAATGGCACCATTTTCGCATTTATAACATAAAATATATATATATAGAAGAGAAATATTCTAGGTCGGAAGAAATGGTTTTAAAACAGCTTCAAGTGAAAAGGGTTAACCATCTGTAGCATGTTGCGATACTAAATCTTGAGACACCGGAGGTTTGGATAATCGAGGGTGTACCGCACTTAGTGAAAATAACAAGAATAGAAAACGGCGGTGATAATTGGATAGTCCATAAAAAGAAGGAATGTCTCGAATGATTTGGTCCTCTATAAAAAGAAGGAATGGCTCCAATAATTTGATCGCTTATAAAACAGACGAAATGGCTCCGATAATTTGATCGCTTATAAAACAGACGAAATGGCAGACGCAGTGCAATCGCAGCGGGAGGGATCAAATGTCCGGCGGCGTAATTCGTGTCTCGCGAATTCTGCGGCTCGTGCGCATTTTCCCATGAATCGACGCACGGCGTCGCGTCGGCTCAAACATCGCCGGTGACACCTTACCCCATAAACGATCCCGGTCTCTACATAGCGCACGGGCTTTACCTCGAGCTCCTCGAGGTCATCGTTCTCCTCCTCGAAGGGGTTCTCATCGAAGCTGAAGTCGACGGTGGGCGACGCGCGCGTCAGCTGCAACGGTGGCGGCCGCGGCTTCGGCTTCGGCTTCGAGAACGGCTTCTTCGACCTGAGATAGTTCAGAATCTCCGGCTCCTTGAAGGACAGCTTCTTCCGCGGCTTCGGTGTGCTCTCGACGACGGAAGTGCTTCCGGTACCTGTTGTCCCGGTGTTGGTCGACGGGGGAACCTCTGCTCCACCCGCCGCTCCCTGCTTCTGCCTAGTCGTCGAATTCTTCAGCATAGCGGGCAGACCGTTGAATCCCGTGATTGAGATTTATTAGAGCCACTTCCTCTCACGGAATGCCGTGCACACGCGTCATACGAAAGGCATTTCGGTGCACCGGGCACGGACACGCACGGCACGCGCTCCCTAGGCCCGCTTTTAATGCTCTCGTGCTCTTATCTCGCTCGTAGACCAGCCACGAACGATTAGACGAAACTCTATACCTTCGCCAGCTGGGCCACCGTTCCTCGAGCTCTACTCTCCTCTACATGCTTGATTCGATGCAGCCCGGCCGGGGAAACGTTGCTGCTCCGTTCGCTAATTGCGAGGGATCGTTCACCACCATTCTACCGGGTGCGAAGGAGGACGCATTTAGAGAACAGTGTCTCCGCGCTGTTTGCTCGGCTGCTGCAACGATTACGTGAACCGAAAATTGATTTTTCCCAAGACCGGAGAACTCCGTGTTGCATTCGTAATCGATTAACCCCGGCCGGTCTTAGTTAGCGCGACGTTGCGCATTTCGCTCCTCGAATGCATCGTTTTTCCAACCTTTTCGGAAGTCTATGCATTTGATCGTAAGCATTCGTTCGTAATTTCTGACTACTCCTCTTGAATATGTAGTCCGTTATCTAATTTTTATGAAGGAGCTTCGAAATGCAAAAGTATTGATCACATTCATTCTATGCTATCGAAGTTCGAAGAATAGAAAAATCGAGCGACTCGACTGACAGAACTTTTTCATTATAATTTTATGGAAGTACGAAAATCTTCCAATGCTAAAGAGACTGCGGATCTACACGTAAATTACAAATTGGTTGCATCAATTACAAGCAAGATCAGCCAAATAGAAATTCCTGTTTTCTTTTAATGAGATTAATCAGCTCAAACGTATTAATACTCTTAAATATTTTTAATCCGTCTACTGCTTTTTATGAAGGAGCATTGAAATGCAAAAGTATTGATTACATTGATTCTATGCTATCGAAGTTCGAAGAATAGAAAAATCGAGCGACTCGACTGACAGAACTTTTTCATTATAATTTTATGGAAATACGAAAATCTTCCAATGCTAAAGAGACTGCGGATCTATACGTAAATTACAAATTGGTTGCATCAATTACAAGCAAGATCAGCCAAAATAGAAATTCCTGTTTTCTTTTAACCCCTTGCACTGCTATTTAAGTTGTCATTATAATGATTAGAAATGTTTCATCGTTCAGAATTTCATAGAAAAAGAAGACTAGTTTATATTTTTATTTAGTTTATATTTTTTGTACGCCTATGTTTTCTCTAAATGATATATATCAACTACAACAAAATAGAATGTTATTTTGGTTTAAAGGAAATTAATAACGTTCACATTTATCAGACTCTATTCAGAATCTTCATCACGAGTCTGGCTCGTTATTGTAGGGCAAGGGGTTAATGAGATTAATCAGCTCAAACATATTAACACTTTGACTTCCTAACTAGAAACCTCAAAAATTCCATAAAATCAAAGTAAGTTATTTAACGAAATAAAAATTGAAAAAAATTATATGTATGATATTGAGTAGTCCTCCAACTTTCTTGCATTTTACAGATCCTAATTAAATTCGGTACAATGAATATATTAACGTAAAAGTTCATTTTAAAACCTGGACAAATATTTCCGTCACCCACATATGGGTGACATGGCACTCAACGTGTTAATACTCTTAAATATTTTTAATCCGTCTACTGCTTTCAATTGTACCTGCTCATTGCTGCCATAAATGCGCAAGTCTACAGTCTAGTGACGATCAATCGAATAGTAGTCGGACAAATGGATATTCTCAAACAACTGGTGATAAACTTTGTTATACAACTGGGGGAATAAACTATCCTCAGGAATAAACTGAGAAACATTTTCGCAAAGGAAAAAGTTACTTCAAACGATCCCAGTAAACTCCCCTTTCGATGAAGTACATTTTTGGGACACGCTATTATAATAATCTTGTAATGTTGTAATGAACGGCAAAGGAGTACTGATGTAAGTGTGTATATTCTTTGACGTTCAGAATTAAAATTAAATATGAACTACATTTTTCCAATGAATTACACACCAAATATTTTTTATATCCTTAGAATTGAAGATATTTTGGTGAATCAAACTGCATAATAATTACTAGACAGCGGATCTTTATGCAAAATAAAAATTTTCTACCTAAATTGCAAAAAACTGCAACGAAATAGAAATTTATTTTCTTTCCTAATATGTTTAATAGGTTGAAAATAATATAACAGTATTTCTAAATTTTTTTCTAATGTTCTTACTGCTTTAAATTACACCTACTCATTTTTGTAATGAATGCATAAAATCCGACGTCTAATAATTACATTAACAACGATCAGACAGGTGGACTGCATTGCGGATTCAGAAAATTTTTGTTTTGTATAAAGATCCGCGATCTAACAATGAATAATGAAATTAATAGAGTCGCTGTACGAAAAATACATTTATTATTCATGTGTATTATCGAGTCGCGCCCCAGTGTTGTTAAACATGCATTTGCAAATTTAATGTTCCATAAAATACTCTACAAAAACAACAAAGCGTAGCCGTGTTTAATGTGAACTCGTCAAGTGGCTGTAACAGTTTGATCACTGGACTGTGGGTTTTATGCATTTTTTGACAGAAACGAGAGGTGAAATTTAAAACAGTGACACGATTAAATGAACCGGGAACATATACGCGTTACTGATATTTCATAGAAATTGTTAACAGTAGAACTATCGAGTAAAAAATGCAATTATTGCTTTGTAATAACGACTAGACTGCGTCTACGCTTCATACAATTTTGACTGTAATATGAATACAGAAATGAATACAGAAACACATTCTAAAATTTTCGTGCGGAGACTGCGTCTACGCTTCATACAATTTTGACTGTAATATGGATACAGAAATGAATACAGAAACTCATTCTAAAATTTTTGTAATTTCGGTAATTATGAAAGAAAATATTAGGAACCAGTCATTTTGACTGGTTCGGTAGTGTCAAAAGGGAATTAGAAAAATTTTTAATTTTTATTTGGCTCCCGTTTGTTACAATTTTATATTATATTTATTGAATGTTGAAGTATTCAACTCGTGCTATTCTTATGATTTTAAGATCCGCAGTCGATCACTGCGGATTTGATGCGTTTATGGCAAAACTGTGAAGGCATTAACACTAAACCTACCATGCATCAACAGTATGTGGTAAATATTACCTTATAAAAATTAAAACCCTAAATTTATTGAGATTGTTCGTTATTTTCGATGTAATGAATGCTTGGACAAGAAAATTTATTCCACTATTTTCCATAAACGAATTTTCATAATTTCTGTAATTGTAAAATATAAAATCGGTCATTTGACCGTGAGAGGTCTAGTGTTAAAGCAATTAAACGATATGACTAGCGATATGAATTAAACGATATATATACGTTCTAGCATATTCTGTTATATTCTAGTATATACTAGCATATTTTGGTATAATACTCTAGTATATTCTAGCGTATTCTGGTATATTCTCGTATATTTTAGTGTATTAGAGTGCGTTCTTGCAAAAACAGTTGTATTCTGGCATATTTTAGTGTTCTAGTATATTCTGTTATATTCCAGTATATTCTGGCATATTTTAGTTTACTCTAGTATATTCTAGCGTATTGTGGTATATATCTATTTTAGTGTATTAGAGTGTGCTCTAGCATCTACAGTTATATTCTTGCATATATTAGTGTGTTCTAGTATATTCTGTCATATTCTAGTATATTATTTTATATTTTGGTATACTCTAGTATATTCTAGCGTATTCTCTGGTATATTCTCGTATATTTTAGTGTATTTGTGTGCGTTCTTGCATCTACAGATGTATTCTTGCAAATTTTAGTGTGTTCTGGTATATTCTGTTATATTCTAGTATATTCTGGCATATTTTGGTATACTCTAGTATATTCTAGCGTATTCTGGTATATTCTCGTATATTTTAGTGTATTAGAGTGTGTTCTAGTATCTACAGCTGTATTTTTGCAAATTTTAGTGTGTTCTAGTATATTCTGTTATATTCTAGTATATTCTGGCATATTTTGGTATACTCTAGTATATTCTAGCGTATTCTGGCATATTCTCGAATATTTTAGTGTATTTGAGTGCGTTCTTGCATCTACAGCTGTATTCTTGAAAATTTTAATGTGTTCTAGTATATTCTGTTACATACTAGTATATTCTGGCATATTTTGGTATATTCTAGTACATTCTAGCGTATTCTGGCATATTCTCGAATATTTTAGTGTATTTGAGTGCGTTCTTGCATCTACAGCTGTATTCTTGAAAATTTTAATGTGTTCTAGTATATTCTGTTACATACTAGTATATTCTGGCATATTTTGGTATATTCTAGTACATTCTAGTGTATTCTGGCATATTCTCGTATATTTTAGTGTATTTGAGTGTGTTCTTGCATCTACAGCTGTATTGTTGCATATTTTAGCGTGTTCTAGTATATTCTGTCATATTCTAGTCCAGTTGTTACGCTCAACTTGGAAAACTTTAATTTTGCAGTAAACGTTTGCAGTGTATCGATCACCCCTCAGAAAAAGTTTAAACGTAAGACGCGATGAAATTGCAGAAGAATCGCGGCGTGCATCGAACGAATCGATATTCGCGCAGTGTTCTCGGTCGAATCCAATTATAAACAGCCGGCCGGTGGACCCGAACTGGCAAACTACCCGATAAATCTTGCTCGGTTTAGAAGCCGCTACGGCTACCGTTGTCGTTTCACGGCTCGACCAGCGTCTCGCAACGACTACGAATCGTTTGTTTGCACCGAAAAGCATCCGCGAGGATCCGTCGAAGCGGTGTTTGGAACGCGTCTCTCGACGCCGACGGGAAATTAATCTCGTACACGCGTAAATCTTCGGTGTTCGAGTTCCGCGCGGATGCTTCGATCATCGGGTTCCCCCTCGGTTTCTGGAGAGGGAATTCTGTTGTCCAAGCATTCCGGTTTCCACGACCAGTATCCGCAAGGCAGAAACGCGAAACACACCACGAGACCCGGGAAACACAAACAACGGTTTATTTTCTAAAATAACACGCGGCAAGAGCAACGAGTTCACAGAAGCCGCAATTTATTATCGGCCCGCTAGTATTTCTCGCGGACTGTGTACCACGGGATTAGGATCAGTCGGCATTTCACACCGCAGAGAAAAAGGAGCGACGTTTTCACCCTACGATTTCTGCACTCGTTAAATCTTGTTTTTCTCTTGTATGTTTATCCTTCGTGTCTGTGTTTTCGACGCAACAAGGCCGGAGAATACTTCTTTCTGCAAACGTCGACCCGTGTCGCGCGAACGTCGTTTCGCTGATCCCGGATCCTGACACTGACAATTGTTCGCTTGGCCAAGGTTTCTTCAGAGGAATCTTTTATTCGAAAAAAAAGCGAGACTCTTCTGCGAGCGAGAAATAAAGAGAATGCACGAAACGTGGGAGAAAGTTGTTCGACACGACGACTGTTTCAGGAATCTAAATTGTTCGTTCTTTAAAAAATTCTAGCTTTTCACTCGTCCAGTTAACTACTCGTTATTTACCCGTCAATATCGAGTCAGACTCGTGATGAAGATTCTGAGCAGGGTCTAATAAATATGTTTCTTATTAATTTCCCTTAACACTAGAACTACCACATGAGTCAAAATGACTTGCTCCTAATTTTTTCTTTTAGAAATATTGAGATTATAAATATGTTTCCATGAGAAAATTTTTCAATAAACTTCTCTATCGAAGTAGATATTTAAGCAGAACTGGTACGAAGTCTAAACAAATGCAATTTTGTTGTTATTCAAGGAAATATATGCCAGTTGCATTTGGTGCATGGTTGTTCTAGTGTTAAACCGAAATAAAATTCTATTTTGGCGTAGTTAATGTGCAGCTATCGGAGAACATATAGGCATACAATATAGATATCAATTTTCTCCCTTTTTTAGGAAATTACAAATTACAAAAAACTTCTAATCACTGAAACCGTGAAATAAATCGTAGTGCAATGTGTTAACCCTCCGCACGAAAATGGAGACTGTGCAATTATGTCTCTCTTCGTAATCAGCATATCATCGCTCAGAAGAATCTTTGCATCGCTAAAATTGTTTTGTTCCATTTTTAGCAGTTGCAATTTACCTGACTCGATTGAAACATCTCAGATGTCTTTCAGTCCACTGCACGTCACGGAAAAATCAATGCAAATTTTAAATTTTTATTCAAACGCAAAGAACTGTTCATCAAACCCAACATTTTTCGTAAAAATGATGTATCCATGATCGACTCTTAATCAACAAGTGATTCGATTCCACGGTCAGCAGAAAATGGCGCGCGGTCCTTGGTCCATTAAGAAAATCGAGAACGCGATTTTTCATTAACCAGTTAAGCGCGTTCGACGTGTATACACATCGGACCAAATCTCTATTGTGGTGCAGTTAACCCATTTGCATCATTAGCGTATATATGCGCTCAACTTTGTTGGTCACTATCATTATATGTTAGCTAAAAGATAGAAATGGTGTTGTTCGAGATGAAAGTAGTAATTCTGATTTTTTCTTATAATGCTGAAATATGAAGTTCCTTTACTTGTAGTCATTTTTGTACTTAAAAATAATTGAAAAAAAAAGTTTAGTGATAAAAAAAGGCCTTCTTTTCATATTTCCTTACGATGCAAATGGGTTAACGTTAATGAATTGTTAATTTCTGGTCGAATAAGAATGTAATTCTTTCTCATTTTGCTTTACTTTTTTCGTAAAATTTATAACAGCGACAATTGTCCTTCGTTCGACGTGTATATCCGTCATTGTTTGATCTTAAAATTCCGTGCCGGGAGGAATTTTCAAAATTATACTCCGCAGTTAACTGGTTAAGCCCAACATTCTTCGATTCAAATGATCGTGCATTTTTATTAACGTCAATCATATTTTACAGTAAAAATGGTGTACTCGATGATCAGCTCTTAAGCAACAAGCGATTCGATTCCACGGTCAGCAGAAAACGGCGCGCTCCTCGGAGCATTAGGAAAATCGAAAACGCGTTTTTTAACGAAAAAATGGAACACGTCACTGACCTGACGTCGTAAATCCCCGACCGTAAACACGTTTCGTCAGCGAGCTGTGTATTTTTACACGAGGTGAGAACGAAGTGCAAGCCAAGGGGATCCGAGAAAGAAATCGGATTCGCGGGCAAGGGATAATCTCTCTCTCTTTCTCTCTCTCTCTCTCTCTCCCTCTCTTTCGGCAAACAGCCTGATCGAACACCGCGCCGGTTTATTTGTCCGGGTGGATAGATCGTTACGTTTCAATAAGCTCGAGCGCGCGAACACTATTCTTTTTTCTGCTTGTGATCTTTGGCCGCGTTGCCCGGCGCCGCTTCGCAACTCTTCGTGGCCTTCGACCATAGTTGCGCTGTTTTCTGCGGAATAGAATTGTTCTCTATCTTTGTGTTCGATTATAGAGACGCTCCGCTCTTGATCGGGCACGTGACTTTCTGTATTTAACCTCTTGCACTTCTATTTATTTTGTGATTACAACGATTAGAAATTCTTCATCGTTCAGGGTTTCATAGAAAAGAAAAGATAGTTTATATTTATTGTATGCCCAGGTTTTCTCCAAAGGATATACAGTGACTCCAACTAATATTCGTACACTCTTAAAAATCGCATAACTTTGTCAATGTTGGACTATAGTACTTGAATTTTTTTGAGAAGTTAATTCAATTGGACCGTTACATAACGTGAAAAAATTTTTTTACAAAAATTGCAATTGGTCGAAATTGCATAGAAACAACTAAAAGTTGTATTTTGCAACTTTTTTGCGTGGACTTGCATTGAAAATTTAAGAAGAACGATTTGTCGATGTGTATCAATTATACATATTCTGAGAATTTCATCAAAATCGGTCAACGTTGCAATCAGCTGCAGATGTTAGAAAATGATCACATAAGGGCGAAATTCCCTGTCAAGGGCGAAATTGTGCGACTTTCGCCCTTAAGTTTTCATCGTTAAACGTTCGCAGTTCAGTGAAACGTTGACCGATTTAGATGAAATATTCAGAATATGTATAATTAATACAGATGTACAAAACGTACTTTCTAAATGTTTAGTGTAAGCCCGCATCAGAAAGTTGTAAAACACAACTTTTAGTACTTTCTCTGTAATTTCGACCAATTGCAATTTTAATCAAACATTTTTCTCACGTTATGTATCGCTCCAATAGTTCTAACTTCTCAAAAAAATTCAAGTAGTATAATCCAATATTGACAAACTTATGCGATTTTTAAGAGTGTGCGAATATTAGTTGGAGTCACTGTATATCAACTGCAACGAAGTAGAATTTTATTTCGTTTTAAAGGGAATTAGTAACATACATATTTATTAGACTCTGTTCAAAATCTTCATCACGAGTCTGACTCGATATTGTAGGGCAAGGGGTTAAGAGCAAAGTACAGCAAGTAGAAAATCATGAAATTGACGAAACGTCTCTTAGGACTTGTATCAGACTGGATTTAAGCATTCGTTTCTGTTTTTCCTCGATGCCAGAAACCTTTAGGGAAAACAATCTTGCAGATGACACATGATTGGTTTAGTATGTTGAGAATGACGAATTAATTCGTCAAATACTTCTACGGTGTGAGCTCGAATGTCGAAAAAAAGTAATTCGATACCTAGACAATTTTAATATCGTACCATAAAATTAGTGTTCGTGTTAAAAGTCCTTATAGTCGACGATTGACGAAGATATTTGTAAAAGAAGCAGCTTCTATATAAACAACTTTACAATTAGTGTCAGAGAAAAATATATATTCCAGTTCAGAGAAGTATTGATAATTTTTTACTCTTGAGAAACCAAAAATCGCATGTCCCGTTGAAAATAAAAAAATATTTGTTAACCGTATTTGTTCTGCTTTCGAGAAGATCAATTTTGAATACACTTCAAGAACTATTCACGTTCGTCGCTTATTGTTTGTACCCGTGACGAATACTAATAACTACACAGCGGATGTTTATGCAAACGTTCGTGTGCGCAATATTTGAAGATAGTGAAACAAACTGCAATTGTATTTCTCGTAATTGCTCGAACAGTGCATTTTATTATTAATTACCGAAATTCCCAGTAATAGTTTATGTCGTTAGAAAATAAAATACTGTTGTGTACGAAGTAAAAGCTAAAAGTACTAGTAGAAATTTGCATGAATTATCAGGTCGGTACAGAATCGGTCTAGAATGGATAGCTTCTGGCGTAATGTTCCGTGACGTAAGTTAATTGATTGCGTCAAGCGGAGTTTATAATTATCCCCTCGAAACGAGAAAGTCGGTTCGAGTAATTCCGATCGAACCTCCGATGACTCCGATATCTCGTGTCAGCGAATCATCTCCGTCATTCATAATGAATCTCGAACTTGACCCAAGACGGCGGTCATTAGTGATAACGATGGGGGTAGTACGCGTGGCTTTGATTAGACAAGCGTGCGTAACACGAGCGAACACGCTCGCCTGTGATTAAGTACGTACGGTGTGATAACACGCGTACCTCACGTTCGAGTGCACGCGATCTCGTTCACAAACGCTTCCATTTCCAACGAGCGCGTGCGCGCATTCGCCTCGCAATTATTCCAATCGGGGACGAATCCGTTCTACAGCCTTGATCCACCAACTGCAGACGTTTCGTCAAAGAATATAATCTCATCTATCTACCTAAATTGATATGCGAAAGGATTATACGCAACCAGCATTCTTGGAGCATCCAAATGTGCAAATGTACATTCTTGTATTATCCCAAAGTATACTATTTTTATTCATCTTTATTATCAGGAATATTCTGATTGTTGGAAGAAACTTTTCCCTACTTCGTTTCTTGTATAATGAACAATGGAACTGCAGATCCAAATGTGGAAATGAGAAGAGAACGCGTACGTTATCCAAAAGTACTACCACTTTTTATTCATTTTTTTTTTGTGAGGAGAAGTCTGATTGCTGGAAGAAATTTTTCTCTACTTCGTTTCTTGTATAATGAACAATGGAAATGCAGATCCAAATGTGAAAAGTAGCAGAAAACACGAAATGAAATGAAATGAAATTTTCCATGTACGAAACCAGCATTCTTGGAGCATCCAAATGTGCAAATGTGCATTTGTGTATTATCCCAAAGTATACTATTTTTATTAATTTTTATTATCAGGAATATTCTGATTGTTGGAAGAAACTTTTCCCTACTTCGTTTCTTGTATAATGAACAATGGAAATGCAGATCCAAATGTGGAAATGAGAAGAAAACGCGTACGTTATCCAAAAGTACTACTACTTTTTATTCATTTTTTTTGTGAGGAGAAGTCTGATTGCTGGAAGAAATTTTTCTCTACTTCGTTTCTTGTATAATGAACAATGGAAATGCAGATCCAAATGTGAAAAGTAGCAGAAAACACGAAATGAAATGAAATGAAATTGAAATGAAATGAAATTTTCCATGAAATTTTTCCTTACTTTTTTTTTACATAATGAACAGTGAAAAAGGAAATCCAAATGTGAAAAATAGGAGAAAACGCGTATGTTATCCAAAAGTACTAACATTCTTTACTCATTTTCATTATGAGGAATATTCTAATTGTTAAAACCCGTGTACGACTGATATGGCGATCAAAATGCCAAGAATATCTGTCGAAATGATTTGTGGAGAAGAAATTAAAATTATTAAAAATTTTAATTATTATTACGACCAAATTAATAGAAGTTATCCGTGTTAATTTTAAGAAATAATAGGTAAATAGCATTCTTACTTTAGCAACTGTAATAAATTGAGTATAACATCGAATATTCTCAAATCATTTTAATCTTTTCACTGTTTTAAATTTTACCTGCTAATTTTCGTCATAAATGTATAAAATCCGCGCAGTCTATAAACGTCATCGTAGCATAGTATTCCGGGAATTTCAAACTTTTCTGTGAACTTCTTGATGTTTCACAAGAGGAACTATTTCACGCAATGGAATATTCTAATTATAAAGGCTATTGCCGAAACAAATCGCGACCTTGTTAATGTGGTAACTTTTAACACGTTGACCGCCATGTCACCCATATGTGGGTGACGGAATTATTTGTCCAGGTTATAGAATGAATTGTTACGTTAATATATTCATCGTATTAAATTTTATTAGGATCTGTAAAATGCAAGAAAGTTGAAGGGCTATTCAATATCATGCATTTAATTTTTTTCAGTTTTTATTTCATCAAATAACTCATTTGAATTTTATGGAATTGTTGAGATTTCTAGTTTGGCAGTCAAAGTGTTAATACGGCTTCTGCATTTTGTCTTCCGCGACTAATTCGGCTCTCACCGGCCAAAAAGAAAGAAATTCTGTCAGTCGCGATTGCTGTCAATGATTGGACACTCGGTGTACCGTACCATGCCGAATTTTGCGTCGAACGTGTTCGGCGCGGGCAGCAGCGTATGAGTGGTTTTCAAAATATTGGTTGCGTCATTCGCGTCGGTGATCCTCCAGGTATTTCGAGCGGCGTATTATTTCAGCTAGGCAGTAACGGAAACGGAATCGCGGGGAATCAAGTTGTTCCTCTCCGAACAGCACGTTTCCCCGTGGGCACTCGCGAATATTCGGCAGAGTAGGCACACGCGAAACCTACGCGCACAGCAAGCAGCCCCGTGAACCATAACCACTCGGGAATCGGTCGAACATGTTCGAACTCTCGGCCGTTCGAACACGTTCGGTTTGAATTTCGCCCGGATTATCGGAGCGGGCTCAAAATTGTATACGCCGGTTCGGGACTTTTAATCAAAACGAGATCGATACGCCACTTACCGAATTGGTTAACGTAATCACGAGAACCGTACAAACGACGGATACGAACCGAAAATCCCGACGAAATCGAGCAACCAATTTTCCCGTGTACACACTGATTTTACAAAAAAAAAAAAAAAATATATCAACCAGGGGATGGAAGGGAGAGTTGGGAGCGAGATAAGAGCACAACCGTAGAAGATCCACACTGACAAATACGATTCGCATCGATTCGCATCGATCACTCGGAACTGGCGTTCTTCGTTCGGCGTTTAGTCTTCCCGAAATACATTGAAAGCAGCCAACCGGCTGATCGAATTAATCACTTTTTCACTGACGAATACGCGAGCATCGAAGAAACTCGACCGCACCGATCCGCTACACGGTATCTCGTACCGCCATATAAATTCTGCATCGAAATCGAATTATTTTTATAGTCTTCTTCTTCTCCCGATCGTACCCGACGCGTATCTCTCTCCCGGAGATTGGATTCCACGGTCGTCGTCGCAATTCCCCGGGTTATTTTCAATGATATCCGTCTGGGCCAATTATTTTCAAGTTTATACACACGGTCCTCCGTCTTCGTTAGCACGGTTTACGAGTGCACACCCATAATCCCCCGTCACAGCGTGTTTGTTTTTATCCGGTGGCTCGCGGACGCTGGCCCCGAAGAAACTTTTCCCGAAACCGGGATAGTCGTTCGAGAGTTCCCGCGAACCAGTTTCTCGCACAACTTCCCCAATCTGCCGCAATCTTCCACCCCCACCCCCCGTAACAGGTCCTCTCGAACCCCCAACTTTCCCCGATCTGGCCTCGAGTCGCACTCAATTCGCCGGTCCCGTCATCTCCGGACGATATTTCCCGACTTTCCTTCTTCCTTCCATTCGCCGTCCCGCAAAACTAGTTCAATCTTTCTTCCGCGGGGGCCAATCTCTGCGGCTCCACCGCTTCCGGTTCCGCGCGACTCCCCTTGGCAAACGTGTTCCCGAGAGCTTCTTTCGATTCCGGCGGAAAACTCCTCGACTTTCCGCGCCAAGTTTCCGGGGGCCGAGTCAGTTTCGGTGACTTTCGAACACACACAGCTTTGGATGTTTTTCTTCGCCGCCGGACTTCGTCGACTTTGTGTTTCTTCGGGGAACTTTTTACGGGGCCGTTTTCTTCGGGGTCCCTCCTTCGACGGGGGAGTATTTGCTCTCTTGACGACGGGGGCGAAATTGGGGGACGAAGGAGGGAATGGGAGAGAGAGAGAGAAAGGAGAAAGGCGAGAAATCACAGGTGAAAACGTGTCGCGTGGAAAGCCTCGGCCGGTCTAGATGAAGAGGACAGGCCGCGTGTTCTCGAAATACTCGAAAACGTCGAGTATTTCGACGCGGCGGACAGGTGGAGGAGAACTAAGCGGCGCTCGGTCCCCGCGGATGCTGTTCGAGCGATAGCAGAGCGCCGGCGGAGAGGTCGAACCAGAAGCGGCGTCCACGCCACCCGCTCACTCTCTCTCTCTCTCTCTCACTCTCTCTCTCTTTCTCTCCCTCTCTCTCCCTCTCTCTCTCTCTTTCTCTTCTATATCTCTCTCGCTCTGCCGCATCGCCGTTGCCTGGATTTTTCCTCCGGTTTATTTATAAGCGCATTAATATTCCCGCTTTCGAGCCGCTCAATGGCATTTCCGTGGCGTCCGCCGCGATCCCTGATACCGTGCCTCGCCCCCCCCTCGTCCGAATGTATTCTTGTAAGATCAAGTAGTTTCTTCGGCGCCTCCGGAAAAGGGAGCAATGTGGTCGGTAAAGCGGCACAGCAATGTCTGCGGAAACTTCGGAACCGAAACGTCACTCGTGTGTGCAAACACCTTGCCTTGATCGCTTAACCAGTTAACACATTGCGTACCGCATAGAAATCTCTAAGACATACGCCAGGGACTGCACGTTTTTGGGCAAACTCGAGAAAAAAGTCTTTTCTCTCGCGAGAAAACTCGTGACCGGTCCTTAACAGATGGGACGCGAAACACGAGACAACTCGTGAGCGGTCCTTAATGTGTTAACACTAGAACTACCGAACAAGTCAAAATGATGATGGTTCCTAATTTTTTCTTTCGCAATCACTGAAATTATAAAAATGTTTTCAGCAGAATTTTTTGAATGAACCTATTCATCGAAGCACATGTTAGAATGAAAATGGTATTAGTTTGAATAGATGTAGTCTTATCATTATTACAAAGCAATATTCATTAGTGTATTTATTACTCGGTAGTTCTAGTGTTAACTGCGGAGTTTAATTTCAGAAATCCCTCACGGCGCGGAATTAAAATCATGCAGAATGCGGAATATACGTGTCGAACGCAGGCCAAATTCCGCTGTTATAAATTTTGCGGAAAAAGTAAATCAAAGTGAGAAAAAATTGCATTTTTATTCGATAAGAAATTAACCCTCTATGGGCCCGTGTAACTTTCAGGTCACGTGCTGATATATTCGACATTTTACCAAATAATTTTACTTTTTTCAGAAGATGTATACCATATACCATATAATATACCGTATACCATATATCATTGAAGCACATGTTAGAATGAAAATGGTATTAGTCTTATCATTGTTACAAAGCAATATTCATTAGTGTATTTATTACTCGGTAGTTCTAGTATTAACTGCGGAGTTTAATTTCAGAAATCCTTCACGGCGCGGAATTAAAATCATGCAGAATGCGGAATATACGCGTCGAACGCAGGCCAAATTCCGCTGTTATAAATTTTGCAGAAAAAGTAAAGCAAAGTGAGAAGAAATTGCATTTTTATTCGATAAGAAATTAACCCTCTGTGGGCCCGTGTAACTTTCAGGTCACGTGCTGATATATCGACATTTTACCAAATAATTTTACTTTTTTCAGAAGATGACGTATACCATATACCATATAATATACCGTATACCATATACCATTGAAGCACATGTTAGAATGAAAATGGTATTAGTCTTATCATTGTTACAAAGCAATATTCATTAGTGTATTTATTACTCGGTAGTTCTAGTGTTAACTGCGGAGTTTAATTTCAGAAATCCCTCACGGCGCGGAATTAAAATCATGCAGAATGCGGAATATACACGTGGAACGCAGGCCAAATTCCGCTGTTGTATATTTTGCGGAAAACGTAAGGCAAAGTAAGAAAAAATTGCATTGTTATTCGATAAGAAATTAACCCTCTGTGAAATGATACCACACACGAGACAGTTTGGATCGTATTGGCTTGTTTGATCCACGATACAGTGGAATCTCGATTATCCGAACTAATCGGTGAGGCGTGTACCGTGAGCATTTATGGTATCTTCAAATTTGTAAAATGCTGGAAGTGTATTGGAAAAACAAATATTATTTAACTAAATTGATCGTAAATTTAACAAGCAAATATGCTCCGAATATCATCGCGTTTGATCTCATTTTAATCAGAAGAATGTCATAAACATATTTCACATGAACAAATAATATTTCAATGAGCGAAATAATTTGTTCGGAATTGCAGGGACTAGATAGGCGAGCCTGAATTTCACCAATTTCGATGCACAATTCCATATTTTCAATGAATACATCAAATTGCACCTCAACGATAGAGACGCAACAACAGTTTCACAGCGAAATGGGTGAACATTCAAAAATTCGATAAATATCATGTCACTGTTGGTGATACAAAGAAAACTTGTTTTCTTCAAACGGACTCGCAAGAGGTAAGAATTTCGTTCAAGAAATCTGGAACGCTGTTAGCACAGAGTAAAAGGGCGCAGTGAAATAGGAACGAGAATAACCGGTCAAATGGGGTAGAACATTGGCGACGGGCAAACGTCGTCGAAACAGGTAAAGTTGAGTTACTCGCGAAGAAATATAGAAGTCGGGTACGGAGAAGTACAAACAACCGGGGAACAGCTAATATTACTGAACGTTGTTACGGGGGATGAAAGAAAACGCGGAAAAAGGGACAACAGCGGATTCATTGCAGCGTGTTCTCGGAGTCACGTCGCGATTGCAGCGCGCAAGAACGGGTAAGACACGAGTACGCCGGAAGAATCCCTCGACCGAATTACCAGCGCTCGTCCCGCTGAAGGATACTTCAAATGGGAGCGGCGGAACGCGAGGAACGAATTTCAGGCGTCGCTTTCCGCGTTCTGAAAGCTCAGCTTGTTGTGCCGGGTACTTTGAGCTCTCAGACCGTTCTTGTTACAACACACGGAACGTAACGGCGAATAGAGGTGCAGAAAGGAAGACGTACTTGCCGGCATCAAATGTCACCGACGAGTATACTCGACGCGCCTAAAGACCTTCTCAATGATCAGTGAACTTTTCCTATTCCCACCCATACAGTCTACCGATATCGAATTAACTCGTTTCTGATATTTAGGTGAAGCCAATGACGAGTTAACTCGTCGCATATTCGAATTTTTCAACGTCCCAAATTAACTAGCTTCATCTCTTGCGAATTATTCTTACCAATGACGAGTTAGCTCGTCTCGCCTTCTCCAGCTCTTCAGTGACGAGTTAACTCGTCTTTTCGGTAGTGCTTCAAAAGGGAGTTACTTAAACTCTCTGCGATGTTTCATTGACGAGGTGACTCGTCTTATAGTTTCTACCAATTTTCTCAGACACGACGAGTTAACTCGTCCTATTCAGTGAAACTCTTCAAGAATCGATTCATAGATGAAAATTCGTTTCATCTTTTCCAATGCTTCAACAACGAGGTAACTCGTCCGACTTTCTACCAAGTAATTTTCTCAGACACGACGAGTTAACTCGTCCTATTCAGTGAAACTCTTCAAGAATCTATTCATCGATGAAAATTCGTTTCATCTTTTCCAATGCTTCCATAATGAGGTAACTCGTCCGACTTTCTACCAAGTAATTTTCTCAGGGACGACGAGTTAACTCGTCCTATTCAGTGAAGCTCTTCAAGAATCGATTCATAGATGAAAATTCGTTTCATCTTTTCCAATGCTGCAATAACGAGATAACTCGTCCGACTTTCTACCAAGGAATTTTCTCAGGGACGACGAGTTAACTCGTCCTATTTAGTGAAGCTCTTCAAGAATGAATTAACTTGCCGTACCTTTTACAATATTTTCGTCCAAAATGAGATTTCGTTGAAAATTCGTTTCATCTTTTCCATTACTTTAATTGACGAGTTAGCTCGTCTTACCTTCTGGAGTTCTTCAGTGACGAGTTAACTCGCCTTTTCTTCTGTAATGCTTCAAAAGCGAGTTCATTCATCTGATTATCCGCAATAACGAGGTAACTCGTCTTACTTTCTGCCAAGTAATTTTCTTTAGGACGAGTTAACTCGTCCTTTACTCCTGTAATACTTTATTAATGAGTTAATCCTGTTTTTCTATCAAATGCAATATTTTCCTCGACGTTGAATTACTTCCTTCTACACGCTGCAGCGAAGTAGATTTTTCAATAGTACGTTTCAGTAAACTTTGTTACAATAATAAATCAACCTATTTTATTCTTTTCAATTTTGCGAACAGCAATGTAAAATAACAATAACAAATTGGGGCGAGGAAACACGATTTAAGGCAGCCGAGAGCTAGTTAAACATTTATGGAGTTATATCCACACTGGTTTCTATGAATATTATATGAATCTATCGGGACATAACTATAGAGCGAGGGAAGGCTATACTATGAAGGCTGTACACTGCGTCCACCATGGCCTTTGTATCTCAATTTAACTTTAGTATTCATAACTTTTAGAAATTTCAAATTATTTTTTGGGCACCAATTCATCGATTTTCTCATTTCAGAAACGTTCTATATCTTTCTCCTAATTTGTTAATTTAAAGCACAAAATGTCAAATATTATCTTGACTTTTCGTGCTAACATTGCTGAGAAACATATCAGGGTAAACGTGTAGTTTCCCAACGTAGCATCGAATGTGGCCTTTGTATCTCAATTTAAATTTAGTATTCATAACTTAGAAATTTCAAATTATTTTTTGGGCACCAAATTAAGAAACATTTTTAACTCTGACTCATTTCAGAAACGTTCTATATCTTTCTCCTAATTTGTTAATTTAAAGCACAAAGTGTCAAATATTATCTTGACTTTTCTTGCTAACATTGCTGAGAAACAGACGACGGTAAACGTGTAGTTTCCCTTTAAACTTGCGAAGCAACCTGTTTAATTTTAGGCAAGATCTTCAATTTAAATTATATCGAGGAAAGTTTATTCGCTTGACAAAAGGACAAGAGACTTCCGACAAGTGAGTCTCACGGGTGAAGCTTAATTCATTCCGGGAATTGTATATTTTTAGATAGAACGTGTTTCGACATGAAAGCCAAATCACTTCGGGGCTCGCGAACAACGACGTTTGTTTATCGAACGACAAATTATACAACCGCGAACTTCTTTGATGCGCAACTTGGACGCCACATAACCGTAAAGTGTACTGTTTCCCGCGAAACCAAGCCTCGATGAGCGTCGAACAATTCTGAAATCAGAATCGCAGACGAGGAATGCAAATTTTCGATCGTACGCTTTCGCAAACGATGACGAACGACGCTGCAAAGAAGTACAAAATATTTTTCGATCCCCGAATGAGCGTCACGGCAGCCTCTGAGGTCGTAAAAAGAATTTTTAAAAAGAGATTCCGAAATTCTGCTCGTCGGGTAAGCGAAAATTTTTTAAGAATTTGCAGCAAGCGCGAAAACATGAAATGAGTCGTATAAACGGTAAAATCGGCAACAAAATTTAAGAATGTCGATACTTTGACTTATTAAAATTGTTAAAGAAAAAAAGAAAGGTCTGTGTGGTGGTTGCTGTTTCTTGCAATTGATGCCAACGTTTTTTATTTTGCATAAAGATCGGCAGTCTGAAAATGACAAATCGAATTCACAGCTTTTGCATAGATTATTTTTATTGCGAGGCGTATTCGTACGAGATATAAAAATCACAAGTACAATTTATGTACAACGAATTGCCCGGTGAAATATTGATCTATAATATCACGGAAAATATGTGCTCGATGAAATTGTAGCAAAAGCGAAAGCGTCCAGGCGAGCGGTCGTCAAAATCTCCAGAAATAATAATTCTGTCGATTCGAAATACATAAGTATCAACGATCCACCAAATATTTTAAGAGGCTAATATACTCGCTAGACGCGTTCAACGATCCATGGCCGGCAGTCTGGCCGAGAATTGTTGCTACACAAAATATTTTTAAATGTAGCTTATTACCCATCTTCTGCAAACTGACTGTATAAGTTAAAATTAACGTCTTGACAACGCCGCGTGACGCACAACTGCGTCAAATCGGGGCAACCTGGACGGTTACGAGTGATACGATACCGTGTCGAATATAAACGATCCCATCTGCGTTCAACAACGTTCTGAAACGAGCAAAATCTTCGACCAGAGAACCCTGCTAAATTTGTTTAAATCGTTTATTTGAATCGAACAAGCATCGAGAGAGAAATTGTGTTACCAAGTTCCAAAACGTTCCAAAACTGATGCGATCAAAAAATTGAATTCTGTCGATTAAGAAATTTTCATTGTTTAGTTTTTCCACATAGATATCCCCTCTTCCAGCTTTCAGTACAACTTTCGCAAAGTGCTTGCAAAGCTTTGGAGAATTTCTCTTTTATTATCTGTTTTAATTACTACTGCCCCTCTTATCGGACTCACCTCTTCGTTCCCCCTGTCATTGGCAATTTGATTTTTGGGGAAAAAGCAGGTGTCAAATCTGAATTTTATATCTGAAAAATATTTTCAAAATATTTCCTTTAATGGCTTATTAACTCTGATAATTTACTGTTAACAGTTATGCTTTCTTTTTCTTTCCAAATATTGTTTCATCTTGTTCGTGAAACAAGAAAATTGTGGACCACTAAGAGAGATTCAAATTACATAGTAACCACCGTAACTTCATATATAGGGCATGTCTAAAAAATCTGAGATCTTTTTGAACGCGTGTAAAACTTTGGAAGACAAAAAACTGCCACAGAGATGATTATTTTAGCAAGCATATCAAGTTATGCTTCCTTTTTCTTTTCAAACATTGTGTTTCATCTTGTTCGTGAAACAAGAAAATTGTGGGGCACTAAGAGAGATTCAAATTACATAGTAACCACCGTAACTTCATATATAGGGCATGTCTAAAAAATCTGAGATCTTTTTGAACGCGTGTAAAACTTTGGAAGAGAAAAAACTGCCACAGGGATGATTATTTTAGCAAGAATATAAATTTATGCTTTCTTTTTCTTTCCAAACATTGTGTTTCATCTTGTTCGTGAAACAAGAAAAATGTGGGGCACTAAGAGAGATTCAAATTACATAGTAACCACCGTAACTTCATATATAGAGCATGTCTAAAAAATCTGAGATCTTTTTGAACGCGTGTAAAACTTTGGAAGACAATGAACTGCCACAGAGATGATTATTTTAGCAAGCATATCAAGTTTGGAACATAGAAAAAATCAACGTTGTAGAATACGTTTTCGAACATCGCCAAGATCATTGAACATCGTTCTGCTCGACTTGAATTTCAAATGAAAACAGTGATAGACGTTTAATGTTCTCGCGATCGTCCAGCTAATTGCTGTCAAACGTTGTTACCCCGTTCTCTCGAGACACTCGCCGCAACGAAAAAGACCAGAGCGACGGTCTAAATTTCTGATAAGACGCTCGCACGAATTTCTCGTTCCTCGCGAACGTTCTGGCTTTGGAATGGCCACGATAAAGCGACCGACCGTTCCGGAACATAAATTTGTGATGTCGTGTTTTCGTTTTATCGTCCTCCGTCGCCGTCAGTCTGCGAAAGAGGAATTCGCGGACACCGAAGAATGAGGAACCGCCGATCCATTAACTCATCTGTCCGCGGATAAATTTTCGTCGGTAGATGACCGGAATTCCTGTTATTCTCCAGCACGTAAATACACCGCTGACAAATTGTCCGGGAGCGATGAAACGGTTGGTGCTCGTAATTTCGAAACGCGAACGCTGCATTGTACGGGCAGTTGAGTGCGAAACGAATTCAATTTTGTGGATCGATTTTTACTTTTTACCTGAAGAGTACCTGTTTTACCTGAACACCCGAAAGAGTATCACTAGCGTGCAATGAACGAGGTTGCAGCTAGCGAGGTTCTACTGTACTTGGGGATTCACGAATCACACTGTGTCATATATGAACTCTAGTCAAAATAAAAATTGATCAAACCAATTATAAGAGGCACGAGTTAGCAAGAACATATTGAAAAGCATTATACTTGATCTTTTAACCGATTATTCGATCATGAACATTTAGAGAAACGTAACGGAAGACAAATAAAATTGTCATCACAATCGACACAAGTAAGATGTAGTTTAAACTAATATGGATATTGTGACACAACAAAGTGAAAGAATTATTTGTTGCACGCAGAAGAAAATTGAAAATTGCGAAATTAATTCGTTACTCAGTTGAAAGGTTAAAATTCTTCCAACAATCGACACAAGTAAGATGTAGTTTAAACTAGTATGGATATTGTGACACAGTAAAGTGAAAGAATTATTTGTTGAACGCAGAAGAAAATTGAAAATTATGAAATTAGTTCGTTACTCAGTTGAAAGGTTAAAATTCTTCCAACAATCGACACAAGTAAGATGTAGTTTAAACTAATATGGATATAGTGACACAATAAAGTGAAAGAATTATTTGTTGAACGCAGAAGAAAATTGAAAATTGCGAAATTAATTCGTTACTCAGTTGAAAGGTTAAAATTCTTCCAACAATCGACACAAGTAAGATGTAGTTTAAACTAATATGGATATAGTGACACAACAAAGTGAAAGAATTATTTGTTGCACGCAGAAGAAAATTGAAAATTGTGGAGTTGATTCGTGACTCGGTTAAAAGGTTAAAATTCTTCCAACAATCGACACAAGTAAGATGTAGTTTAAACTAGTATGGATATTGTGACACAGTAAAGTGAAAGAATTATTTGTTGAACGCAGAAAAAAAATTGAAAATTGTGGAGTTGATTCGTTACTCAGTTAAAAGGTTCGAAATTCTTCCAACGTCGCCATATAATGCGAGAAATGGCTTGATTAACAGGTTGACGATACTCCGTTGGATTAATAAAGACACTGTTTTATGTCTCTATTTAATAAACATTGTGGTACAGATGCAACTCGTACGGAATTTTATAGGGACGCGGAGCACCTTGTTTGCGAGTTTGAAGCGATACACCTGTGTTTACGGAGATTTTATCGGGATACATAAATTATACTGTGCGGGAATAAATGTCGCACCAGAAAGTTCTAACATTTAAGAGAAGAGGGTACCGCCAGACGCCTCCGTGGCGCAAATGGCTAGCGCGTTCGGCTGTTAACCGAAAGGTTGGTGGTTCGAGCCCACCCGGGGGCGGATCTATTTTTTCAAAAATTTTGAGTCAAAGGAAACGACGTTACGATCGGCACCTGGCCCGACGGGAGAACAAGCTTCTAGAGAAAAGCAGAGAGCGGTTTGCTGTTTCCGTTTGCCTTTTAAAAAAGAATTTGAGGAAAAAAAATCTATTCGCCCCCGGGTGGGCTTGAACCACCAACCTTTCGGTTAACAGCCGAACGCGCTAGCCGATTGCGCCACGGAGGCGATCGGTATCGGCTACGAGAAGATGACTATTATCGGCTGACTGTTGCCGACTCTTCGTGCATGTTTATAGTCGCTACACTCGTCAACAACCATCAAAAGTAAGTTCTCATTCTTCCAGACTCTCATGTATTTCACTTGAACACTTTGATCGCCAAACAAGAAAGCTTAAAAATTCCATCAAATCAAAGTAAGTTATTTAACACTAGAACTACCGAACCAGTCAAAATGACTGGTTCCTAACTTTTTCTTTCACAATTACTGAAATTATAAAAATGTTTTCGTCAGAATTTTTTGAATGAACTATTTCATTGTAGCACATTTTAAAATAAAAATGGTATTAGGTTTGAATCGATGTAGTCTTGTCATTGTTACAAAGCAATATTCATCAGTTGTATTTATTACTCGGTAGTTCTAGTGTTAATAAAATAGAAATTGAAAAAAATTAAATGTATGATATTGTGTAGTTCTCCAACTTTTTTGCATTTTACAGATCCTAATCAAATTTGGTACAATGAATATATGAACGTAAAAATTCATTTTAAAGCCTGAACAAATAATTCCGTCACCCACATACGGGTGACATGGCAGTCAACGTGTTAATTAACCCAGTTCATTATTAAGCAAAACTACTCTATTAGTTTGTCTCGTTGATTTATAATCTTGCACGTGATACAAAATTCTTCTTATTTTATTATCGTTCTAATCTATAGTTCTATAAATGTCAGCCGTTCGTGGGTTCTAAGACGACTTAGGGGTGCTTTAAAATTCAAATTCCATTCTATTTTTGCTATAACGTATCAAAATTCATACAAAGATATTTCATAATCTTTGTATGGAAACAGTTTCGCTGATAAGTGATTGTGAACTGAAAGGAATTGGGAAACTATGCTCAAAATTTATTTAAGTTGTTTTAGTATTTTAGTCCTTATGCTGTATTCGCGTCAGCTTCACGTCAATACAATATCTACTTTTAATTCTAATATTTTAGAAATGTAAAAATTGATAAATTCATTCTCTCAATTTTTCCAATGCGTTCCAACTTGTTCTTTTATGTCACGTTAACAGAACAGCAAAAAATCAATACTAAGTTACGATAGAAAAACAAACAACTACCATTGCCCCCCCCCTTTTCAAGATAAAAAACTGGCACACGATGTGACAAAAGCTAAAGTTATTCGCGTCGTTCACAAATGATAAAAACAATGTTCACATGTAAAACGCACTTAAAAAAAAAACAGTACAAGTTCAGTCAAACTGATACAAAAAGTGAGGTTGAAAATAATGCAAAAATAAATCAGAAGACAATGAAATATCAATGAAATAGTACACATAACATTAATTTCATTAAACAAAGAGTCCCCCCAGGGGCAGTTTCCTTTCGATGCGACCAAAGAGAGTATGCAGTCTATTCTAATCGCGAACTCCACCCCGCGCACGCGGGATGTTTAAAACAACCTGTCGCGTATCTCTTTTTATTCGCAATTCGGCGGCGCGAAAGAGTTACATTTCACGAGCTCGGACACAATATGACTCGTAAAAGCGTCTCCGGAATTCCGTAACGAAATTCGCGCGGCTAGACCGTTGCGTAACCTTGTATTTTCAACCAAAGAATCACTTTTGCGAAAGTTCGCCTGTTTTGAAACAAAATATCGCGGGCCACCGATCCGGGCTACGAGACGCGGCAGCCTCCATTGTGTACACAAATCGTGCGGCTGGGACCAGGGACATGGGAAACAATTCTTTTCCCTCTTTCGTTTTCGTTCGAAACCGGCCAAAAAGTTTCGTGCTGCTATTTCAACAGGCTCCTGCTGGTGTCACAACGTCGCCGCCATTTTCGACCTTTCCGCGTAACCTTTCCTTCAAATTAGCTACACTCCCGCTCATAAGTCTTAGGACAGTGATCATATTCGTATTCAACTTTGTAAAAATGAAATAATCGTTGAAGAATGCGAACAAATCTTTTCTTCTTTAAAAGGGTTACACGTCGAAGAAGGATGCTGCTCTCATATATTAGAAATCTTACTAAGAAGTAAAAAAATATATTTTCTTTTCATAGAAGAGATTAATTTTTTCATACTTTCTGTTCTTATATTATTTCATTCTCGTTCCAAAATATTCCATAAATGTGTTTTCGAAGCAGGGCAAAAGTTCCGTACCCTTCTGTCCAGTTTATCCCTTAGTTTTTCTATGGAGTTCAAATCTTGTGATTGGTGTGGCTATTTCATAATTTTTAATGAATTATTACATTGAAGTTGTAATTATTGCTGAACATATGAGGATATTTATACTATGTAGTTAATGCAGTTAAAGGTTCATAATCTATACGAAATACCAGAGTTTTACTAAAAACCAGAGGTGTCCCAAGACTTATGAGCGGGAGTGTATGTCTGTCTGACGTGAGAAGGCGAACCATTTTTAATTATAAAAATAATTAAGCAATAATAAATTATTATTATTGCTTCATTTATTAATGTCTTGAAACATTTCTTTGAGGGTATTTACTTAATTCTCCTGAAACTTAATAATTAAATGACACTTTTGATACTCCGGATCAGAATAGACACCGACTCTGCTGTCGGAGGGTTCATAAAGCAGCAATAAAAATTCTACAAAATCGAAGATATTGTAGAAATAGCATATGATAGTCAGAAGTCCTTAGAGAATGTTACAATAAATCGTGTTGTTAATGGGATTGTTTTAGACTGAAATATTTACATGTAGAACATATTCGGACAGCAAAGAGAAGTCATATGCAATCTCAGACCACCGAGATATGTAATTTATCGAATACACGATTGTCTCTATGACTGGCACGGTTAACTTGTTGTTAAATTTACTGAAAATTTGGACGAATTTTAGGCGACAATTATTGAAGGTGACCCGCCGAGCAAACGCAGAGCACACGCGCAAGAAATCGAGAAATGGGGGAGTGCCCCGTCGTGACAGAAAAGTGGATACAAGCAAAAATGAATAATAGGCGTACGCGTGGAGGAAAGGAGAAAGGGACACGTGGTTATTTATAGGGTTACAATAGCGAGAGTTGATAAAATGCCAGGCGACGGACTGGGCTACGTGAATTACTGCGGGCGCGCGCACGTGCGCGACATAATATTACGGCTTAATAATCGCACAGAACCGCGACGTAATAGAATTAACGCATTTACAGAGACACGATTTCCTCTTTCCAGTTGAGGTTGCGTGGAAGCAATCTCGTTCGACCGATATCGATATTTTTAGAATGCGTATTGCAGCAAATTCGATGAAACACTTAGGGGCCTGTTCTTAGACTGCACTTCAGCATTTTCTTTTTATACTTTTACGGAACTCTGTGGATTTATTTATCGCGTATACATTCAAGCAACATCCGAGAATGTTTATACGTTGTTAACGTCAGAGCCTACAGCTGAGTATGCACCGAAGAAACTATTTCTCTGGGATGACAACGCAACGGTGCAAGCTTAGTACAACTTGATAAAAATAGAAAATTTTTAGACTGCACTTGAGCATTTTCTTTTTATACTTTTACGGAACTCTGTAGATTTATTTATCGCGTATACATTCAAGCAACATCCGAGAATGTTTATACGTTGTTAACGTCAGAGCGTACAGTTGAGTATTCACCGAAGAAACTATTTCTCTGGGATGACAACGCAACGGTGTAAGCTTAGTACAACTTGATAAAAATAGAAAATTTTTAGACTGCACTTGAGCATTTTCTTTTTATACCTTTACGGAACTCTGTAGATTTATTTATCGCGTATACGTTCAAGCAACATCCGAGAATGTTTATACGTTGTTAACGTCAGAGCCTACAGTTGAGTATTCACCGAAGAAACTATTTCTCTGGGATGACAACGCAACGGTGCAAGCTTGGTAGAAGTTGACAAAAATAGAAAATTTTTAACGATGATAACAACGTACAAAAATTCACGGATACAGCTTAAATGTGTACCAATAAGTCCACGAAATTTCCTGAAGATTTATTATTTAGTTCAGTAGACAAAAATCCCAGATGTTCCCAAATGTGGTGGGAAAATGGAAAACTCCATTAAGGTTAATTCTATGAAGCTAAATCATTTAGATGGATAGATGGCGAAGTTCCGATATTCGTTGGCAGGCGGGAAAGTGACGCAGCAAAATTTGCAACGTGTATGTATATATATATGTATACGTACATTTGTATATACAGGGAAAGTCAGCTAACATTTGCACCTAAAATATCTTTGTTGTTTCTAAAGACACGTAAAATATGGCTAGATGGCGAAGTAGAAAGTAATAATTTGAACAAAATACCGCTTGAAATTTGATGAATTTATATGCCGGCAACAGGTGCGCGAAGATGGAGGACTTACCTTTTTGCTAGATTTGAAGACGTTACACTTGAAGGTGTTGCTGCTGCCGTCGCGAGCAATGTAGCTAAAAATTTTCAAATCATGGCTATCATGGGAGACGTAGAATATCCTGCAACAGTAAAAGAAAACGAGAATCCGCTTTAAACGGTTTCGAAAATGTTTGAAAACCTGTCTTATCGAAGCCATAGCTACTCGAATCCGGAGATTGTTTCGCGGTTCAACGACTTTCGATATTACGACGTTGACGATTTCTCCGAGTAATGTACGTGGCATGAGAGCATCTTTTTCTTCCGGTGGCCGCGGAATGCATCATCGCGGGAGAATCAGGCGTGCGCGAGGTATTATAAATCACTGACGCGGCAGAGCAGATGAAACTGGCACAACGGATCCCGGTGATTGTGACAAATGCGCGGAACTGTTCGAACGGTCAGTGTATAACGACGTTAAGTCCTAAACGATATTCGTTGACGCTCCGCGTACGCCGCGGATTGAGTTAACACTCGATCGGCACGACGAGCATGAACGGGGCTTCTGTGATATTTCTGGCCTGAAGCAAACCCATGGACGCAGCAAATTATCTACAACGAATCACGATAATATTCGAACGATACACGCAGGAAATTATCTACAACGAATCACAATAATATTCGAACGATGGACGCGGGAAATTATCTACAACGAATCACAGTAATATTCGAACGATGGACGCGGGAAATTATCTACAACGAATCACAATAATATTCGAACGATAGACGCGGGAAATTATCTACAACGAATCACAATAATATTCGAACGATGGACGCGGGAAATTATCTACAACGAATCACGATAATATTCGAACGATGGACGCGGGAAATTATCTACAACGAATCACAAAATAATATTCGAACGATAGACGCGGGAAATTATCTACAACGAATCACGATAATATTCGAACGATAGACGCAGGAAATTATCTACAACGAATCACAAAATAATATTCGAACGATAGACGCGGGAAATTATCTACAACGAATCACGATAATATTCGAACGATAGACGCAGGAAATTATCTACAACGAATCACAGAATAATATTCGAACGATAGACGCAGGAAATTATTTACAACGAATCACAATAATATTCGAACGATAGACGCGGGAAATTATCTACAACGAATCACAATAATATTCGAACGATGGACGCGGGAAATTATCTACAACGAATCACAATAATATTCGAACGATAGACGCGGGAAATTATCTACAACGAATCACAATAATATTCGAACGATGGACGCGGGAAATTATCTACAACGAATCACAATAATATTCGAACGATAGACGCGGGAAATTATCTACAACGAATCACAATAATATTCGAACACTTTTAAAAGGACGATAAGTTTTCTAACACTGGACCACACGAATTGGATTTTCTTTTGAGAAGTTAGAACGATTAGTTTGCTACATGAATTTTAAGAAAATTGTAATTGTGGGACCGAGGTAAACGCTTCGAGTAAACACTGTAGTTGTTCGCAAACAAATGAATTCATTTTACGACTCGAGGCGTCATTTACATTTACGACGGAACGAGAACTTTATCGTCGTGTGGAGACCAATTGGCGAGTCAAGTTCTCGTTGAAAAAACACGTCGTTACAAGAAATAATTGTACCTGAACCAGTTAACTGCGGAGTTTAATTTTGAAAATCCACGGAATTAAAATCAAACAATGACGAATGGTGATTCTACATGAAAGAATAAGTCGAAAATATAGAATAAACATTTTTCGTTTGAGGCTCTGTTTTCGAAAAAATCGACTTTGAAGATCTGTCAGGTTTGTGTGGTTTAGTATATGCAGGAAGTAGATTTGGTTGGTCGTGATCAGACAGTTGCGTCAGACAATTCCTATCGAATAGCATGCGTTTTCGTTGCATTTCAAACTCGATTTTCTCGATAACGAAACTTCGGGTGAAAAAATTTTATTCTATATTTTCGACTTATTCTTTGACGTAGAATCACCCCCTTTTCAATTGTACCACCAGTTACCAAACACCCTGTATATTTTACGAAAAAAGTAAAGCAAAATGTGAAAGAATTACATTTTTATTCGATAAGAAATTAACAATTCATTAACGTTAACCGGACCGTAATAGAGTTTTGGATTGACGTGTATACACGTCGAACGCAGTTAACTGGTTAACACGTTGACTGCCATGTCACCCATATGTGGCTGACGGAATTATATGTCTAGGTTTTAAAATGAATTTTTACGTTAATATATTCATTGTACCAAACTCGATTAGAATCCGTAAAATTCAAGAAAGTTGGAGGACTACTCAGTATCATACATTTAATTTTTTCCAATTTTTATTTCATTCAATAAGTTACTTTGATTTCGTCGAATTTTTTAGGCTTCTAGTTTGGCAGTCAAAGTGTTAAACAGAGCAAGAAGAAAGGAAACTGTCTTTCCTTGGAAAAGGAACAGAGATTCTAGTAAAGAACGGTTTTTCCGTGGCCATTAATCCCCTCGAATCCATGCAACGAATGGATCAGGTGCGTGCATGTAGCAGAGACGACGACGAGTGGAAAGAATATAGTTTACGTGCAGAGAAATTAGTTGTACCTTGTTAAATGATTTTCTGTACTTTTTTCACGAATGATTAGTAAATTTATTTCATCGGCTAGTGTTCGAAAATAAAATATTATTTCCTGCGTAAACCGTTTCATTAAGTCATAAAAGGGTCTGAGAATCCCCTGAAATCTTTACTTTATTATATTCCGGGGACTTTTAGAAGCTATAAACGCGCGAATGTTCCATTATTCAGATATCAGGAATAATTATAGCGTTACGATGGATTTTTCCTCGTCTCGATCGCTCCCCTCTGCGATCGACGAAAAGGAGAAAGTCATTAACTCGCGGATCAGATTGGATCTCCGATAACGCGGAAGCAGCCCGCGTTCACGGTGAAATTGTCCGATTGCAATGAAAGTGACGTGATTTAACATTCTTCGATCCCTGAGACCCGGGCGATATTGAAATTCCGATACGCGCCGTATAGTTTCTTTATTACACCTAGTCACCGTGGTGCCGTGGTTCGAGCATGATTGGGAGTTCTCGGATGAAGTAGCCATAGCAACTCGTCTCTAGCGCAAAAACCTCGGGAAAGATCGTTCGCCTCGGGACCGAGGCGCGCGGGTTCGATCATCTTACCTGTATATGGGATGGTGCATCAGGTATATCTTATTCTCGTCCATCCACTGTTGCTGCTTCTTCTGCGGGAACACAGGACAAATAACGATTCATTATTCCGAGTTGCGGATCGTTCGCTCGCGTGTTACGGCGCGGCAACGTATTCTACATTTTAAAGGGCAATTAGCCGACGACCGAACGGCTCATTTGTTAATAATAAAATACAACTTGTCTAACCAGAAAATTTCATATATGGTTTTACTATCGGCCGACCCACCTGGGCTCTTTCTTCAGGCAGGATGCGAACGGTACAACCTGCCGGTGAATCTACGTAATGGAACAGTTCGAATCAATTTGTAATTCTCTTTCGGCTGCGACACATTAAATTTTCGATTTCTATGGATTTTAACAGCCCGGTTTCACCTGCTTTAACACTAGAACTACCGCATGAGTCGAAATGAATTGTTCCCAATTTTTTCTTTTAGAAATATTGAAATTATAAATACACTCCCGCTCATAAGTCTTGGGACAGTGATCATATTCGTATTCAACTTTGTAAAAATGAAATACTAGAACTACCGCATGAGTCGAAATGAATTGTCCCCAATTTTTTCTTTTAGAAATATTGAAATTATAAGTACACTCCCGCTCATGTGTCTTAGGACAGTGATCATATTCGTATTCAACTTTGTAAAAATGAAATACTAGAACTACCGCATGAGTCGAAATGAATTGTTCCCAATTTTTTCTTTTAGAAATATTGAAATTATAAGTACACCCCCGCTCATAATTCTTAGGACAGTGATCATATTCGTATTCGACTTTGTAAAAATGAAATACTAGAACTACCGCATGAGTTAAAATGAATTGTTCCCAATTTTTGCTTTTAGAAATATTTAAATTATAAATACACTCCCGCTCGTAAGTCTTAGGACAGTGATCGTATTCGTATTCAACTTTGTAAAAATGAAATAATCGTTGAAGAATGCTAACAAACTTTTTCTTGTTTAAAGGTTTACACGTCAAAGAAAGGATACTGCTCTCATATGCCAAAATCTAACTAAAAAGTAAAAAGATATATTTTCTTTTCATCGAATAATCCGCCACGTTTCTTTATTACAATGTCCACTATTCTTGGCATTAATTTTTTCATACTTTCTGTTGTTATATTATTCCATTCTCGTTCCAAAATACTCCATAAATGTGTTTATCCCTTATTTTTTCTATGGGGTTCAAATCTGATGATTGGTGTGGCTGTTTCATAATTTTTAATGAATTATTACATTGAAGTTGTAATTGTTGTTGAACATATGATGATATTTATATTATGTAGTTAATACAGTTAAAGGTTCATAATCTATACGAAATACCAGAGTTTTACTAAAAACCAGAGGTGTCCTAAGACTTATGAGCAGGAGTGTATGTTTCCATGAGAAAATTTTTCAATAAACTTCTCAACATTGCGCGGAGTGTTTGATGCACCCGAATGGGACTAGTTTAGTAAATACAGTTGAAATCCAGAATCTAAAATAAAAATACTATTTGGTCTCGATTTGATGCATTTATGACAAAAATGGGTGGCTAAAATTTAAAACACTAGGAAGATTAATCGAGTTCGAGTGTGCTGGTGCATCAATTTCACAAAGACCAATTAACCATTTTGAGAAATTCATAAAACAATGATATAGCAAAATTTCGCCTGCTACAACATCCAACTTAGTACATTCCATGCCAAGAAGGCTCGAAGCTATTGCAAAATCAAAAGGCAATCCCACAAAATATTAAACCCTTAAATATTTAGTATATTTTCATAGTTGTCGTTTGTTATTTGACTGTATGAATACTTTCTACGCGTCTGTTTCTGCACATTTATCCGTGTTTGTTGATTCTTTCGCAATGCTGAAGGGAAATAAAATTTTGTTTAATTTTGAAAATGCTTCTAAATTCAAAATAAATTTAAGTTTATTATAAAATTTTCTTTTAATTTTTTCTTTACTCCAAATTTATACTACAAACATCTAAGAATATTTATTAATCATTTTTTCCGCATAAAATTTATTATTGCCATGAATATACACAGTTTTACTTTCAATTTGTCACTGTACGAATACTTTCCACACCGACTGTAATTAACCATTTTGAGAAATTCATAAAACGATGATATAGCAACATTTCGCTCAACGGTATTATTCGGTAGACTGAATCTGTACGTTGTTTTCTGCGAAACTCGGAATGCATTTGGTGGAAAATTGTGGGAAATGCTGTTCGGAATGCGCACGTGGGATCGTTAACTGTTCGATAGAGCGGCCGCGTCGGTGTTCCACGGATGACAAATTCAAACGGAATTGCAACGAACGTGTCGCGGTGACGAACACGGAGCAAATTCCAAAGCAATTACGGCCGTCGCAAGAAACGTCTCGAGATAACAAGACAATAGACGGATGAAAAGGGGAAGGAGGGGGTGTGGTGAAGAGAGGGGGTTGTGGTATATTACCTTCTTCTTCCGAAGAGTGACTTTCAGACCGTCCACCGATACCTCTAGCGTCACTTTCTTCTTTTTGATCCCTTTGGCCTTGAACTCGTACTGGGGACAAAACAAGACCGACGTTAACGACATTAACTGCCACATCCAGCCAGCCAGCTCCCCCCGCGGTTAATTAGAGATTATGCGAACTCACGCGGATTCTTCGCATCGCCGCCACGATCTCCACTCGGCTGGTCGGTCGAGGAACCTCCATAGAGCCGATGAACTACAGGGAAAAAGAGAATTAAAGGGTCTTCTTGGTTCGTTTGCATAGGCGGCACGCCACGGCCCGGCCCGACCCGGCCCGGCCCGGCCCGCCAGACCGTGAGTCATTCTCGTATTGCCGGTCGCAGAGTAATTTTCTTAATTGCTTTAGCGATTTATTACACTGATTCGCGGTGGCGCACGACTGTGCGTGTCAATCATCCTACTCTTTTGGAGCGCATGCGTCCCGAAAAAGACGGACCAACTTTGAAAATTTTTCGTCTTTTAACCTAATTTTCATGTTTTTTTTTCTTTTATTTCTGTTTCTTTATTTAACCCCTTACACGACGATCTATCTTGCGACTACAGTGATCCAGTTCTCTGTTGATCAGAATTTTTTAGAAGTAGAGGAAAGTTTTATTTATCGTATGCCTGTTCTCTAAAAATTTTATCTCGGTTCGAAGAAAATTAATAACATGACATTTAGTGGATTCTGTTCGATACCTCCATCACGAGACTGAGTCGATGTTACAGCGCAAGGGATTATGCACCTCAAACTATTATGGGTTTGTTTAGCTTTACAAGTATACAGGGTGTTTGGTAACTGGTGGTACAAGGGCGAAAAGGGGGTGATTCTACGTGAAAGAATAAGTCGAAAATATAGAATAAAATTTTTTCATCCGAAGTTTCGTTATCGAGAAAATCGAGTTTGAAATGCAGCATGCTATTCGATAGGAATTGTCTGACGCGTCTGATCATGACCAACCAAATCTACTTCCTGCGTATACTAAACCACACAAACCTGACAGATCTTCAAAGTCGATTTTCTCGAAAACAAAGGCTCAAACGAAAAATGTTTATTCTATATTTTCGACTTATTCTTTCATGTAGAATCACCCCCTTTTCGCTTGTACCACCAGTTACCAAACACCCTGTAGAATTGAAAATACATGTGTGGTTTAACATCACATTTCAAAGGTATAATCGTCATTAAATGAAATAATTGTAATATTAATTTAGAGTGAAGTCCTGCACAAGATGAAGATCTAAACTTGTCCGACTCATTTTTCTGAAAGTATTATTTATTAATATTCAGAACCTTGGGTAAAAAAGTACTAGAATTCCTACAGTGTCAGATACACTGTTTTTTTTTTTTAATACATAACATGGTTTTTGCTCTGCGAACATTGATTTACAACTTTAAACGGTTTTAGAGTGAAAAATACTAGAGTTCTTACAGTGTCAGATACACTGTTTTTTTTTTTAAATACATAACATGTTTTTTGCTCTGCGAACATTGATTTACAACTTTAAACGGTTTTAGAGTGAAAAATACTAGAGTTCTTACAGTGTCAGATACACTGTTTTTTTTTAAATACATAACATGTTTTTTGCTCTGCGAACATTGATTTACAAGTTTAAACGGTTTTAGAGTGAGATTGTTATATTTGATTATCCGAACAATCCAGGATACGCACACAAGCTTCATGATCCCATTCTTGGTAACTCGAGAATTGAATCTAATCCTTGCCATTACTCTACAAGCAAATTACACATGCAGTTTCTTTAGCGGCAACGTCCGGTGGAATGGCACAGTTTTGAATAGCTATTATTGTGGTTTATGCTTGTTTCATTGTTCCTGCTTTATTTGTTCTTCGAAACTCTTTAGTTTGATTGCATTCTATTTTTCTTCGCTCTTTTTGATAATGGCCGGTCTGAGGCGAATGCTTCCTACACCATCTAATTAGTAGGCTGCGGATTTGAAGCAATTATAACAAAAATGGGTAGATACAAATTAAAATAGTGAAACGATTTAGAGCACTTCGTGACACCAAAGTGCTATTTCAACTTACTAAAAGTACTAAAGACAGAAACAACTTTTTAGCTTGACTCCTGTTCTTTACAATTGTTGCACAATATTTTTGTACATAAAAAATACATAATAAATTTGTATTTTAGAATCTAACGACACCAACATACCAATATTACTAAAGAAAGAAAGAACTGGGCCCCTGTTCCTTGCAATTGATACACAAAATTTTTATTTTTCTACTAGTATTTACTTGTTTACTTATTAGTCAATCACATTGAACTGGATTAAAAGTGACTGGTATGTATTGCCTCCTAGAAATGAGACGATTCAATTTATTTAGGTTGATATTATAATATGTGCTTGAACAATAAAAAGCATTGAAAGTAATTGATACGCGTTGCCTTAAGAAAATAAAACGATTGAATTCATTTAAGATTTTATTATAATCAGACTGCAGATCTTTATACGAGATAAAGATGAAGATATTTTTATTTTATACAAGATAAAGTTAAAAATTGATTTCTCCTCTAAATAATTGAAACGTGTAAATAATGTACCAGTAATATTACATTCTTTCGATGTTTCTTCTATCTTTACCTACATCATTTTTCCCATAAACGCATAAAATCCGCATCCTAATTGTGTGCTTGAACAATAAAAAGCATTGAAAGTAACTGATACGCGTTGCCTTAAGAAAATAAAACGATTGAATTCATTTAAGATTTTATTATAATCAGACTGCAGATCTTTATACGAGATAAAGATGAAGATATTTTTATTTTATACAAGATAAAGTTAAAAATTGATTTCTCCTCTAAATAATTGAAACATGTAAATAATGTACCAGTAATATTACATTCATTCGATGTTTCTTCTATCTTTACCTACATCATTTTTCCCATAAACGCATAAAATCCACATCCTAATTGTGTGCTTGAACAATAAAAAGCATTGAAAGTAACTGATACGCGTTGCCTTAAGAAAATAAAACGATTGAATTCATTTAAGATTTTATTATAATCAGACTGCAGATCTTTGTACGAGATAAAGATGAAGATACTTTTATTTTATACAAGATAAAGCTAAAAATTGATTTCTCCTCTAAATAATTGTAACATGTAAATAATGTACCAGTAATATTACATTCATTCGATGTTTCTTCTATCTTTACCTACATCATTTTTCCCATAAACGCATAAAATCCGCATCCTAATTGTGCTTCAACAATGAAAAGCATTGAAAGTAACTGATACGTGTTGCCTTAAGAAAATAAAACGATTGAATTCATTTAACATTTTATTATAATCAGACTGCAGATCTTTATACGATATAAAGATGAAGATACTTTTATTTTATACAAGATAAAGCTAAAAATTGATTTCTCCTCTAAATAATTGTAACATGTAAATAATGTACCAGTAATATTACATTCATTCGATGTTTCTTCTATCTTTACCTACATCATTTTTCCCATAAACGCATAAAATCCGCATCCTAATTGTGTGCTTGAACAATGAAAAGTGTCTAGTCATTTTCCATGGGAACGTCTGCGATTTCAACAATTGTAAAATAAAGAACCGGTCGTTTCCTACGTTTAGCGAAAAATGTAATTTTTTCAGTGAAATTTTTTATCCATTCCAGATAAAAAAATTCGCAATTCGAACTTTTTGCCAGCGCTGTATTAATCCGATGCGAGCGACGGACAGTGCGAAAATGAGGGACGAATGGTGACTAATTAACGGTGGAAGGATCGCGGAATTGAATATGCTCGTCAGCAGTGGATTCTATGGTGAGTTTGGAAAACAAACTCGGAAATCTGGGATCGTTCGCGGAACGCTTGTCGCGAATTACACAGAGAACTTGCTGCACCGGGGTGTATGGTTCTCGCTGCGTGTCTATTCTGAACGCGCAGGTGTGCACCGTTTTCGATTCACGATCGTTCGAAGCCAGAACTGAAACGTATACAGCGGTTCCAAAAAAATATCAGGACATTTCCGATTTTCGCAAAAAAATTTTATATTCATGGTACTATAACCCCTTAAAAACCCCCATCATTCATCCCCAAGATATTCAATCAATATTCCTGACATCGGAAATATTTTTCCGGGACAAAATCCACCATAGGTTTCAAGATTGAAGCTTCCCCTTTACCGTTACACCCTGAAACTTGATGTACGATTTTTATAGTCGTTTTATTAAACTTTTAATAATGGGAGCAAGGGGAGAAACAACTCTTCTCATGTTTTTAAATATTCTTACATAAAGTTCTAGGGGGTCGTTGCAAAGGGGAAGTTTAACACTAAGCCTACCACGGTCAAATGACCGCTTTTCTATTTCACAATTATTGAAGTTATAAAAATGTATTTAAAGGAAATTACTGAATTGACTTCTTTAGTGAAGCATATATTATAATGGAAATCGTACAAAGTTGAAATAAATTTAGTCTTCTCCCTTCTATAAGTCGTTAAACTTTAATATATTTTGTGGTTGGTAGGTTTATAGTGTTAAATCTTCAAATGATAGATTCAGTCACGAAAAGAATTCTTCAACTTTTCCAAGAACGGTTCAATTGGTGAGACATTTTTTACAGTGATCGATAACTCTGGTAGTACGATCGAACAACAATCGTGCAATAACATTTCGTCATACGAGTCTCCGCACAGTATCGACAAATTGTCAACGTTCGTTTGGCAAATTTTCAATCTCAATTTTCTAGAAAAAGAAGGCTCGTATGGACAAATTATATTCTACATTTTCGACTTATTTTCTTATGTAGAATCGTCTTCTCTTTTCGGCTGTACCGTTAGTTACTGACTATTATGCAAAAGCGTCTTAGAAACGACGGATTTCGAAGGTAGAGCTTTAAAATTAGTTGAAAATCTAAATTTAGCGTGCCCATAGTTTTTGGAGGCGCTGTATACCCACCGCACACACGAAGAACCGATTGCAAGACGTAGATAGCGCGGTTTCCTCCCACTGTTGCAAATGCCAAAACAGATCTTGACTGGCACGTCGAAGTTTCGAGCGTTGCGGGAGATCGAGAACGGATAACCGGAAATAGGCACGCTAATGCAACGACGCGTTTCAATTTGAGTGAGCAGTTTATAGTTGCGAACCATTCTAATCGAACGTATCGGCGCAGAAACGGAGTCAAACGGAGCCACGCGATACGCAACCTACCGCAAGAAATTGTTTATACATTACAGTTCCCGAGCGTGGTCGAAGATTTTCAATTTGTCGTTCGATCGCTTGGATTCGTTGCTCTAAAGGGCGTTAGAATACTTTCATACATGCCTTACAAACAAGCCAACATAAATATTTCACATTTAATATCGTCGTGAAAAAAGGTGTGGGAAATGTCGAGTTCTAATATATTTAATTTAACCAGTTAACCGCGGAGTTTAATTTCAGAAATCTCCCACGGCGCGGAATTAAAATCATGCAATGCGGAATATACACGTCGAACGCAGGCCAAATTCCGCTGTTATACATTTTACGAAAAAAAGTAAAGCAAAGTGAGAAAAAATTGCATTTTTATTCGGTAAGAAATGAACAATTCATTAACGTTAACGGCACCGCAAGAAAGTTTTGTGTATACACGTCGAACGCACTTAACTGGTTAAAATTATTCGGATTCTAAGGATGCATACACGAGAAATTATTTAGTAAATTAATTTCTTTGGGTATATATTATTTTTAAAATATTGTTAAAAATGTGGATAGCAGGTTCTTGTTATTTTCACAAAGTAATACAAGATAGTCACTTTTAGCCTAGTATTAACCAGAGAAAAGTAATACATCATCGAATGTTTCAGGTCATTAAGCATTCTTTTTCGGCGTCGCGTTTACGCTACGGGTTCTCGTTTATATTTCCCAAAGGCTTTCAGTAGACCAGAAACTTAAGAGGCGCGTCGTACATGTGTAGCTGTCTTTCCGGAAAAACTATTTCCGTCCCGTAGAAGATTAAAGGTTTCGAAAAACGTGTGATCAGCGTGAAATTAGAAAAAAAGAAGAAGAAGAAGAAGAAGAAGAAGCAGTCGAAAGGAAAATAATCGAGCGTAGGGAGGTCCAGTATATAAGCACGAAGCAATGAAAACAAATGGATATCTCGCGCGCGAATATTGAGCACCGCTACCGAGCCGTATTTAGAATTTCCCCATTGAAACGATGACCTGGCCACGTGTTCGACCGACTCGTTGCACACGTGGTGATCTCCCACTCATAAACGCACACAAACACACACGCACACACACACGCGCGTGCGGATGCCCGGTGGTGCCGAGGACCCGACGAACCTGTGCGATCGATCGAATTTCTCGCGATCGATACCGGCCGGGTGCGTGCGTCTTTTAAACGGGACACGAATCGATGAATTTTCACCACGAGGTAATTCCCGCATGAAAATATAATGCACGCAACGGCTACGACTACTTTGTAAAGTTATACGCTGCAAAAAAGTCCTCCACGCGTTCCGTGCACGACCTTTTATTACCATGAAATATTTACGGACATCCCCCGTAATAACATCCAATTTGTACAGTTCCTTTGGCGTTGTTTCAAACAAAGTATAAACTAGTAGAAACTGGAATAGGTTCGAACCGTTCCGTGAACTTTGTGACACGTTTCTGAGAACGTTTAAACCGAGTACTTACTACATTTTATGCACTTATGACAAAAATCGGTAGATGTAAAAAGCAGTGGACAGATTAAAAGAGTTTAAGAATGCCAATTAGTTTCGGCTTATCGAATCCAATGCAGCAAGAAATAAATCACAATTTTTATTTTGATCCACAGTCTAGTTATTACTGTTACTGGTGTTTCTGAGAACGTTTAAACCGAGTGCTTACTACATTTTATGCACTTATGACAAAAATTGGTAGATGTAAAAAGCAGTGGACAAATTAAAAGAGTTTAAGAATGCCAATTAGTTTCGGCTTATCGAATCCAATGCAGCAAGAAATAAACCACAATTTTTATTTTGATCCACAGTCTAGTTATTACTGTTACTGGTGTTTCTGAGAACGTCTAAACCGAGTACTTACTATATTTTATTCACTTATGACAAAAATCGGTAGACGTAAAGCAGTAGACAGATTAAAAGAGTTTAAGGACGCCAATTAGTTTCGGCTTATTGAATCCAATGCAGCAAGAAATAAATCACAATTTTTATTTTGATCCACAGTCTAGTTATTACTGTCGAAGAGAATTTTTATTAATCCTTTGTGATACCATGGGGGTGTGCTACACCGGTAGTCGGGATAGCGTATTTCCGATGATCGTGTTCAAATTTTTGTTACCTCAACTTTACTTGTCATTCGTTCCGTCTTCTTGTGCGTTCATAATTGCAGAGGCGTTCGGTTAAAAGATTAGAACTTCCATTTCAAACGTAAAGAATGTTTATAATCTCATAAATGATTTACTCAGTTTGACAAAAATTTATATTCGTTAGAAATATCGTTGAGAACATAGAAGAAATTAGTTTTGAATGAAACTATGTTTCCCGCAAAAATCGATCGTGAAAATTCATTTCCGAGCTAGTAGCTACAATAAGTAGAATCGGCCGGTCATGAACAGACGGGCTTTTAACTATTTGTCCAGGTTTTAAAATGAATTTTTACGTTAATATATTCATTGTACCAAATTCGATTAGAATTCGTAAAATTCAAGAAAGTTGGAAGACTACTCAATATCACACATATAATTATTTTCAATTTTTATTTCATTAAATAACTTACTTTGGTTTCATGGAATTTTTTAGGGTTCTGGTTTGGCACTCAAAGTGTTAATATCCTCGGGATAATGAAAAATAGATTGGAGAATATCCAAGCGAATGGAATTATGCGTTCGTGACAAGAATGAATAGGGAAGATACAAAACTGTGAAGACACTAAACGGACTTAAAAAATATTATTATATTATTTTTGACCGAATTATCGAACGAAGGCATACATGTTTATTTAACTTCTGTTACCTGCAATTGATTTGGAATGTTTTTATTTTGCGTACAGATCCACAGTTTAGTTATTACAACATTTCGAATAATAAGTTCGGATTCGAACTTTCTAGTTGTAAATTATTTTCTACGATAGAAAGGTTAAGTTGGAAGCAATTTTAGATTATTTTACGAAGGAAGGCGATTGTAAGCGAGGAATTGTTCAGATGGTGTAGAGTCGGAAATATCATTTCCAGAAAATCCTAAGCGCGAGCACAGAAATATAAGATGAACGCGATCGAAGCGTGACCAAGTCAGTAGCCGGACACTTGACCGCTTGAAAGAAAAGCGACGTCAACACGGTCTCTGCCAAGAGGAATCATCCGTGGCTAAAATTATTGTGACTTTACTAGGCCAAAAAATTACTACCGTGAAGTGGAACGTATGGGAATCCTATTCTGATTCGAAGTGTACTTTAAAAATGCATTCATTCGACTAAATTATACTTAATATTGTATTTAATCTCTATCCAAATGGCAAACAGAAACGTAACCAGACAATAAAATTTCGTCTAAATCCACAATTGATCTTATTAAACACGTTAAATAATGATTAATAAGATCATTTGTGAATTTAGATGAAATTTTATTGTCTTGTTACGTTTCTGTTTGCCATTAAACACGTTAAATAATGATTAGCATTTTGTGTGGGACCTCATGGGCCCTAATAGTGCATTCAGTCGAATAAATTATACTTAATATTGTATTTAATCTCTGTTGAAATGGCAAACAGAAATGTAACAAGGCAATAAAAATTCATCTAAATCCACAAATGATCCACACGTTAAATAATGATTAGCATTCTGAGTGGGACCTCATAAGCCCTGATAGTTCACTTAAGTTTTAACTTTTCACTGACCAGTCTATTCTGAACTTTTAAACTATGGTGCCGAAGTTTATCTTACAGCGATAATTTCCATCTAGTGTTATACTTAAAGCAACATACAGCGTGTTGTATTAACAAAAATTGGAGCAAAAGATTTTTAGGCCAATTTTGTTCATTCAGGCGTACCCACACCTTCGTAAGAATTTATGAATAATCTTTCCAAAAATGGCCAAAATTGAAAATACCTTTATATGGTTTTATTTTCGACAAAAATGCCATTAATCTAACCAACATGAACGGAATAAAAAATATTCCAAACGAAACAATAACTGAGAATTGTAAAAGCACAAATTCAGGCATTTGTTTCTTAAAATTCGTACAACTTTGAAAGTTGTGTTGCATTTGTGTGCGTTGTTCTTCACAAGTGTAGAAGCTATCATATCAAACAAATCTCATGTCTAACACCTCTAATCATTGTTTAAAACCCTCCTCAAAGTTTAAATTGGTACAAACATTGCAGAAACATTTGTACACGAAATGTACATAAAATATTAATTCAAACCTGTTATTTCATGCTCTTTAATGAGTTCCTAGAATAATTGGTTTTACTTTGGGTTTTGTCTTTTGACGTCCCTGCATACATGTTATCTAAAATGGCTAACATTTTGGATTTCGAAGGGTTATCAAATGATGCGTACTAAAATTTATTCAGACCATAATATATAAATTTTGTTCATCCAGGCGTACCCACACCTTCGTAAGGATTTATGAACAATCACGGCTAACGATTTAAAGTTCCCTCAATTATAAAGAAAATTATTTTCCATTTTGACTCGCTGTCAAAATGATCCACCGGTTACTTAGCTTGTGACGCGTCAAGAAGAAGCGCTTCCCAAAACACGTGTAACAAAAATTGATAAATGCAGCAGCGAATGGTCCTCGTGGTCGATAACTGTGCGGCTGCCAAAAAGGTCCACTATCCGGAGGTTACTGTAAGTTCAGCCAAAAATTTGGCCACCTACCTACTACGCGAATCGTTCATTGAACTTGAACAACCGGTACACCAACTCGAAGGATTAACCTAACAGAGAATTCGAATTTCCGGCGCGTCTCGACGATTTTCGACGACCGGTGACATCGTCGAGCGGCGACATCGATCTCTCGGGCTTAGGCGAGTCGCCTAATCCCCGAGAAACGACGGGTGGAGAGTCGAAAGTCGCCGAGACACGTATACAGGGCGTCAACTGCGAATAGGCGAAACCGTTTGCTCGCGAAGTGACCGCTTTACGAGCTTAGACGCCGTCCGCACAAAAGCTTTAACCTTTCCGAGAAACGAACACCTCAGAAATAAACACGTGCGCGATGACGCCACGGCTATCCGGCGTGCCGGCATCGACCAAAAATATCTCGCTGTCGTTGTCGCGATTGTTGCATCGTCACGCGTCCATCGATCGAACCACCTCGACGACTCCCGTTCTATCAGCTGTACGAGTCGATTCAGACAATTCCGAACTCGACGATGAAAATACGACTTCGATGAAAATACCATTCCAGAAAGATTTAACGTATTCGAACATGAATTTTCCATGGTTTCCATGGCATCCGAGGTTCACTTTCATCAAAAATGCACTTATAAGTGCGCTTATAAAAAACCTTATTTTTTATGTTTTTCTATAAAATGGTCAACTACTAGCACATGGTCAACTACTGGTGCCTTTACCTTACAGGTAACTATGCTATTCTGTTATCTAAATGTCCATATCCATCTGATTAGTTCGGATAATCAAGGTTCTACTATATCGCGAACTAGACGAGCAAGTATGATCCTAATCGCGTTGTGTTTGGTATAATGCAAAAAGCCATGTGTTGAACAATTAAAATTGAACAGTTTGTTTGTCATTCTTGCCCATGGTTTGCCATGGGTTTCATGGTCCTAACTGCACCATACGCTCCAAAATGATTTAATTTGTCCAACGAACGCACAGCGGGCTGAAAACCCGTTTTTAGTGGCCAAAATTATTTTACCGTTATCTCAAGGTTTAAAGTTATAGTATACAGTAGGTCGTTACATTCGTCTCGACGCCAGCTAGAATATTATGAAGTCAGAAATATATATATATTAACGTTTAATAAATCGGGTTGTGACCTCCATTTTGTGTACAACAAATTTTGAATTTTTCTTTATTGTTAGAAAAGTGAATACTGATCAACTTTTGTTGTAAACATTTCTCTGCCAGATCCCCGGAAATGTTTGGAAAAATCGTGCTAACAGTGCTGGATAATCTGAAAAGTGACTTTTTGTGGCCAGAATTGAAAATACCTTTATATGGTTTTATTTTCAACAAAAATGCCATTAATCTAACCAACATGAATAGAATAAAAAATATTCCAAACGAAACAATAACTGAGAATTGTAAAAGCACAACCAACTTCAGGCATTTGTTTCTTACAATTCACCCAACTATGAAAGTTCAGGTTGCATTTGTGTGTGTTGCTGTTCACAATTGTGGAAGCTATCATATCAAACAAATCTCATGTCTCACACCTCTAATCATTTTTTAAAACCCTTCTCAATGTTTAAATTGGTACAATTCCGAACTCGACGATGAAAATACGATTCCAGAAAGATTTAACGTATTCAAACATGAATTTTCCATGGTTTGTCGCTAGACTGTGGACATTTCACACGTTGACTGCCATGTCACCCATATGTGAGTGACGGATTTTAAGCATTTATAACAAAAATGGGTAGACACAAATTAAAATAGTGAAACGATTTAGAGCACTTCGTGACACCAAAGTGCTATTTTCAACTTACTAAAATTACTAAACAGAGAAACAACTTTTTAGCTTGGATCCTGTTCTTTAAAATTGATGCACAATATTTTTATAAATAAAAAATACATAATAAATTTTTATTTTAGAATCTAGCGACACCAATGCATCTTCAACTTACCAACATTACTAAAGAAAGAAAGAACTGGGCTCCTGTTCCTTGCAATTGATACACAAAATTTTTATTTTTCTACTAGTATTTACTTGTTTACTTATCAGTCAATCACATTGAACCTATCCTGCATTAAAAGTGACTGGTATGTATTGCCTTCTAGAAATGAGACGATTCAATTTATTTAGGTATATTATGATATGTGTTTGAACAATAAAAAGCATTGAAAGTAACTGATACGCGTTGCCTTAAGAAAATAAAACGATTAAATTCATTTAAGATTTTATTATAATCAGACTGCAGATCTTTATACGAGATAAAGATGAAGATACTTTTATTTTATACAAGATAAAGCTAAAAATTGATTTCTCCTCTAAATAATTGAAACATGTAAATAATGTACCAGTAATATTACATTCATTCGGTGTTTCTTCTATCTTTACCTATATCATTTTTCCCATAAATGCATAAAATCCGCATCCTAATTGTGTGCTTGAACAATAAAAAGCATTGAAAGTAACTGATACGCGTTGTCTTAAGAAAATAAAACGATTGAATTCATTTAAGATTTTATTATAATCAGACTGCAGATCTTTATACGAGATAAAGATGAAGATATTTTTATTTTATACAAGATAAAGCTAAAAATTGATTTCTCCTCTAAATAATTGTAACATGTAAATAATGTACCAGTAATATTACATTCATTCGATGTTTCTTCTATCTTTACCTACATCATTTTTCCGACGGAATTATTTGTCCAGATTTTAGAATGAATTTTTACGTTAACCCTCTACGGGCCCGTGTAACTTTCAGGTCACATGCTAATATATCGACATTTTACCAAATAATTTCAGTTTTTTCACAAGATGACGTATGCGTCTTAATTATATAATGTCTCTGAAATAACAATATTGATGACGGTTAACAGCACCATCAACTTGAAATATCAAAGTAAATGTCTTGTAGTTGCCTGCAAATAGAAACCAACGGAACAAAATTCGGCCCATAGAGGGTTAATATATTCATTGTACCAACTTTGATTAGAATCTGTAAAATGCAAGAAAGTTGGAGGACTACTCAATATCATACATTTAATTTTTTTCAAGTTTTATTTCATTAAATAACTTGTTTTAATTTTATGGAATTCTTGAGATTTCTAGTTTGGCAGTCAAAGTGTTAAAGCACCTGTAACATGTACTACTTTGTGAAATGCAAAAGAATCTGCATATTGGCAAACATCGATTGCGTTATTATCCTATGCGTTTATCACAAGTAGACTGCGGAAGTTTATGCACGATAAATATGTAACATGCATATGACATTTATGCACGAAAAATATGCAAAATATGCAAAGTATACAGGTATATATAAAATGTAGTATAATACGTAGACAGCGGATTTTATGCATTTATGACAAAAATGAGTAGGCGTAATTTGAAATAGTAAGAACATTAGAAAAGTTTGAAAGTACAGTTATATTATTTTCAACCTATTAAACATATTAGGAAAGAAAATAAACTTCTACTTCGTTCCTGTTTGATGCAATTGAGATAGAAAATTTTTAATTTGCATAAAGATCCGCTGTCTAATAATAAGCAATATATTAGTATGTTACAGAATATTACATTATTATTATTATATTCACTATATACACATATATAAAATGCTTTTCACAATTATTCCGATTCATTATAGTTCGCGTGACGATAAATTACGAGCATTTTTTCCTTTAATGTTGTTAATTGGTGGCGTATGTCTGTCAAAATTAATTTATACGCGGAAAATGGCCGCTCTACGTCACACGAAGTAATCGGTGCGTATTTAAATTTACACCAACATTGTTCTGGCACACTTATTGGTCTTCGAACGCCCTCGTTATTTAAAATACTTGAAATCTTCGATAATGTAGAAAATCCTACATTCTTTTCTAAAGTAGTATTGCATTTTTTTTTCTAATTTTTTCACCGCAATCACCAGGAATATTTTTTAAACGTATTATACTATTCATATATATTTCGATTGATTCATTTAACGTTAAACCTATAGTTTCCAGTTTCCGTATTGTTGGTGGCAAAGTGTTTAAATGAGCCTTAATGTACATTAAGCGTTGAGCAAGTTGATCTTGCTGGAGCACCTCTTGTGCTATTTTAATTGCGGCAGCATCCTTTGACTTGAATGATTTAACATCAATGAAATTTCTGGATAAAATTGTATTCAAATCTAAAGTAATTCTTTATTGTCACTTACGTGACTTTAAAAAATCTTGACAAACATCTTTGATTTTAACGAAATGGTCAGCATAAAATAATGCTGCTCCAATCCACGTACCCCACCTGCTTACGATATGCTATATAGTATTGTATAATATATGTTTTCAAACATAAATATACAAAGCATATGCATTATGCAAAAAATGTAAAATAAAAAATGTATTTTCATAGTACTCTAATCACAAAACAAATTTCTGTCCAGTCCTATTCCTTTAACTATTTCCTATAAAAATATGCATTTGCATAAACTTCCGCAGTCTAATCATAAGGTTAGCCGATGCGAGGAATTCTTCTTTTGTTCGGAGACTCATCAAACGATTGATGAAAGAGAGAATTTGCATGAAGATACTACCCAGCAGGTATTACGTTACCGAGAATTGTTGCTGATTACGTACAGGGTGATTAAAATAACCGGGTCCATTTTCTGAGATCGTGTCAGCGTCGATTCGAAGGACAGAAAAATGTCTCGGATGTTTCTGTTTTAAAATAAATCTAGATTTCTTCGATGTCTCGTTGCCTAGATGTGTACAGAGTAACTAAAATAATCGGGACCATTTTTGGGATCGAGCAAATGTCGCTTCTAACCGAAGTTATTTTGCAGATCGGAGAAATGTTGAGAAATAAACATAATACACACGGTGTTCTCGAAAACGAATCTACATGAAGAGAGTTGAATCGAAAACGAATCTACACGAAGAGAATGAATCGAAAACGAATCTACACGAAGAGAATGAATCGAAAACGTAGAATTTTGTTGTCGGTGGCTTCGTTTTTCTCAGACGCAATTGAAGATTCATCGGGCACGCGTGCTATTGAATAGAAGTCTATTGGCATGTCTGAGCATGACTTGCCGATTCTACTTCTTCTGAATACACAATGCAGAACGAATCTTCAAAATCGATTTTCCGTGAAAAAAAGTCGTATTCTACAGGATGCCTTAAATAATTGGAGGAGCTTCAATGTGGTACATAATAAATTCATGACTTCGGTGAACGAATTTTCAATGAGAAAGTTATTGAAAAACAATTTCCAATGTTTCACTAGCGAACACGGTTTGCGGTTATAAATTAATTCAAACGGTCAACTCCATTCTCCTCAGTGAATATCGATTAGATTTCAACCGAAATTCGTTGGTAAACCACAAAGATGCCCTACAAGGATCTATCCTAATATCTGTGGCAACATACCGGGTGACGAAAATATCCGTGTCCATTCTTCTACGTTAGTATCTACATCTATTGAAATTAACTTGCAAACCACAAAATGTTATCTTCTTGTTTGCAGAAATTATCCAAAATTCATCGAAATCGAAGACTAGGTGGTAGCTGTCCTGCAGTTTCACCGTAACGTTTTTAAATTATTTAACAATGTTCCGCAGTGGTGACCATCTTGAAACTTCTACGAATAATAGTTACGAGACAGAGTGTCATTCCTGATTTTTTTAAAGGTGATCACGCAAGGGGTTGTTTGGGAAAACCACCCCTGAGAAATAAAATACTTTTTCAACCCTTAATAACTGATTAAAAATTCTGAGAAAAATGTAGCTGTTGCTTTAGTTTCGCTTTTCTTTCATCTAGATTTCTTGTGAAATAGCTCTTCACCCCCATGTCACCCTGAAGCTAATTGTAACCAGTTAAGCGCGTTTGACGTGTATACACGTCGGACCGAATCTCTATTGCAGTGCGGTTAACGTTAACGAATTGTTAATTTCTTATCGAATAAAAATGCAATTCTTTCTCACTTTGCTTTACTTTTCTCGTAAAATTTATAACACCGGAATTTGGCCTGCGTTCGACGTGTATATTCGTCATTGTTTGATTTTAACCCTTTGCACTCGAAGCTAACTTCGACTCCAAAACGAAACATTTCTTCCGACTTAAAATATTTTCCTTCTATATATTTTGTTTTCATGTTGTACCTACGAAAATGCTGGAATTTACTCGTACAGTACTGAAATTTTTAGTAAGTTATTAAATCCAAACAAAAATTTGATAATGTGAAAAGTATTTTGAATAATGATACAGCAATTTTTAGTGGTGCCTTACAGTCACCATTCGAGTGCTAAGGGTTAATTCCGTGCCGCGAGGGATTTTTAAAATTAAATTCCACAGTTAACTGGGTAAGGGGTGGAGATCTAAAATTTTACAGAATAATGTTAGGCGGAGGACATTGTTCAGCAAACAAAAAAATGAAAAGTGGTTAGCCATGGAGTTACTCTGTGCACTAAACGTTTCCCCGATTCGCTTGTGTTGCACCACCGAAATCGCCATTAATAACGAGACAAAACCGTCTATTCCCTGAACTGGCCACTATCAATACACGAGATCCTTTCAACAAACGAATCGCTTGCTTCCGCGATGCAGTGATACATTTCCGATTCCCAGAAACGCTGGCGATTTTATGCGGCCATTCGGCCAGCTCGAATTGTGCAGTAAATTGTAGCGAAATGTTTCGCGAAAGTGGACCCTATAAACGAGACCAAAGGAGAAGTAACAGAACGAAAATACCTTGAAGAGCCGCGCAGACCAGCCGGAAAGTAAATACACGTATATTCCAATATATTGAATTTCAGCACCGAAATAGACTTTGCACATCTTGCGGTACGATAACTGTGCGTTGCGCAGTCTATCAAGGAGATTCATCAGAATAATTAAGAATCTTAACCTTGATGAATCCCCGCGAAGTCTGCCGAACGTTCGATGAATAACCAAACGTTGAGCCTGCGGATATTTCCATTGTTTTGTACACTACGATCTCCGAATGTGAAACCAGAGATCCGCCGGACGGAAATGTATTAGGTTGGCAAGAAAATAATTTCGGTTTTCACTAATACCCGACGTTATGTTTCGTTTGATTGGCTTCTGTAAACGTTGCGTTTCGTTTTCTTTCTGACATTTCATAACTGCATCTTTTAGGTTACTTTTGAAGCAAATTACACGTAATTTTGATTAAAATCGTTAGTTCTGTGTCAATTCGAACATGGAGTGCAAAAACGAACATTATAGGCACATATTGCTTTTTTATTTCCGTAGAGGTAAAAAAACTGCCGAAGCTCACAAAGAGATATGTGAAGTTTATGGTGTGGATTGCTTAACAGAACGCACGTGCCAGAATTGTTTTAAAAAATTCCGTTTTGGAAATTTTTCACTTGAAGACGACCAACGTTGTGATCGACAATCTGAAGGTGATGATGATCGAATGAAAGCCATTGTTGAATCGGATCGTCATATAACTGTCCGAGAGATTGCAGACACGTTAAATGTCTCGCGAACAACTATAGAATATCGTTTAAAAAGTCTCGGAATCGTTAAGAAGCCCGATATTTGGGTTCCACGCGAATTGAAAGAAATTCACTTAACGCAACGCATCAACGTATGCGATATGCATCTCAAACGAAATGAAATCGACCCTTTTCCGAAGCGAATCATCACTGGTGATGAGAAATGGGTTGTTTACAATAACGCAACTCGAAAACGATCATGGTCCAAGCGTGACGAATCAGACCAAACCACGCCGAAAGTTAAATTGCACCAAAAGAAGATCATGTTGTCAATTTGGTGGGATTACAAAGGTATTGTGTATTTTGAGCTGCTCCCAAGGAACCGAACCATCGATTCAGATGTTTATTGTCGACAACTAACAAAACTGGTCATAGCAATCAAAGAAAAACGGCCAGAATTGGCAAATCGCAAAGGAATCGTGTTCCATCATGATAACGCTAGGCCACACACACATCTTTGGTAACACGTGAAAAGTTATTGGAGCTTGGTTGGGAAGTGATGTCACATCCACCATATAGCCCTGACATTGCACCATCAGATTATCATTTATTCCGAAGTTTACAAAACTCTTTGAATGGTGAAACATTCACTAATGATGATGATCTGAAATCGCACTTGGATCAGTATTTCACCGAAAAGGATTAGAAGTTTGATGATACCAGAAAGATGGCGAAAGATCATAGAACAAAATGCAAAATATTTTATTCGTTATTGCTTTAATAAAAAAATTGGATTTTATTCCACCTAAAAATACCGAAATTACTTTCTTGCCAACCTAATAGTAGCACACTGTGTTATACTGATTATCCTTCGTAAACATAGTCGACGGATATGTAGTGACATTAATTTCTTTTGTTTTGGTTATCGGCTTTGCATACATTAGAACTGACGAACGCTATACGCGACTGATATTGCATATTGTTTTATGATAATAAGAAGATCGAATTCATTCGGTTCTCCTATGATTCTGGTTAGAATGTATGCTCGAATAAAGAGGGTTTGTTAACAAATTTTTCATCACAAGAAAAGAAAATTCATGAACAAGTCATTTCAACCTCTGTAGTCCTAGTGTTAAGAAGATACTGTAGCGCAAATTTATCAAAAACATTGATTTTATTATTACTACAATAATGATCGATAAATTAACAAAGTAGGACTCTTTTTAAGAATAAGGTCTTTGTAGCTCTTTGTAGTCCTCTTTTGTAGCTCTTTGTAGTCCTAAGCTCGAAAATTGGCTGTATGATTTTTATTAACACGTTAACTGCCGTGGGGGTCACCGGTGACCGGCACTCGACTTTGCTACAGCGCCGTGGGGGCCACCGGTGACCGGCGGCGTGGTCAATACTAAAAGTACATAATTATAGTAAATATGGATACTGATCAATCGTAATAATTGCCTACAGCGCCTTGGGGGACACCGGTGACCCCCACCACAAAAAATGCTTCAAACATGATTTTATAACTCATATTATTTGCTGGGAACTATATTTCATCATAATATGCATCGCATAATGAAAAGTTCATGTTGGCGCCTGGGACAAATCATGGAAAATCCGTCCGGCAGTCAACGTGTTAAATAATTATTAAACACGTTTTCCTGAGCGCGGAATTATGAAGCTACCAAAAAGATGGCAAAAGATCATAGAACAAAATGGAAAATATTTCATCGATTAAAGTTCATTGCTTTGATAAAAAAATTGGATTTTATTTCACCTAAAAATACTGAAATTACTTTCTTGCCAATCTAATATTATGGTTTCCATTCAGTTTCCAGCGTTCTCCGGTCCTGTTTTGAACGGCTACTTGCGAAACAACTGTTCGAGGCTCGTAACACCATCGCGTCGACGCTACTCGGAACAGATCTTCCAGAAATCGCGCTCCATCGAACCCGCAGTGTCTTAGCCTTCGAAATGAGTTTTCCCGGAAGAGCCGCGAAAGACTATTCGCGCGTGACCGGGTCTTTGTTTTCTTAACGGACAAGCGTAATTGGAATCGTCGACTGCCTTCTTCGGCGGAGACCCGTGACTGTAGCTTGTGAGCAATCCTGGAGTCTCATTCGACATTGTGGACAAAACGGTCGACAGCGACCAATGTGTCAGCAGAAGAGGAAGTGATGAGGGTACCAGTCAGCCAAGGTTGCAACCTAAAACGTTTCTCTTAACACTAGAACTACCGAGTCATAAATACAACTGATGTGTATTGCTTTGTAATAATGACAAGACTATATCTATTCAACTCTAATATCATTTTTATTCTAACATGTGCTTCAATGAAAAATTTCATTCAAAAAATTCTCATGAAAACATTTTTACAATTTCAGTAATTGTGACAAAGAAAATTAGGAACCAGTCATTTTGACTGGTTCGGTAGTTCTAGTGTTAACGTGTTCCTAGCAATTGCGAAAACTGGATGGTAGGTCTTTGCATACGCATGACTTTTGAATTAAGCAAAAAGGTATATATTTATATATAAAGGCATATATATTCTGAATACAGAATGCACAACGAATCTTCAAAATGGATTTTCCGTGAAAAAAAGTTGTATTCTACAGGATGCCTTAAATAATTGGAGAAGTTTCAATGTGGTACATAATAAATTCATGATTTCGGTGAAAGAATTTTCAATGAGAACGTTATTCAAAAACAATTTTCAATGTTTCACTAGCGAACATGGTTTGCGGTTATAAATTAATTCAAACGGCCAACTCCATGGTAAACCAACGAATAATATATTATTCTCTTAGGTATCTCCTAGAATTGAAACATGGTTTTTCGGCATTTTCTCGCCAAAATCTACAGGATTACATAAAAAAGAGTTAAGAATTTCTGGTTTCCTAAGGGAAAGTTTAACCTTCGAAACGAATCTAATCATCTAGTCGAGTCATCTGTCGTCGTTCAAGTATAGACATGATGAAAGGGGCATTATAATTATGGCAATTAAAGTGTTAATGGTACGGAAAAGTTTGTAAAATACTTGAAGGATTAACATTGCGATAATGAAGATACATTTGTGTTTACATTTTGATTTCAAGGCCACACATGTTGTTTTAATGGAGTAATATACTTTCATTACTGTAGCAGTCCTGACGACAAGATGAATTTATCGACAAGTTATACGTTAACCTACAGTTGACCTTTAGATGACCTGTACCACATCGACGTGACATTGATTCGACTAAAATACTGGTGACCACCTGTCTGATAGGTTACTGTTGCAGAAAGATTAATACCCGAAGGTTAAAACAAAGGTTAAGATACATACATGAACAGATTATTTACATGTTGTTTGTTTATCGGTTACGGTATTCTTGTAACAAATACATATTATTACATTGAAGAAAATTTTAAAATTCTGAAAGAACGATAATGTGTTACCGTTCTGTTAGTCCCTTTGGATCGAATATTTATTTTGTTACTAATTTCGTGGTGCTGTCGGGAGCAACAGGGGTGTTTTTGGTCCTAATTTTAGATGGGTCACCCTTTACGGGCGTCTGAAACTCACCCTGTCCTCTACAAACTCCTCCCCAAACCTAACTGCGTGTCCCATCGAGAATTGATCATCGAAGGACCTCCCTTAGGTACGATACTACAGAAATTATTTTAGAATATATCGTGGAAAACAAATTTCTCATACGAAAACACTTTTGCTAAAAAAATTTTGTTTAAATGTTTTCCAAAAGAAGTTGATATTTTTTTCGCGCCGATCACTATGCAGCTACATATAAGGTCTGTGTTTTAATTTCTCAGACGTCTGGATAAAGAACTTATAATAGTTTAAATCCTTTTGGAGGCAGCTGAATACTGCCATAAATCTCATTTCCATCGAAACCGCAGGCTTCGGCGACGACAGAGACATTTAGGTGACTTATTTCAGATGAAATATCGTTCCTACATTCCTGAAAAGGTCATGCGGTCCTGTCGCGGCGATCTCAATCTTCGCGTTGATCAAACAATAATGTCTGTTCATATCGGATGTCTCGCATTTAGGGTGACCTCAGCCATGCCCTAATTGAAACAAGCGATCCATATACAACACGATCTGTTCTACAAATCAATGAAGATCGAGCACTGCAGATGGGTAACTGTGTTACAGGTAGACTACTAATTTCATGCATCTATGACCTAAATGGTTAGGTACAATCTGAAGTAGTAAGACGATTAGGAGAATTTAAAAACACCAATGTATTATTTTCAGCTCGCTAAAATTATTTAAAAAACGAGGAACTCCATACTTAGTTCCTGTTTCTGACAGTCGATGCACAAAATTCCCATTTTACAGGTAGAGTTAAGATAAAGACACCAATAGTTGACCATATACCAGTAGTTAACCATTTTATAGAAAAACATCAAAAATAAGGTTTGAAATGTTCTTATTGTTTTGAAATTTAAACAACAGACGGCATGGCATCCGAGGTTCACTTTCATCAAAAGTGCACTTATAAGTGCGCTTATAAAAACCTTATTTTTTATGTTTTTCTATAAAATGGTCAACTACTAGCACATGATCAACTACTGGTGCCTTTACCTTGTAGGTAACTATGCTATTCTGTTATCTAAATGTCCATATCCATCTGATTAGTTCGGATAATCAAGGTTCTACTATATCGCGAATTAGACGAGCAAATATGATCCTAATCGCGTTGTGTTTGGTATAATGCAAAAAGCCATGTGTTGAACAGTTAAAATTGAACAATTTGTTTGTCATTCTTGCCCATGGTTTGCCACGGGTTTCATGGTCCTAACTGCACCATACGCTCCAAAATGATTTAATTTGTCCAACAAACGCACAGCGGGCTGAAAACCCGTTTTTAGTGGCCAAAATTATTTTACCGTTATCTCAAGGTTTAAAGTTATAGTATACAGTAGGTCGTTACATTCGTCTCGACGCCAGCTAGAATATTATGAAGTCAGAAATATATATATTAACGTTTAAAAAATCGGGTTGTGACCTCCATTTTGTGTGCAACAAATTTTGAATTTTTCTTTATTGTTAAAAAGTGAATACTGATCAACTTTTGTTGTAAACATTTATCTGCCAGATCCCCGGAAATGTTTGGAAAAATCGTGCTAACAGTGCTGGATAATCTGAAAAGTGACTTTTTGTGGCCAGAATTGAAAATACCTTTATATGGTTTTATTTTCAACAAAAATGCCATTAATCTAACCAACATGAACAGAATAAAAAATATTCCAAACGAAACAATAACTGAGAATTGTAAAAGCACAACCAACTACAAGCATTTGTTTCTTAAAATTCACCCAACTATGAAAGTTGAGGTTGCATTTGTGTGTGTTGCTGTTCACAATTGTGGAAGCTATCATATCAAACATATCACATGTCTCACACCTCTAATCATTTTTTAAAACCATTCTCAAAGTTTAAATTGGTACAAACATTGCAGCATTTGTACACGAAATATACATAAAATATTAATTCAAACATGTTATTTCATGCTCTTTAATGAGTTCCTAGAATAATTGGTTTCACTTTGACTTTTGTCTTTTGATGTCCCTGCACACATGTTATCTAAAATGACTAACATTTTGCATTTCGAAGGGTTATCGAATCATGCGTACTAAAATTTATTCAGAATATACTCAAAGTTTAAATTGGTACAAACATTGCAGCATTTGTACACGAAATATACATAAAATATTAATTCAAACATGTTATTTCATGCTCTTTAACGAGTTCCTAGAATAATTGGTTTCACTTTGACTTTTGTCTTTTGATGTCCCTGCACACATGTTATCTAAAATGACTAACATTTTGGATTTCGAAGGGTTATGGAATGATGTGTACAAAAATTTATTCAGAATATACTATATCATTTAATTTTGGCCACGAAAACCGGATTTCCAGTCCACTGTGGAACGTCCCGCTATCAACAAAGACGGTGATCTACCCTGTGATTGGAAATAGAGAATCTGGTTCCCATCAACCCCCACGCAACATCGTCACCGATTACCTTCTACAGAACCATGAAGCGTTTAGGGTGGATTACCTTGGCGTGGAAGACAATCCCACGGTGGAACGCCTCCTCGCTGTGCAGCGGTATGCAATTGTCGTACTCGTCATTGTGTACGAGATTGTATTGCTTCTTAGAGGGCATGCTTGGCCCAGCTTCATCCGATTGTGCTCGTCCAGTCTCGCTGAAACATTAGATGGGGTATTAGCGCCCGAGAACGATCGTTTCCATACTCGTAAAACTTTCAGCAAAAACAAACGGAACACCTATACAGAGTCGTTTCCCGCCCGCCTCGCTCAACTTAGAGTCTAAAATTAAGCCCAGGGAACCCCGTCGCTCTCGCTAGGTGTTCTTCATTGTACGTCCTGTAGATATTTCGAACGTGCTGTTGTAAAAAGAGCTAATTTCCAGAGGTTGTTACTTGTGCCGGTAGACGCGCGACTATCGTTTTCCCCCATTTCCGTCTATATCGCCACCTCTTTAACGATCCTTTGTTCCCTCGGCGCTTCGATCACGACGAGCGATTTTAATTAGATAAGAAACTATCTCATGATTGAAACTCCAACTCTTCTTGCCCCGCGCGAATCGTGATAAACCGCCCCGTAAAAATCGGAGCTCTTTTACGCTTCGAATCCGCCGTACCTCTTAACCAGTTAAGCGCGTTCGACGTGTATACACGTCGGACCAAATCTCTATTGCAGCGCGGTAAACGTTAATGAATCGTTAATTTCTTATCGAATAAAAATGTAATTCTTTCTCACTTTGCTGTATTTTTTTCAAAAAAATTTATAATAACGGCATTTGGCCTGCGTTCGACGTGAATATTCGTCATTGTTTGATTTTAATTCCGTGCCGCGAGAGATTTTTAAAATTAAATTCCACAGTTAAGGTCAAGGCACCAGTAGTTGACCATGTACCAGTAGTTGACCATTTTATAGAAAAACATAAAAAAATAAGGTTTTTATAAGCTGTGCACTTTTGATGAAAGTGAACCTCGGATGCCAGGCCGTCTGTTGTTTAAATTTCAAAACAATAAGAACATTTCAAACCTTATTTTTTATGCTTTTCTATAAAATGGTCAACTACTAGTACATGGTCAACTACTGGTGCCTTTACCTTAACTGGTTAATGCAACTACTATGGTTTGCTCGTGATAGTAACCTACCCCTCACCCTCTAAAGATCTGTTCCATTCTGTCGTGCTCTCCCACTCTAAAGAGCTGTTTCATTACTCCACGCTTGCATTTATCATTTTTCTGCGTAACAACGAACATTCGCAAACTACTGTTACAACGCTCTGTAGCCATCGAGTTTCTATGAATAGGACTTTAATGACTGCAGTGCCAGCCGAAAGTCTAATAGTCTTTTCCCCCCGGTAGAAATTCCAACAGTTATTCGAAATAAATTGTCGAACGAGAAACCATTTTATCCATTCTACAAATCGAAAGACTCGCTCGAGTTTGCTTTCACCGTGGTTGCACGGCAATTTCAATCTTTTAGAGGCCGAAAAATTACACGCTTTCTTCAATTCGGATGTATCTTCTGTCGAATGATCTGTGATACTTGGTAAAGTGAAACGGTCGAAGCGTGTAACTTCGTTCTTTCAATCCGAGAATGAAAATTAAGGGGGAATAGCTTGAACGTGGAAACAATCGCATTTTATATTGTACAGAAAATATGCATAGAGCACCAGTGGTTGTGCTTCATGTGTTTTCATCGTGCCTTCCAAAAATATAAAAGAACGTTATTTATGAAACGGTCTGAAGCTTTACAGCGTTTACTCGATCCATGTCCAAAACACGGGTCTAGCCACGGACATACATCGGCCAGGAGTTACACTCCTCGGTCTGAATGACTATATCCTGCGGTAGTGGGGATAGTTCTGCGACGTTTATCGGCTAGGCATTTGGGACATATACAGGGTGTCCCAGCATCGGTAGTACAACCAAGGTGGGGGTGATTCTACATAAAAAACAAATCGAAAATAAAGAATAAAATTTTTTCATTTGAGGTTTCGTTCTCGAGAAAATCGGTTTTGAATATTCAGCGAGTACGCGTACACGTAACTATGGTTTAGATGGATGGATCCCGATACAAGTCATATGTCACTTATAAGTAGTACTAATATCATTAGTATCTAGATGTGCTGTATTACTCGTTTCTGCCTATGGATTTAGAGTGAATTTAAATGAAAATAAGACATGTAATTTAGTTACTAATTTACTTTATTAATGCAAAAATTGTTGGAAATGCTGCCCATTGTGCTGCACAACTGTACTCGCCGAATTAAATTCGTATGAACGCATTCTAATGTATTCTGTACCTTTAATTCTTCATATACTAAAACGATACTCGCTTTTAGTTGAGGAAACCTTGTAATCTCCTTCTCGTACACTTTTGATTTAACCCCTTGTCCTACAATATTGAGTCAGACTCGTGATGAAGATTCTGACCAGAGTCTAATAAATATGTATGTCATTGATTTCCTTTTAACCGAACTAAAATTCTATTTTGTTATAGTTGATGAAGACTCCGACCAGAGTCTAATAAATATGTATGTCATTGATTTCCTTTTAACCGAACTAAAATTCTATTTTGTTGTAGTTGATGTATGTGTAGTTGATCACGAGTCTGACTGTCCTTTGGAGAAAACATAGACATACAATAACTACAAACTACCAATTCCTTCTATGAAATTCTGAACGATGAAGAATTCCTCGTCATTATAATCACAAAATAAATAGTAGTGCAAGGGGTTAACATGACCCCATAGATAGAAATCAAGGGGTGTCAAATCTGGGGATCTTGGTGGCCAGTTTATTGGACCACCACGGCCAATCCAAACTTCGTGTAGTTCATTTAATAAATTCTTAACTTCTCGAGAAAAATGTGGTGGGGCACCATTATGTTGGAAAATGAGATTTTGTCTAATAGCTAGAGGTACGTTTTGGATTGATAGAAACTCTTAGTCAAAACCGAAGATAATAACATACTAATGCACCAAATGAAACTGTGAGAAGTGCTCAGAACTTCGTGTCAACAGGAAAGTACAGAATTGGAATCATAAACAAAAGTCTGTATCGAGATCCATCTATCTAGGCCATAGTTAAGTGTACGCGTACTCGCTGAATATTCAAAACCGATTTTCTCGTGAACGAAACCTCAAATGAAAAAATTTTATTCCTTATTTTCGATTTGTTTTTTCATGTAGAATCACCTTCTTCTCGGTTGTACCACCGATGCTGGGACACCCTGTATGGAGTAAACTCTGTACATCGCTGTGACTGAATGGGAATACACAAAATTCGTTCTGCTGCAATCTCAAGCAGACCAAAATGCATCAACAGGAAAAACAACAAAAATCGTGACACTAAGAACTCATATGCCTTGGTAATGTACCTGGTGAGCCAGACGAAATTATTAGTACGCGAAAGCGAAGAACCAGCCGCGAGAGAAATGTCGCGCGATGTTTACACCGAAGTCGCCCACGAGTCAGCAAAGTTTAAAAAAAGAAACCAGACCGATGTTCCCCCTGCTGCCGAGGGTTAAACCGTCGTTAGTTGGAAAGACGGTCTCTTTCAGCAGTGACACTGTTCAGTATCATCGAGAGTCGGCTAAATCCGCCGCGAAACTGGCTCCCCACCGTGATCCCCGCGTCTCCTGCGTGTATCTTCTGCAGGTTATCGCGCTATTTGCTCGCTGGAAATAGGTACCGATCCTTGTTTAAGGCCGTCGAAGAACCTGACGAAGGCTGTGGGGGATACTGTGCGCGAAAGCACGTGCTTGCAAGTGGTACCCGCCGCGTCCAAGGTCAACGGCGACCTATACGGCGGCCCGTATAGCTGACGCATGGCTTGACGTTTCTGATCCCCGAGCCCCGAAGGTGCTGAACAAAAAGGCTCGCACAGCACAGGCCGAAGATAGCATCGAGGCCGAGAATAAGTACCGATTTCCTGTGGCCGTTCGATGCAACGCCGGTCTTCCCTGCTCTGATTGGACGAAGGGTCTCATTCATGGGAAATCAGCCGCCGCCAGGTGGCTCGATCCGGGTTCCTCGCGCGATCCATCGAATGAGAACGATCGCGTTTACAATAACCCTGATCGATCGTCTTCGTTATGCCCGGATTCCCGGGAACATTTAACTGCCCACTAAATCTATCAAGACTCTCGACTATCTTTGCCCCCCCCCCCTACGCTATCTTACACAACTATCTTGATCGATTTTTTTTTACGCTTGATTGCCTGTCGGAGGGAGATAAAGGGATCCTCGAACTTTTTAAAGCTTTCGCACAGAGCGGACTAGGAGTCACGAAGGGGCTTGAAACCTTTATCAGGTTTTTCATCCGGTGAAGGTTAACCTTGGAGGTTAATTGTAGAGGGATTCACAAGTTGCGAAGTTTGATTGTCAAGGTTCTTCTACAGCCGGTGTGGAAAGTATTCGTACAGTGACAAATTGAAAGTAAAACTGTGTATATTCATGCCAATAATAAATTTTATGCGGAAAAAATGATTAATAAATGTTCTTAGATGTTTTTAGAATAAATTTTGTGTAAACGAAACTTTATTTCCCTTCAGTGTTACAAAAGAACCAACAAAATCGGAAAAATGTGCAGAAACAGACGCGTAGAAAGTATTCGTACATCTCTTATTTTGTATACTTAATATAGATATAAACACAACGTCACCTCCGAATATAACGAATAATAACAAAGCTGTTCAGTTGGCACGGAGCACACGTAGAATTAAAGTCGAAAATTTGAATTGGTCTGAACGTGGGTCGTAAAAGTTCCGAAACAACGGAAGAAGTGCGAAACATTATTGTTCGGTTGCACAATCAATGCAAATCGCTTAGCGAAATTGCTAGCATAGTGGGTAGACCAAGATCTACTGTTCAAAGTATTATCGACAGATTTGGATCACGAAAAACAGCTCAAAATAAAAGAAGATCTGGACGTCCGCGAAAGATACACGAGTATGATCGACGACTAATTTATTCGTAAAGTTAAACAAAATCCACGTATAAGTGCCGCACAAATTACAACAGAGCTTAAAAACAACAATGATACACATGTCTCGGCTAGTACTGTGCGTGATTATTTACGAAGCAGTGAATATCACGGTAGGGTTGCACGGAAGAAGTATTTTGTAAATGAAGTTAACCGTAAGAAGCGACTAGAATTTGCTAAACGGCATGTTAATGCTCCAATGCAGTATTGGAAGAAGGTAATTTTCACAGACGAAAGCAAATTCGAAATATTTGGGACCAAAAATCACTTCACAGTATGGAGACAAAAAGGTACTGAGTTCAATAAAAGAAATTTGCGACCCACGATAAAACACGGCGGAGCTCTGTATTAGTCTGGGGTTGCATGAGTGCAGCTGAAGTGGGATCTTTACATCTCATCATAGATCATAGATGGTATCATGGATCTCAGAGTCTATATTGACATCCTTAAAAATCACCTCCATTCTAGTGCAAATAAAATGGGACTTACCAACGATTTTGTATTCACCCATGACAATGATCCAAAGCATTCTGCATATAATACTAGGCAATGGATTTTATATAACACACCAAAATACTTGAAGACGCCACCACAATCACCAGACATTAATCCCATCGAACATCTAAGGGATTAGTTGGAGAAAAAGATTCGTAATCACAATATTACATCTAAAGAAAGTTTAAAAGTTGCTTTACTAGAAAAGTGGAATAAAATAGAGCCTGCTACAACATCCAACTTAGTACATTCCATGCCAAGAAGGATCGAAGCTATTGCAAAATCAAAAGGCAATCCCACAAAATATTAAACCTTTAACACTAGAACGACCAAGCACTAAATGCAACTGGCATACATTGCCTTATAATAACAACAAAATAAGATTTGTTTAGATTTCGTATTAGTTTTGTTTAAATATCTACTTCGATAGAGAAGTTTATTAAAAAATTTTCTCATGGAAACATATTTATAATTAGAATATCTCTAAAAGAAAAAATTAGAAGGAAGTCATTTTGACCCATCCGGTAGTTCTAGTGTTAAATATTTAGTATATTTTCATAGTTTTTTCGTTTGTCATTTGACTGTATGAATATTTTCTACGCATCTGTTTCTGCACATTTATCCGTTTTTGTTGATTCTTTTGTAATACTGAAGGGAAATAAAATTTTGTTTACTCCAAGTTTATTCTACAAACATCTAAGAATATTTATTAATCATTTTTTCCGCATAAAATTTATTATTTTCATGGATATACACAGTTTTACTTTCAATTTGTCACTGTACGAATACTTTCCACACCGACTGTATAGTTCTGTAACCTCGACAGTAGAAAATTGTATTCGCCGAGGATTGCACCCGTTTTGCGCTCTGCAATTTTTTCGGAATTGCTGCATGCCACACGGATTGACCTTGGATTCCCTATTTTTACATATTTTTTAGAACGAGTGCGATTACGGGAATGTTAATGGAGGCCTGTGAGGTTAATGGAGCAACCATAAAAACGAAAGACAAGCTAAAATCGAACAGCAGAATCTTCTTTCGTCGGACCTACGTTGACAAACTCTTGGCTCATCTGCTTAACTTCTCCACTCTACGAGAAGCACCGAGCAGTGGAGCAACAGCTGCTCGGGCTATCCTCATTAAGCACTGTTCGGTCTCTAATGAGGCTATAAATACAATTACGCTAACGATTTCGCTTCCTATGACATTTTGCGAATCTTTCGACGCATCTGGAATTGAAACCGAACGTTCATTGATCGGTAACGCGAGCAACAGTGATTGTTTCTGCTGGCTTCACTATAGAGCTTTAAATTTTTTGAACGTTTCGAACTGGAACTGTTAAGTAACACATTTTTTATGCGTGCATAAATGTTTACTAGATTCTTGAGCCACAAAAATGTGTAGACTGGTACTTTAAACTGAACGCCTAAATATATTTGAACTCGGTGACTTCGCAATTACGAACACATACCAAGAAGAATGCTAACGAAAGGCAAGTAAAATTAAGATAACACATTTCATCATCACATATCAACACTATGGCACAATTAACCTCTTGCACTACTACTTATTTTGTGATTATAACGATTAGAAATTCTTCATCGTTCAGAATTTCATAGAAAAACAAGATAGTTTATACTTATTGTATGCCTATGTTTTCTCCAAAGGATATATATATCAACTACAACTAAATAGAATTTTATTTCGGTTTAAAGGAAATTAATAACATACATATTTATTAGACTTTGTTAAGAATCTTCGTCACGAGTCTGACTCGATATTGTAGGGCAAGGGGTTAAGGGTTGGTCGTTGAAATAAGGAAGAAATTAAAAATTTCTGAAACACGATAACGCACTCCAATGGCGAATTAATTCGTCATCCCCGGTTTTAAAAAGAATAAATTGGAATCTGAGCATGCGCGATGACCAGTGGCATTTTAATAAACATAATAAACATAAAGCTGCCTTCAGGATGCAAAGCGACAAGAAAAATTAAATAAACGAACACCCAACAGTAATACCTCGTTCCACAATCGTTCGAAGCAGCGTAATCGTGGCGAGTTCAACTTGAATGGCGCGAATGTGACAATGACGTCAAATGGAGGGTGAAAGGCACAGCGAAAGCGGTCCCAGGGAACATCAAAGATACTAAGAAGCCACAACGTTGTGAGCCCTGAAGGGCCGAGGCGTCCTCGGGCGTGGAAAAAGGGTCGTGTCAGGAAACAAAAGACTGACAACAGGGGGATGACTGACACATGGGGTGACCGGGGGCAGAGAAGTCTTACCGTATCGGTCGTTTCAGCCCTCGCGTAGATCTTATCGCGACAGTAATTTCATTATCCCGGGCGAGAAACGAAATTACACTTTATTCCAGCCAACGGCATCGGCCAATTACGTTGGCCGGGCACGTGCCATGAAATTGTGACGATGAAAATAAAAGGAAACAAAAGTAATATGTTCTCGAGAGACGCGTCGGGAATTCTACCAACGGGCGACACGGTTCGGAAATATTATCTATCAAGGAACAGGTCGTAGCCTTCGCTAGAACTTCGTTTTCATCCTTTATGCGTTTGCTAGGAATCATAATTAGACTGCTCGACTCTTAGCGAAATAAATATTTCGTGTAAAATGTAAGATATACTACATAAAAATTGAGGTAATTATTTACTTTACAGGCTTCCTCACCGATTTTTATGATATTTTGTTGCCTGTAATGTTATTACGATATTGTCGTCTGTTTATCAACATGTTACATATTCGTAATTAAATTACAAATAATACTTTGCTAACTATTATAGCTTCTCGTGTTAAAAATTATAATTTATAATATTAACTACTTGCTAAACCTATTTTCATTCTAAGGAAATATTTGAAATACAAAATAAAAACATTTCATTTTATCTATCTGGTTATCAAAATAAAAATATTTGATTTAAACTAGTACCTTATTTGAACCACATTAAATTATACTATATACCAAATCATTAATGATCGTTAATATACGTTGCAAAATATGATAGAAAACCTTGTATCCAATGTTCCACATACGAATACTAATCCTACATTATAGCTTCTCATGTTAAAAATTATAATTTATAATATTAACTACTTGCTAAACTTATTTTCATTCTAAGGAAATATTTGAAATACAAAATAAAAACATTTCATTTTATCTATCTGGTTATCAAAATAAAAATATTTGATTTAAACTAGTACCTTATTTGAACCACATTAAATTATACTATATACCAAATCATTAATGATCGTTAATATACGTTGCAAAATATGATAGAAAACCTTGTATCCAATGTTCCACATACGAATACTAATCCTACATTATAGAATACTAATGTAAAGTTTACTTACTTTTGAATCTTCTGTACCTCCGTCGGATCCACAGCACACAATTATTGACTCACAAGAATAGGTCCGAATAATTTAACAACAATCACTAAACAACACACGCAACACACTTAACGAAATCGTGACAGCAGACGAGAAGATGTTACTCCGACCACGAATTAAATAATACTGCAATTTTAATCGCTTCGGACCCAGGGACGTGTGATACGAAAACAGGGAATTCCGGGAAATAGGGTCGGCGCCCCGCCATAATTTTTTTTTTTGTTGGTTTTGTATCTAGTGTTTACAGACCCTCAGCGTCTAACCTGCCTAGGATAACCTGACCGTACTACCTCCATGGAGGGGATCATTGTTAAAATTGCAGTATTATTTTGTTCGTGGTCGGAGTGACATCTTCTCGTTCGTTGTCACGATTTTATAAAATGTGTTGCGTGTGTGTGTTGTGTGTGTTGTTTAGAGATTGTTGTTAAATTATTCGGACCTATTCTCGTGAGTCAATAATTGTGTGCTGTGGATCCGACGGAGGTACAGAAGATTCGGAAGTAAGTACACTTTACATTAGTATTTTATAATGTAGGATTAGTATTCGTATGTGGAACATTGGATACAAGGTTTTCTATCATATTTTGCAACGTATATTAACACTTTATCGACCGCTCGTTTTTGAGGCTGCCACTCACTAAGTACTGTTACTGCGATACAGTTACTGCGAAAACAGTAAATCACACTGTACGGGCGGCAAATAATCAACGACGTTGACGCCGCGTAATTATTGTCAAGAAGAAGAACCCACTGTACGAAAATCGTTGATAACTAAAAACCGATAAATAGGCTAGCGGTCGATTAAGCGTCGGCAATCGAAGAGGCGATAAATAGGCTAGCGGTCAATAAAGTGTTAACGATCATTAATGATTTGGTATATAGTATAATTTAATGTGGTTCAAATAAGGTACTACTTTAAATCAAATATTTTTATTTTGATAACCAGATAGATAAAATGAAATATTTTTATTTTGTATTTCAAATATTTCATTAGAATGAAAATAAGTTTAGCAAGTAGTTAATATTATAAATTATAATTTTTAACACGAGAAGCTATAATAGTTAGCAAAGTATAATTTGTAATTTAATTACGAATATGTAACATGTTGATAAACAGACTACAATATCGTAATAACATTACAGGCAACAAAATATCATAAAAATATAAGCTACTGTCAACTATTTGAAATACTATTGTACACAGTCCTACACACACCTACTCCGATCACTTTTTGAGATGTTGAAACTTTTGCGAATATCTCGGAAACTAAAGCTGAGCGCGGCGGTAACATGTATAGGAAAAAGTTGTTCAGAATGATGATCTTGACAACATATTTCAAGGACATAAAAATCGGCGAGGAAGCCCCTAATGTAAATAATTACTAAAATTGATTTCTCTCGTTCATAATTTCAACCCTTTGAACGCCAAACGAGAAAGCTAAAAAATTTCACGAAATCAAAGCAAGTTATTTGATAAAATAGAAATTGAAAAAATTAAATGTATGATATTGTGTGGTTCTCCAACTTTCTTGCATTTTACAGATCCCAATCTTTGGTACAATAAAATATATTAACGTAAAAATTCATTTTAAAGACTGAACAAATAATTCCGTCATCCATACATGGGTGACATGTCAGTCAACGTGTTAATATTCCTGCTATTTTAAGTTTCATCTATTCACTTTTATCATGAATATTGTAAACAGTCAAAATGGTTAAACTTCACCTTGACAACACCTAGAAGTTTTTAGCTTTTTAAAAATATAATCCTGTAGATCCTGACGAGAAAATGCCAAAACTCGAATCACTGGTTGAAAAGTTATGCGTGTGTGAAGTTAAGCGATTTTAAGCGTTTTTGACAAATAAGTGCGCCGTCGTGTTAACCGTCGCAACCTAAATCTTATGTGTTATAGTTTTCTGAAACATCAAGCTACGTACAAATCCACAAAATTTCATAATCCGATCATTACAATAAGAAAACACCATGTTCCAATTCTGGTCGTTTCTAAAACGCTTAAAGTTGATTCCGAAGGGTTATTGAAAATTGATACAAGGTCTCGAACAGATACTTGTACGTCCCGTGTCAAGGTCGACGGTCTATTTAAAGCGGAAATCGCTCGTATCGAAAAATTGATAGCTAATGGCTTCGTAAATACTTCACGGTCGTGTATTTTTTTTTCGAAAATAGAATTCTCGTTGCGGGAATGCAAAAAGGTACTAAATAAAGCGGCCGATCGATAAATTGCGCAAAAAGGTACACGTACACGGTAAAACGCGAACACGTTCGGACGAAGGTTGAGGCCAGTGACCTTGAAGATTCAATCTTCTCGTGAGAGCTCGTTTGATCTCGTTCCACAAAATGGAATTTTCGACCGCGATCTTTCGGCATCGATCATGGCGGCCGACACACCTTTTGTGTCAGACACACACGTGGCACGTGAATAGAAACCGGAAGGCTCGATGACGCGACGGAAAAGAGGAAAGATGATGCAGGGTCGAGGGTAGAAAACGTGGGGTGAAAAAAAGGGTATAGAGGCAACCATACACCCCGGTGGTCGAGACGGTCTACGCTCGGATTTGATCTTCGAACTACTATTCACCATGTTCGGATCACTGCGTTCGATCGTAAACGAATTTGTGGGCCGGTTAAAGGTGAATCCACACTTGTTGCAACCTCTTCGTTGCTAAAAAAAATGTGCTCGAATCAATAGCGGGATAAAAATTCGAAGAAACAAATTTCCAAGAGATACAGCATTTTTCGAACAACGAATCTGAGTGGAGATCGTGAAAACGGACACTTTTGTTCGCGTATTTATGGATCCGTAACCGGATATGCAACCGTATAGAGTTTCCTACTGAATCACTGTGATGAAAATCCGGTGGTCGAAACGTTTCTTACGAAGAGACAAATCAGTACCGTCCGTGTAACAATTAATTCTCAAAGAAACAAGATTAACACTTTGACTGCCAAGCTAGAAACCTCAAAAAATCCATCAAATTAATGTAAGTTATTTAATGAAATAAAAATTGAACAAAATTATATGTATGATATCGAGTAGTCCTCCAACTTTCTGGAATTTTACAGATACTTAAAAAATTTTATACAATTAACACCCACATATGGGTGACATGGCAATCAACGTGTTAAATATGTGAACTGCAAATTCCAAGATGCTAACTAGGAATTTAAATTGACAATTTTTCTCCTATTCAAAAATCTGAAAGGGAGCGATGATCTACAAACACAGGGGTAACACGACCCTAAATCTTGCCAAATGTCTCTCTAGATCATGTCCAGAGTCTGGTGACTCGAAACTGAGCAGTTCAAATAGGGGCGTTGACCTTGACCATGCAAAATACTCGAATCAGGCTCCGACCAAGGAAGCTCTGTTATCTTCGAACAGGTTCAGTGTTCACCATATTGTAATAAGTCCTGGGCCCACCTTAAAACCATCCAGGCGATTATGTTCCACGCGCAGCTGCCACCTTATCCGCGTATCTTTTTCGTGGTCGTTTGGTGGACACAGGATCGAGATTTACGTTTATTACTGCCGCCGGACTGGATTCGCGGCCCGCGAAGGAGCTAAGCGATGACGCCGTTTTATTGCATTAATACGACGCGTTGGTAGCGAATGGCGTAGAAACGACGAGGAATCGAAGAGTTAATCTCTTGATCCTCTGTCGGTTAGGTCACGCGGAACAGCGTGTGCCCCTTCATTGCTATATGCTGCGCGAATTTTCTAGCATCCTGTCCAGCACGATCAGAAAATCGTGTTGGCGCTCCAATTGCATTCCGCTGCAATGAATCAGATTTGCATCTGTGAAAAGTCGGTGCGAATTACACCTCATTTGCATTACTGTACGTTCCGTTCTGGAGAATTAACATCTAGCTCAAAGAAAAGAACGCTTATCAAATAGCCTTTCGAACAAGTTAATTTTCGTTGAATTTGTACTGCTCGTGTGTAGACCACTATTTTCAATTTATTGAAGGGATTAAGGGGGAATTGTATTGGGTTGGCAACTAAGTAATTGCCGATTTGTTCAATGAAATAAAAGAATTTTTTTTTACTTGGAATGAACTTTAATCTATGATGTATTTTCCATTTTGTTCGATGACCTTTTGCCATCTTTCTGCCAACTTGAAAATTCCACGCTCGTAGAAAGTCTGATGCTTTTCGGCCAAAAACTGAGTTAAGTGAGATTTTACATCGTCATCATTATTGAAAGTTTTACCACGAAGGGAGTTGTCCAGGGATCGAAATAAGTGGTAATACTTTTTGGCAGCTTGCACTGCGTTCTTTCCTTTACGGAAATAATAAAGCAATATATGGCGAAAATGTTCGTTTTTGCACTCCATATTAATATTGAGGTAAAAAAAAAACTTTAAGAAAATATCTACGCAATGAACTTGTAAAGCTAGGTTAGGATGCCAGCTAACATATATAAGGAGAAGAAGATCATAACGTTTACGGATATTATAAAAATGGGAGTGAGAAACATATATAACTGAAATCGGCAATTACTTAGTTGCCAACCCAATATTTATTGTAATTGGCGCAGAAAATTTTGCATAAAGGTGCGAATTACACCTCATTTGCATTACTGTACGTTCCGTTCTGGAGAATTAACATCTAGCTCAAAGAAAAGAACGCTTATCAAATAGCCTTTCGAACAAGTTAATTTTCGTTGAATTTGTACTGCTCGTGTGTAGAACGAGTAGACCATTATTTTCAATTTATTGAAGGGATTAAGGGGAAATTGTATTTCTTGTAATTGGCGCAGAAAATTTTACATAAAGGTGCGAATTACACCTCATTTGCATACGTTCCGTTCTGGAGAATTAACATCCAGCTCAAAGAAAAGAACGCTTATCAAATAGCCTTTCGTACAAGTTAATTTTCGTTGAATTTGTACTGCTCGTGTGTAGAACGAGTAGACCATTAGTTTCAATTTATTGAAAGGATTAAGGGGAAATTGTATTTATTGTAATTGGCGCAGAAAATTTTGCATAAAGACCGGCATTTCACGAAAGTAGAGAAATATAGAGTTAAACGTTTCAGAAATACGTTCCGGTTAGCTCGAAAGTATGTTTAACACCTCAAATAAGACACTTTTAACGCGAATCATCAGCTCGTAACAGATTTGTTCCTTTTCTTCGAATTCAAGTCGAACAGACACGACGACGCGTTCGTAAATCCCGTTCTCTGGCGGTTCCAGGAAGAATAAAAAAAAAAGAGGAAAGGATAAATGACACTGGTTCGTCAATTGCAGGATCGGAACGCGAAGATAAGCATTGTCGGAATAGGAAGAAGTTTTATTACATCCGTTTTAACGGTACGAGATCGCCGCAGGCTTGTCGATGCGAGGAAAAAGGTTCGTAACAGTTTCTGGCAGTATCCGCGAATAGAAAGTCATATTTCGTGGAAGAAAACGTGACTAAGCCCTCTCCTAAAAAAGCATTGTTCGAGGCTTATCGATACTGTTCGCGTTAACGTATCTATTCAGCCATACGTCTTATTCCCATCCGCTATTCAGGGGAATCGATCTCCGAGAACGTAATTTACTACCACCATAAAATGCACGTGGCCATTGGAAAATGAACCTTGGAAAATTTCATCTCGAACCCAAACAGTGATATTTATTCCTTTCAACGATGACCGATGGAAAAAATGGTATTTTGCGAAGAATTATGAAGTCTCGAGGATTATAAATTGCGAGAGCAGTAATCGCCATTTTTTAAATTTGAACATTCTATGTGAATTGACCTTTTTACTTTCCAAATACTACTAAATTATTGTTTTTTTTTTTTATTGACACTACAACTACCGAATAATAAATACAACTGATGTACACTGGCTCACGAAAGTGTTCGAACGCTCTTTGAAACAGTATAACTTTTTTAAATTGGACCAAACGACCTGACTTCTTTGAGCAATTAGAAGAATTGGCTTTACAAATGACGTGCAAAAATGATTTAAAAAAATTTTCAATTCAAGCTCGGAATTATAAGAGCAAATAAAAAAGGCATTTTCCAAAACTTTTATTTGAGCCTGTAATGAAAATTTAAAATATGCGTTTCGTAGACATGTGTTGGTTATACACGTATTGCAAATTTCATCGAAATCGGCTGACGTAGATAAAAATGGCAGGCATCGAAATATGTTAGAATCTGAGGATTTTAAGCAGAATATTAATCGATTTTAAGCAGTATATTAATCGATTTCAATGAAATTTTCAGCATGTATATAACTAACATATGCCTACAAAATTCATGTTTGAAATGTTCACTACAGGTTCAAATAAAAAATTTGTGAAAAGTGCCATTTCTATTTTCTCATGTAATGTTCTTACCAATTGCAATTTTTTAACACGAAAGTGTTTTAGATATGGGGGGTGATTTGAGAAAAGATGTAACGAAATATGCAACGGAAATACGGGACGGAAATGCGTCACGCGACGATAATCGTCCCAGGTAAAATTCCCTAACCCTAGTAATCCGTTACCTGGTACTGATGATCGACAGAGTCAAGTACCAGTAGTGTCAGTAGAGAAAAAAAAAGGTGAACATAAAGGTAAAGGTAAACGGACGGGCAAAAAGTACAAAAATCTTTCGAGAAGGGACTCCTCGTTCGAGAGAGAGAGAGAGAGAGAGAGAGAGAGAGAGAGAGAGAGAGAGATAGATAGAGAGAGTGAGAGAGAGAGAGAGAGAGAGAGAGATAGAGAGAGTGAGAGAGAGAGAGAGAAAAGTGTTGTACAGATGGGGGGTGATTTCATAAAAGATGTAACGAAACATGCAACGCAAAATCGTCACGCCTATTACTTCCCAGATAGCACAGAGACGTCTTAAAGACGTCTTAAATAAATTAAAAGAATGTTTTTCAGCATATCCGCGAACATTAACATTTTATGCTTTATTTATTTATTTATAAATAAAAAAAATAAATTAAAAGAATGCTTTTCAGCATATCCGCGAACATTAACATTTTATGCTTTATTTATTTATTTAACTTATTTATTTATTTATCTATTTATTTTGATGTATTACTTTTCTGTGCACTTCTTTGTTGATGGAATATTCAGTTTGATAATCAATTACAGTTTGTAAAGCTTTTCTCTAGCAGTTTAGAATTACTGAAACGTCAAGAAATGAAACGTCTTAAAGACGACTCGTAAAAGACGTCTTAAAGACGTCTTTTCAGGACGAAAGACGTTCAGAGCAAAAATGGACGTAAAACAGACGTCTTTAAGACGTCGCGTGCTATCTGGGTTAAGTGTGTGTACAGAGCGCACACTATTGAACGGGGGGTTTGCACAGCTGCTCAGAAAACACTTTCGTGTTTAGAACGTGTACAGGAGGTACAGGTTTCTCTCTTACTCTTATTTAATTAATATTGAATTAATATTAAATTCAATTATTCTAATTGCTCAAAAATGTCAGGTTGTTTGATGCAATTTTAGAAAAGTTATAGTAGTTTAAAGGGTGTTCGAATACTTTCGTGAGCCTGTGTATATTGCTTTGTAATAATGACAAGACTACATCTGGTCAAACCTCAAACTATTTTTATTCTAACATGAGTTTCGATGAAGAAGTTCATTCCAAAATCTCTAATGAAAGTATTTTTGTAATTTCAGTAATTGTGAAAGAAAGAATTAGGAATCAGTCAGTTTGAGTTATGACTGCTTTTGCATCGATTAGCTCGATCGATTTACATAAAAATCCGCAGTCTGACGAGAAGATGTTACAGCGAATCGAGACAAAGCGAGCAACGAGAATTCAAAGTTGCAGGGCGTGATGATGGATCTTTGTAAAAGCTAATTGTTAAGGAGACAGTCTTGCGCGGCTGCGTCGGGTACACGCAGGGTTCAAGTACCGCCGGAGGATGCATCTTTGTGCAGGCACACCTGAATCAAGCGGCGTTCACACGGGCGCACGTGGACCGAACAAAGAGAGACCGTGGCCTCTAGCTGCAGCGACAACCGCGACCAGCTATGTATCGCGGCAACAACCATAGGAACCGATGAACGCGAGCCGCATACTTATTCCCGACGTCCGTCTGATCCGTTTGCAATGCTACGTCCATCGTGAATAGAACCCCGGAGAAAGAACGTGCTTTAAACGCGATCTCCCGTATAATAACGAGTTCTTTTTTTTCAGACGAGGACAATCCGATTCAGTACGATTCGAATTAGATTTCCAAAATGGCGAACGGCGCTCGCATAACACCGCATTTCAATGCGTTGACTTCCTCCGACCGCATTAACAACGAAAAATATATTACTCGCCTGACGAAACCTCGAAGTTTCATTTGTTTTTCAAATAACTTTACACAAATGGAGATTAAACTGCAATATGGGTGATTATTCCAGTCGTGTTGTTATTAACGTCCAGTTACTCGCACTCTACCTTCTAACATAACTGTTCACATAACTTTATACGACTTGAACATAAATCAATTTTTATTCAATAAAATGACTAACGCAAAATAAATATTTGCCAGTGCTTGAACCACATATAACCAGACTGCGGATCTTTATGCAAAATAAAAATTTTCTACCTGAATTGCAACATACTGAACTGAAATAGCAACTTATTTTCTTTCTTAATATGTTTAATAGGTTGAAAATAATGTAACAGCATTTTACTGTTGTAAAATACGCCCACCCATTTTTGTCATAAATGCATAAAATCCGCAGTCTACGTATAACATTTTGAGATTGCAAGTATGCGAGTCATAAAAGTTAACATTCTGTTTTCTAAATGTTTCGATAGAATCATCATTATACTCGAACGAATGTACAATATTTTGTTAGTAGATCTTTGCTGCAGTTTATGTTCAGAAAGGCTAACCACATTAACCCCGTTAATCCTTAAAAAAATCTCAATATTAATTACTGTGTACCTCCAAGCAATTAGAAGTCACGAGCGGCAAGGATTTTGTTCGGTTTGGTGCTAAAATACCAGTTTTGATTAAACCGCGTTGTGTATCCAATTTATTAGGACTCGTGCAGTCGCCATAAAACATTCAGTTGGAGTGAGATTATGGTAATACGAGACCGGGGATTGAAAGTTTTACGGCGTTATTAAACAATACCGGTCTAGATTGTATCGCGCCCCACACATTCAGGATTACAATACAAAGAGGATATGCCAGGTAAATCCGTAACAAGGAGTATTTTAATTATCGAGCGTGGATGTACAACGAAAATTTCCCTGGACGCACAATGAACGCCGACTATTAATTTCGGGAACGACGCGAAAGGAATTTATAAAGTAGAAAGGTGATAATTCCTGTGGAATCATTTCGCCAGCGGAGTTGGTAAATTTTTGAAACACATATTTTACGGTCGATGGCGAGCCCCGTTTATAAATATGGCCGGTCTCTCGGTCCGACGCAACGCGACGGGGAGACCCATCGGAAACTGAGTCAAAGTGAAGGACCTCGTTTAGCGCCCCACGTGCTATCGAACGCGTTTTACGGGCTGTGAGCATGTGTCTCGCTACTTTCGCACGAGTCGTTAATTCCAGTGCGAAATCTATCGGGTATTTATGATTCACGCTGCACCGGTGCAAGGGTAAAACGAGCAACAGGCCGTCGAAAAGAAAACCGGCAGGAAGAAAACGAGAGCCACGACGCGCACGTGAGTCGTTGCGTGGAAAACGAGCGGGAAATGTTTCTAGGTGAAGTCGTCGAGGCTTCCATCGCCTATGGCAACGGGAAACCATAGGCCACTTCCTTAGCTCGCCCTAAATTATTTAGAGCCAAACGATACGACCGTGCGAAATGAACTTGGACATCCGATTTTCTCGATAATAGACGAGATTCTGTACAATAAAAAAAAATGCTGATACCTATTATGATAATTAGAATTTTAGAGTAAGTACATGCAATCTGAGTGAATCAGAACTACGAATGCAATTCTATAAATTAGTATTACATTTCTTTTAAGCCTCCGCGTATTCAAACCTCGACACTTTACTTTTTAATTACCTATCAATAGGTTTTCTAATGGCTGAGCTGTGTGGAAAACAAGCTCAATAATTATCTTTAAAAATAATAAATTCTAAAAGTTAATTCTAAAAATCCGTTGAACTATGAATGAAGTGCTGTCATTTTTTAACAATTTATTGAGGAATGCTGAAACGATCTTTGGTTTTAAAAAATTGGAAAATTGCCTAAAACCGACTTGTTATTATGTAAATATACAATTTGTCCGTTAGTTTGAAATATTGAATATATTCTTCGCTGAGAACACAATTTTCTATTTTGATATCTGTTATACACAATCGTGAGCACATTTTGCAGTTAAATTTTTCATCTTGTTTTGTTTTTAGCGACGCGTCTGAGAAATGAAAAATCTACAGCCGACTACACGAGGACTAACAAATGGCGTGATACCGTTCATATTGAAATAAACGGTCCAATTTGAAAAAAAAGTGTTACCCTCAAAATAAATAAACCGATATTACTGCAAACAATCAGAGACACGCGCGCGATTGTACTTCGTTGAGAAAGATATATTGCGCCAGGTATTAGAAATTCTTTGAAATATGTAACACTTGGAGTGTCAAGGTTGACATAGACACTTTTTTTGTTTTTAAATAGAACGTGACGTTTTTATATCGTCACATGTTCTCTAAAGCTACGACTTTATATTTGTCGTAAAAAAACGGTGAATCGGGTGGTTTTCATCGCGTGAACGATTACCCAATTGACGCATTAACTATCGTTGTTATTGCTGGCGTGATGGGTACCGCTGGATTCATTGTAGAATCGTTGACAGTAAATAATTTTTATTTAACCGTAGGGTAAGGGATCCGATTACTGTGCCTATATTAATTATACTTATTGTTAAAGCATAATATATATAAATATATATGTTATATAGGCACAGTAACTGGGTCCCTTACCCTAGTTATCTGCATTTGCAATCGAACGAATTTGCTATTGGTTTTTAGCTATTATTTTAATTAAAAATTGTTGTAAGCTTTTTATAAATTTTATATGTTTATATGAGCCGTTTACTACAAAAATGCTGCAAGTTAAGACAATTAGTCATTGGATAAAGAGTTAAGCAAAAGTTCTGCAAAACATAATAGTATTGAAGGATGTTACTATTGTCAATGTCGGTCGATGTTACAATAAACTACAAACGGTTAAAAATGGTGAAAATCGCAGTTTTCTGGCCTGCAACTGTAATAAATCTAACGATTCTTACATCTTTCGATGTCTGTCGTTTCCTCATCAATCGATTTCAATGCAATTTTCAGGATAATTTCAAATTTTTCAAAATTTCTTTTCTCACTTCATATACATTAAACTAATTGTTCTAACGTCTCGAAAAAAGCCCAAGCCGTTTGGTCCGATATTACGAAAGTTGTCATCTTTTTAAAAGTGTACTAATAATGTGAGTGGCTCTATATATATAATTTTCTTTCGAAATTTTGGTAACGAAGATGAGGTCCGAAGGACATCTCGCGAATGCGATCATTGGTCGATAACAGATCTTACCTTCAAGCCGATTGGACGATCGAAGCCGAACGGTCCTCATTAACCGGTTCGATTCGTGTTCCTGGCAACAGCGACTAAGCCGCGGTCCTTGCCCGAAAATCGGCTCCCTTTGTGAACGCAGCTTAACGGTGGAAGGCAGGCCAGTCAGCCAGGAAAAATATGCACACATTCAGGTTCCGCCGTTGGTGAAGGACCAACCACACTGACGCGCCATAGCGCGATCCTATACACTCTCTACACACGTAGCCCGGCGACCTCTCTCTCTCTTTCTTTCTCTGTCTATCTCACTCTCCCACTCTCTCTCTCTCCCTCTTTCTCTCCCCTTCTCGGAAACAGATGACAGAGTGACTCGGTCACCGTAACCCACCAGACGTCCCACAGGAGGCACCTTTACGTCCCGAGATTATTCGACAGCACCCGACCACTTGATCTCCACGTCCATACGTGCGACCGGCTCCGTCGGTCTCTTCCCTTTATCTCTCTCTCGGCTCCTTTGGTCCTCTTCGTTCTTTTCTCTTTTTTTTCGCGGGTCAGTTCTAGCCGCGCGCGTTAACCCAACTCCGGAGAAAGGGAATGACGATATAGTCCCTCTTGATGCCAAGCACGCGCGAGGCTACCAATGAAGAAGGGATGCTAAGTGCCTTGTGTTCATTCCACTGGTCTCTCCGAACCGTGCAACACTAACTTCGCGTATTATTTTTTAACAGTAAGCAACCGCAGCACCACGAACACACCATGTTCCTTTCCTTTGGTGTTCCACGGAGAGATCCTTCTTGTTTCTACGGTTCCAGTGGTCTGCGAACGTTATCCCGCGACCGAAGCATCGTTTTACCGATCGTATCTTTTCTGCGTTGTCCCTGCCGTGCGATCGCGAGGAAGGAGCGCGCGCTTCAGAGAAGCACCGTGCACGCCATGCACGACCGTGGTACATACAGCCCTCCGGGGACCGTGCAAATCACCCCCACCGTCCACAGAACCGGCATCACACTGAAATCTCAGTGGTATGTGTGATCCCAGCGAGCGCCGAGCGGGAATGCGATGTTCTAGCAGCGACATCTGCTGGAAGCACAATCAACACTGTCGGTAAACTCGTCGATAATAGTAGACACTCCTATTGATTTTAGCTGCCGACATAGAGGGCTCTCGCAGCGGTGAAATTCCAGCACTTTTGCCAGTGCGCATGCGTTCTAATGGTTGTACCAGAGAGGATATGAGAACACTGATGGGACGTCGTGCCACGGGGGGTCGAACCTCTCTATCAATGAGAGTATTCGCGGCCGGGGTTTTTCTACCTTCAATTTTGATAGTATACACTTTAAACTAACAAAAGTGGAGAAAAATCCTGGTCGTTAGCACTCTCATATCCTCTCTGCTTGGATCAATTAAAATAATTACTAAAGAAAGTTGCCAAATTGAGGAAAAAACATCTAATAGTGATTTTAATCATCATGAAGGTATGCGGTTAACCTGCATTCATAACAGCTGCAACTTCACAGCAGTCTGTTGTGTATAAATACATGTATACATGTGATAGAGAACCTAACCTCGAATTTTAAAGAATCACTATGGGGCGCCATAAAAAGGTTTGTATTTTCCTTAAGTTTAAGTGACTTTCAGTCTTTTAAACATTTTCATAAATTACAAATTAAATTCTCTCTTTTCGTTCGCAATATGGCTGCATTGTTTAAATTTAAAACGGTGGCATATAAAAGTAATTAATACGAAGTAACGTTATACAGGGACGTTGTGTAAAAAAGAATAAACAAATTAATCTGGAAGAAAATCTAGATTTGGTAAAGGCTCCACATTCGTTTGTTATACATCGGGGTTTACCTGGAGAACACATAGTGGAGCTCACCCGAGATTTCCGTAAAATTATGGAGCCATTCACAGCTGCTTCCTTGAAGGAGAGAAAACGGAACACGATCAAAGATTTCTTATCTGTCGCGAGCGTGCTTCACGTTACGCACATGTGCATTTTCACGAAGACAGATCAAGGAATGTATTTTAAGCTATGCAGGTATAAAAACAATTAATATATTCTATTATTTGTATGAAACACTAGCACGATTGAAGCACGAATATGTTATAGGTTGCCAAGAGGACCAACGCTTTCCTTTAAAATACACAGCTTCTCGTTAGCTCGTGATGTGGTATCTATGTTAAAAAAACAGATGGTGTTCGAAGAACTTTTTAAAAATTCTCCACTGGTAGTATTAAACAATTTTAGCGGAGAAGGTATGCAACTGAAGCTTATCGCTTCTATGTTTCAAAATATGTTTCCTACTATAAATTTAACTACAGTAAGTTCAAACACTTATGTCAACTTTGTACATTGTAAATTATATCTAGCATTACAAAGAAATGTTTCTTTTGGAATGTTTTAGGTAAATTTAAGTACAATTCGCAGGTGTTTGTGCTTAAATTACAATCCAACCTCGAAAACAATTGATCTCAGACATTATGCTATTAGAGTAGTACCTGTTGGTTTATCGAAAGGTGTTAAGAAGATAGTACAAGCCAAGATACCAAACTTGTCTAAATGCGGTGACTTTTCTGAGTTTCTGACGAAAGGAACTGTTTCCGAGAGCGAAGCTGAAGACGATCCTGCAAGCCAAGTCACGCTACCGCAAACGTTGTCTTCGCGTGGTAATCGTGCGAATAACACGAGTGCAATTAGATTGTCCGAATTAGGACCCAGATTAACGTTGGAGGTAAGGTGATCTCTTTTCGTTGACGATTCTAACGATTCGGTAGGCAGTACTTTATATAAAATTGGTTTTAGTTAATTAAAATCGAAGATGGACTTCTGGATGGCGAAGTACTTTTCCACGAATATGTTCACAAATCTGAAGAAGAGAAATTGCTGATAAAAAAGAAACGAGAAGAAAGGAAGAAGTTAAAAGAAAAAAGGAAAAAGATTCAAGAACAAAACAAAAGACGAAAAGAAGAGGAAAAGCAGGAACACAAAGAGAAATCGCTAAAGGGAATGCAGAAAAAGAAGAAGGAAAGCGAAACGATATTGAAAAAGATCGCGAAGGAATCGGTTGAGGAGAACGCAGTGGAAGACGACGATGATGCACAATATTATCGCGATGAAGTAGGAGAAGAACCTGACAAAGGTAATTATCCAATTTTATAATCTTCAATTAATTGAGACGACAAAACGTACTAACTGGTAAACTTTCTTTCATAGATCTTTTTCAAAGAAAAGTTGGCGAGAAGAGGCCGAAAAAATTCGCACCTAAATACAAAACAAAAAAACCAAAACCCAACGAATCGTGAAATATAACATATAACATCAGTTGCATAAAATAATTTTGTACATTATATAGCAATATTTCGAGTAAAATATGTTTTAATAAAGATAGTTTTGTACAGTAGAGGATTAGCCAATGAACGAGTTCCGTTGGTGTCATATGCGCAGTACTTCAGGTTCCTTCTTACGTGGCACCACAGACGAGGTATAGGATAGACCTGCCATCCAATGCATTTTCGTGACTAACTTTTGGGGGGTCACGTAACCAGTCTGACTCGGGACACGAAAACCTATAAGCAGAGAGGAATGAGAGTGCTCACGCCCGGGGTTTTAGTGTCCCCACTTTTTCTGCATCATCTTTTAGCCTGGAACAGAACCTGCATCATCTTTTAGCCCGGAACAGAACCTGCATCATCTTTTAGCACCAATCAGAATCCGTTTAATTTTTGTTTAGCCTGTGGCGCGAATCAGAACTATATTGCAACCAAACCTTTATGCGACATTACCATGCATTAGAAACTGCTTCGTGCGACATTTCCATAAACAAAAATCAGTTGAATTCTATGAAAAATGTGAAACAAGTAGTTTTTATTTTTTGATCTTGCCAAAGTAGTATGCATAAAAGAATTATACAAATGATTATGATTACAATGACTTGAAATCCAATATACAGGGTATTTCATTTATCTAAAAGAATTGAAATATCTCGTAAAAGACCACACCTGTAAAAAAAAGTTTAGAAATAACTTGTTTGATACGAAGGGGGACATAATACGGTGTACGTTATTTTTTTGCAGGGTAGGTTGTGCGGAAAATTTTTAAGTCGATTTTAGTTTTTCAAATGCTACCCTATGTTTTCCTGTATTATGTCGACATTTATCAAGACAAATCCAATGACCTACGCCTACACTTCCTACGACCTGCACGTCCTGACTTTTTCTATTCTTCTCATGCTACTCAATTTAACGTTCGTAATGTTCAGAAACCTTGAAAAAAAAGGAGTTTATTTGGCAGATGTAAACAACATTGTCACGGACGCGTTGTCTAGTGGCGCGACGCGACGACGCGATAGCTGTTCACGAACGATAAGACTAAAACAGACTAGTATATGAGAAAATAATTTTTTTATAGAAACAAATTTCTATACATTATAAAAATTTATTTGTTTAAACAATTGTTTTAACAATAAATTATTATTGAAATAATAATTCAAATAATGAATACAGAAACATTATAAAAATGTATTTATATAAAAATTGTTTAAATAATAAATAACAATAACTAACTACTTATAAATAATAAATATATGTATGTATAAGGTTGAACACAATCGCGGTTCTTTTTACTGCCTTTCATACGAGATCGGAGGTTCTCGCCGAGCGTCCCATTTGAAATACAATGTTGTACGGTGGTGCTGACAGCGAATCTCGAGAGCCGTCGCAGCCGAAGAGTGTAATATGACACCAGAGAGGATATGAGAGTGCTCACGCCCGGGGTTTCGGCGTTCCCGTTATAGTAGTGACATCTGCTCAGCCTTAGCATGGCACAGAACCTGGGCCGTCTTTTTCGGATCAGAACCCCGGCCGTCTTTTAGCAAGGAAAAGAACCTGGGCCGTCTTTTTCTGGATCAGAACCCCGGCCGTCTTTTGAAACCAGGGCCGTCTCTTGACGGTCTTGAAACCGAACGCTCAATATTTTTTTTACCAGGATTAGAACGTACAGCTTAATTGTTTTATATGAAATATGTAACTAACGTGTAAATCGTGTGTACAAAATCTATAATTAATATAAATTAAGTATAATATTAATTGTAATGATACGTATTTCATTTTTTCCAATTTTATAGTTGCAAACTCTAGTTGTAAAAAATGATAAACCCGGAAAAATTCGAACAAATACAAATTTCATGTCGACGTTTTAAAAAGCGACCATACTGAATATTAATTTAATAATGAGCTATTATCATCAGCACTATCTTAAATTTTTTCATATATTTAGCTACTGTTATTATTAATTAAAAAAATTTTTCTTTCATGAATTTTTTAATTTTTTATTATTTATTAATTATTTTTTTCCACCTCGGCACCATAGGATTTTTACTAGATGACTTTAAAACATATCAGAACTATTTTTTAATAATTTTACTCGAAAACATTCTAGTTTACTCTTTATTTCACCATTCTACTAATTTTTTATGAACTGTATTGCAGCTCTGTTTAACTCCCTTTTACAACTCAATACCATAGTACCATCCATATTTGAAGAAGAACAATTTTTTGCAACTATCATTGAAAAAACAAAAGTCTTTCCACATTTCAGGTCTTTAGTGCGTTGGTGACGTAGCGCCCAGCACACCTACCTGTGGTCTGTGCCACATCTGGAGTTTTATGGTACGCTAACAATCGCTATTGAATCGCAAGCCAGCCCGTACAAGCAAACGAATTCTCAACTTCCAGAGGCCTGACTCTAAGGCTAAAAGGAGAGGCCACGACCTTCGGGTCACCGATTCTGTTGAAACTTTGCACACTTATAGATCTCGTTCTCCTGTTCACGAATATATATCATTATAGGGGCAGATACTCAATAGTTTTCAAGATATTGACAATTAAAGTTTCATTATTCCCTATATACTGCCACATTTTCTACAGGCTACAAGAATCGGAGTGGCGCGACGGTAGCGTGGCAACTTTTCAGCCGAACGATCAGAGTTCAAATCCTGCCGAGTAATGCATTTTTTAAATAATTTTATTATGTTTTATCATCGTCTATTTATATGATTAAATTCAGTAGATTAAATTTCACTCATAAAATGGCATTTTGAATTATAAATAACATGTATTTATTTACTAACAACAGGATTATTTAATATTATTATATATTAAATATAGATATTAAATTTTAATAAATGTTTATAAATGTCCTGTGTTAATTTTCCGGATTTCAAATAAGTTACTGTTAGGTTTGTGTGATGTGACATAAGTTCATCTACCTTTACTTGAACAAGTGCGATCTTTTCTGTATGGGCGCCTAGATTCAAGAATAGGGGTTAGAAATTTGCCGGCCGAAGAATGGTCTTCGTGCCAGAAATCTTTTCCAACGTCTTTGGGGCTGCCTCTGGCCGACACGCTCCAGCATTGACATCTCGGGGGTGTAGGGGGGAGTAAACGGTTCTGGGGTTCTGGTCGCAAAGGACACGATTTTCGGCACGACACGATTCGGAAAAGAATCTTGAGAGCCATCGCAGCCGAAGAGTGTAACATGATACTAAGTATCGGGTATATCGGTGTGAGACCAGAAGTCCACTACTAATCCAATTACAAAACTTCTTTATTTTTCATTATTTTTTTATGGGACTTTTACCAATACATTCGTGGCATTTTTCTGATTAAAATGATACCAAATATGATATAATTCCGATGATATTTACTTGTGTAACGAGCGATAAAAGTTTTGAACGCAGAGAAGAACAGCGTATGGGAAAGAAAGAGCCGCAGAGAGTCGCGGCCGCCGGCAGAGATCAAAGTTCGCGTGAGCGCAGGCCTTTAAATGAAAAATTTAACTTCTTTATTATTAATTATTATTTTATGATACTTTCACCAATATATTTGTGGCATTATTCTGATTAAAATGAAACTCAAACGCGATATAATTCGGATCACATTTACACTAATTTTCCGTTAATGTAATTGTTATGGGAAGCAACTTTCATCGATCATTACACAGGTAAATATTATCGGAATTATATCATATTTGGTATCATTTTAATCAGAAAAATTCCAGGAATATGTTGGTAAAAGTTTTATAAAAAATAATGAAAAATAAAGAAGTTTTGTAATTGGATTAGTAGTGGTCTTCTAGTCTCACACCTATATAGCCGACAATGTTGTATCGCCTTTCTCCTAAGTGTCTGCCTGCGACGTGTCAATTGTTATTGAGTGGAGTACGGCTGGTCTATTTTCCCGTTTCTAGACCCGTCTCCAAGCCCGTAACGAACTCTTAGGGCTAAATAACTAAAAAATTACAGTGTTCCACTCGATCGTGACGCAAACCCAGACATGATGACTAGACAATTCTAAAAAAATATAATATTAAGTTCCCTACATTTCAATTTAAATAAGATAAGTTAATTTTTAAAGTAAGTTAAATTACAATCAAAGTAAATACTTTTATCTACACGTATAACTCTAAACAATCAAAATGTACAAAAATTTTAACACAGCTTACAGCTGGAAAAAAATTATTCGAAGCGTTTGAATAGCAATACTGATAAAACCAGTAAATACAGATCAAATTATATCGTGTTTAGTGTCATTTTAATCAGAAAAACTCCACAAATAGGTTGGTGGAAGTCCTATAAAAAAATAATGAAAAATAAAGAAGTTTTGTAATTTGATTGGTAGTAGTTTCACACCGATATACCTGTTCTCGCCTCGGATCGCCCGGCTGCCGTTTATTGCATCGCTGGGCGACCGAGGTGGCACGAGATTCTGGGCCTGGGTCGACGGGGCTCGAAGCCGCTTATTCGAGCTAACGAAAAATATTCTAAATTTATTCGAAAGAATTAGTCGTAGCCTTCGAATAACAGTACAGATAAAAAATGAAAATTTAATTTGAAGCAAATATAAAAAAGTATTTTTATTCGTCGCATAAATTCTTACCTAATAAAATGATTTATTTGACACTCGTTCAATAAAGAGGGTTTTTTCGAACCTTCAAATAACAAAAATAAAGATAAAGTATTTTTTATTCGAATTTTTATTTAAATAATTTTTTATCCCAAATAATGCCCAACTCTGCGAGGGTCACTAGTAGTGTGAAAAATATACTTAATATTTTATTCAAAGAGTGTATCACGAACAAAGACTATGCACTTGGAACTGTTACAGAAATATGTAAGATCACTCTGTTGATGAAGTATCGAATAAGGTTTATAACACGAGCGACTAGAATCCGCTTCTTTTGAAGAGTTTAGTGCACACGGTATTTCTACCCTTCCTTTAATTAGTTTGGAGGCAGGCCTCTGGAAGTTGTGAATGTATTCGCTTGTACGGTTTGGCTTGCGACTCAATAGCAATTGTTAGCATACCATAAAACTCTAGACGTGACACAGAACACAGGTACAAGACTGAAATGTGGAAACAATGTCGTTTTCTCAATGATCGTAGCAAAAAATTGATCTTCTTTAAATATGGATGATATTATAGTATTGAGTTGTAAAAGAGAGTTAAACAGAGCTGCAATGCAGCGCATAAAAAATTAGTAGAACAGTGAAATAAAGAGTAAACTAGAATGTTTTCGAGTAAAATTATTTAAAAATAGTTCTAATATGTTTTTAAATTCATCTAGTAAAAATCCTATGGTGCTGAGGTGGAAAAAATTTTTTAAATTAATAATAACAGTAGCTAAATATATGAAAAAATTTAAGATAGTGCTGATGACAATAGCTCATTATTAAATTAATATTCAGTATGGTCGCTTTTTAAAACGTCGACATGAAATTTGTATTTGTTCGAATTTTTCCGGGTTTATCATTTTTTACAACTAGAGTTTGCAACTATAAAATTGGAAAAAATGAAATACGTATCATTACAATTAATATTATACTTAATTTATATTAATTATAGATTTTGTACACACGATTTACATGTCAGTTACATATTTCATATAAAACAATTAAGCTGTACGTTCTAATCCTGGTTAAAAAAATAATGAGCGTTCGGTTTCAAGACCGTCAAGAGACGGCCCTGGTTTTTGCTAAAAGACGGCCGGGGTTCTGATCCAGAAAAGACGGCCCAGGTTCTGTGTCATGCTAAAAGACGGCCGGGGTTCTGATCCAGAAAAGACGGCCCAGGTTCTGTGCCATGCTAAAAACGGCGAGGTCCAAAAAATGGGAACGCCGAAACCCCGGGCGTGAGCACTCTCATATCCTCTCTGATGACACTATCGGGTATATCGGTGTGAGATCAGAAGACCACTACTAATCCAATTACAAAACTTTTTTATTTTTCGTTATATTTTTATGAAACTTTTACCAACATATTCGTGGCATTATTCTGATTAAAATGATATCAAATATGATATAATTCCGATGATATTTACTTATTAACAAGCGATAAAAGGTTCGAACACAGAGAAGGACAGCGTATGGGAAAGAAAGAGCCGTGGAGAGAAAGGTGAAAGATAAAAGATAAAAGATGATAGATAAAAGATAAAAGATAAAAGATGAAAGATAAAAGATGAAAGATGATATAGATAAAAGATAAAAGATAAAAGATGATAGATAAAAGATGAAAGATGAAAGATAAAAGATGATAGATAAAAGATGAAAGATAAAAGATAAAAAGATGAAAGATAAAAGATAAAAGATGATAGATAAAAGATGAAAGATAAAAGATAAAAGATGATAGATAAAATATGATAGATAAAAGATAAAAGATGATAGATAAAAGATGAAAGATGATAGATAAAAGATGATAGATAAAAGATAAAAGATGATAGATAAAAGATGAAAGATAAAAGATAAAAGATGATAGATAAAAGATGAAAGATATAAGATGAAAGATAAAAGATAAAAGATGATAGATAAAAGATGAAAGATAAAAGATAAAAGATAAAAGATGATAGATAAAAGATAAAAGATGATAGATAAAAGATGAAAGATAAAAGATAAAAGATAAAAGATGATAGATAAAAGATGAAAGATAAAAGATGATAGATAAAAGATGAAAGATGAAAGATAAAAGATGATAGTGATGTGACACAAGACAGCTCTAGAGCCCCCCGAGCGTGAGACAGAAAAATACATTGGGTGATTGGTCTACTCCAATACCTCGTCGGTGGTATAGCCACCGACGAGATATACTTAAAGACAGCCAGCCCCTGTGTTAAACTGCGGGCCTAAAGTGGGTGCTGAGTGGGTGCTGGGAGCGGTCGGTAACGGCCCCAATACCGAGATACTCTCATCGGTTGTGGAACTAAGAACGTGGAACTATCACTGATCTCAAATACCAACATCGCTAAACATGCCGCGCTCACTACATAAATACGACATTTGCTCGTGAAATACGAAAGAAACGTCAGTGACATAGGCAATAAATAAACATAGAATTCTGACATAATGCATTCTGTAATTGCTTGGAAAATAATTATTTTTTATTATATAATTTCATTACACTCTTATTGCCTTCTTATTTTCCATATTGTTCACCATTGTAATCATTGTTTTATAATCGATACTTTATAGGTGTAATTAATTAATTTGGAAATTATTGCGATATTTATAAAATAATGATTATTCAACAAAATATATTCTGTAGTAATTACAGAATAAAAAAAAAGAATAAATACATACACAAGTAATGACAAAATTCAATCGTTCTTATTTTGATCCGTAGTAAAAAACAGAAAATTAATGTTTTTACTTATTTATCCGATAATACCACTTCTAATGCTCGATTGCACTGACTGCAATTATTCAAGTAGAGGTAGTAACAAAGTAAAAGTGTTCAGTAATGAAACTAATTTTTGACGGCTCCTATCCGTATAATGCTATTTGGAGACAGTATACACAGATTCTTATATGTTGCAATGCATGTTGTTTTTTTCTCCGTTTACCGATTTCGATGAAATTTTCAGTATGTGTACCATAGATGTACAAGACACATATTTTAAATTTTCATTTGGGATTCAAATAAAAAAGTTTTAAAAAGTGCGTTTTCTGGTTTTTTATGTAATTCTTACCAATTGTAATTTTTGAAAATCTGTTTTACACGTCATTTAGTAAATCAATGCTTTTAATTGCTAAAAGAAAAGTCAAAAAGTAAAAGTATTCTAATTTAATGCACAGACAACATGTGCAGTATTCGGACTGTACGTGGATTGTACGCAGACTGTCCGCGTAAATAAAATCATATAAAATTACAGTAATTGTTCATAAAAGGTTACATCTCGCCGATTTTGGTAAAAGTTAAATATATTGTAAAACTCAACATTCTGAACAACTTTTTCCTATATATGGTGCCGCTGCTCGGCATTAGTTTCTGAGATATTCTCAAAATCTCTTACTGCTACTAGAATGGATTCTGCACACTCTTCTGCATATTAGAAGGCATGATTAACACATATAAGTTACTTTCTTATTAACGAATATGTAGAATCACATACAAGATCTCAAGGAGAAGGTATAATTAAAATTGGTTGGGATTAGGTCGTGTGTGGTGGGGGGAGGGGGACGATTACGCTGACATTGTTTCACATTTCACATGTGGATTTTTGCATAGAAAAATACTTAAAGAAGTTTTAATCCCAACCTATTTGAATTGTACGTTCTCCTTGACATTTTGTACTACGAGGAAGTGTATGCAGAATCCGTTCTAGCTGCAGCACCAGATTATAGAATATCTCAGAAGCTAATGCCGAGCAGCGGCATTAGAATAATGACTTTGACAACATACTTCAAAGTCATCAAAATCGGTGTGATGTACCCTTTTCTGTATTTTTATTGGAGACAGTATTATTGCTATTTGTCCGCACTGTGCGACGCCGTGAAAACTGAGCAGTCGAACTCGAGACGAGAAGATCTCTCCGGGTCTCTTTCTTTTGTATACGCTGTCCTTCTTTGCGTCCGAAACTTTAATCGTTCATTACACAAGTAATTATCATTGGAATCATATCATATTTAGTATCGTTTTCAATAAAAAAATTCTACGAATATGTTGGTGGAAGTCCCATAAAAAAATAATGTATAATAAAAAAGTTAACTTTTTGATTTAAAGACCTGAGTTCACGCCAGTCTTTGATCTTTTCCGAACGCTTCGACTCGCCGCGTCTCTTTCTTTCGCATACGTTGTCCTTCTTTGCGTTCGAAACTTTATTCGTTCATTAGACAAGCAAATGTCATCGGAATTATGTCATATTTGGTATCATTTTCCTTAGCAAAATCCCACGAATGTGTTGGTGAAAGTTCTATAGAAAAATAATTAATAATAAAAAAGTTTATTTTTTTATTTAAAGGCCGAAGCTCAAGCTAGTCTTTCATCTTTTCCGAATGCTTCGACTCGCCGGTTCTCTTTCTGTCACATACGCTGTCCTTCTTTGCGTCCGAAACTTTAATCGTTCATTAGACAAGTAATTATGATCGGAATTATATCATATTTGGTATCATTTTCATTACAAAAATGTCACAAATTTGCTTGTGAAAAAGCCATAAGAAATAATGAAATATAAACATGTTCTTTTGTTTGATTGGTAGTGATGTCACACCGATATCTTCGATGCAACACGACATACAATAATGTTACACTCTTCGGTGACAGAGGCAGTCGAGCTTCACTGTCCTCTTCTCCGTTCGGCAGGGGATCCCAGAAATCATTTCTTGAAAGCTAAATTCTGACCGGACCCCGGTGTGCAGAGCCTACAATAATCTTATTTTTTTTGTCAAATTTTGATTTTCTATTTAAACTAGTTTGTTATTGAAACTCATTAATAGTTTTAATTAGTACTTGAAATATTTTTAATGATATTGAAATATTGGAATATTACAATTTGGAATATTTCGCCGGACAATGTAGTCAAAAATGCCCTTCAACATATTTGAACGGCCGTTGCGCCATTCGATTTTCGGTCAATTTTTCCCAATTAATTGCATGTAGAAATATAGAAAAAATCTGACGAATTACGGTTATTTATATTCATATTTCAGGATTTCTGTCGATTTTTGGGTTGAAAATCATATTTATAAAAAATGAAAGACACGTAAGAATTCCAAAAATGCAGGTTCTTTTATAGAAATTGAAAAAGGACATCGATCCCATTTTTAAATTAAACCAAAAATGAAATGATTCAAAATTTGAAAGGTTTGGAAAGAACTGCGATGTATAAGTGTCTAAAGTTTTATTTGATCCCTGTTTTGGTCATTGGGCGATGCAACTACATACATTGTAACGCTCGCGTTGACTGCTCTGACCTCGTTACAGCATTTGAACGAGCCCCGAAAATTATTCGAAATCAAATAAACCACCGAATAAAGACACAGATGAAAATGAACACTTCTCTCTCTCTTCATTCAACACTAAATATTTATTTGTTTATTCGTCGAATAAACTTATTACGTATGGAATAGAGATAACATAATTATTTTTATTTGCCGCGTGACAAATAATTTTTTTATCTTTTATTCGTTATTTTAAATGTCTATTTCATCAAAAATTTGCCCATCTTTGCTCCTACAATTACATTATTTTATATTATATTAGTTTTTCCGTGTGATTCTCTCTCAAACTCTTTATTATTCGGAATAGTATGTCAAATGAACGTTATTATGGTTTTCAACATATTTCTGTTCCCACGGATCGATTCTTGGAACAATTAACTATAAAAAAAGTGTAAGGAAATAATGCTTGTTTATGAAATATTTTTAAATTACAAATTGTGCTATCGTTAAATTATGCTTTAATACTTTCTTACGTAAAATATTTCTAGGAATTTTTTGTCCTTGATATTAGTTTTACTTTTAATATTTTACGTCTGAAAAAGCAATACTAAAAAAATATCTTTTTAATTCGAATACGTTCGTCGGAGAATGTAATAAATAATCGATATGGTTCCGTGATGATTCACCTTCTCGCCGACGAGAATTTCCTTAGTCGTCTTCTGCACCGACGAAATACCGTAGTTGGCCTGCTGTTTCTTACTCCAGCCAAAATCTATTCTAGAGGGCGGTAGAAGACACCGTATTTTTCGTGACACACGTTCTCCCGTAAGGCTGGCTGTCTTTAAGTATATCTCGTCGGTGGTATAGCCCTTTCAAACCGACAAAAAACTTGTCGGTACTGCTGTGATCTAGTAGTTCGCCAGTTGGTTATTCGATTTGAGTAGAGTCGGTATTTCAGATCGTGCGACACGAAATAGCATAAGGTGACTGGTGTACTCCAACGTCTCGTCTGTAATATTAGTTCCACATTAGTAGTTTCGACCGATACGGTAGGGTGTGATAAAGAAATTGTAAGGGGCCTCTAGACAGATAAAAGATAAAAGATGATAGATAAAAGATGATAGATAAAAGATAAAAGATGATAGATAAAAGATGAAAGATAAAAGATGATAGATAAAAGATAAAAGATGATAGATAAAAGATGATAGATAAAAGATGAAAGATAAAAGATGATAGATAAAAGATAAAAGATGATAGATAAAAGATGATAGATAAAAGATAAAAGATGATAGATAAAAGATGAAAGATAAAAGATAAAAAGATGAAAGATAAAAGATAAAAGATGATAGATAAAAGATGAAAGATAAAAGATAAAAGATGATAGATAAAAGATGATAGATAAAAGATAAAAGATGATAGATAAAAGATGAAAGATAAAAGATGAAAGATAAAAGATAAAAGATGATAGATAAAAGATGAAAGATAAAAGATAAAAGATAAAAGATGATAGATAAAAGATGAAAGATAAAAGATAAAAGATAAAAGATGATAGATAAAAGATGATAGATAAAAGATAAAAGATGATAGATAAAAGATGAAAGATGAAAGATAAAAGATGATAGTGATGTGACACAAGGCAGCTCTAGAGCCCCCCGAGCGTGAGATAGAAAAATACATTGGGTGATTGGTCTACTCCTATACCTGGTCTGTGCTAAAACCTCGGGCGTGAGCACTCTCATTTCCTCTCTGATGCAGGTTCTGGTCGAGACTAAAAATTAGACTAGAGGGCAGTACTATACCGGGGACACTACTCCTATACCTGGTCTGTGCTAAAACCTCGGGCGTGAACACTCTCATTTCCTCTCTGCCCGAGCCTGAGACAGAAAAATACATTGGGTGATTGGTCTACTCCAATACCTCGTCGGTGGTATAGCCCTTTCAAACCGACAAAAAACTTGTCGTTACTGCTGTGATCTAGTAGTTCGCCAGTTGGTTATTCGATTTGAGTAGAGTCGGTATTTCAGATCGTGCGACACGAAATAGCATAAGGTGACTACCATTGTCAGTGTGCGTTGTTTGCGTGCGCTCCGCCGTCTCTTCTCACGGCAGAGAACGCCGTACGTGTGCCCGTTCGTGAATTCGTGTCCTTTTGTACGCGCCTACGGGTGCGCGATCCCACATCCATGCTCGCGGACCGAGCGTGCACCACCGACGGCCGACCAACACCGCGCGCGCGCTTCGTTCCTCAAACGGCCTGGTGTGTGCGTGCCTCTCCTCTCTTGTCTGTTGCTTGCTTACCTGGTTGGTTGGCTGGCTGGCTGGTTGGTTGGTTGGTTGGCTGGTTGGCTGGTTGGCTGGTTGGCTGGTTGGTTGGTTGGTTGGTTGGCTGGTTGGTTGGTTGGCTGGTTGGCTGGTTGGCTGGTTGGTTCTGCTCGATTTAAATTTTCCGATATGCCTCGGCCGTCGCCGCGGCGTGTTTGCGTGCGCTCCGCTGTCTCTTCTCACGGCAGAGAACGCCGTACGTGTGCCCGTTCGTGAGTTCGTGTCCTTTTGTACGCGCCTACGGGTGCGCGATCCCGCATCCATGCTCGCGGACCGAGCGTGCACCACCGACGGCCGACCAACACCGCGCGCGCGCTCTGTTCCTCAAACGCCCTGGTGTGTGCGTGCCTGCCTCTCCTCTCTTGTCTGTTGCTTGCTTACCTGGTTGGTTGGCTGGCTGGCTGGTTGGTTGGTTGGTTGGCTGGTTGGCTGGTTGGCTGGTTGGTTGGTTGGTTGGTTGGTTGGTTGGTTGGCTGGTTGGCTGGTTGGCTGGTTGGTTCTGCTCGATTTAAATTTTCCGATATGCCTCGGCCGTCGCCGCGGCGTGTTTGCGTGCGCTCCGCTGTCTCTTCTCACGGCAGAGAACGCCGTACGTGTGCCCGTTCGTGAGTTCGTGTCCTTTTGTACGCGCCTACGGGTGCGCGATCCCGCATCCATGCTCGCGGACCGAGCGTGCACCACCGACGGCCGACCAACACCGCGCGCGCGCTCCGTTCCTCAAACGGCCAGGTGTGTGCGTGCCTCTCCTCTCTTGTCTGTTGCTGGCTTACCTGGTTGGCTGATCGCTTGTCGCCTGGTTCGGCTCGATTTAAATTTTCCGATATGCCTCGGCCGTCGCCGCGGCGTGTTTGCGTGCGCTCCGCTGTCTCTTCTCACGGCAGAGAACGCCGTACGTGTGCCCGTTCGTGAGTTCGTGTCCTTTTGTACGCGCCTACGGGTGCGCGATCCCGCATCCATGCTCGCGGACCGAGCGTGCACCACCGACGGCCGACCAACACCGCGCGCGCGCTCCGTTCCTCAAACGCCCTGGTGTGTGCGTGCCTCTCCTCTCTTGTCTGTTGCTTGCTTACCTGGTTGGTTGGCTGGCTGGCTGGTTGGTTGGCTGGTTGGCTGGTTGGTTGGTTGGTTGGTTGGTTGGTTGGTTGGTTGGTTGGTTGTTTGGCTGGTTGGTTGGTTGGCTGGTTGGTTGTCGCCTGGTTCTGCTCGATTTAAATTTTCCGATATGCCTCGGCCGTCGCCGCGGCGTGTTTGCGTGCGCTCCGCTGTCTCTTCTAACGGCAGAGAACGCCGTACGTGTGCCCGTTCGTGAGTTCGTGTCCTTTTGTACGCGCCTACGGGTGCGCGATCCCGCATCCATGCTCGCGGACCGAGCGTGCACCACCGACGGCCGACCAACACCGCGCGCGCGCTCCGTTCCTCAAACGGCCAGGTGTGTGCGTGCCTCTCCTCTCTTGTCTGTTGCTTGCTTACCTGGTTGGCTGATCGCTTGTCGCCTGGTTCTGCTCGATTTAAATTTTCCGATATGCCTCGGCCGTCGCCGCGGCGTGTTTGCGTGCGCTCCGCTGTCTCTTCTCACGGCAGAGAACGCCGTACGTGTGCCCGTTCGTGAGTTCGTGTCCTTTTGTACGCGCCTACGGGTGCGCGATCCCGCATCCATGCTCGCGGACCGAGCGTGCACCACCGACGGCCGACCAACACCGCGCGCGCGCTCCGTTCCTCAAACGCCCTGGTGTGTGCGTGCCTGCCTCTCCTCTCTTGTCTGTTGCTTGCTTACCTGGTTGGTTGGCTGGCTGGTTGGTTGGTTGGTTGGTTGGCTGGTTGGCTGGTTGGCTGGTTGGCTGGTTGGCTGGTTGGTTGGTTGGTTGGTTGGTTGGTTGGCTGGTTGGTTGTCGCCTGGTTCTGCTCGATTTAAATTTTCCGATATGCCTCGGCCGTCGCCGCGGCGTGTTTGCGTGCGCTCCGCTGTCTCTTCTCACGGCAGAGAACGCCGTACGTGTGCCCGTTCGTGAGTTCGTGTCCTTTTGTACGCGCCTACGGGTGCGCGATCCCGCATCCATGCTCGCGGACCGAGCGTGCACCACCGACGGCCGACCAACACCGCGCGCGCGCTCCGTTCCTCAAACGGCCAGGTGTGTGCGTGCCTCTCCTCTCTTGTCTGTTGCTTGCTTACCTGGTTGGCTGATCGCTCGTCGCCTGGTTCGGCTCGATTTAAATTTTCCGATATGCCTCGGCCGTCGCCGCGGCGTGTTTGCGTGCGCTCCGCTGTCTCTTCTCACGGCAGAGAACGCCGTACGTGTGCCCGTTCGTGAGTTCGTGTCCTTTTGCCAGAGAGGAATGAGAGTGCTCACGCCCGGGGTTTTAGTGTCCCCACTTTTTCTGCATCATCTTTTAGCCTGGAAAAGAACCTGCATCATCTTTTAGCCCGGAACAGAACCTGCATCATCCTTTAACACCGCCTTCGATACCAGATCCGAGGTTCTCGCCGGCGCGTCCCATTTGAAATACAATGTTGTACGGAGGTGTTGACAGCGAAACTCGAGAACCATCGCGTCGCGGCCACAACATTGTCGGCTATATCGGTGTGAGACTAGAAGACCACTACTAATCCAATTACAAAACTTCTTTATTTTTCATTATGTTTTTATGAAACTTTTACCAACATATTCGTGGCATTTTTCTGATTAAAATGATACCAAATATGATATAATTCCGATGACACTTGCTTGTGTAACGAGCGATGAAAGTTTCGAACGCAGAGAAGGACAGCGTATGGGGAAGAAAGAACCGCAGAGAGTCGTGGCCGCCGGCAGAGATCGAAGCTAGCGTGAGCGCAGGCCTTTAAATGAAAAATTTAACTTCTTTATTATTAATTATTTTTTTATGAGACTTTCACCAATATATTTGTGGCATTATTCTGATTAAAATGGTACCAAACGCGATATAATTCGGATCACATTTACACTAATTTTCCGTTAATGTAATTGTTATGGGAAGCAACTTTTATTGTTCATTACACAGGTAAATATCATCGGAATTATACCATATTAGGTATCTTTTAAATCAGAAAAATGCTACAAATATGTTGGTAAAAGTTTCATAAAAAAATAATTAATAATAAAGAAGTTTTGTAATTGGATTAGTAGTGGCCTTCTGGTCTCACACCGATACAGCCGACAATGTTGTGGCCGCGACGGCTCTCGAGACCCATCGTCGACCGATTTTGTACCGGCGATGGTAGTTTTCTAAACGCAGGGTTTCTTGCGCTCGTAACACCTAACCGTTCTTTCCACTCTCTTTTCTCTCTGCCTTTTTGCCTGTTCTCTCATACAACCGTCTTCCTACAAGACTTTAGTCCATCCTTGACATAGACGAAAACCGGACATCCTCGCCAGCGATCATCCCTACTTTCACTTTTTACTACAGCCAACTTTCACTTTTGCTTCCGTACAATTATCCTACCCTAAAGTGAGTCCGCAAGTTCAATATAAAGGCTTTTTATCAAACCACTAAAGTTGTTCTCCTTCCGGGATGACGACAATACTATTGAAACTCTATCGAGTTTGGCTTGATTTTAACCAGAAAAATCTCATAAATCTGTTGATAGAAGTTACTTACAAATAGAACTAAAAATTTAGGAACCACATTGTCTTGTTCATTAATCACTCTTAGAAAAGTTCCTGCCACTCTCTGCCTCTCTTTCTTTTGCATTTGCCGTCCTCTTTCATGCCCGAAAATTTAATCGCTTATTACACGAGAAATTATAATCGCAATTATATCGTGGTACATGTTGTTTTAATCAGAAAAAAGAAAGAAATACGCTGAAAAAAGTGTTATGGAAGAAATAAAAAATCATTAATTCGATCTACCTGTTAGAAAAGTCGATATAAGCAAATGGTCGAGGCAGGCCATGTGGTTTTTGTCAGCGCGTTGTCCCTCCCTAAGGGAAAGTCCTTTAAGTTGGAGGTGTCATAAACAATGAGGCATACTGTCGAAGGCGTTCTCACGGCTTAGTATTTTTGGGACAGCAGGACATCCTTATCCTGACTGTCGTCGTGTACGGTTGTCTTGAATAAAGACTCTTGGTATTTTGCAATACGCCCACGTTTATTTAAATTAACCATATCGCGTTATCCACCATCTCGGTATTTTTCTTACATACCATGATCGTATCAGAATGGAACAATATTTTCAAGACAGCGCGACGTCGGATTTCTTACTATGTATTTCCCACTTTTATTCTCTCGTAAATATTCGTGTGTCGTTCTATAGCTGATTGCTCCACTACCTTCATTTGCTTCCACCCCACATAAGTTATAATTAATCTCAAGCGGTTCTATTCAAGACTGCACACAGTCTATCTTTTCATAAATCCTTTTGAAGGCTTTGAGGAAAATGTATATGATCGAAATTGTTGTTCAACGAAGAGATAGTTTTATTTAATGCTATTTAACATAATCTATTATTACAAAGAACGGTTCTTCTTCTCTTACAAAGGAACATGATCTCAAAGTCTGCCTCACAATGAATATTAAATGACTATAATTTATATTATTACCTCAATTGTTGCAAAATTTACTTAAAATATAAATTAATTTGAGAGTAAAACGTGCTTTATAATTTTCGGAATTTTTTCTCTATTAGATATTGGCTGCGGATGCCAAATAATGCCAGCGTGGATGCTATTTCTATGTTAAAAAATGATGTAGGCTCTGATCCAGCCTAAGATGATGCAAGTTCTGGTCCAGGCTAAAAGATGATGCAGGTTCTGTTCTGGGCTAAAAGATGATGCAGGTTCTAGTACAGGCTAAAAGATGATGCAGGTTGTAGTACAGGCTAAAAGATGATGCAGGTTCTAGTACAGGCTAAAAGATGATGCAGGTTCTAGTACAGGCTAAAAATTATACTAGGGGGCAGCACTATACCGGGGACACTACAAACCCGGGCGTGAGCACTCTCATTCCTCTCTGCTATAAGGTGTGAGGTCTATTCTTTTTCGTCCGTGTCACAGGCACAGCTATATAGATACTGTCTATATTTGTTATAAACTATGCCAAAAGGTGGTAGTGTCCATACGTGTCGCTGCGTATCGCGCTGTTGCCACCTACCACCACTTACGCTTGTTCTTGCACGCACAAGAACCCTGTTTAGTAGTTTTTAACAAAATTAAAGGTTATAAAATTTCTAATGATTGCTGAAACATTTGGTTGCACGGATTATCGAGATCGTGTTAATGATGCATCACACTATACATGCAAATGCAAAAATACACTAAATGTATCAGTCAATTAATTAAAAGTACTGCAGAGAAATCATGTCATTCTGTGTTCGCCTTGCTCGCAGTAAACCCATCCGTGTCTTAGGAAGTATAACTATGAAATGTTGGGCTTTTTGTGGATCATATATATTCGCCTGTTTTCTTTTGTACTGGATGTATGGTGGAATATCAGCTTTCTTCCTTCTTTGTTTTGCTACAACAGGTACATTCAATTATCTTACATTTAATTAATCTTTAAGGATGCTCGATACAAACCTTCATTTATTTCTACAGGTATACTATATCACAGAGAAGATCAGCTTGTATATCGACCAGAATGGCCAGCCAATTCTCGGATATATGTTCCAGCACCATCGATATTCAATTTACCTTACCAAAGTATATACACCAGATCGGGAGATGGTACGGTACTACATATGTTCTTTATTTCTAAACCAGAGGACAAAGCAAAAAAGGTACCTACCTTATTGTTTCTTCATGGCAATGCTGGTAATATGGGACATAGGTAAGTATTTTTAAATATTTTATTTTTATTAACTATTTTAGAGTATAATCTAAAGAGTAAATAATGATAATTTTAGGCTCCAAAATGCAGTTGAATTATATTACACTGTTCAGTGTAATATTTTAATGTTAGAGTACAGAGGATATGGATTATCACAGGGCTCACCTTCCGAAGAAGGATTATATATGGATGCTTGTGCTGGAATTGAATATTTATGTAATCGTACAGACATAAACACTAATGAGATCATTGTATTTGGAAGATCATTAGGTAGTACATACTTAAAGCAAATGACTTGCATGAAAGATTGTAATTTATGACTTCAATGTATTACATAAATTATTTTTGTCTTCATAGGTGGAGCAGTTGCTATCAATTTAGCCACAAAACCAGAGAATTCACAAAAAATTTGGTGCCTTATTCTAGAAAACACCTTTACCAGTATTCCCGATATGGCTGCGTTATTGTTTGGATTAAAATTTGTACAATATCTTCCACTATTTCTATATAAAAATAAGGTAAATTGTTTTTCGTAACTTTGATGACTTTTAACAAATGTTTCATTCCTGGTATCATCGAATTAAGATATATGTATATGTTTATTGATTAATGAAATTATGTTTACAGTATCTGTCCATTCTTAAGGTGCGGTCCGTCACAGTACCTACGTTATTTATTTCTGGATTGGCAGATACATTAGTACCACCACGTATGATGCAAGATCTATACAAGAATTGCAGAAGCTCATGTAAGAAAATTCTTCAGGTCACAGGTGGCACACATAATGAGACTTGGTGTCAACCAGGATACTACCAAAATATATGCACTTTCTTGAACGAGCTGAGGGAGAACCCTCCTGCTCAAGTAACATCTACTCATTGGCAAATCGACGATATATAATAAAAAAAATCTACCATGCTCATTTTTCGTCCAAAGCGATAACTATATTTTATATGTTGTTCAATACTACGTTAATATGTATTTTAAGGAATAGAGTTTAGTACTATATATATATCGAATACATTCAACAATTTCTATTGTGATCATTCTATTGCAATTACAATTCGTCTCATAATTGACTGGGATCAATCTTTTTTTCACGTAAGTTCGGGTAATGAACAGTAGTTAGTAATATCACAGAGAGTATAATGCCAGGAACCATCGAATTATTCTAAGTTAAATGTAGTAAAAATATTCATCTCGACTAAAGATTGCAAATGGTCCAATAAGACTTGAGTCCTTCCAATAGTTAGATCTTTATCTATATGAATTTGATGGAGTAGCTACGTCAATAATTTAAATTTTACTGTTTCATACATCGAATATCGGCTGTTTTTATATTTCAATTTATACATATTTAACATGAGTGCTAATGTATTTATATGTGACGATTTAGGATTATATATGCATGTATGTGCATGTATTTATTTGTTTTTTTTTTTATAAAGTTAAAATATCTGTATATATGTACATATTTATAGTACATTGAGTATTAAAAGTAAACACTTTTTAATTTTTCTTACTACTCTAATAACAATCAAATGTAATCAGTATTTCCACATGAAATTACCTGTCATAGTTGAAATTTCTTTGATGTCTTGTAAAGAACATTTGGTACTTGTAAATTTTTCTAAAACAATACCTTTAATAACTCTTCAAATAACCATGTAATGTTTACACTTGTTGCACGGTGCAATTAATTAAAAAAATATAGCTTTTGTAATTTTACATTACATAGTAAGAAAATAGCAAATGAATTATGTAAAACTAAACTATATAACTGTGCCATTACTAAAATATATTTTATTATGACTATATAATATGAACGATTTTTATGTATAAATTAAATTAAAACAAATACATAATTTAAATCATAATATTATTTGCTACAAGTATAGCTTGTTCAATTATACTAAAAGAAATTCAAACAGCATTATAAATAATGATATATGTATATATATGTGTGTATAAATAATCAGTTTTTTAAATGAAGAAAGATACGTTCTTACAATATATCGCATTTTTTCAATTACGAAAAACATATAGGGAACATAAAATATAAATAAATTTGTGTAGTATACAATAATAAATATCAAAATTTTCTATTACTTCTTCTTTTTTTCAGAATTAATTTTTGCGACCAAATAATACCCACAATCACCAATATTGAAAATAAACCTGTGCATACTCCTAAAGCAACAAGCAGACCAGAACTAGAGTCAAATGTTACCATTTGATTATGGGTTGACTCGCCAACTTCATTCATTGAGAGTTTATTATTAAAGTCTGACATATCACTACAGAAAACTTGATCATCCCATCTATACCAATGTAACATTCTCATCTTTGATAATTGCGGAGGCCAAGCACATCTATAATAAAATTTAAAAGAAATAGATTAAAATATAAAAAAATAGTAATTCATTGAAATGTATACCTCAAATTGTCTAGAAGATTAGGATCTGTAGCATATAGTTTTGGTACTACATCGTTTAGTAACCATTGCAACGAACAATTGCACTTGAATGGGTTTCCTTGCAGGTCCACTGTACGTGTGGTTAAACTATTATTACGTAGAACCAATTTTGATGCAATGTAACTAATTTGATTATTACTTAAATCCAACTGATAATAATAAAGAAAACATAATTAATTAGCTATTGGATCAAAATCTACAAGTAGTTCATAAAACTTACTGAACATAAATGTAGATGGTCCAAAGCATTTTCATGAATAGAAGACAAGTTTTCGTTGTTGGATATAATGAGATTGATACATTTAACTGATGAAGGATACAAGTTCGCAAATGTACTTTCGTCAATAGTATATAACATACTTATATTACTTGCAACAAATGAATGCAATTTTAAAATAGAGGGAAAGCTCAAGTTATGAATAGGATTGTTACTAACATTAAGTTCAACAAGTGATGGCAAATTTGTCGTGGACAATGTTTCAGGAATATAAGCTAACTTATTGCAAGATAGATCTAAAATTTCTAAATTCTGAAATAAAATGTTCGGAAAATTTGATATCTCATTCCCACTGATGTTTAATTTGTGTAAATTTTTTAATGCTGTTATATTTGACTGTATTTCAGAAACATGATTGAACTCTATACTTAGTATTTCAATTTGACATGGTTCGTAATGTATCTCTTTTATTAAATTATATCCAGCAATCAGTTTTGTTACAGATTTTGGAAATATTCGAATATCCAATGAGGTAAGAAAATTATTATTCACATGGACTTCTTTCAAAGAAAGCAGATATGTTAAATTAATATTTTTTAATGAATGAATTTCATTAAATGCCAGATCCAAGTATTGTAGATTTGGTAGAGAATCAAATAAGTTGTCAGGTATATTAGATATATTATTATGAGAAAGGTTTAAGGAAATAACTTTTATTGCAGTTCCAGCTATCGTATGTTCTATCAAATTAATACGATTATAACTAAGATCTAACGTCAATAATGTCGGAAGAACTTTTAATAACGAAGTATCAAATGTAGTTAAACTATTTTTAGAGAAATTTAAATTTTCAAGCTTATGAAAATCGTTAAAACTTCTTGTATATATCTTTTCTATCCCATTTTCAGATAAATCCAAACTCTTAAGAAATTTCAATGTTTCCAACAGGTCTGTCGGTAAATTAACTATATTGTTGCTTGACAGAATAAGTTTGTCAAATGTTGAGGTTTGATCTAACATCAGCAGGTAAGAATAAAGAACATCCTTGTTTCCTAAATATTTCCCTTTACAGTTGACTATTGATCCATCATCTATTGCAATATATTAAAATTAGATTTCACATGTATATCTATTGAAATGATTGTAATTGTAATAACAAAATCATTTTACTTACATGTAGTCAAACATGAACATGTCAAACATATTTTACCCATACAGCTGGATATTATAAATAAGAAATAAAAACTAGTTAAATATAAATTAATAGCCATTGTTCTAATTTCAGCTGAATTCACAACAGAGATACTTTATACTTCAGGTATCACAGTACGATTGCTATTACTCATACTGTAGAGGGTGTAGCATGCGTTTACTTTTACTTATGATAACATATCTGATAATTGTATTGGCTGGATGATTCTGTATCTATTTCGAGGAATCTACTTTTTAGATTCAGTAGATAATCTCAAACACAAGATAATTATATATAGTTCATTACTGAAATCACAAACTTTATTTATATTGTACACATTGCCTAAGAGTACTGTAAAATATAACTGTGATGATATTTCTGCTTGGAGCTATAGAAAATGATAATATAATTCTCATGATTTCTTAAAAAAGTTCATTAGAGTTGTTTGTTTTGTGTTCTTCTTCCCTTTCGGTTCAGGATGAGATTCAGGTGTCACTGATTTCTTTAGTTCTATTACTTCTGGTTCTTCCTCTGAACAACTTTCATAAACATGCACCTTTTTCGTAACGAGGAATCCATCCTCCTCAAATGTTTTATCTACCATTTTTAAAACCTTACATTTCCCACCCTCGTGTTTAACTTTAGGTGGGGATGGAGAACGTATCCTTACAGGTGAAACTTTTTCTGGGGAAGGAGAAGGTGGAATTTCTTCCTCCTCACCAGATGATCCAGATTCACTGGAATCACTTTGTATAGCAATACGTTTCCGTTTTTTAACAGCAGTACTGATTTCCTTACTCCTATTGCGCTTTTTCCCACGTGTATTTTTGTTTTGGTTACTTTTAACTTCAGAGATAACTTTCTCCTTTAGAGTTTCTTTTACTGCAGAATTTGTAGTTTTCTCAGTTTCTTTTACGGCAGAATTTGTAGTTTTCCCAGTTTCTTTTACTGCAGAATTTGTAGCTTTCACAGTTTCTGTGGATGCTGAATTTGTAGGTTTTACTTGGTTTTTACCTTGCTGTAGAAAACTACTGAGTCCACCTTTCTGTGTACTCTTTTTTGATGACTTGGATGTTTCTTGTTTAGGTGATTGTTTTGTCTGCTTGGAAGAATTAGCTTTCTCCGAGCTTGAAGATGACGTTGAGGGTGGGCTCTTCTGCTTATTAATGGCTTTTCCAAAAAGACTACTAAAACCTTTCTGTTGATCACTTTTCTTTATGTCATCTGATTTTTTCTCTGAACTTTTTTCTTCTTTTTCTTTAATTGACTTAGCTGCAGACGTTTCTTCGTGAGGTATTGATGGTATTTCTGTTGCAGCAGCACCCCAACGTATAGCGTGCATTTCTTTAGCGCTACGTTCATTGTTTTCAAGACACTTAATTCCACTATATTTAACATCTCCATTCTCAGCAAGTCCTAGTGTCTGTATATCGGGAAGTATTCTTTGAAGACTATAAATATGTTCAGATATAATTGTAGTAAACTTGTCTTTCGCTGATTCTAAATCTTTCTCCTTTACAACTTCAACGCGTATACCATCCTCCTTCAAAATACCCATCAATAAGTAAGTACAGTCGAAAGTCTTCTCATCCTTCTTTCGTTGCCAGAATTCCCATAAAATCAGCTTGGCAATGTTCACGTGAACTTCTAGCTCTTTACTCAACCATTTGTACGTTACCTGAAGTTTAAAAATAAAAATGAAATCCTGATGCATTTGAAATTTCTTATTATCAGAAGAACCAAAGGACAAGTTAATAGAAAATAATTATAGCAATTTATGAATAAAATATACAAATAAAATAAACATAAAGAAAACGAGTTTACCAGCTTGTCATTATCGAATATATATCCAGCTACAGTTTCTAAATATTCGTCCAGCGATTCCATGATCATTTGATTGATTCTGAAGTCGACGTAATTATGTATACAAAATTCTGTGCGAAGTATAAAGTTTATTAACCGTAATTATAAGTTTACCGGTCTTCCACAACCTTTTTCTTCAACAGCTGCGCGCCATTTACAGTATTCAATGTCACCAATAGTTGCACAAAGGTTACTATGATGCATAAGTTGAAAAAACTTGTAGTTGCAAAAATTGAAATGCAAATTAACTGCATACGCATAACTTTCTCAAATAAATAGTACATATGTTGTGTACATTTGTATATGTTCATATTTTAAAATCACTCTTCCAATAATTAAACCCTAAGTCCTAGGTAGTTTGATAGTTGCATGATTGTGGCAACCCTAAGGTTGGTGAAAACTTTTTTCGGAACGTAAATTGTGCCAGATGAAACAGTGAGCGTTCACGTAACAAACGAACTCGTTTTGACGATTCCTCGTGGTGATCGGTGAATTGATTCAGGTTTTTGTGAGTGAACGTTGTGATTCCTTTATGTAAAAGCGAAAGGAAGAAAGTATGGTCTCGGTGATGCAGCCGTTCATGGTAAGCGTACGACATCAAGGAAGCGTAGGTGTTACCGGTTTCCTTCTGCTTTTGACACTCTAAACTGGTTTTCTCGTTTCTGTTATGAAATTCTAAAAGATAAGTGACTGTCTGATTGTGTGACAGGATGTGGAGAGCTCCAGAAGTTACATCGATGAACTGTATTCGCCAGATCCTCAGAAATGTTTGGAAGCTATTATGTGAGTTAAAATTCTACTTAACCTCTACGCTTGTCTGATGGAAGCTTTTATTTCTTTGATATGTATAAAAGTAATGGCTATTTTTTTATTAGAATATATATTCTAAATATATATGATCGGCACAACGTCGACTTTGATGTACTTTCTCTTATTTTGTACAATATTTTCTTTTTTTGAGGCAATTGACTATAGCCCTTCAAAGCTGTAAAACTATTGACACCGTTTTAAATTGTTTCTGCCTTCGAGAACTTTATTCGTAAAAAAAACTGTATTATACGCATATAATAAGTGAAATGAGGGTGTAATATTACATAGATACGTTAAATATAATATATTTCATTGTTCGTCCTCAAATCTTGCTGTTATATCCATTTTTAAAACATATACATATATATGTTTTGCTTTTAAACAATAGACATTACTCTTATCTACCTCCAGTATTAATATCATTATTTTCAGTTATAACTAGCATCTTTAATTATAACATTTGTTATCTGTGTTTCCTGTGTATGCTTATTTTTATTTGTATTTGTACATTTTACAGATGTCTCAAAAACTCTGTCATTGGTAGTAATAGACAAAAGGGTTCTGTGATTGCTCAAGGAGTAGTACCTAGATTATTGCAACTACTTGGAGATTCATCGGGCACCATTGAAGATCGTATAAGACTTGAATCTGCAGTGACATTGGGTTCTTTGGCCAAAGGAACGGATCAGCATGTATTGGCACTTATAGATCTTGGTGTAGTGCCATTGCTTTTTCAGGTGCTATTATCTACACCTGCCTCAGAAACACCTCCAGAAGGAAAACCAAAAGTAACAGACCTGTTACTTGAAGCGTGTTTACGATGTTTACGTACAGTATTTCAACATCCAGCAGCACCAGTTCATTCGATATATCAAGATCCTGCATTGGTGCCCAGATTAGTCTCGTTAGCGAATAGATCTGTAACTTCTCAAATTTGCGTAGCAACAATTTTAACAACAGCATGCAAGGTAAAGAGGTAGCAACAAGGTAAACAATCCAAAATTGTCCAACAATACCGAATAATAATTCATATTCTTTTTACTCAGACAACAGAAGAACAGAACGCGTTGTCAGAAGGGGGAGCAGTAGGAATATTAGCAATGCAATTGGATTCCCCATTACCTGATGTGCAATTATCAGCTTTGGCATGCCTAGCAAACATGTGTTACAAAAATTACAGGGTATGCGTTATGGTTGCCTCCGCGTCTACCAGTAACACGATACAAGGTAGACACGTACCTGTAGCGCTAGGACAATTAATGGGCCGCGAGAAAAGTTCGTTGATTCAGCTCGAAGCTGCAAGATGCGTCACGTACATGCATAGAACAGGAGTTCTATTGTACAAAGATCCCAGAATTATTTATCGTGCTTTACCCTGTTTGGTGAGACTTTGCTACCGAGATCGTCCACCACGCGAAAGGGTAGCTGCTGCAGAGACATTAGCTTTCCTGACTGAAGTGAATACCGAGTTACAACGTTTAGCTTCTATTAGTAATCATTTAATTCCCACGCTTGCAGAGCTGTTACGACCTCATCCTCATGTAAGTCCAATACGTTACGAATGTATCGCTATTATGCCTTCGACGTTGTTTACATTTTTAGGTACAGGATGCAACCTTGACGCAAGACATGAGACAAGCTGCTTTCAGGGCATTCGCGTCTCTTAGTGCAAATGACGAGGATATTCGAAAGCGTATCATAGAGAAGGAGAAACTTATGGAACAAGTAGTGTCAGGTCTGCAAGATCCTGGAGGTCATGTACGTTTAGCAGCAGTTAGATGTCTACATTCACTGTCTAGAAGTGTTCAACAGTTGCGAACAAGTTTCCAAGACCATGCAGTCTGGAGACCGCTTATGCAGTTGTTGCACGGAGCAGACAAGGGATTGGAGGGTAAAATATGACACTGCCTTCATTAATTATCCCAAAACAAAAACTGTATATCACATGTTTTTGTCAGAGGTGTGCGGGAACCCGTCCCAATCCGCGCCGTTTTCGGGTTCTCACACACCTCTAGTTTTTGTATTTTTAATGAGACTTGGGATATACAATTTTTAAATAATTTTCATATTTTAATGATTCATTAACACAACCGCATACTGTACAATTAATAATTAATGTAATTGTATCGTACAGGTAGAGGCGAAAGTGAAATTGATTTGTTAACCGTTGCCTCGAGTACTTTATGTAACTTATTATTGGAATTTAGTCCAAGCAAAGAACCAATTCTCGAATCCGGCGGGATAGAATTACTATGCTCACTAACGAAACGGTGTACGCCAGCTTTACGATTAAATGGAATTTGGGCATTGATGAATGTGGCTTTCCAAGCTGAACAACAAGTAAAGTTACAAATCTTGTCATGCTTGGGTACCGATCAAATCTTTTGCCTTTTGGCTGACCAAGACATACCAATTTTAATGAAAACACTGGGTCTGTTACGAAATTTACTTTCCACAAGCGCTCACATTGACCGTATAATGGGTGAACATGCTGCGCACGTAATGCAAGCTGTTATATTGGTCCTGGAAGACCCGAGACATCCAGCGGATGTAAAAGAACAAGCGCTCTGTATTTTGGCGAATGTGGCTGACGGTAACCGTGCGAAGGATCACATTATGGCCAACGAAGATGTGCTTAAAAAACTTATGGATTATATGGTATGCTGAGAACCTTTTTTTTACCATTTTTAAGCTTTTATTTTCAATCATTAACATTGTTTTCGTAATTTCTGGGATTTTCATTAATCAGTATTTTAGTCTAGAAAATCTTTTACTATTGAACTTTTGTATACTTAATCATTTACTTTATTACATATTCACAAACAAATATTAAATAGCTAATGCAAATGACCACGTTTATGCACGAGGAAGATTCGTGAACTGTTGAGAGAAACAATTAATGGGTAACGAAGCAAGGTAGAGGTATATTATGTTTTGAGTTTGAGACCCCAGTTCTAGACTAAAATACTTTCTTACAAAATTATAATTGAATACTAGTTAATCGAAACAGTAGTAGCAGTTTATAGTTATTTTGATATTAATGTTTAGATGCATAACAATATAAAACTGCAAGTCGCAGCTGTGCTGTGTGTGTGCAACCTAGTCTGGAAAGAGGAACCTGGAGCTGCGCAGCGGCAAGCACGTTTAAGGGAATTAGGCTTTTATCGTATTTTACAACAATTGCGGCATACCAAGGAACTTCAATTATTTGATAAGTAAGACTAAAAGACAATCATTCAGTTTTCAATTTGTTCTTTTCTTTCATTTATTAAAAGGTGTTCCAATATGATTGCAGATTGATTGTTTCGATAGGTCTCTTTACAATTTAACGATTTCTGATTGTTTTCATTTCAGGGTCAGAACTTGTATGGCACAATTCTATGATGCCTAAACTGCAAAAAACACGTTACCGACGCAAATTAGGTTTTGATTTAGAGTTCTTTTATACTTGAATACAATTATATTTTGGTGTTAACTCTGTGATCCTGTACTTTGTTAATGCATAAGCATTTTATATTTATATAGAAAAAAAAAATACAAAAACGATAATCCCCCTCGACGATGTAATCTGTTTATATTGTATGTATTGTTTTCATTTTAATTTAAACAAGAAAGTGAACGTTTCTGTATACATATTTAAAAAGGACAAAAATGTATGTAGCACATATAATTAATTGCTTCACAAAGTTTCAAAACACGAGTCGTCCGATAATGACAATGATATTAAAAGTGATTGTACGACAAAAGATTCGAATCGTGAAGTAATAACAAATTACAAATATTTGTATGATATATACTTTTAACTTCAACGACTATATTTTATTATAAATATAAGTAGGAAAGTTGATAACTCTATTTCTTATCGTGAAACAATATTTGTAATGTATTTAAAAGAAGTATTTGACTAGCACACTTTTACAGACTATCAGATTTTACATCTTTGGTACACAGCTTGAAAACATACTGATGAAATTGAAATACTTTTGATTCTTAACAACGTACTTTTTCTTTCTTTCTATCCTCATTAAATCTAACACACCCCCCAGGAATGTTAAGTTTCAAATAATAAGTACGAAATATTAATGTAAATGTACGGAGTGATATAATACTCCTAGTATTATCATCTTGTTTGATAAAAATAAAATCATCGTCTCTTCCGATTGTTGCTGCAGAATGCAACTATTCATGTATCATGGTAATAGAATGTAAGCGCTTTTTTAAAAATTAAGCAGATGCGTTGATATCACTCGAAAGCTTTTCCATTGGGTTATTAGCCAATGGATCCAGTTCAGCGAACAAATCCAACCAGGAATTTCCTTTTTGTTTTCCAGTCTTATTTTTCTTCTGCAACAAAAGGGAATAATACAAATTGTCTTTCCACAAAACCAATTGTTTTGTAAAATAAAATATTGTTCATCTAAATGTTAAGATTATAATAAAACGAAACAAAATCATTATTTAATAAGTCATATCATTAATCTTTACTTACTTTGTCATCTGTGTTGTTAGTAGGCATGGTTTTTTGTCCTATGCCCATTGCTGCATCACCTAAGCTTTGTTTTAAAATATTGGGCGGTAAAAATGTGTCGGTGGCTATTGCATCCCATTCGTTACCAATGTTTGGTTTGTCACCGAGTATATCCTTCAAGAGAGCCAAATTCTCAGATGTAAGAGACTGCAACGATTGTTCTCCCTGGTCTTGTGATTCTAAAGAGGACAAAGTACTCAGATTCGTACTGAAATTCATATCAGATTTATCAAATATGTCCAATCCCAGATTTTGTTCCTCCAAACTTTTTTGTAGTTTCAAATGATTTTCTTGTTGTGTATTGTTAGCTGATTGTTCAATTTTGCGTGACACGTTGTTGTCTAAAATCAAACTGTCGAAAAGTTCGTGGAGATCCTCTTTATGCTCTGTATTAGAATCTAACTCAACAATTCCATTTTTCGAAGAACTGGGACTCGTATCTAATTCATCCAATTTGAGTATATCTTTTGTATCACACTCAATATCCAATAGCTTCTCATCTTGTTTATTGTTATCATTTGTATTGTCCGTGGCTGGTTTCACTTCTTCTGCTTCTTCTATGCTATCGTGATAATCCATATCAAAGAAGGGTAATCTATGGTAAAACAAATGTTATAAGTCAGTTATTAATATTCTCCATTTTTTTAAACTTACAACTAGAGGTGTGCGAGAATCCAAAAATGTCAATTCGAGGCAGGTCGAGAATTTTATTTGGGATCGGGACGTGATTTTCGAGCTCTCGCACACCTTTACTTACAACTTACTTGTCTTTGTCTTCAGGGTCATCATCTCCACCAGTTTCTTGAGCCAACTTGGTAGATGTTTCAGCAAGTTCTTTCACAACCATAAAATCATATCGCTGATATCCTTTGAAACTGGTTGCAATCGTTGAGTATGCTTGCGCCGATTTTTTGGTAAAATTTAAAAGTGTGCTTTGGTATAAAACTAAAGCATGACTGAACATATTGCATCTTGCAGCTGCTAGAAGATCTACTTTTTGAAGACAATCTAAGGCTAAGTTATCAAATGCCACCTTGCCCCTGTATTCAGACAGGTATAGTAAGTATAATTGTACTTAAACTTATAGTAAAATCAATATAAATAGTACATAGTACATACAGTCTGACACGTGTTTGTACTTTGCGAAACTTTTCCAATTGTTTTGTTGTATCTGGATCTAATTCCTGAGAAACATTTTTCATCCATAACAGTGCTGCTCTGTACTCTGTACGAGCTTTTTCCATTGCTTGAACGTTCTGCAATGTGTCTTCGATAGCTCTCTGTCTAAAAGTTTCTACTTCTTGATACAATCGACCTAATGGAGCTCTTAGAGCAAGTCTTTGTTGACTCGAATAAGACAATGATTTTCCAACTGCTGACATCATTTTGCCAGCTCTCGTTTTATCTTGTTTACCAGCATCTTTGAGGAACCTTCCCATCGCATTCTCTTCTTGTGCAAGATCTACGAAAAATAATACAAATTAATGTACTGTTTGTATCTAGCATACATATCTTATAAGTATCGTGTTTGTTTTTATTTAAACTCACTGCATAATCTTTCTTGATATTTGTCAATGACTCTTTGCAAATAAGAGCAAGATTCTTGTATACTACGAAACAATTCCAACTTAGCATCTAGCTCTGCATCAGATGCCACTATACAATCATCTTCCTTCTTTCCTAATTTTCGTGATAGCGTTTGCTTTGTCACCCAAAACTGGTGTTGCATTTTTGTGATGGCAGAATCGTCGTGCATATTGGTCCTCTGTGTCCAGCAATTGAAACCGTTTCCCGATACACCTGGTATGTTCCTGTTACTAATAATTACACGTATATTTTTACTTCTGAAAAATGTGGAACTGAACAAGCACACAATGCAGTTACATAGTCGTTTAAATGCGTAGGTAGGCGCAAGTCATCTATGATACGCGCGATAAGCGATTATGTGTTGTATAAATTACAGGCACTACAATACCAAAGTTAAACATTTTCTTTCCTAGATAACAATTATTTTACGAAAACACTTACTACGAAGTCATGATGGAAGACACTGGGTTAAAATATAAATGTATGGTTAACGATTACAGCTAGAAGAAACTTGAACAACTTCGAAATAAGATTTACGATGGAATAAGCGATATGCAAGCATCATATTTCTTCAACAGACATTAGTGCCACTTTCAAATATGTTGAAAGATATATCGGTCCTAATATTTTAAAGAACACGAGTACATACTTTCGCTGTCAACCTGACAGATAGAGGTAACGACTTGTATATGTGTATGTACTTTACTTTTACTGAAACTTATCATTATCATTATACGAACTACGTATAGATTATTTGACCAGATGCGAAACTCTGATGTATTTTGAGAAGCAATTTTCCAGTGCTCATGCGCGACCCGAGTTATGTTCCATGGAAACAGATGGAAGTAAAAATATAAATGTTCAAGGATCTTTAATTATCTTTAAAAACTTTATAATATGGATCTAACTCTAAGACGATTCTTCGGGCAATAGCGATCCCTTACCATCGCAAGCATTCTCACTATTGGTTGAAGAATCTTCTTACAATTAGAATTAGAACAAATACATTTTGCTGGCCATCCTCTGGCGCGCGTACTGTACATTTTACAATGGTTGGGTGGTGACATTATAAGAGGTGAGGATGAAGTTGTTTAGAAGATTACCCGGACTGAGTCCCGACTAGAGTTTCGCCTCTATAAGAGACCTCTGTTTGAATCCTCCATTTGACTAGATGTTATTGTACATAAATTTATATGCACACGAAAATAATTTTTTTCTAGATTATATCATGATTTGATTGACAAATGGAATAATTCCTTACTTTATTTCTCGTTTTGTATATCAATGAACCTTAAGTTTGTATTCATAAATTCCCGCCATGTCAGATGCAACGTAGGTGGAGCTGTTTTATTGGAGCGTTTTCGTGGCGCGAGAAACATGTGTGGCCGAGCAGCTTGGTGAGTAATTATGTCACGTAATTTCAGTAACTAAGTAATGACACGTGAATTTTACAAGCGGCAATGAAAATTTAACAATCATTTTATAGTTCTCTGGATCCGGATAATGTGGGCCGAGCTTGCGACTATAAGGATGGCACCGGCAAACGACGTGTCACAGCCTGGACCAAAAGTGACGTCGAATACGTACCATCATATAATATCGGACCGAAAGACGTTTTGCCGTGTCTCGTCGCAGGATCACATTTCGGACAAAAAGACGAAATGGTACTTTGCGCTATGATGTGGAGCATGATTCCGCCCTGGCACGAGGTCAGTGTATACAAACAAGGTTAGGCTAAACGCATGCTCGGTGGGGGCGTGCTCACGTGGTTTCGTTTAAATCGTAAACAAACGCATTGACGCAAAAACCGTTCGACAGATGTAAACACATAAAACGGTTATCATATCGCAACACGAGATAACAATGCGTTATAGCCTGTCTTTTTATAATTCTTGTTAATTTGTAAACAAGAAAGATATTTTAATCGTTACATGTAAATTTGTCAGGGTGATTACAGGAAGCATTCCTTATCAACGCATAATGCTCGCCTAGAGAACCTTCATAGTTCTAAATTGTATGCACCGTCGCTCAGTCGAGGACAAAGATGCATTGTAGTTTGCGAAGGTTATTATGAATGGAAAGGAGAAAAGACAAAGAACAAGCCTAAGCAGCCATACTACATTTATGCTGCTCAGAGAGAGGGAATTAAAGTAGATGATCCTGCAACATGGAAGGACCAGTGGTCAGAGATAGATGGTTGGGAGGGAGTCAATGTTTTGAAAATGGCAGGAATATTTGATAAATTCAAAACTGGAGAGGTAGATGTTGTTTCTTAAAATTATTCGGTTCACATGCCCTGATATAGAAATTGACACTATTGTGTTTTAGGGTAAAATAATATACAGTTGTACAATAGTTACAAAAGAGTCTAATGATGTCTTTTCATGGTTACACCATCGTATACCTGTGTTTTTAAAGACAGAAGATGATATGCGTGTAAGCAATTTCGTCAGTTATCATGAATAGGATATGTCTGTATTTTAAGAGACTTTTTCTTAGAATAAACAGTATTCCTGCTTGGAGATTAATTACATAAAACATTTCTACAATCTATTTGATGTTTCCAGGTTTGGTTAAACGAGGAGCTATCATTAGCTGAAGCTGTTGATAAATTACGCAAATTAACAATATCAGAAGGTGACTTAAGTTGGCATACAGTATCAACTCTTGTAAACAATGTGACAAATAAAAGTAAAGATTGTAGAAGAGAGATAAAGGTTGGGTATGTATATATTTTTATAATACTGTGCAATTAATGTTTCACTGATGGAATTATAAACTGTTAATCCTGTGAAGTGACATACCAGACTATTGATTTACTAATTCTATTACGCACAGAGAAGAGAAAAAAAGTAACCCTCACACATTTATGGCTTCATGGTTGAGGAAGGGGACTGCAGAGTCAGCTAAAAGAAAAAACACAAATGCCGATGTTGACCATAGCGGTGAAAATAAAGAAAAAAACGTTGAAAGGTCTTCGAAAATGATGAAAAACTAATTCTCACACCTTCACAAGAAAATGTAAATGTCGATGTATCGATAATTCCATATTTAAATTATTATATATTTTGTATATTTTTATATAATTGTACGTTGTAGCAGTAGCTTAATAATGTAACTATCAGTATTATAATAAAAAAGTACGCGTTTGTGATCTCCCATGCACCTTATGATTCACTTTCTTTGTTCTTTCGAAGGTATTAATCATATAACAGCTTATTCATATACACAGTTACAATGTCTATTATGAAGGAATTTGATAAAATACGCTCGATACATTATATAGTGGAATCATTGTTACTTTATTGCTTTGGAAAATATGCATAAATAACCGTGACATCGAACCATCTCTGTAAATGAAAATAGCTTTAGTAATATTCAAATTAGAAGACTTATTTAACCGACCGAAAGTCTATTGTTTTTTAAAAGAAACTCGATAGTTTTTTTCTAAATAATAATCTCGGAAGGAGCTATTACAGTATATGTACAAACCCCAAAAATTTGTGAGATTATCAATGCTCTCGAACAATTTATCGAAAAGTTGTCAACTGTTGCTTTTTGATTTTGGAAGGACTGTCGCTAAATTTCCGATAAACTAACGTTTAGAGATTAACATCTATTGTTTGAAAAAATCATTTTAAAATACATAGAACAGTGTTCCGTTTGGCGCTTCAGGAGGCGCATGCGCATTGCGTAGAAACACCTATACAGTATGGCGACGATCGTCGGCCGGATCTCACTCGGCGGTAAACGAGACGAAGAAAGAGAAAGAAGGGAGGGAAAGAAACTCTGGTTACCCGAAGATGTCAGCACGTTGACTCGTGTTTCGCGGTGGCAGCGGCGGTGAACGGGATCGGTGGTGGTTCGGTAGAATCCGCGAGTGGGTGCAGTGTATACGGCAGAGAACGGGAGGTGTAACACGTACACGTACTTACGCACGGGAGAGCTGCGGTGGTTGCGCGTTTTCGTCTCTTGTTCCGCGGAGGCTGTCCTTCGCGAGAATCCGCGTCACGCATGGCACCGCTCAGTGCCTGAGACGCCTTTTTCCCGGAGACAGATAGAGAGAGCGAGATCGTGCGCGACCGGGGCCCAGCCTCTTCGCGTGTCTCGTCTCGTTTTGCAGTTTTCGAGCACCGAAGAGACCGTGTCGCGAACGAGCCGACAGAATGACCAGCCAAGGGACGCGCGACCAAGGGATCAGCAACGTCGAGACCGAGTACCTCGAGGTCAACTCTAAAGCAGCCTGGCCGATTCTCTATCAGGTAAAGAGATCATCCGTCGTTCTCCCTTCCTCTCCCCTTCCGCTTTTTGTGTCTTTCCTTCCGGTTACCGCGAGAAAGAAACCGAACCGTTCTCTGTCGCCGATGTGTCAGCCTGTTTCACGCGAACACGCGACTACGTCGAATTGTTTTTCGCTGACACGGCTTGTGCCAGTCGACCTGCCGTACGTACGCAACGAAAAAATATATTTCGCCGTGTTTCCGCATCCGACTCCTGTTCACCGAATCGTATGTTTCCCTTCGAGTTCGTTTCGCATCGACCAATACCCGACAGATTTTCGATGATAATTTCCTGCACTCGGAAAATGGGTGTAACGTGCGAAATGTTTACTTGTCGCGGATTCGATTTATATCGGATGCAACCGCCGTTACCAGTTCTGTTTGATTTCCTTTGTAACTCCCGACCGGCAGCCTATTCAATTAATTTATGTTCTGCAAACGGATTTGATTTACCGCACGACGATGCAATTCGATTCGATAGATAACGAGCCGGAATTCAACGGTCGTGTTTATTTCTTTATCGCACTCGCGCGGGCGCGCGCGCGCTCTTCCTTTCCTGGATATATTTATTACAATGCCTGGATTGTTTTAAATCGTGGGTATCGTTTCGTGTACGCGGAACGTGGCGTTCGCAGGAAAACGTTAAGTGCTGCATAGACTGTGTATTGTGTTGCTATTGTCAAGGATGAATGTTGTGGTTCGCGATATAAATTCCAGGTACACGTTTAGTAGATCTATTCTCGTTCATCGTATATATGTTATTCAAATTCTTGGGAAAATACTTCCAGAGGTAGTTGGAGAAGTAAAATTTTTATTTTTTACAGCACATACGTAACTGCTGTAATTTTACATACACATGCAATGAATCAAAGAAACCACAGAACAAAAATTTGAATCGTTATAGAGATGTTGCTCCATACGATCATAGCAGAATTGTCCTCAAGAAGGGGCTATGTGATTACATCAATGCCAACCTTATCCAGGTAAATATTATGACGTAGAATATAATTCTAACTTCGAAGAATAGAATAAACAAGCGAGATCTTATTATTATAGGTTAATGATGCCCACAGACAATATATTCTTACTCAAGGACCATTGGAGAACACAGCTGGTCATTTCTGGTTAATGGTGTGGGAACAAGCCTCTAAGGCGGTGTTAATGTTAAATAAAATAATTGAGAAGAATCAAGTTAAGTGTTATCAGTATTGGCCTCTTGGTGATACAGCGGACGATGCTATGACATTTACTGATGTCGGTATAAAAGTAGAATTTGTCAGTAAAACAGAATCATCGGATTACACAACTAGAATATTAAAGTACGAGAAATTGAATTCGTTCAATTATGATATCTTTTATCCATAGTATAAAGGAATTTAACACCCATCTTTTGTATAGATTAACAGATTTGGAATCAAAAGAAACTAGGGAAATACTACACTTTCACTATACCACTTGGCCAGATTTTGGTGTGCCACAGAGTCCAACAGCCTTTCTTCGTTTTCTGACCAATGTCAGGCAATCGGGAGCATTAGATCAAAATGTTGGGCCTCCTGTTGTGCATTGTTCTGCTGGTATTGGAAGGTCAGGAACATTTTGTTTAGTTGACACATGCCTTGTCTTGGTAAGTATTATTAAAGAGTATATCGAAATGGTAAAGTAAACATTAAAATCTATAGGAAAATAGGTCTTACTTTTAATTGAATTGCAGATCGAAGAAAAAGGATTGAATTCTGTAAATGTTAGAGATGTGTTGATCGAAATGCGAAGATCCAGAATGGGTTTAATTCAAATGCCAGACCAATTAAGATTTTCATATGCTGCTATCATCGAAGGAGCAAAACAATTGCCATCGAATAACGTGGTAACTAATACCAATTCACAGTGGTGCAGTGTTATTGGTGTTCTCGAGTGTTTCAATTGAAATACTTACAAGATCTTTTCCATTGATTTCGAAATACGCAAATGTTGTGGAAAAGATGTTGTTACATATTCAACAAATTAATTGTTGCTTTTATATGAAATCTGATAAAACTGTACTACTGTGTCATGATGTAATTTTGACTTACTTTAACACGTACACTGTTTACAGAATGTTGATAACGAGATAGTCACGAATCATTACGACGTAGTTAATAATGTTAGTCATTCTTCGACCGAAGAAGAAGAAGAAGATGATGATGAACCGCCTCCTTTGCCTCCTCCAAGAGGTGAATCGTTAACACGTAGTATGATGCCGGATATAACTTCAAACGCAACGACAAGGAACGGTAAGAACAATTAATTAAGGGAGCGTTCTCATTTAGAAAAGTCAGTTTTCGGTCACTTTTTAGATTAAGATTAAATCAAGAATTAATAGACCTAAGAACATGAACATTTTCAAGAATGCACGACCCATGAGTTGAGAAACATGGCTATTCAAGTGTCAGTTATCGTGCGGACTGTATTGAAGTAAAAATTTCTATTTTCTTTAAATGATACAAAATCTTATCACAGACATTGGTTTCACTTTAATACAGACATGACGACGTTTGTTGACTCTTCCAAATGGGAATAGCTCCTTAATAATAAACGCAAAGCGTATAACAAGAAGTAACTTCTTCCACATGTAACGGTAGATGAATTAGGTGGACCTCCCGATAAACCATTGCCCAGCGAGCCACCAGTTCAAACGGAAACATCTACAACTGTGTCGTCTGCAAATTCGACAGTAATCACGAATAACGTACACGAGCACAATTCCGATGGTGTTGCAGTGCCTAATGAAACTACCAGCGACGGTGAAAACTCTTTGCAGACAAGTAGTCCTCCGTCCAGTCCAGATACGTAAGTTGCTACGAATAATTTTTAATCCTCCGCCTGCAATTTTTATACTGACGTTGTGCGTTGACATGGCGAATTTCTTAATGATTCGTTTATTTGGTTTCAATAGGAAAAGCGAAGTACGTCTGCGTCACAAAGAAAAGAAGGAACGTTTGGCAGCATACGTACGGGAGATCAAGCGTCGACAAAAGGAGACAGAAGAATGGCAAAAGCTCAAGAGGTCATTATTTAAGCCCCTTTCAATAGGCATAGGTGCCGCAATTGTTGGTGGGGGTATTCTAGCAATCTGTGGCTACTTGTACATGCGTGGTTAGGATCGAATTGTTTCCGTGTCGCGCGTGTACATAGATCTTTGAGCTGTAAGTGATACTAGGAGATTCGCACATTCAAGAATAGTTACTTTCACCACGAGATATTTAAACAGCATTATAAATTGCACATGTCATTGCTTGTCGTCGCGAGAAAGGAATCAATCAGGGAGAAGCATTCGGTATTACATAATTGAAAGCACCAAAAGAATAGCCCGAGAAACGTGCTACAGTCAGTAACAGACAGTAAATTCATCCGAGTAACAGATCCGGAGGGAGAACAGTATATCCGAGCAAAAAAGGTTTGAAAAGTTGGGAAAGAAGTAACTTATTCTAAGGAAGTGCGTTTGTAAAGGATGTTGTTGCACGTCTAAGATGCTAACGAGAAAAAGATATTGAAAGGTTGATGACAAAAGGAGAAGGGGGAGATCTTCAATTTGTATTTTTATATTGTGATTTACTCGACGAGTACGTAGAATATTAGACGGTATACATTCTTTTAAAGATTCTTTTCATTAGGTTCCCTTGAAAGTCGAAGTTCTTGAAATGAGTAGATTATTTCGTGCTCGTGTTTTCCAATTATGATGGAGGAATAGGAGGTGCATTGAGTCAAACATTTCGTTTGGTATTGTAAATCGTGAATAAGTCTATCATTTGCACCTGGTGCTTTAAGAGGAAAAAAGAAAAAACCTACGTAAGGGTCTAAAAGAAGCGATGAGTCAATGCCTTCTTACTCGTACGTCGTAATAACCGTAGGCTTTCATATATATGACATACATATTATACGAAGTGGGTGCACGACGTTTCATTCGGCAAACATAATTATTTACTTTCTAATACAAAGACGTAAACAAGTATTACTTTATCAAGCATAGGTTTAGTTCCCATTATTTAATTAATCGCTTCGCAAACAAATATTCGAAGTCTTAACGATCTAGTTTGAACGCAAACGAGCGAAGTCTCTTTGATTTCAACGGTTTCCAAATAAATTAGACCTATTGTCAGTAATTGTTCAGGGTACCAAAATCATTCGCTTAGAGTTTACAAGCACCCGATTACTTCGCTAGATTCTAATGAATATATTCGTGATAGACGTAGAGAAATGTTAACGATTCTAACTATAGTACACACAATGAATGTTTTAAGTAACTTGCCCGACAAAGTAGAATCCATTCTTCTCTATTAGAATATTCGCAAAGAACAGATATTATACTAGAATTAGCATAAGCCGTACCAATGACATACCATGGCCCATTCTTTACGTGGAATACGCTGTTTTCTTTCAAATTATCGCGATTTTCATTTAACAATTGTTCCTGGGGCTGTGAGTAAAGAGGTACACTTTTGACTTTCTCTCTTCCTTGAAGGAACGCCGGCCACCGAGGTATTCTGTTAACTGGCAACTTGTGCCTTCGATTGTGTACTTGGTAACGTTTCGCAGAATTTCACAAAGAAGCTCATGAGATCATGAATATGGAAAAAGAACTCTGGAACGCATTCCTGGTATATACAGCATTAGTCACGAATTTCATTACAGTAATTAGCGTCAACCGAGGAAACGAAAATGTTCCAACTAATGGGCTCGCAAGGTGCTCGTCACGCAATTCATGCGCAATCCGCGCGTATTGCTTACGTTTTAATGTTGTAACGCAGTGGGTGCCAAACAAGTTAGAAAGCTAACGAACAAATTTTGTACAGCACACGAGTAGGCATGCACAACAGTTGAATGCCTCCGTTGATCTTAATCAGTTTCTGGGACTGTTTTGTATCAATACGATGATAGATATCGGAACGACATCCGGTCGAATCGAAGTACATCAACCGTACAAAATCCAACTAAATTACAAAAAACTGGTTATTGTGATGATTCGTAGGAACTTCCTCGCAAACATAAAATTACAAAGCTCTACTCGATAATTGTTCGACAGAGCCCCCGGTGCCGTCTGGATACTCTGTAGATGGGTGCAAACAGTTAATACCAGGAGCTAATTGAGTCAAGAAAACAAGTTGACAGTATCTGTTTCATGATCGCGATTAGTGAGCTTAATTTTATACACTTTTAACACCTTTTTGAAAAAGCATTTTTCTACACAAACAACTTGGAAAACCTCACCTTCGCGCTAGGTAGAGATAAATAGGGGGGAAGGGGAGGGGTTGGATGATTAGACGAAAAGAAACATTCTTCTAAAGTACTATTTCCGACCGATTTGCTCAATGGGAATACAAAGTCATTGGGCATCGCAGAAAGACTGAATACGTCTAATTGCTTTTAGAAGAGATCAGGTTAAGGAAGAAAAAAGAAAAACAAGTATCGTGTTAAGCCTGTATTATTAAGCTGAGCTGTTCTGTGAGTCGCGATTACTAAGCTCGCGGTAGTAGATTCTTGTCGGGTCGTGTTACGAACGGAACAAAACGTCGAGGGAAGGGTAAAGGGGGGATGCGGTTCGCGCGGGGATGCCGCGGCGCGAACCACAAGTGTATTTTGTACTTTTGTACGTTGCTAGCTCTAGGTTGGAATACGATCTTTGCTAAAAACAAACATACAACAAAAAAAAAAAACAGAAAAGCGAAAAGTGAAAAAACGAGATTCTCGGGTAAGCTGGCATTCATGGTCGCGTCGATCATTCGCGGCGCGATTCACCGATCATACTTCGAAGCAGGCATGGGGCAGCGAGCGCTCCGGATTGCCCCAGGGAGCAGCGGAGCAAATAACGGCGACAAGGAAAACACAGATGAGAGGATCGCTGGTAGATCAATAATATTCTTTGCCTAGGCGTCTTCTTATTTGTGCACGGTATCTGCCTTGTTCAGTGTCGCCAGATGAGGAGAGGGAGCACGAATTCAGGGGGAAAATGTTACCCCCTCTCTGCCAGTAACGGAGCATGCGCGACAGAGACGCGAAGCGTGGGGAATAGCGCGGTAGAAGGGGAAGTTAGAGTGGGGGCACAAGTCCTGATCTGGCGACACTGGTTTTGTTCACCTCTGTGTGGGCGTGGTCTCGTTGCTCCCGCTTCTCGACGGTGCCAAGGCGTCGTTTCAGGGGCAATCTCTGTCTGTGCCTGTTTCAGGGATACGATGATGTCCCGCCGAAAGTTATGTTACGTTTGTTCGAAGTTAATACAGTATTCTGTCGTTGGTACCGTTTACCTGTGTGTGCACCATTATCTCGTTACCTGATTTTCTGCCTAGAGCGTGTTTAGACAATTAGACGTGTGCGATCGGAGCAGCCGCGTTTTGCAACTTGAACTAACACGGTATATCGAACAATCAACGAGACGGGGAACAACGCGTACGAGCCTTCGTTTCAAAGGGCGCACTCCAAAATTGGAAGCTTCTGTAGGCGAGCTGTGTCTTTCCAGAAAATTTCTTTTATCGCTGCGCAGCGAGTATTTGTAGGAAGTGGTGGTTCACATTTCGAAATCATTTTAAAATGCCAAGATCAACTATAATTATAACTAATTCAAAGATTACATTTTCAGACTTTTGAGCAAATTACATCAGTATTATCAATACGAGTTCAATATGAGAGCATCTTGAAACTTCTGAGGAAGATTAGTATATCTTCGCAGCTATGACGGTATTTCTCTTGTACTGGCCCGTCTCTTTCTCGAGGAGATCTTGAGGACATGCTCGTGGGTAGTCTCCACAAGTCTTTCTAGTCGCTCGTGTATCATGTGCATACGGTCTTCGAAGACTCCATCCGTTGGCGTGCAATCTGGTCCTCCGCCCGGCCATATTCTTCCAGGACCTTGGGACGGGCTGTAGCCAAGGTTGCCTGAACCTTGGTTCCCCTTTGAGCCTGCAGCAGGGTAATTTCTTCCCCGCCGTCGCTGCGCGACCCCCACCATTAGTTCTCCCACTCTTCAGCACCGCTCCTAGCTGGAGCGTGCGGCAATGGGACCGGTGTCGCCAGATGAGGGGAGGCAGACAGGGGTGTGCGGGATCCCGGTCGGGACGGGAATTTTTCTCGGGATCGGGATGCAATCCCGAGAATTTCGGAATCCCGAAAACATCCGGGATTCCCGCGAATTTTCGGGATTCCCGAAATTGTTCGGGATTCCCAAAAAACGAACATGAACATTCCCGATTAATAAGATATGTAATCTTCGAGAACACAATTGCTTTCGGACTTTCGGATGCTGGTAATTGTTGGAAGTAGTGAGATACTTAAAATGTCGGGAATCACAGATGTTTTTGGGAATCCCGAACATTTTCGGGATCCCGAATATTCTCGGGAATCCCGGATATTTTCGGGAATCCCGGATATATTGCGGGAATCCCGAATATTTTCGGGAATCCCGCACATCTCTAGAGGCAGGACGAATCGAAGTCCGATACGCGACAGAAGCGTGGGGGATAGCGCGGTAGAAGGGGAAGTTAGAGTGGGGGAACAAGTCTTGATCTGGCGACACTGGTCTTGTTCATCTCTGTGTGGGCGTGGCCTCGTTGCTCCCGCTTCTCGACGGAGCCAAGGCGTCGTTTCATGGGGCAATCCCAGCAAGTTTTCCATAGACTTCTCTATTGGAAACAGTTTACACAGTATTATAATTCTCATTTCGCATACCGCGAAAAGATGTCTTGTTTTAAGATGTCAAGAATTTTGCTAATTCAATCTGCCACCGTTTCAGGAAAATCGGCATTGTCACGAGTGAACAAATTCAGCGTTTTTCAATACCGATCGGAGAACAGTTTGCTTTCCAAAAAGAGATCGCTCGCATCCAGAAGCTTCTGATGATGCCGGCAACCGGAACAGCGATCGTCGCATAGTGGTTCGAAACGTGAATTCAATTCGTGCCGTTGTTATGCATTACTTATTGTTGCCTTATTGTTTCTGGTGTCATAACTTGCGAAGATGCAAATAGCATTAAGAAATCTGACTCGTTCAGTTGTCTTAAACGGGTTTCATCGCTGAAATTGATTGCGACCAAGTTTTGTTTCGCAGGTTTATGTCGGAAAAATCGGGAGCAACTTTCTGAATGCATAATGTGAGAACCGAGCGTTCGATTGAATCGAATGCTTTTCGCTATAATTATTCGAACTGCTGTGCGTCGAGTCAATTAGCGGACAGAATTCGGAGGCGTGGTATGCGACTGTTCAGAACAAAACAGGTTGAACGTCTCTCTGAACGTTCACCCTGATCCTCCTGTAGTCGTTGATCGCGGGAAGCTTCCGGAACAGTGCGAATGAGAGGGAGAGACAGGACGACAGAGTGCGAGAAACGAAAGAATCCACGAAAGACACGGTGCTAATTGAAAGTTCCAAAAAAAGAATCTGATATAATGCTCTCGGGAGCGCGTGCACGTGCTGGAGAGACGAAAACAGACATTTAAACATTTTAAAGGGACAAGCGAGCGGAGAAGTTGCTTCCAATCTGAATTGTCAACGTATCTAAGATTTACAATAATTTCTGAAATTATGCTACACGTGCTAGGCGTCTGCTTGCTCATTAAAGATCGATGACGACGCCCAGTAGACGTCGGATCAACTGTGTCCCATTTTTGCAACGAATTGCGAACAGATCGCTGCAGTCGTAGTTGGGAGGTACGATCTCGCGTTAGCGAGAAAATCATTTTTGTCACAGCTTCGACCGGAAACGCTATTGACGAAATTCTGGGTCATTAAAAATATTCTGAGAAGCACGTGCACGCGCAGGGAGGCGTAAAAACAGAGAAGGAGAGAAAGGGAGCGTGCGTGAAAGTAGAGGGTGAAGGACGAAGATGAAGAGGAGGAGGAAGAAGAAGAAGATGATGATGAAAAAGTGCTAACAGCATCGATCGTAAGATTTCGGGAATCGAAATGTTCAACGGAAATCCTCGAACGGGACGGGCCGTTGAAGCTCGTTCGAAATCGGACGATCGTGCTCGAAGAACCAAAAAGCATACGACGAAGAGGGGAGGCTTTTGTACACAATTTATGTTCTCTTTTTATTCCGCACCCGATAATCTGACCGTCGTGTCAATAGACATTAACGTTCTAATCACATGGAACCGCAGAAACATAGTTAAGTGCCTACACGTACGAAAGCAAAACGGAGAAAAATAGAGAGAGAGAGAGTGTGAGAGAGAGAGGGAGAGAGAGAAAGGGAAGAAAAGGGAACCGCAGTGAAAAAATACGACCGTTAGTAGCATTAAAAACGATTACTATACTGTAACTATATAACTATACGCAACCCCTTGACCTTGTGGAAGAGCGTAGACAGACCGAGCAAGTGAATCCTTTATTATCCGACAATATATAAATAGATAATCGTTCCAGTAAATCTATTATCGCCTGATTGCCAAGACCAGATCGGACCACGAGGTGTGCAACAGGTATTCGCACGCGGTTTCCGGTGACGATGGCGGTCGTTTGCTCCGCCCATTAACAAGGCCGACCGGAGATCGGCCGAACTATTATCACGGAAGTGAGACTACTCTTTTTAAGACGCTAAACGGACATTGTAGTTTAGTAGAACGATAAGACTGATGGCAAGGCCACCGAGAATTTACGAGCATGCTTGACGACACGTTTCGTTGACACGAATTTAAATAATAATTAATTTTGATACGACGAATATTTAGGGAGTTTCTTGAAAAGAAAAAAGAAAATTAAGTTCTACTATGCGTACGAGGGAAAAAATTCGAGGGGATTATTGATAGCGAATTAAGGTTTACAAGAAGGTAGCGGACTGAGGTAGAAATTTAAATAATTACTAAATAAAATAGTTCACTAAATTTCTTCAGATGAGAGGTTAATTTAAGGTAATTTTTGGAAGTCCCATGGCCGAGGATTTTTTTACAGATCCATCAACATCAATAGAACTCAAAAATTCACCCTCAGTAATGTAATCGAATGATTTCGTTTCAGAGTATTTCGTGAAAGAACATTTCTAAGCTTCCAGAGCACGATCATTGAAAAGTTTCTACCTGCAGTTTCGTAGTCTATATTTCGCAACCGTGAATTTCGCGGTAGGAACGAACGTCGGAGGATCGAGAAGGAACGATCCTTGGATAGAGTCGATCCCTCGTGATTCGATCGACGGCTTGGCGGTCAGATTAAACTTAAGGATCGAGTTGCGCTCGTGGAAATGAGAGAAAGGGAAAGGGAAAGTACATGCGAGACTATTAAATAGAGGATCGAGGGTGTTTTGCTCGATCGACTTGGTCCTCGAGACCAAAACAAAATGGACAACGGTAGGAAGTTACTTCTCCCTGATGCCTGTTGCATCCTGCGACTCGACGTTAACTATATTTACGATGTATCGTTGTAGAACTATAATTGAGTGGTATTTTAATGTAAAAGTGACACGAACGAGCGAGAGAGAGGGAGAGAAAGAGAGAGAGAGATTGGAGTATAACGATATAGAACTATAATAGAGGAGGGGGGCGAAAGAAGTGAAATGAGAAGCGAAATTGCTCACCGGGAACGAAGAAAAACGTTGCTCGACGACAGAGCACGATAGACAATAGACAAACACCAGGAAACAAACTATAGAAAAAAAAAACAATAATAGGAAACCCCCTTGGTAAAGTCACAAAATTTCAGCAGAATGAAAAATTGATCAACACGTCACTTCGCTTCTTTACACGCGCCCGCCCAGTACGGATTAGAGCCGAGCAAACGAGTTACTTGGACCGCATGACGGAGGTATTGCATGCAATAAATTGTTGTTCGCGTCGACGATGAAAAGAAAAGAAAACCGAAAAAAAACACGAGAAACAAGAACAAAACGAAATAATAAGTAAACGAGCGGCGAAAAAACAAAACCGTCATGGCGCCTCTCACGACGCGTATTCTTTTTTTACTCCCTTGTAGTGAGAGAGAGAGAGCGAGAGAGAGAAAGAAAGAGAGACTCGTAGACGAGGTCCCCCAATTGCATATTAGATCGATCAATACAGGAAAGGATTTTTTCGTACTTTCCAACTTTTTTTATTCCACCACCAACCCCCGCCTTCTTGTTAACCGCGACCGAGCGACGGGTTTCCGGAATGTGAAACAATGAGAAACCGTGCGAAATTGTTGCGGGCGACGGTTTTTTTAACCAGAAGATTGTTGAATATGAAAAAGGTGACATAAGTCCAAAAAAAAGAGAGGAAATTTTACAGGAGAGCTAAGGTAAAGGCACCAGTAGTTGAAAACACCATTTATAGAAAAACATAAAAAATAAGGTTCACTTTTGATGAAAGTGAACCTCGGAAGCCATGTCGTCAGTTTTTTAAATTTCAAAACAATAAGAACATTTCAAACCTTATTTTTTATGTTTTTATATAAAATGGTCAACTACTGGTGCCTTTACTTTACTTAAAAGTTACCCTGAAATTTCCAATTCTTTGTATTGTATATAACCTACTTGGAAATGTAAACTAATTTGTTGTTACGAAGTACACCAACGATTTATATATTTATTATTCTAATTCGTTTTTGTAAATATCTCTAGTTATGTCACTTTTCTTATCGATGTCTAAATTATAGTTTTTACTCGTTGGAAGTCTCGTTCTCGGTGTCTTGTCCAATACCTTCGCGCGCAACACTTCGGCGACAAATTCGAGAATCGTTTTATTGTTAATGTACAGTTTATTCGGACTTACGTCGGCGAATAATTATGGAAATGTTATCTCGTTCGACCTGTGCGACGATTGCGCTCCGTTTCTTCTGTATCGATTGCAAGCCCGAAGCTCGTCGGTCAGCACCGAACCCCTATTTTCACCTAACAATCCCCTCCGGGAAGATCGGTATGAGTTCGACCAACGATCCGCTCCCGAAAAAGGAAACTATGGCAACCCGGCAATTTCTATGAATATTTTTCTCCTACTTTTTCGGTAGAGGCATTTTATCGTTATGTAAATAATTTCCAGTAGGAAGGTAGCAGAAAAATTAAAATATTATTAGAATTTTAGCTTGAATATTAGGGAATTTTCAAGTTTAAATTAATTGTAGAAGAACTATTAAATTCTAATAATATTTTAATTTTAACTGGAATTTTCTGGGATTTCTTTTTCGCGTTCGAAACGCTGTAAAATGTTTCTCTTGATAAAAGGATCGGAGAAATTTCATGAAATTGCTTTCACCGAGAAAGAAAAATTGCTTGACACGTCTATCGAGATCCGGTAAAATGGCACAGTTTGACGAAAGAAATTCCCTGATTGCCATAGCTGCCTTGTGATACTAACACTCGAGTGTACACTGTCTCTTAACAGTTTTCTCACCTACCGAACTAACGTCTGTCTTGCGCTTTTGTTAATTACTCGTACTTGTCTTCCCTGCAGCCTCGAAATGCCCTCAATCTGGTGATTTCTTTCAGATCTAAAAGCGATACTACCGAAACCAGCGATACCGTGCACGAGGAGGCCGAGCCTGCGATCTAAATATCCTAAGAACGAACCGAGATCGCGATTTAAGTGCCCTAGAAAAAAAAAAAGAAAGAAACATAAAGACAGACAAACACGTGGACACCTTATCACACGTACACATACACGCCCACGCACACGGACACACTTGAATCTTGAACAAAAATACAATTGACAGCGGCGGAAGCCGTTCATTATTTTCGAGAGGTTTTTACACGAGCTAACGAAGCTATTTATTCAAGACACCAATGAACATGCATAACTGGAGGAAATAAATCGATTTGTTTGGTACAACGAGGTTTCATATTCGACGTTTCTCGACGGTCCTACGGCGACCAACGAGACGGCGTTCATTCGCGAGGCGATCCTTTCCCCGATCTCTCTTCGATCTTCATCCCTTTTGTCTTCCGTGGCCGTAGGGTCGGTGACAATCGTTTGTCGAAGCTACTCGTTGTTTCGCGACTTCAACCGGAAATCGTTTCACGGGCCGTGGAAACTATTATTATCATCGAAAGCCAACGGGTTCTGTCCATTTTTTTAAACAATGTTCACAATCCTCGCGAACCACTTTGCGCGATCTGGAACAAAGAAATAGTTTTATTTAATTAACGGCGCACAGATACGGGAAAAAGCATTGGAGAAATAACGTTTAACACTTTGATTACCAAACTAGAAACCTCAAAAATTGCATAAAATGAAAGTGTTATTTAATGAAATAAAAATTGAAAAAAATTAAATATATTATATTAGGTAGTCTTCTAACTTTCTTGAATTTTGCAGATTCTAATCTTTGGTACAGTATCATACATTAATTCATTTGAAAACATGGACAAATAATTCCGTCACCCACATATGGGTGACATGGTAGTCAACGTGTTAATGTGTTAACTATTGGTCTTCGTGGAGTGTAGAATATTCGTGATTTTTCAAAATTGATTTCGAGCGTTTATCCAGCTAAAATCGGTTCGATTCCTCATAGTGAGAGCTATATACAGGATGGGCTGGTAGTATATTTGTAATTTTTCTGCAGATTTAGTTGCAAGAAAGTAGATTCGCGGAAAATGAAATTTTATTTCCTAGTTAAAGTTACACGGAATATTTTTCTACATTTGTGTCTCGGTTTCGAGAATCTACAGCGACTTTTCGACTAGAAAAGCATAATCAAAGAGCGTAACGTGCTTCGTAGAAAGCGTTTTTGAAGTCAATAAACAACAAGTTGTTTCGCAAGACAATTGTTATTCACTCACCCTGTGCGTCGACAAGAACATCGCGTCGGGATCGTCGAACTAATTCTGCAACCTGAATTGAAATTTCGTTAATTAAATTACTGGGGATTGCTGTGATACAACGATTCGCGGGTGTAGACGTCCTGCGCAATGACGTAACACATTTCAAAATTTCTTTTGCTGATTATGAAAGTCGTGCTAATATTCCGTGCGGTGAAAATCTAATTATGTTCTGGCATTTTCTCGTTTCCGAGGTTCGGAGATCACGAAAGCGCCTTCTCGATGATCGACAGAAATCTTCCGTAAACATACGTTTCCCCGTGCAACAAATAGGGTAAGGGGCCCAATTACTTTGGGGGTGCAGGCTACTGTGCCTGTATCAATTATACTAATTTTCGAAGCATAAAGAATATTTAAAAAGAGAGATCAAACTTTTTCTTTAACACGTTGACTGCCATGTCACCCATATATGGGTGACGGAATTATTTGTTCAGTCTCTAAAATGAATTTTTACGTTAATATATTCATTATACCAAATTTGATTAGGATCAGTAAAATGTAAGAAAATTGGAGGACTACTCAATATTATACATTTAATTTTTTTCAATTTTTATTTCGTCAATTAACTTACTTTGATTATAGAATTTTTGAGGTTTCTAGTTTGGCAGTCAAAGTGTTAAAATCGTTTTCAATTTTCAGTAGCGCTTCGGAAGGCTCGAATAGGAAAATGGAACTTTTTCCAATATTTGACACGAAAGTATGATTTTCAGCGGATCGTCCAACCGATCGAGTCATAGAAATGAAAAATCGGATTTTTCGAGGATCAACGAGCGATCCAGTGATGCAGCCGCGCGCGAAAGAGTGCTTTCAGCTCTGCGATCGGAGGCCGCACACTAACCGCGACAGCAATCGGAAAATGACTTTTCAAAGCTTGTTTTCCGACACGGTCGTGTACTCGTGACTTGCCGGAGCACGTACACAAACAGTCTTCAAGGGAAAAGTCGTTCGGATGCGCATTTCGAAACGGTTGCGTAACTGCCCCCGATTCTGCGTACTTCGACGAAGTGAATCATCCGCTACCGATCCACCGGAAGTCGGGGCGGGACGATGGTCGATGCGGAATACTAGATTCAATCATCGTTTAAGAAGCACGTCTTAATCTACTCGCATGACGAATTTGTATTTTCCTAGCAATCGTGTTCGCAGAAACTCGAATGAATTTCCTCGAATTCGATTCTAGTGAATGCTTTTGATCCGGGCGTTCATTTGTTTGAATAAAAAGCACATGTACTATGCTACTAGATGCTCTAAAAATTTAGGGTCGATAGCTGCAGTAGATCCTGAAGAAAGAGATCATGAAGTTGACTTACTTTTTACGTACCGAAAAAATTCCTACTGCCCTTATTCAATGAAGTATTTTTACGAAAGTGCAACCTAATCGAGACTCATCATCCTGCAGTGAACCTGAGAAGTTGATGTGTTCGGATCCTGGAAGAAGCACCACGAAAATCTACCGTTGCCATTTTAATAGAATGAATTTTGTTGGGATGATAGTTTCAGGTATTTTTTCGGCCTTATAGGTACGAGAATTGCACCTTCAACCTAATCCAGACTCAGTAGATGATTCTGCACTGAACAGAAATGTTCAAGGATCCAGATCCTGGAAGAAGCACCCTAAAATTCCACCGTAGCCATTTTAACTGAAGGGATTCTGTTGGAATGATGGTTTGATGTATTTTTTAGCCTTGTAGGTACAAGAATTGCATCTTAAACCTAATCTAGACTCAGTAGATCATCCTGAACTGAACAGAGATGTTCAAGTATCCAGATCCTGGACGAACCACCCTAAAATTACACCGCAGCCATTTTAACTGAAGGGATTCTGTTGGAATGACGATTTGATGTATTTTTTAGCCCTGTAGGTACGATAATTGAATCTTTAACCTAATCTAGACTCAGTAGATCATTCTGCACTGAACAGAAATGTTCAAGGATCCAGATCCTGGAAGAGGCACCCTAAAATTCCACCGTAGCCATTTTAACTGAAGGGATTCTGTTGGAATGACGATTTGATGTATTTTTTAGCCTTGTAGGTACAAGAATTGCATCTTAAACCTAATCTAGATTCAGTAGATCATCCTGCACTGAACAGAGATGTTCAAGGATCCAGATCCTGGAAGAAGCACCCTAAAAATCCACCGTGGCCATTTTAACTGAAAAGATTCTGTTGGAATGATTTTTTTATGTATTTTTTGGCCCTGTAGGTACGAGAATTGAATCTTGAACCTAATCTAGACTCAGTAGATCATCCTGCACTGAACAGAAATGTTCAAGGATCCAGATCCTGGACGAACCACCCTAAAAATCCACCGTGGCTATTTTAATAGAATGAATTTTGTTGGGATGATAGTTTCAGGTATTTTTTCGGCCCTGTAGGTACGAGAATTGCACCTTCAACCTAATCTAGACTCAGTAGATCATCCTGAACTGAATAGAGATGTGCAAGGATCCATATCCTGGAAGAAGCACCCTAAAAATCCACCGTGGCCATTTTAACTGAAGGGATTCTGTTGGAATGACGGTTTGATGTATTTTTTAGCCTTGTGGGTAGAAGAATTGCATCTTGAACCTAATCTAGACTCAGTAGATCATCCTGCACTGAACAGAGATGTTCAAGGATCCAGATCCTGGAAGAAGCACCCTAAAAATCCTCCGTGGCCATTTTAACTGAAGGGATTCTGTTGGAATGATGTTTTGATGTATTTTTTGGCCCTGTAGGTACGAGAACTGCATCTTAAACCTAATCTAGACTCAGTAGATCATCCTGAACTGAACAGAAATGTTCAAGGATCCAGATCCTGGACGAACCACCCTAAAAATGCCACTATTGGCAGTTTAACAGGCAGTTTAAAAGGAATTCTGACGAGATGCCGTCAACTATTTCTGGATCCTGTACAGCACGCGAAGTGCGCATTAAACGTTTTCATGTTTTCACAAAAACCGAACCGCCGCCATGTTCCGCGTGTTCGATTAGCGGAGCTGACGCTTCGTTTACGAACTGCGTCAGCCCCTAACGCCGGACCCCGGGGTCTCGTCTTCGTCGCGATGAAAACAAGCGGCCGGTGCAACGCAGGAAGGATGCACGTTTGTTGGGTGCCGCATCGGTCTGTCTAGTTTACCAGGTCAGTTATCACCTGGCCCGATACGTCACTGTACGATTAGCGTGCTCCCGTTTGACGTCATTGTTTCGTATAAATGCCCGAAGAATGCTTCCCAGGGGCATAAACTCGCCACAGATCGTTCCCAACGGATCTACCACTCGTGGATCTATCGTCTTGCGCTTGGAAAATTCGTCGAGACTCGAGACACTCCGACTCTACGTACCAACCCAGTCGACCAACCATAGTCGCAGCACCTGAAGACTTGGAGTCTGAGGCAGCATCATTCTTTGGACTCGAGAGGAAGGACGCTTCGAACTACACAACAAAATGGTAAGATCACCTCGACAATAGCTCTCTCGTAGATGACCATGATTTCCGAGAGATCATGGCTACCCGTCTTCTTCAACCCTCGGGTGGACCCTCGACTGAACTGGCAAATTGAACTTGATCTTTCTTTGTGAACAACAGTTCATCTAAAATCCATGGATGCAAGTTGAATAATTATCAAAATATTCTGTATAGATATGAAACAAATTAAAAGGTAGCCAAACTTAAAGATCCTTGCAACAAATTAAATGGTAGCCAAATTCAAAGATCCTTGCAACCAATTAAAAGGTAACCTTTAAGGATACTTGCAATAAATTAAAAGGTAGCCAAATTTAAAGATCCTTGCAACAAATTAAAAGGTAGCCAAACTTAAAGATCCTTGCAACAAATTAAATGGTAGCCAAATTTAAAGATCCTTGCAACCAATTAAAAGGTAACCTTTAAGGATACTTGCAATAAATTAAAAGGTAGCCAAATTTAAAGATCCTTGCAACAAATTAAAAGGTAGCCAAATTTAAAGATCCTTGCATCCAAGTTCCCCCCTTTGCAAACCAATAAAAATTCTCGGGTTACCAAAGCAGGATGACAAAGCATTATCAAAACATCATCGCTGGGCAGTTTGAAGTAACGAAACGAATTAATTTTTCTTTAGATTGCCATCGCAGTTTTCTTGGCGCTCGTCGGCTGCAGCGCTGCGCTTCCGGTGGGCACTCCGATCGGCCAGGAAGCCCTGTTCGGAGTTCCGGTTCTGATGCAAGATCCGGCTGGGCTTAAGCCAGGAGAGGAATCGTCTCCGATGGTGTACGGGCTTCTGCTGAGCCGATTGAGCGAGCCCGAGGACAATGTCCACGTTGGCCCGATAGAGAAACGCAGCGCCACGGAGGACACTGGTGAAGACGACCTTGAGACCGCGGCTGGAACGTATGCCCTTCGACCTCTGTTCGTCTACAGGCAACAGCTGGCGTACAGGGAGCGCGTCAGACAGGCAAACCGCCGAGCGAACCGATTCTGATTCACCGATGACAACCGGCTGTCAAGCGGCGTTGACAACCTCGCGACGAAAGGACAGTGATTTTGGAAACCAAAGAAACACGCGTGGGCCCCGGGCCCCGGCATATTTTTGCATTTCCTCGGCGACGATTATCTTCCATTAGGATCACATCATTAGGCGTAAAGAGGCGCTCCTCTGAAGAGGCTCCTCTAGGGGCTTTGTTAGACTAGCTGAAGAAATTTTTTAATTCCCGGAAGAATCTGGGCCCTGTCGCCCAAATTAAATAAGGAAACGCTCGAGGAAAGGAGCACTCGAAAAGTCGAGAAGAGAGTCGTCATTCGAAGAGACACAATGTCGCAGAATAAGGCTGTGCCACTTAGTACTTTGTTAGTGGTCGAGCATAAATAGCCAAGCTGCTAATTCGGCGAAACCTCGAGTAGACGAGAACAGAACCGAACACGTCTCATCCGGACAACAAATTAACGTATAGAAACATCGGCGACTCCGATATTGTTTCCGAGTATGTATGAATGAGCGAAGCGTGCCTGAGTTACCGTAATTAGTCGTTAAGCTACCGATTAAGTTTTTAATCTTAAGATCGACGCGAGCTATCAACCAAAGCAATTGAACTATTTAACGTAGTGATTCCTATTTAATGTAGCTACCGTTGATTCCCATAGACAAACCGAGTTTGTGATACGATTTTTTAGCGACCGACTCTAGCCAAATAAATTTCTTGTAATAAATACGAATCGTTCTCAATCGTTTTTGTGCCAATTCCTTTATTCAGAAACAATCGTCGATTTCGTCGTTCAATTTCGTTCTACTTCCCGGGGAACACGGGCACTGTGATAAAATGTCGCCGGGGTCGCTGTTGGTTCTCCTCGTCCGACAAGTACCTTCGTTCTGCGAATGATCGACGACGGTACCAGCCACCGAGCATCCTTCCGCGATCCTGCTCCACTTCTTCGAGGATCTCGTCGGACTCCAGCTTCCTCTCCTCTCGAACGTTCTCTGGATCCTCCGCGGACTCCTGAATCGTTGGATCCTCGTCCATCATCGGGCTGAAGTTCGCATCCTCTTCGACCGGTCCACCCTGCTCGGCCATCATGCTATCTGCAAACTCGTTCGAATCGGATCGTCTGACACGAATGCTCGTCAGATTTTCTAGATCTACGATCAACGGTCTGCGACCGTGCCCCTCCTCCTCCACTGTTCGATTCGGCTTTTCATCGACCGCAAGAGGATCTCGAATTTTCGTGGCTTCGATATCGAGGCTCGAAGACTCCCCTGAAGAGGCCTCGCGCTTCTTCATCGTTCCTTCCGTGCTCGGGACCTCCGTGCTCGACCCTGAAGATGCGATCTCCATCGTGGACGAGGTCGACAATGGCGTCGGGACGGTCCCATCGTCGACGTCGACGCTGCATTCGAAGCATCCTGCGGAGTTCAGCAGCAGGATCAAGCTAAGGGAAAGAATAATGTCCATTCTTTCTGCTCGGTGGAACAACTGTCGGTCACGACACGTGGTATTCGGGTATCTAGGCGGAACTAAGAAACCAGGAAGCGACGGTCCCACTTTTATAGACGGTATCGAACCAGTCGCTAAATCGATCGCTAAACATTGCGATTATTGTTAACGACGCACTAACGCGACTTCGTCTCTTTCGGATGATCCACGACGACCGCCTAGACCAACTCCTGCGCACTCTCTACACCAATTCGCCTCGTTTCGTAACGTTTCGTCATGTCTCGCAAGCCCCGAATTGTCTCTCGTTGTCAGACCATTCGATGTCAGGCACTTTGGTGATTCTGTAATTAGGGTCACTCTTGTATAAAGCTGCTCTAATTTTGTGAAATGCGAAAACACCAACAAGAGGAACCGAGCACTGAACTGTTTTCAATTCAATTTCTTTTATTATTGTTCCCCTCAGGGTTACAAAAATCCTCTCTATAGGGTTCACACCCATGCGGTCACCCATCTTTCGATGAGCCCCAACCAACATCGCTTAACCTCAAAGATACCATCCCACAACACCACCGGTCGAGCCACCACTCGTCGGCCACTGAACTGTTTTCTATTTTGTTATATTTTCTTAGCTCTTGCAGAGTCAACCAGTTCAGGATAACTGTCACGGAAGTTTGCACTTCTGCAATTGAACTTGCATTTTCTGCGAATTTCCCATTAATTTTGGCTCCTGATTGCTCGTCATGCGAACGTGTTAATAGATTTCGAGGTATTTATTCATGAGGACTATTTCCAGGCTGAAATCGGAAGAGGACACGAGCAACAAGTTCAAGGTATAGCCGGCCACTGAACTGTTTTCTATTTTGTTATATTTTCTTAGCTCTTAAAGCGTCAACCAGTTCAGGATAACTGTCACGGAAGTTTGCACTTCTGCAATTGAACTTGCATTTTCTGCGAATTTTCCATTAATTTTGGCTCCTGATTGCTCGTCATGCGAACGTGTTAATAGATTTCGAGGTATTTATTCACGAGGACTATTGCCAGGCTGAAATCGGAAGAGAAGACGAGCAACAAGTTCAAGGTATAGCCGGCCAAAGTTGTGTACCGCAAGGATGATACTCACGTCTGTTAGCAGGGCATCGATAATTCTTTCGGCAGCTGGTATAAAACACGAACGGACCGTTATCACCGGCCAGACTCGAAAAGACGTTACAAGAGTTTCAGTCGAAACGAAGATTGGAGGATCTAGCCTGATTCTGGGATCACCGGAGGGATGAAGCACGAAATGGTACCAGAAAACGGTATACCGAGCGTTGTTGCGCAATAGTTGTCAGAAATCGTGCGACCGGTCGCTACCATCGTAACATACTAAACGATCTCGTTCGTTCGTAATAGACAAAAAAGTTAAAGTAGCGTGGAAATGTACAAAATTCAGAAAAATTACCTCTCGAAAAGGAAGCTAATTGTTGTACAATACTACCTGAAGAATAATTTTGACCTTTCGCGCGATGCCTTAATTTACTTAGCAAGCATTTCTCGTTTACTCGGCTGACTCATCGTTGCACAACAACGTTCAAATACTTGCAACATATTATTATCTCTGTTTTAACCGTACTAATTAATTCCAGAATAGATCATATTGAATTGTAACCATTGACAAATAGTATTCAACAAACTGTCGGTCTTCTTAGACGTTCTGAAATGTCTCGTTCTGAAAAACAAAAAGGTGTTATTTTCTTCTAACTGATCATGGCTTTTCTATAAATTATATTTGGAAAGTGTTAACTGTTATTGCCTACAAGTCGAATAATTTTTTAGACGAAATGAATGCACCATACAGGAAAAATTATTAAATATGCCTCCATCTTGTGATATTGAGAGGACATTCCCAGCATAAATTTTATCTGATAAAAGGCGTCAATTGACTGTCAAAACTATAAAATGACAAACAGTGATAAACACTATACAACTATTCCATATCTGTAATATTGCGTTCTGTTGTATTACAGCGTACTATCAATAAATTGTTGACAAACAGTGATAAACACTATACAACTATTCCATATCTGTAATATTGCGTTCTGTTGTATTACAGCGTACTATCAATAAATTGTTTTTATACTTTGCATATTTTTTGCATATACTTTGCATATTTTTCGCATGTGCTTTGCATATGTTTTGCATATATCGACATATCAAAATTGCACAGACGTCCGCAGTGTAGTCATCAATGACTATCGTATCAGTTTTAAAGTCAAGAATTTCTGGCTGGTACTTATAATTATTAAAAATGCTCTACCTCGATAGCAGCGAACTGGAGCAAAGTAAAAATTGAATATATTGAAAACAACATAATAGTTTTTCTAATGTTCTTACTTTCGTGTTCCTTCTATCGATTTTTGTAAATGCATAAAAGTCCGAGAATTTTCTGATTACAAACGAGTTGTGTCTTTTCAGATCGGAAAGTTCCAGCTCGCCATCTGCGCGATTTTAATATTTCACGGGAACATCTCGGCAGCGAAACCACTGGATCCTGAAGACGTGGAGAGCCTGCTTCCGCCGTCGCCTCGAGACAAAAACGAAACGATTGCCGCGCTCGTTCAGGACCCGGTTGTCCAGGATGCTGTACACCAAACCGCCAGCAATAGCTCGTTGAACGGACTCGTCGTTAAAAGGAAGGTTTACATTTTACCAGCTAACGATCCAAACAAGGTTCGTGTACACGCGTTCGCGCTGCAAATGTTCGCAATGACTAATTACCTGAAAATGGATGAGAATTTACTACTCGGACAAATATTCTTGTCGGTCAAAAAAACTAGCAAAATTATTTCCGGCTTTTAACACTTTGACTGCCAAGCTAGAAACCTAAAAAATTCCATCAAATTAATGTGTTGTTTAATGAAATAAAAATTGAAAAAAATTATATGTATGATATTGAGTAGTCGTCCAACTTTCTGGCATTTTACAGATCCTTAAAAAATTTGATACAATTAATATATTAGCGTAAAAATTCATTTTTAAATTTGGACAAATAATTCCGTCACCCACATATGGGTGACATGGCAATCAACGTGTTAAACTTCCTATTTTGCAGTACCTTATCCAGCAATAATTTATTTCATTTATTTGCTAGCATCTGGAATTGTTATGTTATATTGGCCATTTTCAAATCGAATTGGGGAGCTTTGCAATGCGCGAAATTTTAATTGGTTGTAAATTGAATCTAGACATCCGAATGGAACAGAAAATAATATTAATGTTAATTGAAATATGTGTTATTTTTTTTCAAGATACTTAGATACTATACTATACTTTATACTCATTAGTTATAAATTAAATCTAGACATCCGAATGGAACAGAAAATAATATTAATATTAATTGAAATATGTGTTATTCTTTTTTTAAGATACTTAGATATACTATACTTTAAGATACTTATTAGTTATAAATTGAATCTAGACATCCGAATGGAACAGAAAATAATATTAATATTCATTGAAATATGTTATTTTTTTTTTTAAGATACTTAGATATACTATACTTTAAGATTCTTATTAGTTATAGATTGAATCTAGACATCCGAATGGAACAGAAAATTATATTAATATTAATTGAAATATGTGTTATTCTTTTTTAAGATACTTTCGAAGCGGGAACATATTTTGGTGGTTCCAACCGAGAATTTGGAAGATGTTCGGAAGAACATCACGGAAACGAAACAGGCAGAATCGATCGAGTCTTCCTCGATGGATAATCAATTGTTGGTCGCAGGCAATACGGACGACTACGCGGCACAGGTACAAACAATAATTCAACAGATCCGATCAGTTCTGATCTTTATCAGCTGTATAATGTGACGAGAGAATTATGCAATGACGTAAATGAAAATTATGGCCAAGATGTTAAGCCGTAGCTATTCTCAATGTGTTCCACTGTACTTTGACTGTTAGATGATTTTTAATTTTAGTCAGTTCGAATATTCTTTGCCACCGTTTTGTGAAATTATGTCCAAAAAGATTGAACTATGGTTTCCAGAGTGACTCGACCCTCGACTACCAGGAGAATGAAAATTCACCAGGACAGAGCTCGTTATCGTTCACAGAAGCGATTATGGAGCAGATACCGGTGAACGAGAATCATCAAATCAAGTCCGAGGTCTTGGAAGAGAAACTGAATCAGCATTTACCGTTGCCGGAAGACCAGCCGAAGAAGATGGCGGTCCCCATAGTGGCGGTTATCGATCCTTCGAAAGCCGATAAGGCCAAGGTGGACACTCCTATAGTGGCCATTTTGCCGCACCCTTTGACCGGCAACACCGTCAACAAACAGGTCCAATTTCTTACGGACAACAGCGACAAGATCCAGCAGAAAGCTCAGAACTACATCGATCGATCCTCCATGACCGTTAATCCCGATTTCTGGAAGACTTCAACGCTTGCGTCGGAGGTAAACCCATAAAATATCGTTTACAAGAACCGCGGTATTGTAAAATCCCTTATACTTTCTAGCCACGCCGTGTGTAAAATTGGAAAATTAGAAATTTCGCTAAGACTTCGTGCAAACAATTTGAAAAATATTCAGTCACATTTCATCTTCGTTTTTCGAAGAGAATCGATGAAATATTTTCGAGCGGCAGCGCACGTATGGCAAATTCCTGACCTATACAGTTGAGTAATTCGCTGATAATTTATCGATATCGACGATCACGCACGCTCATCCTTCTCGCGATCAACAATGACTCGATTTATACGCGGCCGACGGATATTCCCCGTTGCCTATCTGCAAACTAATGCGCACCGATGGCATTATCGCAGTTTATGTATTAATTTAGGGTCAGTTCTATCGAAGGCTGTTCACGCGCGTTTAGATAACTCTTCTTCGATTCGCGGCTATCTCGTCGAACACGCTTGCATCATTTATCATAGAATGTTTAACATATATGTTTTCTTGGCATTGACAGAATTAACTTACCCGGTTTCACTTCGTGCCTGGGGACGCAGGTGTGTATTTTGTGCTTTCTTCATAGTGATACGTAAAGTAGAAAAATACGAAGACGTTAAAGCAATATCTATCGTTACGCTATTTTAGACCGAAGTTAATTTATTTCTATACAATTGATTTGGAATATTTTCTTAGTTAATTTATTTCCATGCAATTGATTTGGAATATTTTTTTAGTTAATTTATTTCCATGCAATTGATTTGGAATATTTTCTTAGTTAATTTATTTCCATGCAATTGATTTGGAATATTTTCTTAGTTAATTTATTTCCATGCAATTGATTTGGAATATTTTCTTAGTTAATTTATTTCCATGCAATTGATTTGGAATATTTTCTTAGTTAATTTATTTCCATGCAATTGATTTGGAATATTTTCTTAGTTAATTTATTTCCATGCAATTGATTTGGAATATTTTTTTAGTTAATTTATTTCCATTCAATTGATCTGGATTATTTTTTTAGTTTATTTATTTCCATGCAATTGATTTGGAATATTTTTTTAGTTAATTTATTTCCATGCAATTGATTTGGAATATTTTTTTAGTTAATTTATTTCCATGCAATTGATCTGGAATACTTTTTTAGTTAATTTATTTCCATGCAATTGATTTGGAATATTTTTTTTTCATTTCTGGCACAAAGATTCGAAATCGGATAAAGATCGAATAGAGATTAGAAGCGGTCGAAAGGAATTTAGAAGTCGAATGGTAGTAGACGTTCAAGCTGCGACAATGAGTCTCGGACGCCACCCACGATATCCTTACGATATAAATAGAAATTACTTTCTTCGGCGAGAAACAACGAAGCTGTAAACACAAGGTGGTTCGAATAAAGTGCAAGTAACAAAGCAGCCACTGATTTTTCTTCGCGTTCCTCCATCCGACGAAGACCCCGAGGCGAGAGTAGGTTCTTTAAGGGCCCCAGATAGTCACGTGACTTTTTAATTAATATTTTCCATTCACAGCTTTCAGACGCGGATTTAAGATCCGACGGGTCTTAACCCATTTGCATCATTAGCGTATATATGCGCTCAAGTTTCCTGGTCACTGTCATTATTCGTTAGCTGAAAAATAGAAATGGACGGTGTTATTGGAGATGAAAGTAGTAATTCTGACTTCTTCTTATAATGCTGAGATATGAAGTTCTTTTACTTGTAGTCATTTTTGTACTTAAATATAATTAAAAAAAAAAGTTTGGCGATAAAAGCCTTCCTGTCATATTTCCTTATGATGCAAATCGGTTAAGTTTGTCACTAAACTTGTCACATTTTTTGCTCCGTATTATCAATATTATAAATTCTGACGCCACAAACGTGCTTCAAGTTTTCGGCTTTATTTCGCAGAGAATCAAGACAAAATACAGCTCAATACAGCTCAATTTGTTGATATTTTCTAGTGCGCGCTGTTCTCGATTTCGTCCAGAAAACTCATCCAACGGCATACAAATGCTTGGATTCCACGGCATGCGCATCGCCAATTTTTGGCCTACTTCTAACGCTTATATTACCAAATATCTGCATAATCTCGGCAGCTCCTGACCAGCGCGCGCTAGATCGAACCTTCCTCTTTCGAATGAGCCCTTTACCAGCGTCAAAATATTCTTATACAAGGACGAAAACTTGAGGCATGTAAAACAATTTTTCGACGGTAACGTAGTCACTCTACCTTATCCACGAACACCGGGCCCTTTGACACTTTGATTGCTCAACTAGAAAGCTCAAAAATTCCATAAAATCAAAGTAAGTTTTACAATGAAATGAAAACTGAAAAATATTATATGTATGATATTAACCCCTTGTACTATAATATCGAGTCAGACTCGTGACGAAGACTTCGAACAGGATTTTCTAAATATGCATATTATTAATTCCCTTGAAATTGAAATGAAATTCTATTTTACCGTAGTCGATATTCAGCCATTACAAAACACATGGTAATACAATAAATCTAAATTTTCTATTTCTCCCAGTAGATTATGGACATCAAAGAATTTCTAATCATTATAATCATAAAATAAATTGTAGTGCAAGGGAAATGAAAATTGAAAAATATTATATATATATGACATTAACCCCTTGTACTATAATATCGAGTCAGACTCGTGACGAAGACTTCGAACAGGATTTTCTAAATATGCATATTATTAATTCCCTTGAAATTGAAATGAAATTCTATTTTATCGTAGTCGATATTCAGCCATTACAAAACGCATGGTTATACAATAAATATAAATTTTCTATTTGTCCCAGTAGATTATGGACATCAAAGAATTTCTAATCGTTATAATCATAAAATAAATTGTAGTGCAAGGAGTTAAATAGTCCTCCAACTTTCCTTCATTTTACAGATCCTAATCAAGCTTGGTACAGTGAATATATATTAACGTAAAAGTTTATTTTAAAACCTGGACAAATAATTCCCACATATGGGTGACATGGCAGTCAACGTGTTAAGAGTTATACTGATTTCCAGATCTCGATGTCCTCGCAGAAGACAGCGCCGGTGTCGCTGTTGCCAGAAGGATCTACGAACATGGTGGACGAGGACCTGTATCTGGCACCCGTCGCGGTACCAAGATGGGGGATCGTCGCGCCATTGTTCCAAGATCAGGAAGAATATCCGAAACGCGCCGGGGACATGGACGTCGCCGAGGATATCATCTTCAGACCGTTGTTCCGATACCGACAGGAGTCGCAGGGAAGATCTAGGTACAGCAACCGAAGATATTCCTACCCCAGGCGTAATTATTATAGATCCCAGTACGACGATTACTAACGTTCTACGAGGATGGTAGAAGTTTTCTAATGTACGCGCGTAATAGAGTCCAACACGGTTGGTCCGACCCCTGATTCAAAAAGAATAGTTTTGTCGCTTACGTTAGTATTTATTCAAATGCAGGCGCGGCGTTACTGCGTAGGTTTTTGTTCACGCGAACCAGGGTTTTGGGCCTTGCTACATCGACGCAACTTTTGTATTTGGAAAATGTTCATTAAAGTTTGCTAATATTTCTTAACTGTCTCCTGTCATTTATTCTTCACTCACGATCATCGATGTATAGCCCAGATAGCACAGAGACGTCTTAAAGACGTTTGTCGATGGACATTCAGACGTCTTATAGACGTCTTGAATGTCCTACGAACGTCTTCCGAACGGCTTCTGAACGTCTCTGGAACGTCTTTGTGAAAAAACTGTACGTCTTAAAGACGTCTTTCAGACTTCTTTTAAACGTCTGTTAGACGTCTTTAAGACGTCTCGGACGGACGTCTTTAAGACGTCTCGAAACAGACGTCTTCAAGACGTCCCGAAACAGATCCCTAGTAGCACAAAAATATTAGATAGATATGTTTGTCAATATTGACTGAGCCATGCGAACCTACTTTGTTACACTCAGTACTTGTTAGACTTATAAAGGCTGAAATCGTATCAAATGATATAATTATTAGAAGAGATAAACTTTTGTTTAAAAAATTGTTTAGATAAAAATCGAACTACTTTTTTTTAATGAAGCATATTATTAATAGTATAGTAACGACAAACAGATATACAATATTTATTGATAAATTCTATTACGAATGCATGTATATATGTAATTTATTCTAATAGTGCTAAATGAACAATTTAGATATTTAATTTTCCTAAATAAATTTCCTAAATAAAGTCTATTCGATCTAGCGGGTATATTTCTCTAGCAGTTTACAATGACTGAAACGTCTTAAAGACGACTCGTAAAAGACGTCTTAAAGACGTCTTATTTCGGACGTAAAAACGACGTCTCAAGAAAGACGTTTGTAAGACGTCTTAGAGACGTCTTGTTAGGACGTAAGACGTTCAGACCAAAAATGGACGTAAAACAGACGTCTTTAAGACGTCGCGTGCTATCTGGGAGTTTTACCTCTCGGAAATGTAAAATAGATGTTACCGTGAAATATTGCCACGTAGCGGTTTTCCGAACCTCGATTGGAAACATGACTGTTCGAATATTAAATTTTGTACAATAATAATATAATTAGTAAAACAGCTTCGAGTGCAAAGGGTTCATAGGAAAAGGTACAGCTAACGTTTCCGACATTCCTGCACGGTGTCCTGAAAACGTCGTACTTTAGTTTCTCGAATTCTTGGTTTTCCTTGTCCTTTATCCTCTATTCATACAATCCCTAAGTACTTTATGTAATATAAATGCACATTCCTGTAATACAAGTATATCATATATTGTATTAGGTTCAACAGGCGATCCAGTTGTGCCTAATGCTTGTGCAGTTAAACTTAAATTATATTTTTGATTTCTATAATGTGTCTGCAAAGTCGTCTCCTACAAATTCAAAAATTGATTTTAAATTCTGAATTCATACGTTACGAACAAGATATGACTTTTTTAACATACTCCGATCTGACTGTATCTTGATCGCAAGAATTTAATGGCTTCGCTATTGTATTTACACTGTCTGTTTGAATTTTCAAAATGTTCAAACGGATCTGGAAATAGCTCTAGAAACATTTCCGCATCAAAATTAGGAAAACATTGCTTTTGATAGTTTGCAATTTTCATTCTTCGCAAATTCTCATTTATTCTTCACTCACGATCACCGATGTATAGTTTTACCTCTCGGAAATATAAAATTAGATGTCACCGTAAAATATTGTCACGGAGCGGTTTTCCGAACCTCGATTGGAAACATGAGTGTTCGAGTATTAACCAGTTAAGCGCGTTTGACGTGTATACACGTTGAACCAAATCTCCAATTCTTAACGGTTAACGTTGATGGATTGTTAATTTCTTATCGAATAAAAATGTAATTCTTTCTCACTTTGATTTACTTTTTTCGTAAAATTTATAATAGCGGCATTTGGCCTGCGTTCGACGTGTACATTCGTCATTGTTTGATTTTAATTCCGTGCCACGGAGGGATTTTTAAAATTAAATTCCACAGTTAACACTTTGTCTGCCAAGCTAGAAACCTAAAAAATTCCATCAAATTAATGTGTTATTCAACGAAATAAAAATTGAAAAAAATTATATGTATGATATTGACTAGTCCTCCAACTTTCTGTCATTTTACAGATCCTTAAAAAATTTGATACAGTTAATATATTAGCGTAAAAATTCATTTTAAAATTTCGACAAATAATTCCGTCAGCCACATATGGGTGACATGGCAATCAACGTGTTAACTGGTTAAAATTTGTACAATAATAATATAATTAGTAAAATAGCTTCGAACGCAAAGGGTTAAAAGGAAGAGGTACAGCTAACGTTTCCGACATTCCTGCACGGTGTCCTGAAAACGTCGTACACATTTCCTGGAACATACCACGGCAACCGATTACAAACTACTCGTTCCGCCGTTGTTATTTTTCTAATAAATCATAGCTAATGTATTCGACCTTAATCGGAAAAGAAATGCGGTTCAAGAGTTTCCTGTAGATCCACACGCGCGTGTATCGTATTCCTGTTTTTGCCCGGGAGATTGATGTCGCCGCGAAGGAATTTTCAGAATGCAACGACCAAGAAAAAAAGAATCCTCGACCGACAGGTACACGCGCTCTAACGAGCAGAGACTTTTCGAAATTACAAACTCGTCTCGACCTAGACCCACATAATCGTTGCTCGATCGATCGGTTGTCGGACATCCAGAGAGATTAACGATGTTTGCGTTCGTTGAAAGCGTTCGACGAACGATCACGAAACCAGTTATTCCGCGAATCTATTCCGACGGGCATCGTGCACACCGATTAACGACGCGCGGCGTCGTTAACGCCCCGAGGCGGAATCGGTTAGTCATTCACTCGTTCATCCACTCCATTCATCGTTCATCGAAATATCTGTTCTGCAGATGCCGCGGCGAACGATCTTCGGCCGCGTACGAACGACACGCGAGATGTTAAACAGCCACTGAATGGGCGTTTAACACCTGTGACGTGTCCGGTGATCTGTTCCACAAAAATGCGAACCAGATTCTTTGAACTCGCCACCGATCGTCATGGTTGTGTGCTGCGGTGATAGCGTTCCGTTATCGGGAACACCAGTAGTTCCGAGTATTTTTCCGGTTACGTTTTTCACGAAGCGTCTCGTTGAAAATATATACACAGGCTCGCGAAAGTATTCGAACGTCCTTTAAAATATTATAACTTTTTTTAAATTGGACCAAACGATCTGACATTTTTTGAACAATTAGAAGAATTGGTTTACAAAAATTGCAATTGCTGGGAATTAGAAGAGGAAATAAAAAAGGCACTTTACAAAAGTTTTCTATTTGAGCCTGTAATGAAAATTTAAAATATGCGTTTTATAGATCTACGTTAGTTATAAACATACTGAAAATTTCATCGAAACGATTTTCACCACTTTTAACTATTTGCAGCTTGTGTGTATATTAGTCGATTTCGATGAAATTTTCAGCATGTGTATAACTAACATAGATCTACAAAACGCATATTTTAAATTTTCGTTTGGAGAGCCAATTATTCTAATTGCTCAAAAATGTCAGGTTGTTTGATCCAATTTAAAAAAAGTTACAGTAGTTTGAAGGACGTTCGAATATTTTCGCGAGCCTGTGTATGTTCCGGAAGCGTGACTGTACTGTTTTCGTTTGGCTAGTTATTTTTACAGTGCAGATTTCATGCGTTTTGTGACAAGAATTGGTGAGCACGATTTAAAGCAGTGGTCGTATGAAAAAGATTTAAGGGCACCTTGCTTTCAGCTTAATAAAATAGTTAAGGGTAGAAACGAATTTTTATTTAGCTCCTGTGTGTTGCAATGAATGCAAACGTTTTTGCGTAAAGATAAGTCTGATAATTGGATTATTTTATTTGTAGAGAAACTAGTTTTAGCGATGGTTCTATTATTTGTAAACGGGAGTTTGATTTTATTTGACGTCTTTAAATCGTCATTGTTATTTAAAATGTGACGGGACCAAGCTTAGTACTGGCGACCTACACTCCCGCTCATAAGTCTTAGGACACCTCTGATTTTTAATAAACTGGTATACACTGGTATTTCGTATAGATTATGAACCTTGAACTGTATTAACCACATAATATAAATATCCACATATGTTCAGTAGTAATTCCAACTTCAAGGTAATAATTCATTAAAAATTATGATCAATCACCAGATTTGAATCCCATAGAAAAATTAGGGGATGAACTGGACAGACAGGTGCGAAACTTTTATCCTGCTTCGAAAACACATTTATGGAATAATTTGGAACGATAATGGAATTATATAACAGCAGAAAGTATCAAAAAATTGATCACGCGAATGCGAAGAATAGCGGAAACTGTAATAAATAAACGTGGCGGATTCTTCGATAAAAAGAAAATATATTTTTTTACTTCTTAGTAAGATTTTTGATATATTAGAGCAGAATCCTTTCTTTGACGTGTAAACCTTTAAACAAGGAAAAATTTGTTCGCATCGTTCAACAATTATTTCATTTTTACAGAGCTGAGTACAAATATGATCACTGTCCTAAGACTTATGAGCGGTAGTGTACGTATGTATTTATGTAAAAAAAAACAGCTCAGGTTCTCATTTTTTTTCAGTAAACAGATCGTCCCTGAACGATCAAATGGAAAATTCGTCGCCGAGGAACGTCAACGACGCGTTCGAGGAAAACGTTTGCGAATTTGCTCGTTGCGGTATGTGGACGCATGACGGCACGCATTCTTGCTCGGATAAAAACAGAAAAAAAAGAAAACAAATCACGAAAGCTACAAGCGATACCGCTATCGGACGAAGCGGTATCAAAAGTGGGAGGGACGATGACGCCGTCGGGATCGAAAATCGCTGGGGAGGAGGATCGAGAGACGCTTCTTCCGCCGGTCCCGAAGAAGAAAACGAACCCGTGCCGAGTCCTTTCTTTCCTTTCTTCGTGATGTATCCGTGAGGCTGACTCACTTTGGTTCTCAGCTGGATGTATCGCGGCACAGGATTCCCTCTCTACATGGGAAATCTGCATACCGGCCGCAGCTTAATCGCGTTCCTCGGGATCGTAAACGCGCCACGTATATAACCGATGCTCGGTCAATCTGATCTCCCAATCGCGACCTAAGCCTCGACCGGAACGGAAATACCATCGTCAACACCGACAGAACCATCATCGGCTACCATGTGGACCGCGCTCTTGGTGAGAACCACTTTCTTTCATCCCTCGCGAGCCCGAATATTCACCCGGAACGATTTCATTCCTGTTGGACGTTACCGTAATCGCGTGGAAATTACGCGATTTAACCGAAAAACGTTTTCTCCACCTGGATCCAATTCCTCGAGCGGTTTTCACGCGCTTTAGTCCCCTTTAACGCGTATCTAGTGTACTTCTAGATCTAGTACTTCATTTTTTTAAACACGCTTCGTTTATTTTTACACCGGTTATGTGCTTGTACGAGATTCTTTTTAACACGGTTTACCAACATGTTTAACCCATTTGCATCATTAGTTCATATATACGTTCAATTTTCCTGGTCACTGTCATTATTCGTTAGCTAAACAATAGAGATGGAGGGTGTTGTTGGAGATGAAAGTAGTAATTCTAATTTTTCTTACAATGCTGAAATATAAAGTTCTTTTACTTGTAGTCATTTTTGTACTTAAACATAATTTTAAAAAAAGTTTGATGATAAAGGCCTTCTTTCCATATTTTCTTACGATGCAAATGGGTTAGTGTACCACCACTAGATTTTTTGACAATTTTTGAAATTATGAAGATACTTTCATGAGCAACGATTCGTCTTTAGTAGAGCACTCATTGCAATAAGAACCGCGCAAAGTCTAAATAAATTAAATCTAGTAATTTTCATAAGGCAATATGTACCTGTTACATTTATAGCCCGTTAGTGTTAAACGCGTCTCATTAACCCATTTGCATCATAAGGAAATATGAAAAGAAGATCTTTATCATACACCAAACTTTTTTTTTAAATTACCATATATTTAAGTACAAAAATGACTAAAAAGTCAATGACTACAAAAAATCAGAATTACTACTTTCATCTCCAACAATACCATTTCTATGTTTTAGCTAACGAATAATGATAGTGACCAACAAAGTTGAGCACATATATACGCTAATGATGCAAATGGGTTAATTTTCACATTATTTTCAACGCGCTTTAATTTACTTCTACAGGGTTGTTTTTTTAAGCATGTCTCGCTTAGTCTCTCGGCTAGCCTAACAGTGATACGTGATCAAAGTTTCTCAAATAAGCGGTTGAAATAGTGTAGCACAACATTCGAGAGTATTATTTATCTCAAACAAACGGAAGCGTATTATAATCGTTCTTCGATTACTGTCATCTTGACACCGCAATCCTGAGGGGTCGCATCCGAGCGTCGGCAATCACTATCATAAAATTTTTCGTCATATCAATTTGTCAGCTGTTGTTCCTGATCTCGTCTTTCAATATCGGAACCGCGAGAAGTCGACAGTTGGATCCCACGGATCCGATTTTGGAGGACGTGGAACATGCTCCGGCACGGCTTCCGAGGAAATTCAGCGAGAACAGCCGCACCATGAGAGTGTACATTGTAAATCAGACGAACTTCGATGGGAAAGTGGAGAAGATCCGTATCAACGCCGACGATGACTTTGTTGGACCCCAAGTGTACGGAATGTTGAAGAAGTATCTGGAGAACAATGGTCGTGTTCCGGTTGAAAAGAACGCCGAAAGAGTTGTCAGAGCGGTGAGTTGTCATTGACAATGCCTGTCCTTAACACTAGAATTACCGGATTGGTCAAAATGACTTGCTCCTAGTTTTTCCTTTTAGAAATAACGAAATTGTAACTATTGGGTTGGCAACTAAGTAATTGCCGATTTCAGTTATAGATGAAACTATAACTTGACTCAGTTTTTGGCCGAAAAGGATCAGACTTTCTACGAGCGTGGAATTTTCAAGTTGTCAGAAAGATGGCAAAAGGTCATCGAACAAAATGGAAAATACATCATAGATTAAAGTTCATTCCAAGTAAAAAAAAAACTCTTTTATTTCATTGAACAAATCGGCAATTACTTAGTTACCAACCCAATATGTTTTCATGAGAAAATTTGTTAATAAACTTCTCTATCGAAGTAGATATTTAAACAAAACTGGTGCGAAATCTAAACAACTGCAATTTTGTTGTTGTTATAAGATAATGAGTGCGAGTTGCATTTACTGCTTGGTAGTTCTAGTGTTAAAGCGTTAACTGTTTATCGAACCTCTCGTTTCATCCTCTCTTAATCTTCATATCAATTTGTCGCACTTTGATTAATCTATGTTTTTCCGAGAACATTTTCGCAGAGGGAAAAGTCACTTAACCAGTTAACCCATTTGCATCATAAGGAAATATTTGCTTTTATCATCAAAAAAATATAATATAATATTATATTTATAATATTATTAGATTATTATTATTATTATTATATATTTTTTTATTATTATTATATATAATATTTGCTTTTGTCTTTCTTTTTATTATATTTAAGTACAAAAATGACTACAAGTGAAATATTTATATTTCAGTATTATAAGAAAAAATCAGAATTACTACTTTCATCTCCAACAACACCCTCCATTTCTATTTTTTAGGTAACAAATATTGATAGTGAGTAACAAAGTGGAGAGTATATATACGCAGTATATATTTGCATCATTATGCAAATGGGTTAAGCGCGTTTGACGTGTATACACGTTAATCCAAAAATCTATTGCGGTGCGGTTGACGTTAATGAATTGTTAATTTCTTATCGGATGAAAATGTAATTCTTTCTCAATTTGCTTTACTTCTCCGTAAAATTTATAATAACTGCGTTTGGCCTGCGTTCGACGCGTATATTCGTCATTGCTTGATTTTAATTCCGCGCCGTGAGGGATTTTTTAAATTAAACTACGCAGTTAACTGGTTAAAATGACCTCAGGAGTCACCCCTATGAGGATGCACATTTTTGGGACGCCCTATGTAACGAAAATATTAACACGTTGACTGCCATGTCACCCATGCATGCGTGACGGAATTATTTGTTCAGGCTTTAAAATGAATTTTTACGTTAATATATTCATTGTACCAAATTTGATTGGGATCTGTAAAATGCAAGAAAGTTGGAGAACCACACAATATCATACATTTAATTTTTTCAATTTCTATTTTATCAAATAACTTGCTTTGATTTCGTGGAATTTTTTAGCTTTCTTGTTCGGCGTTCAAAGTGTCAAAGACAACCGTTTCTTGAAGCGTGTGGGGAGTTTCGAAAGTGGCCTGAGCAAAGAACAATTTTTTTTTTCGTAGATCGAGGCCTACGGGAAGTCCAAGGAGCATCTCGCGACCAACGGAGAGATCGAAAGGGTGCAAGAGTCTCCCGTCGCGGTGGGACATCAGACAAGAAGAGGCTCGGAATCGAGAATAGCGAGATCCATCGAGGCGACAGCGAAACCGGAAGCGGTGGAAGGTTCGAGGAAAGATTCCGAAGACTTGGAGGCCCAGGACGCGAAGGTGTTCCGACCTTTGTTCGTCTACAGGCAACAGTTGGCGAAGAGACAGCATCGTGGCAATTACGCTTACGGCTACCGAACGTACAGGCCTAACTATTACCATCAACCTTACTACCAGGCATACTGAAATCCTTTCACCCGATGACGTGTGCGTCTTTAACTGTTCGCAAGAATCGTCGAAATCCCGTAGACGTCGACGGGGAACGATTGAACGGCGCGAGAACTTCTTTTCGAGTCGTAACGAAGCATCGAATAATCGATTACCGCGAATGTTTATGCGAATTCTCGCTATTGCCGAGTGTCTCTCGGAGGAATCGAATTGGTAAAAAATTCTATTAGCGGTAACGGATTTCACGGATACTAAAATAAACCATCAAGCGTGCCGATTAATGATCCAGCGCCTCTCGAATTCAAAAGGCTGGCATTCTAGGTACATTGTTCTCTGGCATCCTGTGCCATTTTCTTTTTTTTTTTTTTCAATCGTAAATACGAGAAGATTTTTATCAAAGGAATAGCCGAATATTTTATTGCTACACTTAAACCGGGGAAGGTCAAATTTTGCGTTGAATTAGGTTTTAAGAACCGATCACAAATGCATAAACATTCGTGCTTTTAACCGATTGAACCGCCGTTTCTTTTGTGCCATAAAAAGATCATTCTTTCTGGTTCTCTGAACGTCGTTTCACCCGTACGCGGGTGGCAATGTTTGAACCGACAGTTGAAAAATTGATTTTCATACGAAAATATTTATCGAAACGATCCGTCTAAAGTTTAGGAGCGTAGAGAGGGTTGAAATAAATAATTTGCAGAAATGCCGCAAAGATTGCGAGAACGGCAAGGTAGGGTGGATTAAACATTAATCTCGACGATTGATACCAAAAAGTATTGTAGAAGAACGAATTCTCGAAAGTGTGTTTGTACGTTTTTGTTGTTACTCTGTATACGCGCTAGTACGACAAACAATAAACTGTAACGTGAAACACATGTTTAATCGAACAAAATGACTACATGAAGTAAAAAATTCTTTGAACCCGAATATTCTTGTAAATAAGCTCTTATAAAAATACCATAAGACCCGTGGCCGATAAATAATTCTTTTTTCCAACGAAATACAGTCACTTATAAATGCAGTGTATAATAAAACAAAAACAGGTGAGGAACGAGATCTTCCGATTCTTCGACCCACGATACGTCATCGAGTCTTGCACTTGACAAATTTATGATGTTGTAATACTCATCGATAACCCTCGATTATCCGGTATTGATCACTTTTCGTCGTCCCAAAAATTTCCTGCCATTTCTTTTTTGCTAATTTAATGCGAATAGTGCGACGCGAACAAAATGTCTTCAACCCTAACCATTAGGAAGCGAATAGACAGTACCAGTTTCACAAAAATGGTCGACACGAATCAGGTTTGCCAAGAAACCAAGAGGTAATTAACTACTTCGAATTAGGATTAGAGGGTTTCAGATTTTCTCGGGTTGTCGGGTTCCCGATATTTCGCACACCCCTACTTGAAAGTTATATTCCAGATTAACCCCTTGCACTACTACTTATTTTGTGATTATAATGATTAGAAATTCTTTATCGTTCAGAATCTCACGGAAAAAAAAGATAATTTATATTCATTGTGTGCCTATATTTTCTTCAAAGCATATATATCAAGCATAACAAAATAGAATTTTATTTCGGTTTAAAGGAAATTAATAACTTACACGTTTATTAGACTCTATTCAGAATCTTCGTCACGAGTCTGACTCGATATTGTAGGGCAACGGGTTAAACACAGTTTGAAACACCGTGACAGTTGTGGACCGAGTCCACAGTTTAAACCAAGCGTTTGAACATTTTCGCGATAAAAATAAATATTTCTTAAATGGGGAATCAGCTACTGACAGGCACAATTTCAAGGTCGGAAACCGAGAGGCGATAGAGGGCCAGCAATAAATTCCCCGGGACATCTGAATATCTTATTTCTGCGCAGATCCAGTAAAATATTGTCGCTGATGAACTCGGTGTCGGTGTGTCTGATGAACGCGTTGGACATTTTACTTTTGATCATCATCACGCCGTACGTATTCTGGCAATGCGCCTCCGCGAACGATCGCATGAAGATCATCTTCCGCGCCATCGTGGAGGTGAGCCTTCCGATAACAAAGTTCAATCGGCCGCTAGCAGTTTATAATCCATCGAACGCTGTATAATTTATGGAACAGGTGACGTTGGAATTGCTGATGTGGGTGATCTTCGCCGGCGTGTCCGTACTGATGACTACCACGTTCCTACTCGGTGACACTCGTTTAGGGAAAAACGACACCGAAGAAATACAACACCAAATTAACACGCGAAACGACGACGGGGACAACTGTAGAGTTCCGGATCTCTCGGATTGTTCCTGGGAACCGGAAGAACCGGCGATCTCCAATTAATAGCTAAGAATAGTTTTTTAAACAGTTTTGTCACAGCTTTTTTCTCGAAACGTGAATTGGTAAAAGCAAAGGAAAAAGTCAACTTTATAAAATTAATATTACAATTTACTGGACAGTTTGTACAACCAAGAGAATGACAGCATTCTCGTCTGAAGCACTCTCCGATGAAAAAATAAATTTCTATTCTTTTGAACAGTATATCTCTATTGTATGTAATTACGCTTGTAGGGACTTCGAGGAAGTACCGTGCGTAGACTACATTTTCTATTTTCGAAAATTCAATTTCCACATAGCTGTTCAGCAGAATGCGACGGAGGACAGGGCCAATAAGAGATACCGTGATAAAAGGTGAAAGTTTACGCATAGAAGGATTTCCAAACTGCCTGGAAAATTCGGGAAAATACCTTCGTTATCTGTACCGCTTGAAATATATAAGGAGATGGCCGATATCCTAATATTACTCCGTCCCGGTCATTCGAAAGAGACTATCCAGCGAGCATGCGGTTATTAGCGACAGTCTTCGTCCTCGTAAGTTTCAATTTGCACGCATATTGTATAATACTAAACATTCTTTTGATCTTTACAATCTTTTACAACCGTACGAAAGATATTTCTACAGTTTAAACTAGCTTTGCCGAACGATACAAACTCGTACCGAGACAATGAAACGAAAACAATGACACCGAGAATGAGGAAGTGTGTGTAACAAAGATTTTTCCTAGGTCAGCCTGACAATGGCTTCGTCGCGTGGCTACAGCATGAGGCAACCGAACGACCTCACCGTCAACGAGAAACTTCCCAATGACGCGCGCACGGCGGTCCACGATCATGATCCGACAGAGCCCGTCATCATGAAAGAAGCCGCGGTCGAGGCTGCGACCCCCATTGCTACGACGATCCTCGACATCCTCAGGAAGATCGAAGTCATCGACAGCCGAATCCTGAACGCCGTCATCGATTTAACGCTAACCCTGCCGAAGGCCCTCAAGGCTGCGGCTTTCGAATTTATCAAAACGTTCGCGAGAAGAGCAATGTTTCTGTTCGCTGAATTACCGATCGATGCTGCCACCGGTCTAATGGAATCGCCGTTGTTCGACGTCGCGATGGACATCTTGCTACCATTTTCATCGGACGAACAGTCCCGCAAAGATTGCTTGAACGTCGAAGACACGAGGAGGCAGATTTACACCAAAATGGGACTATCGAAAAAATAAATTATTCTTCAGTCTCGATAAATTCATTTTTGATCGTTAACACGTTGACTGCCATGTCACCCACATATGGGTGACGGAATTATTTGTTCAGGCTTTAAAATGAATTTTGACGTAAATATATTCATTGTACCAAATTTGATTAGGATCTGTAAAAAGAAATTTTCAACTTCTATTTTATCAAATAACTTTGCTTTGATTTCATGGAATTTTTGAGCTTTCTTGTTTGGCGATCAAAGTGTTAAGTCATCGTGCGATTTGCTTTACCTTCGAAAAATCTACTTACATTCTACAGCGCAGGAATGTAAAGAATTTAAGCTACAGTATTTTATACAACGGAACGAGTATGTTAATTGTCTATTGTTCTCGTGTACATGTAACTCGTAGTCGTGAACGCTCTTTGTGTACTCTTCCGTCACTCTTTACTTTAGCAATGTTTGCGATATAACTGGAACAACTTTGAGATATTACTTTATCGACAATTTATATCTTCTCATTGTATTTCATACTTGTGGGAAGAAATAAACACCATACTAACCGCGAACATTATGCCTTTAATCCTGGAAAGATCCACCAAGATAACGATGTTAATGCTTCAACTACCGGAAACCTGTTAATGGGCTCGTCAATGGCTACGCCGTACCTGAAGATAATAATTTTCTGTTAAATGATAATCTCGAAAGAAGTTATTCCATCTTTGAACAATTTGTTCCTGCAACGATGAAATTGCTGTGGCTATTAAACAATTCGATCTTTGAGCATGTTGGTTAAGCATACATTAATTAAGTGCGCGTTGCTACTTAAAGAAATCCAGTTTCGGTACAATTTCTTCGTTTTTAACAATTCAAAAATTTGCTGACCCGCACGGACCTTTCGTGAGACAAACGTTCGACGAGCCACGGTTTCCGACATAAATTACAATAAATCACGCTGACTAGGCGCGATAATCAATTTATTTCCTTTATTACGTGAAGCTTCGTTTCACGAGTATTCGTCGAACCGACACCGAATCGGTATTCCATCGATCGCAGCTCTCCGACCAGGTATACTTTCTTAAAGAAAAAAACTTATTTCGCCGAAGATAGACATTAAAAGCAATACCGAAGACACTCCACAGTATTTACTGACCGAAATTGCTTTTAGGACTCGAGTACACAAAGCCTCCGCCAAAAAAAGACACCGACGTTTCGCCAGGATCCAGCAGTTCCGATCTTGATCGGTACCGTTGACGACACAGCCTTGCCCTTTGGCGGTTCTTCAACGGTAAGTGAATTACATTATTACATCATTGGCCTTGATCGTCGAACGTCCATCGACGTGACGGTATTGCTCCTTGACACGACGACGGCTCCTTGAAATGTACGAAGTCCCTCGAACACGCTCAATTCTATTTCAATCGGTCGGGAAGAATCTTTTTCACCGATCTCTAGGACATACTTTCCAAAGATTCGAACTGCAAAGGAACAAGTTAACAAGATTAAACGGAAATCTGTGGGATCGCGGTGACTAGATCACTGATCTTTCTCAATTCATCCCGTTCTGATTTTTACAATCCATTAACACAGGAATTCGCGTAAAAATCCGTGGTCTAATGGTATTTAAAACAATGATAGAAATTGGTGTTGCAGAGCTAGGAATTTTCTTTGAGTTCGTTTAGGCCGAAATGGAATTTCTTTCACCCCTTAACTTACAACTACGTGTGAGACACGTGATCTTGTATTCGGGCCAACACTGATTATCACGGGCCTGGCCCGTGGTACATTGGTTGGTAAATCGTAGGTCAAGCGGTTAACGAGTCGATTGTGATCTCAAGAACCACAGAAATTAGAAGCAGTAATAGTATAAATGCTATCTAGTAATACAGTATTTTATAATAGTGAGTCAGAGTTCAACAATGGTTGTTTTCGTGCGCGATTTTCCGGATTGAGAGCAAGCCCCACATCAGAAACGCAATAAAACCAGTGTTTCTTTTTTCCTCGTTCGACACGCCGCAGTTTTATTACAGTACTCGCAGCCGAGACATTCTACGACAAAGCGTGCTGTCAGAGGACTGGTTAGTGTATCATAGGTAGTTATTGGTACTGTTGTTCTCACCTGATAGTTTGTTATAAAGTGTATAGGAATCTTTGTATAAAGCTTGAATTTCTCGAATGTCTGTTTGCCAGAAGATGAAGGGACTCGTCGCTGTATTTCTGCTGCTGTCGGTGGCGGAAGGCAGTCGTTATTGGAGACATTGGGGGCCGCCTCCAGGACACTCGCATTTTCATCCAGGTCAAACGTCTGGACCACAAGTATGTCCGCCAGGACAGGTACAAACGTGTTCACCACCGGCGCAATCACAATTCCCACCTGCCGGACCACCACCATTCTCACCTCCTGGTTTTGGACCAATAGATCCAGGCAATCATGCTTCCCCGAATTGGAATCAGCAAACACAATTTCAACAAAACGGCAATCCCAACTCAGCCGACGGCGGCAGGGCTGAATGGGTTTGCCGGAACCCAGCAACAGGAGACACGGTATGATTTGCGTTACTCCACAAAATTACCTCAGTTACAATTGAACTTAACCAAAGAGCCTTTTCTTACAAAACCTAGTGAAAAAAAAACTAAAATTGTCTACCTTTCACAATGACCTCCATAAAGTTGCAAGTTTCTCTCACGGTTTTATGTTGAACGGAAAACAAAGGCGCCAATATAATACAGCTTTAAACATAGTAGTCTGTTATTTTTCACGAATTTAAATTCTTTATCGTTTGCAGATGACTATTGTTAGTATTAATTTGCCAACGTCTGAAACCGGGCAAAATCCGGGCGAAATGCCCAATATTAATGGAAATACTCATCACGGCAATCCTAATGATGGAAATCTCAACAACGGTGAACATGATCATAACGTGAACACATCTCCTCAGCCTAATACCGACGAATCTTTCCTTCAACATGCGGGTGAAGGTCTCATTGATATTAGAATGGGGCATTAACAAGTAAATAGGATGTAAGCGAACATTCTCAGAAAATGTACGAGGTAGCCGATAAGAATCAAGGAGAAAAAAACAATAGCCAATCTTCTGTTCTTAAACTTTTCTTATTATAAATCGTTTGTACTTCAGTTTTTGTTTTTATAATGAACCAATTCGAACTGCAAACCAATAAAATGAAATGCACAAATATAGAATATATATTTCTTTATATACTAGATCATAATTAAAGTATTTCTTTAATTTCTATAGCCTTCAGTCTCGTTACACGCATACGCAAACTCCGATCGCGTATTTCAGAGTGTATTATAAAAATGAATATCAATTTAAAATCACTATTCGGCTATGTACCCTCTATACGAATCCGTTATATGTATTACATCTACATATACAGAACAGACCGGACCTACGGAAAATTTAATAACGGCATAACACAAAAATAGATATAACAAAACGAACATAATATTCTCGACGAACTTTAGCCTTAATTAAACTTCTTAAAAAAATTCGTAAGTAATATAACAGGAGATAATATCGTACAAGAAAGAAAGACTGTATAAATACATTAGGAAACATTTTTTTACATGTCGAACTTTGCCACTTTATCTACCCGTGTCTGTAAAGAAAATAAAAAACATATTTGTGAATCAAGAAAATAACACCTTAAATTACCAAACGAACAGTTGTACGAGATCTTACCAAAGCTTCAGGAGTCAAATAATTAGTAGCCTGTTCACGTTGCGACACAAGAGGGTATCCCTCTAGTTGTATATCTTTTTCTGCAATGTATTTTAAAGTTTTATTGGCGACTGCATTTACTGTGTCCCTGTTCAATACTATATTATCGCTATAATATGGACACCTAAAAATAATAATCACAAATTTATATACGACATTATTTACGAGAAACTCTAATTCGTGGTGTTTATGATTTCGTTGTACTTCGAATTGGGTTCAAAATGCTCAGCTCCATGGATTCTTTCATCGCAAATGTAGCACATCATCGTTCCACACGTACAAGTAATTTTATTACAACCAGTCTCTTTAAAATAAGGTTTTCTGCAACTATGACACTTCCGTACGAGAGCCTCTGTCATTTTTTCTTCCAATAACAATCGTGCTTTGCTTTTCTTTGTGACATCTTCGCATTGTAATGGCACGTGATTTAACTTTTTACAAAACCTACAGTTTCAAAAACGAAAAACAATGATATAATGAGTGACACAAAGATAAAAAATGTTACATAAAAGATATAAGATCCTATACTAATGAGAAATAATAATACATTCCTCATGCTGAACTTACCTACATGATTCTTTCATACAATCAGGATTTAAACATCTAAAGACTTTGTCTTCGGGTGGTGGAATAGACCCAAAAGAACAAAAAGGACAACACACCAAACCTTCCAATTCGGCAGCCATGACCTCCGTCTCTTGTTTTTTATTAAGAAGGACACTAAACTGTGTTGGTGGTAACGCTTTTTGTAAAGTCGAACAGTTAAATGTCTCGTTACAGTTCAACGAGAAACATTTTATGTGCGCGTTTCCCTTTCCCAATTCTACTTTCACGGCGACATTAATACAGTTCTTACAAAATATATGTCCATCGTTACACGTAAAGCATTTCGATGGCATGCATTCATCATCATCGCAACTCTCGCATATCCATAGTTCGTTATTTTTCTATCAAGTATATATACAAATTAAATTTATTTTAATCTTACATGTACAGTCTTATGTGAAACACCTTGCATAGTTTTTATTTAAAAAATATATTACCTTTAATTTCTCGAATTCTTGCCTTTCCTTTTCCTTTAGCACATTCATACAATCCCTAATTTGTACTTTATGTAATATAAATGCACATTCCTGTAATACAGGTATATCATATATTGTATTAAGTTCCACAGGCGATCCAGTTGTGCCTAATGCTTGTGCAGTTAAACTTAAATTATATTTTTGATTTTTATAATATGTCTGCAAAGTCGTCTCCTACAAATTTAAAAATTGATTTTAAATTCTGAATTCATACATTATGAACAAGATATGACTTTTTTAACATACTCTGATCTGACTGTATCTTGATCTCAAGAATTTAATGGCTTCGCTATTGTATTTACACTGTCTGTTTGCATTTTCAAAATGTTCAAATGGATCAGGAAATAGCTCTAGAAACATTTCCGCATTAAAATTAGGAAAATATTGCTTTTGATAGTTTGCAATTTTCATTCTTCGCAAATTCTCCCTTTTTGTAATATACGTAGGATTGTTACATTGGGTTTGTATAAAGTCAGTTATGGCATTTTGATTGCCTTTCATGTGTTGCACAGCTTTCCTCAAGTATGCTTCATCTGCTTCAGGAAATATGCTGAGCAAAGCAACAACCTGTTGGTTCATAATAGAAGTTTGCTCTTTACAAACGCGTTTATGGTCCTTTCTAATGGGACACTCTCTCCTGTGTTCAAGTAAATAGTCTACTAAGTCTTCAATCATGACGTCGTTGTCTTCTATTTCACCGTCCTCCTCAACATATTTGAAGCATAAATTTTTAATGTAATCCTGATCAATGCTAGGAAACATGGATAGTAAATTATTATATATTGGTTCAAAGATTTGAAATAGAGTAGACTCCTTTCTTTTCTCATCTCCAGATACTTGTTCTGTTGGACTTGAACTATTAGGTATATTTGAATTATTTGGATTATATGGAGTATTATTAGATGTTTTGTCAGATTCCTCATCATGTATAACATGGAACTGCACTGATGATGTAGCTGAACTTTCTGTCGATATTTTGGTCAATGGTAATTGAGTTGGAAGAAATGGTCTTTCTATATTATTTGTACGATTATCACTCGGAGCATCTACTGTGTCCATTGGCAAACGATTTGATGTATTACAAGATGAGACAGTATTTGAATTTTTGCAAGTTGCAACAGTTGGTTCATTTCTAAAAAATAACTCTAAATTTTCAGATGATCCACTAATGGATGTATTATTACTTGAATTTTGCAAGTCTTCAGTGTCATATCTAAATAAAGCACACACTTGCTCCTTGTCTTTAGATTGTTTATTCTTATTTCTATTTGTATCAGCAATATTCAATACTTTTGACTTATTGTTTTTCTTAATAAATTGTGAAATATTCATGTTAGATTGTTTAAACTTTGAATGTAAAAAAAATTGTCTTATACTGTTTCGTACTGGAAAGCTGATATGTCTAAAATCTGCAATGTTCTTCTGTTTCTTTATGTGTTTCACATACTCTAAGTAATCCATATATCTATTCAACTTGCGCAGTTTGCAATTATTTGTTGAATTTCGTTCAAATGCGTTTTTTCCTATAGGTATCCTTTTTTTTTTACATTCATTACCTTCGTATTTTTCTGTATATCTTTCTTTCACACCTGAAATCGTATTGAGATTTAATTTTGCTGGATGCAATATTCCATTTTGAATTCGGGGAACTGTATTGCTTTGTATTGATACAGTATTGTCTTTCCTTTTGGGTATAGCTCCCGTATTTTTAAAATTGCTAATATCCCTTAGATTTTCTGCATTTAATGAATAACTTTTTAAGTCATCATCATTCAATAGTACAATATCTTCATCTTCATCTTGGACTTGAAAAACTGTACTGTCTTGCATTGCTATTGCTCCGTTATTTCGATTTTTGTTTTCAATTAACATCACTTCATTATTTTCGAGGGAAGTATCTGTATGGTCACCAGTTGAGAATTCGGAAGGAATTGATTTACAATTTCTAATAGTTTTCTTATGCAAAAGCTGACGCAATGCCATTGGTCTCTTACTTGGTAATAAATCCCAAAGAGCGAGTAATACACGATTTTCTGCAAAGTGATTTTGACGCAGAGCTGCAAATATTTTTCTGTATTTGAATTGAGGTAATAAACTATGGATTTTTAAAGCCTCTTCTTGCAATTTATTATCACAATACTGAGATTCCTTTTTATTAAAATCTTTACTGCAACCTGGCAACGGATCACTTTCACATTCTGCAACCTCTCCCCTATGTATTTCGTTAGGGAGCACCGAAATTTCGTTCTCTTGCTCTAAATTATTGTTGGGGTCATTATTATTCTCTTCTAAGATTTCTATATCCACTACAGCACAAGGTGTAGTACGATCAGTATCACTTATAGTTGTACTATCACAAAATTCTATGCTAGCATGTAAAGGTGCAGATTCTGGGGATTTAACAGAAGATAATTCCCATTCCTCTGCATAATAATTATTGTCTACATCAGAATCACTAGAATCTATATCAATGCATATTTCGTTTGAGTTTAATTGTTCTACGTCCATTCCTTCCGTAGTTGTTTCACGTTCAAATGTTTTGCTGCTTTTGTTTATTCTGTTAGAAGGTACAACTAAGTTACGTTGAAAGTTACAATCTACAGCATCAAATGTTCCAAGAATCGTTTCCGTTGCCAATTGAACTTTTTTTCCAACATGAGAAAGACGCTCTCTTATGTCTTGAGCATTGATAACGAAATTCTCACACATCTTGCATCTGTGGAAAAAATAAATTAGACTACAATAAATATCAATACACAGACACCATTTCATGGAACAAAACATTTATTATACTTACACCACCGTATTTTCTCTCTTTACTGTATTGTTCGTATTTCGATGAACAAATCTTTTACCATTGACACCGTGCAAACTGCAGTAGCTAAAATTAATACAGTAAAGAACTTTCGATCCTCGTCAAAGCAAATGACGAATGGCAAAGAAACAAATGATACGTATGTTGTAGGAGGTATCGTACGAAACATTTGAACATCATTATTAGAAAAACTGGAATTCCCTTATAGAAATGATACAAAACTCACCAAAAATATACATAATGTAACTAGTAACTATTACATTAATGTATTATATAGGCCCGGAATATTTTCATAACAATCCCACGTAATATCTTCAGCGAAACAAAAACAATACACACATGTTTATATGCTAGTGGCCAATGGATACATTGGATATGTACATACCTACATATACACTTATTATGGCCTCTGTGTGGTATTGTTTCTGTGTATATATCGAGAGTTTCAAAACGAGTGATTTATACAATCGAGATCACTATTGACAGGGTTAACAACACCACATCGACATGTAACAAGAAATTTGTAGAGTTTTTTCATTTACGTGAACACTGGAACACACTAGATCAGAGACTAGTTCAGAGAGGAAATTCCTCTCTGACTAGATCAAAGAATACAACAAGTGGCGATAGTCCGGGCGGTATCTTTGACGTTGGTCGTTCGACTGTTCCTTTAAATTGGTTGTATAGGCACACGGGAAATTTAAATCAACTGGATTTAATATTCTTATTTTTATGTCAATATCTAATAATTACAAATTTGTTCGTGTTAATTTATAGAAATTATTTATATTAATTTTACATGTTTGGAAAGTTGAAAAAGAAGAATTATAATAAGATCATACTGTAGAAAATATATTTTATGAATATCCATTACAGATATATTACAAAAATGTTTATGACAGTTAAATTACAAACAAATACGTTACAAATAAATTATATATAGCATACATTGGAAAGATATTACAAGCAATATATATATTTATAATTTTAGCCTCTTTTAAAACATAGAACGGGACTTGGTAAGAATTTTCTTATCTATTCATACTATCATTCTTGCATATCGTTATTTCCTGATACAAATATTTCCAACTATAATATTTTAAATATAATAGTAATAATAATAAGTTTATTTTTTTAGCCTTTGGGCCATGAAAAGAGATTCGGTTTACAATCATTTCATACAATTATTTAACAGAGTCTCTGTATTTACATATTTATTCCCTTAAAAAGATGGTACTGAGTTCTAATAGAGGGCGCTACGATAAAAGTAGAAGCATTTTAGAATACATTACCAGAGAGGAAATTTCCTCCCTGATATTACCATCTGGAACAACATAACCTTAAAGGGTGCCTTGATAACCCGCTGTCGGCGGATGAACTGTCAATTCCGGTGCATTTAGACAGAGCATTTCGTGCCGTGCCGTTCGTCAGATATCTGGGAAATTCGTGTCGACTGACCAGAGTCCACGAATTTCCGAAAATCTACGTACATAAGTAAACTTCCTTGGTAATTTTTAAATAAGTGAATTACTTTTAATGTGCGACCGCACCCGTTTTTGAACGGTAACGTGCGGTGATTCATATACAGAGATAATTCACGGTTGATTGAACACCCATTCAAACGATATCGTATGTAAATTCGTTGAACCGTTTGTGAAAATCAGTGACAAGATGACAGAAGTACATAGCTTAGGTGTTGATGCTATTAGCTGTCACGCTTGGAATAAAGACAGAAAAGGTATGACATTTGTTTATTCAGTAGTGAGCTTCTTTAAAAGTGAATGAATATCTTTAATCTGTTCTTTATAGAAGTGGCTATCTGTCCAAATAATAATGAAATACAAGTTCACAAGCGTACCTCGAGTGGTTGGAAATTGCTGCAGAATTTCCAAGAGCATCATATGCATGTCATGGGCATTGATTGGGCACCAAATGCTAATCGAATAGTAACTTGTTCAGCAGATAAGAATGCGTATGTTTGGACGCAAGAAGAAGATGGAAAATGGAATCCTACATGGGTTGTTTTAAGAATAAATCGAGCTGCAACATGTGTAAAATGGTCTCCATTAGGTATATTTTATATTTATTCTAATTTAAATTAACTGCACAGTGAAATTATCTTTAAATCAATTTGCTGATTAACTGTATTTTGTCTTGTAGAAAATAAATTTGCTGTTGGATCAGGAGGTAGAATAATAGCTGTATGTTACTTCGTCTCTGAGAATAATTGGTGGCAATGTAAGCATATAAAGCGTCCATTGAGGTCCACTGTAACTACAGTCGATTGGCACCCAAACAACAAAGTTCTTGTTGCTGGATCTACTGATTACAAAGTTCGTGTCTTCAGCGCATTTATCAATGACATGGAAGATGCACCAGGCTCTAGTTCTTGGGGTCAAAGCAATACTTTAGGAACATTACTTGCTGAATTCCAAAATACTCCTAACGGAGGTAGATCTCATCATATTCTTCTTATTGGTCTAAATATTATTTATTTGTGTCTATTACTTGGTTTGTTTCTTGTGTACAGGTGGTTGGATACATTCTGTTGCATTTAGTCCATGTGGTAATAAAATATGTTGGGTGGCACACAATTCATCTATATGTATTGCTGATGCGACTAAAGGAAATGCAGTCGTACGATTGTTCACAGAGCATTTACCATTTTTAAGTTGTGTTTGGATGGGGTCCAATTCCATTGTTGCAGCGGTATTAATATTAAAGTTCTCAATTGTTAAATACAATAAGATTTTAATTTATGTAAAAACCAGTTATTTATAAGAGATAATTTTATTTATTGCTTAGGGTCATAGTTGCATGCCCATGTTGTATTCCATTGACGACAACGGTCAACTGTATTTTGTATCAAAGTTAGACAACACACAGAAAAAAGAGGCTGCTGGCTTATCTGCCATGCGGAAATTTCAATCGTTGGATCGGCAAGCGAGAACAGATACAAACGATAATGCCTTGGATAGCATACACCAAAATACAATTAATTGCGTACGAAAAGTATCGGATAACGAATTTAGTACAAGCGGTTTAGATGGTCAGTTGGTAGTGTGGGATCTTAAGGTAAGTTTCAATAATGTACAGAGTGATTATTTTTCACACTGAAAAATTTTACAATTAATTTCTCTTTATCTTTCTTCTACCCTCTAGCTCCTCGAGAATTCCATTGCTGGGCTCAAGATAGCATAAGAACAATTTTTTTTATATCCTAAAGATGAATGAAGATATTACATCAAACACAAAGATGTATAAATGTTAAAACTGAAAAAAATATACAATTTCTCATTATGTCCCGTGGTATTCTCCTCTGAAGAAAATTATAGATTACTTCTGAGTGAAGAAATAGCAATTCGATCTACATTCAAAATGTGGAATACATTTATCAGACTACCATCAGTGTAAGGAAAACGAAAAATGGACTGCGAATCCTGGTGCAAATTTACTTATTATTATTAAATACTATAGAACTTTATATTTCATTCGGTTTATGATCCGCAGTCCAAATTTAAATTGTTCCAAGAGGAACATTATCATTTTAGTCGAGCAAATTTCAAATCAGTGCCAATTGCCATCATTTCCAACATATCATGGTTCCTTTCAAACTTTTTCTTTTCCCGATGAGTAGAAGCAGTTGACGTAAAATAATTTTTGACAATAATTTTTTTCGTTATAAACAACTTTGTGGCAAGTTTTTTTTACAAGTGCCGACTGATCTAGACGTAGATTCTTCCGATTAAACGGAAACCAAGCATAAGGTAAAGCGGACTAATTTTACCAATTTAACATGGGGCGATCTACGTCTTAATTATGTACTTAAATCGATAAAAATAATCCAATTAACACCGCGTTAGAACTTGTTTTAATCGGAAGAATTTCGGCTATTCATTGGCATTACTACGATCGTAAAGGTAAGGCTACAATTACTGAAATTTCCTTCATTGCATGTTTCATTTTTTCTAGGTCTATCTCGCTTCCGCTCGTTATTCTCTAGTTTCGTCGTGTTCAAGTAATTTCTTGTGAAGGAAAGATGTCCTAATCAGAGATCGTGGCAGAGAGGATGTCCTCTCTGATTGCGGTTCCATACGGTTCTCACTGGGTTTCGGGTGCAAGCCGGGTCCTAGAGGAATTATTTTCCTAATGTTTCGCCAGCATTGTATCTATAGCTTCGTCAGGGGGTCAAAGACACTGACATCGAAACGTTGGGAACATAATTCCTCTAGGAACCGGAAAGCCTTCACAGAAAAGATACTGGTTCCCGAACCGATGTAATTTTAACCGTGCACTACTGTGCAACAAATAACGCGCAAGGAGGTGGGGGATACCGGTGGACGATGGACCGGCGATGCCTTTCGGTCGAGAGGGTTGCATATCGTTGGGCGTCGCGTCGCGCACGGCGGGTCACCTGTCGACAGGCGTAAAGAGGTTCGCTCGTGCCTAGAAACCACACGGCACGGCATACGATCGCGTGGCCTGGGGGAGTGGAGGGAGAGAGGCAGCCGGACAAGTTCAGCGCTGCTATCGATTCAGTCTCGCGCAAACCACCCCCATGTGCCGAGCCCGTTGCAGCAGCTCCACCTTTTAGCTTTGTTTTCCGTTCGGTGTCATGACTGACACATAAACAGAGAGAGGGACACCGCGGTAAACGGTCCAGCCGCGGCGACGTGGTCGACGGCAAACGCGTCGCGTCCCGTGAAAACGTTGCCTCAGGTAGAACCAAGCGAAAAGGAAGCACGTTGAACGCCGATCGAAACGCATCTAACCCTCGGTTAGCCGCCGATCATCGGTTCGCTTATCGATTGCGCGTATTTCCCCGGTGTAGGCGTTCCGTCGTTCGTACGTATCGCAGTGAGGTGGTCAAGTTCTTTCTCCATAAACCCGGGATCGGTGCGTACGGCGAGATTATTCTGGAATTGTCGCGCGAGAGGGGAGATTCACGCAACCCCTGTTCTCCCCGACCACCCTTGGCTCGCACACCTCCCGTTGTACACCGCGCGTTGCGTCCTTCATTCACTCGCCGCCCGTGGCCCGCCGTTTAATCGTTCGAGAGTCATGCCAGCGATTAAAATAGATCTCTCCAGTGAAACGTTCCATCATCGATTCGCGTCGTAGAAGAGAGAGAGAGAGAGAGAGAGAGAGAGAGCCCACCGCGCCGGAGGGTTGCGTTTGTCGTACGTCTCGTCGCGTCCCGGCGATGCCCGCGATAAATTTAGAAGGTTCCCCCGACATCCCCGTGGAAAATTAGCGATCGAATGCGCCTCTTCGTGGAATAACCGGGGCCCCGGGACCTTTTGTGCGCGATATCGGGACGTCGTGTCCGTGTCGCGTCGCGCGCGTCGACACCACCACCAACCACGGGCTGTTGTGATTTCTGCCGCTCGGATATTATCGGATCGATGCGTGCCCTGAACACGGCCCGAGGGAAAGAAACGGGAAAACGATCCTCGGCTCGGTGCGTTCTTCCGCTTGAATATGCGGCGCTTTAACCACGGCCACGCGGACCCGTGCTCGTCTTGACTACGAATCCTCGGTGAACAAAGGGAGTGCGCCTCCACCGCTTGAGAGATGTCTTCGATATCAGCGCAGGGGGTCGTCGAAAGAGCCAGCGCCGAGTTAACCAAGAGAATCAACGGTCTGGGGCTCAAAGCGTCCAAGCACCATGGTTGGTAATATTGTCGATCCGTTTTACACGTAACCCGCATCCGCAATCGTTTGCAATTAATCGTGGAACTCTACCCCACATTCTAGCATGCGAATTATGAAATTGAACTTTTCCATATTTCAACCCTTTGCACTCGGCGCTATTTTCATTCTGAAACTAAATTCTTCTTCCGTCTATTAGAATATTTTCATTTTATTTATCGTAATATTTAAATGTTTGGTAATCTATTAAATAGAAGTTTTGTAACGTGAAAAATATTTTGTATTTTGTGATTTCTTCGAAATAACGAGACAAACGCTTGAATCACCACTCGAGTGCAAAGGGTTAACTTTTGCTGCACACGAGTGAATATATTTGACAATTTTCTACAGAAAAGAACCACCGAAGTGGGTCATTTCAACCCTTGTAGTTCCAGTCTTAATTCGAGTTATTTGCACGTAACCCCAACGACAATCATTTACAAGTAACAATCTGCCAGGAACGCTGGAACTACCGAGCGAGCAAAACGACCGTGTTCGATTTTAAGATGTGAATTATAAAATTGAACTTTTTTATTGCCACTGTGCATGAGAATGAATATGTTTTACAACGTTTCTACTACAACAACACGTTTGCTTTCGGTAGAAATAGAAATCCGAAGTGGGTCGTTTCAACCCCTCTGGTAGTTACACATTTAATTCCTTCGATTTGTTTTCATCCGAATTTTAGAATTCTAAATTGTTGTTAACAGTGCACCGGGGGATTGATGCTAGAAGTACCGAGCGATCAAAGTGAATTTTCAGTTTAATTAGTTGGCGTACTGACGTCGGGACAGCGCGTGCAATTTCTACAGTTGTAAACAAAATATTTAACTATTCGCATAACGAAAGATCAGCACACGTTTTTAAAAAAAACTTTTTGTTAGGAATTGTAACAATGCATTTCGTTCACTTTTGTTCCACCGTCCACCGTGCACATAAGCGAATCAGTATGTTTTGTAAATTTTTACAGAACCATTTTAACCCCTCTACTAGTTCTAGTATCAACGTAGATTTATTACTTCCTTCGATTAATCACTTTCGGACATACAATTTCCACTGCACATAATTTATAGAATAATTTTAGTTGTGCATACTTGTGTGTAATTTGAACCTCGTACAGTACGTTCACGCGGGCTACAGTAACAACTATACGAATACTTATGTCAAGAAATAAATGTAGGAACAACCATAATTGGGTCACTCGTATTCCGCATTCGATAGTTAAAAATGGCCGTAACGTGTGGATTTAACTCTATCTCAGGTCGAACACTATGGTCATTCTCATCTTAATCATCTTTTAGATCACATCCAACCCCGGCCCGAATCATATTGAGTTGACCGAATCAACGTGGCTCGTATTGATTCTAATCGAATCAACCCAGTATCGCATCGGGGCGTAATTAGTTTCCATTTATAATAACAAGCTGAGGATCTTTACCCATGTAGAAACATTTTTGTTTTGTTTCACATTAAAAATTATTCTGTAAAACAAACCACAGCTTTAAATCTGTCCCCTATTCTGGTTTTTTCATAAAATTTTCCACGGGAATAGGAATTATTCATTATTATTCATTATTATTCGATCATTTATCTAAAATATAGTAATTTATTTTAAATAAAATTAGAAAAATCAATTTGCTCTCCGCCCCGGTACGAGAAAACTGTTCCATATGGCATATCGGGACGGGGTAGCATAAGCACGTCGAATCGAAACCCAGGTAGCACATCATCGAGATTACCTGTGCAATTCGTAATCAAACTAAGACGCCGGTTTTCGGACACAGCGAAACCGAAGTACGGGTCTTAATCCGACCCGACTCGGCCCGAAGCAGCCCCCGAGTCAGATTCAATTAGCGTAAGACAAATCCCCGGCTCCGTTTTGCCCGTACACAGCTCGAAACCCTAACAGGATCCTAATTCTAATCTCACCGAATTTCGAACGACGCGGCCGCGGCCGGCCTGCCTCGAAATCAGATTCAATCGATGAAACCCAAGCCTAAGAACCCTCTAACTCGATTCCGCACTGTACTCGGCGAAATCCGAAGCGACGCCTGACCGAACACCGGCATGATCTTAATTCTGATCAAACTCAAGCCTAACTTATGCTTGGGCGGATCCGATCCGGCCCTGACCCGACTCTAACAGCACTCATGCATAATCCACACCTAACCCAGTTTAACTTAAATTCTCGACACTTTTCCCTCTCGGTTTCTATTGCGCTGCATTATTTCGAAGGATTTTAATATGCCCGGGCTTGCCGATCCACTTCTCCCATACTGCAAACAAACAGACTCGCATAACCCTCCCAGAAGTTCGGCCAACCACGATCGCGTTGCGCGGTCGCTGGATTTTATGTGTCCGTAACATTTCCGGTCTCCTGGAACTCGACACCGTTAGAAGTCTATAAAGTTCAGTGAAATCACCTTTAAGCCTCGTGCGTTCCTCGGGGTGAAATATTGTTATTTTATATTTGCACATTTGAACGAGAATATTTTATTATTTTTACGAAACATGTAAACTGATTAATCCCTTCCTGTCTGCGTCATGAGACATATTTTTCTAAAAATCTGACACTACGAACTTTTTTGTTGGTTTAAAGTGTAAAGCAAGACTCGGCAAATTTTTGTCCTATTATTCAACTATTTCTTGGGTATGAGGTTTAGTACAATTCTGCAATACGAGCACATACAAAAACCATGATCATCTGCTCATTCTTTTTTTATTTCCTCTCGAGCTTTCATTTACCCGTCCCATTTTCTATTTTTTTTTTTTTTTTTAAATAGTCTGAGCTTGCGTCGGAATGTAACAGACCTTCTAGCGGGAGACGTAACTTTTGGTGAACGAAAATATATGTTTGTACGAAGATCTACAGTCCACCAATCGAAACGACGAATTCGTTTCTGTAAAAACGCAACTCTGTCACCCCACCCGTATCTTAACAAGTTAAGCGTCGGGCTGTTTGCTCGTCTTTCTCTTTGCCTGATAAGACACACTCTATCGTGTATTTAACGAACTCGGTCACCGATGTCCAACACAACTTACCATAGCGACTGGCTCCTTTTCTGTGTCAAAGTAAAAACGGGATAGCAAGCATTGCAAAGATTCAAGAAATTACTATTACCGTTACCAGGAGTGACGTTAGGCTGTCCCAAAAGTTCGTTTAGTTTTCGTTGAATATACAGAATGCAAATTCAACCCAGTTTTTGAAGGAAGCCAATTGCGTGGCTATGAAACGTCAACGAGCAGGTGATCACGTTGTTTGTGCATGCTCGCGGTATCTAACTATATTAAACGTGCGACAACCTAATAATACGCTAATGATTACACTGCGGGTTTTATGCATTCATGACGAAAATGGCTCGACGAGATTTAAAACGGTAGAAAGTGAAAATGATTGTGTCCATGTCTTCTATTCATTTCAATAGGCTGGGGATCTTTGTGCAAAATAAAAATGGTCTGCATAAAATTATGAGAAGAAATCACTGTCCATATTGTGTCTTGCAATTAATATACAATTTTTATTTTGCATAAAAATCTGCAGTCTATTCATTACAGAAGGAGAGATATTTCTGTTGGTCTCCTCTACTGTCTCGTCTAATCGAGGCAGACAATTTTTATTTTGCATAAAGTCCTACTAATGACACGATGGAGGTACAGTGTTTACTCTGTATATGTCCCAAATGCCTAGCCGATAAAAGTCCCAGAACTATCCCCACTCGCGGGGTATACCACGTGAGGGGCTATGAACCGAATCCTCTAGATATATGTATGTCTCTGGCTAGACCCGTGTCTTGGACATATATCGAGTAAACACTGTATACGTATACAATCTCGCTCATACGTCTTAGGACAGTGATCATGTTTGTATTGAACTCTGTAAAAATGAGATAATCGTTGAAGGATGCGAACAAATTTTTCCTTATGTAAAGGTTTACGCGTCAAAGAAAGGATGCTGCTCTCATATATCAAAAATCTTACTAAGAAGTAAAAAAATATATTTTCTTTTCATAGAAGAATCCGCCACGTTTCTTTAATAACAGTTTCCACTATCCTTGGCATCCGCGTGATCAATTTTTTCATACTTTATGTTGTCATATCATTTCATTCTCGTTCCAAAATTTTCCTTAACACGTTGACTGCCATGTCACCCATATATGGCTGTAAAAATGAAATAATTGTTGAACGATGCGAACAAATTTTTCCTTATTTAGAGGATAACGCGTCAAAGAAAGGATGCTGCTCTCATATATCAAAAATCTTACTAAGAAGTAAAAAAATATATTTTCTTTTCATAGAAGAATCCGCCATGTTTCTTTAATAACAGTTTCCACTATCCTTGGCATCCGCGTGATCAATTTTTTCATACTTTATGTTGTCATATCATTTCATTCTCGTTCCAAAATTTTCCTTAACACGTTGACTGCCATGTCACCCATATATGGGTGACGGAATTATTTTTTCAGGCTTTGAAATGAATTTTTACGTTAATATATTCATTGTACCAAATTTGATTAGGATCTGTAAAATGCAAGAAAGTTGGAGAACTACACAATATCATACATTTAATTTTTTTCAATTTCTATTTTATGTTAAATGTGTTAAATGTGTTCTTGAAGCAGGACAAAAGTTCCACACCTGTCTGTCCAGTTCATCCCCTAATTTTTCTATGGGATTCAAATCCGGTGATTGGTGTGGCTATTTCATAATTTTTAATGAATTATAACATTGAAGTTGCAATTATTGCTGAACATATGAGGATATTAATATTATGTAGATAATACAGTTAAAGGTTTTACTAAAAACCAGAGGTGTCCTAAGACTTATGAGCGGGAGTGTAGGTGGTACATCCTGTCTTTGTTGCACTCAAACGTACTAACACAGAATTAGCTGCGAAACCAACAAACGCTTTGCGGCCATTACGCACCGAATGAAAGGGATCACATTTTTGAACGCGGTAGGATAAAAGACGTTTAATTCATTTAACGTCGCTGAACGACGAATTATCGAACGTCGTCGAAACGTGTCCCCGTCGTCTCAGAGATTTTCGGCGACGTTTAAGTGGCTGCCGGGTGGCTTCGGTCGCAATCCGAACTGCAGTAGAATCGATATCGTTCGTCCCCCGTGCACGTGGAAACGTGGAAACTGGAATGAATCGAAGTATCGCCGAGCCCTTCGGCCCTCTTTCCCTCCGAGGCCCGTGTTCCCCGCCATCGTTGTGCGCGAAATCACGCGATCTGTTTTCGAGCCTGACCCGGACAATCCTTACGTCCGCCTCGGATCACCGTTCGCACGATTTAGGACGATCGCGATAAAAACTTGATCGATCCCTCCCTTTTTCCCCTCTTCGACAAGCATCGTTGCACCGTTGCTAATGCGACTTTTATCTGAACCTATTATGGTGGCACATGAGCTTCTTCTGTGATCGATCAGACGTACAAATTCCCTTCTTCGCGAGTTTGTATTATTTGCGAACAATCGAAAGACATTGTCGACAATCCTCAATCAATCTGAAAATTAAATTTATTCGTTAGAAAAATATTCTATCGCAGCCTAGAAATAATTAATTAATCCTAATTTGAATTCGTATAGATAATATAAATTTAGCTATTAGAGACGCAGATTTATTAACTGCAAATATAAGAGAAACAATCATTTATTAATAATGAGACATTTTTGGAAACATTTTTAAAATACTCTTTTCTTGTAGACGCTCGTTCATACAATTTTGCATTATTTTATTATAACGAGGACGCCATATTGGCATGAAAACATTCTGAGCTAATTCTGATTTATGCTGATCCTAATTAGTGGTGCACTTCGAGAAACGGTGATGGGCGGGACAATGACCAGAATACATGATAAAATATGGAACGATATTTATTCTTATGGAACGTTGTGTTACTGGACATTTGGAAATTTCAGACTCGCGAACTTTGCGCAGGATTGTCCGATACGTCTGTTTATGACTGACCGTTTCTACTTATATCGTATTATCTGTTTCGCGTGTGTACATGTTATTATCTCTCGCCGCTGTCCATCGAATTATCGCGGTGAACAAATAATACCTTACCGTCGACAACGTTCATGAAATTGACATAAGTTAGACGAAATCTACAGTGGAAAGAGTTTGAGATTGTTATTTCGCTTACTTTTCAACCGCGTCACCGATTACACCGGATACCTTATAGAACGTGTGTGTTCGCACGTCGACGTTAGTCTTCGTTATCCCTCGAGGCGATCAAAGGGACGACGATCACGCGGTTGCCAACAAACGCGGAAATTTTCTTGCCAATTTTCGCATTACTTTTTCTTCTCGCTCTACGCTCCCCATCAATCAAGCGGACTATAATCTGATTCCCGTAAGTTGTTCCTCTTATTGCACACCTTCGAGGGAACGCGCGTTGGTCAGTGGCTATATTTAACGTTCTTCGACATGGTGCGTCCTCTAGTCCATCCTCGAGGATTTTATTTTTTCTCTTTAGAATTTCTCCTGCGCAGTTCAGCCTCTCGAGCCTAATCGCTGAAAGAAAGACGGTGTTGCCCCTATACATATGTATAGGTATACACATATATGTATTGAGAAAGTAGAATGAAAAATCGATATAGAAATCTAGAATCCAGTATCGCTGGAATGTAAAAGATACGAAGAAACTATACAGGCTGTCCCACAAATGATGTACTTCCTCGAGGAGATTCCTGAGCTCATTCGAAGTAACTTTTTCCTTTGCGAAAATCTTCTCCGAGGCTCTGTTTTCGAGTTATTAAAGGAAAACGCGGACCAATCCGAGCACTGCTAGAACGGACAAACTCCGGCTCGGCCAATCTCAACGCCCCGCTCAGTGGGACCTGCCCCCGCGCCGGATCCGCCCACTGTTTCCGCGCGCTGATTGGTCCGTGTTTTTCGTTGATAACTCCTTAACTAAGGCCCGGAGAAGATTTTCGCAAAGGAAAAAGTTACTTCAAATGACTTCAGGAATCTCCTCGGGGAAGCACAACGTTTTTGGGATTATCGATAGCGCGGATTTGGCTCGCAAAAGGTTAAAAGATTTCCGTAAGAGACGTTTCGTAGAAGGGTTTTCGCTGGCGGATGATCTCCGTTCGCATATTCATCGGCAATAAAAGTCGAACAAATATTTTCGAACGTCGGCGCGTGGCGAGTTCCAGCGTTCGAACAATAGGGGTAATTCCCGAGAGTTCTCTGTTCCCGGTAGTCCGGCCATTGTCGGTTCTCGCGGCGGTGTACACGACGGGCTCGTATCGGTTTACGGAAACGCGTCAGCAATTTGCGAAGCGGAAACACTCGGTGAATCGACATTTGTCTCGGCTCGGCTCGGCTCGGCTCCGGCCCCACGAGAAAGAGAAAGAGAAACCGATCCGAACCGAATGTACACACTGCGAACCGGCGCGCGGCGCTACTTAGAAAACAAAAGGCGAACGCGTTGCTCTCGACGAAACGCTGACGGCGAGGGAGAGGGGGGAGGGGATTTATTTAAATGCGTGAAACGGCCGATCGCCGTCGGTGGCTGGAAGCTAGCCAGTTTGTAGAGGGGCTGATAAAATCGCTCGATGGATCCGGAGAGGACAATTAATCATTCGTTCCGTGTCGTCGCGCTGATTATCGAACCTCTTTCCGCTTTAGCCGGCTCTGCTCGCTCGAAAATGGCCACCGAATGACCGTAGACATCGGTTACCCCCTCGCCCCTCCTGGAATAAATAACTTTTTAGTGGAGCATTCGTTTGCGCACCTTGTACTCGGGCACCGATCCCAAATCTCAACGTTGCGCACCTTTTCAACCCTCGATCGTTCTCTGTTTGCCCAGCCAAACGAACGCACTATACTCCCTTCCATCATGGTAATTTTAACCATTTGTTCGTTTACACTCGAAGCTATTCCGACTCCATAAATATTTCCATTCTGAACGCAAGTGAACCCACGTTAGAAACAAAGGATACCGGCAGTCTCCGTACAGCAAAACGCAATCCATCACCAGTAAAATACAGATCCATCACTATACCTTCGCTCCGAGTTAGTATCCTGGCTTCGATGCTACCTCGAGATCTATAACCTCCAGTCCAACAAATTCCTTCTTGTCCGTGTTGGAAAATGAGCTTCTTGAAATTCTAGAATTATGGTAATACGCTACCGATTTATTTGAAGCGTGAAACACAATTTGACGAAGTCTTATCATGGAATCCTTGGCTTGGCTACAGTGACTCCCACTAGTATTCCGTCGCCATAACTTTGTCAATGTTGGACTATACCACTTCAACTTTTTTGAGACGTCAGAACAATTGGATCGCTACGTAATGCAACGAAATGTTTGATTAATATTGCAATTTCAACCAGTTGCAATTTTTCTAAAAATTTCTTTTCACTTTACGTAGCAACCAATTGTGCTAACTTCTTAAAAAAAAATCCAAGTCGTTCGAATATTAGTTACTATATTTATTAGTTAGTGAGAGTCACTGTATGTAAGTATGTATGTAAATATTCCGTGTTGGAAAATGTGCTTCTTAAAATTCTAGAATTATGGTAAAACACCACCGATTTATTTGAAGCGTGAAACACAATTTGACGAAGTCTTATCATGGAATCCTTGGCTTGGCTACAGTGACTCCCACTAGTATTCCGTCGCCATAACTTTGTCAATGTTGGACTATACCACTTCAACTTTTTTGAGAAGTCAGAACAATTGGATCGCTACGTAATGCGACGAAAATGTTTGATAAAAATTTCTTTTCACTTTACGTAGCAACCGATTGTGCTAACTTCTTTAAAAAAAATCCAAGTCGTCCGAATATTAGTTACTATATTTATTAGGTAGTGAGAGTCACTGTATGTAAGTATGTATGTAAATATTCCGTGTTGGAAAATGTGCTTCTTGAAATTCTAGAATTATGGTAAAACACCACCGATTTATTTGAAGCGTGAAACACAATTTGACGAAGTCTTATCCTGGAATCCTTGTCGTGGATACAGTGACTCCCACTAGTATTCCGTCGCTCTTAAGAATCGCATAACTTTGTCAACGTTGGACTATACCACTTCAACTTTTTTGAGAAGTCAGAACAATTGGATCGCTACGTAATGCGACGAAAATGTTTGATTAACACTTTGAACGCCAAACAAGAAAGCTAAGAAATTCTACGAAATCAAAGTAAGTTATTTGATAAAATAGAAATTGAAAAAATTAAATGTATGATATTGTGTGGTTCTCCAACTTTCTTGCATTTTACAGATCCTAATCAAATTTGGTACAATGAATATATTAACGTGAAAATTCATTTCAAGCCTGAACAAATAATTCCGTCACCCATATATGGGTTACATGGCAGTCAACGTGTTAAAATTGCAATTTCGACCAATTGCAATTTTTCTAAAAATTTCTTTTCACTTTATGTAGCAACCGATTGTGCTAACTTCTTTAAAAAAAAATCCAAGTCGTAAGGTAAAGGCACCAGTAGTTGACCATTTTATAGAAAAACATAAAAAATAAGGTTTGAAATGTTCTTATTGTTTTGAAATTTAAACAACAGACGGCATGGCATCCGAGGTTCACTTTCATCAAAAGTGCACTTACAAGTGCGCTTATAAAAAGCTTATTTTTTATGTTTTTCTATAAAATGGTCAACTATTGGTACATGGTCAACTACTCTGGTGCCTTTACCTTACGGTCCAATATTAACAAAAATATACGATTTTTAAAAGCGTCCGAATATTAGTTACTATATTTATTAGTTAATGGGAGTCACTGTACGTAACTCCGAGGAGCACACGAGGGTTGAACCGGCTATCGGTGGGTAAAGCTTTGAGATAAAGCTTGGTAACACTCACTCCACGTGGTTCTTGGGAAAGTAATACGTACGATTGATCGGATCTTTTATCTTTTCGTCGGTCGCATGACGGCGAAGCGCGCAACGCTCGTGCAAACACCGAAGCTGGGTCATTCCCGATCCTCGATAACGTTCGCGATCTGCACGCCGATGGAAGATCCGTCGGCGATATTGTACCATCGTCGGTCCGATGAACTTCATTTTTCTATCGTTTATTTTGCCTCGTGAACTGATAGTAGCGTTTAATGGATGGGCCTACGAGCTCTCTCGTTCTGCACACTTGAAACATTAAAAGACTGTCGACGAGTGTCCTCGTTTTCGGTTCACGTTCCACGAAACTCGCGGTGCTGGCTATAATCATTAAATATTACGTTACATATATACATATACGAGTGCGAAGAACATTACCTTTTGGAGTAACTAGTGTGCGAGCTCGCCATTTAAAAGAACTAGTTGGGCATGTTGTGTTTAATTGCTCGGCGCATCTACGACGCCGTTCCAAAAGTTTCGAGTGTTTTCCACTACTTGGATAAATGTGACGACCTGTACGAACATATTCTATTAAAAGTGTGACACGCTAAAAGTGAGATTCCTCGAAACTGACTCGACGTATAGCCTACTGTACCAATCCGTCTTCCGACGGAGAATCTGACGCTACTGATCGTAAATTACGCGATGACACGTGTTGTGACAGAATCGTTGCATAAAAGAATTTTCTGGCATGTGAGAAAATAAAGGAGTACGGATAAACGAGTTTTCTACTTTTTCCTTCGTTGTCGTTCCACCGTTCCGGCCGGCTTGTATTGTGCAGGATTGTCGTATTAGTGCCTATTATGAGAGTAGCATCCTTTACGATCCATTAAAGACCGATTTTCCGAGTGGCATACGATGCACAGCCGTATTGGCGAGTGCGGTTCTAAAGGCGTTTCCGCAAAGGTAAACTCGGCGAAGATGCAGCAGTTATTCTCGTTTTATTTTCGACCTGTACGTCCTATTTGGCTCCGAGTGCGCCTCTATTTCTTGTCCATCTCTTTATCGCGTCGCAACCATTTTTTCTTTTTTTTTTTCGTCGAGCCTCAACGAAACCGGCGACGCGCACTGTGGAATTGAAAATAGTAAAAGTTGAGAGAATCTAGACACATTGCATGATTTTAAACCTGCTAATATTATTAACCCCTTGCGCTACTATTTATTTTGTGATTACAATGATTAGAAATTCTTCATCGTTCAGAATTTCAAAGAAAAAACTTTATATAATAGTTAATAGTTTAGTTAAAGTTTAGTTAAGTATAGTTTGGTTTAGTTTAGTTTAGTTAATAGTTTAGTTTTCCTATGTTTTCTCCAAAGGATATATACCATCTAGAACAAAATAGAATTTTATTTCGGTTTAAAAGAAATTAATAACATACATATTTGTTAGTCTCTGTTCAGAATCTTCATCATGAGTCTGACTCGATATTGTAGGGCAAGGAGTTAAACAAGAACTTTTTACTTGGCTCCAAATGTCTGTTAAATTTTCATTTTTCATAAAAGTCTGGTGATCAAATATTCTCAAACGACGCTGAGTCAACGTCGTATTACAACACTATTGTATTCATCGGTATGGCATTTTATTCATTAGCCGGTATAGGACGCTTCAGTGTCTTCCGTAAACCAGCACACGAAGTACCCCTCCCGTTTGCTCGCATCGATTGTTGCAATTATGATTTCATTGCCGTCGGTCACCGACGACCCCCGTGGCGTCGGTGACAAGTCGACTGCCGGTCATCGGTGACCACAACGGCAGTCAACGTGTCAACACGTCACGGGCGGATGACGAGGTATTATCCCGAGTTTCATACACTCCTCCAACAAATCTGCATTCGAACGTGTATTTTGAACCACGTGCCATTCAAATATATTTCGTTTCTCGGTGCCCACGCTATTTTGGTACTCTTCAGATTCGTTTATAATGTCCCAAGAAATTGACACGAACAAATGAATCGCCTTTCTAACCATTTTAAATCAATATCTCTTTGCAGTGTGACGTCAGTTCACTTTGAAGGAATTTTAAATAAAACCCGCTGGTTATTCCTGTCTTTGGAGATTATATATAGAATGATACTATAGTAGATGAAGCACTTCGGTGGAGACTTGATTACGAGACCAATGAGAAGCTAGTTTAACTTGACTTGATATTTAACACTAGGTTTACGGGGCACTAAATGTGCCTACTCTACATTACTTTATAAAAATAACAAAAATGTATGTATCCAAATTTATAGCCGTTTCTTTTACAATATATACCCAAACAAACGAATTTGTTGAATAATATCTTCTTCGTGCATCCTTACAATTTCGATAATTGTGAATTAAGAGGTACCAGAACCCGTCATTTCGACGGGTCCCGTAAATCTAGTGTTAAAGCTGCGGTGTTATATATTTTTGTGTTATTTATCTGAAGGAATCATGCTCGTAATTTTCAGCTCAGAAAATGCTTGTTAATTCTACTCCTTTTGGAAAATGGTCTACGACAGGATCGTCGTTTAACACGTTGACCGCCATGTCACTCAGATGTGGGTGACGGAATTATTTGTCCAGGTTTTAAAATGCATTTTTACGTTAATATATTCATTGTACCAAATTTGATTGGGATCTGTAAAATGCAAGAAAGTTGGAACACTACTCGATATCACACATATAATTATTTTAAATTTTTGTTTCATTATATAACTTACTTTGGTTTCATGGAATTTTTGAGGGTTTGGCGCTCAAAGTGTTAAGGGTCTGTTAGAAAGCAAATCCAAAGACGCGTGGTTCATTACAGGATCTATTGTACATTTTTCAATCTAAAATTCGATTTTCAATCCAACGTCTAGAGTACGATGTGTGGCAGTACACGTGCACCGAACGTGTTATCCCTTTGGCTTACAAAGGCTCGGATGCGCCACATGTTTCTGCGTGACACGGTTCGCATTGAAGCGAACTATTAAATATTCATTTTCAAATTAATTGCAAATGCTACAACATGTCTCTTATCATTAGACTCAAACGAAATTCTTAGATTACTATACTGGTGGTGACTCGTTTAAAGTTGCCATTGCTGTTGAAAGATTTATTAAAAAATCTGTAACCGTGGACTCGAAAAAATTCTGAACTAATCGCCGGTAGATAATCTGTTGATAATGATAAGTTAAATGATAAATGGTATCTTTAATCGAACCTCATTTACTTTGCACGTCAACGTTTCCTTGTATCGTGAAGATATTGTGCGGGCCATGAACGCATAATGATCCGCAGTGGTAGCGATTGGTATTCGGCGCACGAAAATGGGAGTCGGCTACTGGTTATTGGAACAGAAAGTATGTGTGCTGGGCAGCAGCGTTGCAGGTCGCATGTGGATCACGAACGGCCCCCGGAGGCAGTAACAGCCTAACGAAACCCTCCCCTTAAGCAGAACGTCCGCAACGCGGTGTCCCCCTTTGTTGCGCAATCGAATCGAATCAACTCGGCTCGACTCGAATCGGATCGGATCGAAGTGAACAAACCGAGCAAATCTGTTCTCAGGTGCAGGAAAGGCCAGCGTCATGGACCGTGTTACGAACGTGTTCTGCGGGAACGCCGGGGTGGCCTACATGACTCTGCAGAGCGCTAACAATGCGAACGCAACCCCGGAAAAGCCGAGCCGGAGCGTGCCGACGTCGATGAGCAACAGCACGCCGACACGGGGACGGATATCCAGGAACCGCTCGAAGAACGTCCCATTGGCCAGCGGAGGAACCGGCGGATACGTTCGGCCCGTCTCGTGGGAGCAGCTGATGCAGGACGACCACTTCCTCAGCAAATTTTTCCTCTACTTCAACGCGATCGAGAGGCGAACTTTGGCCCAGGTCCATACTACCACGACAACCGTTACAGTGGTGCACGGTTGAATTTACAATCGGTTCAACCCCCCTTTTCCCAAGAACCGACTCGAGAACTCTGAACATTCTACAGAGGAAATTTCATTTTCCGTAATCGTAGTCTTACCTTCGCAATTTCAGTACCAGTGGATTGCCGAGATTCGGCCGGTTAAAACGAGTCCAAACACGACACAAATCGGACCACTTTTATCGGTTCAAGTATTCGAGCCTGGGTACGAGCGCGAGAGGGGAGTACGAGTCTCCCCCTCTCGCGCTTGTGAGAGTCGACGCGTAGTAGTGGGGGTACGAGCGTCGGCAGTTCGTGAGCGGGCCGGAAGTACATACATAATTAAGATTACTCCATATTAGCTCGGTAATATTAGTCCGATTTACCTCGTGTTTGGGCTCATTTTAATCGGAAGAATCTCAGCGATCCATTGCTGTTATAATTGTAAAGGTAAGACGACAATTGTTGAAAATTAAATTTTCTTTAAACCATGTTTAGCTTTTCATAGCTTCTCCGAACTCAAGACACTGAATGTTGGGGCTAACTCTAGTAATTTTAACCGTGCACTGCGGTACAATTTTAACTCCTTAATTTCTGCATGTTAATTTTAATATCTCAAGCCGGTGTTTCGTGTAATTACTAGTTACCTACGCGTATAAACAGTACGGTGTTACACATTAATGTCGAAATATATATAGAGTCAAGGGGAGAATGAATATATTATAAACATCCGTACGGTGTCCCAACTATTCGAAAGGGAATGCGCATGTTATAATCTAAAGACGTGTTCGTCGCGTAGTTCGCTTTATTAGTCACTTTAACGCGGATCATCTTGAATAAATGACGAGAGTGTAGAATTTGTCACGGATATGGTTTATGTCCAGAGAACCCGGCTATCTTTGTCTTGCGTAATTCTCCTTGAGAAGAAGGTAATTCCTCTTGTCAGAAATAAATCAAAGCGGTGGAGGAGGATTCGCTGCGCTGTGCGCTCGCGTCGACTGCGATTGTTTATGACTCTGTTTATGACTCGGTTTAATGATACCGTAGAGCCAGAGCTAGAGAAGTCCCGGAAGTTCCTAGCAAAACTTGCTAAAATCCTAATACAATTTATACACTTTCGACTCTGTTATCTTGCGGGGAAAGCTCAACGTTTACGGATAACGAGATGAATCCTAGTTGCATCACATCGCTATACTTTATCGGTCTCTCTTCGAGGAGGACAATAACGATACTTGAATACAAGAAGAATGACTGACGTATTAATCAATTAATGGGATACAAATTATTTAGTAATCAATGAACGCGTGAATAGCTTGCTTTTAATATCTTAACACACAAAATCGATTATCCGAAGATGTCTCGTATTTTTAGAACCCCCTGTACGCGAAGACTACGATCTTCCAATTGACCAGCCAGCGGATGTTTATACTAATTTATACTCTCACAGGCAAAGGACTCCCTTTACAGGAGCCAAGTGAGAAGAGTGCTTTTTTTTATTAAAAACCTCACAATGGTACTTGCCGTGTAATAAAGTTGTTACTTCACTGGGGATTCTAGAAAATGTTGATCTTGAATTACACTGGCTCACGAAAGTGTTCGAACGTCCTTTAAAACAGTATAACTTGTTTAAATTGTACGAAACGTCCTGACTTCTTTGAGCAATTAGAAGAATTGGCTTACCAAATGATGTGCAAAAATGATTTTTAAAAAATTTCAATTCAAGCTCGGAATTGTAAGAGCAAATAAAAAAGGCATTTTCCAAAACTTTTTTATTTGAGCCTGTAATGAAAATCTACGCTTTTCACCACTTTTAACTATTTGTAGCTTGTGTGTATATTAATCGATTTCAATGAAATTTTCAGCATGTATATAACTAACATATGTATATCTATAAAACGCATATTTTAAATTTTCACTACAGGTTCAAATAAAAAAGTTGTGAAAAGTGCCATTTTTATTTTCTCATGTAATTCTTACCAATTGCAATTGTTTCAAAATCTTTTTTGCACATCGTTTGGAAAATCAATTCTTCTAACTCCTAAAAAAAGTCAGGTCGTTTGATCCACTTAAAAAAAAAAAAGTTATACTGATTTAAAGGGCGTTCGAATAGTTTCGTGAGCCTGTGTAAGCGTAGGGCCGCAGGTTTGCAAGCAGTAGTTTTAGTGTCTAAGCGGTTTGCTGATTGTTGACGCGTTTACAGGTGTGCACAAGATGGAGGGACATACTGTACGCGCGACCACGACTTTGGGCAGGCTTGGTGCCCGTGGTCAGGTGCCGAGAAGTGCGCACCATGATGCCCAGCTCACGTACCCGCCTCTACGCTTCCTTGGTCAGAAGAGGGTTCCGGTCGCTGGTCCTTCTAGGCGCCGCCGACGAGGATATTCCGGAACTGATCCATGGATTTCCTCTCGCGCAACGAAACGTTCACTCATTGTCCCTGAGATGCTGTGCGGTCACCGACAAGGGCCTCGAGGCTCTTTTAGATCATTTGCAAGTGAGCTTCAGGGCTAGAAAATAATGCGTCGAACGACAGAGGGTGCGGAAGGGTCTGCGGAATTATGAAAGCGAGGTCGTCACTTCACGGATAGAGACCTTCGCTGTTTTGCAGAAAAATGTCGTTTCGATTTTATTGGGATCGAAACAGGGAAACTCAACTGTCTTTTTATACCATCAATTCAAGACTTTTGGATTTGACTAAATTCTTTAAAAATTCACTAAAACACCTGCAAATACTGTGCAATTTAAATGTCCGAAGAATGTTCAAGAACTTTCTATGTGCAATTATTTTCCAATGCAGGCGAACTATTATTAATCTCTTTCCTTCTATATTCTCTTTCTATTTACATAAACTGGATCCTATTGCTGTTCTTTTCATGGACTAGACGTGACCTCACAGACCAAATCAGTTCATTCATTAGTAGACTGCGGATTTTATGCATTTATGGCAAAAATGGGTGAGTGTGATTTCAAACAGTAAAAAGATTACAGGAATTTAAGGGTGTCAATACACTTCTCACAACTTAATAAAACTATTAGAAAGAGGAATGAATTCCTACCTGGCTTCCATGTCTTGCAATGAATGCAAACGATTTTTATTTTGCATAAAGATCCGCAGTCTATTCGTTAGGCAACCAAGGAAGTTCGTGCTGTTTTAATCGATAGAGATAAATGATACGCAAAGTGGATCAAACAATAGCTTGTCGGGGAAGATATAATTACCTTTTTTTGTCGACGATCTGACAACTTGTCTATTCCTGTTTTACAAAAGTAATAATTGCGAACCTAGAATCTGACGAACTTCCCTGGTTTCCAGTGTATATAAATTTTTGCCGGGGTCGCGAGCGATCCGTGGCGCTGTTGCAGGAACGACGGAAAATTTTTTCAACGGCCCTTTATTTTTAGGCGTTGTTCGAGCTTGAATTAGCCGGTTGTAACGAGATAACGGAAGCTGGCCTGTGGACTTGCTTGACACCTAGAATAGTATCGCTCTCCTTGTCGGATTGTATTAACGTGGCCGATGAAGCCGTCGGGGCTGTCGCTCAATTGCTGCCGAGCCTCTACGAGTTCTCGTTGCAAGCTTACCATGTCACCGACGCCGCCCTCGGTTACTTCAACTCCAAGCAGAGCAGCGCCCTTAGCATTCTGAGGCTCCAATCCTGCTGGGAGCTTACCAATCATGGTGTACATAACATTGGTAAGCTCCGTTTAAACCATCCACACCGTCGTTGTAATCCCTAATAACATCACGCATCGTGACGACTCCAATTTCTTTTTAATCCTCAAATAGTTTTCGATACACGGACTACGAGGCATCATGCTAGGGCCTTCCAAAATATTTAAATCAATTTTATAAGGTATCTTCGAGTACATAATTTGGGACTAAGTAATCTGAAAAAGTTAAAGAATACATTGTTAGAGGACAGAAATTTTGCATTAATTGACATCAACTTTACTTTAAGCAAGAGTACTCTTTACACAAAAAATTTAAATCAACTTTATCAGGTATCTTCGAGTACAGAATTTCGGACTAAGTAATCTAAAAAAGTTAAAGAATACATTGTGAGAGCACAGAAATTTTGCATTAATTGACATCAACTTTACTTTAAGCAAGAGTACTCTTTACACGGACTACGAAGCATCATGCTAGGGCCTTCCAAAATATTTAAATCAATTTTATAAGGTATCTTCGAGTACATAATTTGGGACTAAGTAATCTGAAAAAGTTAAAGAATACAAAGTTAGAGCACAGAAATTTTCCTTAATTGACATCAACTTTATTTTGAACAACAGTCCATTGAAAATTTATTTAAAATCGTCGCGCGTAGTGTAATGGAACGATAATAAAATCTAGATAGAAATCAAGGGGTTTTCTTCCAGTGAGATTTTGTTGGTGGTAAATTTTTGGGCGAATATTTGCAAGACAGTTAACAGGAAGAATACACGTCAGACGTTACGCAAAGACTCGCGCGAGCGAGACAATTACGTCAACCGTCCACGACGGTCCAGGTAGAAATACTGAGACGATGATAGCGTGAAATTGAGTCAGGTGTCTCACGCATCCGGCCATTATAAATTTAGAATTAAGGAACACGGCTTTATTTAGCTTTCTAGATGTCAGCAATAGTTTAGACTTAATTTCCTGGGCGAGTGGGTGGTCAACGACCGGTTGACGTTATTTATACAGTGAAAAGATTTTCATGAAACTTGATACGCATAAATACACGCGACCACCGAAATACGATTCGCAACGCGTCGTAAAGCCGAACCGTGTTTTATCCAAATACATGTTATCTCTTAAAATTTAGTTTCTCTGGTTAGAACTCTGTAAAATTCCAACTATTCTCAGACGAAAATTGCGCAAATTATTGTCTCAATTGTTCTGGCTATGCCCAAGTTATGCGAATCTTATTTTTAGCTTCAGACTAGAATATATGTCAGTCACGCGTGACTAGCATAGCAGACAGTGTTAACATAAAAATAGCAGCTTTATCAAATTCTGTTGCAAATAAAGGCAAAGTCATATTTGCAAATTAATATTCTGTTCGTACGTTTGATAATCTTTTTCTGCTTGAGTGAACTTGTGCAGTATGAAGACAGTCTTTTGTAAACACAGTTACTTGCATTTTTCTTGCGAAGTTATTTGGAATCGTCGCGTTTTCGGAAGATGTAAAAGTCGCGTAATAATAGAAACAATCTTTCCTCTTTTCCAGTGCATTCCTTGCCGAATCTGACGGTGCTGTCGCTGTCAGGGTGCAGCAAAGTAACGGACGACGGTGTTGAGTTGATCGCGGAAAACTTGCCAAGACTTCGTTCCTTAGATCTGAGTTGGTGCTCAAGGATTACTGACGCAGCCTTAGAATATATTGCCTGTGATTTGAATCACTTGGAAGAGCTTACGTTGGACAGGTAAGGGCCGAGAAATAACGGAGCGCGATCGTTTCATTAGGTTGATCTACAAAATCTGTCTTCTTCATTAGAAATTTGCCCATTTCCTTGAATTAAGATCATTCTTTCGAACAATTTTCACAGAAGAAATCATTTGGACCAAGTGGAAACGGTGTGTCGTAGACAGACGTGCTAGCCGGACCCTATTCAACGACAAAATTTTACACCATATTTTTTACTTAATTGATCATTCAATCACGATTAAAGATAATTTAGCAGGAACGGAGAAAAATGAGCAATCTTTCGTTTGCAACACCGTGTAGGGACAACAAATAATTTCAATTCAACGAGAACCGTATAACGCATATTTGAACTAGATGCAAAGCTATAGGAAATAATGTTGTAAACGCTCGGATAACGTTCCCGATCAACCTAACAAATCCGGTTTAGTCGGCCGGGGTTTTATCACAGTGGAAACCGTACGATCCGCTCGATCGCTTCATTCATGGTCCAAATACTGAGCGCACTAACGAGCATTCTATTTAGGATCGGTCATTACGCAATAAGTGATTCACCTAGCAAGGCTCCTCGAGACGCCTAAGGAGACAGACTTACGTATAATCTGCTTAGGCGACCGATTGAGTGTTCGGCACGATGATATACCGGGCTCCGAACATGTTGGAACTAGTCCTGATCGGTTAACGTGTCGACCGCGAGACATATTGCTGTCGGATATCCGTGCCAATTTGTCTGGGAGTGAGACATTAACGATTAGCGAACTCGGAACTGCAATAAAAACAGAAATTTGGCAGTCCAATTTCACAATGTGCATTTCACATATGCAGAATTATATGGAAAAATGAATATGCTATAAAGAATGTTCTTTTGTCTGTGTAGATGTGTGCACATCACGGACATAGGCGTGGGTTACATCTCCACAATGGTATCACTGAGCGCATTGTTCTTGAGATGGTGCTCGCAACTTAAAGACTTGAGTCTCCAGCACTTGTGCGGCATGAAATCCTTACAAGTACTCTCCTTGGCAGGTAGGGCTTGTCCTATACGTTGATCGAAGTTTAAAAGGTGGCACAAAAGGAATTGCGACCGCCGCAAGGTGATCCTTGTACAAAAATACATCAAAAATATATTCCTTTTACAAGTAAAAATCAATTTGCGCATCGATGGGTGCCGTTGGACTAGATTTAGGTCTCATAAAATTGCTTCTTAAATGGCTTAACAAATGACTGTCCATTCTTGCCAAGTATGAAATTGAAGAAATAATATTTTCAGCGTGATAAGTTCCGTATAAATTCCATTTCATGGAACTTCTGGAGATAAGTCGGGCTCGTAAATTTCGCAGGCTTATCTGGTGCCGCCGGCACGGTGGAAATTTATATCGCGTTTCTAAACACGTAGATCTTTTGCAAGTGAGAAATTCACCGTTAATCTCTGATTTACTCGGGTTATGATGTAATTAATGCGCGAGAATTGTGCTGGCTCGTTCCCTTGCGTTTCACTTGAGTGAAGAAAATGTTATTTTTCAGGTTGCCCATTGCTCACGAGCGGCGAATTGTCCAGGCTGATACAGCTCCGACATTTGCACGAGCTCGAACTAACCAACTGTCCAGGAACGTCTCAGGAATTATTCAACTATTTACGTGAACATCTGCCGCGCTGCCTAATCATCGAGTAGACTCGTTCACGATCGATGAGAGGCAGGGAATGCCTCCTGGAAGATTCTCTTCGCGTTTCAACGATACGCCCGCCGCGATCGAGAAACACAGCACGGCGGAGTTTGTGTTCCTTTAAACAGAACAAAAAGATGAAAAGGACAAAAAAACTAGAGAGAGAGAGAGAGAGAGAGAGAGAGAAAAGAGAAAGAGAGAGAGAGAGAGGTGTGCGAGAGGAAAGACAATGATTCACGTAAAGCAATACTTAGAAAGACAATGGCCAACGACGACTGAAAAAGACCGCATCACCGTGCGAATAGAGAAAAAGCAATTGACGTCCAAACGCAAACTAAATACACTGTGTTTTGTTTCTCTTGTATAATGATCTATAAACGAGACGAAAAAAAGAGAAAATAAGAGGAGAAAACGAGAAAGTCAAAAAAAAAAAAATGAGGAACACTAGCCCCTACACGTGTAAAGTAACGCGATGACGATACTAAATAGCGCATATAGGCATTTTTAATACACCGAAGCTCCTGTATGAATCGCACCCCTTCTGTTCACGCTAGACTCTGCGATTGTGGCCGGTACACAGTGGACTGAAACATGAAGAAACGCGATTCTGCCGAAGAAGCGTTTACAGGTCCTTCGTTGCAAACTTTCACAGCCCCTAAACGGAACTAATAATTGTTTTCAAGCAATATTGTACTTTTGACCGCTCGAGACTGTTTAAGAATCCGAGGAAACATCATTGTTGGTCTCCATCTTCGCATCGAGATACAAAATCGCATCGTTCGATGAATTTTACAATTTTCAATGTGTTCCAATCCTATTAGATTTGCATGCGACGAATACGAGTTTCAAACTCCCCTTTCGACGTCATTCCCAATTTTAAACGATTCCTGAAGTACGTTCCTGATAGTAGTACATCTATGTTTTCTAAAAAAAAAAAAATACCATGTTTTAAAAACATTTACTATTATTTTGTTCACTATTAAAATTCTCAAAAATTCAGTGTAATGAAAAACGAGCTCTGTATTCGTATTTAGCGCACGAAAGTCTACAAGAATCGTGTATTGTCTGTTGGAACGCAATATTATATCTGTCTGTTGGACAGTGCAATTTTTAACGAATGACAACGTTTGTTTTTAACGTTGGATCATTCGATCAATTTGTCGTACTTTTTCGTGTTTCGAGCCGCTAGGTATTCCGCGTTTCCAGAACGCGGCTGGTCGGTCGTGTTTCCATGTTTTCGAAAATCGGAAAAATCCACAGAGAAACGAAATAGAAGAGAACGTGTACAATCGATAAACAATGTTCAGAGTTTCACGCGTCGCTTGATGATAGAGAAAACGAAAGGAGACAGTTAATCTTGTAGGTTCTCGCCGAAGAACGTAGAGGAAGTCCTGATAGGACGGCACGTCAGACTCAAAACAGTTAGAACTTGGATTTTTATTGTACGTGTACTATTTTACTCCGGATGTGTTTAGACTGTTGTTCATCCCGCTTGTAAGGCCGTTTAAAGACCGCGATTCGAATGCGTTGATCGCGGTGCATGAAAAGCATATACGAAAAGAAAAAAAAGAAAGACTAATCGAGCTATTTAGAAGGCGACAGTTTCACCGGCAAATAAAAGAAGAATATTTAAAAAGCGCAAAAAACATTCCGACGAGTCTTATAATGGAGATTTTTATTTATTTACGAGACACGATTCGCGTGATATTCGACGACGAGTGTTGTTGAACTATGAAGAAGAAAAAAAAAAGAAAAGAACAACCGAAAACGATCATTGCACATGTATCTATCGTCTAGAAATGTTTTCAGTTCTATTTTATCTACGTATATTCCACTGTCATGTAATTAATGTTTCCTAAATTTAAGGCTTACACCTAGCTAAGTTCTCGAATGTTTTTCATTCAATGTAACGATATACTGCAATATAGGAAAACGTATTTTATGTGTTTAATACTGTTAAACGGTTTCGACGGTTACTTGAAGAAACACGAGAAAAAAAAGGAACTATACGAATGTGTCGTAACTATGCTCCATCAGCACGTAACGATGTGAAGGATTTCACGCCACTGTTGCAGTCGAACGACTACTGACTATGCGATGTTCTTTTTGTTGAGACTTCTTACCACCGAATAACTTCTGTGTAACGTTTTAGCATGACCTCGAATTTTACCGAACTGAAATTATTTTTTGCGTGTTACCACATATTTAGCACACAACGTCTTTGTATATATTGTACAAATGATAATTAATAATTCTGTTACCAATGGAAACTAAATATGAATATATCCGCACAGTGAAAATTCTATCTGAAATCGGGTCGCGCGTAGCGCCGATCACGGATGTAACTTTAAAACGTGATAACATGATGGAATGTGCTGTGAAATAAAAATTTATTGATCCAAATTTATTATCACACTCTTAGGTATTCTCCCACCATGTGAGCAATCCAAGTCCTGGCTCGTCTATGGCACCCTACGATTAAAATGAAAATAGCAGTGTTAAAATTATCTCGAGAGGGAGAGAGAGAGCATGTTTCAATTGACATTTTACTAGTTATTAATTACACATACCCCCAAAGTGTATGGAGATATATTTTTAGCTTCCGATTTTTCTGCAGACTCTCCAGATACGTTCGGTCCAGTGGGTAAAGCTTCTGTGAAGGTTTCGCTCACTACCCTGAATCTTATAATTTCTCCTAAGGTATTTCAACTGTTATTATTATATCCTACATAATCATTACCGTGTTTTATATTTATGTTAATTACTTTCTAATATTCATTAATATACCTGCATCCATAAATAAGTCATGTTTTTCGCCATCGCCTGTGTCATATTCCCATACCCACGCTTGTTCCATTTGATCGAACCTCGATGGATGTTGTAGTTTATTAGGTGGGATTACAATATCTTCAAAAAATCCTAATGTCACTACAAACAAAGAGTATAACTTTTAATTATACATGAAATCCTTAAAGTAGCGTGATGTAAAACAAAAGCAAAAATAGTAATGCTGTATAAACTTACCATGAACACCATCAACACTACAACTACGTATCTTCCCTATTAAAATTTCTTCCATAAACGGACGAAACACGATAAAACGAAATACTACTTTAGTATGAGATGCTCCATCCCCAGGGAAGATATATGATTCTTCAATTTTTGTGATGTCATGAAGAGCAATGCAAAGACCCACATTGAGATAAACCTGAAACGGGCATTTATAAAATTGATATCGATCATTTTCATTGAAGTTATTTAAATTGTAATATTTCTTACCTTGTTGGCAAGTTTTCTATTAAGTTCATCAGTAATCGCATCGTTCAATTTCCGTTTAAACTCCCACGGCGGAATTCTAACTGTGTCTTTCAATTCAGCGAGAACAAACATTTTCACGATATAACCTAACAGAATAACTCAATTATCCTTTTTCCATCACTAAATATTTGAAATTACATTTTTCTTCTATGGGTTTATTTTCGTCAAACCTTACGGACCTCCATACCGCGTGCATCAAGAAAGACCGCATTTGTGTCAACATAACCATAATTGCACGTGCTTCGAGATTAGTCTGACGGACGAAGAGTAATGACAAACTTAAAGTTTTTATATTTTAATTAATTCGTATGATTATTGAAAATAAACAATACAGTATCGACATTGAGAAGCTTGTAATATAAGTAATAGTTAATTGAAAAATCATTCTTAAATATTATTTAAGTAAATAAATACTTACGTTATACGTGTTTAACAGCATGGATATCGTACAGTCGATTTTGGAGAATGAAACTCAGGAGAAGGATTCACGTAAATCAATTGAGGTGCACAAGGATGTGGAAGTTGAAACGGACCTGGGATCACTTTTGGCATTAGATTACAATACCCTCAATATAAAAGCACTAAAGTAACCTAACTTACTTACACTGTCAATACACATTATTCTGTAGCTCTCTTATTTAAATTGTTACTCATTAATTTACAGATCCGAGCAAGAAAAGTATTTAACAAGTTTGACGAGAGACAATGTGCAGATATTGATTAACAAAATTTGGGAACTTCCAATAGATCGGATTGAGGAGACGATAGTAGCAAAATTACCAAAACCTCAGTATGTGTTGCCCAGAGCTAGACAAATTCCAAAACCAAAACCATTAACCAAATGGCAACAGTATGCTAAAGATAAGGGTATCACATCTAAAAAGAAACAGAAGTCTAAACTTAAATGGGATGATGAATTACAGGTAACTTTTATTTCAATAGTTAATTTTATTTTTCTTTAGCAAATATATATAATGATTTAATATTATTACAGAAATGGATACCTACATTTGGTTACAAACGTAATAAAGCTGAAGAACAGAAAGAATGGTTGGTTGAAGTTAACAATGATAATAAGGTCATGGAGGATGCATTTACAACAGCAAAGGCAGCAAAAGAAGAAAGACGCTCCAAGAATGAACTACAAAGATTGCGCAACATTGCTAAAGCAAAGAATATTAAAGTACCACGAGTTGGTCTACCTACAAAAGAATATTTCCCTGATTCTCAACAACTGTCTCAAGCCATCACTGTTGCCCGTACATCAACAGCATCTGTTGGCAAATTCCAGAACAGGTATTCGCTAAAACAGTAATTACAAAATCCCCAAGCAATACTTAAAAATTAACACGCAACATAACATGCATCCAGGTTACCAAAAGAAAAGGATGCCAAAGGTATTGCAAAAGAAGTACCCGGTATGAAACGAAAAGCAGAAGCACCTCCTCGAAATTTACAAGATGAGAAGAAACGTAACAAAGATTTAGCTGAAAGTATCCTTACAAGTAACAAAACAGTTTTCCGTGAGGACTTCTCTACTCCAAAGTAGGTTCTTAAATATTCAACAATACCTATCAAATGCAATAATAACAACGTAAACGAGCATTTTTACTTTACAGACTCAAACCCGCCAAGACATCCTCCAAGGTAAAGAAAGGCAAAAGAGGAGTGAAACAAACGGGAGTAAAGAAACCAAAAGCAGGAAAAGGAAAGCGAGACATGCGTCTGAAAATGGGCGGTAGAAAACGAAGATAAAAACGTTCGTCATTCGTTTTTTACCTTAAGTACATACATTTTGTCAATGAACAGTTATTGTTATCAACAAGACTTCAATGTATATTCTTAGGATTTTTAATATTACAAATGAGAACATTGTAATAAATGGTACCACAAAAATATCCCGGTATTTTTCCTATTAATAAATTCTAAAGAAACGGTTTTGTACTGCTGACCATTATGATTAAATGAGTTCAGCGTGAACGAAAATAAATATTCACAGGAGCGTTACTAGTCGATAAAGTAGGTTGTCCTTTAGCCGGAGAATCAGGGTGACGGGAGAAAGGTGAAAGGTCAAAAGCAGCACGGGATATCGACTCGTGGAAGTCGAGAGGGCGAGGTAACCTGGTCGCGGGTACGAGGGAGGGCAAGTGCGAAAGCGGGTTGCCCTAGAATCTGTAAGGGGTTCCACCCCGCATGTGATTTTGTACGTAACGTATACGTGTACACGTTCAATGCCATCCGAACGGAATACGGTCGCTCTTTGCGCGTCTGTCGAAACGACGAGCGCAATTGTTCCCGACAGATGACTCGGAATTATTTGATCCCGAACGATTTGAATTATTTAGCGGATCGACACTCGACGCTGCATACCGCTCTATATCTATCACAATCGCGAACGATTCCTCGCGGTTCATGAATATTATCGAATATTATAACGTCGTGCATAAAATAAGGACAGAGGGCGGGGAGGCAACGTTGCATGCAACATTTCGAATCGGAAGTGCATTATCCTACTTACGTGTCCTATTTGACCATCAAACTGTTAAGCCTCGATGCGCGATATAGCTCATGGTCTACTTTGAAAAATAACCTTTAACCTATCCCTCTTACTTCGGGGAGTTGAACTTCCATTCCTCTGCATTTCCTGAAGCTGTGTCAATGCAGAAAACCTTATGTCGAATTTTATTTCATACGTTGGTTATAGAAATTAGTTTTGATGTAGACATCGACCACGTATAAGTGCGAGTCATAAAAGAATCTATAGTCAGTTTGCTATACCATAGTAAAAGCAAACTTTGCCGTGCGAAGAAAGCGTTAAGCACTCGTTTCACTATTGAAACCGCTTCCAACTGTAGAGTTGATCGATACGTTTCGAAGTTGTGATTTAGTTAAGAATGGAACGAAATAGAGCGAATGTCGATTGTGCGTGACTGATTGTAGTACGAACTACTGCTAATATCGAGCGTTAGCAGATCTGTGTGAGCGAAGCAGGCATATATAAACGTTAACTCGAAATAATTTTCCTTGGATTAAATTATTTAGCAGTAAAAGTAAAATATAATTGACAATGACAAAGTAGTGCACAGTAAAAAATTGCTATTTCCAAGTAGAACTACCTGGGAGTATATCAGACAATGGTTACTCGTTGAAAGGGTCCGCGTTATAAGTAGAATTAGCGAGCGATGTATCAGACAATGGTTGCCTATTATAAGGCGCCTGCTTCCAGTAGTAGCGGCAAGTATTACGCCGGACTGCGGTTGCCTAAAATAGGGGCTTCTTCCAAGTAGTAGTAGCAGCTGTTATATCAGGCATCTATAAAGAACCTGAATAAAATAGGAAGGAGTACATGATAACAGAAAAGTTATAGGTATTAAATCACCACTCTTTAAGTAATAAAATATTTTCTAAATAAAAGCATGCGTGCAATCGTGAGTTAACACGACACCTTGCTGCGGTATTTAAACTCAGACCTTTCAAGCAAATTACAACGCTTGCATTCTTTTCAGACTTCAGCAAGCCCGGTAACGGAGACCTTCACAGTAAAAGGTGTCTCTCCAATTGAAAAAGAATTAATCCGTAACCCACATTCACATAAATTACTGCAGAGGCATTTTTAGTCGACAATGACGTTTGTCGTGGACAACTACATTCAATATTGAACTCACATAAAATAATCAGATCAATACACCCTGTAGAAATTGCAGATGTCTATTAGGTCATAAAATAAATTCGGTTGTTAAACAATTTTTTATTGAAAAAGTGGATTCTTTGTGGAAGCAATCAATAACAATAATTATGATTACAGACTACGAAAACCTTGCAATTTGAAAAAATAATATATCTCTACACCCTCTGCTTCTGAAAATGTACTTTCGACCCCCAACTCCAAGGGCTGTTTTCACCCCTACAACAGGAGTGTCGTACTTTTTTCTTAAATTTCATCAAAATCGGTTTGCCTAGGTTCGGTATGTGGCCTCGTTGAAACGGATCTCATTAATTGTTTAATGAAAAACAAGAAAAAGGCAACTGGAGCGATCGAGTTGCGAGTGACACCGCCATTTCCTACAATGTACTCTGGTTCGAACTTCGAACTTTATTTATATGTCTAATTTATGGTCAGCGGTTGGGGGGTGGGGGGTGTACGCTCACTTTTGCCAGCCGCCTGTACAGTGTACGCGGTGTGGTGTGCGGTGTACGTAATCGAGCGGCGTAGCGCGCGTGCGAGGGCAACACGAAGGGTGGGAGGGAGAGTGAGAGGGCGCGGATCGGCCCAGTGGGGGGGGGAGCGAAGGGGTGGGTACTGGTAGCAGCGCGCGCGCGATCGGTGTCGGTGCTCAGTCGGTGGTTGTTCGGGAGAAACGGGCGCGTCCACGAAGGTGCGGGCTAGCGATGGAGGCTGCGTTAATCGCGACGAGCTAGTGATACGCGCCGTCTGCACACGGGGATCGTGTCCTGGATTCGTGGCCCCCGCGTATCCCCATCGCGCGCGCCCCTCCCCTCCCCCCTTCTCCCCCGTCGTCATCTCTCCCTCCCTAGACCCCCCTCTCCCCCGGGCCCTTTTCGTGTGTGCGTGCGTGTGTCTCCTCTCCGGTGTTACTTGGTGTGCGAGTGCTACACTGGGTCCTCCGCGCACGGTGACCGTTTTGATTTGTTTCGACTGTAATATCGCGACAGGCGGCGTGAAAACCGAGGAGAAAAGCGAAGAAACTTAAACGGAGGAGACAGCGCGAGACGATTTGAAAACGGAACGAACGAAAAGGGAGGAGAGGTCTAGTGCGACGCGATTAAAAGGACAGAGAGAAAGGGAGAGAAAAAGAGAGACAGAACGGAAAAAGGCACAACGAACGGGGAAAAATGTCGTCCACGTAGTCGAACCGAGGGGATCGGAGAGAGGCAGGTCGAACACGGTGCATTGGTTACCCCGAAGTCGTTGGTACGAGCAGCATTTTGGTGTTGGCTGGCTGACTTGATTGACGCCTGCTTTGCTATTGCTGTCGCTGCCGCCGCCGTCGAAACGCCGCCGACGTTGCTGCAGCAGTTGCTAGCGATGCGAAATGAGCGAGAAAAAGAGGGATTGCGTGCGTGCGTGCGTGCGTGCGTGTATTTTGTGTTGCAAGAGAGGGAGAGAGAGAGAGAGAACGAAACATTGAGAGATAGAGAGGGAGAGAAAGAAAGTAACAAATGTATAGCCTTCATTGTTTCTCGTCGTCGTCGTCGTCGTTTCTGATCGTCGTCGTTGGTCCACTGTACAAAAATCGCTCTCCGTCGACGCGCGTGTTTCCGGCGCGCGGAAAACAGAGAGAAAGAGAGAGAGAAAAGAGCAAATAATAGTGAACAAAAAAAAAGAAAGAGGGAAAAAAAATAATAAATGTGACGTTGCCCGCCGGCCACCAGCCAGCCTTTTATTCTTTTTGTTTTTTGTTACGCGCTTCATGTTGTCCTTTCTTTTCAGGAGATACTTTGTAGGACAGGTTGTCTGTTTAGTCCCTTTGTTCGTCGCGTGTCCCGTCAGTATTTGTCTCTTTTTATTTTTTCTTTGTACCTTCCTCTTTTTTTTTCCGTTTCTGATACTTCACGTTACTTGGCTTTGTGTTTCCCTGTTTGTTTTACTATTAGCTTCGTGCACGCACAGAGTACCATTGCATGAACGTGCAAATATACTGTAATACTCGTTTGGAAGCGATATATATAGACACACCCGACTTTGAATGTTGCATTTGGTAGCCGTTTTTTGGATGAGACCGAACGGTTTCACCCTTCCCCAACCCCCACTCGTCACGGTGCCGCTTTCTTTGGTGGCTACACCCGCTGCCTGTTCGTTAAACAACGACGCTCGCCGAACATCGTTACAGCTAGCCGCCAATCATTGTCCCTTTCCATCGTTTGCAACCCGGTTCCACGGTTGTGTTTAATTCACGAGTTTATTGTGTATCGTTCCATCGCTTTTGTGTTCGTCGGCCCGTCGACATACACGACGGTCACACCGCTGTCCGCTTGCTTCTTTGCGCGAGCTATTTAGCTTCCTCCCCTAACTCCTTCTCTCGATAACGAGCGAAACTGTTCCGAGAGGTCCGCTTTGAATTTACATCGATTGATCTAATTTCACGTGACACAGTTTTCGATCAGCGATTTGTTTACCCTTCTCCGCGGTTATGTAAACACCGATCGCTTACGACCGAAAATTTATAGGGGTTAAGGACGCGGGTGAAGCATAAGACGGTAGGGTAGGTGGGTGGGCCGGGAGAGACGAAGATAGATAGCGGAAGGCACCCGAAACGAACGTGATGAAGTGCGGAACGTAGAAGCGGGAGAAAAAAAGAGGGAAAACGATAGAACGACGGAGGAAGGGATAACTGGAACGTGTCGCCAGCGAAAAATGAAGTAGGAGAAGAGGGTTTTTCGATTTGTTACATTCGTGTCGAAACCGCTTGACCCGTCGATGGGTCAAGGAGCAAGCCGGAAAGGTGTCAATACAGAAACGTCTCCGTGACGTACACTTTGAACGGACCAAGTAAAAAAATCACTTTTACCTACTTATCGAAAGGAAGAACATTGAAAAATAGTTTTCCAGACTGCCTCGGCTTTAAGGACCATTTTCTATTTCAAACTCCACTAAAACGTATACTTAATGACGGTAGGAGTTCGTCTGCTAGCAAACAGTAGTCTGTCTTCGAACCGAAGGAAACTGCCATGAGGGATGGTACCACTTTAGATCTCTCAAATCCGTTGAAAAGGATGTAGCCGAATGAGGTGGTCAAAAGTGCCCCTAAACTAGAATTTGTAATAGACTATTCGATACCTTATCCGAAGATACTTTGCGCTAATTGTCAACCCTATATGTCGACATGGGGGGGACAAAGGAAATCAGGTTTTTCTGTAATTTCTCTTATCCTCCCCAACTGAAAATTCTGAAAAAAAAATCGTCTATTTTCACTATTACAAGGCACATCTATGAATTTTTTCAGAATTTTCAGTTGGGGAGGACAAGAGAAATGACGGAAAAACCTGATTTCCTTTACTATCCCCATGTCGACAGGGTTGTAAATAGGCACAAAGTATTTGCTTTGGATCAGCTATCGAACGGCCTATTGCAAATTCAATTTGGGGCCGCTTTTGACCTCCTTATCCAGGTACACCCTTTCGCCCCTTCATCAGAACCTATAGTATCTCGCTCGTGTTAGAAGAAACGTTCAGCATACTTTCGGTACGGTGATTCTTCCGTTTCTAACGAAATGGAGAAAGGAAAGAAAACGATAGACTCTTGAGTTACTCGTACAAAGTAACGTATAGTTAGTATAGATACAAAGTAAGGCTAGTGGCCCCTGTACGCATAGCTGCTACTTGTGTGTCTAGTACGCATATGTAAATAACGCTGTAAATAAAATGGCTTTTCACGTGCTTCTCGCTAGAATACGTAGCCGGTAGAATAGAAATGACGGCCGCCGATAGCGGGCGGATTTCCGTCACGTTTCTTGCCTTTACAGAGGAAAAGAAAGACAGGAAGGAAGACCATGCGAAGGGACCGGAGCTCGTAACAGAGAGAACGCCTGGCCCGAAGGCGTTAAACCGGGAAGAAGTATAATCGGGACGCGGGAGCGATGTACGCAGCTGCGGGTGGCGCCAGTATAGCGAACAGGAGGAAGCAGAAACGGTTGCAGCTGAACAAACGCGTCGCCGAGGGCGCGATACCTGCACGGCTGAAGACAGTTCCAGCTTCTCAACAGCACCACCACCAGCATCAGCATCAGCATCAGCATCAGCATCAACACCAGCATCAACACCAACACCAACACCAACACCAACACCACCACCATCCGAGCAAGTTTGCGCGTCCGCACGTTCTTCCACCATCTTCCACACCACAGCCACAACCACCGTCATCTGCATTCCATCAGAGCATCGATCGACGGCGTCATGTCGAGAAGTCTCCGCAGGTCACACCTGTCTCTCCGATCCAATTCCCCATATCGCCACCACCGTTGTCCCTCGAATCACCTAGCTCGGTCACCTGCGCCACTAAATCCAACAACTTCCCATTCCCGCCACCATCGATCCTCGATCTCCGAGTATCGCCATCTTCTTCGGAGCTACAGGTGGGTGGATTACTTCACCGGTAACTAAAATTGCTCTAGGATAGCACTTACACACTTTCTCTGTCTATCTATCTATCTATCTATCTCTATTTATCTTTAGAACTCTTTGTTCTCTTTCACTTCTTTCTCTATCACGTGCTAGTCGCTCTTGCCTAGGTGACCCTATATCTCTCATGTATTTCGTGCAGTCCTTGTATAAGTATTTTTTGATAATCCTCGTTGCACTTTGCACCTACTCTTTGCTGGCACACCTTTACTTATATATTAGGAACACACCATCGATTGGCTGTCTGGTGGCGTATGTAATCCCCGCGGTAACGCATCCTTGAACAGCCCCAGGTTCGTCAGCTGGTTATCCATTCATTGTAAATTTTAGTTATTAATATGTCTCTACTGGTTCCAATCAGCGCATACGTACGTCAACTATTACCAAAGGCAGACAGTGCGATGTTAGGAGTAAGTTGTAGTGCCTGGTATCAAGGTGGATCAGGTGATATTTGAGGAGGAACACGTGTGGTTTATGATTTTTTTTTCTTCAAACGGGGCAAAGGAGGGGAACAGAGAGTTGAAAATTGTATCCGTGTGTAAAGGAAGTGAGAAGGAGAAAAAGGAGGAGGAGAAGGACGGTCGGGATCTTAACGATCGATTAAACAGGCAAATGAATGAGCGGAATGCAGGCTGCTTTATTAATTAGAAGGGAGAAGCAACGGTTACGGGGGGGTAAGGTGGTGAACTTTAGAGAATTACCCTCCAACTTCGCCACCAGACTTATTCCGCCGCTTCCACGATATCCCCCACGATCTTATGTTTACGGGGTAAGTATCAAATCATTCCAATGTCCTGTATCATCGACGATAAGCTATTGGCATCAGTGGGTAATTGTTATTCTTTCCTAGTTGATTACCTCTGCATCAACCTTATGTGCCTCCTTTTGAGAAAAGAAATTCATAATGTAGTGTATATTCTTGGTGTTTGTCCTTTTTTTCTTTTGTCTTATCATGATACATGTTAATGTTTCTCATATCCTTACGCATAAAATATTTCTTCGTCTAAAAGCTGTGGTCATCGGAAAAAAGTAAACTTGGATACAATGGAATGTATAAAATGTGCTTAAAAATATTTTACAATTTCTATGTCTTTTTTCTTTTTTTATTGTATATTTATATCCATCTCCCGGGCAAAAGATTAGGAATGAAAAAGGACGTTGGAGAAAACGCAACAAATGATTGTGCGATTTTCCGTCTCGAAAGTGTGTATTCACTCGACACAAATTACTGTTTAATTAATTCGAAAATTAAATTACATCACAGTGCATTACACGGTACTCTATGGTCAAAGGTAAACGACTGTCGCAAAGTGGGTTTAATCAAGTTTTTATTGTTGATTAGACTGCAATGAGTACAGTGTACTTATGCAAACAAATTCTGCAGTACATGTACGTATAAACGTTTATACGTGTTTGGGATTGGTTACGTGTATACCAATTTTTCTGTGTTCTATTTAGTACGTGCATGCATGTTTTTTACATTATCATTTATGTGCCGAGTAACGAGGAAATAACAAAGAAATTAACTAATGGGCAACAAGATAGCGAAAGAGACTACAGAAAATGTTTAGAAATGATAGAGAAAGATGCAAATTACATAATCATAATGTAATTGTCTTTTATGTTTCATTACTTACTTATATTGTACATAAAATAGTTCAGACAATATTTATGCTAGAATAACAAACAGACATTGAAGAGTTCTCTAATATTTATTAGATTATCTAAAATATAAATTCTTGATAGTAGACTGGATAATTCTAATTAGTGTTGTTGCCGATTCGACAACAATACTTCAATGTTGGATAATTTCAGTGTGGTGGAGGACCTGGTAAAGCAGCATGGCAAGGATGCAGCAGACCTTCTCCCCTCCCATTGTCTCCTATGTCCCCTCATGGATGCCGCGGAGATGGCTACAAGACAAAACAATGCGAAGCTCATCGACGATGGATGAAAAGGAACAGGGTAAACTCGGCGCTTAGTAAACGCAATTCATTCGAAAGAACGAATATGATGTTACCGATACAAAATTGTCTTGTCCTCTTTTCTTTTCAAAATTGTTGAAACGAAATTTTGCTTCGTTTATTTGGGAATAAACTACTGTCGCTTTTTTTAGATAAGAGACGCAAGTTATTGCTATGGGAGCAGTGGAGAAGATGACGAAGAAGATGGAAGCAGTAATACAAATCGTCGTAGAGGAGAAGTTAGTGCGGCAGTGAATACCGTACTGTACGCGGGGCTGGGAACTACAGCGCTCGGATTGGTTATCTCGTTTGTCGGCACTGGAGAGAAAGGATTCCTCAGTCCGGAATTGAGGCTGGTGGGTCCTTCGCTACTGTGCGCCGGTTTACTGTGTTGCCTATTTCGGGTGCTGCTTTGCCTCTGTTTATGTCGTTGTGGCCAATGCCGTTGGGGATTTTGCCATGTCGCTTCCGACAAAAAGGAGAAAGTGAGGAAAGCAGAAGCACGTCCAGCCGGACCATTGCCTACCGCCTCACTTTTGTCACCATCGCAGCAGCAGCAACAACAACAACAACAACCACATCAACAATCGGCCGCGTCTTCGAGTGGTTTAGCATCATCGTCCACAAAAGCACACGAGCTGTTGCTCTCTCCTGCCCAACTACCAGAGTGAAGACACCGTTTACGAACGTTTTCTACGAAAATCAACATGCCGATTAACTGCCGGTTCATGTCCAATATAGAATTTATCTAATCTCCATTCGGCCTGAACCGTTCTCGCAAAAAAAAATCCATCACAGCCTAATTCTAGTTCGATGCGAATTTTAGTGCTTAAAAATAATAGAAAAATAAACAATCGGCTACGTTTTTCTACCCCTACCGTGTTTGAAAAAGTAAACAAGTAATTATCAATGAGCCTTCAACTGCCTCCTCGTTTATTTCCTTTCATCTTCAGTTTCACTCTTTACAAGGTATCATTTAAAGTTAATTCTCACCTCCCCATCTGAGATTTTAGAAATCTCATGTCGACTCTCGCATATGTAAAAACGGCTCACAGTCGCAAAAATTGATTTCACAGTGTTCGCCAGAAAACAAACGCAATTATGCACACACAGAAGATATGTGACAGTCAAATCGCGTTTTACGCAGAATATTAGCATCACTTATAACCTGCACTGATCAAGAAAGCTGAAACTGCATTTGATCAGTGGATGTATAACTATATATAACTGGTGTGTCAGAAGTGGTAGCATTGGATCCTGTTGCAGCAATGGCAAACAACTGATCCTCGTATATAGTTCCCTGTGGTTCTGTCTTTCCATTACCGGTCGTAGCACCAGTACCTGGAGGATTATCTCCTTTCGTAGCTTCTCTATATTTTTGTAGATACACTTTTAGTGGTTCTACATAATTATCAAACCCAAGAGTCGTCATAGCAAATAGAATGTCTTCACCATTGATAGTCTTGCGTTTCTCCATGTGGCACCGGTCACTTGCTTCAGATGTGATAAACGATATGAATTCAGATACACATTCTTGAACACATTCACGTGCGTCTTTGGCTATTTTTCCAGCTTCTGGTATGGCTCTTTTCATGATTTTTGCCACATTCGCTATTGGAAGAAACCGGTCTTGCTCGCGAAGTGGGCCTCCACCGCTACCACCACCAACTCCTTCTAGCGGGTCACTGGCTTCATGATTAGAATCATCGGTGTTTTCAGGATCATCTAAACAGGAGTACTGATCAAATCTGTGTTTTCCTGTATAAAATGATTTTATCATAATATTGTTTTCAATTTATTTTGTTAACACGGTAAGTAAAAGAAATAACAATCAAACAAAAGATATTTATTACACAACTAAAATGCTTTTTTTTCATTCAAACTACTTTAGGAAACTGAACAATATCTCATAACATATTGGTGCAAAATAATTTGTTAATAAATTGTGTGTGTCGCTTATAAATGTTCAACTTCTTCTCGTTGATAGTAAAACGTAATATTGATGTAGAAAACCTTGGAAAAATTTTCTACCAGATTAACAAAGTATCTATTTTAGCCCCTACTAAATCTTTTTATTTTGATGCTATTTTAGTATAACAACGTTATAAATATTACATAAGTCGTAGAATTTTTATTTATATTGAGAGTAAAGAAAATCAAAACAATATTAACCTACCTTCCATATCGTCCGATTGTACGTTAATATATGATGTAGAAACGCCGCCTCCGCTAAGGAAAGCAGTTGGGCTTGCCAGACGTAGGGTAATCATGGCGGCGTAGGGTACAGTTATGACGTCAAAGTAGAGGGGAGAATAGACTAGGTGGCGCAATGGTTGTATCGTTCTGGTGACTATCTCTTATGCTCGCCAGCAGATGGATAAATAGTCATCATCTTTCCCGCTACTATCCGATCCATCACCGATCCCTACATCACAGACGCTCGTCTGTGTAATAGGCCTATAAGAGATGTCATTGACAAAAAAGAAGAACGTATTGACAATAATACTTCATGTGAAAACCTATTGATGCGAATGTCACCTTAATGCACCACGCGCAATTCAAATGGCATGTGGTTTGCTACAGCGCCCTACACGTAGGGTCGTAGGGTACTGTCTGATAACCCTGGTTGTGGACCTCTGATCCTCCGTCATCGCCACTTTCACCACTATTTTCCATTTCCAGTTTGACTTACAGAAAATAGATGATTCTAATACTTGAAATTCCCTTAACCTGTTCGTCGCGCCGCTTTATTTTCGCAACAACTTTATTACATTTTCTGGCATAAACAAGTCCGTCAATAGATATCGATATCATATGGTCGCAAATCATACACTGTGATGTCTGTCATCTACTGAAGTAGTTCAATAAAAATTTCGTAAACACGACCACAGACGAGATATGAGAAAGCAGATCCACAGAATACCTGTTTTTTAAACTGGTTTTGTATTAGAATAAATAAATATTAGACCTATCCTTTACAATATTGTTCGATTTAGAGAAATGATAAAATCTAAGCGTGTATAAAATTTCCTTACAATTTGCAAAAATTTCCTTGTCTTTCAAGTATAATTTTAGAAAATACTTAGTTTAAATGTCCCAAGGAATTAAACGAATTATTTTTATACAGTTGAGAAAAGATTCTGTATATTGGTACCACTGAACCAGTCATATGCATATCGTGCTCTTCTGCATATGATGAGCAACGTCACCAACGAGTTTATGTGAAACCCTTCTGTTACATACTTTTATATTTCAATTTATCAATTTCCGAACGACAATTGCTTTGATGATTTTTATTCCTTCGAATCAAGGGACATAAGTGGCCTGCTCGTAAAACATGGGATCCTCCCACAGTATTGAAATACCTGGAGGTGGGACAGAAGGTTACCATATACTGAGGGTAAAGAACATTTGTCAGAATATTTTGATTCACTTTACAAATATAGATTTTGCTATTGTCTAATGAATATCTCTATATTACACTAGATAACGAACCAGCAACTAAATAAAATTTTAGTACAGCTGCAAATTAATTAAGCAAACATTGCTAAATCATAACTATAGCCTGGTATAATTACAATATTTCATTTGGTCTTTACGATTAAAATAGGTACAAGAAGGTTCTCCTGGACAGGAAGCTGGCCTTGAAGCATTCTTCGACTTCATTGTAGCCATTGGAAATACCCGCTTGGTCTGTTTTTCTATTATTTTTTTATTAAATTAAAATCTTATGTATTAGGTGTGACATTTCAATTTTTGTAACAGATGTGTACAAATTTTACTTGTTTAGTAATCAATACATAATTGCCACTACTTTTGATAAAATTATAATTGCAAAAATTAGACTAAACATATTTAGCTGTAGATATACCTTTTACATAAACCATTATCGAAAGCATTTGATTGGTCAGTTATTCAACCATTGAACATATGTGCATGATTTGATTTTTTTATAGAACCAGGATAATGATACCTTAAAAGAACTGCTTAAGGATGGTGTAGACAAAAAATTAACGCTTACAGTGTATAGTAGTAAAACTCAATCTGTGAGACAAACTGTTATAGTACCTAGTCTCACATGGGGTGGACAGGGTCTCCTTGGAGTTAGTGTGAGATTTTGCTCCTTTGAGGGCTCCAATGAAAACGTTTGGCATGTCCTTGTAAGTATGTAGTAAGCATAATTAAATCATAGAAAAATGAATAACAGGCATTGACTGACATTGACTAACATTTTTGTGAATTATGGATAATTATTGTATGTAGGAAGTACATCCATCTTCTCCTGCCGAATTAGCAGGTTTACGACCATTCACAGATTACATTATTGGTGCTGATTCAGTGTTGCACGAGTCCGAGGATTTGTTCACTTTGATAGAGGCGCACGAATCGCGTACTCTAAATTTATATGTATATAACACAGAAGATGATTCTTGTAGAGAAGTTACAATTATACCTAATCATACATGGGGTGGAGAGGGGAGGTAAATAGACACATTCTCTTGCTTGTTATTTTAATTCAGATTTTATGCAAATACATTTTTATCTTACAGCTTGGGTTGTGGAATAGGATATGGATATCTTCATAGAATACCAATTAGAAACGTGATAGAACACAAACCTAATTCATATAATTCGTACACGGTATGTGTCAAATGTTTCAATTATTGTATCGATTATAGTCAAACTTTGTCCACTATTCAAGATACTTTTCAGAGCACTACGAAGTCTGCTGCTCTAAATCAAGTGACAACCACAACTGTCACTCATCCCGGGGGAAGTAATATGGTAACAAATATACCACCAGGTTTCTCTATTCCACCTAATTACGTTGCATCGCAAGAAGCTACTACCAAAGCTCAACTTGAAACTACTACATTACCGCAAACCATGTATACACCAAACGTGCAGACGTACACTGTTCCACAATTGAATCCTGCTACTGTCGGTGGATCTACAACTATTTCCGTACCACATGTGATGTCCAATCAAGGGACTATGAATGTTATGAGTGGTAAATTATTAGTAATTAATAGGGGTGTGCGGGATCCCGAAAGTATCGGGTCGAGAATTTTTTTCAGGATCAGGACGCGTATTCAACCACATTGTGATATCGGTTTCGTCTCCAGTTTCAAACTTCCGACCCGTCCCGAACATCGGGTTCCCACACACGCGTAGTAATTAAGCAATATTTACAGTTCTATGGTCTATTTTTCGAAAGACACTTGAACTGCATTCAAAGTCATAGTAGATATTTACCTCGCTCATAGTTCTTAACTTGCAACATTTATATTTAGGTAATAGTGCTACACCTCAACCAAACATAATGCCAAATATACCTGGCATGCCTACTATTCCACCTTTGCCAGCGTTCGCCACTAATACAACAATGTTGAGTGAAGCTGGTGCTGCTGCCGAGTTACCCAAGGATTTATACAGTCCACCCATTGTACAGAATCCAATTCAAAGTGCCACGACAACCGGAGTACCGTTTAACGTGCCTCAATCTCAAGTAGTAACAGTACCGATTTCTCTACCCGGAATGCCACCCATTACCGTTAGTGCAAGCCTACCGCAGAATACGTCTTTTTACACGCCTGTTCTTGACCAAAATCAAATACCCGGCACGAACACGGTTCCCACGTCTACAGTGACACCAACACAGTAACAATAGTCTCGTTTCTAAGAAAATTTTGATTTCCTAATGAAATGAATATCAATGAATGAAATTAAAAGCGCTATTCATGTGTTACAAATATACTGTGTCACTCTACTCTTGTGCGTTTATACTTTATTACTTGTCTAAACTAATATATACAAGTTCTTGGGTACGCAAGGGAAAGATTATGTAATTCTGTACATAGTTAAAGTAATCACGTAAACTATGATTAAATTAAAGCATTTAAGAAAAGATACAAGTATTACGTTCGTTCAGCTGCTTACGACTTTCATTGTGCATGTTTGTACTATAAATATTACTCTTATAATTTTCAATTATACAATAAATAAGTTTAATATATACCGACGACATAAACTTAATTTCCTTTATTTGTTCTATCATTGTCACATTATTTGTTATTACGTATGATTTGTACAATCTGTATACAATATAATTGTACAATGATAAACTAAGACATTTGTGAATTATTTGAATAGTTAGTATCAATAAATTTTGAAGCTTATAAAAATCATATTTGTAAAATCATTTCTCCTGAATAAATGTATTGCGATACTATTATGTTATAAATACTATGAAGAATGAGGAAGATATTATTTTTAGAAAAACCATTTATTCTATTTATACACCAGTACAAGAAGAAATACTATTAATGTACAAGATCTGATAGTATTTAAATAATTATCTCTGTGTCTCCTAATTCCTCATCAGAGGGTAGAGTGAACTTGGATGGATCCACAAGATTAGGATCTATTTGAGGCAACCCATTCTCCTCTCTGTAACGAAGTTGTAAATATGCTTCTCGACGAGCCCAATCTCTCAATCTTGGATCTGGCAAATATGCCAGTATAAATGCACCGCCCACCAAGCAAATGCTAACAGAAACAAACAATGTGACGTGCATAAGAAACCGATCAGTGAATTTATTCTCCTCGTCGAACCCAAAGGAGACCCATTCCTTTTTAACAGCAACTCCTTGATCTGTCGCAGTGTCATCCTTTTTAGGTGTTGATGACACAAGACGTTGTAGTAGATTATTTGGTTTCACATGTTTTGGCTTAGCTAACAAGGCAAGTCCGTTCTTGATTCCTTGAGAACGAACTATTTGGAGCAGAATTGACATTTTTCAAAGTGATTATTTCTCAATCATATATTGAGAATGTCAACTCGAATATACGTTGTTCGTTAATCGTAATCAGTCGTCAATGTATCGTAATAATTTCAGAAACCAAAATTAGGTATCTGCGGAATTTTTATTCGAGTAGAAACTGCACGATCAATCTGGCAGGTTAGGAATTACGTATAGGCAAGAACTTGCAGAATGCGCTAACGTGAATGCGTTTAGGAAGAAAACGAACGAGGGCGCACTAATTTAAACATTTAGTTCCCAATTAATTAGAATTGCACTGCAGACCTTCACGCACTTACGTTATAAACAAATGTTTAAAATACAAAAAAACATGTATATTAATAATGATTAATAATATTTTTATTTTGTATTATCTTTACCTCAACAAATCTTATGGTCAATGAAACAAATTTTCTCCTTAATTTAGTTTTCATGGAATTAAGTATATGAAATAATATAATTTCCAGTTTAATTATTATTGCATTCAATTTCCTTTTCCTTGACTTTTTTCTTAATTTACATTCCCTTTCAGTCATTTACTTTTTTAAATTGTTACAAAATTACTGCTACACATAAACGTATTCTTGAAGATTATAAGGGTATTAATTGATATATCTTACGAAAAATTCATTTATTTTCATGTACAAAAAGAATCAAAATATGTGTAAAAAAATGTTGAATTATTCTTACAAATACATAATGTCTACTTGTTTTGTATATTTTCTTTATTACAGGAACCACTTTCTGTATGTACTGTAGACTGCCACACTTCCTGCCACAAAAGATTAGTTAAGTTACTATCATCAATATTATAACAGAAATGATGAATGTAATCCACCTTATTTGATACATCTGAGATTGTAGTTAAGGATGAGTTTTATTTAAATAACAAGTGTCCTATAAATACAGATCGCTGAAACAAATAAATTAGATAGTAATTGTAAGGATACATCCCGTAATATTTTCTTTAAGTTTTTCATAGTCCCATCGTATTCTGGTTAATTCTTTGTACAAGTTATGTTTTCTCCTATAAAAAAAGTTAAGTCAATAAACAAAAATAACATTTATTAGTTGCAAAGAAATGATGGTACAAGTACAAACCTTCCTTGATCCAATAATTCTTGATCTTTTGTATTTCGTTTGAGGGCCTTAAGTTTATTTCTCTGCAACTCCAATGAATGATTCTCTTCCATAAGCTTGTTCCTTTCAGCTTCCAACTCCGTCTATATAAAAATATATTTTTTAAATTCGAAACGAAAAAGGGTTATATTAAATATAAAAAACAATTACTACGCAGTCTAAGTGCTTAGTTAATTCGTGATCCTTGTATTCCAGTGCTTGTTTTTCAGATTGAAGACATTTTTCCATGCAGGTTATTTCCGACATTAATTCCTGAATTTTGTTTTCATCTACAAAAAAGTAAAAGAAAGGAAAAGTACCTTTTTTGGCTCTAAAACGGCAAAAATGTAATACAATTAATTACCGTTGCAGTGTTCAGCTTCGACATGATCTATTAAGATTAGTTTGTTTTGTATTAACTCCTTCATCTGTACGTCCGTAACTTTCACATGCTTGTTCTTCAAATTCATTATATAGTCCATCCTTGTTTTGTTAACAATATTTACAACAGATAGAAAAATATAAATTCCAAAGCAAACTCTACAATTAGTTGTCAGCAACCTTCACTCGTAAAATTTAAATTGTCACTATGCATTACTACCAACAACCAAGACTATCAAAAATACTATGTAGTTGCTGATGTACAGCCTGCTGGTAAGAAATTTTACGTTCATTTAAAATACTATTGACTATTAAAAGAAGTTTATTTTTCCTTTAAAACACAAAATATTGGGAGCTAAAATATTTTGAGTCAATATTAATATATTACAGGGTCAGAAAGGACAGAAAAATAAGAGAAGTATAAGATAGATATACGCATACACGTTTTCGCTGAAGTCCAAATAATTCCTTTTTGTTGAGAATATATGTAAATATAAAAGAAAAATAAGAGGAACAATATTTGGGTATTTTAAAGTGTGGAAGGATACAAAAAGTAGATGTCTCACATGCAAATTTATATATTTTTAAGATCATTTTGTATCACAAATATTTGAATAGAGATCATTTTTAGAAGTACCATGCTTTTTAATTGTGATATGTTAATTAATGCACCTTTAACATATTTATCATAATGGTATACAAGTATAAAATCTTGAAAATTGTAATTTTATGAAAATATGATATTATTACATAATAAACCTAAACTGGGCGCAGTATGTACCTTATTAGAAGATTCATGAATATGTAATGTCTAATGCACTTAAGTCTACATGATATATTGAGGTTTTACAACACAATATATCGATAATGATCCCTGCTATCTAATGACTTTTCGAATCATTTCGAATAACTGGCGACGATATATATATATTTAGAACTTAACGAAAATGTCTTTTAAAGATCACATTTTTATTAAAGATGTGCAAGAACTCGAAAATGTCGAGAACCCGATCTCGGGACGAGTCGGGAATACATCGGGATTCCCGGGAGTATAGGGAATCTGAACAATATTTCGGGACTAGATATTTAGGTTTGTGTCAACATAAATAACGACGCGATTTAAAAGCAGTCAAAGCTATTCCCAAAATTTTCAGGAATCTCGATATTTTTGAGACCCGTCCGATTCTGAAACAAATTCTCGTCCCGACCGAACCGATATTTTCAGGTTCCCGCATACCTCTTAATTTTTTATCCAATGTTTGCTATCATATATGGCGTTATAAAATATTGTTCTTAATATGTCAATTGTCAAGAGATAGTATATAAACGCAATAGCTGCTATCAAATAAGTTAGCAGTTAAGGAGTAATACTTTTTTGAATATGAAATGCAAGATTATGGCGTAATAACGTTATATAATAACAAGGACCTTACTTAATACTTAAAATATACACAAGTCCTTTAACTACTTATAATAATTATTTATCCACTTAATTTCTGTCCATCTATTCAATTTTGTAAAATATGCAACATCGTTAAAATCATGATAACAATAAGAGAATATAATTGAATAAGATGCCACAGAAGGCCATAATATTAACAATTTAAATATAACAATTGAAACAATTTTGCTGAGAATGTGTTTGAAATTGGAATAAAATCGAAATAGAAATCTCGATAGTCTGTTTGCAATGTTTGTTAACTATAGGCTTCTTTGTAGTCGTTCATTTTCAATATTTTGTCCTCAATATGTTTATATCTTTCTCTTGAAGTATTATGACCTAAATAAAAACAAAATAAAATAAATGTAAAAATATACAATTCCTTGTTATGAATTTCATCAATTATTAAACTAATTATTTACCACATAAACTGGATAATATTTTCATTAAATTCAGGCACTTGTGTGATAAAATATTACATTGTAATATCTTTTTCCCTTTCGTTTATAAGATCATCAGTCATGATTGAGCACATTTACGTTTATCTGAGCAATTAAAATATTTGAACTCCGAGCTCGTTCTCTACCATCTCGAGTATTGTTCGGTCCTGATGTAGAACCATTACCATTGTTATTTTCAGTGTTATTGTTATTTGTAGTATCATCCCCAGTTGCATTAGAGTTATTTCTTTGAACTAATGCCGCATTGGCATTGTTTTCAACTTGCTCTCTTCCAAATTCTGTTACATTTCTGTCAGTCTGTCCTTCTGTTAATTGTCTACAAATGAATGTATACAAATTTTATAGCATTTTATAACATTTATGTGTTGTTTCAAAATAATTAATTAATAATAATAATGATTAAAAAAATTAGTTACAGAAATGCTGTTTACAACTAGGAGTTATTTACTTACGCTGGAACCAATACATTGGGATTATCATTGACAGGTGGTCTTTCAAATGTCGAATTGAATTGCTCCAGTGTATTCGTACTATCATGATTGTTATTTAAATTGTTTTCATAGTTTGGGTTACATGAAACCCATCTTGGATGCTTAAATTCACTTGCATTTACCAGTCTATTTTTATCCTTCAAAATTTTATTGTTGTTGAATGGCGTGTATGACAAATTCTTCGGATAATCAATGAAAGGACCTGTAAAATATGTTTTGCATAAGAAAACATGTTGAATATTCTGTAATCACTGTTGATGTAACATACATTATTCTATGCTACCTATTACCACGTTTTGAACAGCTTGCAGTTATTTCAGCGTTCAAGTAGGTAGGTATACTGTAATAAAATATTCGTATTCTTCGTAAAAAAAAAAAAATTAACCGTTTTAATTCACAGTTAGTACTGGAAACAAATACAAGAAAATGTTAAGAAGTGAATAATTATGATAGACAAAGCAAACTACAGTGCCCATAGTATTTGATTTACGCATTGCTGTCAATTTGTCAGACATTATCTTCTATTTAAAATTAAAAGAGAACACGGAACATTATGTATATGGGAATAAGAACGGCGATACAATGTAGGGACCGATGAGCGCAGCGCAGAGCGAGCGTACCTGTGTGCGTGTGTGTGTATGCGTGCGTGCGTGTGCACGATGGAAAAACTGACAATCGCCGAAAGTTCGAAACAGAAAGACACGCGACTGAGGGGGCAGTATTCGTTGAGAAGTCGAGTGGATCAGTACACAACCTTATACATATTGTTATATTCCTGTATCTCGTTAAATATACTTAATTTGTTTGATTAAATACGTCGCGTTCTATCTGTTCGGTTTGATTCTGATAACCCATCCTACATCTGGGGGCTCAGCCGCGGGAGTCAGAAAATATATTCGAAAAGATAAACGCGAAAAAGAAAAGTTAATCCGGTCGTGGTCGAATAAAGCTACAGGGCAACGCGCAATAAGAAAAGTCAAAGTGAAAGTGATAAAGCGAGTGTTAGCCAGTAGAATTCGATAGATCGTGGTAAAAAGTGAATAAACAAGGGGAAATTTGACGAGATGCAGAAAAATATGTGTCCAAGTGATAAAGTAGCAGGGAGAGAAAAGGCAAGTAATGCAAGTGAAGGGAGTGCACTATCCGAAGAAGAGTACAGCGAGAACGAAAGAACCGTAGTCGCTGTCGAAAGCGAAGGAGATCCAAAATCAGCGATAACAACAGAAAATATAATGAGAATGAAAGTGCACGAACTTCGCGAAAAGTTAAAGGAAATAAACGTGGACTCGACAGGGAGAAAAAGTGAATTACAAGAGAGATTAAAATATCATATCAGACAAGAGGAAGAGAGCGGAAGCGAAGAACCAGACGAATCTGAAGACGATGAATACGACTACGAATCAAGAAAAACCGCCAGAAAATCACCAATCGCTAACGCTAGTCCGTTTACAATCAAGGATGTCGAAGATTCAATGGCATATTTCACGGGCGACGATAACGCATCTATTAAAAAATGGATTGCAGATTTTGAAGATCTGAGCATGTTACTGCAATGGAATGAACTACAGAAACTGATATATGCAAAACGGATGCTGAAAGGTTCTGCAAAACAATTCATAGCGGCGGAAAGAGGCATTCTCTCATGGAAAGATTTGCAACAAAGGTTAAAAAATGAATTTGCAAGTGAAACAAATAGCGCGACAGTTCATTCGCGACTGTTCCGAAGAAGAAAATTACCTCATGAAACCAGTCGTCAATATCTGTATGCGATGCGCGAAATAGCCAGTGAAGGCAATGTCGAAAATGAAGCCCTTATCGAATACATCATCAATGGCATACAGGACAATGAATATAACAAATCGATTTTGTATCAATCTCGTACGTTGGCAGAAATTAAGAAAAACCTAAAATTATACGATAAAATGCGGGAGAAATCAGAAAGAAAAACAAGCGTGAAAAAAGAAGAAACTAAAGAAAAGAAAGACACATCGCGCAAAGCCAAAATTCCTCGCTGCAACACGTGCGGATCGCCAGAACACGACGCAAGAACCTGCCCAGAGAAAGGAAAAGGACCCAAATGCTTCAAGTGTAATAATTTTGGACACATAGCGAATAAATGTGACAGTGCAAAAAGTGAACGCGATAATAAAACCGCGGGTGTAAATTGTGTTTCAAAATCAGTGTACCCGATTAAAGTAAATAACGTAGAATGCCGTGCGTTAATCGATTCGGGAAGTGACATCTCGCTGATGAAGAAAAATCAGCACGAAGAAATTGGCAGTCCACCGTTAACAACGACGGCAATGAGCATCACGGGCGCTGGCAATGCAACGACAAGGGTCATAGGATTTTTCAACACTGCTGCCCAGATAGCCGATGACATCTACGGTATCAAATTTTTCATCGTTCCATCACAGTCGATTCCATACAACGTAATTTTGGGACAAGACTTCCTAGAGAACGTTGAATTACGACTGGACAAAGGTAACATAGTTGCAATACGCAAAGCACCAACGACCGTAAGCGACGAAAGGCACGTTCCAAATTCAGACAGCAAGGACATCGCGGAAGCAGGTGAAGAGAATACAACGAACACCACCGATGCTGCATTTAGGGAATTACGTGAAATTATGTTAGTTATGTTAGTTGACGAATATAAACCAGCGGAAAAAGTTAATATTAAGATAGAGACAGTAATAACATTAAAAGATAATACTCCGATTAATATAAGACCGCGACGATTAGCGCCTAAGGAAAAGACAGTTCTAGATAATCAGATTGATGAATGGCTAAGGGAAGGGGTAATTCAACCAAGCACGAGTGAGTACGCGAGTCCAATAGTAATCGTACCGAAAAAGAACGGATCCTATAGAGTTTGCATTGACTATAGAGAACTAAATAAAAAAATTGAACGTGACCACTTCCCGATGCCTCTCATTGAAGAAAAAATAGACGAATTAAGAAATGCACGCGTATTTTCTGTAATAGATTTAAAAAATAGCTATTTACATGTACCAATTGCAAAAGAAAGTGTTAAGTATACCGCATTTGTTACACCGGATGCACAATATGAATTTTTAAAGACACCATTTGGACTTTGTATTAGCGCCACTAGTTTTTTAAGATATATAGATGAAATTTTTCGCGATCTCATCCAACAAAAGGTAATTTTTACGTATGTCGACGATATAATAATACCGGGATCAGACGATGAAGACGCATTAGAAAAATTAACAAGAGTATTAAGAATAGCAGCCGCAAACGGGTTAACAATTAGTTGGAATAAATGTCAATTCCTACGCACGCGAATAGAATATTTGGGTCACGAAATAGAAAACGGAAACGTTTATCCAGGAAATGCAAAAATTAAAGCAGTGCAAAAATTTCCACAACCTAAAAATAGGAAACAATTACAATCTCTTCTCGGATTAACCGGATACTTTCGTAAATTTATCAAAGATTATGCTAAAATCGCGATACCGTTATCAGATTTGCTCAAACAAAATCGACCGTTTATATGGAAACAAGAACAACAAGCAGCGTTTTTAACTTTGAAATCCATTTTATCCACGAATCCAGTACTACGAATCTACAATCCGAAAGCCGAAACAGAAATACATACCGACGCGAGTCAAGAAGGATTCGGTGCGGTCTTGTTACAAAAAGCGGAAAAAGAAAATGCATTTCATCCCGTGTATTATTATAGCAAGAAGACAACAGACGCAGAACAAAAATATCACTCATACGAACTCGAAGTATTAGCCGTGATAAATGCCGTAAAGAAATTCCGTGTTTATGTATTAGGTATACCGTTTAAATTAGTAACAGATTGCGAAGCGTTCAAAAAGACATTGTCGAAAAAAGATTTGTGCCCTAAAGTTGCGCGTTGGGCATTGAGCCTCGAAGAGTTCGAATACAATGTCGAACATAGAAAAGGCGCACGAGTCAAACACGTTGACGCGCTCAGCCGATTCCCAGTATTAGTCATAGAAGATACAATGTTAGCGATGCTAAAGAAAAAGCAGGGCGAAGAAGAAAGATTGCGCTTAATCAAACATACTCTAGAAACCGAGAAATACGACGACTACTTTGTAGAGAACGGAATTTTAATGAAACAGAAAAACAGTAAAAAGTTAGTGGTTGTACCTTCGTGCATGTACTTAGAAATAATAAGAAACACACACGAAAACGGGCATATTGGAGTGCGGAAAATGAAAGAACGTATAGAAACAGAATATTATATCCCTAATTTAGAAGAAAAATTGAAGAAATTTATTAGCTGTTGTATTCAATGTGTCGTATCAGAAAGAAAGCTAGGGAAACGTGAGGGTGAATTAACGCCAATTCCGAAAGGGTCAAGACCCTTAGAAACGTATCACATCGACCACGTAGGTCCAATGACCGCAACGGGAAAAGCTTATCGCTATATTTTTGTGGTGATAGACGGATTTTCAAAATTCACATGGTTGTATCCGACGAAAACAACTAACGCCAAAGAAGTAATAAACAAATTAGATAGTCAACAAAAAATCTTCGGAAATCCAGACCGTATTATTTCCGATAGAGGCGCCGCATTTACATCATTAGATTTTCAAAACTATTGCGAAGAGGAAAACATAAAAACGATAAAAATCACAACCGGAATTCCACGAGGTAACGGACAAGCAGAAAGAACCATCCGCACAATAATACCAATTTTAACGAAATTATCATTAAATAATCCAGAGCAATGGTATAAACATATAGGCAGGGTCCAAAAATGTATGAATAGTACGTTTCACAGATCAATAGGAATGTCACCTTTTGAAGTTTTATTCGGAATATCAATGAAAAACAAACAAGACCACGATATTATTAAATTGATAGAACAAGAAGCGATCCAATTATATGACGAAGACCGCGATAAGTTAAGAATGTTAGCCAAAGAAAGTATAATGAAAATACAAGAAGAAAATAAGCGACATTACGATAAACAAAGTAAACCGGCTCGACAATACAAAGAAGGCGACTGGGTATTCATTAAAAGAACTCAGTTTGGACCAGCATTAAAAATCAAGCAAAAATACCTAGGTCCGTATTCGGTAACGAAAGTGAAACGAAACAATAGGTACGAAGTCGCGCGAGTCGGAGATAGCGAAGGCCCTATGATGACAAGCACAGCTGCCGACTTCATGAAAGCATACCAATTTAATGAATAAACAAGCGACGTTATCTTCGGGGACCGAAGACCCCGGACGAACCCCCAGAGATGGGAATAAGAACGGCGATACAATGTAGGGACCGATGAGCGCAGCGCAGAGCGAGCGTACCTGTGTGCGTGTGTGCGTGTGTGTGTATGCGTGCGTGCGTGTGCACGATGGAAAAACTGACAATCGCCGAAGGTTCGAAACAGAAAGACACGCGACTGAGGGGGCAGTATTCGTTGAGAAGTCGAGTGGATCAGTACACAACCTTATACATATTGTTATATTCCTGTATCTCGTTAAATATACTTAATTTGTTTGATTAAATACGTCGCGTTCTATCTGTTCGGTTTGATTCTGATAACCCATCCTACATGTATACATACATGTATAAATAACTGCAAACAGACAGCAAGCTATTCTATAATCTATCTACATGTGAATAAGATTAAAAAAAAAAGAAACTACCTCTTGCATCCTATTCTTACGCAAGTGCTGCAAGTGTGAAGTAAGTTAAGTATACTGTGTAGTGTAACTGTGAAAATATTTCCTAAAATATTTAATAATACTCACTGCTTTCTACTGGTGGGGCAGTTGGTTGCATTGCGCCAAAATCGTCACAGAATTCAGATTTATTGATCTTACACTTTCTACCTCCTATAAAATAATATTACAACAATAATAATATTAAAACCCATAATACTACAGTTTCATTGTATATATTAAAACAAAAATATGTTTACGTACGTCGTTTAAAAAATATTACACAACCCACAACAATTAACATAATGGCTGCTACTACTCCAATTGATGTACAAACAATCCAAGTAATATTTCCATTGCCATCTCCTGTTAAAATAAGATAAAAAAGGAAATTCATTATAAATTTATGTATTTTATTAAATAGTATACAATATGGGTTAGAATCTTGAATAAATAAAATTTGATCTACAGTGAATATCTTTCAAAAGTAAATAGTGATAAGGATTGTTTTATTAATATTTTTTTAACTTGACTTACCAGAAACGTTCTCAGGGAGGTTTATCTTCTTGCACAGATGAGAATATTCACCTGTTCCCCATTCTTCAGCATTATAACTGTTGACAAATATATTGTAATTAGCAAGAACATAGAAACTAACCTCTTCAGTATTTTAAGCACAAATATCTTTTAATATAAATATATAAATATAATATATAAATTACTTAGGAAGACACGGCCCACATTGCGATGCACTGCGGGCAGGTTTAATATTTTCAACCCTGTTGTATCTGCTGCATAAAGTATAATTCACGCATTGTCCCGATACGTGATAACAATACTGTTTCTCCGAACAGTCAACGTCGTCACGACAGGATCCTTCCTCGATCGTACCCTATAAAAAAATTGTTATTTTAAAATACATTATCGCTTGTATATCTTTTTGAAAGATATTACAAATTTTAAACAATCTTTGTAAACTGCGTGCCAGTTAAAATTTATATTTCATCGAAATTTAAAATTTTTGTTGCAAACGCGTAATTTCCATGGCCGTTCAAATTTAATACGATAAAAATAATAAGTAATCAATTAAAATAGATAGAATAAGATTATGGCAATTAAATAATGAAATATTTTATTTAAATCATATGGGCGCGATTCTATTATGTGTAGTAGGTTCGGTATATAATTCAACAAAAAATGGTTAAAAAAAATTCAACAAAAAATAAAATGATTAAAGTATTTTATTTTATATATTTTGTAGACTCAAATTATTTAAAAAATAACAATCTTAGCATCATTAATTATTTAATTGTTAGGTTTCATATTTCGCGAACGCTTCCGAAAGCGGCTTTAGTATTAAAAATAAAATTTTATAATATACATTTTACAACGGTGTTTACCGAATGCTATAGAAAACTTAAGCAGTTAAATAAATAAATATTAAGTTCCTGAAGAACGCGATTTTCCTACATTGTTCTCTATGAAATGATCAAGGTTCAAAAGCATGAGCAAGCGAATTTCGATGTCTCGAAGGGCCGCCATCTTGTGGAGGGTAGCCGTCCGCCATTCGAGTATGAATTTTGCTCTTGATCATAAAACACTTGTTGCTTATAATAGTCAAAATCAAATTCAATAGTCGTTATTTTAACCATCATAAATTTTTATTTATCTTGAGCATAACTATTCTTTCTAATTGAAACCAAAATATTTGTCAATTTTCAACATACAGCTAATAACGTAGCAAATAATGACTCACTCAATTTTTTTAATAAGTTATGGAAATTATATCTTTATTTTTATGCGTTGCATGCTCTTAACTCCAATTAGAATTACAATTACATCTATTCTTACACAAACGTAACATGGATACGCTTTTCATTAAATACGCATAATTAAATCGATAAAAAAGATCATTTTTGACCGAACTTTTAATTTTCGCCGATTCTATCCTCACGATAGAACCACACGCTTCGCACTACGAAACTAACACTTTTTATTGACATGTAAGAACAATATGAACGAACCACGTGTGACTGAACTACGACGTAAACAAAAATACATACCACGAGGAAAGAAAAAAAAAGGGTTCCCTTATCTGTAACTAAACGTTTATCTGACAACATTATGCTTGAATATATGAACAAAGTAGATTTACGGAACAATAAAATGATAAAAATCTTGAAAAATCGAAGACTGTAATTGGCCCTGATTCGCTCCTATCTGTTTCCATGAGGATGCATACGAATACTCCTGGTACGGTTGCTGTATGACTCATCGGCCGTGTGACCGCGGAACACCGGCGTTGCGCAGCTAAATACATATGTAGTACCAGAAAATCATTCCGGTTTCAGTAATAAAAATTCCACTCGATTCTCGATCAAATGATGCGCATTAAATTATTCGAATACCTTCAACTTTCATTTGTCACGTTGTTTCAATAGAACTAAAAAAAACTGCGTCGCACGTTACGAATAATCACAGTACAGCACTCGCATAGGAAATAAAAAGTTACTTTTCTCCGTACGCGTTATCACTATCAATTTTCACGGAAAAGTTGCATGGAAAAATACACGGAAAAATCAATTTCCAAAATGTTGATACACGATGATGAAATCACGCTAGAAGAGTAAGAGAGAGAAGGGAGAAGAAGGACGGAGACGAACGAGATCAAGAATCTCTACAGATCAACTAGAACATCACATGTTTCCAGCGTTGAATTTGTGTAACAATTAAAAATTATATAATAGTTCATTCTTCTACATATAATAGTTAATTCTTTTATGTACGAGCGATATACATCGCTCTAAATGTTCCGTTTGATTACCTCTTTAACGAGGTCGTGAATCTGTACGCATATGCGTTCATATTCACGAGATATTTATTGTTAATTTATCTCGGTAAAATTCTTGGAAGTTATCGTATCAAGTTAATTGATCTTACTGAGAAGAGGAATAGATGAGACACGATGTTTAGGAACAAAATTCTACATTATGTGACGTAAATAGGAATTTCAAGAGTTGCAGTACACTCACCATTGGAAGAAATTATGCGTCTGTAGAGGGCTTCAAAGTATGTTTCACAGTTGTAATCGCATATGCGTAATAATTGTCTGTATAATTCTGACAGGTTCATTCGAACACACTTTCTCGATACGTCAGCCTCTTTCAGTCCCGTAATCGGTCTTCTCTGGACGCTAGTTCATTCCATACTGGAGCGTGCAGAAGCGTGTCTGAACCTGAACCGGCTGAACCACTGAACCTGTCGCGCGCTCAGGTGGAAGGGGGGCGGCGGCGGAGTGGGGGAGTCTCTCTCGGTATGTATGTAGTGGTGTAGCCCCCGTGTAAAGAGCCAACCTCCGAACCTTCCAGAGTGGTGTCAAAGCCTGGCGGATGGTTTACCCATTGAATGAAGGGCGCGAAGCGCATAAGGAACCTCATTCGATAAGCGGCTCTACATTTACTCTGGAATAGGGATGTGCGGGCCGCCCGAACTTATTTATTTCTTTCTCATTAGTTCATAAGCTTCATCAATAGAATTTCGGGGTTTTATCATAACTCGCCCTTATACCTTTCTCGAAACCCAACAAACCCTTACCCTTTCTCATTACTAGACATCGGATCTTTATGCATTTATGGCATATGGAAATGTTAAAAAAAAGCTATAATATAAAATTCGAGAGAATTTAACACGATTTTTATTTGCTTTGGATCTACAAAGGCTGTCCCCATTAAAAATAAAATTTTATTTCATTCCACTTTCTTAAAATGTTTCTATAAAAATTGGAAATTGCATAAACATCCGATGTCTACTCATTACCAAAGATCTAGCACTCCCTACGAGCCAAGACTGAACTTAACCTTAATTACTAAAATTGCGTAACTAAGAGTATTGTATGCGTGCAATCAATTAGGTTATTCATATTTTAAGATTCATTTGGTTATTTGTTTTTTTTTTAATGGTATCACCAATGTTATGTAATTGTACTTGTTCAAACCAATAAATATATTCTCCAAAAAAAGAAAAATCCTGAGCGTTTCGGGCTGCATGAGAGTGACTCGATACCCGAGATTCAATTCTGAGTTTTATGAAATACATAATGGTAATAATGGTACCCCTTTCATAACTTATAAAGTAATTTTAAATATACTTGGTTTTTTTATAAGTACCGTAGGTATATTTGGCAAACATGTGCATAATCTTTATTTGTGTTAAATTTTTCAATAATGCACGTTACAATATTTCTGGCATTCTGACGAATTTGTTCCGAATGAACTTGAATATGTATCGACAATATCATTAGATTATTGTTACAAAGTTACAGCACTCCTTAAAAAATTGTCATAATTTACCTTATTTTCATACTTTCTAGGTATATGTAACTTCGTAAGGATATTTTTATGATATGATCGATAATCGCGATAATTCGCTCGCCCGAATTAGTCCGATTCTTTCCGAACCCACCCGACGAAGTCGAGTCATTTTTGTGCAGCCCGAAACTCTCGGGCCGCCCGATGTGTCATCAAGTATTTACATGTCGCGGACTCGAACCGTGCCCGCCCGACTTTTTGGGACCCGACCCGAACCGAACCCGAATATCGGACGGCCCGAGAATTTCGTACATATATTTAATTGGCAATTAAATTGTGCTATGATTAGTTTAATTACAAAATTTTATTCATATTGATTATTAATATTACCCATACATTGTAATAATGTGTACAATGTGAATAGCACATTTGTTAAAACTGAATATAACGATTCTTAAATGTTCGCAAAAAGTTTAATCAATTCTATATTTTGTTTACGTACATAGATAAGTAAGCCGTACGTCGTTATCGATATGGTTTGAGACTGTAATTTGATAGCCGGCGACCGCACGTGTGACGCGTGACGTATCAACTCAACTATACACAATTAAAATTGATCAACAAAGGGCACATCTTACCACCCACATATCAATATTATGTTATTGTATATAGTTATGGTCTGCTTTCTATCTTACACCCTTTCTACTTCTTGCCGCCTTTGTATTCTCATTAGCGTGACGGTTGCTAGGGTTATTGGTGCTAAAATTTTTGACTGCCATTATGGAGGTCACCAATAATGGATAATACATGTGAAATATATGAAAAAAAAACATTATATTCCTACAATGTCACCTATTACTATATCTGTATTATCATCATACGTTTCTCGAAATTGAACTTTTTATTGAATTAAGGAATAGAGCGGTAAATAGAAACGGTTTTAGTATGTGTAATCAGCAGGTAGTGTCATTAACGTTCTCTTTGTTTCGCAAACTTCTCGTCCCTCTCTCGAGTGAATAAAATATTGGCTGTGAATTTACAAGGGATGAAAAAGTTGGAAACGAGATTTAATGAAGTAAAAAACATAATGTATATTTCTTGATTTAGCATATATGTACATACACTGATGAAATGTGAACAGCCTTATTTCTATTAATTTACCGTACAATAATAAGCCATAACGTAATACTTAAAGTATTAAACACAAAGTTATAGATGCTCCTAGAATGTCATAATAAATCGTCTTAAATTACGTCTAGTAAGAGCTAATGTTTGAAACTTTTTCTTTTGTTTTGCAACCACAACTTTGGAACAATAAATTTCAAATTCGTACCGCGTTTTATTTTCGTAGTCCCTCTTATTTCTTTTATGTCAAAAAGTTACTAATAGAAGATTAATTAGTTTGGGTTAAGCTTTAGAATAGTCTCGCAAACTTCACATTTTTGCCTTCTGTCGGATTTGTAACAACATATTATAAATTATTCTTGATTGTTCTCTAATGCAAGTATTTCTGCATAGAATACCGGTAATGATCATTAACTTCGTTCTCAAAGAAGTTTATCGCATGTTTCTTTTCAACTTGCGTGATCTTTTTTTTTAACAAAGGAAAATTGGTTCATATACATTGTACAAAAGGCTACCCATATTTCTTAATGTTTCTTCTTTGATATATCCAAATATATGTGTTTTCTTTCCATTTTATTCTTCTTTCCAGGTACTACTTCATTCTTCACATTACAACTGCATTAGTTCACACAATGATCCCAATCAACAGACATTCACATTACTTCCATGCTATTGTGCGTGCTTTCTGTAAAGCCCAGAGTGGATGTTGGCGCATCCTGCGATGTTTCTTCTAAAGATTGTGCGTCCATGCCCTCTGGTACATTGTTCGTTGTCGAACTTGCACTATCATCCCAATTTATCTTGAATCTAGTAACACGTGGTTTGTCTCCTAAGATGTTTCGTTGTACTTTGTCGAACTGTGGTTGCGGTGGTGGATTTTCTCTCAGTTCGGCATCTGTATATTCATTGTTTATAAAGTAGCCAACGCGCACAAATTCATGTCCTCTGTATGAACAAGTTAACAATACAACTGTAACCCCTAAAGCATCATTGACTGGTATTCTGCTGACGTCTGGAGGATCAGCCTAAAAGTAAATGGGTGTATTAAACATATATTTAAATACCAAGTGGAACTTAAATTATAGGCACTATAATCTTTAGGTTAACAAATTTGATGTTTAATTTGATTGTTTTTCATGTTGTTAATTTACCTGAAATACGAACATATGTCTTCCCTCAGGGATTGGACCCACGTATATTGTGTCTAAAACCTGGTCAAATTCCTCGGATTCGGCACTGCCGACATAGATCATTTTCCATTCTAAATCTGCAATTGTCAGTAACCATACAACATTATTTATTTCAATGATACAACTAATTAGGAAAATTTATTTCGCGGAGAAAAATATATTTAACTAAACACTATTAATACTTTTCTGAAAGTTAAAACTAAAAGAAAAAATAATACATTTATGTGTCCTTGGAGAACACACCACTGGACCGTTTAAACTAACCTAGTATAGGGTTCAAAGCATTAAGAAATGCTATTAATTCGAGTATCACAGAAGTAAGCGTATATTTATACTTATAAATGAGAATAAAGATTATGGTTAGTACCTTCTTTTAATTCTTCGATACATTCAAACGTGACTTCAAATTGGAACGGGTTTAAAAACGGCGAAGGATTGTCGAGAACAGCTACGTTCGCTAGCTGAACTTTGGCCATCGTTGTTGTTGTTTAACTAAAATATTCACTGAATGATCCGTATTTAACGATGACCAATTGGAAAAATTGTTTTCCAAGTCCTACCCGTTTAAACCGTATTTTTAAATTACTCTGATATGAAGCGAACGATCTCGAATCGAAGGATAAGCATTCTAACGCTTGGCACAGGTCACTTTGGCGGGAACAGAACTGAAAGACATTTCCGGTATCTTGTCCATTGCTTTTGTGCAAACACAACAAATCAAGAATCGCTTTCCTGAACTTGGCGCGGACTTTAAGTACTGCTTGGAAAATGCTAGAGGTAGTTTCATTAGCGTATTAATAATTGTTTCGGATGAAAGTTATGTTCGTAATCTCAAAAATTCATTACGTTTGCCAGTTTAATTGAGAACTCTGGTGAAAGTCAATTAAAATTTTCAAGATAAATTTGAAATGACAAACTGCGAGATTTTCAAAAGTAAAAAAGTAAGTTAAAACGAACTGGATTTTTCAATTGAAATAAAGTTTTCCACTACATGAATTGCTTATAAATTAAAATGAAGTTGCTTGACCTAACCTTCCTTAAGGACTATTTACAATGAAGAAAATTACAACTGGTGGAATTGCAAATTTTAGCAGGTAATATCTTTTAATATATTGTCAACGAAATTTGTTTAATTGCGATAGTAAGTTTAAATTTGTGTAGTTATATTTCGATATTGTTAAAAATGGACAAATAATATTTATACTTGCAGAATGCTACCAAGGTCATGATCAGTTGTTGATACTAAATGTTCTTACTGCAAAATAATTATTTATAGAAGTGGACCAATCACCATGTGTGGTTTCCTGCCACAGACGAGGTATTAGAGTAGACTAATCGCCCAATGTATTTTTCAGTCACACGATCGTAGGGTCCTAGAGCAGTGCTGCCCACGATGAGGCCCCTCACGCGCCGACTTCCCCTTCCATGCGCCTATTCCGCCGGACCGGACAAAGAAACGATAGCAAGTTTCTTCCTAGACCGTAGCGCTTTAATGGTGAAAATAACGCGCGAAAATGCGAACATCTTTACATCGATTGTATGTGACTGCAAGACAAAACGCTGCCATGCTTTTGTAAAGTCGTCCACGCTCTTTCGGCAGCGCGGTATTTCCTGACGCATGGTTTCGAAATCGACTTTTGGCCAGCTAAATCAATGAAATAGTCCACTGAAGTACCGACACAGCTAAAAAAATCAGTGGTTCTCTTGCGCCCCCTACATACACGAATTCGTACTAAACAAGTCTAAATTCACGAGTTATCGGTAGTGTTCAGCTTGACAAGAAAATAGTAATGTATTTCTAAAAAGCAGAAAAATATACCGCGTGATTAGTGTATTCCTATCTGACCTCGTCTCTGTGTACTTAATCAAGATTTGTGAAATCGATCGTGACGGTAAAACAGTAAACTGCATAGTTTACCATACTACCGATAGATGGCAAGCTCATGGACATTTTGGACGACTCCCGTGCGAAAAATACCCTGCTACGTAAATTCCGAATGACCCCATAATTCGCCGATGCGAGATCTAAGTGACTTCTGTCAAATATCGTCTACAAACAAAAACTGGCGTATTGAACGCGCACAGGTACCGGAGTCACGACCTTCGTATTCCGTACACACTTGTCGGGGAGCATTCGGGCTTTGACACACAGTCTCTCGGACGTCCTTTCCCTTAGACGACGTTGCGAATCCTTGTTAGCCGAGGGTGAGTTCGGCCATGTTGTTGAGTTCGACGACCGGAGGAGATATATATTCGTAATTCGTATCGTAACGTTCCTGTTTCTGGTCCGGCCGCTCGTCAGCGAATGATGCAGTACTGAACGATATGTGGTTTACCGAGAAGAGGTAAGTTCCCATTATCTCTTTCTCGTCAACTTAAATTGTTGTCGCCGCGTTCTCGCTCGTTCGTTTTCCCGTCCGTCTGTCCTCCATCGCGTTCCATAATAAACATGAATTAAGGTCGATACGCCGACTGTATCATGTCGTTCAAATAAACCATACAATTACACGGTTTAAACGGTTGATAGGATTTCGATTAGAAGCGTGCAACCCGCGGGCCAAGAAATTCGCCTGATCCTATCACGATCGGATCGCGCTCCGGCCCGTTTCGCTGGCATTAAACTCGGTTCACGAACCCATTCGAACGTCAGGCGGCAGAATCAAACGGATCGCGCCAGAAACTCGTTTGCGCGGTGCACACGGTTTTTCGAGTCGCGTTTTTCTTCCAATCATTTACTTTCGCACACCTTAATCGCGCCGTAACGAATATGGGGGATATATTTTCAGCGCGAAATGCTAAGAATTCAAATGTGGAGCCGCAACGGACTCCGTACTGATGGCATTCGAGTTTAATGTTTATTTCGACTTCCAATAGCGGTTTCTCTCAGTCTTTACTGCTACGTATAGTGGTAATAGTTTGACTGCAAATTTTATGTACGCTAAAGAAGAAAATATTATTTTAAATTTCCTGCAATTATTGCGGGACAACACATATTTCTATTTAACTGCTGTTTTTATCTTGTATAGTAGAAATTTGCAGTTTCGTAATATAATTAGACAGTTGGTTTTTACTTAAAATTACTTTATACGTTACAATTTTCTTTTAAATAATATCTTCTAAAGAAATTATCAGGTTTAAGTTTAGGTGAAAAATTATTTAATAAATTCTTAGCTGTGGTCCATAAATTTTGAAAAATTATTAAGTAATCGCCGATAGGCAATACGTTGATACCGAGATATTTTGAAACCGGCGGCTCGACTATCAACGTTGCTCAAGTCTGGCAGATTTTATGCAACGCCAAAGGACTCGTTGTTCTCGGCGAAGTTTCTCGCGGTAGCCGTGTATTTAAATGTTTCATGCGTACAGTTTTTTCCACATTATGGAGCGCCTAGCCCAAGGCAGGTGGTAAAACACGTGGCATGCGTAGAGAGAACATGCACCGGTCCCCGTGTTTTTCTTTCCTTGTCTTTTTTCGTCTTTCGGTCACCGGCATATACCATTCTCTTTTCAGCCTCCGCGCTTTCCTCTCGCTCGCGCATATGTTATACCTTCTGCGTTCGTATTACACACGACACACGGGCAGAAAGAAAGCGCGGTGCATCCGGAGGTTCTCACCCTAGAGCACAATTTACACCGGGAACGCAAAGAATAGGCACGATCTTTCACGTGAGACGCTAATCGCGTGTCGTCACAGTTCCCGAATCAACTCTGTAAACATTATCGAAAGGTTATTAACCTAGCGACGTCGCGTTGTATTTTTTGACTGCCGAATGACACACCGAGGTCTTTCGAGGAAAGAAATTTCAAAATATTCGGTAAAACACGGGTGTACAGTTTCGGTCAGAAAAAAGTCGAGTGCCCGAACGAAGAAGCAATTATCACATTTGCAATTATTTTTTGATACGGTAGTTAACAATTACAAACACTTAAGGATACTAAATAAATATAGAAGAACGGTTCTAGGAGTTTGCACGTAAAACTTAAGATACATATCGGATCGGAAAATATTTGTTTTTCGCAAACGAAAATCGATTTGTCATTTTTATAATGTGCATGGCCGCAGATTCGAGACAATTTTCGAGGTTGCTCGCTATCTGCGTCGCCGAAGGTTTTTTGCGTCGATATCGTCTTTCTTATCCGCGGATCCGGTAACCCAGAAAGGTATAAGGTAACGCGGCTGGCGAACTCTTCTCGAAGGGTCAGCTTTCTCTTTCCGAAAGAAAATATTCGAGAGAAACAATCGAGCCTGCTGTGCCCGTACAGGCGCCATCCTCCGCGCAAGAAAACCGTAACAGAATACACGTCGCCATATACATCTTGAGTCCATGGGGGTACGCCACCATCATTTTCCTGAACGCAGCACTTCTACCATTTTTTTCAGCCCAAACAATTAATCTTTTGTTTCGGAATATCGAGAACGCGAAGATTGAATTTAACTCTAGAAACACTGGTATCGTATTTGATACGTTTATTTACGGCATAGATTTACGAATAAAATAAAATTGCTTGAGCTAATGTACAGGGTGTTCCAAAAATGTACCTTCTTGAAAAGGAGTGATTTTTGTCACTCGCCCCTTACAATGAAGTACAACATTTTTTTGACACTCTGTATATTAGTTTGTAGTCTACAATAATAATATGGCCAGAGTAAAAACAGATGAAAAACTAGTTGAGAATTTTTCACTCCAAAAATTGCGGGTCGAAGCAATTCAGCCTGTGAGTTCCTGTAGGATTCTTGCGCAGCGACGTTTGTCCCGCCGGGGAAAAAACCATATCAGTAATGTTTAACAGGCGCCGCGTATCTGGCCCTGGAAAGCCATGATTAACCACAGCCGCGTTCTCGCAAACTGGATCCGCTCTGCCTACCTAACATCAGCTCCGGCGTACCATTTCCTTATATTTGCTTTGCGGTAAAAGCAAAGCAGCCTGGAACAGCCATAAAACCTACCGATAAATTCCTTCGTTAACAAGTAGTTGTTCCCGGAAAGTCAGCCTCGAACGAAACTTCACGCTTCCCGAAAAACTGTTCACAATTATTAACACTTTTGGCCGAAGGTCTAAATGCCTGAACCGCCATAGGTACAGCCTTAGATTTGTGACGTAGATGTTCTCAGACGTTGGGTGATCACGTTATTCGAGCCGCTCGCGAATTAGCGATTAGGACAATCAGTTCATAAGCGGAAGTCTAGCCATACCGAATCAGTTTGAAAAAATATATTTTTTGCACCGGGACGCTAATCAGAAATCGAAAGCCACGGAACGGAATAATGGATTGACCGTTCATTAACATTTTTTTCCCTTATTGTGATCTAAACCCGACCCCTGATATTGAGAGACCAGATGGTACGAGTCCACCCCCCTGCTCCATTTCGAGTTTCCAAGCGTTCAAGAATCTACATGACCCCTCGCTAATCCCCCCACTCCATCATGCATATCGCCCATATTGCGTCCCATTGACAACTTGCATAGAGCACTCGAAAAGCACGCCTGCATGCTCGCTAGACGCGTACCTGATTATTCTAATTCGCCATTCAGGACAAATCCGAAATGAATAAATTTCTCAGGTTTGCTATCGTGGGCTCGTTTAACTCTTCGCGGGGGAACTGGTTTTTTGGATTTGGAAATTAGCTGCGGAAGCGAACGCTTTTCGGCGAGAAAAATTGCAGCGTGATAAAGATACGAGGATTTTAATTAGATCGAGTGTCGGGAATACTTATGGTCGGACCGTGTGTGTACAGACTAAACACCGTGTGGGTTAAGCTCCGATACCCGAGATTGGACCGCATGGTGGCCCATAATACCGGCGGACGCGGGGACCTTCGATGATTCGGCTCCGTTGCTAGTTGATCTCCGTTCATCCTGGCTTCCAGAGCATGTCACGCTTCTACTTATCAATATTAACTCGGCTGTTGGGTAGATAGAGTGACGTCAACCCACGGACCCGGTGTCCCGCATGGCAACTGGCAAGGCGCGGTGTGCCGGCCAGGACGCAAGGACACACAAACGCCACGCCGAGCATAGCGCACGCGGCGTGGCACATTCGTGGCGTGGCATGCCGTGCCGTGCCGCGTTTCGACAACGCACAGCACTCGTTTCCCTCTTCCTCTCGCACGCAGCCCTCGTGCCGCGTTTCTTCCTCCAACCCTCCTCTTCGTCTCTCTCTCTCTCTCTCTCTCTCTGTTTCTCCTCCCCCTACCTCCCTTCTCGACTGTCACTCCCCTCCCTGTTCCCCGTTGTGCCTTGCCGTGCCCTTTCTTCTCCTTACACCTTTTGTAAACTCTTCCTCTTTTTTCGAACGCGTTTTCTTTCAATCTCATTTCCGCTCGTTCGCTCGTTCGCTGTTTTCTTCCCTCCTTCTCCCTCCCGTTCGCGTCTCCTCGTCCCCGCCGCCGGCTAATTCTTTAATTTTCACTCCGGTACCCTGTCAACCTGCAATTTTTAATGTACTTGTCGGTCGACTACTTAATCGCGCTTTTGGGGAAGCTTCGCAGATGAGTAATTACGTTGGAAGGGAATAGGGGTTGGAAGTGGTCTTATTAGTAGTCTACCTACTGGTATGATTGAAGCGAGTGTGCGCTTGGAAAATTTGTTACAGAAAAAATAGCATCGAGGGCCACCGAGAATTTTTCAATTTTTATTTACTGTACTGACTCAAACCAGTATTTCAAAATTGATTACAGGCTGCGGATCTTTAATCCATTTGCTTCATTAGCGTATATATGCGCTCAACATTGTTGGTCACTATCATTATATGTTAGCTAAAAGATAGAAATGGTGTTGTTGGAGATGAAAGTAGTGATTCTGATTTTTTCTTATAATGCCGAAATATGAGGTTCTTTTACTTGTAGTCATTTTCGTACTTAAATATAATTAAAAAAAAAAAAGTTTGGTGATAAAGGCCTTTTCATATTTCCTTATGATGCAAAAGGGTTAACACTAAACGTACCACCACCGGTCTAATGACCGGTTCTAGGTTTTTTATTTGACAATTTTTGAAATTATAAAGACGCTTTCATGAGATACAATAAATATCTTTAGTACATCACGCATTGCAATAAGGACCGCGCAAAGTCTAAATAAATTAAATCTTGTCATTTTTATGAGGCAACATGTTACATTTATAGCCTGGTACGTTTAGTGTTAGTACGCTTAGTGTTAAGCAAAATAAAAATGTTGTGTATAAATTGCAAGGTGTAACAGCTATATAGCGTTGAAAACAATATATATTTAATGATTATGAATGGACAACACGATCAGCCGCTTGATTAGCTCCCTCGTTACCTGAAGTGACCAACGTGCCCAGGGCTTGAAATGAAATTAATTTTATCTATCGTGGACGTTCCTACCGGCGACATTCTCGAATACGAGGAACAATATCGTTGTTACAGTGAAAGCTCGTAGCGTGAATAATTAGCAGAGGGTTGAAAGCCTCTTTTATCACCGTGCATCTTCCCGAGCGTTTCTCGGGAATCCATTACCCGCTTCGCCTTGTACCTGACGTCTATGTTTCCTCCCATCGATATTTTCATTCCTCTTCTTCGACCGTGTTCCGTCCCTTTTCCCCCGGTTACTGTTCCTACACACGCGCGACGCTGTTCGTTGTTCGGCGTCGTTCTCTTCTCTCTTTCCCTCGATCTCTCGGCGGATCCACAGGCTCGGGCCGAGGGTACATACTCGCGGCTGAACCGCACGCATCATCGCCGAGTGAAAGAGAGGCGGGCAGGGCGCAGGGGTTCGCCTCGTCTCGTTCCGTTTCTATGAACGCGGGGCAGCTGTCTTCTATTTGTCTTCTCTCACACTGGCAGACAGTGTCGTTGCGAATCGTCCGGCTCTTCACCACGGTGTCCGCCGGCTCGCGACAGGATGCTCTTCAATCTCGCCCCGGTTGCTCGTCGGATTGATAAAAATTGTCTGTCGGTGACCGATTCGCAGATGTCATCGTTGCGGCTCGCGTTACCGTTACTATATTTGGAGCTCAGGCCCGGCCCGACACGCTTCCCGTAGCAACGCTCTTTGCTCCTCGCACGCCCACGCGACATCCCTCGCGAAAAATCCGCTTCATCTGACACTACTTTCGCGAATATTCAGATTACAGGAGTAATCCCATAAAATACGTAAAAGTTATGAAAATGCCTCCAGTAATCAGATTAACGATGCAGTCAACTTTCTTCTTGCGTCGAAGAAACGAATATATTAACACGTTGAGTGCCAAACCAGAACCCTGAAAAATTCCATGAAACCAAAGTAAGTTATTTAATGAAATAAAAATTGAAAATAATTGTATGTGTGATATCGAGTAGTCTTCCAACTTTCTTGCATTTTACAGATTCCAATAAAATTTGGTACAATGAATATATTAACGTAAAAATTCATTTAAAATCAAACCAGAACCCTGAAAAATTCCATAAAACCAAAGTAAGTTACTTAATGAAATAAAAATTGAAAATAATTATATGTGTGATATTGAGTAGTCTTCCAACTTTCTTCAACTAGTCTTCAACAGATCCCAATCAAATTTGGTACAATGAATATATTAACGTAAAAATTCATTTTAAAACCTGGACAAATAATTCCGTCACCCACATCTGGGTGACATGGCAGTCAACGTGTTAACTTTTATCGTTGCTTCTGTACAAGAAGAGAGTTCTCTCCGCGCTTTTATAACAAACGGTGTTTGCAGCGATGCGGGGAGTCAAACGTTATTTCGGAGGACAGGGTCAAGAAAAAGGGTTAAGTATCAGGGCTTGACCTGCAAGGAGGCATTGTTGCACCTAGTTGTAGCGGCAGAGCGGCGATTCTCGACAACAATTGAACACGGTTGCAGACATCGGTGGCGCAACAACCATCGAGACGCGTACTGACCCCTTTTTTTTGTTGCGGGACAGCAGATTCGGCTGAGCTAGTGCTACCCCAGGGCTATTGTCGTAGACTCACTTTGTTTACTCCGGTCGGTAAGTCGCCGGTGCCCGTCGTTTCTTGAAACGAAACGCAACAGACGGGATTCATCTGCGAGCATTCAGATTCCGCTGTACAAACAGGGGGAGGGTATGCGATCGCCTTTGAACCGAAACTCGGCGCGCAAAGTTTAGGGGACCAGCGAACGAATCCGAAATTATTTGGCCGTTAACTCGGAACCATTTGCGAGCGAACGAGGATCCCGATCGGACTTTCCCGGAGTCCAAGCAAGCTCTCCCTCCGTGACTTTTTTCGTCTCGTTCGGAGAACGAAGCGAGATACGGGGAGTCGCACACGAAGCCCGATTTCAACCCCATCGGAGAATTTCGATTCGGTCAATATTTATGGTGATACGCGAGCGGCTCGTGTTACGCCGACCACCGTGACTCACATGGAGTACATTATCCTTTCGTAAATACATATTTCCCCCGCTGGCGGAGTCGGCCGCGCCAGCCGCCCTATTAACGCGGACACGTGTTTCTTAATTTGATGATTAACGTTCGGATGCGCGGGCTCGGTACGCGTAACCCGATCACTGGCGAAGTTACGGGATAGTTAATTACTCGGCTGTTGGCGCGTTCGTCGCGACACGCCGCAAAACCGCCGATACGGAGCCCGTTTGCCGTTGCCTTTACCGATCCCTGTAATTTCCTCTACCGTCGCGTCGTGTCGCGTCCCACTGGCTCCTCGTGCTTCAATTTGACGCCTACAAAACTGTTATTGTGCGGCTTCGTATCACAAAACCTTTATTAAACGCGGGATCGTTAGCGGCCAGCATGATTTTATTCAACGCCACAACAGTCGTTCGTGGAGCTCGTCCGATAATTCCTTAAATGGAACACATGAGACCGAATTCGAAAATCAGAGGGCCTCACAGAACAAGTTAAAACGAACATTGTTCCGTGACTGCGCGTCTTATGCGTTCGTAACAAAAATTAGCAGGCGACATACACTCCCGCTCATAAGTCTTAGGACACCTCTGGTTTTTAGTGAAACTCTGGTATTTTGTATAGATTATGAAGCTTTAACTGTATTAACTGCATAATATAAATATTCTCATATGTTCAGCAATAATTACAACTTCAATGTAATAATTCATTAATCTAATAAATATGTCTGTTACTAATTCCCTTTAAAGCGAAATAAAATTCTATTTCGTTGTAGTTGATATATATCCTTTGGAGAAAACATGGGCATACAATGAATATAAACTATCTTTTCTTTTCTATGAAAGCGATGAAGAATTTCTAATCGTTATAAGCACAAAATAAATAGTAGTGCAAGGGGTTAAAAATTATGAAATAGCACACCAATCACCAGATTTGAACGCTATAGAAAAATTAAGGGATAAACTGGACAGACAGGTACGGAACTTTTGCTCTGCTTCGAAAACACATCTATGGAATATTTCAGAAGGAGAATGGAATAATATAACAACAGAAAGTATGAAAAAATTAATCACCCGAATGCCAAGAATTGTGGACATTGTGATAAAGAAATATGAAAATCTGCTATGAAAAGAAAATATATTTTTTTACTTCCCAGTAAGATTTTTGATATACGAGAGCAGCATCCTTTCTTGGATGTGTGAACCTTTTAAAGAAGAAAAAATGTGTTCGCATCCTTCAACGATTATATCATTTTTACAAAGTGAATACGAATATGATTACTGTCCTAAGACTTATGAGCGGGAGTGTACGTTATATTATTTGTAACTCTTTGAAATTATTGAGAGAAGAATTTTGAAGGAGAAAAGTGCCCATAAGTAATCAATTATTTGCAAAGAATTTGTTTTACCTATAGTTCTGTACCGATCGTTGAAGAGGAAACACATATTCTTTTAATTATATAATAAACTAACGGTCCCGGCCACGCGTTGCTGTGACTAAGCTATACCTTGAATTATATTGTAGTAAACTATTCAATACAGTCAAATTATTATTTACGAATAAAGACGGGATTGAAATTTGAACCTTAGGTCAAAATTTTGAAGCGATTGATAAAAATTTTCGTAGACTTGATATTAAGCAGAAATCAACAAAAAATTAGAATTTTATATTTTATTCATCTCATAGTCAAGTATAGTTAGTAATTAGTTGATAACATATAACAATTAATTTTATAAATGAGGTAGGAAGCGTAAATTATTCATTTTTTTAATTGCAATTTAAAATTTTAATTTAATTCAGCGCTAATCGGTGCACAATATTCTTGGTTAACCTGTCTCTGTTAACCTGTGTCTAACCCGGATACACCGCCATCAGTTAGAAACTTATGGAACTCACAGATAATTATAATAATTTGCAATAAAAAAATATTGCGACTATAAATTGAGATAAAAACTATCCTATATCTCCAGTTGGACCAAACTGAACACATTGTGCCTTTCATTGAAATCGGTTCAGTAGTTTACGAGTTTATCGCGGACATATACATCGCGTGACATGTAATTCTTATATATATATATAAAGATTAAGAAATAAAAACTTGAATATTTACTCCAAAGTTTGTTTTAGATTCCAAAATAATTGATTACTTATGGGTCCCCCTAATATTTCGGTTTTATTAGGATTATAGTCCAAGTGACCATGGGGGTCACATGCCTCCATAGGGCTCCACCGTATCATGGCGGAGAATACGAAGATTTCTGTGCCCTGTTTTTCCGAGTGTTCTGCACTGGGCGGAGTTCGAGAACCTCCCGAAAATCCGGTACAGGAAGCGCGCAATTTATGCCGGTTTTTGGCCAGTTACCGAACCCCGAGTCCGCGAGTACCGCAATACGGCCGTGGAGAGCTCGTGGTTCCCGAAGCCGCGGCGCGTTAATACGAGCGAAATTACGGGGTGCCGCGTGTTCCTTGTGCGAATACCAATAGCGCCATCGCCGACCACCGGTTCTCAACCGGTTCGTAACAGCATCGAGGGGTCGAGCCTCGAGCATCCTTGCCGCCGAGGGATCGAATGAGAACCCGGAAGGCGGACTCTCCGCGCACATCAAAGGGAAAAACCTGTCTGCATCGTGAAACGACCTGCATCCATTCTCAGAGGTATCGTTGTGCCTTCTGCCAACGTGTATGGTAGAAGGCATCCCTTTTGTGCCGGATCTCTGCCGTCTTCTGCCTCCCGGCGAGCCCTGCGGCTGCTGGATCCTCTCGTGAAAATTCGAGTAAACTGTATAATGATCGGACCATCGATCGTTTTGCGTCACGCGGAATACGAGAACACGTGTACGCTTCGCGAAAATTAGCGTCCACCTTTTATTTCCGTCACGGGCGACTTGAGAGTCAACGAACAAAATTACGTTCTCGTTTCTATTGGCATAGTCTATGCGAATATCAGTATTTCTATATATGTCCACTGGTTAGTCAGATGCTTCCCAGGCAAAACAACGGACTATTTACAGAGTACATTACGTCCGTTACTCCGACGTTGGTATAAATGTCCACTGTATTTAGGCATTTCTTGAGAAATTTTTATTTCATTTCACCGCAGAGAATCTTGTAGTCGTTGAAAGAAAATTTCCCCTTCCTCGGATAGTTAATAAACGATTCATAGAAATGGGTGTTTATCCTGTGATCTAGTTAGAGTAGAAATACACTCCCGCTCATAAGTCTTAGGACAGGGATCATATTCGTATTCAACTTTGTAGAAATGAAATAACCGTTGAAGGATGCGAACAAATTTTTTCTCATTTAAAGGTTTACACGTCAAAGAAAGGATGCTGATCTCATATATCAAAAGTCTTACTAAGAAGTAAAAAAATATATTTTCTTTTCATAGCATAATACGCCACGTTTCTTTATCACAATGTTCACAATTCTTGGCATCCGCGTGATTAATTTTTTCATACTTTCTGTTGTTATATTATTCCATTCTCCTTCTAAAATATTTCATAAATGTGTTTCCGAAGCAAGGCAAAAATTCCGTATCTGTCTGTCCAGTTTATCCCTTCATTTTTCTATGGGGTTCAAATCTGGTGATTGGTGTGGCTATTTCATAATTTTTAATGAATTATTACATTGAAGTTGTAATTATTGCTGAACATATGAGGATATTTATATTATGTAGTTGATAGAGTTAAAGGTTCATAATCTATATAATACCAGAGTTTCACTAAAAACCAGAGGTGGATCTTTAGCTTGACGAATGATTTGACTGTGCAAGCGCATACGGCGATTAGAACGACGATTGAAAAGCCAGAGAAGTGGTAAATCTCACGCAGAGCAATGCACGAAGGCGCGCATAATTCGAGGAAAGATTGAACGAAAGCAAAGCTTTAGCTTCCTGTCAGTTACCCCTGAAGTACGACAAGGAATATACATACAATTATGAAGACAAGGTATGATTACCGGATAAGAGCGCCGTAAATTATTTATACTTACCACGTCCATCCGAATGTCCTGCCGGTTTTCGGCGGAGCGCAATAAGGCCGAAAAGATTGCCGGGACGTCGAATAACTCTGCCGTAACAGTTCGCAATTACGCGAACAGCGATCGGTACGCCTTGTTGCTCTCTCGAGAAAGGGTGGGAGGGGGTCGGAAGGGGAGAGAAGGTGTCTTTACGCGAGCCAGGATTCCCTTAACAGGGGAGGAATTCGGCTTCTCTCGGTGTCTCATTGTGATGCCAAGTCAAAGGAATATTACACCATCTGCCGAGGCTCGATCCGATACCGAACGTGTAATCTGTTCGACAATATCGTCGATTACCCGGGGACGAAGAACAAATGACAAAGGGGATAGAGAGAGAGAGAGAGAGAGAAAAAAAAGAAAGAGAAACGAAGGCAGAAGAGAAAGGTTTTTGGCATAATTTTTCGCGCTTCCCAAGCGCTACGCGCATGAATGGCGGCGGTCCTCTCTTTTCTCCTTCTTCTTTTCTTGTTGTTGTTGTTCTTCGCCTTCTATTTCCTCTCATTCGGACCGAGGCCTCTTCTGGACCAGCTCAAAGAATTTCGTGACCTGTTCCACGGGCATTGCATTCATTTCCATATTCTATGTATTTAGTGTTTACGTCTACTTCGTATCCGGTCGGGCTGAATGGCCCGACAATGCCCAACGAACTGGTAAATGAACTAGACGTTGATATTATTTGCCGTTTACTATTTTGTGCCGCGCGAAACGCTCAGCGCCGCACAATTATCCCGTGAGAACACCGCGTTGACAGTGCCGGTCTCTCCTTCTCTCTCTCTGTCTCTCTCCCCAATTTAATTTCGATTTCGTTAACCACGACTGCATCATTTTTCTTGACCTAGCCTTGTTCCGATTATTTCACTTCATTCTTTCGTTTCAAATTGTCGGAACGCGCGATATCATCAGCTGCTGGTGTAAGATACTTTATTTTGTCAGCACGTGAACTCACAAGAGACTTCTTTGCAACATCCTGATTAAATTAAACTTATAGTGTACGTATACGCGTTTTGCTTCATACTACCATCGTTGTAGACAGCGGATGCATTTATGAGAAAAATGAGTAGGTGTAACTGAAAACAGTAATAACGTTAGAAAAATTAAAATACTGCTATATTATTTTCAACCTATCCAACATATTAGGAAAGAAAATCGTTCCAGTCTGTTTATAATTTAAGTAGAAAATTTCTATTCCGCGTAAAGATCCGCTGTGTTGTGTCCGTTGTGACAGACATATAAAGCGTGCAACGAATAAATTGCATAAAATGCATTTATGTTATTTATCTGAGTAGGTGTAATTGAAAACAGTAATAACGTTAGAAAAATTAAAATAGTGCTATATTATTTTCAACCTATCCAACAAACTAGGAAAGAAAATCGTTCCAGTCTGTTTATAATTTAGGTAGAAAATTTCTATTCCCCGCGTAAAGATCCGCTGTGTTGCGTCCGTTGTGACAGACATATAAAGCGTGCAACGAATAAAGGGCATAAAATGCATTTATGTTATTTATCTTTGCGAATTTTCCTGTCATCCGGATCGGGCCGGGTCCCGTTAGTGCCGAACGAAGTTCCGGCTGTAATACTGTATTGGGGATTTACGACCCCAAAGAACCCCAGAACCGTTCTGTTCGTAACTAATAATTTGTTATTTAACAACGTTGGCCGGCTAGCTCGATGAACCGTTCGACTGTTCGGTAGCTGCGGTGTCGAACCTCGTGTCTCCCAATTAGGATTTTAAATCCGCGGTGGAAGTGGATCAATGTCGACCCGGGGACGGCCGCTTTTGTCGGAGGTTCGCGTTTTCGAGCGGCGATCGGTTCTCAGAACGAAAGCATCGTCGAAAACCGCGAGGCCACGGGCTGGCTCTCGCCGAGAAGGCACTTCCACCGCCGCGCCGACCCTATCCTCTCGTTTCTTCGTCTTTCGCGCGTCTTCCTTTCTCTTCCGCGTCCCCCCGCGTCGTCCTCGGCATCTCTTTTTCCTCTCCGCTTATTTTTCTTGCTGAACCTTCCACGACTACACACGTAAAGGCCAATTCACACCGTGGCGACTCCGGCCTCGCGGGTAAATACCGATTCAAAGAACCCGTAGAATCGCCGTGAATTCCGCGTCCCATGATTTCTTCGGCGTAACACGACGGTCCCCGAAGCTGACCGCTCGTCCACGCTCGTCCCCGCTCGTTTCCTTCTTCTTCGTCTCATTAGCAGTAACGCGAGATAACCGCTTCCCGGGATCCACCGAGCTAACGAACGCTAGACGGTCGTCTTCCGACCATCTCACGCTCCGATAATTCTTGCCGTTTAGGCGGCACAACTTATGGTCCCGATGGCAAGGATTTCTCCGGGGTACGTTCTCCCCGATGATCATTCTTGTCGCTTACGAATTGGTTGTTTACCGGGCGTGGATCTTTTTGGGGCGGGGTGAACGAGCTGCTTCAACAATCCTGTTTTTATTTTGGAGGGTTGGTCCGGCAACTAAGGTAAAGGCACTAGTAGTTGACCATGTACCAGTAGTTGGTCATTTTATAGAAAAACATAAAAAATAAGGTTTGAAATGTTCTTATTGTTTTGAAATTTAAACAACAGACGACATAACACCCGAGGTTCACTGTCATCAATAAGTGCGCTTATAAAAACCTTATTTTTTATGTTTTTCTATAAAATGGTCAACTACTGGTGCCTTTAACTTAATACAGACTCCGTGTTTTATTTTAATGATACAGTATTTACGGATAATTTGTCCTCGAGTTGATGCACGTGTTTTTTGGAACCTATAACACAGAAATGTAGTTTTACGCTATATTCTTGTACCAGAACTGTTTTCCCCGACTATTTAGTGATGCAGTCTATAGATTCGACGCAGGGTTAAATAAAAAGGGATTTTGCTTATCACCAAAAAATCAAAATTGGTAATAAATTCTATGAAAATATAGAACCAAATAATAGTCTATCAGCGACGAGTAACGAGCGTAACATAATTATTTCGAGGAGGACACACTATCTCCTATGTCCCAGAGTGGAAATCGAGTAGATTCGAGTTCTGATCGTGGGTAAAGGTACACTTTACCGAGTTCCCCGCGCAGTCAAGTGAGAAATATTCGGTGCCCACACCCCGCGTTGCATGAGACGAACACCCATGGTGTTGGCACCGGATTTTCTGAAGTTCGGCTGTGGGCATCGTCGCACGCTAGAAATTCCTACACACACACACACACACAGGCGCATACCTATTTTCAAAAAGAATTTTCTCCGATAATCGAGCCGAGAATATCAACGTAGGAAATAATACGAAATAATTTCACGATCATTGTAAGACGCAGAAAATAATGCTCAGGCTACAATGGCGTGTAAGGAAATACCCTCTGTACGAGCGTGCAGAAAATAGGCTGAAACGTCGCTGTGGGTCACGAATGCTCGCCGATCGAGAAACTCCGTGACCTGTTTGCGATTGTACAGGGCGTTCCTCAATAATTGCGCGAATTAAGCCTTCCGAGACGAGAAACGAGAGAAACTGCGAACATACGCAGGTTTTTCAAGAAAGTTGCAAGAAAGAGAATTGCAAGAAAAATTAGTGTTGCAGGGAAGATTAGAAGAAAAATTAGAGAGTTGCAAGAAAATTACAAGAAATGTTTCAAAGGTGTGCGAACCGTTGTCACCTATGGCCGAGTTATGTGACAGTATCAAACAAAGGATTCGCAAGGATCTTCCTAGTTGCTCGAGCGGTGCTCGTCCTTCCAGCTTCCCACATATTAAGAAACGGCCTGTACAGTCGATGCTTGCTCCAGCTACAGACTCCACGGTGGGAAAGTATTCGCGAGCAACGATGCAGACGCACCCCGAGGCGTGCACCGAGCGAGTAGTATGTATTCGCCGGTATTAAACTACGTTCTCACAGGCAACGCGTCGTCTGTCCTTTGTTTTGAAAACACTGGCCCCGGTACCTCGTGCGTTTCAAAGTGGTATCACGACCTGCGGCCCATCGGCGGAATCCACGCGCGATTTTCAGCGGGGTTTCCTACGAGAACACTCGCTTCAACCCCCCTTTGGTATCCACGAATACAGAGAGAGAAATCATGCTCCACGAAAAACAATACACACGATATGAAACTCCCACGATCTCTCAATGTCCATTTCTCCGGGAAAATACACTTACTCATTTTTTCTGCACAAAATGCGCTGGTACAAACATATTACCATTTACTTAAAAAGGTTCACAGCATTTCAGAGACACTTGACCCGTACAATTAACCGCCCGGTTAACCCATTTGCATTATTAACATATACAGTCGAGTCGGAAAGTAAGTTAACGACTGGTGTATGCAGGCAAATGAATATGACATGTCTTTAATCTGTAATAATGATAATACATGTTTTATTAACATATTTGTTTATTTCCTTACACCTCCTAAATAAAAACAATACAATAACTTGATTTTATTCATCATATTCATTGCCTACATATCACCAAATGTTAACTTACTTTCCGACTCGACTGTATATGTAAAGAAAGTAATACTTTCTTTATTTGAATAGACCGCGCTTCATATGCTCACCGCGGCCTCTAATCGATATGTATCGATGCTCAACGAGAGAGATGATGTCAGAGAGCACATGTGCAAAGATTAGTGTGATAAGTGATAAATAAAATAATAGATCTAGGAGTAGTTGAGGAGAATAGACTGTAATTGTCGTTTTTCTTTCTTTTAGAGCAACAAAATTGAGTTTTACTTCTTGAAAATCCTCAATAATAACAAAAAAAGAAAATAAGATTATTGTCTTATATATATACGCTCAATGTTCCTGGTCACTATCATTATTCGTTAGCTAAAAAATAGAAATGGAGGGTGTCGTTGGAGATGAAAGTAGTAATTCTGATTTTTCTTATAATGCTGAAATACGAAATTCTAATATTCTGTGGAGTGCTGAAAAAAGTTTGGTGATGAAGGCATTCTTTTCATATTTCCTTCTGATACGAATGGGTTAATTTGTCAGATAGGAAATTTTTTAATTTTCTTCGAAAACATTCGAGCTGCCTCTTGCAAAAAGTGTATTCCGAGTACATGTAACTGTTGGCTTGAGAGAAGGCTGCCCAACCAGTTAGGGGTTTAAAAAAAGGCTCATCTCGATCGAGGCCCAGGAAGCCATCTCATTGTACTCTTTCTGGCTGCGAGATACGTCCGAGATTCGCCACATCCGTTTCCTCAAGGAGTCTTCTTACGATGCCGAATCCCAATTGTTGCTATATCTCCCTGGCCGTATATAATTTCACAACTTTATGCTCGCCACCACTTCCTCCGCGTGTCGAGACACCGTTCACACGTTCACAGAACCATCTCCTCCGCCGACACCTGTATTTGTACTACTAGGATGGATCGGTGGCCGCAGGAAATGCTCGCACGAACTCGCATTGTTTCCGATATTCTACCTAACCAGACACTGTTTGCCCAACCTGTGGATACATCGTCTAAAGCGATCAGTCTTGCGAGCACACCTCGTCAAACCCACCGATCCATTTGACAAATCCGGGAACTGCTTTGGTTGGTACTTGCAATCGTTCATTGTGTCGCGTGACCGAATGAATAATGAACGAGCAATCGAAGCTTTTCCTCGTTCACGCCGCATAGGGAATCATGCACTTTGTTTCCCGACAATGGTAGAACCAGCTAACACAATTGACCGAATTTCGACTTCGTTATGTTTACGCAAAGCATTCCTCCTGTCTGTTCGGTGCTTCGTTTAATTTTATTTATCTTTGTGGAGGTTGCAGCTGATCCGAGATACACGTGGAATTATAGTGTAGTCGCTGGACGACGATTTTACGAACTTATGATAAAAATTAATAAACAAAGTACGAATAAAGACGTTAGAAGAATTTTAAAAAATTGTTACGAAAGATATTTTTTACTTTCTTACAATCGGTTTAACAAAATTTGGATTTTGCATAGAGATCTGCAGTCTAGTGATCACCAGTATGCCATAACTGCAGGCTAATTTGGTGTGTATTCATTTATGGCACGAAACTGTAAAATACAAGAAAAACTGTAATATTAACCCCTTGCACTAATATTTATTTTGTGATTATGTCGATTAGAAATTCTTCATCGTTCAGAATTTCCTAGAAAAAAAATATAGTTTATATTTATTGTATGCCTATGTTTTCTCCAAAGGATGTATATCAACTACAGCAATTTTATTTCGGTTTAAAGGAAATTAATAACATACATATTAAGTAGACTATATTCAGAATCTTCATCACGAGCCTGACTCGATGTTGTAGTGCAAGGGGTTAAACAGAAGATTCTGAATTTGCGAAATTTCGATCGGCTGCACACTGTTTCGAGCTGCATAGCAAACACCAAGTGTCCCTCTCCAAATTGGTTACATAAGTGGGAACGTCTGAGCGGCCACCTAATCCTCGTGATTCCTTCGGGTTCCGAAAAGGAGCGATCAGTGTCGAACCAAAATAGGGGTGTCCCTATTTCCTCTGAATGTGACCCGAAGATTCTTCCGAAACGATTCCTTGCCTTTTTGGCGCGCGCGCGGCAGCTGCCTTTACGTAACAGGAAGTTTTCCTACTTCAGAAACTCGGGAAACACACAAGGTGTTGAAGAATTCGTGTGATCTTCAAGATAAGACTGAACTTCACATTCTTCCTTGCGAGAAACGAATTTATTACGTGTTCTTTACATACTCAAAATTACAATGAAGTTCGACAGGTAGATTTAACCATGCTTTCAAATCACAATTTTACAATTAACTAAAGTTGCAGAAATGCCGTAGCTTTGCCGTTAGCTGAGTAGAAGGAAAGAGAAAATTAGGAAATTAGTCGGAGATAGAAAGTGATCGAGAGCTGTCGAGAAAGTGAACAAAACTTGTCCCATTAGTAAGTTTATTAGATTAGGTGTGAAATAATTCTTTTGTACAATCTTCGCAGTTGTATAAGAAATTTCGTCACAATATCGCGTTTCGGCGGTCGTGCCCACGAACAGAGAGACGATGGGTGGCCGGGCAGAGCCCATGCATACACACCAACACACTTGCGCGAACCCCATAGAAGCAGCTTCAGTTTCGTCGCACCCTCTGCACCATCGCTAACGCAGTAAATGGATAATGTCCTCCATCAGCCATGAAACAACACCGTATCAATTCACATCAATCTCGAAAACGCCGTAGAGTACTCGTTCAAACTATTATTATACTGAAATATAGTTTCTCATCGACGCAATCCTTTGGTTCATATGTTTTATTGAGAGATCGAATTTTCATTGCACCTACTTGTGAAAGCATAATAATTTGACTCGTATCTGTTTCCTGGTATTCTGGAGTTGTTCGTGAGCTGGGCAGAGTCAATTAAATAGACTATTTACTATTTGAAATAGTATTTCACTCAGTTTTGTTTTCCAACAAAAAGCATCTCGGAGCGTTCAGTTTCCTTAACCCGTTTGGTCAATTATATTAAGAAGGAAATATGAAAAGGAGGCCTTTATCACCAAATCCTTTTTCTTTTTAATTATATTTAAGTAAAAAAATGACTACAGGTAAGAGAACTAATTTCAATAATTCGCCTCCGTTTCAGTGGCCTAATTTCTTCTTCGCTATAATCAGAATACTTCCATCTCCAACAACACCATTCATTTCCATTTTTTAGCTAACGAGTAATGATAGTGACCGACAAAGTTGAGCGTACGCATACGGTTCCTGTGATAGCGACCAGGAAAATTGAGCGTTCTATACGCTCCGGTTATAGTGAACAGGAAAATTGAGCGTATGTATACGCTAATGATGCAGATGGGTTAATAGACTCGTGGCTAGCCTATCCCGGGAGATGGTGCCGGCGCTTAACATGTTAATTCGAAAACGTGGAAGGGTGAACAAGAGAGAGAGAGAGCTTTCGTCGCAGCATCGGCGTCCGGCTGCTTTTTTCCCCGAGTTGAATGAGCAGGGCCGAGGGCACACAGACACACAGAGAAAGAGGGAGGGAGATAGAAGGAGAGTAAGAGACAGACGGGTCGAGCGAAGCCGCCTGTAGGGACCAGGGGCCAGAGTTTCATCGCGCCCTCCGTAGCATCTCGTCGTCCCAATGGCTCTCCCCTCCTGTCCTTCCATTCCCTTGGCGATCGGCACTATACCTTTCCCCCACCAGGCGTCACCAACAGCCCAGCACGTTAGGGACCGTGCGCGCAGGCTGCCGGCAAACCAGCCGGGTACCCCCAGTTCAAATCTAAACGCCGATCCGTCAGGACCAGCTTCGCGCGACTCTGCTCGACTTTGGGCGCGCGTCGCGACACACCACAGCCACACGAAAGGAATCACGTTATGGACAAGATCGGAGGAGCCTCGAACATCTTCCGACAGAATCTCCAACGGTCCTCGGGAATGTCACGTTAAGGTCCCACTCCTGTCCTTTCTTTTTCACGCGTCGACCTTCTCCCTCCCTTGTCCCTCCTCTCTTCCCCTCTTTCTCTTTCTGTTTCTCTCAAGAGTACGCTGTTCGCGTTTGTCGCGACGCGTGTGCCCAAACCCTCCCCCTTGATCCGCCCCGCGACTGATAACAACGACCATCTGTTTTACCGAGCATCCTCTCCGAAACGGTCCAAGTCGCGAATGGTGTGTGTACGTGTGTGCGATATCCGCGGCCGCCACGAGGGTGCATTGTTACCGACAGAGACGGACAAAGACGGGAACACGGAATTCTTATGTTTTCGCGAGCCTCGTGGGAACCCGACCACATTGTTGTAAGCCTCGTGGACCGACGTCCGACGGTGTACCTATTACGCGTGTTACGCTGAATTATGATTATGGTTGTTGCCTTGGGATTTTGAACTGTGTCGGACGAGAGCAGCATTATCGAGGCTCTACCCGCACAGCGTTCACGGCAAACGAATCTTCGACGATGGTTCGCGCTATCAACACCGTGAATTTTTGCTCGGTGATCTAAGGACTGTTGACGGTTCGAGCCCTCGGGACCCCGAGGCCCGTCAAGCATTCGCCGGACCCCTGACCGCGAGTTTTCCTGGAAAACTACCCCCGCGAGAATGGATGTAGTGTCGAATGGACTCCTCGTGCCAGCGAAAGTCCTGGATATTGGTGCCTACCACTCGTCGTTCTATTCGCCGCCACCCACCGAAGCGTAAGTAACTATTTACACCTTATCGGGATGACAACGAGCCGCTCTGTCAAACCGATGCTCTGTTGTCGGACGCGAATTTTCGGATAGAGATAAAATCGGGGAACAACCTATTGGAAATGTTTCCGTTATCGTTCCGCAAAGAACATTTTAATTGTTGATGGAAGTAGATATTAGGTTCGAAGTAATTTTTTTCAGGTTCGAAATCGGGTAAGGGACCTAAATACTGTGGGGGTAATTAATATTTTTAAAGCAGAGTTTATTTTTAATATAACTTTTTATGGTTTTTTGTAGCTTTTTTTATATAACTATTAATTGATTGTAATGAAAAAAATTCAATATCTCTTTTTTAATATTCATTACGCTTTAGAAATGAGTATAATTAATACAGGCACAGTAATTGGGTCCTTCACCTTACTTAATAGCAGTGCCTCTCAATCTTTTTTTTTCGAGATATTTCGAAAGGTCATTGAATATGAATGAGTTTCTCCGTGTTTCGGCATTTAATTGATGTTCATGTTATTCGTGAAAAGCTTTCTGTTAATTATTAGAAATTTTTTATTGACTTACCGATTGAGATGCACTGTTACGCAGGGCTCGTGATTTGACGATTATCAATTTAGGGTAACTTTGGTAGAAGGGTGAAATAATTTCCATGACCTTCAATAAGGTGAGGAACATTTGGTCGGGGATCATGAATTCCGTCGTAGATATAAAAAAATTGTAAACAGCAAGATTGTTTGGTTTCTAACGAGAAACCCAACTACGCAATTGAATATTAGAAAATTCCATTTATTTACACGATATAGTAAAATATGTCGCTTTTTTTTTTATTCTACTTTACTCTGACCTACACTTTTAACATTTGGAAATGCCAATTTGAAACCTACATTTCAAATTTGCAACAACCTTCTCTTAAGTCAATTACAAGCCACCGGCATGTTAAGCAATCCATCACCAAATGAGAAATTAGTATATCTGGAAATGTAGGTCACGTTCTAACCTTAAAACTAAGCTCGGTAGGACGGCAAAGTAGTCGTGAATTATATCACGAGGTAGTAACTCGTATAACAAGTTCGTTAAGATCATGTTCGACGATTAAATTGCTCCATTAAAATTCCGCATAATTCGAGAATCTTTCGTCATTCGACATACAGGAAACAAAGGTTCTCGAGGAGAGATGCAACGGCGAATCGTTTGCAATCTCGTTGGTCGGGTTCGAACAGGTTCCCAGGCTCGGTTGCAAGGTTATCTCGCCCATTCAAATTCACTTCGGTCCAGAGGTTTATCTCGCGTGAGCTGTCAGTGGTAACGAGCCTGCCACCATTCGCGCGTTTTCTCAAAACAAACGCGCAAAGCATCGTGCTACATATATACATATATGTACGCGAGAAACATCCTGGAACATTGCGCTCTAAACGGAAGTCTCCGTTTCAGTGTCGATATCAAAGGATGCGGCCTTATCTCGGATAGATTGAACCGCCTGTGTAAGTTTTTTGTGTCGCCGCGTACAAGTAGCCTATTTATATTATTTTAAATCCAAGAACACCGTTCTGCAAAACATTCTGAACTAGTAACTTTGTAGGAAGGCTAGACAGTGTATGTATATTTTTACAAACCTCTTAGCATATTTGTATTTGGTACACTTGATCATGAGACACATAAAGTGACTCTTATTAACGTTCTGACAGTCTTGAAAAGACGACAATCTTTTTAATATTGGATCATACGACTTCGTTTTTTTTGTTTTTTTTTTTTTTTTTTTTTTAGAAAATAGAACAATTAGTTTACTATATTTTGGTCGGAATTACAGTGAAAATACTAAAAGTTGTTTTTTACAACTTTTTTGTACATCTGTATTAATTATACTTGGACCATACGACTTGGTTTTTTTTTTAGAAGTAAGAACAATTAGTCTACTGTATGAAGAGAAAACAATTTTGAAAAAATTCCAATTGGTCGGAATTACAGTGAAAATACTAAAAGTCGTTTTATACGACTTTTTTTTTGTAGATCTGTATCTTTTGTACATATTCTAGAAATTTCATCAAAATCATTGTCAGAATTTTCGCTTTTGTAATAACAAAGAGCAGGCTGTCCGTCAATGAGTCTTTTAGTTTCTTCAATCAATTCATTTATTTAATCCCCTCGGGGTTGTAAATCCTTTTTTTCCTCCTACACTCCCTTAACCTAACTTAACCGAGTCTTTTAGTTTCTTATAATCCTGATTGGGGTAGGTCGAGTCGTAAATCGGTTCCGGCGTGTGCAAACAAGGACTGTCCCATGGGTCGTTCTATTGTGATCGTTTAACCGCCTGGGAGAACCTGAAGTAATAAACAGACATTTAAAAATAGTTTTACTTCCCCGAAGAAACGTTCTTTTTGAAATCATGGTCTACTTTTTCGAGGGTAGCCGATGCACGGTTGCCGTCACAATAGCCAATCTATTGTTTCACATTTACGACATCAATAGTCAGCTTTTCCGAAAGGAAACTGGTTAAAACTGAATATCTACCGACACATTGTTATAAAACTGCGGGTTTTATGCGTTTATAGCAGAAAACGGGTGATGGCCGACTATTGGCCATTTAAATGGCCGATGAAAGAATTACTAAAAATTTCTTCATGGTCGAGGTTAGCGGAAATGTAATCTTTGCGATTGGTATTCGAAAAGGGCTCTCGTATAGGAGGCCTTGGACTGAAAAGACCGAACTTTTGGAAATGTTCTTGGAAATTCTGTTTCTTTTGGATTCCGTTCGAGTCCCGTTTCCGTCGACGATTACGAATGCGTCGGTAAAGACAGGGCCGTATTTTAAAAAAGTCACCCAGTAGGTTGCGGGTCCCGAGCGGGCCTCTCGGGCCCGGGGCCAGGGGCCAGGGGCCAGAAAGGAAGGGGTGGGGGAAGAGACAAACACGTAGGCAGGCAGAAAAGAAAAGCAGCGGGCACCTCTCCCGAAGTAAGCATCCTTCGGCTATCCCTGTTGTTGCCTAGCAGATATCCCACTTTAGGCTCGTTTATCGGCCGTGGTCGTAGCCGGGGCCCCAGGGAAAGACTGGGCCCGTATATCCCGGCCTCCTCTCGCAGGTCTACAGCCCGGCTCGACCCGTCCCCGACTAAGGAGATTTAAACCCGGTTTTCAGATCGAACCCGTTGAGAATTCCCCTGTCGTTTATTTCGTTTGCCGGCACAGACGGGTGTTCGCGTCTCTCTTCCTCTCTCTCTCTATGTCCTTTAACTGGCCGCCGGCGCATTGACTATTTTCTGAATTGCCTTAATTTGGACCGTATTGTCCACACTCGAAGTGCGCGCGTTACATATTCAGTGGTCATTAGTCAAATGTCCCGCAACCGTCCCCGAATCCGCGCTAAATATTGGCCCGGGTGCATAACAAATCGCCGATCGCGGTCGCATTCCCCTGCTCGGTGCAACGATTGCGTCACCATTGCTGCCGTTGCTTTGAAACAACAATAACGCAGAGACTGCTAAGAATTTAGGAAACTGAAGAATATTTCTCTGTTAATATTCCGTCCAAATATTAAATTTTACTCCTCGCTGATGTGAGTTTCTAGAAGAACGGTTTCTCAACCGTCCATGCTAAAGTCAGAAGTCCTACAACGAATACAATTACAATCCGATTGATAATGCAAATTAATTTAAATCAAGAATGCCTAGACACGCGAACAGGGAAACCAGTAATCGGAGATACAGGTGAATAAACGACGAATATCTAATCGCAAGGAAAACGAACCAGTAGTTTATTAACCCCTTGTACTGTGATATCGGCTCAGACTCGTGACGAAGAGTTCCTAGAGAATTTGCTAAATATGTACGCTATTAACCCATTTGTCTGTATCATTATTCGTTGGCTAAAAAATAGAAATGGAGAGTGTTGTTGGAGATGGAAGTAGTAATTCTGATTTTTTCTTATAATGCTCAAATATGAAGTTCTTTTACTTGCAGTCACCTTTGTACTTAAATATAATAAAAAATAAGTTTGGTGTGGTAAAGGTTTCATATTTCCTTATGATGCAAATGGGTTAATTCCTTTCAAACCGAAATGAAATTCTATTTAATCGCAGTCAACATTCATAAATGTAATATAAATTTTCTTCCTTTCCTAGTGGGTCATAAAACCGAAGTAGTTCTAATCCTTGTGTAGGATCGTAGGATATATTTAATAATCACAGTTACATAAAATAGCTAACCTAAACTATAAACTGAACACACTAAATTAAACTGAATTAAACTGAACAGTACCAAATCTTATTCGCCTATCGCCTAATTACCTAAATCGTCTATTATATTTCGCCGACCGCGCTTACATTTTACAATTTCAACGGTTACAAACCTTGTAATCGTAAAATCGTAGTGGAAGGTCCTTTTTGCCTTATGAATAACGAGGTATTTTGTAAGTACGTTGAGATATTTGGAGATTCTCGCAGCAAAGGGTTCTTCCTGTACAAGGCGATCCGCGGGATCTGATAGCCGAGCTCCGTTATCCTTAAAGTTCGCCGGGAAGAGGGGAACAGGGGAGGGGAGCGGAAAAAGTCGATCTGGTAAATCGAGATTCCAGGCCCGTCGAACGCACGCGGAATCACGGGCCCGTAGAAAAAAGGAAAGCATCAAGGCCGCCTCGGAGAGGCAACAAAGACACCGGGGGCCCCGGTAGAATGTTTTTTAAGACTTCGCACCTAGGCGAGATCCTGGGAAGAAGCTGTGTATACTCTCGAAAGCCGTGAAACGCGGAAACCCACGAAATTGCAACGAGCGTGTCCTGCGAAACACGTGGCCGGGCCGGGCGGGGTCGGGTCGGGCCGGTCTTCGCAAACATTCCTCGGCGAATTCGTGCTCGTCCTCGAGACACGAGGAACGAATAGAGAGGACAGGATCAGGAGTAAAAAGGACGAGGAGATCGGGTTCGGGAGAGGCTGCTTGTCCACGTTCCAAGGCGAATCCACGTGTCGGGTACAGTCGAGGATCGGTCGGCACGTGTTACGGGCTCTCGGAGAGGCCTCTTCTATCTCGTCACGATTTCCATGGAAATCTAGCCGCCGATCTGCGAGAAACGTTGCTTGTTGCGCTATGCCCTTTCTCGGCGCAGGATGCCACCTCGCGCGGACAGAATAGGACAGGAAACGCGTGATCGGGATTCTTAGCGACGCGGTTACGGATTTATATTGGTTGCCAAGGGGAAATCCATTGTCGAGATTTCGCGATTGATTTCGAGACTCGCCGCGCGGCGAACGATGCTCTCTCGTGCTCGCTACAATAACGTTCTTTGCTGTTTGCCGCGGTCGTAATTTGTCTCTTCGTTCCGCTTCGTAACCTCTAAACATTTGCGATTAATCCAACTTTGGTAAAGCATTTTTGGAAAATCTAGAAAAGAATGAAAAATTGATTTTTTGAACACTACACGTACCACCACCGTTCAAAGTCTAAATAAATTAAATATTGTCATTTTTATAAGGCAACATGTATCTGTCACATTTATAGCTCGGTACGTGTAGCGTTAACCCATTTGCATCATAAGGAAATATGAGAAGAAGGCCTTTATCGCCAAACTTTTTTTATTATTATATTTAAGTACAAAAATTACTATAAGTAAAAGAACTTCATGTCTCAGCATTATAAGAAGAGATCAGAATTACTACTTTCATCTCCAATAACACCGTCCATTTCTATTTTTTAGTTAACGAATAATGACAGTGACCAGGAAAATTGAGCGCATATATACGCTAATGATGCAAAAGGGTTAAAGAAATTTCTTTTCTTTCATCGGAAGCTTCAGTAATTTATTGCTGTACCTACCGGAAGCCTATTAACCCCTTCCCTGACGATCAAATTTCCAACTGTGCGGGCCAAAAGCGACACCAAGGTAGGTCGCGCGCAGGGACATAATGTTTTGTTTATGTTTCGCCCGATAGACTTACGACGACTCTGAGGCGTCTTATTCGTGTTTGGTCCGATAACCTTGCGACGCCTCTGAGGCGTCATTGTAAGCTAAGGGGTTAAAACGATTCTCCACGACTGTGTTCTATTAGAAGGATTTTTATATTCAATTCTGCTAGCTCCAGAAGAAATGAATTAGATCTCGTTACTGGGGAGTTGCTCACGAAATAATCGCTGGTAATACACAGGTTAAAAATAGAATACAATTTCTCAAGTAGTCGTTGACCATTCGGTAACGAGCCTTCTAATTGGCGGAATAAATCCTATCCTGTGTTTTTGATAACTTTGTTCGAGGTAACTTGAAAGAAAAAAGGAATTTGCATAAAGAGGTGGCAGTATACGAGGTTCCCTTGGAAGATGTTACACAAGTATTTATTTATTTATTGCTTTAAACCAAGTGGTTTATATAGCAAGTACAGTATTATTACATTTGGCTTACATTAAACAGGTGTACATTGTTTTTAACACAAGTATTTATTTATTTATTTATTGCTTTAAACCAAGTGGTTTATATAGCAAGTACAGTATTAATACATTTGGCTTACATTAAACAGGTTTACATTGTTTTTAACACAAGTATTTATTTATTTATTTATTGCTTTAAACCAAGTGGTTTATATAGCAAGTACAGCACTATTACATTTGGCTTACATTAAACAGGTTGACATTGTTTCTAAATTCTAATGGAGCATTGTTCAAGAAAATTATAAATTATGTTCAGACCTTTTATATCAGGTTTATATAAGAAAGAACCAATACAAAGAGGGAAACAGTGCTTGTCTTTTAGGAGCTTTGTTTCCAATGTATTACGTTCGCTTTCATAGTCTGGGCATTGCCATATAACATGATTCAGGTCTTGCAGTTCTGCTCCGCATTGGCAAGCACTGTTAGCTATAAAGTTAACCCTTGCCAATGAACCGTTCGATGGAAAAATCAACGATATTCTTAAATAGTCTGTTCGAGGCCCATTCTCCCGACCCATTTTCTATCTAAGTTTCTACGAAGCGGCGGGTTGGACCCGTAAACCGGAAAAGCCGAGTTAGCTGGTCGGTTGCAGGCATTCAGCAACCGAGTCAATTAGTACGATTAGCGCGCGCGGTCCGAGGCATTAGAAACTCGAGCGTGGCAACGGAAATCGCGGGCGCGGAGAATTTGAATGAGCGGAAACGTAGGATTCTCGGATCGAGACAGATAGAGGAGGTTATTACGTCGTCGCAGCGGGCAGAAGTTTCGCGGCGTGTGGTCGTTTCCCGAAGGAACGAAGCGGGGTCCCCTCGGGAGAGCAGGTCCGCGGGAGCGATAGTAAACTTGGAAGGCTCCCGCCGTACTCTAATTTTAGAGAAAATGCAAAGAGAACCGCGCTGGGAACAACAATGCGCTCCCGGAGCGATTCACTGGTTTATAATAGCGGGGCTCATCGTCTCTTTCTCCTCGAGCTAGATAACGTTTTAAGATCTGTTGCTGCAGTCCTGTCGGACACGACACCCGTGTCCGGGCTTTTAAATTCGCAACAGTGCGGCCGCGTCCTCCCGGGTTGACAATTAAATAACCGTTTCGGCAGCTGCGCTTCTTTTAAAGGCTTCTCGACGGACAATGACGCGAGGCAACCACCACGTGACGGAATACGGAGCACCCTAAGACCGCGTCTCGTCGGCTAACAAACATTCCCCGTGCCGAGGGATTCCAGTTTGCTGCGACGAGATTCGCGAGGAATCCCCTCGAGGAAGTCTCTCCCCCCGGAGGAAGATGGAACCACCTTTATACCGTCCCGTCTCTCCTCTCTCTCATTCTTTCTATCTCTCTTTCTCTTGACGCGTTTAGCCCCGTTCTCCTCTTCTCGTCGTATCATTATTTCCGATGCCGGGCTCGGTACACTCGTCGCTCTCCGTCTCTCTCGCTCTCGAGGGTCGACTACGCCGATCGTCGGGGTGCACAAGGGCGAGCCTGATTTCCAGCATCTGCTCCAGTCAAGAAAGACCACAGTCTGGAACGACTTTGACGATATGTATGGCGAAGCCTTTGCATTGGCTTCTCTCTCTCTCTCTATTTCTCTCTCTCTCTCTCGCTCCCGCCTGCCGACGCCTTCTTATATTCCATTGAGTCTTCCAAAAGCACCGGAGCATATGTTTTCGAATTGTTCGTTCGGCTCGGGGGACGACTAAATGATAGACCGACGCTGCTTTTCGCTCAACAGCGACACGATGAATTCTAATGATATCTCTCCCCACCGTTCTCAAGTACCGATCATCATCCTTCCCCGCGGACTTATAATCATTTCCGTCTTCCTCTCCTCGACCGCGTTGGTTAACACTAAACCTACTGTTAGATAAACAACAGTACACTAGATCGCGCCTTAGTCGGCGTTACCAAATAGCCATTAACGAGCCGATTTATACAATGAGGATGACACCGGAATTCGTGACGCTATTAGAGCAGTCTACGTATGAGCTCCAAAGGCGAATAATATATGCGATGCGTGCTTTGCACAAGCAAAGTAAATGTAAAGACGAACATTACAATTGTGAAATATGTACCAGTTATTCCGTTAATAAATAAGTGTCTTGTTCAATACATAACACCTACCAAGCACAAAACATATAAAAGTGAAACGTCTTATAGAAGGCAGAAGACTGAATTTATTTAACACTAGAACGACCGAGCACTAAATGCAACTGGCATACATTGCCTTATAATAACAACAAAATAAGATTTGTTTAGATTTCGTATTAGTTTTGTTTAAATATCTACTTCGATAGAGAAGTTTATTAACCCTTTGCACTTCGCTGTCCCCTCTCAGGGACATTAAAGTTTATTAGCGATTACGGGAATTAATTTATTCCAGCGCAACTTTAAATAAAATATTGATTTTTTTGTATATAAGTCCAATATCATTATAATACGTTACTTGGTTCCAAAATTATACTAATTAATACGAGGATTTGTAAATTTCTGCCAGAATGGTTCGGAGTGCAAAGGGTTAAAAAATTTTCTCATGGAAACATATTTATAATTTCAATATCTCTAAAAGAAAAAGTTAGGAGGAAGTCATTTTGACCCATCCGGTAGTTCTAGTGTTAAACTTTGTACGATTTTCATTATATGTTTGAATATATGCTTGAATAAAGAAGTCAATTCAGTAATTTCCTATAAATACGTTCTTATAATTTCAATAATTGTGAAATAGAAAAGTGGTCATTTCTAGAAACTGTCATTTGACCGTGGTAGGTTTAGTGTTAACCTATCTCGTGACGCTCGAGAGAGCTTCCTCGGCTTCCAAGCTCTCTCTCTCTCCGTGATCTCTCCCGACCGCGCCGCCATTCTTCGGGCTCGAACGCGTGCCCGACCGCGGTATTCGCCGACTCCGGTCGAGCGGAAAACGCGAGAGCGGCTCTTTTGTTCGCGACGGACGGTAATGGCGGCCGGAGTCAAACGTTTTGTCCGCTCGGGGATTTTAGGCATCGGTTCGTCGTCGAGGGGCCGATCGAGAGACTCGAAAACCGATGGCTGAGCATTGTTCCTCGTCGGCCAGGTATTGGTCTTTTGTTTCAAGATTAACCTGAACTTGCCGAATCTGTGGCCGCTGGTTTACGAGAAGTCATACTTTTGTAGGTGAATTTGAACGAATTCCAAAGATAGTAGACAAAAATTAAGTAAATTGCACAGAACGTCGAAGTTACTTTCCACATCCAGTGTGTACAATGAAAGTCGAAATGTCTAAAAGAAAACTATAGAAATAATCAGTTTCTGGATATGTGAATTGTACAGAACGTCAAAGTTAGTTTCCACATCCAGTGTGTACAATGAAAGTCGAAACGTCTAACAGAAAACTATAGAAATAATTAGTTTCTGGATATGTAAATCGTACAGAACGTTAAATTTAGTTTCCACATCCAGTGTGTACAATGAAAGTCGAAATGTCTAAAAGAAAACTATAGAAATAATCAGTTTCTGGATATGTGAATTGTACAGAACGTCAAAGTTAGTTTCCACATCCGGTGTGTACAATGAAAGTCGAAATGTCTAAAAGAAAACTATAGAAAGAATTAGTTCCTGGATACCTTGTATACAAGGAGGACCAAAGTTTCCAAAAAGATATGGTAAAAATAAAGAATGTAAATAAATAGAGAAATTAATTCCTAAACCTGTTGTGTACAACGAAAATGAAGATTTCTAAAGAGCAAAGGGATACTGGGAAGTATTGAAAATGGAGAAAGTGTAGAGTATAAATTGCAAGCAACAGGAAAATGCTCGTGAACATGAAATACACAGGCTCACGAAATTATAAAGATGCTTTCATGAGCAATGATTCAATAAATGTCTTTAGTAGAGCACGCATACAATAAGAACCGCGCAAACTCTAAATAAATTAAATCATGTCATTTTTATAAGGCAACATGTGTCTGTTACATACACAGGCTCACGAAAGTATTCGGACGTCCTTTCAAATAGTATAACTTTTTTTAAATTGGACCAAATGTCCTGACATTTTTTGAGCAATTAGAAGAATTGGTTTACCGAATGAAGTGTGGAAAATAATTTGAAAAAATTGCAACACTTTTTTATTTGAGCCTGTATTGAAAATTTAAAATATGCGTTTTGTAGATCTATGTTAGTTATAAACATACTGAAAATTTCATCGAAATCAGTTGAGGCAGATTAAAAACGACACGCATCTAAAGATGTTAGAATTTGTGGATTTTAAGCAGAAACTGATCGAAAGTCGTGAAAAACTACGATTTTCACCACTTTTAACTATTTGCAGTTCGTGTGTATATTAGTCGATTTCGATGAAATTTTCAGCATGTGTATAATTAACATAGATCTATAAAACGCATATTTTAAATTTTCATTATAGGCTCAAATAAAAAAAGTTATAAAAAGTGTCATTTTTATTTCCTCATGTAATTCCTACCAATTGCAATTTTTTCAAAATCTTGTTTGCACATCATTTGGAAAACCAATTCCTCTAATTGTTAAAAAATGTCAGGTTGTTTGATGCAATTTAAAAAAAGTTATAGTAGTTTAAAGAGCGTACGAATATTTTCGTGAGCCTGCGTACATGATGGTAGACTTCCATAGACGCGACAAAAAAGAAAAATTGTTAAAAAAGACTGGACATTTTATCGGAACAAAAACCAGGCCTAATTATTGAATTAAAAAGTAGTACATGTTCCGACAGACGCGCAGCGAAGGAGGAACATGTGGTGTTGGTTTTCGAGGGGCAAAGCGCAAGCGTGTGCACGCTTTTCACCCTCCTCGTTCTCAATTAATAGCGATGACCGGCTACCGAGTCATATCGGCAGCTTCCACCCCGTGATCGTGACCATCGAGGACGATTGGGCCCCGTGTGGAATCAGGATTGCTCTCCGACCCTCTAATCAGCCGGCATTAGCAAGGTGCGCACGGATCGGATAGGATTCGGGATCGTCATCGTCTCTCGCCGCGCGAGAGAGATCGACCGGGTCGATTTCCCCCGATTCCCACGGTGGAATTAAAGATTCACGATGGAGAGAAACTACCCATCGCACTTGTCATGGGAACGAGCACCGGGTGGCTCCTCGCTCGATTTACAATTGGTCGCCGGGCGCGTTCGCCGCGGGGTCGAGGCGTGTCGGCGACGCGCACCTCGAGGCCCAAAAGGGGGATGAACCTCCATATCCGAGGGGCTTCTCACCCCCTCCCCTCTCTCACCCTCTCTTTCTCTCGCCACCCTCCCCTACTTTTTGCATTTTTTTTTTTCACGACACCAGGAGGGGCTGCTGCGGGAATTTCCCTTGCCTACCTTGCCCGGGACACGGCCGCTTTTGAGTGACATATGCGCGCGTCGGGGTTGCTCACTCGGTCAGACCCAGCACGGCAGATGACATTAGGAAGACAATGACGCTATTAGCGAGGGGCCGGCCCGATCCTTCCATCGCCTCTCCAACGAGACGTGAAATGCTGACTCTATAATGTTTTTTTTTTTGTTTATAAATCTTCTCCGCACTTACTGTTTCTCAGAATAATTTCGAGATGTTGAAATCATAGATGCCTCTTTGGCTATTTTGTTTTAACCCATTCGCATCGTTAGCGTATATATACGCTCAATTTTCCTGGTCACTATCACCGGAGCGTATAAAAAATAAATTGAGCGTATAAATATATATATATATATATATATATATATATATATATATATATATATAAATAAAATCAATCAATTTATCATTGTCTATTTTTATTTTTTTTTTATTTATTTATTTTTTTTATATATATTTATCTATCAATTTATTTTTTCTTATAATGATGAAATATGAAGTTCTTTTACCTGTAGTCATTTTTGTACTTAACCCCTTGCCCTACAATACCGAGTCAGACTCGTGACGAAGATTCTGAACAGAGTCTAATAAATATGTTTCGTATTAATTTCCCTCGAACCGAAATAAAATTCTATTTTGGCATCGTTAATGTACAGCTATCGGAGAACATATAGGCATACAATAGATATAAATTTTCTCCTTTTTTTAGGAAATTATAAATTACGAAAAAAGTTCTAATCACTGAAACCGTAAAATAAATCGTAGTGCAAGGGTTTAACGCTAAACGTACCGAGCTATAAATACAACAAGTACACGTTGCCTTATAAAAATGACAAGACTTCATTTATTTAGACTTTGCGCGGTTCTTATTGCAATGCGTGCTCTACTAAAAATATTTATTGAATCATTGCCCATGAAAGCATCATTACAATTTCAAAAATTGTTAAATAAAAAATCTAGAACCGTTCATTTGACCGGTGGTGGTACGTTTAGTGTTAAATATAACAAAAAACGAAAAAGTTTGGTGATAAAGGCCTTCTTTTCATATTTCCTTATGAGGCAAATGGGTTAATTTCGAGTCTCGTTTCTCCTATTTTTCTATATTCTTTTTATTTTCTTCTCTCGCTTGTTCTTGGTATATTGCACCAAGGATACCAGGGAATCAGTCCGTGTAGGTTTTCTAGTGGCAAATTAAATTTGAAATTTTTATGTGCATCGACACTCTTCCGCAATTAATTTTTGAAGGTCTCGATTATCTCAGTTTGTCAATATTGTGTTAGGCGCTAGAAAAAGGACGACTTCGAGTACTAGTGAAAGGAAGAATCGTGTTAGAAGATTATTATTCTGTTAGGAGCCGAAAAATCGTCCCGGAAGGCTACTAGCTGAAGAGCGGGCCTAATTCGGGCGAATCGAAGCGTGTAGATTTCATGGAAATTTCACCGTGCGCCATTACATCGCGGAAGTGGCGGATTGGTGAAAATCCGTGGCAATTTGCGAGACCTGGTCGTGGAACGAGAAGGAAGAGGGCGAGAGAGCTAGGACATGAGGCGATGGGGGGAAACACGTGCATCCTCGACTACACGTGCATCCACATGCATGCGTCATAGGAGCGGGTGCGCATGCTCGGGGAGGGTTCTATCGGAGGGGAAGTTTGGCAGTGCGAGGGCATCGAGGCAGGTGGTAGCCAGATGTCTCTCGCAAGGACTTCTACCCTGATGTCGTTGCCTGGCAAAGGCTCCCGTTGTATGGCGGTGCGTGCACGCTCACGTTCACGAGTTGCTAGTACATACCAGTACCGTACACGTGAACTCCTATATCCTGCCTCGTCTAACTTAATCCACCCTGTATGCCCGATTCGTCGCGACGAATTGATCGGCGTCTGCACGTCTCGTTTCCCCCCTTTGCATCGCGGGACGAGTCCTACCCGGACGAGTGGCTCGTTTCTCGAGGAGAGAGAGAGAGAGAGAGAGAGAGAGAGAGAGAGAGAGAGAGAGCCGATCGGTCGGCTCAGCTCGAGCACAAAGACGGGAAAGGCCGCGCTTCTAATTGGACACGAGACTTTTATCTCCGCTCTCTACGGAATTTTTATGGCGGAATTAGAAATCAAACCTACAGCCGCGTCGCGGTGGCGTTTGGATCATTAGAGGACTCGATTCTCCAACTTTTTTTTAGTCGTTTGCGACTTCAGCTCTCTGGTAAAACACGCGTTGTCGGCTCTATGGTGACTCCGGAGGTGTGTGGCGACAACTATAGGCGATGCCATAATGGGTGGGCGCAGCAATTCCGATATCGAGATCACAGAAGCTAAGCGGATTTTTTGATCCCCTTTTACTGTCAATTTCGTAGCGTTGGTCGTGGATTAGGGCTGATTAGGAGTTAACATTCCCACATTTATTTTTTCCCATTGAAATAGGGACTTCGATATGCATTCCAGAATTTGTTCAATTATTCAAAACCTAGAACAGTAAGAAAATTAGTAGTGAATATAAACCGGTATGCGGACAGCTAAAAATAAGATTGCTGACGGAGGGTTGTAATAGCCTATGGAGTTCCATATTGGGGGTACTATGGGATCATCTAAAAACCCTGATGGGACCTAGCCTTCTCTTTCGATTTTGAATTTTCTAGAAAATTAGCTATAAGCGATTTATAGTACACGGAGATGAAACGTGTCTTCGTTTCCGTCTTGTGAAGCATCATTTAAAAATTGTGTGTGTACAGGACGCTCCAAAAGGAAGGGTCCAAAGACAGCTATTCTATTCAGTGACGTCGCACTGCAAAGTAGTTCTCATCGCTGACTACTTCGCCGTAAGATCGAGATGTTAGATATCGAATAAAAAATTGTTGTCGTTCAAAAGTAAATGACAATGATGCTGCGAATCTATTCGTATTCTTTTACGCGTACTAGCCTATGGAGTTCCATATTGGGGGAACTATGGGATCATCTGAAAATCCTGATAGGACCTAGCCTTCTCTCTTTCGATTTTGAATTTTCTAGAAAATTAGCTATAAGCGATTTATAGTACACGGAGATGAAACGTGTCTTCGTTTCCGTCTTGTGAAACATCATTTAAAAATTGTGTGCGTACAGGACGCTCCAAAAGGAAGGGTCCAAAGACAGCTATTCTATTCAGTGACGTCGGCACTGCAAAGTAGTTCTCATCGCTGACTACTTCATCGTAAGATCAAGATGTTAGATATCGAATAAAAAATTGTTGTCGTTCAAAAGTAAATGACAATGATGCTGCGAATCTATTCGTACTCTTTTATGCGTACTCGCCGAACGAAGCGAGGCAGATGATGGATCCCCTTTGTGTGCTCGGCACGTTATGTAACATCCTGTATAATCAATACTTTCGAAACGTGTTTAGGTAAGTAGTAACGACGACGACTGGTCCGACGACCAATGGCTGCCAGTGGAGCAGGTATACCGTGCTCGCGCGATTTCTCGAGTGGCGCTTTCTAATTCCAACCGACATGGTTCGCATCTTCGTCGGTTGTACACATGCCTCTCCATCAATTGTTGCTCGAAATTTGCATACCCCGAATTCTATTTCACCGACGTAATCGGGATCAGCGGTGATTTTAATTATTCAAAATTTAAGCGAATTAGTACTTCCCTTCACTGAAGCGTATTTTTGGGATACCCAAAATTAACCCGTTGCACTACTATTTATTTTGTGATTATGATGATTACGAATTCTTCGTTGTTCAGGATTTCATAGAAAAAGAAAGATAGTTTATATTTATTGTATGCTTATGTTTTCTCCAAAGGATATATATCAACTGTAGTTGATAAATAGAATTTTATTTCGCTTTAACACTTTGACTGCCAAACTAGAAACCTCAAAAATTCTGTAAAATCAAAGCGTCATTTAATGAAATAAAAAAAAAAAATAAATGTATCATATTGAGTAATCCTTCAACTTTCCTGCATTTTATAGATCCTAATCAAATTTGGTACAATGAATATATTAACGTAAAAATTAATTTAAAAATCTCGACAACTAATTCCGTCACCCACATATGGGTGACATGGCAGTCAACGTGTTAAAGGAAATTAATAACATACATATTTGTTAGAGTCTGTTCAAAATCTTCGTCAAGAGTCTGACTCGATATTGTAAGGCAAGGGGTTAATGATGGTCTCTGAGAAGGAAAATGTGCCAGTTTCCGGTCCAGGATTTTTTCGTGCCGTTATCACCTTGACGCGTTCGCCTAGGCGCGTCATTCATGAATCAGCGTGGCCGCGCGAGACCGCTAGACGCTCGAGTAAACGCGCGTCCGTGGTTCATTGAGTAATTCCTCGCGGCGAGATTACCTTGCACTTGTCCTCTCGGCCACACGTAACTCGTGATGTCATCGGGCAACCTTCATTATCCACGGATCCGTGGCGATGCTCCGCTTTTTGCTCCTCAGAGATTGCCCCCGTAAACGAAGCAGCGCCATCCGTGACGACCGTTATCCGCTCGACACGTAATTCTCGCGAGCCCCGAGGTCGATCTACTGCATCGTGCGTGCAATAACAGTAATCTCTAGTAGACACGTGCTGCTCTGTCACGTGTTTCAACGTGGAGTCGTCTAAAACCTCGAAAAAATTAGTTTCTCTTTTCCTGCATTTTCTTAACCCTCTATGGGCCGAATTTTGTTCTTTGTTTGTTTCTATTTGCAGACAACTTGCAAGACATTTACTATGCTATTTCGAGTTGATGGTGCTGCTAACCGTCATCGATATTGTTATTGGTTATCTCAGAGACATTATATAATTAAGACGTATACGTCATCTTGTGGAAAAACTGAAATTATTTGGCAAAATGTCGATATATTAGCATGTGACTTGAAAGTTACACGGGCCCATAGAGGGTTAACCCTCATATCCTCATTTTCCATCATTTGACCCTCTGTGGGCAACCTGGGTTGTTTGAAATTTCATACCTCAATATCTTTTGTTCAAACGATCCCCAATAGCATTTTTCCTGAACATTCTTTCCCACAATTTCAAGTATTTTAATTTTAGAAAATTGTTCAGTCCAAGTAATAGATAAATACAAAACAGTCGTCTCATCTTGTGACAAAATTTCCAAATTAGGCCTAAAAGTGATGCTCTAGGTTAGAAGACCTCCTCGTTTCGAAGTTCATTGTCATTCGACGGGGTATACGATTGCTAGCGAGCAACATACCCATTAAGCGAGCACGTGCTCAAGACAAGATAAGTCTTAACACCGCTTCTTCCGTAGACATACGGGTTTGACTTGACCGAAAACTGCGACGAGTTAGCATTTAGTTACTATTGTCAACAAATGTTTCATTCCTCGCCATTGGCATTCGAGTAATTGATTCCTTCGAAGAAGCAGTTGAATGTTTAACCCGTTTGCATCATTAGCGTATATATGCGCTCAATTTTCCTGGTCACTGTCATTATTCGTTAGCTAAAAAATAGAAATGAACGGTGTTATTGGAGATGAAAATAGTAATTCTGATTTCTTCTTATAATGCTGAGACATGAAGTTCTTTTACTTGCAGTCATTTTTGTACTTAAATATAATTAAGAAAAAAGTTTCGCGATGAAAGCCTTCCTTCCACATTTCCTTATGATGCAAATGGGTTAAAGTTAACACTAGAACTACCGAACCAGTCAAAATGACTGGTGGATGATTTCTTCTTTCATGATTAGTGAAAAACCAAGGGTTCATGGTTCATTCCATGGTTAATTTTTTAACCCTTAGCACTCGAATGGCGACCGTAAGGCGCCACTAAAAATTGCTGTATCATTATTCAAAATATTTTTTTCATTATTAAATTTGTTTGTATTTAGTAAATTACTAAACATTTTAGTACTCTACGAGTAAATTACACCATTTTCGTATGTATAAAATGAACAAAGAAATATATTGAAGGGAAATATTCTAGGTCGAAAGAAATGTTTCGTTTTGGAGTTAAAATAGCTTCGAGTGCAAAGGGTTAATATATCTCTTGTTTGGAGTACATGTTACCATAAAAATCGTATAAAACCTGAGCAAATTCAATCTTGCTGTTATTATAAAGGAATAAGTCTAAGTCACGTTTAGGGGTCGGTAGTTCTAGTGTTAAACATATTTTTCGTGCTTCATAATTCGATAGACTCTCCCAAATAGATTGGTACATTTTAAAGTTAAACATATTTCTCGTGCTTCATAATTCGATAGACTCTCCCAAATAGATTGGTACATTTTAAAGTTAAACATATTTTTCGTGCTTCATAATTCGATAGACTCTCCCAAACAGATTGGTACATTTTCTCGTAACGCTATGAACGTCTAAACAACGCTCGGAATCGGCCCGTTTTATTTTTTTTTTTAATTCTCGGAATCGAGTCTCTCCTCGACCACATCGAGGCAAGGACTCGTCTAAAGCTTCCGACTGTTAATGTAGCGGTCGGACAGCGTGTCATTAGTCGAAGAAATACGATCGGTCAGCTTGAGCTCGCTTTCGACTCGCGAGTCATCGAGATGATCGGCGACAAGCGGCCGGAACCCGGGCCACGTAACACGTAACGCGTTCCACTCGGGTAATTTGTCACGATCACCTGTCTTCCCGATGATAAAGCAGAAGAACCGTGTTCCCGTAGGATCGGTCCCGTATAGCCGGGGCCGCGCGCACCGGTCTCTCTCCACCGAAATTCCGCATATTTTATCTGGGCGTTCCCTTTTATCGGCAGTCCCGCGGCATCGGCAACTTTTTAAAGCCACAAATTGAAGAATGCGCGCGCGCGCGCGCGACCGAGCCAGAGAACCGAACGAACGATCATGGTTGGATCATGCTCGTTCTTGTTGGTCCGAGGCGTGGTGCAACGAGAGGGGGTGGGTCGTGGGGGTAGCAGCTGACGCGCACGAACGAATGGATCTTTGCACCTGGTCCCCCGACTTTGGAGAATCGACGACAGAAATCAATTGTGGCCGTAGCACGCGACCAAAGGGGCCCGGCGCCGATAACAGTTTGCATTGACCCTCGGTCTTGACCCGTTACTCCAAACGAATATTGACTCGTCTCGCCGATAACATCGGAGGTCCTAACGCTATCTACGAAATGCATACCTGCAATCGTCTGCACGCTCTCGCCGAAAAGTCCACCCGTTACTTTTTTCTATTCCGGAAACGTTTCGATACATGCGAAATTTTGATCATGATTTTTCAACGAACCTTCTACCAACATACGCGTCACACTTTTCCGATTCAAATGATACCAAACACGATGCAATTCGGATAATATTTACACGTTTAATCCACGATATAATGGAACCTCTACTATCCGAACTGGCCAGTGGAATACCTAGCTAGGCTGCGAGATTGAATCTTTATCTATAAAATAATTAAATAGCGGGAAAATTTTCTGGCTCGAAGGTGCGAAAATTTGGGCCTTCGCATACTTGGATGCGCACTGCAAAAGTATTAGGTTGTTGCGTATCAAATGCAACTGGTATAAAACGCTTCGATCAAAGAATACTATCTTCAATTTCAATTTAAATATCTAATAATTTTACATTTAAATTGTTCAACGTCGAACAATGCAATTGTCGAGCATTCTTTTTATATAAGTGAAATTGTAAGTGTAATTTTATACGAGTGAAAAGACAATACATTGACTGTAGTATTACACGATGTTTGGTCAAAATGTGGTAATTAATCAGGACGTTATTCTACGATGATAAGAACAAACTACAAAATGTACGGCAAGCTTGTAAATGAAAAACTTGAACGACCAAGAAATTAAATTTCTATAGTCGAGAAACTTGTAATACGTTGTCAGAGTATGTTGCTTTCGTCAAAAATCTTCAAAGTCTCAAACGAGTATATTTTATCCCACGTGATTTCCCGCGGCATCGATCTTCTCGAGGTGATGGAACTATCGAAGATAATTTTCTTCGTAAAAATTCCTGCGGCGAAAGGGAGGGTGAGGAGGTTGGTCGGGGCCCGTTAGAAGGGAAGCATAATCGGATCGTTGACCTGTATCGAGTCATTACGAGGTTTCGTTATCGGCGATCCTTCTTTGAAAATCCTGATCTCGCATAGGGTTCTCGTGTCCACGGAGGAAACACACAGTGCACGTCCAGCTGTGCTCCTTTATTTCGTCGGGGCAGTCCGGCCCGACCCGGCCCGGCTCGGCCCGACAGCGATACGATCTTGAAAGGATACAAGGAGCAACGGCGGCGCTATGGGTGCCGTCTGGTTTTCCCGACGAACCATGACCACGGGTTCTCGGCCGCGTTGCTCGAGAAAGGGACATCGGGGTTGGCACCGCGCGCAATGACCTTATTGTTGCGTGACGAGCAACAGGCGGACGGAAGGAAGGAAGCGAGGAAAGAAAAAGGAGGACTGTCCGGGGCCCAAGGGCCCCCGGCTTTCTAGGAGAGGGAGAGGGGGGAGTACGGCGCGAGTAGAAACGAGTGGAAGCGAGTGGAAGCAAGCCAACAACGCCAGACAAGAAGCAAGGAAGTGGCCGAGAAGGGGGTTGGGGAGGGGAGGAAAGCTTCGGAACTTCGGGGCAGATGTCCATAGAACCTACGACGGTGGCACACACGCACGATGGGTTCCACGTTTCTCTCCCTTTCTCACGAGACGCTCGATTTTCGTACCGAAATTCGTAAACTGCGAGGGGAACGAACGTGTAATCGCGTATCGACGAGAAACGATTCGATGAATAGGTTCGTTAACCCTCTTCCCTGCTTCGACGATATTTATTAGCCCCGGAGAAACCCGGCCGCTGCGCTCTGCGCTACGCTGGATAGCGCGCGAACGTGTTACCGATACGATGACGATCTTCGTCGCAAGCCGGCCGGAATCGAGCGTTTACCCGAAATTACTGGACGACGTCTAATCAATGCACCTGAACATCTGTTCTTCGGTCCCATTCTCACGACTGTATGGCAATCGGACGCGTCGCGTGTGCGTGACTCGGCTGCGTTGAATATCGCGTCGTACGTAGGTTTGCGGAAATTAAGTTTCGAATTTTTATAACAGTCGTACAAAATTTATATCAAGCCATTTACTTCCTTTCTTTCTTTTAAATTCAACCCCAACATTTTACTCATGAAAATAAGGGGCTGGCACTGACATACTTACAGTTACCTTACAGTAGGGTAAGGGGCCCAATTATTGTGGGGTACCAGGAAGTGTGCCTATATTAATTATACTTATCTTTAAAATATAATGAAGACTTAAGAAAAGAGAGATTTTGGAATTTTTTCCATTAAAATCAGTTAATGGTAAGGTAAAGGCACCAGTGGTTGGCCATTTTATAGAAAAACATAATAAATAAGGTTTTTATAAGCTGTGCACTTTTGATGAAAGTGAACCTCGGATGCCATGCCGTCTGTTGTTTAAATTTCAAAACAATAAGAACATTTCAAACCTTATTTTTTATGTTTTTCTATAAAATTATCAACTACTGGTGCCTTTACCTTATATATCTCTATTTTAAAAATAAGCTCTGCTTTAAAAATAAGTATTATAAGCACAGTACCCCCACAGTAATTGAGTCCATCACCCTACTGCTTAAAAATCAACGATAAAACAAAGAGTGGGTGTTTGGAGTGGTATAAGATAATAATTTCTCTTGAAATAAGCAATTGAAAAAAATTGTTCAGTTTCTTTTTTCGATTACAGAGTTCAGCGAATTAAATGCAAACCATATTAACCCCTTGCGCTACTATTTATTTTGTGATTACAATGATTAGATCTTCTTTATCGTTCAGAATTTCATAGAAAAAGAAAGATCGTTTGTATTTATTGTATGCCTGTCTTTTTTCCAAAGGATACATATCAACTACAACAAATTGAATTTTTATTTCGGTTTAAAGAAAATGAATAACATACATATTTATTAGACTTCATTCAAAATCTTCATCACGAGTCTGACTCGATATTGTAAGGCAAGGGGTTAAGTTTGAATAATTTTCTGGATCACCTTTGCTGGTGCATTCAACAAATTGCATAAAACCCGCGATGTCGCACGAGCTGTAATTTCACACCGTCACCGATCTTACATCAACTATCGCATATCTCCAAGTGTGTTAGTTTTCATTAACCTGCGGTCCGACTTGCGCAAAACAGTCGAGGAGATTCGCGTTCGAACGGCGGGCCAGAACGGTCGCGAACGCGAAGCAGCCATCGAAAGTAATTACGACGATCGTTATCACCGTAGTATGACGCCGAAAAGTCATGCAACACGCTCGCTCCTAGACAAAGAGGGGCAGCTGTTGAGCGGAGCACCTGCTTCTGTCGCCACCTTTCGAGGAAAAGCTAAGTGCGAGGGCCTGTGTGTGCGCACGTTCCATTCATTTCTTCGCCTCGCGACGCAACCGACGCTTTCTTCCATCGTCGAGGTTGAGCCTAAACGATTGGAAATTTCGACCGGACGTCCTCGACCTCCGACAGGCGGTTTCGCATGCCGATTCTGCGGAGAAACGGGAACTCTGACGGGGCCGATACGTTTAATCTATACGACGAGTCCCATCCGCTGCGAGGAGATCGCCCGAAGAATTTTTGACCAGTCGAGGACTGGACATTCCGAATTTATAGCGACTCATTGTTCGTTGGTTGAACGGTACCGCAGGCTGTGTTCATTTATCTCCGTTAATTATCGTCGCGGAAAAGAAAACACGAATCTCGCCTTCGCATTCTGATGCTATCTCTGATCACTGCCTGTGTCGAACAACTTCAGTTTTTCTGCTAACATTTGCTGGATAACTTCCCATAAAAATTTTGGGAAAATAGCAAAAGTTGTTCTCCAGTTGATCTAAAAATGGTGTATCACAGATTAAGTTACAAAGTAGTAAAAATAACCATTTTAAGCTAACTCTACCTTTTTATTCCATTATTTGGCGATTTTCACCATTCTTAATCGCATATGATTTACAAACCAATCGATCAATTTCGAATACTAATCTACAAGAGTGAAAAAATACTGTCTAAATGACTAGAAACTTCCCATAAAAATTTTGGCAAAATAGCAAAAGTTGTTCTCCAGTTGATCTAAAAAATGTGTATCACAGATTAAGTTACAAAGTAGTGAAAATAACCATTTTAACCCATTTGCATCATTAGCGCATATATACGCTCAACTTTGTTGGTCAATATCAGTACTTGTTACCTAAAAAATAGAAATGGAGGGTGTTGTTGGAGATGAAAGTGGTAATTCCGATTTTTTCTTATAATGCTGAAATATAAATATTTCACTTGTAGTCATTTTTGTACTTAAATATAATAAAAAGAAAGTTTGGTGATAAAGGCAAATATTTCCGTTTGATGCAAATGGGTTAAGCTAACTCTACCTTTTTATTCCATTATTTGGCGATTTTCACCATTTTTAATCGCATACGACTTACAAACCAATCGATCAATTTCGAATCTACAAGACTAAAAAAATACTGTCTAAATGACTAGAAAAATTCACTGTCACCCAGTAAACCGATACTTCCAGGCAGAAAAATTGAAGCCGTTGGGTAAATTGTCGAAAAGGCTGTTCCGATTAAAAGTGTGAGGCATAAATTGTGCGGCTATCCGATGTTGTATTTTTGTTTAAACGATCCTGCATAGTCGAGCCGGCGGTCCAGCTGCAATAAATGGAAACGAAATTCCTCGGGCGTCTCGGTAACGGTGGCTTTCAACTTCCAAGGGTCGAATCCTAGATTTGTGGGAGGGGGGAAGGGATTAAGTTGAATCTTTATGAAGCACAGGATTTTCGAAAAGGCCTCTACGGTCTCGAAGTACCGGTTTGACGCGTTCTCCCGCCCCGGGAGACAGTCGAACTTCTTCGGGGCTGTGTCTCCCGGTTGTTCATGCTCCTTTTGGCTGTAACTTAGCCACTTTGCGACGATGTCCGACGGTTGCGTCAGGAAATTTCAATTACCCTGTCGACCGACACAGGAAGTCCGAAGCACCGAAAGTAAGAGGATAGGAAGATATAAAATCCACCAAGATCCGATCACGCATTATCCTCTCTTTCCCTTCCTGCGGGATCCGTCTCGCTTCCGCTCGAATATCGTTCGCGTTCTCCTTCTCTCTTCGATTTCTCTCCATGTTCTTCTTCGACCGGCTGCTTCGCTCTCGCTCCCTCTGCCGCGACTTTCCACCGTGCATGAAGTCGCCGCCCTAAATAGCATTAACGAGTGTCGCGACCATTTCGCTCGTTCCCTCGCGTCTATCGCGATTGTCACGTGTCGGGTCACGAAACAATCGTGACGATTTTTATCTGTTCCGTGCCCGTCCACGTGCCTTCCTTTCGACTATCGCGATCGCATCTCGCGGCGCTATACTGTTCCCTTTCCGCTTCCGTTTTACCTTACCCCCTTCCTTCCACGAAATCCACCGGGGAAGATCCCACTTTCTTTGGCAAACAAAATAGTGTTCACGTTGATCTCGGTGTCTTCGATAGAGAGTATACTAAAAAGTACAAATAGAGAGGCCACAGATCTTTATATACAATAAAAATTTTCCGCATAAATTGTAGGAAACTGGGGTCAAACAAAAATATAGATATCTACTCACAATAATTTTAATAAACTGAAAATATCGTAACAATATCTTCTTAACTTCTGATATTTCTACTGTCTCGTATTTTCCTTACAGATCTATCATAAAATCCAGAGTCTCCTAAGTATTGTAAAATTAAGATAACCCATTCATTAATTCAGTAAATCCGGAGCGGAATGAATTAGACAAAATGTATTTACCATTGATCGTGCAACTCTGGCGTAATTATAGTGTTTGGCATTATGAGAACACAATCTTGGGTGCATTGACAACAATATATCACTGTCAACGGCGAAGATAAAGGTAGCACAGCGAGCCTCTTATCGCCAGTCGTAAATTCCCTAAAGATAGAAAGTGTTACACTAATCTCTTTCTCGAGCCCCGATTAACAATGTTGAACAGTAGAAAGATTTCTTTCGAGTCTCAGGAAGTACGCCCTGCGAAGGATTAATTAAGAACTCGTTACGTAAGATCAATAACGGACGATGTAGCGTAACGGATGCCGCCAGTTTTTTTCTTTGTGTCTGTTATCTAGTGTTTCGTAATTAAAATGAAATTTAACATGTCGTGCGATTAGCGATCTATCGTCCCGTACGTTTTTTTCACAATCGCCATCGATTTAGCGTTAGATGCTACATAAATATTCATCATTAACGGCGGACGGTCTTGGTAATTTATTCGTCGCGCCGACTCGGTTCGAGACCGTGAAGTAAAAGTTCAAGTGTTTGGACAATTCGATCTTCGACTTCTCGAGTATGGTCACAAGACTGCGGATTTGCATTTGTAGAAGTTTACTTAGTTGTAGATGTTACAAGTTTGACTGGATATAGGGCAAGGTGTCACACTGATAAGTCGAGGATGGCTGATAAGTGAGAAGAAGTCCTCGATAAGTGGTAGTGTTCGAAGCATTTCCGGTTGGGTGGGGTAGACGGACGCCATTTTTGTCATATATTGAATATATAAAAATATTAAATATTTCTGTAATAAATATCTTCTTAATTTCATAGGAATCTAATAGAATTTCTATTTCTAAATATATGAAATATTTCTTTCATATATTAAATTAATCTCATCTATATTAATTTAATCTAATGGGAATCTAATAGAAATCTAGTAGAATTTCTATTTCTAAATATATGAAATATTTCTTTCACATATTAAATTAATCTAATCTATATTAATTTAATCTAATGGGAATCTAATAGAAATCTAGTAGAATTTCTATTTCTAAATATATATTGAATATTTCTTTGATATGTGAAAAGAAAATTCGCCCGAGAAATGATAGACTGTAATGTTATGGTGTTCGCGTTGTTTACAAACCAGTTTCTTTCAGCGTGTTCTGTCGTTAACGAGGGAATAATATTCGTCCGCTGCGAAATGCTTGGGGTACAGCTCGAATTATAACCTCAAATAGTTCGAATTTGATTTACCGCGACGCAGGTTCAGGGTCAACGGTGAGTTAGTATTGACAAGGGTTAAGTCCCGCTAAATGATTCGTGCCGCTGGTAGCCGGCCGGTTTACGGTCCGACCGGAAACATTTTATCGAGCCTGTGTACACAGTTAATTCTATCTATCCGTCGGATAGCGCCGCTATCTGGCAGCGTGTATGTATACAACAGCTCGAGAGAGAGAGAGAGAGAGAGAGAGAGAGAGAGAGAGGGCGCGCGCGCGCAGAGTTTCGCGGATCGTGAGAATGCTCGGAGAAGTCCTGCGCAGAGCCCACGTGCCTCGGGATTTAAACTCAAGGATGCCAGCGACCGTTAGACTTCCACGAAGGCGAAAGCCTTTACATAACGCGTGGCAGACCGAACGGGAGGGAAAAAAAACATGGAAAAGGAAACGGTTACCGATTCGCGTTCTAACGCGCGTATTTACGATTCCCAGGTCGATTCCTGCCGTTTTTTTTTCACCCGGTTCACGGGTAAACAGCGGAAGAGTTTCCCATATTGAATGAGCACGGGGGAAAGACGTGTGCCGGATGAACAGGCGCAAGATGGCGGCCCTGTACCGTTCTCTGTGTTTTGAACGGAGACGGTCCAAAATAAACCTTTTTTCAGGGGACCTTTTTTCGGGGGACCGTTACGTCACAGGCTGGGACTTAATAATATACTATATTATTTGGTATATGTTCCTTGAAATAATCGTGTGCTAGTTGATTCGAACAGTCATAAAATTTTTCCAAAATTATTTTATTTATTTTAAATGTGATTTTCTGGCAGTTTCTGACATAGAAAATCTAAAAGTACTGTAATTTTCGTTGTTGTCTGTGCTTGCACAAATGAGAAAAAAAATCTGAGTATTCAATATTATTCATTCGAGTAATTACAATATAAATACATTATCTTGTATCATTAAGTCAACAATTCTGGTTGCACAAATGAAAAAAAAAATCTGAATATTCAATATTATTCATTCGAGTAATTACAATATAAATACATTATCTTGTATCATTATGTCAACAATTCCATTATTTTTGTCCCGTGCGGTAACATTCGTTGTTTAATGCAGTTGTCACTTATTCCATTTTTTGGGCGAAACAAAAATAGTTGATAATTTGTGGAACATGAACGTGGATCCGCCGGTAGGAGACACAACTGGTTTATGAATTCCGTGCGTTTATGATGTGTCAGTTCACACGTGACCACATCGGCACGTGGTGCGCGGACCACCTCCATTCTCACTTTCAAAAATTTGAATGGAGCCTCGGACACCAGACGGCCGTTGAAGAATTCCGCGCACGTTCTGCCTTCGCTTCGGACTTTCGATCCGACGTACAGATCTGAAAGTGAAAAGGAAGAGACGCAAAAGAATGCGATTCATACCTTCCCGTCTGTCCGACGTGGAAATCCTTGCAGATATCTTTTGTCGCATACAGAAACAGCTCTTTTATCTCGCTTACATATTAAGCTCCCGTCTTGTTTCTTCCGCGACGACCCTCGTCGGAGCTACCCCAATCTAATAAATGTTCACTTCGGAGATTGAATATTGATAACCGAGCAATAGTGCTTTAACCCGCCGCAGTTCGAAAATACAAAAGAAAATTACACTAACTATTGATATCCCTACCAACCTACTATTTTTCCCATATTGTTTTTATTTAAATATAAAAATTAAAGCTCGTCCCATTTTTGGTACATTGGCGAATGGGTTAATTTCATTCAAGGACAAAATAGTGTCTACAGTCGGACTCGTAATTGACGGCACGCGCTTTAGATCAGAATTTTTGTAAAAGGACCAAACGATTTTAGCTTTTATTCCAGGCTAGATGAATCAATTTAGGAGATGATATTAAATTTTGGAAAAATTGCGTTCAGTTTGAATTGTGAGAAAAAATTGTAAAAGTTACTTTTCACAACTGTTTTAGGTTAGAAAAGGTTATATAATTTTTAATATTTTTCACTCGAGCATAGACTCCTTTTCAACTTGCGTCTGAAACACTCTGGTACCTGAACCCAACGGAATCTCTAACACGAGGTCTTCTCATGGAGGTCTGGCTTTGGTAATAGATATACCGTGACTGGACACCGAGCTTGTCTCTAGAAGAACCCGTTGGAATTCTTGAGATTTAAATTTGCTGTCCCATAGTCCCTGCACTATGTCCCATAGCACGTATCGCAATTATATTTTATTCATAGGCGTACCTAAAAAATACTTAGAAAAACATTCCGATACAAATTGCACTTTTACCAATGCAAATATGATGACTAGACTGCGGATTTTTATTCGAAATAAAATTTACATAGAGTTACATAGTTTCTTCTTTCAATAATTTTATCGAAAACACAAGAGTACCTTTAAATTCTCTAAATGTTCTTTTGCATTTGATCTTTTTTCATAACTGCACAAAGCCAGGATAATTCTGATATTTCTTCGCAACACCTCTAGTCCCTGCCCTATGTCCCATAGCACGTATCGCAATTATATTTTATTCATAGGCGTAACTAAAAAATACTTGGAAAAATATTCCGATACAAATTGCACTTTTACCAATACAAATATGATGACTGCGGATTTTTATTCGAAATAAAATTTACATAGAGTTACATAGCTTCTTCTTTCAATAATTTTATTAAAAACACAAGAGTACCTTTAAATTCTCTGAATGTTCTTTTGCATTTGATCTTTTTTCATAACTGCACAAAGCCAGGATAATTCTGATATTTCTTCGCAACACAAGCGCACCTTGGGAGAACAAAGAAAAGACTTTCGGCTGCGTATCATCGGATCGCGTGGAGGACAATTAAAGGATGCAAGGCAGCATTTATTCGCATAGTGTCACGAATTCCTTGGTGGCCACGTTTTTTCCAGGCAACGCGTCCCGCGTGTGCAGGAGACACATTCCACCTGAAGAAGGCACTCCCCTTTCGCTTCCTAACATTTCCTTGCGACCGTGCGCGCGCTTCATAACGTATTCCCGACTTGTCCGCGGCCGTGAACGTAAACATATGTGCACCTGCAGAAAACCAATGTGCTCGCGTCGAAGATTGCGTTGCTAGGCTTCGCCAATTAGACGGTCAATTACAGGGCGCGACGCTCTCCGCGGCTCGTAAAAGTTCCCTTTCGCCGTAAAACAGCTGCAATGATGGAAACGCGCAAAACCCCGCTCGCGCCAATTTTCAGATACCGAGGTCGTAAATCGAAGAAGCACCATGTGCGTCCCTTGGTCCCTTCCACGAAAATTTCAAAGTAAAAAGGAAATTCACTTAATCTTGTGCGGTAAGGGTTAACGATAAAATCAAAAATTTGCTTGGGTGAAGCAGAAATGCGTTGAACTTCAGCTTGGAAACCCAGAAATTTTAAACTTTTTCTTAGGGAATCCTGTAGATCTCGACGAGGAGATTCCAAAAATCGAAGTTTTAGAACGAGGAATTCCCTAATCGAAACGTTATGCCTGTTCAAAGTTGAGCGGGCGTGTTGTGTTGTGTTAGGGGATCGCGTCTACAGACTAGTGTTTCTAGAATGTAACCAAGTGGTAGAAAAGTCGTAGAATACTGGAACTAAAGTTTACTTTCTAGTGAATGCATTAGGGGCAGAAGGAAGACTATCGATTTCAGTTTTTTTGGAGGGGTTTATTTGTGAAGGTGTGGGTTTGCGTAAAATTCGGCAGCCGCTTCGAGTAGGCTCGAGAGAACTGTAGCGATGCGAGGGCAATTCGTGATACCCCTTGTGCTTGCAGAAGCATTTTTCACCCTCGCGATTGCCCTCCTTTCTTTCTGTCTCTCTCCTCTCTCTCTCTCTCCTCTCTCTCTCTCTCTCTCTCTTTCACCCCCAAAACAGCTGCGTGTACCGAGAGGAAGGTGGCCCTATAGCGTGTCTCGCAACGTGGTACAATAGGAGGTTATGAAACGATAGCGTTTGTAGGATATACCACGAGTACGTGAACACGAGACGGGCAAACATATGCGAGACGCAGATGGCTGGTGAACCTTATCGGTCCTCCATTATTTCTCGCGCGACCAGCGTCAAGATACTCGCAATTGTTCTCCGTTTGACCCAGAGCCGCATAAGATCGTTAACGATAAGCCCCGTTACCCACCCGATGAGTCAATTAACACGTTCACTGCCGTGTCACCCATATATGGGTGACGGAATTATTTGTTTAGGCTTTAAAATGAATTTTTACGTTAATATATTCATTGCACCAAAGATTAGGATCTGTAAAATGCAAGAAAGTTGGAGAACTACGCAATATCATACATTAAATTTTCTTCAATTTCTATTTTATTAAATGGCTTACTTTGATTTCATGGAATTTTTAAGCTTTCTTGTTTGGCGATCAAAGTGTTAACAGTTTATTATAGATTCCAGGGGTAAACCTTGCATTAAAATCGTGTTTCCGAGTCGGTGATCTTCTAGATCCATTCTAGATCGCCACGCATGGACGACATTAACAGTGTAATTGTATTCCCAGCGGCAATAAATATTCCTCTACTTTTTACAATCGCTTCATGCCATTTCGCGAGCACTATCTACCCTAAACGCCTCGAACCCTTTTGTTTATCATTATAAGCACTCATGAGCTCGATGACATTAGCTATGAATACTTAACTAGGCTAACACTAGTATCGCCTGATCACATATGTCCACAGCAGCTTCGGTTCAATCGGAGAAGAACAGCTATGTGCAAATTTTGTTTCAAACGGAGATAAGGAATAACATTTTCAACTACTTCACGTTGAAATAATTTTGATCTCACCACGAAGCTTATCAATAATTGTGATAATAGTGATCTCACCACGAAGCGGTGTGTCTCGCTTTGTACCCTCATCTCGAACAGGATTCGCAGCTCCTGATACGTACAAGAATGAACCGATCTGTTTCGCGATAACGTTATCGTCGCTGATAGCCCGAACAAATACCCGAAAAGCTCAGTAGCTTCCTCAATAATGTTCTAACGCTACCCAACAGCGATGACCCGATAGAACCTTGAAGATCTAACACTCTAACACTTTGTTATCTCGAACAACTAACAATCTCTTTTTGCTCTGATCCTTTCTAAACTCGTACAGGACAAAATTTGTGCGAAGCGAAGTTCCTTTCGTAATACGCCCTGAAAATTAATTTTTTTTGTTTTCCAAACTAAAAGTAAGGATACATACATCATTCTTTTCGCTACTTGTTATTCTTAAACACCATCCTGGTCATCATTGGACTGCAGATTGTATGCATTAATCAATCAATCAATCAATTTTTTATTGTTCCTCTCAGGGTTACAATCCATTACACATTTCTCCCGCCAAGCTTACCCTAACCTTACCTAGCTTAAATCTAACTTAACGGTACTTACGCAGAGAAAGAGAGACGCTGTCTTAAACTAAAATACATATACAATCAAAGAAATACAACACAAAATAAAATAAAACAGAAATCATTAGACTGCGGATTGTATGCATTTATATCGAAAAGAAAATAGAAAAAATAAATGTCTATGTAGGTAGTTCCTCGCAGTGCAATTTTTATTTCGCATCAAAATCCGCAGTCCAGTTATGAAGAAAATTAATTGGCAACGATTAATTGTAATTGTGTCGCGCACACGTGACCGACAGTTGCCAGTTAACAAACAGAAAAGGAAGCCAAACCGCGGTCAGAAATCAAGCACCGCGCATTGTTGTACAACCGTTCGGAATTCCAAAGAAGCCGAGAAATTACGCGCGCGGTTCGTTTCGCTACGCTGATGTAGGAGGTGTCTTTACGACGGCCGCTGGCCGGAACAAAAGGGTTGAGAAATAAGCGCCGTTTGCCGAACGCGCTCGCATGACACGGCCGTGTGCAACGGAAACGCGGTCGTAAGCCGTGCTGAAACAGTAAACATAATAAGCGCAGGACCGTTGGCGGTTCGATTCGCCTCTGCGTGTATGTGTCGCAAGTGCTACGCGGTTTCCCATACACGCCCGTGCATCATCTTGGGTTAACCGGGGCTATCGTGGCGAATTACGTCATTCTGCGAACTTAGACGCTTCGGCGGCCATGCTGGAATGTATGTGCGTCGCTAGAATCTAGATCTGTCCTTCATCTCGCAAAGTCAACTCGTCGCTGCGTATCGAATCGACAGCGATGAGACGACAAATGTTTTTTGAAACGAATAGCTAGGATATAAGCAAGGTTCAACCCCTAGCGCTACTATTTATTTTCTGGTCATAGTGATTCGAAATTCATCGTTCAGAATTTCATAGGAAAAAGGAGAAGATTCATATTTATTGTACGTCTATGTTTTCTCCAAAGGATATTTGTCGACCGCAACAAAATAGAATTTTATTTCGGATTCAAAGAAATTAACCCTTTGCTCGAAGTTATTTTAACTCCAAAGCGAAACATTTCTTCCGACTTGAAATATTTTCCTTCTATATATTTCTTTTTCATGTTGCACCTACGAAAATGGTGGAATTTACTTGTACACAGTACTGACATTTTTAGTAATTTATTAAATCCAAACAAATTTAATCATGTAAAAAGTATTTTGAATAGTGATATAGCAATTTTTAGTCGCGCTTTACAGTCGCCATTCGAGTGCTAAGGGTTAATAACATATTTGTACAAGGCAGGGCCATTGCAAACCAAGTGATGCCCGCAAGCCAGAAACAAAGATTACTAATAATAATAACATAAATATTTATCAGAGCAATTTTAGTGCACCGGTGCAACTTTCGTAAGATCGTTTTCAAGAGAATCAGTATTTTACGGGGAGCCTGGTTCTAAACAATGGGGCAATGAAAGAGGCCAGGGGTGAGAATGAGCGGCGCGACGATTCGCGGAGGAAGCGGACAGGAAGTCCTTGAAAACGAAGACGACGCAAAACCGCCGGTAACCGCAAAAACTGACACTCGCTGGGCTCTCTGTGGTCAAGATTGCCTCTTGGCCCGCCTTGGTCCCAGCAAGGGTGGAGAACAAAGGGGTGGCGAGAGATCGGCGACGGTTCTCCGACAAAGAAGAGGAAGAAACGCGCAGGACGGATGGTCACCCATCCGTGATTTCCCGTCTTCGCTTTTGTACCGAAAAAAAGTAGCTGTATCCGTTACGCGTTCGCACGTATTCGATCTTCTGGCGAATTTCGGGCCCCGAACGATAATGAGTTTTCGAGGAGGAGGGGCGAGAGGGGGAGGTAGAAGGGAGCGAAATTGAATGATACAGGCTGCGCATAAACGGGCAGGCGTGGTGCGCATAAACACTGTTTTGCTTCCAGTTCGTGAAACGAACTTGTTTCCTAACAACATTACATAGAAAATTGTATTATTGTATCATTACATTGTTATAATTAGGTATATGGATATGGCAGTGGATGTAAATATATAGCGCAGTTTACTTGTTTAACACGTTGACTGCCATATCACCCATATGTGAGTGACGGAATTATTTGTCCAGGATTTATAATAAATTTTTACGTTAATATATTCATTGTACCAAATTTGATTAGGAACTGTAAAATGTAAGAAAGTTGGAGGACCACGCCATATCATACATTTAATTTTTTTCAATTTTTATTCCATTAAATAACTTACTTTAATTTTATGATGTCTTTGAGGTTTCTTGTTTGGCACTCAAAGTGTTAAACGTGTTTATGGTAGGAAGGTCCTAGAACGTCTGATTAGGTCAGCGCGTGTGAGCTGTCCAGACGCGTGTCAGTATTATGCTTGTAATTGTACAGATGTCGTTAGACAGGTGTTACATTGATTTCTACCTTATCGATAGCTTACAGTTACAAATATATATATATATAACATACATAACTCACAAAAAGACTCCAGGAAGTCTCAATGTCCTCTCAAGCGCGCTGAGATGGACATCAGTCAACGTTTATGATTTCCGTCTGAATTCGAGTATCACAAAACAATGTTCTCTTTGTTTTGGTTCTAGATCGCGATCTGGGTACGATTCTAGTAGCGGCGGAGACTCTGACAACGAGTACAGTGGCATCGTCTGTCGAGGTGCCGCCAATCAGTCACAGAATCCGGCCGCAACGAACGCAAGCACACATGGGCAAGGGAAGCACATAAACAAAGGAAGGTGGACCAAGTTGGAGGTAATTAAACAAAAAACACTATTGAACTTTAATAAGTAATCCGCATCGGTGACCGGTTTCCCTCTCGACGGGGTTAGCAAAGTACGAAAAAAGATATTTCACTCGTACGGCACTATGCATTGTTCATTATTGACAGCTACATGCCGCGGAAGCGGCGTCAGCGGTCGGTAACAGTTGATAGTTACGTGACGCTGCTGTGGCGTCATCGGTCGCAACGATACCAAGAATCCATTCATTCAACGGAGACTCGAGCTTAGTCAATGAAACAGCTTATCAATACCGACAGTGATTCTAGTCTAGTTGTTTCTACGTAGAATTCATTAGTTTTATTACCATTCAAAGTTTTATTACACTATTCATTAGTGTTATTATTCATTAGTTTTAGTACAAGCCATGAAGTCCTTCTTTTACTTGAAATTATAAAATTACTACGCTATCGTTGAAAATAACTCCTATTATTACTAAACAATTGTGTCTAACGAAATAATTAAACAGGAAAATAGGACACGAGAGTCAATACATTCGTGTGGACAAAATGGAAAATAGTGTTTGCGTGAAAACTATACAGGAGGTCCCAAAAATTTTATACTTCCTCGAAATGACCCTGAGGTCATTTGAAGCAACTTTTTTCTTTGCGAAAATGTTCTCCGCGGCTTCGTTGAGAAGTTATTACCGAAAAACACGGACCAATCGGAGCGCGGCTACAGCGGACGGGGCCCGCCTCGGCCAACGCCACGCCCCTCTTAGCTGTAGTCGCGCTCCCATTGGCCCGCGTTTTTCGTTAATAACTCCTTAACGAAGCCACGGAGAATATTTTCGCAAAGGAAAAAGTTACTTCAAATGACCGGAGGAATCATAACAAAGGAAGTACAACATTTTCGGGACACCCTGTAGACCGGAAATTTCGCGACCATTGTGTGACGGTCGAAAATTTCTGATCACCGATACGGATGAAAAGAGCGCGGCGTCCCATTGTTCTTCCCTTTATCTCGCCGCCATGAAAATTCTCTAACGCACACGCGATCGCGTCATCGTGCCCGTGACTTTGATCGGATGTAACACACTAGGGGAGGGATACAATGAGCATGGGCCACGAAAAAAAAAAAAAAGAAAAAAAGAGGTCCACCCTTCGTAGCTTCTACAACGAGTTACGTCCGCAGGCAGATGCCCTCGACCACCCCATAGTCATATGCTACCATAGAGCAGAGGCCGCGCCGTATGGTTTCCCGTGGGAAACATCATAGAGGCGTATCGATCCCGTGCGGCGCGTTTTGTTACGCGGCCATTCTCGCCATTCTGACGCAATTGCGAATCACAAACGTGACCAATTTGCGACCCGCGCGACCATTATGCGCCATTTATCGATCCATCGAAGCAACTTTGTCCAAAATCGAATCTCCGAATCTGTGAATTCAATGCTGAATGAATTCGATTCGATACTTTGGAAGAATTTTTTATTCGGTACAGAATAATTTCCTTTTTTTTTTTTTAAATATTTTATATCGTTGTTTCAGCTTCAGAAATATAGGTTTGAGATCGCTGACGATATACACGGATCCGATAACGGTGTAAGGATCGTAAAGTAACGTGTATTGTTAAACATTGTTATTACCGCTAATTAGACTCCGATATCTCAAGTTTGAAATTTGATCGTGTTCCGCGATATTAGGATAGGGGCGCCAAGTGTGTTTATCGAGCTAAAAAGAAGCAGATATTAACAAGTTAAATTTTATACATCGTTGTAGCCTCTTCTCGATTTATCGATCGCATTTCGACAATCTTGATTCTGTCCGTGAGAGCACCTGCTGCCGAACGAGGCCGGCTATCGGACTCTTTCTTCGTGAGGCATTAATTTTCGAAATGGCACACCCCGTGCATCTATATACATGCTTGTTTCACTTACTCGTGCCGCTAAAACCCATAAATTCAGGAAAGTGTATAATCTACTAACAACTTGTAAGTTTGAATTGGCCAGATCACGGGACTGAAACAGGTGCCATTTTTTTTAATGGTAATATTGTCGTTATTCTAAAGTACAATGTTGGACACTGATAGCATCGATTACCGTCATCTTCTATTCGTTCTTTTTTATCGGAATAATTAGTTTAATCACGAGAATAATGAGTTTTGCGAGCTTCTTGTCCATTTTAATGACCCACCGATGTTCTAAAATTTGATTCATAATTGTTCCAGGATGCTTTGTTGAAGCAGTTGGTGAGCAGCGTGGAACAACGGGGCGCGGTGCTCCGATGGGACACCATAGCCGGTCACTTCACCGATCGAAGCGACGTCCAATGCCAGCAGAGATGGGCAAAGGTCGTGAATCCGGAGCTGGTCAAGGGGCCCTGGACGAAGGAGGTATATACCTGAATTTTGTTGCACCCTTCTCCTATCGAGCCTCTCTCCGGCCATTGTTTCTCCAACCCCATGAAAAGCCGACCATCGAAACCTCCACCACTTAAGGGTAGTTCTGGTCGCCATTCTTTTTTCTTTTTTCACCTAAAGCACACTCTACGCCCTACCAAAAAGGGAATCGAATTCAACGCAAGAAATAATGCTTTTTATTGCACCAAAGATACATCTCAAAAATTGCAACGGTACTTCTCACAATTGAAGACTAAATATTATTGAAATCGAGCTTACACTACTACGCTTTAGGATAAAATTAATTTTTACATACGTTGATGGGGTTTCCTTTACATTTAAACCTTTACACTTTTACATTTTAACATTTCTATACATTTAATCTTTTTCAAACATTTTTTCAAAAATATTTCACGTATATAAACATTTAAACCTTTGCACTTTTACATTTCAACATTTCTATACATTTAATCTTTTTCAAACATTTTTTCAAAAATATTTTTTTGGACAAGTAGATTATGTATCGAAGCCTTAAATGATAAGAAAAATTGTACGCAGTGTATAGTCTATATATGATCAAAATTCCTACTCGATAAAAGTCCCAGAACTGACCTCGGTTGCCAAGGAATGTAGATCAAAGAATAGCATCTCCTATTCGATATATGTCCGTGGCTAGACCCGCGTTTTGGACATATATCGAGTAAACACTGTACGCTGGCCTATTCATTGAATTACATATTTGCAATTTTAGGAACCTAGTTAAATCGTTCAGACATACTGCATTCATAAACTAATTGTTCAGCCGAATTTCGAATATAAGAGATACAATTACATTTAGAGCACAGAACATAGGTGTTCCAAGGAATCAAACCATTTTTCACTCAGGTGTGCATTTTGTTCATTCGCTTCCTCATTGAAAAGTGTGTTACTGCAACTCCGTACAAGATTCAGTTGTCAGACGTCGAAACCCGTTTTCGCAAGTATTTGAACTCGATCAGAGGGGGGGGGGGGGCGTTTCTCTCGTCGTCGACAGAAAGTTCGCGATGTACCGTTACACCCCCTTTCTCGAAAAGTTTCTTCTGCCATGCCAGCGTATCCGGCCAGCACAATTCCACTGACTGTACACAGGGTGTTTTTTTTAAGATGTCTGTGGAACGACCAGCCAAATATGGAATCGAAGTACCGGGGGTCTCTTAATTACATTATTTATATCGATCAGTTTGAACTCTTGCACCAGAAAAATCTTCAGCATCCGTTGCAAGGACCAGGTTGGGGTCCAAGGGTTAGGGAAAAGGAGCTACTTAGGAATCCCTTTCTTTCTTTCAATAATTTTAGTCTGTCGAAAACCATGCATTGACGTTCTCCAATTTTTCATTTACACTCCCGCTCATTAGTCTTAGGACAGTGATCATATTCGTATTCAACTCTGTAGAAATGGAATAATCGTTACAGGATGCGAACAAATTTTTCCTCATTTCAAGGATTACGTATCAAGGAAAGGATGCTGCTCTCATATGTCAAAAATCTTGCCAAGAAGTAAAAAAATATTTATATTTTTATCGAAGAATCCGCCACATTTCTTTATTACAGTTTCCACTATTCTTGGTATCCGCGTGATCAATTTTTTCATACTTTTTGTTGTTATATTCTTCCATTGTCGTTCCAAAATATTCCATAAATACGTTTTCGAGGTAGGGCAAAAGTTCCGTACCCTTGTCTGTCACGTTCTTTCCCTAATTTTTCTATGGGGTTCAAATCTGGTGATTGGGGTGGCTGTTTAATCATTTTTAATGAATTATTAACCCCTCGTACTACGATTTATTGCACAGTTTCAGTGACTAGAACTTTTTTGTAATTTATAATTTCCTAAAAAAAAAGGAGAAAATGTATATCTATTGTATGCCTATATGTTCTCCGATAGCTGTATATTAACAACGCGAAAATAGAATTTTATTTCGGTTTAAGGAAAATTAATAAGAAATATATTTATTAGACCCTGTTCAGAATCTCCGTCACGAGTCTGACTCGATATTGTAGGGCAAGGGGTTAAGTTGAAGTTGTAATTACTACTGGACATATGAGGATATTTATATTATGTAGTTCATAAAATTAAAGGTTCATAATCTATACGAAATACCAGAGTTTTACTAAAAACCAATGGTGTCCTAAGACTTATGAGCGGGAGTGTATATTTATTTCAACTGTATCAAATCCGCAGTTCAGTAATAGGTTACTATAGGAGCAAAAGTTAACGTCGAGCCGTAGTAGGGTTCGATGAAGGGTGGGAAAGGGTTAACCCGTTGCACCACGAGTCATCAGAACTCCCTTGAAAGCGAAAAATAAAATTTGATTTTGTCGTGTCGATAGCCCTTGGCGACGGATATAAATTTGCTTGTTCTTCTAAGAAACTATGAACGTCAAGCAAGTTCCAAAAAGAAATTATAGTACAAGGGGTTACGGAAATAGTTGCAGGAAGCTGGGATACAGTAAGAAAAAAGAAAATTCCCGTAAAAGTATTGGAGCTACGAATGAAAAATTCGCCGCTCGGCAAAAGGGAACTGTTGACTTGAGTCGGAGTTGTTTTGAAGTTAGGGCTCGACCGGCCCTTCTCGGCGTGAGAGATTCTGTGTATGGCCGGTACTGTACGCCTACACGTTGGGCCGGGCAGAAAAGAAACGAGCGAAAACGCTCTCCACGGTCGCCTCGGTGGGGTATGCAATAAGAAGAAGAGAGGTCTGGAGCCGCGGAGATGCTGCGTCGTCGTCGCCGTGCCAATGCACTTGGCAACAGCCAAGGGCAAGTAAGCCGCTTGCCCGTGTACCGAACGCGTGTACACGCGGTCACGGGTCCTCGTCGGTGTGCACCTGATTCGTGGTATGGGAGCGCAAACCCATCGCGTCCTCGTTGCCCAACTCCTACGTGTCTCTCTCTCTCTCTTTCTCTTTCTATTTCATTCTCTCCTCTTATGTACCCCTCTCCGAAGCGTTCTCTCCGTGGAGGTTCGTGCGCGACGATCGTCTTCTACTCTCCTCTCTCCATTCTTCGACCTACCGCCACGTTCTCCGCCTCTTCGTGACTCCGCGAGGACCGGAGAAATTACTTACGAGAGACTCGACGCGATGGGATCACTCGGGGAACCTTCCGGTGCTGCTCCTCGCCGGTTCCACGACGTTTTTCTACGACGCGTTCGAGAAACGCTCAACGGAATGTTCCCCTTTTCAAGCATTCCGAGAGCTCGTGCCATCAACAACTCCTCTGCCCTTCGATAATCGAATGCCTACGGGGGGTGTTCGTCGCTTCGTTGATCCGACGACAACCGAGCAACCCACCGTTCGGTATCTATTAACCCGTTTGCATCATAAGGAAAAGAAGGCCTTTATCACCAAACGTTTTTTTTTTATTATTATATTTAACCCTCTACGGGCCCGTGTAACTTTCAGGTCACGTGCTAACACATCGACATTTTACCAATTAATTTCAGTTTTTTCATAGGATGATGTATCGTCTTAATTATATAATGTCTCTGAGATAACCAATAACAATATTGATGACGGTTAGCAGCATCATCAAGTTGTCTGCAAATAGAAACCAACGGAAAAAAATCCGGCCCATAGAGGGTTAAGTACAAAAATGACTAGAAGCAAAAGAACTTCATATTTCGGCATTATAAGAAAAAATCAGAATTACTACTTTCATCTTCGACACCCTCCATTTCTATTTCTTAGCTAACGAATAATGATAGTGACCAACCAAATTGAGCGTATATATATATATATATATATATATATATATATATATATATATATATATATATATATATATATATATATATATATACGTTAATGATGCAAATGGGTTAAACGTTTACGGAAAATGCGCGCCGTGACTTTCGGAATGTCGAGTATTATTGACCGGAGATGAAAGAGCTGGACCTGTGTGTGTGTGTGCCGAGGGCCCTTGAAAGGGCACAAAGGCGGCCAAAAGAATCCATTAAGACTCGGACTCAGTTTGTTGTCTCTGGCTTAAATGTTCACCCTCGTTCCAATTGCAGAGGTCAGGGTTATAAAGAGAGGTAAAAAGTGAGGAAAGGGTCAAAAGGGTTTAACCTCAGGGTCAAAGTGAGGAAAAATTTTTAACGAAAATGACACTTCTCTACAGAGAAAATTCAAGTGTAATATAGAAGAATAGCGTCCGGAAATTCCTCGAATTTCTTCCTAGACCGTGTCCTCGAGTGCGTAGAGAGTCGTACAGGTAGCGAGTCAGGGTCGTATGAAGGGCCGCCTCGGGTTTCGTAGGGAACACTGCCGGTGGAAGGTAGAAAACCGGTAAATCAGAAGGTTTCCGTTTCGAAGACTGATGATCGCCGATGTGTTGTTTGCAGGAGGACGAAAAAGTAGTAGAATTGGTGGAGCGATACGGGCCGAAGAAGTGGACGTTAATTGCACGGCATCTGAAGGGTCGTATCGGTAAGCAGTGCCGGGAACGATGGCACAACCACCTGAACCCGGGGATCAAGAAAACGGCGTGGACGGAGGCGGAGGACAGGATTATCGTGGAGGCTCACCGCAGGGTGGGCAATCAGTGGGCGAAAATCGCAAAATTGCTGCCCGGAAGGACGGACAATGCGATTAAGAACCACTGGAACAGCACGATGAGGAGGAAATACGAGACGGAGGAGGGGAGATCCGCCACCGGGACCAGAGGTTCATACAGCTCATTAGTTTACACAATTACACGAAAAGTTCACCGTACCTTCTGTGGGCAAACATGATAATTTCGTGCCAATTCCTTTGTTAACCCTTTGCGCTCCAAGCTATTTCAACTCCAAAACGAAACATTTCTTCCGACCCTTTCGTATATTTGTTTCCATGTTATACACACAAAAATGGTGAAATTTACTCGTACAATACGGAAATGTTTAGTAATTCATTAAGTACAAACGAGTTTAATATTGTAAAAAATATCTTGAATAACGACATAGCAATTTTTAGTGGTGCCGTGCAGTCGCCATTCGAGTGCTAAGGGTTAATAATCAGAATTTTGCTACGATGTTGCACTTTTCGGTCCTTAAAAAAAGTATGTATAACTCAAAAGATAAGTCCATTTACAATGACTCATAAGAGAACCTTTACGACTACTAAAATTTTATATCTACCCTAAAGGTAATAAAATCTGGCTCGATCCTTCAAAGAGATCAAAGATCTTTTTACTTTGAGGGTGTCTTTTAGACGTAGATTTAGAAGGTCTTTTCCGCATTTGATGCAGTCGTTAAACGGTCGCTCAAGGTCGCCGAGAAACATTGCTGAGTAATGTTCCGTGTCTTGGATAGCTGGTCGACATTGAGCGAGACCGTGATCCTTTAAAGCTTAATATGGAGAACAGATGTTCTAATGAGATGTGTGTACCGCAGGACGAAGTCGAAGAAAAGCCACGGAGCCACCAACCGCTGCGAAAGATCCCGTTTGCACGAAAGAAGAGGCGTCCGGTCAGGCTCGGCTGAAAACAGCGTCGACGAGCAACGAGAACGCGACGACGATTCCGACGACCGTGCAAACATCGCATACTCTGGACATTGACCAGCTGGACTGGACCAGAGCCTGGGAGAATCATCAGAACGTTCAGACGTTCCAGGGTCTTCTGAATCTGAACGAGCGCACTCACAGCACTGATTCCCGGTTGGACTCCCCCTCGAAAAGGGCTAGCTCGTCCGTTAAAGTCAAGACTGAACAAATATCGCCGTTTACAAAGTACGTCTGTTCAAGAGATCAATTAAAAAAAAAAACACCACTGCATCTACGAATTCTCGTGTTCACGTGATTATTGTCTCGTAGGTATTTCGATTTACAAATACAAGGTGAGGCGGCCAACTCGAGAAACTCGGAGATCAGACTGATGCCCATGCCGGACCTCGAAGACATGTCAGGCAGCATGACGGAGAAGGAGCGAAGCAGTCCACCCCCCATCCTGCGCAGACGCAGAAACACGCATACTCTTCAACAGAGAACCGACACCCCCGATAGCGGGAACCAGTCTGATTATTTGATAATAACCCAGCAACAGCCGCAACAGCAGCATCAGACCGGCGACGCGGCCCCATCCACTCCCATTAAACAACTGCCGTTCAGCCCGTCACAATTCTTGAACAGTCTCAGCCCGGAAACATCTTCCTGGCCGCGGGCCAGCACGCCTAAGGCGAGCAGCCCTGGTCCACTCACCACGCCACAACCCACCGGTCTTCGACGAAGTCAGAATGGTAAATTACCCACGAAGTACCAACAACTTTTTTTTTTGGTTACCAAACAGGAAATAATTAAAGTAAAGGAAGTAACCCGTTGATCCCATGCACCTCTAAAGCCGCCTATTGATGTATCAATATTTTTTAGTCTAACTCAATTATTTTAAAATTGTAAATTCATCGCTAAACTGTATTTAGAGGTCGATATTTGCTGGAATCGAACTAGTAACAAAATTGGGTTATAGAGGATTAAGGGAGTAGTTTTGCAGTCACCCTCTTAGCCCTAGTTTTTCTCCCTATGAAAATGCGATTGGATAGGAAAACTAGTTGAATTAGTGCAGACGTCCTTGACCCAGCTGTTAAGAAAACGTGTATTTGCAGATGGCAATACGCCGAGGACGCCAACGCCGTTCAAGAACGCGTTGGCAGAGCTGGAACGGCGCAGCGGCGCGACTACTCAGTTACCTGCTACCCCAAGTCGTCTCGATGCTCTAACCGAGATCATCAAACAGGAAACCGACCGTGAAAGCTTAGCAGGGACCAGTACCATCCTTCAAGACTCTGGTTATTGCACGATAAGACGACGGGGTAAAGAGAACAGCGCTCCTGGCGGAAAGAGAGCGCGGAAAGCTCTCTGCCAAGCCTGGGCGAATTCTTCTCAGGATAATTCGGAAATGAGTTTCGTTGTAGAAACACCCGTAAGTCGAATATTACGTTTACAATTCTTATTTGCCCAAAAACAGACTGCAGATATTTATAAGAATCTCTTCAACCCTTGAAATCTTCACGGCTCTTCAATTTTCTCCAAGTAATTTGGTAGCCACTTCTTTGAAAAATTATAAATATCGACAATCTTAGTCTCTGAACAACTGCTTACAATATACATAAACAGTATATATAAATTGTAGGAAAACATTTAATGCAACTAAATTTCTTTGTTCTTTTCAGAGTAAAAGTTTGGACACATCTGTATTATTCTCCCCAGCATCAATGGCACTGGAGGATAGTTTCTTAACAGCAGGGACTAGCCCCGTAAAGGTAGAGAACCATATCCATCATAATCAAAATCATATTCAAACTCAACCAGCCCTATCCTGGTATTATTCCCGTACCAATCGCCTTTAGACACGCTAGCCGGCCTAATTCTCTTTTGTTTAACACTCTCTTCGTCTCTGTCATTCTCCTTATGTTTATTTTACTTTTAATTCTGCCTGCCTCTTAATACTGTAATGCCTTGTCGCTTCTTCCTCTCTCTCTCTCTTCATCCAACCTGTTTCTGTTTTATCATTTTTTTTTGTTTTTTTTTTTTAAATCATTAATTTATGATTACATGTTATAATCACCAAGGCGCGCGGAAAAGAAACATAACCTCAGTTAGCTAACCCTTCGCGACCCTTAATCGACCTGCTTTTCGTCGCCCTGGTATCGTCCAATCCAAAGATTATTAGCGTTCTTTTTTTTGTCTAGTAAGTTCTAAGTGTAACATGACTAACATTAACGGCGTTAAATATCGTCTGATTTATTTATACATTAACTTATTCCAACTACGAGTATGCTTATCCTGTTAAATTATTTATATGCGGCTTACACGGTCTGAATATTTTGTAAATGTAATTTACGATCACGTGAGCGGAAAACGTGTTATTTAAATAATTTTGTCAAAGTTTTAAATGGCCACTCGATCGAGTACTTAAGTTATTAATCGCGTGTATACAATTTTTCTTTTTTATATTTGTCTACGTTACTAAGCATTGGAAACATTCGTACTTATTCGCGTTCGAACGACAATTCGAATATCGCGCGCATAGTCGACACACGACAGAACATTGTTTCGTTTTTGTTTGGTTCGATCACTGGCTTCTCCTTTGATTCTAGTTTCGCTAAGCATTGAATTATGTTTATGAGCATCATGCTCGTTTTGATTTTCTACTGCTTTTTTTTTTAAACCTTTTTTTGTTGATACTTTAATTCGTGTACATTTTTCGCGCACGTTAACGCTTTCGACACGATGCAAACTGTAATTATTCATCCCAGCGATGTCGCCATGTTGAAATACAATCTTTTGACGCTGTAAGTTCATCGAACGACCGAGTCCGTTTCTTTTATCGAAAAAAATTCGCAAAACAATCGTAGAAAAGGTGTATCCCTTCTACATACGGATGAAATAACGATTCGGTTCGATGACCCGGAACAAACGAAAACACAGGATATAGGTAAACGAGAGGTTGTCGACCTGTTTGTTTTGCATACTCGATGTACAAACGCGTAGAGTCGTTCGCGGTATCGCTTTCGTCCTCCAAGTTTTCGACTTACCGATCGAAAAAATGTAAAAAGAAGATTGTTTTGCTTTTTAGTATCGGGCCACCGGTGACCCTCGCGGCGTAGAACGAGTTCGCGTGCATCAAATACAGCGAGAGAAAAAAGTACATACTTACACCATGACTCTATCTTTTGATATTGTTTTTGCATCGGCCAGGCTGAAAACTATTTTCAAATCTTCGATAATATTCTTGCAGACTAATTTAACACAGATACTTGCTAACTCATCGCTAGACTGCGGATTTTACGCATTTATGGCAAACACGAATTGGTGCAATGTAAAACAGTTTGAGAATGTCTTTTAGTTTTTGCAATCGATCCAAACAATTTTTACTTTCCATAAAGATCCGCAGTCTAGGATAAGGGACCGAATTACTGTGCCTACATTAATTACACTTACTTTTAAAGCATAATATATTAACTGATTTAAAAGAAAAAATTTTAATATCCCTTCTTTAATATTCATTATGCTCTAAAAATGAGCATGATTAATATAGGTACAGTAATTGGGTCCCTAGTAATTAAGACAGACGTCAAAGGTGTATCAATACTTTTTTCTCTTAGAACAGTACGTTTCCAAATGGTATCCCCGTGACTCTCCTTCGTTCTTAGAGCGATCCTTAGATCCTGCACGACGGTGTATGTATATATATATATATATATATATATATATATATATATATATATATATATATATATATATATACACATACGCACATATATATATAGGTATATAACACAAAAGTATATATATATAAATATCTTTTAAATATTTATTATCATATTAATATATTCATATATTTATATATTTTTACTTCTTTCGTAAATAACGTTCAGTTGCCGCATGTCTACAAACTAACTCGAACGTAAAACACCCCTTTGTATAGGCCTGGCCTAGCGTACCAAAGTACTCCTCCACCTCCTCCCAGACCCCCCATCCCCTCTCCGTAAGCACCCGTTCCAAGAAACGACGAGTCCAAAGACGATTTTGAGCGGCGGTCTCGAAACGACGCTGATTCGAAAACCGACATGCAAACGCGCAAAGAGAAACGAGAATAAAAATATGAAAATAAGGGGGCCTAGTCATGTCACGGCAGTTGTTCGCCTAGCGATGGCGCGAAGTCTGCTCCGGTGAGAGAACACGCGTGAGGACGAGTCAACGCAGTCCCCTAATTTTCTTCGAAGTGAGTCCTCCCTCCACCCATGAGTCCCCTCTGTTTCTATTTACCCCTCTCTGTCTCTCTTTCTGTCGTTTCTCTCTTTCTATCGGCGCGCTACGTTTGTAGCCGTCCCTGTCGACTCTGTGTCGCCCGCTCTGTCGAGCGACTTTCGAAGCGTGAAATCGATCGGCGGCTCTCTCTCTCTTGTCGATCATTAAACGTACTTTATTTTTTATTTTTTCTCCCCCCTCGAGTACAGACGTTCTTGGACAACGGGAACGTTTCGAAGCGGAAATAACTTTTTAATTGCCGGCTGTAGCTAGTGTGTCTATCCTTTCCAGACTTCCCACGACTTTGCGTCCGTACAGCGGAAGCCTAACGCCAAGAGAGCGATCACGTTCGACGCGTTCGACAGTCCCTGCTGTATCATCAGCCCTCTGCCGCTCAGGCCGGCCAAACGCGCCAAGGTGAGTCCCTGTTCTCTTTTCTTCTCGCCGTTTCTCTACTCCTTCGTTGTTCACTGGTTAGCTGTGTTTCCTCGGTACTTGTGTCGCCGTTCTCTTCTTCATACGACATTGTGCTCTTCCAACTATTCTATATCTCGCATTGTCAAGCGATTCTTCTCAATCTGTTAATTTCAAATATTTACTTGACTGCTACAAGTTCGCTACTAACGCCGATGATGCAAATTGTACATGTTATTTCAAAATTGTTCTGCGACAATGTTTTTGGTTAAACTTCGCATTGACTTCACCGGAAATTTTATAAATCCTGCCGATTTGGCGAGAAAATCGCTCAACTTTAAACACACATAACTTTTGAACCAGTGAATTCCTCACATTAATACTTCGATTTTTGGAATGCAATATCTACAGCATTGTATAAGAAAAAGTTAAAAATTTCTGGGTTGCCAAGGTGAAGTTAACCTTGCTATAGCTTGCGGGTATCGATGACTCGTTTTTCGTAAGACTATTCGATGGTTGAGTGTCCAAGTAGTTGGAAATATTTGGTACAATTTCAGATTATAGAGTAGTTCGCACGTTTTGTGGTTCTAACAATAATGTTATTTATTCTGTTGAAGCTACAGTTGGAGGCGCAATGGACGACGGTGGCTTGCGGGCGCACACGCGATCAAATGGAGATGACCCGAGCTGCCCGGCGATTTCTCAGCAGCCACGGGTACCTGCCGCTGCGTCCTCGTTTTCTGAATTTCTGAGAGCGTTTCTACAGCCGTAGGGGCCTCGGTCGCACTTCGTGGTACAAAGGAAAAACGCGACGTTGAACTAGTCGTAGTTTAAAACTATGCGGCGCTTCCGTTTAAGGAATATGGCCTTCTGTGTTTTCTTTCCATCGGATATGAATCGATCGGACGAGTTTAAGGAAGAAGCAAAAATCAGAATAGAATTCTATTAGAAAATTTTACATGGACTGTGCACGACGCGTTATGGTATCATCGACGTTGCGGCTGGTCGAAATCAACTGGTCGCTCGAAGTCACCCGAAACTTTTGCTCGCGTCGTTTGAACCGAATTCGCGTGATAACGGCGACTCGGATAAAACTACTTATTAAGCGAAAATGAACGATTGTACAGAAAATTAGACTCGGCGCGACATTTGGTTTCGATCGGACTGCACGCGCGTCGACGCACAGCGTGTACGGTTCAGTCGAATGTTAAAGGAACCACGGTGCAACCGACATTGCATCCAAAAGGAGAGGGAATGTCACGAGCTTTCGGAACTCTTTCATTCACAGTTTGTTGTTCACGTCGGAACGAGTGGAACACGAACGAACCGCGAAAATGAAAGCGAATCAAAAGACACTTTCTATCTTTTTCTTTTTTCTTTCTTTGTGGGTGACGAAGATGTTGCTACAAGATGCGCGCTCATCGTAAAATGAAGACAGAGCGATTTTTATTGTTTAATTAGGAAACGCTCGAACGTCGTTAAATTGTCCTGCGCCGCTTCCACTCGTCGTTTCAAGACAACGAACAAATACAAATATTTTTTACTAAAATAATGTTAATCGATGTCGATAAGATACAATGATCGAAGGAAATTTAATTTCCTCGCGAATCATGTGTAAATTTCATTCGCGATTTTCTTGTCGACGATTGGGCGGGCAGCGATGACGATTGCAAACATGATATGCAGATCATGGATTAACGATTTAGAACCTGGTAGAGCAAAGCAGATAGTCAAACGGGAGAAAAGGGGGATAAAAATGGAGACAATATTGATAATGTTCTATTGATTTTTTCTTTTTTAGGATCTACCTTGCTTTGCCAAGGGATCCTTGGGAAAGTGTCCTTGTTGTCCGCAGGTTGTAGCAACTCTTGTCACGCGTGTACGAAAGCATAAGATGAACGAATGAAATAGTAGCCGGTTTGTTTGATACAATAGTATATATTATATATAATATAAAACAAAAGCATTATTGCGGCCGTTATGTACAAAGAGCCTTTGTAACTGGTATTTAATTTACAACTGAATAATAAAGACGTGATGAGAATCACACCAAAAAAGAAACGTCGCAATTGCTCCTTGGATCTGTGGCCGCACCGTCACGGTCCTCCCGCAAGATGGATACCGGTGACTTAGTCCGTGCGGCCATTAATAATACGCTAACAATGTGCTAAGACGTTACGCATAGCAGACCTGGACGTAAAGTTATTTTAAATACGACAACAGACATCTGAAATTGCTTCAAACAGTTCCTTCGTGTCCTCGCTAAAAATAACTTAAAATTAACGTTTCTTTTCGTATGAATACAAATGATCTCAATATAATTTTTCTAATATTAACAATTTCTTATGTTATTAAGAACTATTCGTAGAAGGTATTCTAGCGAATGTTCGTTCGATTAAAAAATTAATAAAAAATCTTTTAACCCTTGTGCACCCAGCTGAGGAAACTATCAATTTCAGGTAACATGTTCAGCAACGAGTACACAAAACCTGGGCTAGCATTTATAATATATTCATAGTTGAAGCCTGATGTCAAACCTGATCACCTGGTGCACAAGGTTCAAAAGTTAATTGATAAAAATAATTCAGAGACAACGATTCCCTCGCCGCATCGAATAAATTATCGCGAAATTACATAAACATTATTTCCGTTTGATTAACATGATCCGCTAATTGAGCAATCACTTAATCGATTAATTTAAATAATGTCCAAGTCTGGCGTATAAGTAAATAACGACAATTCGGTTTTTTTCGGCGTACGTCAGCGTGCTGCTCATTCACGAAACTTGGAATGCCATGGAATGAATAAGAGGTATAAGTGCTGTGATCACCAACTTGACATTGCTCGACGAACAAGTGGAAAATCCCAACGGGCGAAACAGTCCCTTGACCGGCTCGAACCGTTTTGAGCTTGACAAGCAACACCGTCGTTCGAGAACATGTCCTCTCGGACCCGGGGGGTCGAAATACAGGGTTCAATCGTACACACAGAATCATCAAACAGTACAAACCGGACACGATTATCGATATTACATACATGAGCGATCCGATGAGCGTCGAAACAAAGCCCTGGAGTGTTCTGTTTCTTGTACACCGTGTTTGTAACCACGCGCCAGAAGCCACGTGGAAATCAGGATTCTCCACAGTAGTGCTCAATAAAATATTTAGTACAGTGCCACTGATTACACTGCAGCCTTTAGTAGTCTGACCTTCGTTACCAATTAATATACTACATTCTTCACGGTCCGACCTCATTTCTCGATTATTCTATCTTAACATCGAAACAGTAGAATACAACTAGTTCCTCGATTTCTTCGCTATGTAATCTTTCTCAGAGGAATGTACGACAATGGATACTCTCCTCGCTTCAAGACTAATCGAATTCTACGCTTTTGATCCGTAACGGACGCCTAAGCTGTCTTTTTTTCCTCCACTTTTTTTTTATTAAAAATTTAACGATCCAAAATTGAACTATCTTCGCTAATATTTATTGTACAAAACAAGCTAAACTCCGCCTTACGTAACTAACAAGGGGACTAGTCGCCAACCACTATGGATTTTGATGAAATTTGAAGATTACGTTACAATCGAAATATCTCTTACAAATACGCATTTTAAAAAAATAATTTATATCTGCATTGTAAAAGATTGAAAGCGGTTTTCTGAAAAGGTTGACTCGTAGACTGAAGGTCTTGAAGTTTTCATTGTTTACAGTGTATTATATCAAGAGATGTTCTACAAGACATGTTTCTTCCAGATTTACACTTAGAAATTTCATCAATTTCAATAGGCAAGTTGTGCGACTCTGATAAGTTAGCTTCCTAAGAAAGAATGAAAAATTTCGTTCGCAACGCGGAGAACACGCGTTAGAAGTGTGCGATTAATGCCTCCTCATCGAGAAACCAACTGTTTCGTTATAACAGATGCCGCCACAGCTGCTTAGAGCAAGTAGAATTTCTACTTAATTAAAAAACATATCTTGCCAAAAGCGAGATTGAGAAAATGAGGGGGGAGTGATCGAGTACAAAGCGAGTTCATGACGAATAAAAGTACAAATACGTTAGGACAGAAACACATTGTCACATTGCGTAGGCTCGCATTGCTTTACCAACTTCGAATACAAATTTTAATTGCACATCAATAGTCTGCAGATATTTGCATAAATGGAAAAAGATTTCCAGATTCCAGATTGTTCAGAGAGTGTCTACATCTTGAAGTCAGTGTCGCGTGTAAGGGACAATGTGTTTATGCGAACCCTGATTATACACACATTATTTAAAAAAAAAAAACAAAATCCACATAGATTTCGAATTACCGATAAATTTTCAAATAATCGTCACACGTCAGGTATCAGGTTTGTTACGTCACCCAACTGTCACACGTTCTCCCGCGTGATTTTGTTACGGAGAGAAAGTATGCTGACACATCGAGAAGACCCGAGTGATCCTTGACTAGATGGCGATCTTTTCGAAAATTGCGCGTTATGATGTAATCCCATTAACGAATAAAAGGCATTCTTATCAATTAATAATCTCATTGTCATTCTATTTCTACGTGTATCTGCGTAATATAAAATCGGGGAACTATATGCGTAGTAGATAATCATAGAGGAACTCTTAGCTGATTACAACAATAGCTAAAAGGGGATTCGTTTCGATCTTCTTCTTTTTTTTTTTTGCTCTGACTAGTACTACCGGTACATGTTGGTTGGTTGATTAGCATTTGCGAAAAGATTGCATCGAAAGAAAATGGTCACGCATCACGAAGTGTAAGAATCTCCATTCGAAACAAAAATGAAAGTATAAACAGCGCAAGAAGAATTTTTGGTGAACGGGGACGCCGTGCGTCGAGTCACCGACAATGATAGTAAAAAAAATACCGAAAACGCGTCGTACTGTTCACTTCGATTTATAGCAAACAATCAAACAAAATCCTCGCGAACAGAAAATCATACGTTCTTTATAATCCGAGCTTCATATTCATTTCCATCGAGATTAATATATTCGCGTTACGCCTGACATCGTAACGCGAGTATTTAATCGTATTCAACACGGCCTTTCAATGAGCAACCGATTTAAATTAGCTGCTGCACCTTAGCCTCCTAATAATCTAACTTCTGTAAAAACTCTGAAAACAATCAACAAAGACGTGTAAATTCGCTAAAAACAAGTAAAGAGGTAAACGCAATTCTCCTACTGTCTTTTTGAAAACGTCTGGGAGCGACACTTTCTCGGGAATGATTCTGTATCATACTCCCGTTAATACTCGGAGTTCTGACGTTGCGATTTCTCTTCGTCGCCCGTATTCGTGCTGCCGCCGGCTGTTTCGTCCAACGTTTCAGGATCTGCTGAAAGTTTCAAAATCCCGTTCATAACTGTATTCGTAGAATGCGAGGTATAAGCACAGAGTAGTATTATTTACCTGGAGAAGGAGATCCTTTGACTCTGCAGGTGTTGTAACTTCCACAATTTAAACATTTCAAACCTACAACGTGAAACTTTACTGTCGACTCCTGTAACATTAAAAACATCCAATGAAGTTAGTTATTGTCCTACAATTGAAAAAGATATACGTCTGAGAGTTAATCTGCTGTACCTCGTGGCAGTCTTTACAGAGAATATCAACTTTATAATCTCTATATTCTTCTGGCATTGGTGTTAATGACACTTCCATGTCTAAAAATCTCCATAAGTCAGTCATATCTAGAAGAGACACTTGGCAAATGGGGCATGCGTAATGTCCTGAATGTAACAGCTCCTCGAAACAAGGGCGATGCAGTAAATGACCACATTCTGGAATGTGACAGGGTATGCGACTCGTGTGAATGTCCTCCAGACAGACAGGGCAATTTGCATGCGAAACATTTTCCACGCACTGAAAGTATCAAATCAGCATTAGTACTGCTATTCTTAAACGCACACGCTCGTAGAAGTGTCTGCTCATTTGAAGCATGTGCTACGACTCATCCAAGTGATATTTGAATCAAGATTCTTGCTGGGAGGAGTAAATTGGCAATAAAATGTGCAACCGGTAGTACCAGTTGCACTTCAATAGACACTGCATATTTGCGCAAAGAGTAACAATTGCAGTTTACCAATCAAAACTGTTAAGATTCGTAAATATAATCGTGAATCGGGCTTCTTCCTTGAACGAGCAAACACTTCCGTAACACTGTTTACCGTGTGTCCATTTTGCAACTGAACCGGCAAACACATGTTGCACTTGGCACAGTGGAAAAATCGGGCTCGGCCGCCGACCCGACATATACCGCAGCCATCGCAGTGGTACTGATTCCTGTCTTCGTCGTCGAAGAGATTGCACACGAGACACGTGTATTTGCCGAACCGGCAGTGACACTTCTGGCAAGTGGCTTGTACCGGCTGACGGGTGTCGCACAGAACGCATATCAGCTCTGTGACTTCCTTTCTGTTTACCGTGTGGGTCTCCCGTTCGTCGTGGCAGAATCGACACGTGTACACCTTGTTGCAACAGGGCGTCTGGAAACAAATAATTCGAACAATTCAATGGTCGTTGAAAATCAATTCAACAAATGGTAAGAATAAAATGGCACTAGGCACTTTTCTTCACTCTCTTCAAATTGTCTTTTTAGCATAATATTTTGAGTTAAACTTTACCTCAGGTAACCAGAAATGTTCAATTCTTTTTTATGTAATACTGTAGATTTTGGAAAGAAAATCCCGAAAATCCACGTTTTAATCCTAGGAGATCAGTAGTTCAAAAGTTATGCGGGTTTAAAGTTGAGCGATTTTAAGCGTTTTTAGTAGGTAAGGGCGCCGCCATATTGGTATGTACTCAGGGTGAGCGTCGTCTAACGAGCGGAGCCGTTAGGTGGCAGCATAAGCATGCGGTGATGTCGGTAACATAGATTTGCAAGTGTAGCCGCCCCCTGCTCTGCTCATTGGACGATATCCGAGTACATACAATATGGCGGCGCCCCGACCTGCCAAAAACACTGAAAATCGCATATCTTCCCACACGCATAACTTGTGAACTACTGACCTCCTAAAATTAGAACTTGGATTTTCAGTATTTTCTCGTCAAAATCTACTGGATTACATTTAAAAATGTTAAAAATCTCTGGTTTCTTGAAGTGAAGTTTGGAAATAATAAATTTTCCTTAGTTACTGTTAATATTTTAGCCACCGCTAGTCTAATAGTCTTTTCAATAAGCTTTAAAAGATTGATAATAACGGTTCCAAAAGTATTAAATTATCCAGATCACTCGTTGCTTTGTGACTAAAACTATTATTGCCATTGTTGATCTTGTATTCTTGAAGGACTGTTAGCTAAGTGTATGCACATTACTCTAATGACCCAAATAACGTAGGGTAGTAAACCGAACGAGGCAATAAGAAGTTCGTTTGCGACCAATTAAGCTCTTCAGGCTTTGAGAACTTGATATACATTAAACGGAAAAATTGTTCGGTACTCGTTTGAAGGCGAAAGTGTTACGTAGAACATACGTGTAGCGGGGCGTTTGGAAAAGGGAACCATGTTTCGAATTGATCAGCTGGTAGACAAAAAAGTTCCCTCAGCGATCCTGGTTCAGAAAATGAAGGCCTCCGATAATAATCCTATTAGACCCCGTATGAATCCGTCCTTGATCCTTAACCGCTCGATCGTAGTAGACGGTTACAAGCGATCGGCAAATCCGTTCGGCGGGAGCGGTAAACGGACCGTCCACGTGCACCGAGAAGTAGACACTGTCAGTTGCGGTCACTAACTGGCCGTCTCCCGCACGTGGTCTCCCGTTAAGTATTGTTACGAAATTCGGATCAGAAATTGTTGGCCAGCCGAACAATTTGAATTCACTCTCGGGACGGTTCCTATGAAAATTCTTGATACACGAACGCGGCCAACGTCCACGTCACGTTGAGCAATCTTGGGTTTTTCTGGCCGGTTAGAAGTTTTCTCTTGAACCGATTTTTGCTAAACGGATGTTGAGAGACCCATTAGCGGGGCCGCCAGTCCAAAAATACTTCGATGCAGCAATATCTCCCTTGTTCCTTGTTAGTATACAATAATTGTTAACACGTTCACCGCGCGGAATCTATTTTCAATGGCTCCTCCGTTCACGTCAATTGTATAAGTTAACAGACCGCACCGCGGTACGTCCAATGTCGTTTTTCAATATTTGACTAAAATTACCGTAACGTGTGCTTTCCGCGTACGATGTGCCTACGTAATCGCTGTGTTACTTCAAATCGCAAGCCTATCTAGATTATTCACGGCACCGGTGTTTCTCCGGGCAATATTTGTGGAACAAAGATTTCCAGTGTCTTATCTCCCAACTACCAGGTAAACAATGTAAACTGGTGTAAGCAGGTGAGAGGCCGAAATCATGCGGGCAGCGCATGCTCCGTGGCGCAGGGAACTTTATTCGGTTTACAGGGTGAATGAAAAATATTGTAATTCTTGGGACAGACAGTTTTAACTTTTAATAACTTTAGTAACTTTTTTAAAATGAGTTCAAGGGTGAGCTCGAGGGTGACAGCCTTATGTGATCACTAGACTGCGGATTTTACGCATTTATAACAAACACGGGCGGGTGTCGTTGCAAACAATCAAAAGATTACAAGAATTGAAGAGTGCCAATGCTTCTTTCTCGATTAACGATCTCCTCCTTTTTTCTCGCGTTGTCTCCCCCTTGGAATCATCGGCATACTATACTTTTTTCTCAGGGTGTGTGCTTCTCCCCCGAGATGACGCTGAAGCACCGATCGCTACCAACAGTACACGACATTTGACTTATCGCGGCAATTGGTAAGCAACACTTTGAAAGAGGGCGTCCCGTTACACAACACTGCGAAACATCATCGATCTGTTTGCTATGTACACATGCGCTACGCACACACGCGCGTCACGGTACACTGCATTCGCTTGCTACGTTTCGCCCTAGACGAAACGTGTGACGGAGAAAATTCCCTTTCCTAGATGCGCAAGAAAAATGCGCGTGACAATGCGCTGACATCAGTCATCCGAGAACGCAGGCAGACGGGTGACTGATACCGGTAATTGACAACTGACATACCGAGCGACTGTTCGGTTTACGCTGCCCCCTTTTTCTTCGGTTCGGAAACAATGTTTTCGAATCGTACGCTCATAATCGATAATTACACGTGCCGTTTGAATGGCAGTCGTCGTGATCGCGATGCGGTAACTGAACAGGGGACGTCCGTGCAGATTCGGAATTTCGAAAAGCAATTTTTTGTACGAGTAATAAAAGCTTTTTCTCTTTAACAGCTTGCAGAAGTTTTCATGTTTGTTCATGTTTTAATATTCATTATGCTTTGAAAATTAGTATAATTAGTAACCACGGTGATTAGTACCCCTACAGTAATTGGTTCCCTTACCCTATACATTTCCCAGGCGCAGCATGCGTTTCGCATAACGAATCATTTATCGCTGCATGGTCATAAACATGCGACACGTTTCTGTGTTTACACGCGACGGGGGAACTGAAAAAGTTCGTCCACGGGTGATTTCGGATTCGCTAATTGCGAAACCGCCACGTCATTTATTGTATCGATTACCCAGCAAGTTCAAGGATAACCGCGGAAGTATCGAACTTCGTGTATATCGGCTACCATAAACAAATTTATTTAATTTTTCGTACGCGATATTTATATATTATTTTAATCTCAAGTCAACCTTACGTAACTTGGTATGAACTTGTTCGGAATAAAACAAAAATTCCACGAATATATCATACGTGTAGATAGTAACAAATTTATCACTGCACTAAATAAATAATTTCAGAGAGTGCATATGCACCGTATCGTTGACAATAGTCCAAACGGTAACTCGTTTTCTCGTGGAATCCACGAAAATTCTTGTCCTTATCAATCCAGAAGCGGCGTAACGCGAATTAATGATATAATTAACCCTCAATTGGAGGCGTGCGTCACTTACGCAGCAATTTAGCAAGCAAATTAATCGTTTTACATAAAGAGCATCGATTAGCTCTCGTTACGTCCTATCTACCGGAATCAGTGACAAAAGTCGTTTAAAATTTCGGAATAAATATTTCGGAGTCAATGATGTTACGAGAAGCCAAGAGCTGAATCGAATTCACCGTGTCTTTTCGAACACGTACGAAAAATCCTTGTATGAAGAATTAAATAGACCCTAGCAGAGCTGAGCAGAATGTTATACCAAATAGTTAATTATGTAAACAACCTCGCAAATAAAGTATCTTATTTCGTTTCAATAATTAAAAAAAAATAATATTCGTTTCAATAATTTTAAAAAAATAATATTTTACTTGGAGATACCATTGACTTCTATAAAATATATTTTAAATTAATATATTTGATCTGGGGCTTGAAAATAGAATAAAAGTTTGATTTACTATTGAAGATATCGTTTGATTCAGTGAGTGTATAGCGTCCGTCGGTTTGAGCAATATTGGAAAGGCTGCTGTTCCAAATTCTGCTCGGCTCTGAGGAAGAACTGGCCGAGAATGTGGCGGGTGAAACCACAGGCGAGCGATCATCGGGGAGCCGCGTGATCGAGAGATGTCGAATGCGGAGCGCGGCTGATTACATGCCGACTGTTAACGTTAGAAAGGCGCCGAAGCAGCGGGAAGACTCACCACGAACTTGGACTTTCGCTTGTAGTGCTTGCAGCCGTAATCGTGGCCGGCGGTCCCGTCGGAAGACGGTTCTTCCTCCTTGGACGTGGACGCGCGTTCGCCGATGGTCCGCGCTTCGTCGTTACTCTCCATCGTGTCTTGTTGATCCCGAAATTCCTGCCTCTTTCTCCTCCGCCGTCTCCTTTTTTCCATCGACTCACCCGTCCTTTCCAGATTTTCTCGCCGCGTGTCCGATTAACACCGCCCGGTACACAGTTTGTTTGTTTAATTAACACGCTGGCGACGATTCGAACGGGATGGCGGACTAAATAGAAGGAGGCAGAGAACACGCTCGGAACACGCGGCTGCCGTCCGCGTATCCCAGCCGCGCGGGTTTACCCGCGGGCGTCCGCGGAACGGATCCGTCAACCCGACCCGACGGAAAATGTCGGCAACCTTCTGTGGTTGCTCGCGGCCGAAACATTTCGCCCAGCCATCGCCGCTGTCTACGACGCTGTATACGATTCTTTACGTCGCGGAGGATTAACGGATGGATCTCGCTACGGTCAGGTTTCAATCGCGGCACACACGCAAGCTCTCTTTCTAGCTACCTCTTGCTCTCTCTCTCTCTCTCCCTCTTTCTCGCTCCCCCTGTTTTCCTCTTTCGTGAACGTTGCATACACGAAAGCAAAGCGACGATAGCTGTTTGTTCCGCGACGGCACGAGAAAATCAAAGCGTCGTCACAACGGAAGCTTTACACGGTCATTTCGGGGGGAAAAGCAATCGACACACGACACTTCTGACACCACTTCGCTTCACCGTACTGTCACCACGGTGTAATGATTACAACGGCAGACGACGTCCCCAAAAAAAGATGCAAAACCACGACCGGAAGTCCTAACGGCCACTCGCAGAACTACGTCGCAGTTGCTGTACGCGTGTCCGGCCCGCGAATATTTGAATCTCCTAAACCGTGTTCGAAGTGTGCGCGATGAATAATATATTTGCGCAAATTTGCAAATGTGTACTTAATATATTCAACGCGTAACTAAATAAAAGTAATTTTCTAATCAAAATTTCGTTCATGAATCAGTTTATATCTCTCAAATAGAGCTTTTCCCGACATTGTGGTTCAAATATTGCCGCGCTTTCCAACGCTGTCGATTACATACAAGGAGGTCCGCCTCTAGTTACACCTAGATACTCTTTGCTCTTATTTCTGTTGGCAGTAGTGCTGGAATAGGAGCTGTGATGTCGCCCTAAATTGAAGTCGCCGCCATCTTGGTGATCTGTATAGTCACGATGCCGCGCGTACTTGATTAGGATACGAACAATTTAGACTGTCAAAATTTTGAAAATTTTAGAAAGATGATGCAGGTTCTGGTCCAGACTAAAAAGATGATGCCGATTCTGATCACCGACGAGGTATAGGATAGACCTATCACCCAATGCATTTTCGTGGCCACGTTTTCGGGGGTCACGTAACCCCCTTACCATTTCCGTGTCACATCCTGTATTACCAACTGGAACTAAAATTTGCTGACAGCGTCCTTAGTGGTAGAAATTGAAATTAAAAATAGCTATATATATAGCTATATATATAGTCACTACAGTCTCGCGAATACAATAGAATATTGTTTTCTAAAACGCTTCAACGATTTCAAATACTAATTTCGATTATGATTAGCTAAACTTTATGTTGGGTATAAATAACAAATGAATGAAGCTGTACGTACAATAAAGAATATGTTTAACTGCAAAATTCGAAATGTTGTAAACAGCCAAATATTAATATGTACTTTATAAATTTCATGTTATAGGGTGACATAATTTTGTTCCTATTATTAATTATCTTCATTGCTTTGAACAATAAGAAAAGAAATAAATAAGAGTGTTGTTATATAAATCATATGTGCATTATATAGCATGTGGTTATTATGAAAATTTTCATGAACATTAGAAAACGAATGTTTTAATAACTTACTAAAAACTACTAAGTAAGCCAAGCTTTATATTTATATTTGAAATTTGAACACCAATTATTACTATATATGTTAACAATAAATAAAAGATTCGTCTTAACATCAACTACAACAATATGTAATAAAAAATACTTAGTTCTATATTTATTTAAAAAATTAAGATGACCATAATTTTTTATTAAAACAAAATATTTTGTAATTTTTTTCTATTGGAATTTATAGATGACTGAGTATCGATTAACTGTTGTTAAAAACATTTTCCCACCAGATTATCCGAAATTTTTAAAACATCCGTAGATGCCTTCTTTTGGGTCGCTGATGATAGGCCCAACAGAGCTGTGCATTATTTAGATAAAAAATTATTTGCATTGATACGTAATGTTACGATAGAAATTACTATCTTATTGAAGACGGTCCAAACGATGTCGTGTTTGGACTCATTTTCATCCGGATAAGTTCTACAACTTATTCGTATTAACAATATTATTTTGATTAAAAATATAAAAGTTCAAATTGCCAATAATGCTCGATTCTCCATCTGTTTACATTGTAGGCTGTTTGTCAGTCTCTGGGTCTCCGACGTTCGGCACCCAACGGGTGTTGTCGGCCGTGTCGTCGAGCTGACAAAAGTTATCCGAAGATTTAGGGTCGCCCCAGACAAGACAGGCAAGATGCCGAAGTTGTTTGGGTGCCCAAAATCGTCACCCATAAGGGCTGAGCGTATCCGTTGGTCGCTTGAGAGGTACTCGATGTGCTCGCAACAAAGGCCAAGTGCCGAAAATCGTCTCATTTGCTAACAGAACCCCAGAACCGTCCACTCCCCTCTACACCCCTAAGATGCCAATGCTGGAGCGTGTCGGCCACGGGCAGGTAACAGGCCACAGACAAAAGTTAGAAATCTCTGCCAACACGGACGCAGTCACGGTGCAGAATTTAATGAAAAAATTCAATATTCGTGTATATCACGATATGAAATACATTCCTTTTCCATAGAATGCGTATGAGGATGGAAATTGTTATTAATAATTATATAATAATCATTTCCATGCATAATACAATTTTGCAATAATTATATGTCAATCATTTTTATTTATTCCCAATTTGCTTTTACTATATGTTTTATACCTATTCGAAAAGTAATATGAATGTAAAGATAGATCGAGATTGTTCTTCCAAGAACGTGAATGGGGATCACATTGAAAACACTGAGAATGAGTCGGATAGCGAATAATAACTGAATGTTATAGTTATATATAATAGTTTTTTCAATAATTGTTAAAAAGTGTTACTTCGATACTTCCCCTTCGAAATTTCGTTTTTTAATTTTGCGGAGCCTAAAAAATTGCGGTCAGGTAAGACCGGCGAAGGATGCGGCGTTCGGCGATTCAGGTAGCTAATTGCAAGTGCACCGACTGATCGACCCCTATTCACCGGCAGGCTTGGAAGAACCAATGTCCTTTGTACTATGGATTGCATTACCTTTACTGTACACTCGGAGTGCACAACACCCTAACAACAGTTTAGGTAAAATATGTAAATGAGATCCCCAATAACTGTTTCAGTCAGAACTGTTATATATGTAACAGTTTGAAACAGCTATTTGCAGAACATTTTCAGTCCCTATCAGAAAAGTATAATTGCGAGGGACAAGTGAGAACGAACAGACCGATGTACACATATAATGTGTATCAATATATCATTTCTTTCCTTGAGACTGTCTACATTCTGAATCCTACATGTATTACGTATGACTTTTTAATTAATTTATTAAATACATAAAATGGTACTATTTATTACATCCTGTGTTTCATATTAGGTACTGATATTCTAATTGCAGACAATTAATAAAAATGTGATTATTAATAATCACTGTATTATTTTGTGGAATTAAATACAATGTATTAAAATTCCTCCGTTTAAATACAATGCTTTCTGTTTAATAAACAGAATAAATGCTTTTTCAATTTATATAAATAAGCTTTTATTTATTGATAGTAAACAAAATATTAGTAATTGTTGTGGGAAATTGAAATACCTATTTAGCGCTATTTTTATCTTTTATTTGATTCATATAAACAGTTCTTGGCTTCTTTGAACCTTTTGCTATCAAATACAATTTTCAAAACAGACGGAAAAATATTCAAAAGATTGTCAACAAAAATTTTAATGACTGTTGTGCGAGGTTCCATATTCGTTACAAGTTGCAGCATGTCTATTATTATCGATATTGTTATTATTGATAAGCAATTGTTTAAAAACTGATAGCAATAATGGTAAAAGATCAGCTAAATCTGAACTCCTGTATGCTTTTACGATATAACGATAAGTCAAATTAGCAGTAAACAGAATTTTATACAAATTTATTGTTTATAATTAATAAATTCTTGCACAATTTATGAAAATATTTGGAGAAAATAACTAATGATTCAATATGTAATGTCAATATATAATAATAGACACGTCGCAACTTGTTACGAATATGGAATCTCGCATAACACCTGTCATTTAGATTTTTGTTGACAATCTTTTAAATATTTTAACAATTTCGTAGCAGAACGTTCAAAGAAGCCAACAACAGTTTATATGAATCAATTTCAAGGTAAAAATAGCGCTAAATAGGTATTTCAATTTTCAACAACAATTATTATTATGTTTACTATCGATAAATAAAAATTTATTTATGTAAATTGAAAAAGCACTTATTCAGCTTTAAAATGAGTATAGAAACAAAAAGCATTGTATTTAAACAGAGATGAAATATTCAGGTTGAATTAATCATGTAATGGCTCGTTTGGTTTAGTTTTCCAGAATGCGACTGTAACTCGGAAAGTAGCTGAAATACGCGCTGTGCATTACACGTCAGTAACAGTAAATTGGCAACTATGCGACGAATATTCTCCGATGTGATTTGGCAACTACGCCTTCGATGCCTGTAATTCAATATAATTCCTAAACTCACCACTCTAAATCGTAGAGGGCATACCAAAACCTCTGATTTTTTGAAGAGTCGGTATTTCAGAACGTGAGACACGAAGTCCCATAAGATGATAGCACCGACGAGGTATAGGATAGACCTATCATCTTATGGGACTTCGTGTCTCACGTTCTGAAATACCGACTCTTCAAAAAATCAGAGGTTTTGGTATGCCCTCTACGATTTAGAGTGGTGAGTTTAGGAATTATATTGAATTACAGGCATCGAAGGCGTAGTTGCCAAATCACATCGGAGAATATTCGTCGCATAGTTGCCAATTTACTGTTACTGACGTGTAATGCACAGCGCGTATTTCAGCTACTTTCCAAGTTACAGTCGCATTCTGGAAAACTAAACCAAACGAGCCATTACATGATTAATTCAACCTGAATATTTCATCTCTGTTTAAATACAATGCTTTTTGTTTCTATACTCATTTTAAAGCTGAATAAGTGCTTTTTCAATTTACATAAATAAATTTTTATTTATCGATAGTAAACATAATAATAATTGTTGTTGAAAATTGAAATACTTGAAATAAATAAATTGAAATAAATAAGAAGATGATGATGATGATGATGATGATGATGATGATGATGAGGATGATGATGATGATGATGATGATGATGATGAGGATGATGATGATGATGATGATGATGATGATGATGATGATGATGATGATGATGATGATGATGATGATGATGATGATGATGATGATGATGATGATGATGAGGATGAGGATGATGATGATGATATATAATAGACACGTCGCATCATCATCATCATCATCATCATCATCATCATCATCATCATCATCATCATCATCATCATCATCATCATCATCATCATCATCATCATCATCATCATCATCATCATCATCATCCTCATCATCCTCATCATCATCCTCATCATCACCATCATCATCATCCTCATCATCATCCTCATCCTGATCATCTTCTTATTTATTTCAATTTATTTATTTCAAGTATTTCAATTTTCAACAACAATTATTATTATGTTTACTATCAATAAATAAAAGCTTATTTATATAAATTGAAAAAGCATTTATTCAAATTTAAATGAGTATAGAAACAGAAAGCATTGTATTTAAACGGAGGAATTTTAATACATTGTATTTAATTCCACAAAATAATACAGTGATTATTAATAATCACATTTTTATTAATTGTCTGCAATTAGAATATCAGTACCTAATATGAAACACAGGATGTAATAAATAGTACCATTTTATGTATTTAATAAATTAATTAAAAAGTCATACGTAATACATGTAGGATTCAGAATGTAGACAGTCTCAAGGAAAGAAATGATATATTGATACACATTATATGTGTACATCGGTCTGTTCGTTCTCACTTGTTCCTCGCAATTATACTTTTCTGATAGGGACTGAAAATGTTCTGCAAATAGCTGTTTCAAACTGTTACATATATAACAGTTCTGACTGAAACAGTTATCGGGGATCTCATTTACATATTTTACCTAAACTGTTGTTAGGGTGTTGTGCACTCCGAGTGTACAGTAAAGGTAATGCAATCCATAGTACAAAGGACATTGGTTCTTCCAAGCCTGCCGGTGAATAGGGGTCGATCAGTCGGTGCACTTGCAATTAGCTACCTGAATCGCCGAACGCCGCATCCTTCGCCGGTCTTACCTGACCGCAATTTTTTAGGCTCCGCAAAATTAAAAAACGAAATTTCGAAGGGGAAGTATCGAAGTAACACTTTTTAACAATTATTGAAAAAACTATTATATATAACTATAACATTCAGAACGAATAACATTCAGTTATTATTCGCTATCCGACTCATTCTCAGTGTTTTCAATGTGATCCCCATTCACGTTCTTGGAAGAACAATCTCGATCTATCTTTACATTCATATTACTTTTCGAATAGGTATAAAACATATAGTAAAAGCAAATTGGGAATAAATAAAAATGATTGACATATAATTATTGCAAAATTGTATTATGCATGGAAATGATTATTATATAATTATTAATAACAATTTCCATCCTCATACGCATTCTATGGAAAAGGAATGTATTTCATATCGTGATATACACGAATATTGAATATTTTCATTAAATTCTGCACCGTGACTGCGTCCGTGTTGGCAGAGATTTCTAACTTTTGTCTGTGGCCTGTTACCTGCCCGTGGCCGACACGCTCCAGCATTGGCATCTTAGGGGTGTAGAGGGGAGTGGACGGTACTGGGGTTCTGTTAGCAAATGAGACGATTTTCGGCACTTGGCCTTTGTTGCGAGCACATCGAGTACCTCTCAAGCGACCAACGGATACGCTCAGCCCTTATGGGTGACGATTTTGGGCACCCAAACAACTTCGGCATCTTGCCTGTCTTGTCTGGGGCGACCCTAAATCTTCGGATAACTTTTGTCAGCTCGACGACACGGCCGACAACACCCGTTGGGTGCCGAACGTCGGAGACACAGAGACTGACAAACAGCCTACAATGTAAACAGATGGAGAATCGAGCATTATTGGCAATTTGAACTTTTATATTTTTAATCAAAATAATATTGTTAATACGAATAAGTTGTAGAACTTATCCGGATGAAAATGAGTCCAAACACGACATCGTTTGGACCGTCTTCAATAAGATAGTAATTTTTATCGTAACATTACGTATCAATGCAAATAATTTTTTATCTAAATAATGCACAGCTCTGTTGGGCCTATCATCAGCGACCCAAAAGAAGGCATCTACGGATGTTTTAAAAATTTCGGATAATCTGGTGGGAAAATGTTTTTAACAACAGTTAATCGATACTCAGTCATCTATAAATTCCAATAGAAAAAAATTACAAAATATTTTGTTTTAATAAAAAATTATGGTCATCTTAATTTTTTAAGTAAATATAGAACTAAGTATTTTTTATTACATATTGTTGTAGTTGATGTTAAGACGAATCTTTTATTTATTGTTAACATATATAGTAATAATTGGTGTTCAAATTTCAAATATAAATATAAAGCTTGGCTTACTTAGTAGTTTTTAGTAAGTTATTAAAACATTCGTTTTCTAATGTTCATGAAAATTTTCATAATAACCACATGCTATATAATGCACATATGATTTATATAACAACACTCTTATTTATTTCTTTTCTTATTGTTCAAAGCAATGAAGATAATTAATAATAGGAACAAAATTATGTCACCCTATAACATGAAATTTATAAAGTACATATTAATATTTGGCTGTTTACAACATTTCGAATTTTGCAGTTAAACATATTCTTTATTGTACGTACAGCTTCATTCATTTGTTATTTATACCCAACATAAAGTTTAGCTAATCATAATCGAAATTAGTATTTGAAATCGTTGAAGCGTTTTAGAAAACAATATTCTATTGTATTCGCGAGACTGTAGTGACTATATATATAGCTATATATATAGCTATTTTTAATTTCAATTTCTACCACTAAGGACGCTGTCAGCAAATTTTAGTTCCAGTTGGTAATACAGGATGTGACACGGAAATGGTAAGGGGGTTACGTGACCCCCGAAAACGTGGCCACGAAAATGCATTGGGTGATAGGTCTATCCTATACCTCGTCGGTGCCTATACCTCGTCGGTGTTCTGATCCAGGCTAACAATTCGACTAGGGGGCAGCACTATACCGGGACTCTAAATCCCAGGCGTGAGCACTCTCATTCCTCTCTGCTTCGATACCTCATCTATGACATAACACAGCGAAGATCGCAGCGCCATTGCAGCTAAGTTCTCGCGGTCATGCGGCATACGTGTTAAAGAAATTTTGCGTTTATGTAGTTGCCACCTGTCGCTGGTAGCACTGCGGTAGAGAATGAGGTGTGATAGTGAATGATGGGTGTCAAGCCCTGAGACGAAGTCTGTGTAGTTTGATTGCGCCGATCGTTAATCGGGACGTTGCGTCCGAGCATCGTATTGGGTGACATTGAAAGTGTTTCACGTACAGTGCGAAATATACGTTCACCAATGTTGAAATGAAACAGAACTGCGTCATGTCTGGCGACCCAGGGAAATTATGCGATAGGCACACGCAGTTCGCCCCGCACAGGCTCTGCAATCCGTCGGATTAATGATCAATGGCTTTATTCGAGAAACGATACACGAATAAAGTGCTGCTAGATGATACAGAGAAGCTGTCAAGTGTCATTGAAAATGCAAGAGCTATCGACGGTCACACGGTACGGCGCACGCTTAACGCGTATATACATACATACGTCTGACATTTGCTCGATAATAGGCGACGTTTACGCACATCGGGGCTTAGCCGCGATTTCGTATCATTGAGTCAGGTGAAGAGACCCCATTATCCGTCGACGTTCTCGATTTTTCTGTCACTTCCTCGCTGATTACCGCTGTATTCTTTCCTGAATTGTAATCGGCGTTCTTTCCGGTGTTTTACACCATTACGCAAGTATTGGTGTACTTACGGGGTACCTTGTTTTTAATGTTTTCAGAAAATAATTTACAACGCAGGATTATTTATAAAATTCGTCGAACGTCAATTTTCATCGATGTTATTTAGCTGTCATAATTAATGTACATATTCGCAGGTGTTATTGTGAATGGAGTAAATGATACTCGGTTACAAAATTGAGCAAACTAGTCATAAGAAAAAGCGAATTATGACTCGAGTTCACTAATATGAGTTTGTATTTTATTGTGGAAGAGGCTCCAGGTCCAAGTAAATTAATTTCTGTTTTGTCAACAAAGTAACGTTTCTTGAAAGTCTATAGAATATTTTGAGACACGTCAAAAATATTGGGTAGTAGGAATACATTGAAATGATAATTATGAATATAATGTTTGTTTCACTATTTAGGAGTATGTGATCAGAACACAAAGAGGTCCATTACCAGACAAATTTTGGCGAGTCAGCAGACGCTACAATGACTTCTTACAGCTCAATGCTGCTTTATCAATATCAGGCATTGACCTGTTCCTTCCTCCAAAGAAAATCATTGGTAATATGGAACCAGATTTCGTAACTCAGCGTCAAGTAGCACTACAGGTCAGTTAAAAGATATGGTAATAAATCAATGAGTGTTAAGCAACAGCAAGTTACAAATCCATATTTTCTAATGCTTTCAGAATTTTCTAAACAAAATACTAATGAATCCTATATTGGCATCGTCCCTTCCTATGAAAAAATTTTTAGATCCGGAAAATTACACAGCACCGTTACATGGTATGATGTAAATTTAATAATCAAAAAATAAGATACGCATATCTGTAGATGTACCGAATCGGGTACCCGACGGTCTGGACGGGACGGACAGGTACCAGATGCTCGAAAATTTCGCGATTCTCGATATGGAATCCTGAAAATTCTCGAGAATCTCGATATATTCGAGAACCCTAATATTCTCGGGAATCCAAAAATATTTGAAAACCGATTTCAACTAAAATTCTCGACCCGTCCCGGCCGACATTTTCGGATTCTCGCACACCTCTGGATAAAACTAATCCTTCTAATTGACTAATTTTGACTTTCAGAAATAGCTCTGCAACAAGTGTCACTAGCTTTACGCAGTGAAGCAAATTATGAAGTTGGTAAGGCCATTCCTGATATGGGATGGCGGTTGAGAAAGCATTATTATACGGTCAAAAATCGTCAGAATCCCAAGCAAGAATTGCTGCTTGCATGGGTAGAATTTGGTCCAGATAAACACCTGCAGGACAAAGATATGCAAGGTATTTTCAAAAGTTTAGGCACCCTAAAACATAACCATATAGAACCAATTGTTTACCAACATGTGACGGAGAACGGAGCTTTAATGATAAGAAACTTTTATCAAACGGGTACACTGCGTGACACTTTGTGCGTAACTAAACCGAAGCAACCGTTCATAAAGAAGTATGGAAATCCGAAACAAACCAAATCGTTAACAGTGCCTGAAATTGCAATGTATGGTTACCAGGTCGGTTAAAGTATCTCTACATTACAATAATAATTAATCAATGTAGTCTAGCGCTAAATGGTGTTTTAATGTTTCAGATTTTGGAAGCTTTAGGATTTCTCCATGAGAAAGGTCTACCATATGGGCACTTGCATACAGGCAATATTCTTCTAACTCAAAGATGTGCAAAATTATTAGATGTAGAAAATGGTTTGCTAGGTTTGCCTGCATTTTATCGGCCCTACGTTGTACAGAGGCGTAAACTTCATGCCACGGTACAGTACCAGTTGATATTTATGTACGTTGAATACCTAATGGTGATTAAATGAAGTAATCGTTTGCAACAGACTCAAGTGGACGTCTACTCGTTTGGGCATGTGCTGTACGAAATGGCATTTGGAAGACCACTTTTAGAAGCGACGTGCTCCGAATTACCATACTGCGATGCAAATCTAAAGAATCTGCTCGAAGTGATCTTGTCGCCAGAAGATGTGAAACAAGATCTACCAACAGTATCATACTTGCTGGACCACCCGTTCTTCGAATCGGCCAGACGCGGTGCGCTAGCGATTGGGTCCGTGGAGAGACCACACTTTAAGTTAAGTAGTCATTTAAAGCAAGCTCTTCAGGATGCGGTAAACAAAGCAGAGCTAAGACTGAAAGACGAACAAAAAGTGGCTAGACATCAAAAGAGGCTTGTTAAAGTCCAAGAGAAAATGAGCTCGGAAGAGGAGATGAAAAAACGGAAACAGAAATTGGTGAGTGTATCTTATCAGTGACACACATCGCTCATACAGTCGTGAATAAAATCAATCTTTCCGTTTTTCCGCAGAAAAAGGAGCAAAAATTGGCACAGGAACAACGTGTTGGGAATCAGTTAAGTACAAACGGATTGAAGCAAGTGAATGGCAAGAGTCCAGAACGGTCGGACAGTCCCACAAGCACTTCCACGGCTACCAGTGTTGGAACCTTGACTCCGCCTTCTCTGCGTGAGTATCAGACTATCTGTAAACAGACCTCGCTAATAACTAACATTAATCTTACGAAATTTTTACATTAGCTGGACACAAAAGTTGATGGCGCATACTACGCTTATTTCGCTCACGTAGGTCATATCATCGTTCATTAATCATCGATTAATAAGCATTCATACGCATCTTCTCATTTGACCATTGCTTGGATACATCTTCAGTGAAGTATTATATTCCTCTGATTGTGACTTCCGTAGTACGTTCTCGTAGATATCTCTTTTTATCCTTTTTCGAGTATGCGTGTGCCCCTTCCATACTAGCTAGCAGTAGATACAAACGAATCGACCAAAATATAAACGTAGCGGGTGTCCAAGCGATGTCGCACGAGTATGGTGAACAAGTTGCTCTCAATTTAACTGACGGTTTTGTTAATGTGCCGCAAGGTGATGCAGCCTCTAGCAAGGGTACTATCCCTCCGCCTCCGATGCCACCAACCAACGACGTAGCCGACAACGTCCCGAAGGTGACCAACGAGCGAGCTGCTTTGCTCGGGAGTATTAGTAACTTCAACAAAACTAGTCTTCGCAAAGTTGCGAACGGGCCCCGTTGAGCCGGTAGGTTAGACAACAGATGGGATAAACAAACTTATTGTAACGAGAACCGTAATACATACCGCAGGAGTGCTATTTTTCTTCGTCGAACAGTTTAGACGCGACGGAGTTTATACATTTTTATTTTGATCGCGATACTTGCGAGAATCGTAAGGTTCCGAGTTTTTTAGGATCTTTAAAGACGTTCGCTGCAATGGCAACCAATCATTAATCATATTACACAATTCCTCTATTTATATGTATATATAGCGTGGCAAGAACAATTACTGTTCCAATATCTTCAGAATTGTAAAGTGATAAAAATGGCTTCTCTCAAGGTCATATTCATGGAAGGAACAATTGCTCTTGGAATTTCGAAGATATTATTGTGCTATTAGTTATTGTTTTGCCTCCTATAATGAAAGCACAACGCATTTATAGATATGGCTGGTGTTTAGGTCTGTTTCGCTGATTTTATTTTCGGAGCACCGTCCATAATCGGATTTGTGATCGTAGACAAATGAACTAAAGTATGGAGAGATTTAAAAAAAAAGAAGAGAAGTGATCTTTTATAAATCGTGATCGTATATGTGTGATACGGATATAGTAGTTGGGCAGTCAATGTATTTAAGTAGAAAATCATTTCTCTCTTAATTCTGTTATGTATTTAACGATGAAAAAAAATTTATCGATAACTAATATATTTTATTCGTGTAACAATTAATCGCACACACCGTCACGGGTGGATGCATAATAGAAAAAAAAAACAATAACAATTGTATAACATTGGTTGTTGTAGAAATTATTTTTTCTCGATCCAAGTTTCGCGATCATCGTTTTCGACGGCTTCATTTTACCGTTCTTAACGTGTTCTTAAAGAATAATTGAGAAATTTGAAATTATAATGATATATGACCAATAAGCAACTATGTTCGTCGCGTGAAATTCGTCTCGTTAATGTGTACCGTTCCGTCTATTTCAAAGTTTATGTGTGACGTATTAATGTACAGATCGATCGACAGTTTTCTGTGAGTCTCGTTCGCCTCGTGAACGTGAATATATTGTATGTTGCTTTCGTTGTGTCGGAGAAAATGTGCCAATGGAAATGTATGCGATTTTTTTCGTCGAACAGATACGTTATGGTGACGAATAACTGTAACCTATCGCTAAATGTCACAAAAAAAGAACAGTACATTTATATAGATATATGTAAAAAAAAAATATATATATATATATACATGTAAATGTATGAGATTTATCTGTGAATAACTGTCACGGAAGCTGTGTAATATAGACGCGATTTTCATACGTGACGTTGATTTTAAATGTAATTTGTTGATTTTATTCGTATAAATGCTATACTACATAGAATAATAAAAATATTTGTTTTATCGAGAATTGTGAAATCAGAATGAAACGAAATCTATATTTACCAAGTAACAGAACGAAATATAACACGTGTGTAACTAAGAAGTTCTGAGAAACACTAGTTTAGCAATGAGAACCGTCATTAAATTGCGACATGTCTCGTCTGCTGAAATAAAATAAACTCGCTCGATCGTTGCGTTACAGCGTGTAATGATGTGTATATCCCCAATTATGAAAAACCATTTATTAGAACGAAAATAATTGCGTCGACAGAAGTATCGTATTACACTTTTAAAAAAATATCTTACTCCGTAACAAATTTCAAACACAGAAAGATAGCTTTCATGTAGGAGATATTTTACTACTCGCTAAAAATTGTTTAATAAATACAAGATCTGTATATCTTTGCAGTATTTTTATCATTCGAAGAATCTTTAATACTATATTGTAAATTCTCAATATATAAAAAATATATATGTGTGAATATCGCTGTCGTCTAAATGTATGATTATAACCGTAAGCAGTACAGTTGGTTTTGTTTGTGCGCGTGCAATATCTACGCGATTCGTTTTAAAGGCCGCCGAATAATTCTGCTTTCGAGAGAACATCTTCACCTCGCGTGTATCTTCCGTTTACGGAGTGATATTTCTTTTGTTTCCCGTACAATTGTACTTCGTCTACGCGCAGCGATACAAAATCGGTCGTCCTTCTTCATTTTCATTCTTTGTCCGGCATACGCAATAGCAACTCCGTGAACATATCGAACTGTGTTACGCCCAGCCGCGTGATCACGCATATTATAGTTTTGCAGTTGTTGGAACAAGCGTTCGTAGACCAGCCGTCGAACAAAACAATGGCTAGGTTTACCGCGTTACGTGCAAGAAGCTTCTGTAATTTATGAATCTGTTTTAAAATATGTTCTATTCACAATCTGCGTGAGTCTTTATGTAACATGGTTAGTCCTATGTACACATATGTAATGTATATACAATGCTATCCACGCAATTGTGTCACCGTGAGAATGTATATGGCATTCTTGATTAAGTCGGGACGACTTCTATTTAACACGTTGACTGTCGAACCGGCGAGCAAAGCCAAAGCAATTCGTTTAGTGAAACAAAAATTACAGGCGAAGATTTATTACTCTTTTTACACTATTACACGTTTCGCAGATCTTAACTAAATTTGGCACACGGGCTTCGCACAATATTAGAATGTTTACATCCGAATGGACAATCGAGATACTCACGTACGAGGAACGCGGCAGTCAACGTGTCAAATTAACAGCTAAAACCAACTGTCATGAGTGTAGCTTGTTTCCTTTTTTTTGCTGAAGAGCTTAACACTACTGTCCCAGTCTGTGTGTATTACATAGCACAACTACACAATTATTATTATCGTTCACAGGTGATCCCGCTCATTAAAAATCCCAGCACGAATACCACCTACAGTCATATTATAATTCGATTGTTATCGTTATCTTCTCTTTTGATAAATTAGAGCTAATCGGGGTCGCAATCTGATGGCCCCAACCGAGTATCATAACTTCTCATGAAGCTTTTCGGTTACCGCCTTCAATCTGTAAACAGAGAAATTGATTTTTCTCTCACAAAATGACACTCTTACGTGCGAGAATTACCTTTGAAGCTCCTCTTGAATTCGATCTGTGATCGCTTTCCTAGTTTCTAGCTCGCTTGCTTTCGATGCTCGCAATTTATCTACCAGGTCGCTGAAATCTATGGGCTCGCCATAGTTTACAGTGACCTTGTTGCCAAACCTTAACCAGTATGGCGGCTCGTTTGGAAGAACTTGGTCCATGCCAAGATGATAGATTGGAACTACTAGGGGTGTAACAGGTGATTCCATTATTAACCTTCCCACGCCCCATTTTAATCTACAAAACGGATCGGGATGAAATAAAAAAGAAAAACTAACCATGATCCAATTGCTATTAAATCGACGGGAAATAAATAGCCGATCAGCTTGTACAATTTTTCCTCGAATTGAACTCGTATGTCTTACAATTGTGGCTTTAAGATTGGGGAGAAAAATTGATTTATAAAAGATATGAAAAAAAATCAGTAATATTTGGAGTTGAGACTATGTTAAAAATAGAATTAAGTATATAATTTGTTCTGGTCTATTTTTTCCTGAAACCTTAACTTAAGGTCTTGGAAAACTTGATGGAATATTTCTTGGGACATCGATGACTTCCGAGGAAAATTTCTGATTTATTTTCGTGTCGGTCATTTATTTCGATCAATTTAATAGGATCGGAGATATCAAACCTCATGTCTTCTTTGAGCATGTTGACTTTCCCCTCGGGGAAAATATGCAACCAATCTCCGGAGGCCAGCTTCTCCATGCAGAAGTCCATCGCTTCCTGATATATACCACCGCCTCTGATTACGGGGATACATCTGCCCAGCATAAAGAAGTAGGAATGCCAGGTTTTCGTGAAACAAATGTCGTGCGCGGCGAGCGACCATCTCATCTTACGTCGACTCAGCAGATGCTTCAGGTCCAGGGACGCTAAATGAGTTCAGAGATTTTTCTGTCTTAAATTCGTTCATTCGATCGCGTATCGACGTCAGTCTGAGAAAGAAAAGATTACATATGTCTGAGGAAAGGGGAACGTGACTGCGTGTCAACTTAATTCGATATTAAAACGAGGCTCGTGACGCGTTTTTTTTTTGTTTTTTGTTTTGCATTCGCCGGTTCGCAAGGGGCCTTGAACGCGCATAAGTACTTTCCGCCGTTCTTCTGCTTTTCCGATTGATCCACGTGTCGAACCTTGCTTGGCAAATCAGAATGCCATAATGTGGACGATGCGCCGTATGAATATTCATCAAGGCTTTTTGCATTGGAAATCTATCAACGCGATTCTCGATGACTGTGCTATGCAAGCAAAAGTAACTTAAAAATCCTAAGAGAAATTATTAGTGATTCGATGATTCGACATTCGATAATTAAGAAAAGGAAAGCTGGATAATAATACGATTACAAAGTTAATCTTTTCCTCGTGCTCGTTTCGTTTTTCGGGCGCGCTCATTCGTTCATGAAAATATCTACGTTAAACGCCGACGTAAGCAAGCACGGTGGGGATGAAGTTTTCGGCAACAAATTTGGACTTTGGCCGTACTTATTGTAAAATATTCTGAAGGTAAACGGAAGAATTGCAATTTCTTTTTCAATTGAAATCTATCTTCTCGGATTGCGAGACACGCGTGTCGTTATCGTTTAATACTCGGAAAAACACAGTAGCATTCAAAGATCCTTTTACACAATTAATCGTTTATGATACTGCACAACTGAGATCAGGCTGGATCGGTGGAACAGTGTGTGCTGAGCGAAGAATAGTCAATAACGTGGACGCAGTGGAATTCCATTTACTATGGCCGAGCTTTTACCAACACTAGTGCAACGCCACGCCCTTACTGTAGGGACCAAACCGGATGTTAACGGTTCCGAGCTTTCCAAGGTCGCTGCAAGGTCAATGCGGCAGTACAACATGGAATTCAAAGTTCAAATAGTCGCTACATTTCACAATTAAAAAATGTTTCGATGATAGCTACACTGACTTTTCATAAATTTTGCATTCAGCTTGCACGTGGCGATATTAATTGGATCATCAACCGCGCATATGATGCATTCGATGCACAAGTGGTGGAGCATTTGCGAATGTGCTGCTACAAATGCATAAAATTGACGATAAATAAAACATTATTTGTGCTCGTGCGCAGGCAAAAAATCGCCGACGGAAACAGCATCACTTTTGCATTAAACAGGCTCTTATGTTTACCGTCCATATAACGACCGGGATAAATGGAGTTCCACTGTAATCATCGAAACGGTTAAGAGAACTTACCCCAGATGCCTGGATCGTCGAAGCAGCTGTAATGATTCGAGACGGTGATCAGAGGAATATTTTTCGGCCGGCATTCTAGCATTCGCGTCATAATATGCTTGTTGTACACCACGGTTTTGTTTAGCCATTCTTAAACATCAAGGAATAGAAACAAACGGTTCGGTAAATTAACTCACATTTCTGGGAAAGAGGGGAACGGAGGCGGCCGCTGTGGCCACTGTTTCGATGCTTGGAATGCGTTTAACTATTACCGTGGAACGGGCTTTGTCCTGACTGCACATAGGAACTGGCATGCTTTTTCAACCGCGGCTTACGTTCACCTCAGCGAACGCTGCGGATACTTTGTTGAAATAATTTTTAAAACGTTTACGTATAGACAAACGTATTTTCGCAGAACGAATTTCAACATCTCTTTACGACAATGGTTAGCGATGGTAGCGGATTAGCTTGATAAGAATCGATAACAGAACAATATACTCTCGAGAGTATGAAACGAGTCACAGATGACGGATCGTGTTAAGAAAAATGGTAACAAATGGGTTTGCTGATAACGTATACGTCTTTCAGTATTATTGCGACGTTAATTTATTTATGGAATCATTTCTACGGCAGTTTGCATACTGACAAGAACGTTGAACTGCACGGTTCACCTTGGAATCTTATTGTACCTTCTACTCTTCATCAAAATAATCTATAATCCAGCTAATCTCTTAAGATTGAAGTATTAAAATGCCAAAAATTCATAACTTCCTAGAAGGGGAAGGCAAGTTTGTATCTGTCGCATGCATCTATCCTAACGTGCTTCTAAGATATAATTGTAGGAATACTTCTACTCTTGATCTAAATTTTCAGTCAATAAATTTTCAATCGTCTAAAAGCTGATAGTATCTAAAAGCAGACTTAATTGCTCCGTAAAAAAAACGTATATGGGCTAACCGAAATTAATGACACGCATCTCTAGCGAACGTTGTTAAAAATGTTCATCACAGGCTCGATTGGAAATCACTAAAAATCAATTAATTTTCTCGAGCCCCCGGGGAACAGCGCGCGTTAATTGCAATGAAATTCTAGTGACCGGAATCGAACAGAAAAATCATGCAGTCGAACGATGAAGGTGAAGTGACATTGAACACGGGCGAAACGAGTGTCGAGAGCATTGATACTCGTTCGGTATTGTTACAACATAGAGAAATTGACAGCGGTGGCCAAGAAGGGAGCAGTGGAGAAAGAGAAACGACAGGGACGGGGTGAAGAGGTGAGAGTTACGCATGTCGCATCTATGCGCCCGACCAATTGAGTAATGCGCTTAATTTCCGAAGTTTATTGTATCGTCACTAAGTAAGCGGCGAGCAGTCCTCGTAAATCAGTGCTGTCCACGGTAGGGGCCCCTCACGTGCTATCTTCCCCCTCCAACCGCTGACTCGCTTGGCGTATTCCTCGTGGTGGGGGCTCGCCGCGTGTAATTATGAAAGCGAGCGTTTAGCCATAGCGCCATAGCACTCCGCGCGACGTATACATACATTATACATACGGTAACGCGCGACTAATATAAGCAATGATCGTCACTTGCTATCTTCTTATATACCACTTAACTTTAAATTGCTCCTCGGGCAGTGACGATTCAAAATATATAGATACGATTTTTCAGAACAGTCGAAGAAGCTGCAAACGTGCAAATTCAGCGTTCAATCGAATAACACTCGAAAATTAAACCAAGAAAACAAAACCATAACTATTTAAATAGGAATTAAGCATAAAAGAAAAAATGCTTGATAGATTTGTTACGCATAGTCGGTGCTAGTAGCGTACAAAAATTAATGGACAACTGAAAGTATTTTCTATTTGCTAGGGAAACATCCTTCGGTGTTTCTAAAATAGAAGAATTTTTGGAAAAAAGAGAAATGTTACACTACGGTTCGAATCGCGCGCGCTTCGGCTGCGCTCGCTGCGCACCACCACCGTCGCGCCGGCGAACGGTGCGGTGGTGGGGATGAGGTTTGTCTCGCGAGGGACAATTTTGGACAGCACTGTCGTAAATCAGTGGTACTCACTGAAAGGCCAGCAAGGGCCAACGACCGATTTCCTGTGCCCTTCGTTGGGCGGTAACAGAATTCTACCTGAAACGAAAAATAACCAACACTTTGCAAAGTGCTAAATCGGGGTCGGACGACGATGAGGAACGTGGACGAGTACGTTCACAGAAGGTTACAAGAGGTCGTAAGAACAGCGAAACTGGACTACGACAATGGACTAGCAAACAGGACCGTCGTATACAGTTGGCACCTTAGGCAACGTGTCTGGGAACTACAAAAACATTTGGAGCCTACAAACAAAGAGTCTGGGATTAATAGAATTCATTAAAATAATAAAAGGTCGCCATGATGGGTCGGTACGGGTGGGACGGGAGGCAGTGATCGATCGAACACAAACGCGATGATACTACGTTAGTAAACATTAGCAATGTTGATTTTACACTCACTTCCTGTGTTACGTATTCGCGATGGACTGCTTTGAATTATGTTTGTATACAAATTTGCAATAGGACTATGAACAGAGGCAATAGTACGTCATTGTATCGTAACACAATGGAATTTGTTGTTACACAATTGTGTTTAGTTTAGTTTAGTTTGTATTTAGGAGAAGTTCATGGCCCTGGTAGTTGGAAGATTGTTTATATTGCGGCAGCGAAGATAACGTAATTTGTCACGCTAAGCACGTGTTTACTTGGTTATTCAAGCTAACTCGCTTCTGAACCACGCGACAGCCATGAAACAGTGATTGACCCCAGTCGCTGGAATCCGCTACTCGTGCGTCACGCTAATATTTTATAATTACTATTTTTATGTTCATTATTAAACGTAACTTTGGCTGTCGCGTGGTTCGGAATTATCTCACATAAGGTAAGGGCCCCACTTATCGTGGGGGTACCAATTATCGTGCCTATATTAATTACACTTATTTTTAAAGCATAATGAATATTAACCCTTAGCACTCGAATGGTGACTGTAAGGCACCACTAAAAATTGCTGTGTCATTCAAAATATTTTTTAAATTATTAAATTTATTTCTATTTAACAAATTACTAAACATTTCAAGGGAAATCCATTTCGAAAGGAAATATTCTAGGTCGGAAGAAATATTTCGTTTTGAGGTTAAAATAGCTTCGAGTGTAAAGAGTTAAAAAACAGATATGTTAACGAATATGATTTTAATGAAAAAAAAATTAAGTATCATTTTCTTAATATTCTTTACGTTTTAGAAATAAGTGTGATTAATACAGGCAAGTAATTGGTACCCACTTTACCCTATGTAGTAAGTAAAGCGCGCGATTGTATTATCTAACCAACTTTCAGTCTCGTTTGGAAACATTCAAATAGGCGCGCGAGATTCGAAATACGGCCACATTAAAATATGTTAACGTATGTAATGATTATTCCTAACTATGTACTACTATCAATCGTAAACATGGGTAATATGACCTTTGGAAGGGAACGACGTGAGACACTTGGTTGCAACAGGTGATGTCTTTGATCCTTTGGCTCTAATGTATCATGGTAGCTCGTAATGGCATTACAAATCACTTTTCCGACGTGGTCGATAAGTTCGATGAAACACGCACGATACGGCCGATAAAATCATATGATACGCTCGACGTCGTGTTTGCTTTAACATTAAGTCACGCGTAAGCGAACCGCGTGGAACCGTTTATGTAAATAAATAATTTTGCAGCCGATCGCTGGATCAAATTTATTTGTTTGTTTCATCGAGCAGCAGAAAATACGGAAGCGTTGGAGCAAGAAGGAATAAAAGTTGCAACGGCGCAACGTTTACATGTTATTGTTGTATACAAACAGAGGTGGCGTGAAAAAAAATTTCATTAGATCGTTATTAGCGGCGATTAAATCGGATGATTCCGTATAATGTAATTACATAAAACGGAGATATTATCCTGCACGCGAACTCGTCGCACGTACACACGCCTGGTCGCGAAATAATGAGCAATTCCTTCGGCGATTCAACGCCTGGTTATCCCTGCCATTCAAACACGGGTAATAGGGAATAACTATAGAACGCGCTGTTACTACACGAGTCAAATCCGTTCTGCTGTGAAATTAACGGATTTGCGAGACTGGAAGGAGAATTTCCAGGTGAAAATCGGGCTAATCGTTGACAGAAGTATGCGACAACGACGGCGAACAAACGCGAGGATTTTTAACGAGCTGACCGGCTCGTGTAGCCGCTTACCTATAATGATTTTCGAGAAAATCCCTACTGCAACGAAGGTTATACTGCTCGCGATGTTCCAGAGGCTGCCCGTATTTCGAAGCTTCGGTATGATCCATTTGATGTCGTATAACATTGCACTATCTTCCGCTGGCTGGATCCGACAGGGAAAACGGCAGTGCGGCACTTTTCCGGACGATTGGGAAGTGACTTCCCCGCGAGAAATCGTCTACTCTTTCGTAACTCGCGACAACCATCTTCGTGCCAACTTCACGCCATATTTCCCGATATCTGTCACGTGGTCGGCCGACCGTAGCCGACCGTAGCCGAGGCGGGCGCGGTATGCGATTTCAGCGACTCAGCTTTACTGAATTAATAACGACTTTGTTTTCGAGAATATGAACATCACCGGAATTGAATTTTCAATTTAGGGTGCAAAGGTAAACATTCAAATTGCGTTCGCACGAGCGTACGTTAGTATTGAAAATTTCTATTCGTAGGTATTCAGACATTTCTGAAATGTCATTGAATTGTGCTAGAATGGAATCCCACATTCATAACTACGTCCAAAGGCTAAACAACAGTTTAGTTTTCAAGAAGTTTAATCTAATAGAACTTAATTTGCAATTTAATGTATTAGTCTAACACCGGCAGCATAGTTATGTAACTATATTTCAATTTTTAATTTGCAGACTTTTAAATAATTTCTGAACTACGATTGAATATTTATATTTACTAGGTTACAATAACCTATCGTGCTGTTCGAGAATAGTGTATTTGCACAGTGCAGTATAAGGCAAAAACAAATTGCAGATTTATTTCTAGCTTCACGAGCATATTTTATTGTGGTACGAAGTGAAGCTAGATTATAATCGAACACGGTGCGCAGACGTACTAAATCATTTCAGTTGAAATTCATCGCGTTTCGAATACTTGTTCTTGCCTTGATTAACGAAGTGCAAATGTGTCTGTTGAATGCGCTAATTACAATTTGGTTTCTTGTGTAATCGCACAGGTAATATACCGCTAACGTGCCGATATATGTTCCTAATTAATCGATAATAACCCCCTAACGGGATCTATGATGAGATGGCAGAGATTCTTGCGAATATACGTTATAAAACTTCCCTTCTATTTACGTTTATGTAAATTTCATTCAATTATGGACTTGTTTATTTTCGAAACATTTTTCTACGCTAGATAGATAAAGCTGCGAAATCTATGCGTGACTTTTCAGCGAAATTTCATTATCTGTTGATCCGGACTTAACCTATGCCCCTATAATTTGAGATAATTTGGTTGTAGCGACGTAACTACCGATAAGTTCCTACTCGAAAAATTATCCACAATCGTTCTATTGAATTAATAGAGGAAGACTGTCGGATTTTGTCCGTGATAAGATTATTTTTTTAATGAAAAGTTTTTCGGAACTTATGGAATCAAATGGAATGGAAATAAAATTATCAAAAATAGCAGGCATTACATAATTTATTAAGTAAAATGATATATAGGAAATTGATTTATTCATGGAATTTATTTCTTATCAACACAAAAATTAAACAATTATTACTGAATACATATTTCATTTAACTATTGAATTTTTTAGCACTAATTTTTCTGAACGGAAGGATGAGTCGTAGAATCGAAAGAATGGAATAATAATGGAGCTGATACTACGGACACGTTTACGAACTATGCGTAAACAGAACGCGCATTTCGTCGCCTATTAAAGAAATTGAAAGTCGCGTTATTATGTCTTGCGTTATCCACTACAAGTTGTCACTTGTCGAGTTTCGAGTAGCTGGTACACTATGCTTTCGCTGTCAGGGCGTCTGACAAAAATGATGATTTTCTCAAGTGTCATTGAACGTCACTTTTATGGCCAGAAAATCTACGTCACGGTCACGGTCCCGCTGGCTCATGCTACGAAATCGTAGGACTAGAAACACGAGAAAGCAACCTTGTCTGGAACCTAATTCAACGACTGAAATCAGAAATATTGTTGAGTAACAATATGTAAGTCGTAATTATTTAAATACGATTATCGTAGATTCCGATGAAAACCGAATTCATTTGACGGGTGTTGATATTTAACATGACAATGGAACATTTCCCTGTTCGTTTACAAATATCTTATGCGAAAGATAAAACGCCGCACTGACTAATAGCGAATTAACAATTCGGAATTATGCATTCGAAGGTCGCAAGGTGGAATGTAACTTGAAGACTGAAATGATTTTTCACTGCCATTTTAAGTTTGTTTGTTACAGACTGCAAACTGCTTGAAGAGGGGCGTAAATTGCTATTTTCGTCAGTCTCTGGTGGAATACTTTGCGAAGACGTTAGCAAGAAGACCTTCTTCCAACGTCGCGGCAACGACGCATCGATGAAATGCAATGGCGCGGCCAATGGGAGGTAAAGGAAAGCCTGGGGTCTTTTTCTGGTAGTGGTACGACGTTTCCCAGCGTACCAGAACCGTTCCGACGAACACAAAAACCCGACATATAAAAAGAAACAGGGAAAAAGTATCAGGAGCGCAGAGGGTGGAGCAGTTGAACGTTTCGAGGATCAACGATCGCGATGGGACCCTCCGCTTCGTGTACTCTTCACGACCGGAAAGAAGGTACAGACTGGAAGGAATGCGGGTTTGATTCGTTATTAGGCACACATCATTTCGCTATCGGTCGAAGCGACAATGTCAACGAATCAGATTATGTCTTCTTTCCATAGCGAAACGGTGTCGAAAGGAAACCTGTTAACGTTCTATGGGACATTTATCTCCCACCTTTCCGACAGCGGCGAATAAATTTATAGACAGATTATTCCGAACGGCGGTAGCTAGTGGTTCCGCTAGCCTTCTCGGCACGACTCGAAAATTGCGCTCAACGCGTTATAATAATCATACCACGCCCGTGGCCGTGGTAATAGTAAAATGCCCGGCAGATCGGAGATAACCATTCACGGGTCGAACGAGTACACAATAAGACACAGATGTCTACGAAGTTGTGCCTCCGGCGGTGACTCTGCACTTGCCATGTCAGCCGAATCCAACCCAGCAGAAGCTACAGAGGAAGAACAGGGAGAAGGGTCGATGGGAATCGTGCGAGGGAAAACCATACTCTTAAGTTCATGCGAATGCACTCTCGAGCTGTTGGGTTCGCCTATGAATTCCTGCGGATTTTTTTATACGATACATTATTGTGTTCCTTGGAATGAAAATTCATCTATTTTCTGCTTCCAGATGTGAAATTGTTTCATTTATTCCTGGTCGCGTGGCATGACGTATTTCTTTTGAATACAAAATTATTAAGGAAACAGTAGTCGACGTTTTCAAGTATGAAGATGGAACGTGAGAACTGTTGTTCTAGTACTTTTCATGCTAGCAGCTTCTAGACTATGTTAGTCGAGTGAAGTCACATTCGCTTGATCTTCACTATAGAAAATCATAGGAAAAACTATGTTTGTTTTCATATGAAACACGAACCTTGGATTGTGTTTGCCTTGGTCTTTGTCTCAGTAAGAAGCCGTGATGCAATAGAAAATTATTCGTCATTTTGCAGTCAAATGGCTGCAATTATTCGAACGCTATTGTTACCGCGCTTTCATAAAAAAATCTTCATCGAAGACAGCAATCAAGGGTTTCGAGTTCTAGCATTCATGGAATATAGATTTTTCGAACTTTAGTACAGACAAGAGAAATACATTCGTTTGGAAATATTAATGATTTACAGCTGTAAGAGAAACTGGAAATCTTGATTTGCAAGTGCTAAGAGAGCCAAAACGGACGCTCGATGACTATGTTCCATAGTGGCGTAATAAAGCAGGATTAATGTTAAAGAAACCTGACAAATTTCGAAGAGTTTTATTTCAATCTGAGAGCGTGACAATCAATTTGGATAACCTCAGACTATTCTTCGGCGATGGATCAACCCAAAGGTCCATGATTTATGTAACTATAATGTGTGAATTCAAACCGGTTGTCTCTATTCTTAACGAATGTTTCTTTCCGGCTATTCTGCTCTCCTGACTGACAGTATGTAATACATTTCTTATCGTTCCAGCTCAAGATACTTGTTTGGACTTTTTCCAAACTTGCTCACTTGCTCCAGGCTATACTGCATTGCCACGAGCAGCTCGTACTTCGAATCAAACTCATCAAATTATCTACTAAAAATCAGTGTTTTCTAAGTCTCGCTTAGGTCTGGGTTAGTCTCGGGTCTTAACATTACAAACTTGCAATCCTCCAAGAGAAATCTAAAATTATTAATTGAAGTCTGATGCAAATCTCGAAGGGGAACGGCCGGAAAAATAAATTTTCGTCTGGGTTAGCCGCGGGTCCTTTTTGACCCAACATGGCAAACTTGTAATCTTCCAAGAAAAATCTAAAATTGGCTATTTAACACTTTGAACGTCAAACAAGAAAGCTCAAAAATTTCACGAAATCAAAGTAAGTTATCTGATAAAATAGAAATTGAAAAAATTACATGTATGATATTGAGTTATCCTCCAACTTTCTAACATTTTACAGATCCTAATCAAATTTGATACAACGAATACATCAACGTAAAAATTTGTTTTAAAACCTGGACAAATAACTCCGTCACCAACATTTGGGTGACATGGCAGTCAACGTGTTAATTGAAGTCTGATGCAAATCACGAAGGGCAACGGCCGGAAAAGAAATGATCGTACTGTTTAATTAGCCAGTGAAATATTTCCGAAGTGTCGGAAATGAATACAAAATACTTTCTCTTATAAAAAAATTCCTAAAATTGGGAATAATTTTAATAATTTACCGGAGGATCTCCGGTTGAGTGAATCGCGGGATCGCGAGCGTGGCGTGTAGTACATGGTAGCGAGCGCGTCGAGGCAAGAATGGTGCTCGAACAGAAAATATGTACTGTGTGGTCCGCGCGACTAAAAGTTCAAACACTTCGATCGGTGGGACTTGGCGTTCGAACTGGTTCGATCGGGCACGTACGAACTTTTCCGGCGTCGTCGCGTCGCGTCGTCGGTAGGTAGGTAGGTAGGTAGGTACATGCATTAGCGGGGGTCTCTTCGGCAAAGTTCATGCGAGCGCGAATGGAAGGGCGCAGCACATCGGACGTACACCGAAGGAGGTGAAAAAGAACGGAAAAGATACAATGATGCGAGAGAGCAAAGTCGTAGACCGCGGGCGGGGGAGGGATGAGAGGAGAATGTCCGGTGGCATGTGGGTAGGGGTGGGGTGGGGCGGGGAGGGAGGGGGGAGAAGAGTACGGGCCTGACGCGAGAAGAGAAGCAACCAGTTGAAGGGGCCCAGGGTATTAGGGTGGGGGAAAAAGGGCCTCATCTCGGCAGCCAGTCCGATTCCGAGTCTCTCGACTGCGTGTTGGCCGTGGCATCGTACGATACAAGACACCCTTCTGGGTTTACAATAGTGCGGAGGATACCGACGACGAACTACCGAACCCGAAGAGACCGTTCCTTCGAAGGGGCTCGTGCTGTTCGAGGGGGCCCCCGGAATATCTCTCCTCCTCTCTCTTTCTTGGGACATCGGTTACCAACAACGGTTGGCGGGTGGGAGGGAAGGGCGGGAGGGAGGGTGGGAGGGGGCGGCGGGAGAGCGACGGACAACATCGAACCGGTCGTGATTAAGAAGACGCGAACTAGTTCGACGATTTACGAGCTCGCGTGGACACATCGTTGGCCGGGGTTCTGGCTCTTTCTCTGCGGTCCCCCGGACACGAAGAGATGACAGATCCCGCGGCGATGCTCGCTCGCTGCTCCCGGGTCCGCGATGCCCGCGCGCGGGTCTTACGGTAACCTCCTCGGCGTACGATCATTGAACCGCGAACAGTTACCGAATACGATCGCGGAGCGGCTTCGCTTGTCCGTCCGTTGTGAAACACGAGATTCGAGTCCTGTCGAGATAGAACGAGATAGAGGGGTAGGGGAAGGGAAGGGTAAAAAGACGGATCAAAGAGAAAAGGACGAAAAGGAGAGAGAAAGAGGTAGTAGGGGGCGGGGGGAGGGGGTGGTGGGAGGGGGGAATCGGTGGGGCAGAGTCGGGACAGAGAGGGACCCCGTAGCTTGCACGGAGGAGAGAACGAGAGAAAGTATCTTGAGAAAGAGAAAGAGAGGAGAGCGAGCCGAGTCGTTCGGCTTGACTCGAGTCGAGTGCAGTGTACGGTGATGCCGCGAGGATGCCACCGTCGTCGGTCCTCTCGACACGATATAGGACGGCGCAGCGACGGTACCCCGTGATCCGCCGGGGCCCCACGACTCTGTGCCACGGCGTTCCGCTGATAGTCGCGCGGTGCGGTGCAAGTGCAAGTGCAGGTGCAGCTGTGAAGTGGTGTCAGTTCGTCGGCGTCCAGGAGATCCGCCGAGGGGGATATTGCGGGGTGTTCGGTGGCCGGCGATGCTGGCTCCGGGGTCCCGTGTGTCCGTTGACTCGCGAGGGACCGCTTCGTCGTTGCCACCATCATTGTTGCTACCGTCGTCGCGCATGAGAATATCGTCGTCGACATACACGCGTCGCGTCACAGTATCGTCGACACACGACACGAGGCTCGGCGGTCGCCGGGGTGGTGCGCGTCGTCGATCAGTGGATTTAACGATTTCGGGATCGAGACTCTCGAGCGGTACCGAGACCGTGCGGCTTCGCTTCAGCATCTCGGCTGCAGAGAGAAAGCAACAGGTACGTGTAGTACGCGTTCCCGTATTCTCCGCGGTTGCACGTTGCCTGTGCAAGCAAGTTCGTCCGTTTGTTCGCTCGCTCGCTCGCGCACGAAACACGCGCATGCTCTCGATCGCAGATCTCGCCGTGCTCAGGGCAATATACGGTGGTGCTCGCTTAGTGGTCCGGGACCTTATCGCCGACCACTATCCGGGCAGATGCAGCGGAATCGCATGGTTGCTCGCTCCAGGTCTGAATGGGCTGCGAGATCGAGCGAGGAACGCGGACAGCTCACTCGGTGAGCTATGGCCTAGACACGACCACGGTACTGACTCGTTCGTTGCACGAAAACGGGACCGGAATTCCGAGAACCCAGGTTTTCGCACGGAACCAGGTACTCGATCGGTCCCGCAACATTTCCCACCTATGACTCATCCGCTGTTGGATCTAAACTGCGGCCTACATGTATAACAATATGTAGAAACTAATCGAAAAATTACTGATACTATCATTTTCGTTCAGCTACGTTCCCCATCTTGATTGAACAAAATCATGTAACCCTGACCATGCTCCCGTATAGGAACTAGGGAATTAGGGTACAATATCTAATGTCCTCTGGTGAGCCTTATCCACTAGATTGTTGGTAATGATGCAGTTTATTCTTAGGAACTCACTAAGGTGACTACTTAATCTCTGGGAAGCTTTATCCACTGGATTGCTTATGATAATGCAGCTTATATCATCGTGATAGTGATTCACTAGGGTTCTATTTAAATTGTTTATAATACTGCTGTTTATATGGCTTAGTGATTCACTAGGGTGCTCTATCTAATCTCCAAGGAATTTCTTCTATTAAATTGTTTACAATACTGCAGTTTATATGCCGTAGTGATTCACTAGGATGCTCTATCTAATCTCATAGGAATTTCTTCTACTAAATTGTTTATATTACTGCAGTTTATACGGTCTCTATCTAATCTCCTCTGGGGAGCCTCATCTACTGGATATTTAATGATGATACAGTGTTTATATCATCAGTTCTTGATGTAAAATAAAAATTGTCGGTATGAAGTGAGTACAAAGGAGCCAAACCAAAATTTATTCCCTTCTTTAATAATTTTAACGAAACTAATATTTTTAAATTCCCTTAACCTGTCCTCTGCATTTAATTCCACTCACTCGTTTTCGTCTTAAAATTCGCAGTTTAATCATCGATTGCTCACAGTAACATATCACAGTTTGTAGGTCCTCGGGAACATGGGATCTCAGTTAGGATCTCGATTCCTCGCATAAGTCTTTCATCGGCGAAGATCCTCGGCTCGGTTCTCCACAGTCTAGGCTTCTCGCATCTGCGCCTCCTCGTACGAGTCTCGTTACTTTTCTGCAGCTTACTCCGGGAATGAGATGACCGTGCGAAATGCTCGCCGGATTACGCGCTGAATGCCCGCGGAGCTTTTTCGCGGGCTCAAGGTTGAAGAACGATCGGCACTTCGAATAGAGTTGTTACCGGTGTTTCGAAGGGCGCGGAGAGGATAATCGGGTCTGGGCGAGTTCGGGTCGTTAGCGATACACTTGTATTCCAATTAAGCCTTTAGGGGCTCCAAATTTATGGCAGATAATTCAGTGCGCTAATGGAAAACCGATTTCAATGGTAAGTTCCCGGCCGCGTAGCTTTCACGAGGAAAATTTGTATTCGTTCGGTTTTGGTTTAATTAACTTGGAATTCCTGAATAAATTCCCTTGTTTGTGCGTTCGAAAAACTCGAGTTCATTAGGGGTTCGGGTTCCGTCGATTTGTGAACTGCGGCGTTAACGAAGCTCATTTTGTCGTTCAGAGGAGCCGTCAGCTCCGGTACAAAAATTATTAACTAATTATCCAACCGATGGAGCCATTTATGTAAAAATCTGGAAATTTTTGTGTGTCTGTAAATCATTATTATTCCAAATTGTCCTAGATTCATTTCTTGTACTTCTCATTATTCAAATATTCTTCAGTTTCCTAGAGGAAATATTCGTATTTGCGACGCTAATTAAGGTCGAACGATTACCGCGGATTGCAAAGTAGTATTTAACGCTTCCGTAAGTCCGTTCCGCATAATTTGAAAGTTTTCCCGTGTTATCGCCTTTTCTAGAACACCCGTGATCGCAGATAACGGGGGTCGATAACATCGTCGTTACCGATCGAAAGTGTTGTTTTTATAACATTATAATAACTCGAGGCACGATGCGCGCCGCGCAACGGGGTTCGGCCAGCGGAGCCGGACTTTATGAAACGACGAGGATCACCTTTGATCGTCCCGCGACTTTCAACCGGTGGCCATTAACGAGGATTTACGTCCTCGTTTACCTGCCTCCTTCTTCTTGCGTCCGTACTTCGGGAGTCAATCGAATTCAGTCGAATATGTTCGGCCGGAGTTAATAACACCGTAAACCGATCTGCTGCGCAACGCGTTTCGATTCGGGCATCACGATTTGTAACGACGCGCAGTGAAAATTAGAGAAAGGAACGGAGGACAAGAAAATTAAAAGATATTTCAGTCGAAAGTTGTAGGATATAGAAGGGACTATACGAATTCTGTTGAAACTTTTAGTGGGGACCTATATTTCTGATTACGCATTCCCGAAGGTGACGTCGAGACGTTTTCAAAACACCAGACAACTTTTGTTTTTATAAACTATCATCGAGATATACAGTCAGTCCCATGAGTATTCGTACCCTTATCGCTTGAAAAAAAATTTGTTGAAATCAAATGATGCAGGTAAGATTTTGCAATAACTCTTTCGTTACGAATGAACACATATAGAAACTTTATTTGTACAAACTTTTAAGAAAATTGGGTTATTGATAACAAAAATATATTAATTTTAATGTACATAGTACATGATAACAGTCCACAAAAGTATTCGTACCGGTATACGTGTTATAAGAAAAATCGCATATTATAATAACTTATTATTTTTTTAGTATTTCGTCGGTCCACCGTTGTGCTTAATTATTTCAATTAATCTATTTTGTATACTTTTTATTAATTTTTTAGTAGTGCTTTGTTCAATAGGATTCAAAACTTCCAGAATTTTTTCTTTTAGTATTTGTTTATTTGAAATTTCATGTTTGCGTAGTCTTTTCTCTATTTCTGCCCACAAATTTTCTATAGGATTCACATCCGGACTCTGAGGTGGTGTGGATAAAAAATGAGGAATGTGATAAAGTATCCACTCACGAACCATTTGAGCATTATGCTTCGGGTCGTTGTCATGTTGAAAGTAATAATCGTCTTGCATACCCAGTTTAACTGCACTTTCTTGGAGATTTTGTTCAAGAATACTTTTATATTTATATTTATCCATAAGTCCATCAACGAATACAAGATTACCCACTCCGGATGCTGCCATGTAGCCCCAAACCATCACCGATTCTCCGCCGTGTTTCACAGTCGGTCATAGACTTTTTAATTCTAGTTCTTTGTTGGGCTTTCTCCAAACTTTTCCCGTTCCGTCACATCCAAAAATATTAAACTTGGATTTATCCGATAAAATAACTGTTAATTTTATTAATGAAGGGCTTTTTCCTAGCTGCTCGACCATGAAAATTTTCAGATCTTAAGATTCTCCGACAAGTTTCAGCAGAAACTGTTTTATTAAACATGTTGTTGCACATTGTGACTAATTCAGGGGCGCTAATTCTTGGTTTTCTTACACTTGACGTATTAAAGTCTTTCCTTCCCGAGCAGTTAACTTTGGTCTTCCAACACGTTTTTTGTTTAACAAAATATTATTAGTTTTTACACGTTTAATTATGTATTGGATAGTAGATCTACTTCTGCCAATAAGTTTTGCTATCTCAACGTAACTTTTGCCCTCTTGGTGCAATTTAAAAATTATTTTACGCTCTTCTACAGTAGTCTCGGCCTTCTTTCGACTCATTTTCGATTATCAATGTTATTTCGACAAAGTTTTGACAAACTCTGGGAATCATCTTCAAAGCGAAACAATGTTTATACGCAAAATAAACTCAACTCTGTCCAGCATGGTACGAATACTTTTGTGGTCTGTTATTATGTATCATGTAGATTAAAATTAATATAAGCTTGTTATCAATCATTCAATTTTGTTAAAATTTTGTATACATATAGTTTGTGCATCTGTTTATTCGTAACAAAAAACTTACTGCAGAATCTTACATATATCACAAATTTATCTTATAAGCAACGAGGGTATGAATACTTATGAGACTGACTGTAAGCGTCTCAAGTTGCTACGTACGTGTAGGTGAAATACACGTGATATAGCGATCTCTAATTTTAATAGAAGCTTTTAATTCGCAGGTGTGGTTAACGCGTACTTATTGTTTCCAAGAAGTTTAAAGAATTTTTTTATTTTTGTTGAATATGCGACGTACCGTTTAGGGTTGACGGGGCTGCGAGGACAGGGACAGGTTTCGCGGATTAAGATTACGGATATTGTTATGCGCGCGGGCCTCGGTAACTCGAGCGGGTTTCAGGAGTCGGAACGGGACCACCTACTCTTTTCGGGGAATGTTAATTGGCCGTTTCACGAATTATAAAGCAACCGCGGGGCCCGGAGAAGAGAGTCTCACCGGCCACTTGCTATCGCGTCCATTAACATACCTCCGGGTTCCCGTGGGCTGTCGTCGGCCCGTCGCTAGCGACGCGCAACACTAACGACGCAAAAAAGGATACTAATTACACCGCGAGCTGGTTCTTGCGCGTAGCCCACTTTCCTTATTTCCCCATGTTTCGTTTCGGTCGGCCGTCGACCGGCAATTATGGCAACTTAGACTAATTATTGTCGTTTATTTGGTCCCGGCGATCCCACCGATGGAAATTGCCGGCGTGTTTCGTTTCGCCCGGTGCTTACCGGGCAGAGGCATTCCCCGCGAACGAGGCCGTGTAATATTATTATAGTGGATGATCGTAATCGCGCGGACAGAATAAGTGAGTAAATTGGATTTGGCGGACGCGGCTCGGAACACCGGGGACTTCTTCCGGCTGAAATACTCACTCTCTGCTCGGCGCTATGCGATATATGCCCGCTTATGTTTGTTAACAGCAGATCGTCCCGGAGTCGTTACATTTTATCGCGGGGAACGCACTCCGCTTCGGAACACCTTGCGAAATTACATACCGCGAGTATGATTCCTATTACTTTACGGGGGCCGTCTTCGTTCGCCGCCGCCGCCGCCGCGCGGAAAACGACTCGTTTCCAATCTGTTTTTTCTCTGGTTGCTATATGCGAATTTACTCCGAACGATGCCATAACGAACGGCTTTTATCGACGAAATCGGATTGGTTAACTCGTCGGCTGGTTCGTGTATGAGTGACCGAGTTATTTGTACAGATTTAAAAATCATTATTGTGCACTGCGAAACGCGAGGGGGTCGAGTAATTCTCATCGTAATTGCACGGATGGTTATCGGCATGCTTCGAACTGGTTCGTAGTAACGATGGTTTCTTTCCTGCCACGTTTACATTATGCTTTATAATTCGCGCTCTAATTTACAACCATGGCGAACGATCGAATTTTTGAAGTTCGATGCAATTTTAGGCTTCCGGATTTTGCTAAACATCGATTTTGGAACCAAAAATTCTGACATAATTCACTGTCGTGCGTGCTGTTAGGCAGAATGTTCATGAATTTTTTCGTAATTTTTTCATGAACAGAACGGAAGAAATAAAGCATAAATGATGCTTAATCTGTAACTACCCTCGTGGCAGGGGTAGCGATTTGAAACTTGTCACAGAGGGGTTTCTATGGGAGCTCTGTTGAAGTGACCAGAAATCAATTTGGTTTGGGTGGGGGTATTTTTGACCACCTTATCCGGATATACTCTTTGCGGTGGATAGTGTTTAAGAACTGCACAAAGCTTGCGAGGACGCCGAGCGCAGTGCGGAAGGAAATCGCCTCGCTGAAAGAGCGACACAGGTAACCTCGCGGTTAGGCCGACCAGGGACGCATGATCGGGGTCGTTCGGCTCCCCGAAATTCGGCGTGCATGCGAATTTCTCCGTTCGGAGGAGGTGGATCGTGTGAGCTACCGTCGCTCAAGAAGGAATCTGTGCTGAAAGCTGCATTCCAGCCTGCGCCACAAGGTTCCGGGTTTGCCGGTACAATTTCTGCCTTGCGACGGAAGAAAACTGATAGGGGAGAGTTGCCGAATGCGTACCATTTAATTTCGAAGGCAGTTTATATATTCTTTAGTAGGAATTTGAGCAAAAATTATGTTTTGTATCTATGTATTAACTATCGAAGTTGCAATTTAATATGATTTTTTAAATATTTATTGATAGATCATTGTGATATGAACACTTTTATAAGATCATACAAACAGTACGATTTACGCAACCGGTATCCCAAATGGTACCAGTCGGTTTCCAAAATCGTACCTCATGTGTTGGATTAAAAAGATACAAAAAAATCATAAGAGAAACTGTATTTTGCGTTTAATTTCAGTTTAATATACCATACAACATAAAAATAAAATGGTCCGGTTGTCGGACCGAAAGCGTCGGATTTCTTTTTAAAATAGAATAAAACCACTTTTTGCCAGCCATTTTAATGTTCTGATTAAAGTGTGGAATATTATTTTGCTCCACAATTTGATACGCTAAGCGTCGAACATCTGTTATGTTTAAACCAAAAAATGAAGATTCTCTAGTTCAATAATGTGGTCAACTAATTCTTTTTTAATACCTGCAGGCATTGTTTGTATGGCTCCAACCTTTTTTAATGCGGAAGTAGGTCTTTTTATCAATCCAAGGAGGTGTCTTCTTAACGTTGGCTTTGGAATTTTATACCGCCGAGAACATTCGTTGAATCCGTATTTTTTATTTCTGTAAGCCTCTATTGCTAATTTCATCTGTTCTTCTGTCCATTCACAATATTTTCGCTTTCCCATGCTAAAAAAATTTGAAATATCGTAAATCGTTTATTTGCGCGGTAAAATTTGAATAACAGTATCTTAAATCGTACTGGTACGATTTAGGAAACCACAGTGTGGTACGATTTAGGAAAAAGACGTCCCGCTAAATAATTGAAGCTAACCTTTAAAACATTATCAGCATGTTTTATAAACTAAATAGAAATAAATAATATAACATAGCTTATTTTAAAAAATATATAAGACTACCTCAGAAACTGTAGATTTATATTTAATTCAGCCGATTAAAATCGTTTAAAATGAATATCAGACTTGCCTGATTTCTTTGTGCTTCTGTCATTCACAAAACAACACTTCATGCGAATGACTTTTTGGTCCTACTTTATCGACATAAATAAAAGTTCATATCTTTACCACCAAGAGGCATCAAAAAGCGTTAATTTTTAAAGAAAAGAGCTGGTACGATTTAGGTGACCAGTACGCATTTGGCAACTCTCCCCTACATTGCTGCAAGAGACTCGAGATTATTTATTTAACAAACAAGGTCGGAAAGAAGTCCGTACCCTTCTCAGTGTATCCCAACTAAATTTTTTTTTTTATTAAGCTTTTGAAACCCTTTTGGGTTTATTTCGCTTTACAGTAATATTCGCTTTCCAATAATATACAGGGTGTTTGGTAACTGGTGGTACAAGCGAGAAGGGAGAGATTCTACATGAAAGAATAAGTCGAAAATATAGAATAAAATTTGTTCATCCGAAGTTTCGTTATCGCGAAAATCGAGTTTGAAATGCAGCGAACACGCATGCTATTCGATAGGAATTGGCTGACGCAACTGTCTGATCATGACCAACCAAATCTACTTCCTCCATATACTAAAGCACACAAACCTGACAGATCTTCAAAGTCGATTTTCTCGAAAACAAAGCCTCAAACGAAAAATGTTTATTCTATATTTTCGACTTATTCTTTCATGTAGAATCACCACCCCCTTTTCGCTTGTACCACCAATTACCAAACACCCTGTAGAATACAGAAATAATACAAGAATACAATAATAAAACAAGTGAATGCAATAACAATGTCCGTTAACACTAAATACACAGATTACAATTTTTGAAAAAGGAATGAATACTAAGGTAGGCTTCAATATTTGGCTTCGCTATGAGCGACTCTACGTTAACCCCTTGTACTATAATATCGAGTCAGACTCGTCATGAAGACTTCGAACAGAATTTTCTAAACATGCATATTATTTGTAATTCCCTTTAAATTGAAATGAAATTCTATTTTATCGTAGTCGATATTTAGCCATTACAGAACACGTGGTTATACAATAAATATAAATTTTCTATTTTTCCTAGTAGATTATGGACACCAAAGAATTTCTAATCATTATAATCATAAAATAAGTTGTAGTGCAAGGGGTTAAGAGGTAGTTGAAGGCCCATACTAAGTAGAGCATTTGTGTTAGCTTGCGTCTTTGTGGAACCTCAAGTAAATGCTTTATTAGCTCACAGAAACAGTTCCTTCGGATTTTAGTTTCAACCTTCATATTTCGTGACACGAAAATTTTTTAATCGATTTCAATTTCCAATTTATAAAAACGTCCCAGCGTGCACCGGGGCGAGAGTCACGCGAGATTCCCCCGCAGGGCGGAACAAGAGAGACCTGGGAATGTTGATTCACGATGGTATGTCGGTCATCGTGGTAACAAGGTTATTGTGCACGATACACCGCGGTAATTAGAAACTCTTGGAACGCTGGAAGCGCGCGCAGCTCTAAAGGGTGCCACCGATAAGGTGTCAGATACACGAGACTCGTAAAGAAAATCACTCGCGAGATCTTGCACGCCGATAAAACCGGAGAAATTTCTGGATGTACGGCCGCGGCGTGCAGAGGCTGAAAGCATTCGCATGAACGGTCTAATTCGACGCGTACCGTAGAACGGAGCATCGGCTCGCCTAGTCTAACTGTACATCTCGCTGCTTTGCATTATAATAAGTCACTCGGATGTTCAGGAATACGTCGTTTCGTTGGCTCTGAATTGCTACAACCGTCGTCTACGATGCTCTATAAGTTTCGAACTTTTCTACTTATTGTTAAGATGTTGCCTGCGTTCATTTTTGCGCGAACGCGTTAGCTCTGTTCATGCGAGTACATGCGATTTTTTTGAGAGACAGATTACGAAAATACAGATGCCATATTATGTGCATTAACCAGTTAACTGCGGAGTTTAATTTTGAAAATCCCTCCCGGCACGGTATTAACACATTGCGTATGGGTCACGAGATATCTCGTTTTCATGTTCTTTTCGATTCAATCGGCAACTTAATTAACAATAGGTTTACGGGGCACCAAATGTGCCTACTCTACATTACTTTATAAAAATAACAAAAATGTATGTATCCAAATTTATAGCCGTTTCTTTTACAATATATACCCAAAGAAACCAATTTGTTGAATAATATCTTCTTCATGCACCCTTGCAATTTCGATAATTGTGAATTAAGAGGTACCAGAAACCGTCATTTTGACGGGTCCCGTAAATCTAGTGTTAAATATTTCTGTTACGTTACCAGGGTAATGAAGCCTCTCTCACTCTTAAGACAAATGATGAGCGAAATAATTGAATTTTGACATTCAGAGCATGTAGAAATGATCAGTCATTGTATCTTATAAAGTGTTCTCTTATTGTACATTTTGGAATTTCAAACTTCGTGTTTTAATTTGTAAGGCAACAGTTTTTTAAGAATCGTCTATATTTTCAATCTGTTACTGATAAATTATAACAAAAATTGATTTTATGAAATAGGCCCTAATTCTATAAAAGCAGCAAAATGACAGAAAATGTGCGGGCTTTGAGCGCGTGTTGAACGCGCAGTGACCCGTACGCAATGTATTAAAATCAAACAATGACGAATATACACGTCGAAAGCAGGACAATTGCCGCTGTTATAAATTTTACGAAAAAAGTAAAGCAAAATGAGAAAGAATTACATTTGAATTCGATAAGAAATTAACAATTCATTAACGTTAACTGCACCGCAATAGAGATTTGGTTCGACGTGTGTACACGTCAAACGCGCTTAACTGGTTAATTGCGAAATAGTGTGTTTTTACTGTTTCGCATTTGGTTCATTCATTTTTGTCGGGAATGCGTAAAATCCAATAATTTTAATCTTCTGTGTACACATGTATAACATACTATTTCATCGACTTCCAGAAATATTAAATAGAATCCACTTTATGAAACTACCTTGTAAATCTATATAAAATTCTGCAAGAAAGGAGATCTGGAGATGATACAATACACAGGACAATTACAAAATGTATGTTAACCCATTTGCATCATTAGCGTATATATTATATACGCTCAATTTTCGGAGCCATATGCATACATAAGCTCAACTTTGTAGGTACAATCATTATTAGTTAGCTAAAAAATAGAAATAAAGTGTGTTGTTGAAAGTAGTAATTCTGATTTTTTCTTATGATGCTGAAATATGAAGTTCTTTTACTTGTAGTCATTTTTGTACTTAAATATAATTAAAACAAAGTTCGGTGATAACTTTTCATATTTCCTTATGATGCAAATGGGTTAAAAATGAGTGCTCCATTGATCAGCAACAAGTTCAGATATTCAACGTTTCAACATTTCCAAGGACGTTTCTTGTAACGATTGTTTATACGAATGAATAAGAATTACCCAATTTAGCGAATTTCTTTCACGGTTACGCCTCGTTAGCACACCAGCCAGCAAACATTGAAACAGCTTCTCTTTAATTAATCGCCGAGGAGCGAATAAAGTGACAGCAAGCTCGTCCTTGTGCACGAGCACTAGAGCCACTGCCATAGGATAAAACCGGCAGAAAAAGAAAAACAAACGAGGCGTTTTCTATGTAAAAGGAGCGGCCAATTAATCCCAGCCATTTTCGAGCAAGTATTTTCGAGGGAAGGGCTAAGCGTTTTTACGTCCTTCAGTATGTCGCAGAGCGCCGGCGCGTGGCCGGGTCGCGAGACCATGAACGGCCTTGTAGTTCCTGTCACGGTCTTTCATAAAAGACCGTAGCCGGCGATCCTAGGCCACGGCCTCCTCCTTCACCTCTCGATCCTCCATTCTTTCGCGCGTCCTCTTGCTCGCGGTACGCCCATGACTATGATCGAGTTCGTCGATCGCTCATCGGCTTTCTCCGTGCGGCCCGCGATTCTTGGCTCGAAATCTCGCTTTCGATTAATTCCGCGATCGCCGGGCAATTTTCAATTTCGCTTTTATGGACCGTGACCGGGCCCGCAGGAAAAAGAAAAAAGAGGAAAAACGAAGACCGTATCGACGGCGTTTCGTTAAACGGTCGGATAACTTATCGGCCTGGTTCCGCGCGTCTTTTTGCTCGGTTTTCGCGGGCACAGCTGCGCCATTATTTTTGATCGCGTCTCTCGAAGGGGAAATATTTATAATGCCGCCGCCTCGGTCTCGCGAAAACGAGCAAAACGTGTCCCGCGACGTTTTTTCAATGGGCAAGGATACGCGAGAGACGTATGACGGACCGTTTTCTCCGCTGTCGGTTCGCTTCTTCTTATCTCTCTTTCTCTCTTCGGTTTCGTCCTTCTTTGTTCGTCTTTCGAGGATTTTCATTGTAATAAAATTTCACGAAGGTGTAATTACCTGGTGTCGGTTAATCGGCGCCGATCGAGATCTCGCGGGACACCGCTTACCCGTTAATTACCGGCTTCCCATTATTGATTCGAGAAGGGTGTAATCGCTCGTGTTCCAGCCTATTAGATGGCGCCTTTAATTAATTATTTTCGCGGCGCGCCTTGTTGTTGCCCGGTAACGGGAAGAGGCGGATGGGAAAACGTGCGGGACAGGTGCGAGACGAGGAGGATCGGTTCCTGAATTTGACCAAGATTGATGACTACGGGAGCGGCGATCGCGTAACATTTTTCTCTCGGGATGCTTCGCGAAACGGGAGAACGCCGCGGGAGCAACACGCGCCCCTTTCTCTCTCTCTCTCTCTTTCTCTCTCTTTCTCTCTCGCGGCCTCTCTGTACACGTTAATTTCTACCGCCGCCGTAATAAACGAATCATTTGTCTGATTTAATAACGCCCCGGTGGGCCCCGGCCACGCGGGAATGCTAATTTACGATAATTATTGTAGTTTATGGTAATCGCCGGTATTATCTTGGCCCTATACTCGTTAAATTAAAGATCGCGAGAGCGATGCCATTTGCATAAAACCGAGTAAACCCGAAGCGACAACTGCTCATTAAGAATCATTTTCGGTGACCGAACTTGTTCCTCGTGAATTCATGATCGAAAGCTTCTCGAACATCTGGACAATACAGTGATCTTTTGTACGGAGGATCAACCAGGATTTATTCCGCTTCCTCTCTGAGATCTCTATTCCACATCATTTCTTTTTTAACTCGTGCAAACTGTCTCTTAAAATAAATTTCAGAAACCTAGTGAAACTTTTTTCAATATTTAGGATGAATTTTTACCGAGAATTAGATTCGATTAGAATCAATTTTGCTTAGTGGCACAGATAGTCCGTACTGCAGTAGAGTCAATAAATTCATGTGCAAAGCCAAACCAAAACAAAAATGAAATGATTCATGGATCCTACCCCTACAGCAGCAACACATCAAAAGAACCTCCTCCAATCGAAAAATGTAACTATTATGAAACAAACCCCCACAGTAGAGTCAATAAATTCATGTGCAAAGCCAAACCAAACCAACAATGAAACGAGTCCGCACTGCAGTATTAAGACTAATTTTTTAGTGATCAGAAATTAATTTTTATTCTGATTTAAAAAGCTGTACTCACTATGATAGATTTAAACCTTTTCGGTTCCGCTAGATAGGTGACTTTGACTTTGCGTGCTAAACGCGTGAATTTCAAAATATTCATACGTGTATTGTTGCTTCTGGTAATAATCATTGCGGTGACGGGAACGTCAATTTTACAGTCTAATCGATTCGTTTTCAAATTATTTCGAAAACTTCCTGCGCGCCTGTTTCCTTTCATCAGCAGCTCGATTAAATTTCATTCGATCGGCCGGCGATTCGCCTTTACCTTATCAATGACGATAATGATACTTACCGGCGAATAGAGTGGAATGATTCATTGTAGCCGGCAGTGTCGTCACCGGTAACATCAAATCGGAGGACGAGGATGGTAATGCGATTATAATGAAGGAGCACACTGTGATACTCTCTTGCACAAAGACTCGATTCGCGGTGAAATCGCGATACTTTTTAACCCGGGAAACCGATTAATTATACCTGCGTTGATTTATGTGCCCACGCAGATTTATGTCCCCGCGCATGTGTTAAACGTTGTTGAAAAATTAACTGGAATTACGAGTTCGACGTGTTTCCAGTTCCCGGCGGTAATTCGAAGATCCGATATCTTCAGGTTCGTAATTAATTGAACAAGATGTTCCCTCGGTATCGATACTCTTCCGATCGGTCTCTTTTCCGTGTAACATTGTACTATGTCGTCCGTAGACCTGGACGTCGCCTGCAACATTGCAGCAACATTGATGCTCGTGTCTGCTCGTGTCTGCTCGACGCGCCTCGGTCGAACATCGTCTACATTTCGATCTACCTGTTGTTACAGAATGCTGTCACCCGGTCAAGACGGCCAGTCTAACAGTTACTCGCATGGTAATGTTGTCCTTCAAGGTGCACCCTGCGGCCAGTGTCGAGATTTATGCCCGGCCGGATACGTGCCCCACTTTTGGAGGTGAGTAGTCAGATTGTACGTTGCATGCGCCGAGCGCCGTTAACCTTTTCGCTTCGAAGGGCACATCTATAGGGTGCTCCGAAATTCAGCAAATACACATCATATCGAAGGAGTAATAAACGTATAGGAGGTATGGAGGTCAATCCTATTTTTTAATGCAACAATTTATATCTCGCGCGTTCCTTCTATGTTCCGGAATAGCGTTTCAAGACGAATGCAACGATCTACTAGCGAAGGTTATTCAAGGTCACTTAAATTCTTCACCCTGTATATAGTTAATATTTCGGGAGTCCCGTATTGATAATATACACTCCCGCTCATAAGTCTTAGGACAGTCATCATATTTGTATTCAACTCTGTAAAAATGAAATAATCGTTGAAGGATTTTCCCTTATTTAAAGGTTAACATGTCAAAAAAACGATACTGCACTCATATATATCAAAAATCTTACCAAGAAGTAAAAAAATATATTTTCTTTTCATCGAAGAATCCGCCACGTTTCTTTAATAACAGTTTCCACTATCCTTGGCATCCGCGTGATCAATTTTTTCATACTTTCTGTTGTCATATTATTTCATTCTCGTTCCAAAAGTTTCCTTAACCCCTTGCCCTACAATAACGAGCCAGACTCGTGATGAAGATTTTGTATAGACTGCAATAAATGTGAACGTTATTAATTTCCTTTAAACTGAAATAAAATTCTATTTTTTCGTAGTTGATATACGTCCTTTGAAGAATACATAGGCATACAATAAATATAAACTATCTGTTTTTGTTTCTATGAAATTCTAAACGACGAAGAATTTCTAATCATTATAATCACAAAATAAATAGTAGTGCAAGGGGTTAAATGTGTTTTCGAAGCAGGGCAAAAGAGTTCCGCACCTGCCTGTCCAGTTCATTCTCTAATTTTTCTATGGGATTCAAATCTGGTGATTGATCATAATTTTTAATGAATTATTACGTTGAAGTTGGAATTACTACTGAACATATGAGGATATTTATATTATGTAGTTAATACAGAGTTCAAGGCTCATAATGTATACGAAATACCAGTGTATACGAATTTATTAAAAACCAGAGGTGTCCTAAGACTTATGAGCGGAAGTGTATATCGATCGTTTTTGTGTCCGATAATGCTGAGAACCTCGAAACATGGAAATCAGGCATGACTTTAACCAGTTAACTGTGCTAAAGCGCTCACCAGTGTGTGTCGCGATAATCAAGCGATGACGGTTATAGTCGTCAAACACAGAGTAAGTGGCGCTGTTGAAATATTGGATCAAAAAGACGAGTTTATTTTAGAAAATGAACAATTTTATTAGTAATATTTCTTTTTGTTTTTAGGCTGGCAACACTGTCATTCATGCATGCGTAGAATTTCACGTCAGTACATATTTTCTTTGGTTAGTTTCGTTGTGTTTTCTGAGCAACTAAAAGTGAATTTCTCGATTTTTATAATGTGTGATTTTCCTGAACAAAGAAGTTGCATTAAAACCAAATTGGCTTTACTTTTTGATCACAGTAATACTTTGTTTTTTTGGTTTTGACACATCAAGATGAAAATCGGGATAATCAAAGATTCAGTGTTGCTGCACTGCTTACGAGTTAGCTCTCAGGAAGTTATAACTCCAACTCAAATTATTTATAATTTTCATTTGTTTGTTTCACTTCGTCTTGACCTCTAAACATTTTAAACATATTAAAATTTACGAATATAATTTAGTTTTCACCAGAATTACAATTTAATTATCAAATTGTAACAAAATTTTACGCATGACGGATATAGTCGTCATGACACAAAATTCTGCCACATCTCCATGACGGATATAGTCGTCAAACACACTTAACTGGTTAATCTGGGCTCTTTAGGAGCAATCTGAAAAATGCAAAGTTAACAGAATCCGTTATAAATTGAACTGAAATGATAATTTCCCTCTTGTGGTACTTTTATACTTATTATTTTACTGCAAACTTTCCGAATGAAACGGTCTCGCAACAGAGCAATCAAGGGTTGAAGTTGCTGAGAGAAAAAACTCACTGAATAAGAAGCTGAAGAAGTCAAGTCGCACAGCCTGCAGCTTGCGAACGTTGAAAGGCGTGCAAATTCATCGTTTAATACAGAAATTCGAAGGGTTCGAGCGTGCATCGGATAATTAGCAATTGCCGGTCGCGTACAAGGTGTCCCATTTCGTTGAGTGATCAGCGTTATACCTTCGGGCGACGTAATACGGCGATGAAAGCGAAGTCGAGACGTTGTTGATTCCGAAATGGCGGTCGGGCGTTTTGCCACGGCCGGAGGAGTTATCATTAGGCGGCGAATGCGATGCGTCCCCGGGACGATCACCAGGGAAATTACTGACGGATCGCCAACGCCGGCGTAAATACTCGGGTAATGCCGGCTAAACGAACCCGGTCACGATGCACGCGATCCTTCTTTGATTTTCTCCGACCGGCGCGCGGATAGCCGACGCTCTCTCGCCGCGCCGGAAAGGAAAAGTAAATGGCACGAACCGGCGCACCGGCCGAGTGAAATCCGGCGAGTACGTGCCGCGAACGGAGAAAAAGGGAGCGCAAAAACGCCCGCCGCTCGAAACGGAAAATTATCCCCGGAGAGCGTCCAGAGAGGGTTTCGAGATCCACAGGGGTTAGTCACGATCGAGCGATCCGTGAAACCGGGACGACGCACAGTGGGCAAAAACGGCCTTTTTCGATTCAAAATCAAAGAACTTTCGATAGGAATGAGGTAGAGCGATGAAATTTTTTTTAAATGAAAGCTGAAACTTTGTAGAATATGGGAAAAATAGGGAGATTACGGTACGAACGTTTTTTAACCTTGAGAAAATTCGTTAAAGTTGCACAATTTCAAGAAAATTTTGTTTTTGTGGCTAATACGCGCGGAAAATTTTTTTTTTTAACATGCTATATATCGTTTCCCATAGATTTTTTCCGGCTAATTTCAAATCTGTTTTCAAAATTTGTCTACGACCTCTGGTTTTTGAAAAAAATAGATTTTTGTGACACAAATTAATGAAATTTTTTCGTTAAAATGACTTGATAACACACTAGTTTGAAAGTATATCGTATTCTCATATATAAAACACAATAAAAATAATAATAATGAAGTATTTTAACGTTTTGAGTTACTTACGAAACATGAAGCAATTCACATCTCGTCATCACTTGACGTATCGCTGTCATTACTACTGGCACTTTCTTGAAATTGTGCAACTTTAACGAATTTTCTCAAGGTTAAAAAACGTTCGTACCGTAATATCTCCCTATTTTTCCCATATTCTACAAAGTTTCAGCTTTCATTTAAAAAAAATTTCATCGATCTACCTCATTCCTATCGAAAGTTCTTTGATTTTGAATCGAAAAAGGCCGTTTTTGCCCACTGTGCGGCGGGCTGGAATCGTGGAATGCTCAACTTTTGTCAAGATTTATGACTAGACATCGGATTTTATGCGTTTATTACAAAAATGAGTAGGTGTAATTTAAAACAGTAAGAACATTAGAAAAATTTAGAAGTACTGTTATATTATTTTTAACCTATTAAACATATTAGGAAAGAAAATAAATTTCTATTTCGTTTCAGTTTGTTGCAATTTAGGTAGAAAATTTTTGTTTTGCATAAAGATCCGCTGTCTATTTATGACATTCGATTATCAAATTATCATTCGATTAGGACTTTGAATATTTTTGGAAAAAATGGTCTTGAACGGTGATGGGCACGGTAGGGGCCCCTCAAACGCCAGCTCCTCCCACCAACCTCTCAGTGGGCGCTTTGGTGGGGATGGTCTTCACTGAGGCCATATTTACATTACACTATTTCCTTGAAATTACATTCTAATACCACGAGACATCCCTCATGAGGGTAGTATTTTAAGGGTTTCTCATCCTGACAAAAATTAACACCAGCTACCCCCAGATACCCTTAAAAAAATTATTCGAAACTAGATTTATATCCCCAGGATTACTTCTTAGATTTCCTTCGCAGCAAAGAAATTATTATAGAAATATTGAACCATTTTATTCAAGTTGCTCCCGTTTCGTTATAGATTGCGGATCTTCATGCATTTATGGCACATGGAAATTTTCAAAAAATGCTACAATATAAAATTTGAGGGAATTTAATACTTTGACTGCCAAACTAGAAACCTAAAAAATTCCATCAAATCAATGTGTTATTTAATGAAATAAAAATTGAAAATTGTATGATATTGAGTAGTCCTCCAACTTTCTGGCATTTTACAGGTCCTAATAAAATTTGGTACGATTAATATATCAGCGTAGAAATTCATTTTACAACTTGGACAAATAATTCCGTCACCCACATATGGGTGACACGGCAGTCAACGTGTTAATCCGATTTTTATTTGTTTTGGATCTACAAAGGCTGTTCCCATTAAAAACAGGATTTCATTTCACTCCACTTCCTTAAAACTTGTCTGTAGATATTGGAAATTGCATAAACATCCGCAGTCTAGTTAGAAAGCTTGAACATGGACCACTAAAATAACGCAACAAACGGTCGTCTTAGTATTTCCCTGTCCTGCCAGGCAAAAATCCAATAATTTATACATTTGAAACCAGTGTTTCAAACAGCACGGTTTGGAACATTTTCCGAGGAAAATAGCCCTAGTAAAAATGAATAGAAATGGGCGATAAAACGAGGAATTCGCTGGAGGATGGATGGAGAGTGAGTTCGTGGCGAGGAAAAGTTTGTTTGTTTGAGAAATGTACATACTACGAACATGTTGTTTATGTATATGGACTCGAGTTGCGACTATTTCGAATGGAACGCCGTATAAACCTCGTCTTTACTGGAGACCGATTTACGACGTCGATGCACGCGCGGTGTACATAGAGTCAGAGCACGACTAACTGGTTTTCATGATCGATTATTTATCAATTACTTATGACTCCGCTTTTTCCTCGGTTCGTCCACTTGCCTGTGACATCGATGCTATTCTTGCGCTCCTTTTTCCCTTCGTTGGCAGCACTTCAGCTGTGAAATGCTCGGTCTTCGCTTTCACCGCAATTTCCTCTTTTGCCCCGTAACCGTCAATTACAGGGCCGAGTAATTTGTACTTTGGGCAACTGTGGAGCACTTTTTGGAGCATAATAACGCGGCTCTCCGTGCAGTCTTTGCCGTAATTTTATTCATTTTTTTTTTTTTTGGCAGTTCGAAGGAAGCGTGTGCTTACGATGTGATACATTTTTTATTCGTATTTTCTGCTATTGCAGATTGCTGTTGACAAAGCAACGGTTGATAAATTGTACTATTTACGTGTCCACGGTATGGACATTTTATCAATGTCTAACGCAGAGGAACTGTCTTGCCACTTTACAGAATAATGATGAAAACATCACCCATAAATGAAGTCTTCCCAAGTGGATATTAACACACTATCGGCGGGTAACATCATGCGCCAGTCTGTGGAAAAGGTATTAACCCTTTGCACTCGGCGCTATTTTCAATCTAAAACTAAAATTCTCTTCCGTCTTACAATATTTCCATTTTATTCATACGAAACTGATCCGATTTCTACATATAATATTCAAATGTTTAGTAATCTATTAAATACAAATTTTGTAATGTAACAAACATTTTGTAATATTTTTTGTGATTTCTTTGAAATAATGCCACAACAATTTCTAGTGGTGCTTCAGAGTCACCACTCGAGTGCAAAGGGTTAATACCCTTCCCGCCGATAGTGTGTTAAACACAGTTTGAAACACTGTGACAGTTGTGGACCGAGTCCACAGTATGGACATTTTATCAATGTCTAACGCAGAGAAAGTGTTTTGCCACTTTACAGAATAATTATGAAACTATCTTCTATAAATGAAATCTTCCCAAGTGGGTATTGAACACAGTTTGAAACACTGTGACAGTTGTGGACAGAGTCCACAGTACAGACGTTTTATCAATGTCTAACGCAGAGGAAGTGTTTTGCCACTTTACAGAATAATTATGAAACTATCTTCTATAAATGAAATCTTCCCAAGTGGGTATTGAACACAGTTTGAAACACTGTGACAGTTGTGGACAGAGTCCACAGTACAGACGTTTTATCAATGTCTAACGCAGAGGAAGTGTTTTGCCACTTTACAGAATAATTATGAAACCATCTCCAAGTGGGTATTAACCCCTTGCACTACTATTTATTTTGTGACTTTAATGGTTAGAGATTCTTCATCGTTCAGAATTTCAAAGAAAAAAGAGATAGCTTATACTGATTGTATGCGTATGTGTTCTCCAAAAGATACATATCAACTACAACAAAATAGAATATTATTTTGGTTTAAAGGAAATTAATAATATACATATTTATAAAGACTCTGTTCAGAATCTTCATCACGAGTCTGACTCGATATTGTAGGGCAAGGGGTTAAACACAGTTTGCAACACCGTGACAGTTGTGTACCGAGTCCACGGTATAAACCAATTGTTTGAACATTTTCGCGATAAAAATAAATATTTCTTAAATGGGGAATCATCTAGCGACAGGCACAATTTCAAGGTCGGAAACCGAGAGGCGATAGAGAGGGCCAGCAATAAATTCCCCGGGACATCTGAATATCTTATTTCGCGGTCTCCGGATGGCCGGAGACCGTGAAAGCTGCCAGGTGCCGGTCGAAGACGACCAAACATCGATAAATTGAATAATAAAACGTGGCGAACCGAGAACGATTCGAACCGCAGCCGCAGGAAGACGGCGGGCGGCGGCGGCGCGGAGGCTGCGGAACCGCCATTATTTTCCCATCAGCATAATAATCTCGTCCCTGGCGAAAATTTCCTCGGTCTCCTCCGGCGAGAGTCCTTTCGAGGTACTCCGTGGCCGTAGCCGTGGCCGTGGCCGGAGCCACGGAGGAAGAGCTAAGTAAATACTTCACGGAGCATCAACGATTATCCCCGTTGCTCCCTAGCGAATTCCGTGGTAGACCTTGAGACGGGCTCCCTTCGATCCCCGGGCTGGTTCTACGGGGAAGCGCGAAACGCTTTCGAATCGGAGGAACGTCTCGGGGCCCGGTGGTATAGTAATTGCCGGCCGATTTCCCGTGGGCAGCCCCCTCGAGACGCGAGAAATCGGCCGGGCCAGGGGAACCCGAGGAGGAAACAGAGACGGACGAAGAAGACGGAAAGTGGGAGAGGAAGAAGAAGCAGGGAGGAGGAGAGGAGAGGAAGACGGAGAAACGCGGAGAAGCGTGGCCGTGGTTCCGAGCCAGTCGGCCAAGCTCTACGGAGATCGAAAGAGGGCAAAACGAAGGTTTCTCGGCTTCGGGTCGTAGGGTCGACTCGTCGGTCTCACGCGAGCCCTGCGTGCAACGAGACCGGCGATGGGCCGTTCCAAGACGAATCGGCTGGCAACCGAGCTAACCCGATGAGAAAGAACGAGAGGGGCAACACAGTACTTCCCCCCCGGACCCAAAGATGAGAGAAGGGGCAGACGTATGTTGGCCTGTAATTAACATACCGAACCCCCCTTCCCTCCTCGCGCAAAGTTGGTCCGTTCTGCACCGCACCGCACCGGTTAGGTTCGGCTTCGGTTCGCAGGTTCACCGGAGGAGATGCAGTTCGTTATTCCCGCGAAACCCGCGCCGCTTTGTTCTCTGTCAGAACAAGTGTCACCGAGTCATCGTGTGTCCCAGAGAGAGAGAGAGAGAGAGTGCCACCTACTTACCTCTCTCTGCCGGGGAGTCCATTTTGTTCGGGGGTTCGAGCCAAGGGGGTGTCAGGAGACCAGATCCCCGTGGGACTTCGCCGCGCGTGCCGAGACACTCGGACATAACTGACTGTCAGCGCCTCTACTCGCCCCCTGCTCCTGATACGCTCCTAACCGAGTAAGTAGATTAACCTGGCGACCATGCTCGAGTCAGACCAACCGGCCAGTCCCTCGATCATTGTCGCGACGACGCGGCCCGCAGAGAACGTCTCTCGACGTTAGGCCACCTCCCGCCCCAAAAACCAACCTTCTCGTGTATCGATACCTACAAACTTCCTAAATATTCACGGACCTCGAAACGGGAGAAATTGGTACAATTTCATAAATATTATAGTTGTGATAAACATTCAGGTGTGGACATTCTGGGAACAATTATTTTCACGAAAAGAATTGCTCCTTTTTAACGCGATAAATCATCTTGTTATCCTATTACTCTGAACATATGTTGGTAAATTTTCACTAAAATATAAATATTTTCCTTCCTATACGTGACATGAAAATGTTGTGTGCATGAAAAATAGCTTGGATCTGGTGGGAAGTAAACTTGAAACACTTCCGGTCCGTTGAGGGTTAATATTTTCGATTGGTATTTTTTTAAATATTTTTTTTTTAAAGAAACGTTTATTGGTTGGTGTAAGTATAATCTTAAAATATATAAGACACCAAAAACATGACACAAAAAGAACCAAACAACCTCTTAGTTAATACCTAATTGATCGACAGCTTCGATACTAATAGATAGACATCTTTGCTATGAATAACTTAGAATAAAACAAAATGGTAGTTAAGGACATTGATGAGTTTCATTGCCACAGATTTCTGGGCTAGTAGTCGTGGGGAAAACGGATGAAAAAACCGTCGATCCAATCTTAAGAGCTAATAATAAATTTCCAACTAACTTATAACCTAAGAAATAAAAACTATTTACAAAGGGGCGATAGAAGCTCCTTATAGATACAATGGTGTCTTATAACTAATATTGTGCATAATACAGTCGTGTGTCTTGACCTGCGAGCATTAAGATTAAGTGTACGCTGGCATTTGACAGTCACCAGTATTTTTTAAAATCAAGTCTATGGAAATCTAAATAGTCTGTATTTGGGATAGACGAGGAGAATTTGAAATTGTTTCTGTTTGTTTGGTAATCGTTATGGCGAAACGCAACTCTTTTATCAGCTTTATTTCTGCGCCAGTGGAAGACGATTGGTATATTGTCTGCATTTCGTATAAAGCCGTTATTGTCGCATTATAAGAATGTTTAAGGAATATCCTGTTATCCTTATCCTGTGGTAAGTTGCCTGCGAGATACAGCGTCGTCTTGGTCAGTTAGTGAGCGGATGACATAATTATCTATGTTTGGCAATTTGCTAAAATAATTTCTAGCGAGCTTGATCATAAACAGATCAATTCTAGGAATTTCAGCATTGTCATAAATAGTTTGATTTTTGACAAAGTGTTGCCATCCTGAATTTTGAGTTCTGTATTGCCGAAAGCAGGCTCTAACGCATTTACGCTCTAGTATTCTGATTTTTTACAAATTGCACTTTTCTCGGTATACTTTCCCCTACAAAATGGCGTAAGAATCATCTCCCAAGACGCCCCTATAAGTAGTTATTGTTATTCTAGGTTATCCAGCGAGCTTTGCGACACTTACACGAATCTCCGTCGAATTTATAATATATACGACCACCTAACCCAAACGTAATAACACCAACGTCGGATAAAAGGTATGCTAGAACCGTATATAACAAAAATACGGTAAAATAATCGGTATAAATAGAGTTCGGATACGTTTTACTGTTTCACCGCATCACCGCGCGTTTCCCTTCCCGTGAATTTTCAAGTTTTCCATTTTCCCGGCCATGGGAAGTCCATCGCTTTAACACGTTCGCCCCCACGAGGCCCCGGTACCGGCGTTTTAATGCTCGCGATCGATAAACACACAGCAATCAGCGTACCTTGAAAGTACAAGTTCTAATTTGAAGAGCATGTACCGAATAAAATATCTCGCGTCCGATGGAACGATCGAAGGAACGGACAGCGAGGATCGTGTTAGTAGACTCACGAATTAAATTCATCGTGGATCGATCCTACGATCCGATACGTTCAGGTTCATAATTACGGGAAAAGAGCGATTGCCTCGTACCCCGTATGGCTTCATCTACTTTTTTTCTTTCCCCCTCCCGGCGTGTACTTTAATGCCGGGGATTATTACCGCTAATAGATTACGGTGGATTCATATTTTTCACGTCGGCCGATCGCGAACGATCTCTTCGGATTCCAGCCTGATTGGTCCGAACCCTTCTGGTTTTTACGTCTGCAACGGAAATAACCATAAGCGCGGATAGAGATAGAGGATGCTTAACAAGACGTGCATGCGCGCTCCTGCCCTTATGATTTAGAGATGTGCGCGCTCGCGGTACGAGATCGTTGAACGTTAATTAAATCGATGTTCTAATAAATTAGAAACGCCGTGGGTGCACCGCGTCGGTTGTATTGATTAGATCCTCGAAACGGGAATAGAAAGTTCAGCCGGGTATCTGGGCTGCGGATCTTCATTGTGGGGCTTCGTGAGCGCCTTCTGCGCACACGGATCCACGTCGAGTCAGGGCTCGCGGTTAAATTGGCTGCGTGTTTTACCGATCGCGAAATCATTTCTGACGACTCCGCTGTTCGCCTTCGCGGAAACACCTGCCCGCGCCGCGGTAAGAACGGAAACTTGTTTTTTCAACTTTCGCGCAAGTCAACGGTGCCGCAAGAAGATGTATATTCCTGTTGTCGCTTAATGAACAGGAAACTGCTTCTTTGGAAAGCCGGACTGAGAGCCCGAAGCTCATTCTCGACGGCTGTAAATCGATTGCGAAATCGATTCTGTTGGAAATCTGCGTTACCGATCGCAATTGTAATCGCCACATCTTCGTTAAGTTTAACCCCTCGCCTTACGATTTAATTTCCAACTGTGCGTGCCCAAAGCGTCACCTAGGTCGGTCCCGGTAGACTTTCGACGCCTCTGAGGCGTCATTGTAAGCTAAGGGGTTAAGGGACAATACGTGAATTCCTAATGAAAGGGACTATCATTGTAGGTGTTTGAAAAAGAGTGGTTCCATTTAAAAAAGTCAAGGTGACCTTGATATCTCTAAACAAATGACATAAAAACAAAACTTTTTTTATGGCATCGTGTTAGTCCCATTGTACCATTCAACTTTGTCCTTACCATATTTTACGTATCTTTAGAAACAACAAAGATATTTGAGGCGCAAACGTTAGGTGACACCCTGTATATACAGATTAACCCCTTGCACTACTACTTATTTTGTGATTATAATGATTAGAAATTCTTCATCGTTCAGAATCTCATAGAAAAAAAAGATAGTTTATATTTATTGTGTGCCTATGTTTTCTCCAAAGGATATACAAACAGCGGATTCACATATTACAAAACCTAATTGATTAGGATTGTCTGAATAAAGCGTCACTCTCTTACAAAAATCTTTGTGGAATAATAGCTTTTAATGTCGTTTCTTGTGTTTACAGGAATGAATATAAATAATGTAAATAATGTAAATAATTGTTACAAATAGCGAATAAAATTTTAACCTTGTGTTTACAGTGAAACTCAGTTTGGTTATTATTTCCGCAAAATAAATAGAAGAACAAAAGGATAAACTTATTATGTATATCAAGCATAACAAAGTAGAATTTTATTTCGGTTTAAAGGAAATTAATAACTTACACGTTTATTAGACACTATTCAGAATCTTCGTCACGAGTCTGACTCGATATTGTAGGGCAAGGGGTTAAGAAAGGAGATTCAAAGCATTGCGCTAATCGTATAAAACAACAGATTCAAATAGACGTCGATCGAGACGGGGTTCGATTCGATTTCATATCTCGCATAACGTGACAAGTCTGGATTAATCTACGATCATGCGTATTCCCAACGATAGGTTCGCAGATATCTGGAAAAATCGCATTCTGACCAGAAACGACCAATATGGCCGCCGCTAACGACCCTCGAATATGGTCGCGACCGGGTTCCGATTGATTTCCTTCTAGCACGCAAGAACGCGCCGGAAAATAAAATGACCAAAGTCGATCGCCACGTTCCCGAACAGTTCAGCAATTTTCCCAAACGCGGAGGAAACTGCACGGGAAAAAGAGTAATTTCCCGGCTTATCAGTCCGAGCTTCTGGTGTCTTCGTACAAGACGCCAGCAGATCTTCCCAATTTGTCTAGATCTCATCGTGAGAACCGGTCTCCGGCATCGGCGACGCACTTGCCGCGTTTCTCCGGGTTTGTTCGTTTATTAGCAGTATCTGCAGCTTCGTCGATCTTCCACGAAGAGAACCGCGTTATCGCGTTGATTACGCTCCCGGTGAACGACTATCGATAGTCGGAGGTTGCTCTGCCGTTCGGCCACGATCGCGGATGATCTATTAGGTTGGTGTACATGAAATGTCGGATTTTTTTTTACATGCGAACGTTCGTCTCCCTGTTTTCGTTATACTTTTGTTTTTTGGCATAACCTCGTTTATAGTCGTACTGTCCATCCCCAGAGTCACATTTCAACAAAGGAGATTTTCTCGAAAGTGTTCCCCTTTGTTATTTGTTTTGAATTTTGTACACTCTAGCTTTTAAGCTTCTCTTTTGCACAGCAAAGTCATTAAAAACATTATATTATATAAACACACATTATAATCCTGTATTGTAAACACAATTTTCACAATTTTGAATCGCTTATAACTCGTAAATTAATTTATCTATTGTTGCATACCAAATGTCGGATTGTAGAAGATTTAAGAAATACTATTACAATCTTCAAGTATAATATGCACATTTTACGGTATAAAGCTGATGTGTTAAGGTTCTGTCAGAAGACAGGGAAAGAATTTTCTATTGGGATACAGAATTTTATTTTTAAACAAATTTTATTTCAACTTGGCTCAATGTGGATTCGTGCATACATTTCTATGAGTGCAAAATGTGCTGATTAGCCAACTATTCGTGGATGGTAAAGAAAACTACTAAATGGAGACGACAATCTTGTAAATAAATTTCTACCAAGAATCTTGTAATCCATTGACAGAACGTATTGCGTAAAATGGCGTTGCCTTTAAAGCTGTACTTGTTAAACATTACTGTTAAAAATCGTCATATGAAACGACCAAACAGCATTGCAGAGAAACTGAATTGGTTTGGTCCATTTATTAGGTTGGTGCACATGAAATGTCGGATTTTTTTACATGCGAACGTTTGTCTCCTTGTTTTTATTATACTTTTGTTTTTGGCATAACCTCGTTTATAGTCGTACTGTCCATTCCCAGAGTCACATTTCAACAAAGGAGATTTTCTCGAAAGTGTTCCCTTTTGTTATTTGTTTTGAATTTTGTACCGATATGAATTCAACCGATATTGGAGTAATTTTTTGTATGAGTATAAACTTGGTAATAACGCTGCAAAAGCTGCACGCAACATAAACCAAGCGTTTGGGGAGAATACTGTTAACGATCGAAAAGTGCAGCGTTGGTTTGAAAAATTTCGGTCTGATGATTTTTCACTACAAAATGATCCGCGTGGAAGACCCGAAACGTCTGTGAAAAATAATGATCTGAATGCATTCGTGGAAGCGAATCCAACTGTATCCACGAGGAAACTTGCTACCAGGATGAAAGTTGACCATACAACAATATTGCAATATTGAAAAATTGAAAATTATACTCCCATCACTTGTTAATTGGCATGGCTCACTACTTCTCCATGACAATGCTCGGCCGCGTACATCGCACAAAACAATTGCGAAATTAAATGAATTAAAATATGAAGTTTTGCAGCAACCAGCCTATTCACCGGATCTCTCGCCAACCGACTTTCATTTTTTTTAAACATTTAGAACTGTTTTTACGGGCTAAACAGTATGAAAATGAAGACAGTTTGAAAAATTCGATATCAGAGTTTATTGATTCTAAAGATCAGAATTTTTTTAAGACAGGTATCTATGCTTTAAAGTGTCGTTGGGAAAAGTGTATTGAAGCGAATGGAGCATATTTCGATTGAATAAACAGCTTTTGAAAAAAGATATGCATTTTTATATATTCACTTAAAAATTCGATATTTCATACGCACCAACCTAATAGTTAGGGGATTGATTCGAACCTAACGACTGTCCGCGAATTAGCCGGCGATTCACCCGTGTTGAATGGAAAAGCTCCCGTTCGAATAAATATTGTATATCCAAATATATAAATTTTCCGCGTTATCTTCCAATTTGCGTCCTTATCCGTGGCGAAGAGTAAGATCCTCGAGACGAGATTTGCTCGCTCGGTGAGCTACGGACCGGTCGAGTCTGCCAGTCGACGACTGTCACGGGAATAAATGGAGCGAGAGAAAAACTTGTATCACCGTGAAAACCACGAGCTGAAAAGTCGCCAGCGGTCGTCCTGGCAGGACGAGAGTCCGCGAGGAAAGCCTGGAACCGCTTTAATCCTTTGATTCCGATCGACTTTGATTGATGCTCGCATCCTCGGACCTGGCTGGCCTTGATCGAGTCTTTCACACTATACGCGCTTTTCGTGCTCGGACAATTCATCGTGAGCTAAACCTATTCGGTGCTTCTTTGTTAACTTTTAAGGGTCGGGCATTTTTCCGTCGATTTTTCTTTATTAAAAATCTACAGACTGTTTCAATTGAAGTTTCGCGTGGAATTACTTCTGAAATTGTAACTCATTGTGAACAAAATTTTAAAATAAAACTTACTCTGCTGCGGGAGAGATGTGGTGGTCACAATGATTTCAAGGTGACCTCTGTTTTTTTAATTTAGAATTATATGTTGTTTCAGATAATTGTTTGTGTATATTGTAATTCAGATAAACGTATAGCCTATCCCTAGACGAATTCATCGACCTGTAACACTGTCGTCTTCCAAGGTCATTCAAGGTCATTCAGTGTTGCTACGAATTTAGCTTACTTAGCACGTCCACCTAGATTTGTGATCACCATAACATACACAAGCTCACGAAATTATTCGAACGCTCTTTAAACTTCTATAACTTTTTTTTAAATTGGATCAAACAACCTTTTTGGAGCAATTAGAAGAATTGGCTTTCCAAATGATGTGCAAACAAGATTTTGAAAAAATTGCAATTGTTAAGAATGACATGAGAAAATAAAAATGTCACTTTCTACAACTTTTTTTATTTGAGCCTATAATGAAAATTTAAAATGTGCGTTTTATAGATCAATGTTAATTATACACATGCTGAAAATTTCATCGAAATCGACTAATATACACACGAGCTGCAAATAGTTAAAAGTGGTGAAAATCGTAGTTTTTCACGACTCTCGATCAGTTTCTGCTTAAAATCCACAAATTCTAACATCTTTAGATACGTGTCGTTTTTATCTGCATCAACCGATTTCGATGAAATTTTCAGTATGTTTGCAACTAACATAGATCTACAAAACGCATGCTTTAAATTTTCATTACAGGCACAAATAAAAAACTTTTGGAAAGTGCCTTTTTTATTTGCTCTTCTAATTCCTAGCAATTGCAATTTTCTCAAATTCTTTTTTGCACTTCATTCTGCACACCAATTCTTCTAATTGCTCAAGAAATATCAGGTCTTTTGGTCCAATTTAAAAAAAGTTATACTGTTTTAACCAGTTAAGCGTGTTTGACGTGTATACACGTCAATCCAAAACTCTATTGCGGTGCCGTTAACGTTAATGAATTATCAATTTCTTATCGAATAAAAATGTAATTTTTGAACCCTTGCCCTGCCCCCCCTTGAACCTTTTTTTTTTATTTGTTTTTTTTTCGTGTATATTCCGCATTGCATGATTTTAATTCCGCGCCGTGGGGGATTTCTGAAATTGAGCTCCACAGTTAACTGGTTAAAGAACGTTCGAATACTTTCGTGAGCCTGTGTATGTATCTCCCACGAAACAGAGTAAGTTTCATTTGAAACATTTTTTACCGCGAGCTAGATACAATTTGGGGAATAATTGTGCAGCAAACTTCAAATGGGACGACCCAAATTTTGTATTAATATGTTCATGCAAAATTTCCGAGTTTGTCTCCTATATTATCTTATTGTAACCTGGGTAACCCATTTTAACCAATTGTCCTGGTCACTGTCATTGTTCGTCAGCTAAAAAATAGAAATGGAGGGTGTTGTTGAAGACGAAAGAATTCTGATTTTTTCTTATAATGCTGAAATATGAAGTTCTTTTACTTGCAGTAATTTTTGTACTTAAATATAATAATAAAAACAGAAGTGTTTGGTGATAAAGGCCTTCTTTTCGCATTTCCTTATGATGCAAATGGGTTAATTACTTGTCGCAGCAATACTTGATCAGACCCCAGGTTGGCCGGGACTGAAACTGTTCTTTCGGTCGGTCTTTTGTCGAGGTCAAAGGGAACCGTTCCCGCGCAAAAGTCGGGAGTTTTATCGGGAAAGTCACGCGGAAGGTACACGGTAGGTACACCCAGGCTCCGAGGAAGGTAATCGGAGTCCGTGTCAGCAAGACGCAATTAACGCTGTCCCCGGTCTCCGCCGGCTGCCTCACCTGACCCCGAATACTATCCGTGACCCGAAATAGTCTCGCGTGAGCCAACGGGCGCCCCGTTAACGCCATCGGGAACGGTACACCGAGCGTAGCCGTTGCGAAATCACCGGGTCCCATTGTTTCCGGTGAAGACGTTTCAGCACTTCATACGCGGACGTGACCGTGATTAACATCATTTGCACCGACCCTCCCCCGGTAGGGGAACTCGTTAGAGGATCGTTAAGGTAGTTACAGTGTCGGAACACTGGGGATGGACAGGTGGTTCCTGGTGGGGTGGCGATTCTTTAATGCAACGTACTACCTGTTCGGAGAAACCGTTCGTGTTAACGCATCGACCGCCATGCTGGTCATACAAGGGTGATGTAATTCTGCCATACTTACCACCGGGCCCAAAATGGCAAATTTCAGATTTTTTACAATTAAAAAATCTTTTCACAGCTGTCAGTATTGTCAGCAGCGATTCTTCTTTACTCACTCGCAATCCTGAGCTTATTAGTTTGCCTCAAAAGTATTTTTCGCTAACTACAACATTGTTAAATGACAGGAACATATATGAAAGACATGATCCTCCTTTCGTTAATGTTTTATATCTTCGTCAAGCTCATACCTCTAAAATTACTACCTTCAAAGCTACTTACTTTTTTAACCCCTTGCCCTACAATATCGAGTCAGACTCGTGATGAAGATTCTGAACAGAGTCTAATATACAGGGTCATCCGTTTTTAAACGGCCAAACGTCAACCAGCTATAGAGGGCCCCAAATGGAACAACTTTCACCCCTAACACTTTTTTTGATTCGGCCTTGATTTCTTGAAAATATTTTAAACAATACGTACCCAAAAGATGTATTTAAAATCATTCTTAAAACTTGAGTCCCGTTACATTCCTTGAATATTTAGGTATTGCTGTAAAAATTTTGAATGGGATTATCTAAAAATCGAGACCGAATCAAAAAAAGTGTTAGTGGTGAAAGTTGTTTCATTTGGGGTCCTCTATAGCTGGTTGACGTTTGGCCGTTTAAAAACGGATGGCCCTGTATATGTATGTTACTAAGTTTCTTTAAACCGAAATAAAGATTTACTTTGTTATAGTTGTTAATTTATTTTGTGATTATAATGATTCGAAATTCTTCATCGTTCGCAATTTCATAGAACAAGAAAGATAATTTACATTTATTGTATGTCTATCTTTTCTCCAAAGGATATATAATAGTGCAAGGGGTTAAAAAGAGTATCATTTGCACGCATTGATTTTACAAGAAACTTTCGGCCCACCAAACAGTTTTGAACATTGTTCACTACTTCGTTATTTCTGGACATCTTCGCGAAGATCTTTCTAAAAGGAAAAGTGTATAAAATCATAGTCGCATCTCGCTGACCACTTTGATCGTCTCATAAACTAGACACGGACCCGCAGTATCCCCCATATAATCCAGAACATAGTCGAAGTAGTATAATAGACGAACAGGTAAAGGGGACTGAAACGTCTAATCCTCGAGAACCAGTTCCGCTTATCGCACGGTGTACAGTTACCACGATATCGCGGTACCCGCACAAGTTATCGCAGTATGTACTCGATTCCTCTATCAATTCCAGCCAAATCGTGCCGATTAAACCAGAAGGATATTTTGCATAACAGCTTGGAGTCTACAATAACTTACCTGTCTCAAGTAAAATACTCGGATACAGCCTATAATACTAAATACATCCACACCGACGCTGGAATTACCAGAATGTTGTACTAAAATGCTGTACTCAATAAGTACCCTCGTTTGCGAGGTACAACTTGGGAAATAGGTGCAACTGCGCTTCCGTAAAATAATTGCATCACACCACGACGCGGTTAAACCGTGCAAAACTGTACAATCTCCAGTAACGGTTAAAGTTCAGCTTGGAAACCCAGAAATTTTTCACTTTTTGATACATACAGTCCGCGACAATACTATAAGACATCACTTAAAACGAAATAATTATGTGTTATATCAAAGAACTTCATCGTCTTTCATACAGAGTGTTATTAGTTACTTCTGGAGACGTCGTTTAACGCAGTGTTTTCGTTAGTAGCAAAAACCCAAATACGACGATACCAAATACGATACAATTCCGATGATATTTACTTGTGTAACAAGCGATAAAAGTTTCGAACACAGCGAAGGACAGCGTATGGGAAAGAAAGAGCCGCAGAGTTCTAATTAAATTTTCATTCAGAGCTTAAATGAAAAATTTAACTTCTTTATTATTAATTATTTTTTATGAGACTTTCACCAATATATTTGTGGCATTATTCTGATTAAAACGACACCAAACGCGATATAATTCGGATCATATTTACACTAATTTTCCGTTAATGTAATTGTTATGGGAACCAACTTTCATCGTTCATTTCACAGGTAAATATCATCGGAATTGTATCGTATTTGGTATCACTTTAATCAGAAAAATGCCACGAATATGTTGGTAGAAGTTTCATAAAAAAATAATGAAAAATAAAGAAGTTTTGTAATTGGTTTAGTAGTGGTCTTCTGGTCTCACACCGATATAGTCGACAATGTTGTGGCCGCGACACGACGGTTCTCGAGTGGTGTGAGGTGTTCCACTGCCTTAAACGGGGAAGGTCGGCACTGCCTTAAATCGAATATTTACTGTAATAACACTCTGCATGAAAGACGATGAAATTGTTTCATATAATACATAATTATTTCGTTTTAAGTGGTGTCCTATAGTATTGTCGCGGACTGTAGTCCTGTAGATTTTGAAAAGAAGGTGCCAAAAAACGAGGTTTTAAGGCGAGGACAGTTAGTGGCTGGTTCGACAGTTATGCGTGTTTAAAGCCGCTTTCCGTTCTGTTAGATAAGGAATCAGTTTCGAGTTTCCCCCGTCAACGAATTTCGCACTTGCCTCACGTATCGGCGAGGGGCAGGTTACACGTCGCGATGAGATACGATTCATACCTAATGAAAGAGAAAAACGAGGAGTCGGTCGGGCCCGAATCGTCGAGCTCGATCGCGCCACCAGCTTTATCTGCCATTCCCGGTTTTAATTTCTCCGGCTATCGTCCGCGGTTCTCGGAATCCGCAAATTACCTTTGCCGGGAGAAACTCTCGCGACGCAAGGGGGGGAAAAAGGGAAGAAGGAACGGGGACACCAGCGTTCGTCAAAATGAAGGCCTTTCTATCTCCGCTGGCGTGTTCTTGTTTGCGACGTTTTTCGTGTCCCCTTCCTATCGGGAACGCTCGCCGCGTTATCGCCGGCGAATCTGCGCCGCATTTTTATCGGGCCCTCGAACGTTTTACTTTAGGAGATTATAGTGGTTCCGACGTTAGTCCTCCGTGTTATGTTTATTGGAGAGGTGATTACCACGCGGCGTCGTGGAAAAAAGGGTGTATCGACCGGGCGAGATTAAAAGTTCGTGAAAGAGCAGATGGCCGGTCTCGAGATGCGAAGAAACCGGGAAGAGGCTTTTAATGAATCCGCGCTCGCGGACTACTCGCGGAGGTAATGATGCGTTCGCTTCTCTAATGCATAGTTGCCGACAAATGACGGTGGACCGTTTGACAAGATTTTTTTAGAGGGAGCAGGAAATTTGGATCAGCAGTGCTATGCTAATTTCAGAGTTAATACGCCTCCCAGGAGTAATCACGACTTGCTTGTCTAATGTTCATCCTGCTTCGTTTCTCAGCTTCAATTCGATCGACCAAGTAGTTATACTTTAAATATGTAGCGCTATAAAAATTGTACGAAGTTTAATCAAAATCATTCGCGCTGAAAATTGTACATTTGATCAAAATGATTCAAGAATACAATAAAAATTGTACAAATCCTGAATAAATTACTGCCTTTACTACAGATTTTATGCATTTATGACAAAAATGAGCAGGTTTGATTCAAAACAGGAAAAACATTAGAAGAGTTTAACAATGTCGATATACCATTTTTAACATATAAATGTGATCAACACCAGAACTACCGGACGAGTCAAAATGACTTGCTTCTAATACTTTCATGAGAAAACTTTTGTAATAAACTTCCCTATCGAAGTAGATATTTAAACAACACTGATACAAAATCTAAACAAATGCAATTTTGTTGTTATTACATGGCAATGTATTCCAGTTGCATTTAGTGCTTGGCAGTTTTAGCGTTAACGAGCAAAACAAATCATTACTTAGCGCCTATAGACTGCAATTGATGTATACAAATTTTATTTTGCATAAAGGTCCACAGTCTAGGCTAAACAACGAAATAAATTCCGGTGTCGATGCGTCAACACCGGTTCATGAATGATTTCAAGCGGTATCGTTCGAAGTAGCGTGCGGCTAACGAAATTATCAAATCGATCGGTCGTTAATTAAAAAACCTGGGGAAGAAAGTCGGAATAATTGTTGGAGCCGGTGACTGGCAGGCTCGTAAACGTCCCGGCAAAAGATAAACGCTTTTATCCGTGGCCGTGCCGAAAAAGTATGCCCCTAAAAGTTCAGTCTCCGGACGCCGATTTCTTCACGTTCATCGAACCGCGAACAGAAAGGGTTAGAAGAGAAGAAGAATGTCGCTCCGCGTCGCAGGTTTCGTACGCGTTCCGGCCCGCAAAAACTTGAAGACCTTTCGGTTCCTCTTGTCCTGGCTCTCTCGGCCCCGCAACCCGGTTCGCTCGTTTCGCCTTGCTTCGCGTCGCGTCGCGTCGGCTCGTCCTTCTTTCATCGACGCAACCACAATCGCTCGCGCGAGATTCGCTTGTCCTCGTCGTTGATATTCGCGCTCTTCTCCGCTCCATTCTTGCGCCCATGCGGATCCACTGCGCTCCAAAAACATTCTCAACGCTCGTAACAAACGCTCACACATTTCTTCCCCCGTTGTGCCAAGTTTGTATTAGGTTGTACCATATGAAATGTCCGTTGTGTTCATTTAAAGTTAATCTTAAAAATCGGACGTTTCATATGTTACAACCTAATAATTCTTCTGAACTCTGAATGAGAAGTCTGTGAAGATAGTTAAACAATACGCTTTGCTGCTTAAATTCGTTGCATAATATTCCTCTGGGAATCGGTATGGCTTTCCTCCGCGAAATTGTTCCCATTTTGTGGCGCCATGGACAATATAAAATGTTACAGTAACGATTTTGTGAATAGAAAATTTTATTCTGAGCTGAGAGAATTGGAAATGCTCGCGAATTCCGTGAGTTTCCATTTTGTACCATCGACAATATAAATTGTTATAGTAACGGTTTTGTGAATAGAAAATTTTATTCTGAGAGAATTGGAAATCCTCGCGAATTCCCTGAGTTTCTATTTTGTACCATCAAAAAATATAAATTGTTATGGTAACGATTTTGCTAATAGAAAATTGTATTCTGAGCTGAGAGAATGAGAAATGCTCGCGAATTCAGTGAGTTTCCATTTTGTGGTACCATTTACAATATAAACTGTAATAGTAACGATTTTGGGAATAAAAAATTGTATTCTGAGCTGAGAGAATTGGAAATGCTCGCGAATTCCCTAAGTTTCTATTTTGTACCATCAAAAAATATAAATTGTTATAGTAACGATTTTGTGAATAGAAAATTGTATTCTGAGCTGAGAGAATTGGAGATGCTCGGGAATTCCGTGAGTTTCCATTTTGTGGTACCATCGACGATATAAATTGTTATAGTAACGATTTTGTGAATAGAAAATTTTATTCTGAGAGAATTGGAAATGTTCGCGAATTCCCTAAGTTTCTATTTTGTACCATCAAAAAATATAAATTGTTATGGTAACGATTTTGAGAATAGAAAATTGTATTCTGAGCTGAGAGAATTGGAAATGCTCGCGAATTCCATGAGTTTTCGCTTAGTGGTACCATCGACAATATAAATTGTTATAGTAACGATTTTGTGAATAGAAAATTTTATTCTGAGAGAATTGGAAATGTTCGCGAATTCCCTAAGTTTCTATTTTGTACCATCAAAAAATATAAATTGTTATAGTAACGATTTCGTGATTAGAAAATTGTACTCTGAGCTGAGAGAATTGGAAATGCTCGAGAATTCAGTGAGTTTCCATTTTGTGGTACCATTTACAATATAAATTGTAATAGAAACGATTTTGGGAATAAAAAATTGTATTCTGAGCTGAGAGAATTGGAGATGCTCGGGAATTCCGTGAGTTTCCGTTTTGTAGTACCATAAAAAAATATAAATTGTTATAGTAACCATATTGCGAATAAAAAATTGTATTCTGAGCTGAGAGAATTGGAAACTCTCGCGAATTCTGTGAGTTTCAGTTTTGTGGTACCATCGACAATATAAATTGTTATAGTAACGATTTTGTGAATAGAAAATCGTATTCTGAGCTGAGAGAATTGGAAACGCTCGCGAATTCCGTGAGTCTGTATTTTGTGGTACCATCGACGATATAAATTGTTACAGTAAGGATTTTGTGAATAGAAAATTGTATTCTGAGCTGAGAGAATTGGAGATGCTCGGGAATTCCGTGAGTTTCCGTTTTGTGGTACCATCAAAAAATATAAATTGTTATAGTAACCATATTGCGAATAAAACATTGTATTCTGAGCTGAGAGAATTGGAAATGCTCGCGAATTCTGTGAGTTTCAGTTTTGTGGTACCATCGACAATATAAATTGTTACAGTAACGATTTTGTGAATAGAAAATTTTACTCTGAGTTGAGAGAATTGGAAATGCTCGCGAATTCCGTGAGTCTGTATTTTGTGGTACCATCGACGATATAAATTGTTACAGTAAGGACTTTGTGAATAGAAAATTGTATTCTGAGCTGAGAGAATTGGAAACGCTCGTGAGTTTTCGTTTTGTGGTACCATCGACGATATAAATTATTATAGTAACGATTTTGTGAATAGAAAATTTTGTTCTGAGCTGAGAGAATTGGCGATACTCGCCACTTTATTTAGCCTGACTTCTTTCGTTGCTTTACTCCGACATAAGAACGTGTAGGTGCTACTGTGGTAAAACAAAATATTGAAAGTTTTGTATGTTCGGTCTTTTGGTGACATTGCCACGTTACAGCAGTTAGAATTGCTGTTGAAATTTTCCCGAGAGACAGGATTGGTGTATGAATGGGTGCCGTCGGCGGTCCTTGAAATGATAAAGATCGGTAGCATAATTTTCACGGAATCCGAGGCGCGGAGGTACACCGCTGTCGTCGGCACGGTCGCGGAGGGGGAATGATTTTTACGGCGAAGAATCCGGCCACTTTTTCTGATTCCTCCGGGGCCCACCTTTTCTATACACGCGTCCAGGGGCCGCGGTCGTGTCCTGCCTTTTACGGGTGCGCGCTGGCCGCCTCGAAAGTCGCTAATTAGCTTCGCCCGCGTTCATCTCCGAACGTTTAATCGTCCCCGGCCGGCTATATTCAGACTCGCGCGGCCGTTGTTCTGGTTTACTTTCAGCGGAGTCGCCTCGTTCCGATAATCCGGAACAATTATTGAATTCTCCGTTTCCGAGCGAAAACGCTCCGAACGTTTTCGCTTCGAGCGTTCCTTATCGTTTCGTAGATGCGCTCCGTGTTTTATAGAGCCAAGCATTTTTACGAGAATCTCGCGAATCCCGTGGAAATCGTCCGTTTTTAAATATGTCGTTTATTTTTTCGCGCGATCATTATTCGAGTAGCACGCTGCGTTTAAACACGTCCGTTGTAACAATCTCTGGTAGGTGGTTCGAACGGCGCGGAATTAATTATCGGCGGGAACGCGTGTTACGATGCCATAAAATTCGGATCGCGAACGAACATCGCTTGGTACGCGGCTACTCAAACATTGAGTCATCCCATTGACCCGGGGATGGCCGATGGTGGTTTCCTTTCAACGTAGAATGATATATCGCCGAGATACTTCGGCAGCTCTGCTCGTCATCCTTTTTTACGAGGGGCAGATTTAAGGTGACGATAAAGTTTGGCATTTTCGAATGTCAGGCATCGCAGGAACGCAATAAACACGCAGTCGTAAAGTCGAGCGCGCCGGTTATGAAATGATCCCGCTCGTTCCCGTGGCTTTCGTCATCGAGAAAGTGCCGCGAACTTTCCCAATCGACTCTCCAATTAATCGAAAAGAGAGGAGAAAAGCTCGCGATTCACCGATAAACCGTGACAGAGTTGGAAACGTGCGGTGACTCGTTGCTGAAGAGTTCTTTACGATCATGAAGATCCAACTGATATTAGATAAGATATTTCATAAATATAAATACATTTCGAACTTGGGTTAATTTTTTGAAATTTTTAACAGTTCAATTCTCTGCAGTTGAACACTTTGTGAGATCTGCTACTCGAACCAATTTATTTCTTACGGAAATAATTACTCTATTTGACACGTTGACTGCCATGTCACCCATATGTGGGTGACGGAATTATTTGTCCAGATTTAAAAATGAATTTTTACGTTAATATATTCACTGTACCAACTTTTATTACAATCTGTAAAATGCAAGAAAGTTGGAGGACTACTCAATATCATATATTTAATTTTTTTCAAGTTTTATTTCATTAAATAACTTGCTTTGATTTTATGGAATTCTTGAGATTTCTAGTTTGGCAGTCAAAGTGTGAAACGAGTATCTATTTGCTACAGCTTTCACGAAGCAAAAGTTTTATATCTTCCAAATGCCATAATCGCCAGCTTTTCATATCCCCTCGAAAAGAACAAGTGTTCCTGAGAAAAGTCTTGCTACAGGGAACAATCCATCGAAATTTATATTGTCTATGTTGAGTTGAACAGGAGGATCAAAACACGGATCTGAAATAAGCCGACCGTGAAAGGATCCGTAAAAGAAAATTAAGATATTTCATAAATATAAATACGTTTCGAACTTGGGTTCATTTTTTAAAATTTTTAACAGTTCAATTCTCTGCAGTTGAAAACTTTTGTGAGATCTGAACCAATTTATTTCTTACGGAAATAATTACTCTATTTAAACGAGTATCTATTTGCTACAGATTTCACGAAGCAAAAGTTTTATATCTTCCAAATGCCATAATCGCCAGCTTTTCATATTCCCTCGAAAAGAACAAGTCTTCCTGAGAAAAGTCTTGCTACAGGGAACAATCCATCGAAATTTATATTGTCTATGTTGAGTTGAACAGGAGGATCAAAACACGGATCTGAAATAAGCGGACCGAGAAAGGATCCGTAAAAGAAAATTGATACGATTTAAATGGCCCCGGGCATGAAATCTTTAAAAGGGTTCGCCGTCAAAGGGTTAAACGTGTACGCAGCGACTTAATGCAACGTAAAATTGAGCATAGCCGATTATAAGACCGGTTATCGAGACGAACGACGGGTAAAAGGTAGAACTTAATGGAAAGTTCGTCATCAGCGTGGAGCGATGCTTTCAAGTCTACGGGAATGATTCAAAACGAGGGTAAGAAGCATTAGCGGCGGCAAAATTACGTTCTCCGGTTGGAAGGACTATTCCACTCCCATCAGAACCGCACTTTTTGTCAGCGAGAGTTGGCTAGCAAGTTTATTCCCAGTGGCTAACTGGAAACGGAGTGTGGCCATTCCGCCACGTCTACGCCAAACCTGATGACTCTTTCCAGTCATATGTCCCCCGTCCGTTAGCTCGGATACCTATTACACCTGTATGTTTACACTCGGCCATCAATCTTGAGCACCTAATCCACTTGCACGACTACTTTCAGCCGCTAAGCTCTGGCCATCCGTTTCACCTGTACCTTCGCTACCTTAGCGAGTCGTGAGAACAGAACTCGCGCGTTTCGTTCGCGCGACGTCCCTTCGACGTACACTCACGTAGAATCGATCTCTCGATCCGCCGAACATCTCGAAAGAAAATTAATCGATCGACCCCTCTACCAGTGGACGTTTGCAGCCGTAATAGGCAAGCCTTTCGGAATTCTTACAGTAACAAGAGCTGCAAGCTGCTATGATTTCAATTTTCTTAAATATTTATCAATCTAATTTTCCCCATTTTTTACGATTTCATGGCAATTTTATTTCGCGTATTTTTCCTATAATTTTGATTAATGAATTATCTTTAATTTAACCAGAGACTTTTTCCCGAGAGAATTCTATTGTATCAAAGGGAAGAGTACACGTACGTGGTGCTCAGAAATTATCAACCTAGCTTTCCCTGTTTTTGACGACTTCATGGCAATTTTATTTCACGTATTTTTCCTATTATTTTCTGAACGATTTATTTTTAATTTAACCTGAGACTTTTTCCCGAGAGAATTCTATTGTATCAAAGGGAAGAGTACACGTACGTGGTGCTCAGAAATTATTAACCTAGCTTTCCCTATTTTTGACGATTCCATAGCAATTTTATTTCAGGTATTATTCCTATAATTTTCTGAACGATTTATTTTTAATTTAACTCGAGACTTTTTTTCCCGAGAGAATTCTATTGTATCAAAGGGAAGAGTACACGTACGTGGTGCTCAGAAATTATTAACCTAGCTTTCCCTATTTTTGACGATTCCATAGCAATTTTATTTCAGGTATTATTCCTATAATTTTCTGAACGATTTATTTTTAATTTAACCTGAGACTTTTTCCCGAGAGAATTCTATTGTATCAAAGGGAAGAGTACACGTACGTGGTGCTCAGAAATTATCAACCTAGCTTTCCCTATTTTTGACGATTTCATAGCAATTTTATTTCTGGTATTATTCCTATAATTTTCTGAACGATTTATTTTTAATTTAACCTGAGACTTTTTCCCGAGAGAATTCTATTGTATCAAAGGGAAGAGTACACGTACGTGGTGCTCAGAAATTATCAACCTAGCTTTCCCTATTTTTGACGATTTCATAGCAATTTTATTTCTGGTATTATTCCTATAATTTTCTGAACGATTTATTTTTAATTTAACCTGAGACTTTTTCCCGAGAGAATTCTATTGTATCAAAGGGAAGAGTACACGTACGTGGTGCTCAGAAATTATCAACCTAGCTTTCCCTATTTTTGACGATTTCATAGCAATTTTATTTCAGGTATTATTCCTATAATTTTCTGAACGAATTATTTTTAATTTAACTCGAGACTTTTTCCCGAGAGACTACCATTGTATCAAAGGATACACGTACGCTACGACCAGAAATTTGAATTAACCAGTATATTTGCATAAAATAAGTGTGCAGTGTCTATAACGTCCCCGACTGGACCGAATACAGCCCGTATAAGGGGTTCGGGAGAACCCTCTCGTCGTTCCCCATCGGAGCAATCATTCCACGGAGACGGTCGGTCCTGGTATGGGGGACACCAGGTGTGATTAAAAGTAACACGATCGCAAATATTTAATAAAGCACGCGTCTAATCAAGCGGGCTCTATCAGGGTCGCCGGGGGATGGGCAAACATTGCGGAATCGCTCGTACGTGACCGACCGCTGCCCGCCCGAGCCCGCAATTCCTGTGAAATCGGCTTCCTCGATTATCAGTCGTGTAACCATGCGAAAAACCTCACGAAATCGGGTTCTGTTGCATTCCGCGCGTTCCCCACCGTGGTCGGGGAATTTTTCTCCGGTGCCCACGCGTTTTCTTCGCATTGCTCCCGTGCCCGGCGTAGCACTAATGAACAAATGAAAAACCATGCTTCTGCTTAACTCCTCCCGTGGTTAAGGCCTGCCTGTATTGTCTCGTCTAATGATTCGTCGACCGCGCGCTATCGTTCTTCGAATCTGCGTTTCCCTCGTCCTCCTTTCCCCTTTTCTTCGCCCCTCTCTTACCCTCTATCCCTTGGTGCACGTTCTACGAAACGTTTCTCCTTTCTTGCTAGTCACTTTGCCTTTCCGGAATCCTTGACGGACTGTAATAAGGTCTCTGGAGAGTCTCCTTGTCACTGTCGAATTTGATGATACTCCTGCATCCCTTAATACCTCAAAGATTCGCTGAAAATTAATGATATGTGAGAAGCCTATTTCTGTTAGTCTTTGCGATTTTACTAGGCTGCATGTCTTCAGCAATTTCTCTATATACGTCGCCAAGGACTGCATGATATACGTCGCGGAATTTTCCCCACTACCGCGGGGTATGTGAGAAGCCTATTCCTGTTAGTCTTTGCGATTTTACTAGGCTGCATGTCTTCAGCAATTTCTCTATATACGTCGCCAAGGCCTGCATGATATACGTCGCGGAATTTTCCCCACTACCGCGGGGTATGTGAGAAGCCTATTTCTGTTAGTCTTTGCGATTTTACTAGGCTGCATGTCTTCAGCAATTTCACTATATACGTCGCCAAGGCCTGCATGATGTACGTCGCGGAATTTTCCCCACTACCGTGGGGTATGTGAGAAGCCTATTCCTGTTAGTCTTTGCGATTTTACTAGGCTGCAGGTCTTCAGCAATTTCTCTATATACGTCGCCAAGGCCTGCATGATATACGTCGCGGAATTTTCCCCACTACCGCGGGGTATACCTGCATCCCTTAATACTTAAAAAATTCACGGAAAATTAATGATATGTGAGAAGCCTATTTCTGTTAGTCTTCGCGATTTTACTAGGCTGCATGTCTTCAGCAATTTCTCTATATACGTCGCCAAGGCCTGCATGATATACGTCGCGGAATTTTCCCCACTACCGCGGGGTATACCTGCATCCCTTAATACTTAAAAAATTCACGGAAAATTAATGATATGTGAGAAGCCTATTTCTGTTAGTCTTCGCGATTTTACTAGGCTGCATGTCTTCAGCAATTTCTGTATATACGTCGCCAAGGCCTGCATGATATACGTCGCGGAATTTTCCCCACTATTGGGGGGATACCCCGGCTTCGAACACCGAGGACTGTAAACATAGGTTCGGGTATGTCTTCTGAACAATACACGATGCAAGACCCTTGTTGTTGACATATATCGAGAATTCAGTGCAATCAGGTTCATTAACACTAGAACCACCGGATGAGTCGAAATGACTTGCTCTTAATTTTTTCTTTTAGAAATATTGAAATTATAAACGTGTTTCCGTGAGAAATTTTTTTAATAAACTTCTCTATTCAAGTAGATATTTAAACAAAACTGACACGAAATCTAAAGAAATGCTATTTTGTTGTTATTATAAGGCAATGTATGCCAGTTGCATTTAGTACTCGGTAGTTCTAGTGTTAATAGACCTTCCATCCCCGTGACGCAAATATGAACAATGAGGAGAACGTCGTCAATTTTCCCAGACAAATTAGAAGTTTGATTGGTCAGCAATTTCTGTGTCTAGCACTAAGGTAAAGGCACCAGTAGTTGACCATGTACCAGTAGTTAACCATTTTATAGAAAAACATGAAAAATAAGGTTTTTATAAGTGCACTTATAAGTGCACTTTTGATGAAAGTGAATGTTTGATGAAACTGTTGTTTAAATTTCAAAATAATAAGTACATTTCAAACCTTATTTTTTATGTTTTTCTATAAAATGGTCAACTACTGGTGCCTTTACCTTAAATGAAGAATGGAATAAATAAATGAGTAAACGTACGACGACCGAAAAGCGAATAGTAAACAAGATGGCGGCGCCGTGACGCGTTAAGCCTGGTAGTGTGGGCTATTCATGGTTTCCATCATGCCAGATTAACCGAGCCATTCAAGTACGAAGCTCATTGTCCTGCGGGAGGGTTCATTTTAGTAAAATTCACCACATCCGTTCCGCAAATATTCATCGGCGGGAAAAATTGAAGAAGCAGAGGGGTTGGTGGGGCGGGGGTTGGCTCGATTCTCTTGCAATCAATGGGATGCTCCTCGCGCGGCTCCTCCGGTACCGTTAATCGCGTTTAATAGGCAGATTTACGAGGTTTTTTTCCGGCGTGAAAGTCGTCGGCCGTCTGTTCCGTACTCGACACGTTGTTTACGCGACCGCGTACCTCGCCGGTCGTTTGTCAACCGTTAAACACTGGTCACCCTCGCTTGTCCTCTCCCATTTTCCAGCGGATAGGGCCGCGAGCGATACCGAGGCTCTCTTGATTAACGAGACACCGCATATATCCGGCCCGCGTCTCCCCCTTTTCCCGTGATGGGGGATCGCCGGGCATTGTTGCACTCGTGCTTTACTGCATATTGCCAGCCGATCGCATACCCGCGACCTTCCACGGTTCCAAGGGGAACTACCATCTTGAAGCGGCCCTGTTGCGCCCGGAAATTGAACCGTCCGATATCGTCCGATATCGTCGAATCCCTCAAAATTAACTTTCGGGAACCTCCAACCAAATGTAATACAGGGTGTAACTGATGGTACAACCGGGCAGGGGTTGATTCTACATGAAAAACTGAGTCGAAAATATACAATAAAATTTTTAACACGAAAGTGTTTTAGAGATGGGGGTGATTTGAGAAAAGATGTAACGCGAAATATGCAACGGAAATGCGTCACGCGACGATAATCGTCCCAGGTAAAATTCCCTAACCCTAGTAATCCGTTACCTGGTACTGATGATTGACAGAGTCATAAAGCGAGTAGAGAAAAAAAAAGGTGAACATAAAGGTAAAGGTAAACGGACGGGCTAAAAGTACAAAAATCTTTCGAGAAGGGACTCCTCGTTCGAGAGAGAGAGAGAGAGAGAGAGAGAGAGAAAAGTGTTTTACAGATGGGGGTGATTTCATAAAAGATGTAACGAAACATGCAACGCAAAATCGTCACGCCTATTACTTCCCAGATAGCACAGAGACGTCTTAAAGACGTCTTAAATAAATTAAAAGAATGTTTTTCAGCATATTCGCGAACATTAACATTTTATGCTTTATTTATTTATTTATTTATAAATAAAATAAATAAATTAAAAGAATGTTTTTCAGCATATCCGCGAACATTAAAATTTTATGCTTTATTTATTTATTTAACTTATTTATTTATTTAGCTATTTATTTTGATGTATTACTTTTCTGTGCACTTCTTTGTTGATGGAATATTCAGTTTGATAATCAATTACAGTTTGTAAAGCTTTTCTCTAGCAGTTTAGAATGACTGAAACGTCAAGAAATGAAACGTCTTAAAGACGACTCGTAAAAGACGTCTTAAAGACGTCTGAAATGAGACGTCTTTCCAGGACGTAAGACGTTCAGACCAAAAATGGACGTAAAACAGACGTCTTTAAGACGTCGCGTGCTATCTGGGTTAAGTGTATGTACAGAGCGCACACTATTGAACGGGGGGTTTGCACAGCTGCTCAGAAAACACTTTCGCGTTTAGAACGTGTACAGGAGTACAGATTTGATACAAGGCTTTGTTTTCGAGAAAAATGAGTTTGAAAATTTGTCTAGTGCGCGTGCACTCGGCTTACTTGCGGCTCAACGGACTTTATTCCGAGTTACCTTAACCTTTTTTCGCAAAGGTTTTCGAGGTTTGTATACATCGAATAAATCGAAGGTCGAAGTTACAATGTTAGAATTACCTTTGAGGAATTCGTTTAATTCACAAATTGCTGGAAGTGCTGTCCACGTTGTTGTAGACATAATTGTGCTCTTCGTATTAAATTCCTTCGAACCTCTTGTGATGTGCAATTATTATGTTGCTTTAAGTGTTCAAACGCTATCACAATTTTTTGTTGTAATTGTTGAATGCTCGTTATGTCATCACGATGCACAATCGATTTCACCTGACCTCACACTATTAAGCCGAGTGCACGCTCACTAGACAAATTTTCAAATTTATTTTTGTCGAAAACATAGCCTTGTATCAAAAAATTTTATTCTATATTTTCGACTCAGTTTTTCATGTAGAATCATCCCCTGCTCGGTTGTACCACCAGTTACGGGACACCCTGTATATCGGTATTGCACCGGTACTTTTCGGTTGTACCTTCGGAATCCATGTGGGAACCGATATAATACTACTTTACTGAATACGAAAGTACCGGTATGTGTCGTAACGCTGTTATAAAAATATCGGTATACTAGCCGGTATGTCAATTTTTTCAGCTTCCCTATAATTATGATAAAATTTACTAGGGTTTCCAAAGTATTTTTAAGCACAGTTTTAGGACCGGTATTATTTTATCTACTGACGTTGGCAAATACCGTGATATGCAGTACCACAATTGCTAGGATATAGAAATCACAGTACTAAAATTAGAGTAAATAATACAGTAATAATTACAGCAGTAATTTAACAATACAGTGTTTAATCTACAGGATGTTTGGTGGTAATTATTTACATTAGGGGCTTCCTCACCGATTTTGATGACCTTGAAATATGTTGTCAAGGTCATCATTCTGAACAACTTTTTCCTATACATGTTACCGCCGCTCAACTTTAGTTTCCGAGATACTAGTAAAAAAGTTTTAACGTCTCAAAAAGTGATCGGGGTAGGTGTGGGTTAGATTTGAAATTGTGGCCGGCGCTAAGTAGTCAGTTTTAGTGCTTTGTAAATCTAGTGTCAAAGGGACATTGAAATTGCAAAATATGAAAGAAAACCTTGCATCCAATATTCTACATACAAATAATAATCCTACATTACAAAATACTAATGTAAAGTGTACAATGTGTGAGATGGAACATAATCGTGTGCGTGTCTCGAGACAAACGAAATTTGACACTAGGTTCACGGGGCCTGTCAAAATGACGGGATCTAATATTTATAATGTACAATTATTGACATTGTGAAGACGTATCCATGGGGAATTATTCAACAAAATTATTTTTTTTTGGGTATATATTATTTAAAAAATTGATACAAATGTGGATAGACACGTTCTTGTTATTTTTGTAAAATAAGATTAAGTAGTCAGTTTTAGTGCTTTGTAAATCTAGTGTTAAAGGGACATTGAAGTTGAAAAATATGAAAGAAAACCTTGCATCCAATATTCTACATACGAATAATAAAATATAATACTAATGTACTACAAACTACATTATAAAATACTAACGTAAAGTGTACTTACTTCTGAATCTTCTGTACCTCCGCCGGATCCACAGCACACAATTATTAACTCACGATAATAGGTCCGAATAATTGAACAACAATCACAAAACTCACAATCACTACACAACACACTTAACGAAATCGTGACAGCAGACGAGAAGATGTTACTCCGACCACGAATAAAATAATACTGCGATTTTAACCGTTCCCCTTCCACGGACGTGTGATACGAAAACAGGGAATTCCAGGAAATAGGGTCGGCGCCCCGCCATAATTTGTTTACCATAGTGTTTATAGACCCTCAGCGTCTAACCTGCCTAGGATAACCTGACCATACCACCTCCGTGGAAGGGATCATTGTTAAAATCGCAGTATTATTTTGTTCGTGGTCGGAGTGACACCTTCTCGTTCGTTGTCACGATTTTATAAAATGTGTTGTGTGTGTGTATTGTGTGTGTTGTTTAGTGATTGTTGTTCAATTATTCGGACGTATTCTCGTGATAATTGTGTGCTGTGGATCCGACGGAGGTACAGAAGATTCAGAAGTAAGTACACTTTACATTAGTATTTTATAATGTAGGATTAGTATTGGTATGTGGAACATTGGATACAGGGTTTTCTATCATATTTTGCAACGTATATTAACGATCATTGATGATTTGGTATATAGTATAATTTAATGTGGTTCAAATAAGATACTACTTTAAATCAAATATTTTTATTTTGATAACCAGATAGATAAAATGAAATATTTTTATTTTGTATTTCAAATATTTCCTTACAATGAAAATAAGTTGAGCAAGTAGTTAATATTATAAATTATAATTTTTAACATGAGAAGCTATAATAGTTAGCAAAGTATTATTTGTAGTTTAATTACGAATATGTAACATGTTGATAAACAGACTACAATATCGTAATAACATTACAGACAACAAAATATAAAAATATAAGTTACTGTCAACTATTTGAAATACTATTTTACACAGTCCTACACACACCTACTCCGATCACTTTTTGAGATGTTGAAACTTTTTTGCGAATATCTCGGAAACTAAAGCTGAGCGGCGGTAACATGTATAGGAAAAAGTTGTTCAGAATGACGACTTTGACAATATATTTCAAGGTCATCAAAATCGGTGAGGAAGCCCATAATGTAAATAATTACCTGTTTGGTAACTGGTGGTACAAGCGAAAAGGCAGTGATTCTACATGAAAGAATAAGTCGAAAATATAGAATAAAATTTTTTCATCCGAAGTTTCGTTATCGAGAAAATCAAGTTTGCATGCTATTCGATAGGAATTGTCTGACGCGTCTGATCATGACCAACCAAATCTACTTGCTGAATATACTAAAGCACACAAACCTGACAGATCTTCAAAGTCGATTTTCTCGAAAACAAAGCCTCAAACGAAAAATGTTTATTCTATATTTTCGACTTATTCTTTCATGTAGAATCACCCCCTTTTCGCTTGTCCCAGCAGTTACCAAACACCCTGTATAGTAGCCTCTTTCGTAGACCGCGGAGGTAGAAAAATAAATGTCGGGCAATATTTCTGCGACATCGAAAGCCGAACCGTAATTGCGCATTTCACGAAACCCACAAAACATCTTAATACTTACGGTCCCGCATAGAAAATCGTAATCCGACCGTTCGCGAACCAGTGTAAAGCGCTTCATGGAATACCGCGTAAACGTAATTTATGTAATAGGTGGACTACAGCGTACGAGCGGTCGCTTTAAATCCAGATAATCCCCTCGAATTACGAGCGATCGAACGTAGCCCCTGTTTCGCCCGCTTCATAAAACAAAAAAAAAAAAAGAAATATAAATAATGAACATCAATTTCTCTCTCTCTTGGGTTATCCGGGTTAAATAATCGAGTAAAAACGGCTCGAATCGAAATTTCTCGGTTTCGATTGAACACACGCGCGCGCACGCACATCGTGAGAGAAAGGAAACGTCGATTCGTTCGATTCTTTTCCGTCACGGGAAATAAACAGACCGTTCCGTCTAATCCGCCGTCAACGGGGCACGCATTTGTACAAATCCGACTGGTTACGCGCGGCTGTTCCTCTTTTCCCCGTGGTTTTCACGGGGGCAGAAAAACCCCGGAAAAATTATGGCAGAGATATAACTCTCGTGCTCACCGCGACTCCTGGCGAGCGCGTGTCACCGTTGCTCGCCGCGGCTGACAAATTACATCGGGATCGCCGACGTCCTCGTTCCCTGTCGTTCGCGGCGCGATGATGTTCGCGGGGAATCGTCGACATTGCTTGAAAACAAGTAGAACGACGTCGGCTTTCTTCGTGGTGCTCGCATCGATAGAGACCCCCTGCCCCCCGGATTACACGTGTGCGTTCGCATGAAATTATACACGGCCGAGTCGATGAGACGTCATCCCGAGGTTGTAATTCATGTTACTTTTACCGAAGGGAAGGTCTGCAGATATTTAATCCTTCCGACACGGTGAACTGACTTCGAACTCCACAGAGAAAATACTCGCGAGCAACGTGCTAATTGGATGACTGATTTTTTTTTAATGCACGCTGCTTTGACCATCCATGCACGATTTTACCCGGCGTTTCGAATCTAGGTTATTCATTTCGAGACTGCCATTTTTACGAGGAAAATCGAATAAACGAAGCCTCTAATTAAGCCTTTCATTACCGTACACTATTCAATGTATGCGCGTATCAATGTAGGAGCGCATTTTAAACTGGTCCAGTGGTACCGAGAAAATCGAAAGACATTATTACGAGTTTCTGTATCCCTCGTTTGGAGTCGCCCGATATACAGTCAGTCTCATAAGTATTCGTACCCTCGTTGCATATAAGAGAAATTTGCTGATATCATGATAAGACGTATACCGGTACGAATACTTTTCTGGACTGTTATTATGTACTGTGTAGATTAAAATTAATATATTTTTGTTATCGATAACCCAATTTTGTTAAAAGTTTGTACAAATAAAGTTTATATATGTGGTTCATTCGTAACAAAAGAGTTATTGCAAAATATTATCTGCATCATTTGATTTCAATAAATTTTTTTTTCAAGCAATAAGGGTACGAATACTTATGGGACTGACTGTATACATATAAATTAGCAATTAAGTATTAAACGTGGCTTTCGAACGGCGCAATACTTTACCCGAAGAATCGGCGGGTTGCAGCAGCTTATGCAGCTGCCGCCGTTGCACCGGCCTTAAACGGGGTTGAACTATGTCTCGATATAACCGAGAAAATATTGGATTACTCGTCGCCCGCGGTGCACCTTGATTTCCCATATATGTAAGCGAGAATCGAAAATAAAGCGCGCGCGCGCGCTGTCTCGTTGTGGACGATGCCTTAAAATCTCGCTAACCTTCTGCGACCCTTTGAGTAATGCGTCTGGTTCGGCTTTAACTTTGGCGCACGCATGTCCTCTGCTCACGGATACGTCCCCGCAGACTCGCTGTTTTAATGCGGCCGTTAACCGTCGATCGCTGATCGAGCCGATAGAACGCGATAAGCGCGTTAAACGCCGCCCGGAGACAATTTCGAAATCTCCCTATCCGTCAGCTTCTCGTGGGAGCATCGCCATGTCTGCGTGCCACGTTCATGATCATGACCGGTTGTCGCGTGAATTCGGCCGATTTGTCAAATCGATTGCGCTATAGCGCGCCGGGCCCCCGGGCTGTTTCATTCTCTGTATCAATTTTTGGTAGCTTTCTGACTCCTAATTTGGCTGAACTACGCAATCACTCCCCCCCTCCTCTTTATATATTTCATATATTAATTTTTACCATAATTAAATCCGCAGTTACCAGTTTAATCTACGCCCCTGTCGAAAAACTTCCAAATACGTAAATAATCATAGACTGCGGACTGTATGCATTTATGATAAAAATGCACAATTAACCCCTTGCACTACTATTTATTTTGTGATTATAACGATTAGAAATTCTTCACCGTTCAGGATTTCATAGAAAGGAAAAGATAGTTTATATTTATTGTATGCCCATGTTTTCTCCAAAGGATACATATCAACTACCTCTTTATATATTGCATTTATTAATTTTTACCATAATTAATCTGCAGTTACCAGTTTAATCTACGCCCCTGTCGAAAAACTTCCAAATACGTAAATAATCATCAGACTGCGGACTGTATGCATTTATGACAAAAATGCACAGTTAATTCCTTGCACTACTATTTATTTTGTGATTATAACGATTAGAAATTCTTCACCGTTCAGGATTTCATAGAAAGGAAAAGATAGTTTATATTTATTGTATGCCCATGTTTTCTCCAAAGGATATATATCAACTACCTCTTTATATATTGCATTTATTAATTTTTACCATAATTAATCTGCAGTTACCAGTTTAATTTATGCCCCTGTCGAAAAACTTCCAAATAAATAAATAATCATCAGACTGCGGACTGTATGCATTTATGACAAAAATGCACAATTAACCCCTTGCACTACTATTTATTTTGTGATTATAACGATTAGAAATTCTTCACCGTTCAGGATTTCATAGAAAGGAAAAGATAGTTTATATTTATTGTATGCTCATGTTCTCTCCAAAAGATATACAGGGTGTTTGTTAATTGGTGGTACAAGCGAAAAGGGGGTGATTCTACATGAAAGAATAAGTCGAAAATATAGAATAAACATTTTTCGTTTGAGGCTTTGTTTTCGAGAAAATCGACTTTGAAGATCTGTCAGGTTTGTGTGCTTTAGTATATGCAGTAAGTAGATTTGGTTGGTCATGATCAGACGCGTCAGACAATTCCTATTGAATAGCATGCGTATTCGCTGCGTTTCAAACTCTATTTTCTCGTTAATGAAACTTCGGATGAACAAATTGTATTCTTTCATGTAGAATCACCCCCTTTTCGCTTGTATCACCAGTTACCAAACACCCTGTATATCAACTACAACGAAATAGAATTTTATTTCGCTTTAATTAGACTCTGTTCAAAATCTTCATCACGAGTCTGACTCGATATTGTAGGGCAAGGAGTTAAGCACAATTTAAAGCAGTGGATATATCAAAAAGATTTGAGAGCACCGGCGTACTGGTTTTAGCTTAATAAAATAATTAACCCTTAGCACTCGAATAATGCCTGTAAGGCACCACTAAAAGTTGTTGTATCATTCAAAATATTTTTGTTCGTACTTAATAAATTACTAAACATTTTGGTATTGTACGACTCGGTTGCACTATTTTCATATGCATAACACGAAAAAAAAAATACATATAGAAGGGTCATTTTCTAGGTTGGAAGAAATCAGTCAAGAAATCAGTTTTACCCCCACTTAGAAACACTCTTAGAGTAACCAACCCCATGCTTAAAGCTTACCTACCTGAAAGTTCATTTTTTTTTGGCCACGTTTTCGTGCTTTCGGACCATTGTGTCTCGGTACAAAAAAATTATTTAAGTGGCCGGAGCCTATGGCGGTGACCTTCACAGGTCCCGTTTCAAAATATCGTTGGCCAAAGCGGCGAATGTTTTCGGGCCAGTGCGAGTCGAATTTCAGAAGACATTGCAGAGGACGTTCCGGCCTGAGCCGAGAGATGCTGAAGAGCGGAAGAGGAGACCGGGGGGGGCGAGGAATGTAGCGTTTTTATTTACGAGCCGGGGAAGATCCAGGTCTCGACCGCGGCCGGTCGACTCCCGTTAATTAAATAATATTTCTCGAGGAGCCCACGGGAGCAGGGGCGTAAAGCCACGATAAGAGCCGCGGGGGAAACGTCGCGTCGCCCCGGCCCGCCGAGGGAAAAAGAAAACATGGCCCCGCTAAGAGCACTTATTGCAGTATTGAGATCGTAATTCAGAGGAGGCCTCGTCATAAACGTTCCCTCGGCCGGACCTCTGGCCCGGCTCGGACCTTTTCTTTTCCCTTTTCTCGTCCTTTCGCCCCGACCGACTCAGACTATTCTTCTCCCGCATCCCCACCAACTTCTTTCATCGTACGCCCCCGCACACGCACCATGATTTCTGGGAGTCATCGTTAACCGCTCGGACGCTCGTACTGACGGATCACGCGAAAATTGGACACGCCTGTACGGCCCGGATCAATTCCCGGTGACTCAGACGCGCACCGGTGTGTCTGTTCATTGTCGACAACCGGTGTTCGTTAATGGTGTTCGATGGTGTTCCTCGTTTCTGGTGTTTGTGGGTCAGACCGCTCGTTTACGGTGGTCGATGCGTTTCACCAGGCCTCCTCTTCTCGATCGCCTTATGGCGTTCCTTTGTGTCGAAAATGATTCGGTTCCCCGGCAACGTGCTTTTCCAATTACCTTCGGCTAAAAATCCCGTCAAACATTCCACGTTATTTCTCTGTCCACGTATTTCCATGTGTATCTCTAAAATGCAAGTCTCAAGATCAGTTGTACTTCGTCTGACTCTAGACGACTACCCTTTCGTAAAAATGACAATCGGAATATTTAATTCATAATTTCATCACTGGACACAACTTTGGTACCAACAGATACACAGGCTCACGAAAATGTTCGAACGCCCTTTAAACTACTATAATTTTTTTTTAAATTGGATCAAACAACCTGACATTTTTCAACAATTAGAATAATTGGTTTTTCAAACGATGTGCAAACAAGATTTAAAAAAAATTGCAGTTGGTAAGAATTACGTGAGAAAATAAAAATGTCACTTTTTACAACTTTTTTTATTTGAGTCTGTAATGAAAGTTTAAAATATGCGTTTTGTATATCTATGTTAGACTCTTATGTTTTGACTAATATACACACGAGCTCCAAATAATTGAAAGTGGTGAAAATCGTAGTTTTTCACGACTTTCGGTCAGCTTCTGCTTAAAATCCACAAATTCTAACATCTTTCGATGCGTGTCGTTTTCATTTGCATCAACCGATTTCGATGGAATTTTCAGTATGTTTATAACTAACATAGATCTACAAAACGCATGCTTTAAATTTTCATTACAGGCTCAAATAAAAAACTTTTGGAAAGTGCCTTTTTTATTTGCTCTTCTAATTCCTAGCAATTATAATTTTTCAAATTATTTTTTGCACGTCATTCGGTAAACCAATTCTTCTAATTGCTAAAAAAATGTCAGGTCTTTTGGTCTAATTTAAAAAAAGTTATACTGTTTTAAAGGACGTTCGAATACTTTCGTGAGCCTGTGTAGCTTAGAAATCGTCTTTGGTTAAACTTTACCTTGGCAACCCAGGAATTTTCAACTTTGCATTATATAATCCTGTACGTCTTGACGAGAAAATGCCAAGAAACGAAATTTTAAGGCGTTGGTCCAAAAGTTGAAGAATCCACTAAAAACTCTTCAGCCATGGATCACGAGCTTTCGTATTGAAATACAAATTTTCTACTTGAATCGCAACAAACTCGAGTGGAACAGAAATGTATTTAATAGGTTGAAAACAACAGAATAGTATTCGTAAATTTTTCCAATGTTTCTACTGTTTAACACTTTGAACGCCAAACAAGAAAGCTCAAAAATTCCACGAAATCAAAGTAAGTTATTCGATAAAATAGAAATTGAAAAAATTAAATTTATGATATTGTGTGGTTCTCCAACTTTCTTGCATTTTACAGGGTACAATGAATATATTAACGTAAAAATTCATTTTAAAGCCTGAACAAATAATTCCGTCACCCATATACACTTACTGACAAAAGTTAAGAAACAAAGTAGTCGTTTGAGAATTGGTGTATATTTTTAATCTCCTGAAATACATATGTCCGAATTAAAAATAACATGACGAGATTACGTATCATACATGAACATACAATAAGTATTTTTTCGATTATACTTGTATAAGCACTACAATTAATATTGAGTCAAGGAAACGAAAGAAAAGTTTGTGACAAAAGTTAAGAAACATACTGTGCTTGAATCATGTAATCACTTTTAACAAAAAACAACAATGTGCTGGTGTTTATACTTTTTATGATGATCTAATAAGATGTTGGATAACCCTTGGATTTGATGACTGCATGGCATATGCGTGGCATTGATTCGATTAATCGAACACAATGCTCGGGTGGTATTTTAGACCATATTTTCGTAATTTCTCGCATTAACTCCGCTTTATTAGTAAATGAATGACTCCCCAATTGACGTCCAACGTAATCCCACAAATGTTCAATTGGGTTCAAGTCTGGAGATTGACTTGGCCACTTAATTACATTAACATTTTGCTCCATGAGAAATGCCTTAATTAATTTAGAAGAATGTTTTGGGTCATTGTCGTGTTGAAATGACCACTCCATTGACATTTTCTCCTTAGATAATGGCAACATATGATTTTGCAAAATATCGCGATACACAAATCTATCCATAGTCTCCTTTATTTGTATTAACGGACCAGAACCGTTACGTGAGAAACAGCCCCACACCATCACATTACCACCACCAAATTTTACTGTTGGTTTCAGATACTTGACATTAAATTTCTGTCCAATAGGACGTCGTATGTCATTTCTGGAGTCATTTACGAATAAGTTGAACTTACTTTCGTCACTCCATAGAATTTTTAACCACTCAGCAACAGACCAGTTAATGTGCTCTTTAGCGAACTCCAACCGAGCTTTACGATTCTTCTTAGAAACAAATGGTTTCTTACATGCTTTCCGTGAAAAAAGATTATTTTCATCTAAACGACGGCTAACTGTCCTACTGCTAATGTTTCTGAGGTCCAACTGACTTTTAATTTCGACAACTGTGCAAAATGGATTGCATTTAGACAGCCTTGCAATTCGACGATCCAGCTTTTTACTTGTTTTTCATGGTCTGCCGGTTCGTGGTGTCACTTTAACAGTTCCATTGTCTTGAAAACGTTTTATAATCTTCTTGATAACAAAAGAATTTACACCAAACACTTTTGCAATGTCAATTTTTCTCTGCCCTTTTTTAAACATTTCAACTATTCTTTGTTTGTCGCTTTCAGTTAAATGTTACCTACTTGCCATATTTGCTGCAGATAATAATACAAACCACACTCGACGATGTCAGAAAAGAGACTAGACTCCTTCGAACATGTTTGTTTACATCGCTTACTCTACTTCTTGCAAGAAGTCTTCATGTTTCTTAACTTGTGTCACGAGTATTTATTTTGTTTCCTTGACTCAATATTAATTGTAGTGCTTATACAAGTATAATCGAAAAAAAAAACTTATTGTATGTTCATGTATGATACGTAATCTCGTCATGTTATTTTTAATCCGGACATATGTATTTCAGGAGATTAAAAATATACACCAATTCCCAAACGATTACTTTGTTTCTTAACTTTTGTCAGCAAGTGTATAGGTGACATGGCAGTCAACGTGTTACATTTACTCAGTTTTGTCGTAAATGCATAAAATCCGCAGCGTCTAGTGATAATTCGACGAAATAAAGAATAATTTTCGTCAATTTTTCTATCACACACCGAACGCGTGCAGAGGGTTAAATTAGACAGAAAAATAAATAGAACACGCAACTTTTGGGTGAAATTCTCTGAGGGCGGTCGGCCGCGGAAGGGGTTGAACTTGATAAAACAAACAGCAATTCAGCGACAAGTCCCGTCCACCCCCCGGGAAGCGTTTCCAGAATTTCCAGGGCCGAAAATCCGGTACCTATAAGGTCGCCTATAAGGTCGAGGCGGGTCGCATGCCGGGGCGTTGCGAGAAAATCGCGAGGCGGATAGACGAGGTTCGCGAGAGGGAGGAAGAAGCTGAAGAAGAAGAAGCGGCGGCGGCCGGGACGTTTTACGAGACACAAAGCGGCGCCGCGCGCCCATCCCGATCCTCTCCGGAATGAATCTCTTGCTGGGTAATTAGGCAGATTACTTTCCGGAGTCGTTCGAGTCCCGGTTTCTTACCCCGGCTCCTAGGCGCGGGGTATATACATTTCGAGCGCGCGTGCTGGGGCGGAGGACAATTAAAGGAAGAAATTCTTCGGGTTTCGGGATCGGGGGACAACGACGGGTAGGGAACGGGTCCTTCGGGTTTCCGAGGACGAGAGCCAACCCGGTCGGACCCGTGTGCGGCCGATTCGAGCGGAGCTTAAATTCACCGCAGGGCTAATCGACCAAAAGGCGCGTTTCTAGCGGAAGTAATGTCGCGCTTAAAGACCCTCCTCCCTTGCTCTTACACCCCCCGAGGCCTCGCTCTCAGAAACGGTGGCATGATTGCCGAAAATATCGCGCCGCTGCGGAACCATCGGCACCGGGGGAAACGAACGACGATCATCGCCGGGGGAAGGTGAGCGGAACGAAGAACCATGGTTGTCGCGCAAGAAGTATTAGGAGAACCCATAAGTAATCAATTGTTTGCAATGAATTGCCTTTAGTTCTCTGTACCGATCCTTGAGGAGGAAACGAGTATTCTTCTACAAGTTTTGGTAAAGCAGCCTGTGCTGAAAATATTCTAAAAAATTCTCAAAGGATACTCCTAATAATTTCTAACTTCTCCAAAAATTCAAGTCGTCTAGTCTGTAAGATAAGCTGTAACGGATCCGCCACCGTATATACAGGGTGGGGCAGTGACTATTAGCACCTCAGATATCTTTGAAACTATAAGTTTCACAGAAATATTTGCTGAAATAGATTGCACAGTACGAAGGGGGTCATCCGGTGGTGATAATACTTTTTTATAATAATTTTGATAATAATTTTTTTGCAGGTGGAGGTATTTCGGACATTTGAAGGTCATCTCCATTTTTTTTTAAATGGAATCATATATTTTTTATTACATCAGCTGATGCTCCTTCATATTCTTCACAAAAAAGTATTAATCTATTTGTGTAAAAAAATCATTAGTTTAGGAAATATTTTAATTCTAATTTGTTAGGAAATCTCGACTTTCTGATCAATATTATGAATTCAATGTGATAATGTAGTAGGAGAGCAAGTATTATCAATATAAATATTTACATTTTCTGTATTGATAATTCTTGCTCTCCTACTTATTGTGAAATTTAGTCTCTTTTACATCTCTGATACGGTGAATACGGCGATACGGTGAATTACTTCATAATGAAGTATTCTAAAGAAGAAAAGGTAGACATGTTATCAATTTATTTTGAAGCTGGGAAAAGTGCTACACATGCAGAATGATTATACGCCAATTGATTATTATGTTTTTAAAAAATTTCACCAATCGAGGCAATTATTACGCAAAAAGGCAATTCGTAATAAAACAATAACAAATGGAGCAAACGAAATTGTAGTGTTAGCCGCAATTACGTTAAATCCATCCGTTAGCTCTCGCGAAATCGAAAGACAAGCTGGAATTAGCCGCAAAAGCATTTTACGCATACTCAAAAAAGGCACAAATATCTTCTATTTTTTAGCTAAATATCTCCTAAACTAATGATTTTTTTACACAAATAGATTAATACTTTTTTGTGAAGAATATGAAGGAGCATCAGCTGATGTAATAAAAAATATATGATTCCATTTAAAAAAATGAAGATGACCTTCAAATGTCCGAAATACCTCCACCTGCAAAAAAACTATTATTACCACCGGATGGCCCCCTTCGTACTGTGCAATCAATTTCAGCAAATATTTCTGTGAAACTTATAGTTTCAAAGATATCTGAGGTGCTAATAGTTACTGCCCCACCCTGTATTGTAAGGAATAGCCGGGATTGAAGCAGATAGTATGTTATTTATTTATACGTCCTTCTCTGATGTCGGACCTGACGAGACTGCTCATTCTGTTCGTTTCTTTTTTCAACACGTTCGTTTGTCCGATCGCTTATCAATAACATGAACATAGAACATACATATTTGTTAACAACATGAACAATATACAGGGTCATCCGTTTTTAAACGGTCAAACGTCAACCAGCTATAGAGGACCCCAAATGAAACAACTTTCACCCCTAACACTTTTTTTTGATTCGGTCTTGATTTTTAGATAATTGCAAAAACCCGTCATTTTTTGCGTTCACTTAAGATTAAATATATTAGGACTGCAATTATGTATCTTGATGATTTTTCCTTTGTTTGGTTTAAAATAAATAGGGGCATCTTTTTTATTAAGTCAACTTTTTTGTATGACCTTCGGATCTTGGTTTTTTTGACATGGGGCATTGACGTATTGTTTAAAATATTTTCAAGAAATCAAGGCAGAATCAAAAAAAGTGTTAGGGGTGAAAGTTGTTCCATTTGGGGCCCTCTATAGCTGATTGACGTTTGGCCGTTGAAAAACGGATGACCCTGTATACAGTGACGGATCCGTTACAGCTTATCTTACAATATTGTTCATATAAATAACAAATATGTTCATGTTATTGATAAGCGATTCATCGCCAACGACAAGCGAACGTGTCTAGAAAAGAGAAACGAACAGGATGAAAAAAGGACGAGCAGTCTCGTCAGGTCCGACATCGAAGAAGGACATATAAATAAATTACATACTGTCTGCTTTAATGCCGGCCATTCCTTACAAGTCTAATCTTAGAAAACTAAATGAAGAGGAAGGCAGTGTCCTCTATATGACATAGGCAGATTGAAGTTTATAAAAAAACTTGAGATTACGGGGTTGTTTTCTGCCCATGTCGTGCAATCTTCTACTTCACACACCTATAAACAATGTATGCAGGAACTTATATTCCTTCCTGAAGGATTGAGGATTGTGTGTATAATGTCATCGTCATGTCCATTGACAATTGGGCTTCTCCAACTGATGTGTATCTATTGCGTTACCTTCACATTAGAATAAGGCTATAATATTATGGAATAATATATTATGGTTGTAATATAACCTCTTATCGGAGGTTACAACAGTACAATAAAAAAAAAGAATGAAGAGGAATATTGAATATGCACGATTCGATGCACGACGAACCAAGGGTTTCAAAGAAACACGCGACCGAAATTACGGCGGCGCACAGTGGTCCAGAAGCCCGGTTTTTGTGGCCAAAATTCAATTTTTCAAGGTTAATAGATTAAAAAATTTTTTTTTGCTATAAACTGATAACTCTTCAAAGCTCCTAAATCCAAAATATTATTGATTTTAGGTAATTGTATAATAAGATACGGCGTTCTAAAAACAAAATCATAAAATTGAACATTCTATTAAACGTTTTAAATACCAATTATAGGATATCAGAAAACAAGTTATAATTATGATTTTTTATATGTTAGTAGATGTAATTTATGTTCTAAATGCCATCATAAACAATTTTTTAATCCATAGACAAATATTCCAAGTTTGTAACAATTTAAGCTTTAAGAAGGGTTTTAAAAAAATGCTTAAAAGTGCTAAACTTTGGACTTATTTTGTACGAAAGTTTAAACATTTGTTAAAAAGAATATGCAAAGTTTAGCTGCTCCCTCTTGCAACTTTTAACTCTGTATTAATTTTAATAAAGGCGTCCGAGGTATTTTGACGCGTCCGGGACCTGAACCCGCCTTATCTGTTTCGGCGTCTGTGGACCATAACTGTGATGTTTTCTTAAAGGGAACCTTATGTTCAAATAGAACTACAAAATAGCGGGATTATGAAATAAAGGTTACGGTAGGAAGGTCTCTTTTATTCACGCGTTCTTGACGCCTCGAGGGCCATCGAATAACTGAAAACTAAAAAGGTATTATTGTATTAGGTTATACTAATTTAAAACATGGCATTAAGTATCTCAATGATATTGTTCTATGAAAATGATGAAAAACATCGATTTACAAAATTTTTTAATCGGGCCACGAAATACCGCTCTCTAGATCGCCATAATAATCCTGCCGTAAAAAATTTTTAATTTTTAATGCCAGATTCGTTATCAGTGACTCCAAAAACTCCTAATTACCAACTTTCAGAAAATTATGACAACATTTTGAATTTTGGCCACAAAAACCGGGCTTTTGGACCACTGTGCGGCGGGGAGAAATGGTGAAAGCAAGAGTCGCAACTTTCGTATGAGGAATCGTCGCTGGGAATCCCGATCCAATAAGGAGAAGCTAGACGAGCCAAGAGCGCCGACTCTTGGCCGCAGTTAGGCGAAGAGAGCGAGAGACAGCAGCCGAGGGTGGGAATTAAATGGGGCGGACTCTTGATTAGTTCGGTCGTCCACCCTGGCCGTGTAGCAGCTATCCCGTGAGCCACACCCACGCCTTAATCCCGGATTATGAATATTTTCTCCTCGTCCAGCAGTCGTTGCTCGTAGAGGAAGAAAGTCCGTTTTCAGAGGACACCGGACACGCTGTGCCCGTTGTCCACCCTTGCGCCGTTGTTGCGTCTTGGGACGCTTTTATTGTCCCTGTCGATGATGCTCGTTTCGCGCGTCTGGCCCGATCTCGTTACGCCGGACCGTCGCGGAATTAAAACGCATTAGGTCGCCGCGGCCAGGGGGAATGATGATGTCGACGAGTTATGGCTGCTCTGACGGCCGATCGTCTCGAGGGTTTGCTTCTGCCCGCTACGATTCCTTCCGAGGAATACCGATGATTATGCATACTGCGCTCGGCTCCCGGTGCAATTCCTCGAACCGAACGCGTTGATTATTTAGCGGAGAGAGCTTCTTCAAGGATTTCTTCGGGTGAAACGGCGATCAGTGATCTTTATGCAAAATAGTTTCCCCAGTCTGTTGCAGGGAACCAAAGACAAATTAAAGTCCTCCTTTTGATCATCCGAGGCGGGCGCCTTTGACGATTTCTGGTCAGCTAGATCAATTTTTGTTATAATTAGGTGTATGGATATGGCAGTGGATGTGAATATATAACGCAGTTTACTTTTTTAAACGTATTTATGGTAGGAAGGTCCTAGAACGTCTGATTAGGTCAGCGCGTGTGAGCTGTCCAGACGCGTGTCAGTATTATGCTTGTAATTGTACAGATGTCGTTAGACAGGTGTTACATTGATTTCTACCTTATCGATAGTTTACAGTTACAAATATATCTGTACATATATAACAATTTTGTTTTACATGTTTTTCATTCACTTTTTTTTCTGTTTTTACTTCTTCCTTGAGATCAACGTTAAAAATCTTGATGGCATTGACGGGTTTGCTGCGAGAATTTGTTTCATTGTCTACTTACGTGCACTGTTAGAATGTTTTATTTAAACGCAACACGTCTCTTTTACGAAATATTTTACAACTTAAAATAGAGGAGAGTTGTGGAGTCTCTGAATATTTTTCACCATGATTTTAGCAAAGCGTGCAAAATTCCGTTTACTTTGATTAAATCTGTGGAATTGCGGACGACACGTATATCTGTGACAGTGGTGGTGGACGTGTCGAAGAGCGATGGACTAACTAAAAAGATGTACTGTTGCAAGTAAGAGGTCCTTTGAGACAGCAAAGAAAATTATTTACTCGCGAGAAGCGATGTCATAAAATCTTAATGGCGTCGAAGAAAGAAGAATCGAAAAAGAGACTAAGAATACAGGACTAAAAGAGTATACAGGAGCAAGTGAAGGAGTAAAGGAGTAAATAAACTGATGCACTCTCGAAGATGGTCCCCCCGTGTGCAGAAAAAGAAGAAACAATGTTGAACGGAGTTACGGGGCGCAAAACTTCATTAAGAGGACAGTGTTACACCTGGCCACCTTTCCGTGCTAGATTTTGAGATCGGCGGGTGGTCATTAACCCTTTGGCACAGCTGGCGAGCTCGATCTTCTCGCTCGTTAGGTTATCGGGAGGCTTCCTTAGGAGGAACGTGCAAGAACAGCGGCGAGTGCCGCGGGTGATCCCGGTTAGGCGCTATATAGTAAGTATACCGGATATCTCGGGGAACAGGGTCGAGTCTTATTGCTCGTTGTTTTCGATAGGTTTTAATGCCGTATTATGCCGAAGCACTGACCTGCCGTGCGAATGAACGATTTCTTGCTGTTCCCCCGTAAAACGAGAATTCTATCCGAGTTCAGAATTTCTCCGCGCCGCGAGTTTTTTACGGGACAGCCCCATTTAACTATGTCGATGGCGATAAAAGGCACGGAGGGGCTCGTTTCCTTGCTCTTTGATCGTACCAGCCGGCTCGTATCGCGTTTCTTCGGCCCTTTTTCTTCCTTCATTAACTCGCCTCCTCGATAAGAACCATTTTCGGCAACGTCGCGGTGCATAATCGCTTGATTTTATGCGTTCGTAGTAAAACTGAAGTGCAAAGTTCCAGTATAGTTCGACGAATCAAACAATTTTAATATATTAATCTCCATCTGTTAAAATTAGTTTTGCAATCGGTTCAGACGATTTTTATTTCGCTTACAAATCCGTCTAATCATTACATTGTGCAGACAATTTATGTTTTGCATACAAATCTGTCTAATAGTTACACTGTGCGAAATTGGAATTTTATGCGTTCGTAGTAAAAGTGAGCAAAGTTGCAGGATAGTTCGACGAATTAAACAATTTTAATATATTAATCTCCATCTGTTAAAATTAGTTTTGCAATCGGTTCAGACGATTTTTATTTCGCTTACAAATCCGTCTAATCATTACATTGTGCAGACAATTTATGTTTTGCATACAAATCTGTCTAATAGTTACACTGTGCGAAATTGGAATTTTATGCGTTCGTAGTAAAAGTGAGCAAAGTTGCAGGATAGTTCGACGAATTAAACAATTTTAATATATTGATTTCCATCTGTTAAAATTAGTCTTGCAATCGGTTCAGATTTTTATTTCACTTACAAATCTGTCTAATAATTACACTGTGCAGACAATTTATGTTTTGCATACAAATCCGTCTAATCATTACACTGTGCAGACAATTTATGTTTTGCATACAAATCTGTCTAATAGTTACACTGTGCGAAAGTGAAATTTTATGCGTTCGTAGTAAAACTGAGCAAAGTTGCAGGATAGTTCGACGAATTAAACAATTTTAATATATGGATCTCCATCTGTTAAAATTAGTGATAGAAATATTTTATTTGGTGTCTTGCAATTGGTTCAGACAATTTTTACAAATCTGTCTAATAATTACACTGTGCAGGCAATTAATGTTTTGCATACAAATCTGTCTAATAGTTACACTGTGCGAAATTGGAATTTTATGCGTTCGTAGTAAAACTGAAGTGCAAAGTTCCAGTATAGTTCGACGAATCAAACAATTTTAATATATCGATCTCCATCTGTTAAAATTAGTGATAGAAATATTTTATTTGGTGTCTTGCAATTGGTTCAGACGAGTTTTACAAATATATCTAATAATTACACTGTGCAGGCAATTTATGTTTTGCATACAAATCTGTCTAATAGTTACACTGTGCGAAATTGGAATTTTATGCGTTCGTAGTAAAACTGAAGTGCAAAGTTCCAGTATAATTGGACAAATCAAACAATTTTAATATATTGATCTCCATCTGTTAAAATTACGATTTTTATTTCGCTTACAAAAGACGATTTTTATTTCGCTTACAAATCCGTCTAATCATTACACTGTGCAGGCAATTTATGTTTTGTATACAAATCTGTCTAATAGTTACATTGTGCGAAAATAGAATTTTATGCGTTCGTAGTAAAACTGAGTAAAGTTGCAGGATAGTTCGACGAATTAAACAATTTTAATGTATTGATCTCCATCTGTTAAAATTAGTGAAAGAAATATTTTATTTGATGTCTTGCAATTGGTTCAGTAGATTTTTACAAATCTGTCTAATAATTACACTGTGCAGGCAATTTATGTTTTGCATACAAATCTGTCTAATAGTTACACTGTGCGAAATTGGAATTTTTAGGGAAACAAAGTGACACTGTGAAATTGACAATTCTTAGTATAATTTTCGGTAACGTTTAACACGGGATTATTTCATTTTTATTTTTGTGGAAATAAAATAAAATTCGCTAATCTCATTGTTCCCATTATGGGACGAATGGGAGTCAGTCTTTTTCCAGTTTCTCCAACTTTTTAGTTCAAAACAGTTTAAATATTGTGAATTAATCCTTGCATTTAAAGCTTTCAAACATTTTCCTACAAGAACGTCATAAAAATTGATCGAAACTCTGAACGCAAGGACGGAACGAGATGCTCGTTTAACGGCCGCTCTGAAAAAGCAGGAAATCGAATTAAAAGCAGAATGAAATTGCAGCATAACCTAGGATGTAATTACAGGTTTCAGTAGACCGTGTCCTTCGGGAAACACTATACTAACGTGTCGCAAGCATTCCACCGTTTCCAATCTCGAATGACGTTGATACCGAGACTACAGTATTTCCGAGCCGGAATTTTGTTCTCGATAAAAAATACCATTGCTCTTATATGCTCAAGTCGGCACCGACCAAGTTCGACGAACTCGATGGCTGCGCGAAGTCTGGCTGTGAAAGCTCCTATTCACTGATTAGGTTCCAGTAGAGATATCCATTAATGGACAGACACATAAATTGCCGGTGCTTGCTGGAGTCCAGAAGTTGATACGAACTCGTAAAAATTTTACAAAACCGAACAGATCGACCGGTGCAATCGTTCTTTCGGATTTAAAGATTGATTGTGCGATTCAAAGTGTAAGACTCGAAACGTTCTGGTTGTTTCTTTTTACAACTCGCATTAACTTCGCGCAATCTCGATACACCTGGATATCGGTGTGCATTAGCTCGCATCGGTGTCTCTAACAAGATAACGTCGATCCCGGGGCTCCTTTTGCTCCCGGGAGATTACATTTTAAGCCGAAAGGCTCGCATAATTGCCGATAACGACGCGATACATTAAGCGTCGCGAGACTTCTTTCGTTTTCACTCGGAGCCGCGCAGTCCGTCTTTCGGAGTCTCGATTAAAGCGGCTTTTTCTTCCGGAGCATGATTTATGTCATTGTACGGCAGGGTGGCACCGCGGGTAGAACAATCCGGTATCTCGCGATTCCTCGAACGAAACTGGATTCCATGGAAAAGTAGTCTCAGCGGAGCGAGGGCCGGGGCCATTCATCACAGGCGAGGAATCTTTCTCGTGCTCCGCTAATCAACTTCCGGAGCCATGCTCCGCCGTACCGAACGAAGCTGACTATTAATCTCGGTTATGGTCGCCCGTGTTCCCGCGGACGAGCTCTTTCCCGAGAAAGTCGCGTTCGTTTCATTCTCCTCGAGCGGGCGTCATTTCCATTTCTTCACTCTTTTCTCGTTGTTTTTCGCCCCGGTTCCCCGGTTGCTCGCAGAGAGCGTCGCAGAGCGTCGCGACGCTTCGCCTCTCCTTTTCGAACGGTTTCGCCGGAATTGCCACCGTCGCGTTCCTTTTTTCTGGCATCCAGCTCGACAAACATCGCCGGTCGTTGTCCCGGCTAGTCTAGGACACCCGGCGCCCGGCATCCGCCGGCGTCTGGCGTCCCGGCGCCCGTTTCCCAGCCTTCTCTCTCTCTCTCTCTCTCTCTCTCTCTCTGTTTCTCTCTCCTTTCGTCCCAGAGTGCTTTCTCTCCGCTCGGTGCCGGTCCGGTCGCTGCACCAGCGGCTTGCCCAGCCAATGAATGGACTAGACAAATTGGCAGACATCTGGCCACCTTCTCCGCCACGGTGAAATTTTCGCTCCCTCTCTCTTTCTATCGGTTTCATTCATTGCACATCTCCGGACCGATCGCTCCTTCGGCTCCGAAGCTGTTCCTGAAGCGGGACCACTCGCAATAGAGTAACCGCCGGGTAACGAGGAACGACACGCGATATGCAACATCGTAAAATCGCGACCAAGCGTACTTACCACCTTGACCAACACTTCTTTCAGTCTCCCTACTTGTATTGGGTCTATAACTTAAAAACCGGAATTTCTTTTAGGAATTTGAATTTTTTTATTAAAGAAAATCTTATACAATTCTGTTATTCAAAGTATTGTCCAACGGAAGTTACAACATTTCCCCATGTTTCTGGCAATTTGTGGATGCCATCCCCAAAAAACCGGTCATCTTTTGAATCAAAGAACGAGTCGAGCCAATTTTTGAAGGCCTTGGACCGAAGTGAAGCGTATTCCGGAAAGAGCATTCTGCATCGACCGAAACAAATGGTAGTCAGAAGGCGCCAAGTCTGGACTATATGGCGGATGGGGCAGAACTTCCCATCCGCTGTTTTCCTAATAGTTTTTAACGGGTTGAGCAACATGTGGCCGAGCATTGTCATGTTGGAAAATCAATGTCTCCAGGCCGCTCTTTGTCTTTGATGTCAAAATCGCCACTTTTAAAGCGTTGAAACCACTCGAAACACTGTGTTTTCGCAAGAGCATGTTCGCCATACAATTCCACGAGCAAACTTTCGGCTGCAGTTTTCTTTGCAAAAAAGTAACCCAGCAAAACTTCCCGCAAATGTTGTTTCTTTCGCCAATTTTCAAAATTTTCCATGATTGAAAAAATTATGATGCGCACAAGCAAATCAAACACTGTTGACTGATTTTGACGCCTTATGAATAGAGCTTCAAAATGACGTGTATGTCAATGATTTGCTACAGCGCATACACAAGTGTTGACATCTAGTGTCAAATTCCAGTTTTTAATTTATAGGCCCAATAAGTTCGAATTTTCTCTTCCTTTGCATTGAATTAAAATGTTTTATTGGCCATGTGTATTTTGGTCATCAGTAGACATCGGATTTTATGCATTTATTACAAAAATGAGTAGGTGTAATTTAAAACAGTAAGAACATTAGAAAAATTTAGAAATACTGTTATATTATTTTCAACCTATTAAACATATTAGGAAAGAAAATAAATTTCTATTTCGTTCCAGTTTAGCAATTTTGGTAGAAAATTTTTATTTTGCATAAATATCCGCTGTCTAGTCATCAGGTTATTAGTGCTATCACAGGTTATTACTTGCTATGGTAACGGCTCAGCCTGGTGGCTCTAGCACAAGAATTTTGATCTTGTTGCGTTTCTTCCAAGCTAACTATATTGTGTCTTTTTAATTTGATATCTGGGACATTAGATTAATCCTTTGCACTCGAAGCTATTTTAACTCCAAAACGAAACATTTCTTTCCACCTAGAATATTTCAATTTACTCCTCTACAATACTAAAGTTGCTAGTAATCTATTATATACAATCAAATGTAACAATGTAAAAAATATTTTGATAATGATACAGAAATTTTTAGTGGCGCCTTACTGTCGCCATTCGAGTGCCAAGAGTTAAAACATGTCCGACGGAGAAAAAGTGTTTTCATGGCATGTAGTAAACCGTGATATTTCTTAACATATGTGATCAAGGAAAATTCCGTAATTAAGTCTGTCATGCAAGACAGTCATATCCTTTTCTATCAAATCGAAAACTTCTTCATATACAATATCATCTTTAACATCTTCCAGCCACTGTTTATTATATTTGATATTTCTTAACATACGTGATCAGGGAAAATTCCGTATGAATGTAGTAAACTGATTGTTCCAATTTCTCAAAAAATTCCAAGTCGTGTGGTCAAGAAGTCATCTTCTTTTAGCCTCTTAGCCTAACAATTATTTTGTAAAAGTGTATTTCGTATTATTTTGTACACAAAAGTGTATAATACCCGGGTGTTCTCAGGCTTTTAAGTTAAAAGGTTAGGGGAGAGTTGCCGAATGCGTACCACTTAATTTCGAAGGCAGTTTATATATTCTTTAGTAGGAATTTGAGCAAAAATTATGTTTCGTATCTATGTATTAACTATCGAAGTTGCAATTTAATATGACTTTTTAAATATTTATTGATAGATCATTGTGATATGAACACTTTTATAAGATCATGCAAACAGTACGATTTAGGCAACCGGTATACTAAATGGTACCAGCCGGTTTCCAAAATCGTACCTCATGTGTTGGATTAAAGAGATACAAAAAAATCATAAGAGAAACTGTATTTTGCGTTTAATTTCAGTTTAATATACAGTACAACATAAAAATAAAATGGAATATTACATTACTTAACTTAAATATAACTAGGACAATAATAAATATTGTCTTCTTTCAAAACTCCTCCAACCTTTTTTAATGCAGAAGTAGGTCTTTTTATCTATCCAAGGAGGTGTCTTCTTAACGTTGGCTTTGGAATTTTATACCGCCGAGAACATTCGTTGAATCCGTATTTTTTATTTCTGTAAGCCTCTATTGCTAATTTCATCTGTTCTTCTGTCCATTCACAATATTTTCGCTTTCCCATGCTAAAGAAATTTGAAATATTGTAAACCGTTTATTTTCGCGGTAAAATTTGAATAACAGTATCGTAAATCGTACTGGTACGATTTAGGAGACCACAGTGTGGTACGATTTAGGAAAAAGACCTCCCGTTAAATAATTGAAGCTAACCTATAAAACATTATCAGCATGTTTTATAAACTAAATAGAAATAAATAATATAACATAGCTAGTTCTCAAAAATATATAAGACTACCCCAGAAACTGTAGATTTATATTTAATTCAGCCGATTAAAATCGTTTAAAATTAACATCAGACTTGCCTGATTTATTTGTGCTTTTGTCATTCACAAAACAACACTTCATGCGAATGACTTTTTGGTCCTACTTTATTTAAGAGGCATCAAAATGCATTAATTTTTAAAGAAAAGAGCTGGTACGATTTAGGTGACCAGTACGCATTTGGCAACTCTCCCCTAAAAAGCGTTCGAATATTAATGGGAGTTAACGCAGCTCGGCAGAAAAACTGGGTGCCATCGATTATGAAACTGTAGCCGGTTTGCGAAGCCGCTGGAAACAAAGGCGAAGAGGGCATTCGAAACGCTGCGACCTATCGGCAAAAGTCGTATGGTCAAGAAGTCATCTTCTTTTAGCCTCTTAGTCTAACAATTATTTTGTAAAAGTGTATTTCGTATTATTTTGTATACAAAAGTGTATAATACCCGGGTGTTCTCAGGCTTTTAAGTTAAGCGGTTAAATAGCGTTCGAGTATTAATGGGAGTCAATGCAGCTCGGCAGAAAAACTGAATTGGCCCGGGAGCATTTCTAAAAAAGTTATTTCGATTCGAAGCGGGTGCCATCGATTATGAAACTGTAGCCGGTTTGCGAAGCCGCTGGAAACAAAGGCGAAGAGGGCATTCGAAACGCTGCGACCTATCGGCAAAAGTAGGGTTGCAGAGCCAGGGTAGCCGAGGATTCTGCGGATCGGGCGCGGCGACGAGTATGATGTACTGCGCTAATAACCGGACCCACGGCCGGCTGTGGCAGATCCTAACGATGTTTTAAGCCGTAATTAATTTACTGGCCGACCCCTTACCTACGGTATACAGCCGGCGTTGCACCCTTAAATTCGCCGGGATTCAGCGACGCCGAGCGTCGACCGGTCCGTCGGTGCACGCGCGGGTATCCATAGCTTCTACCCGGGGTACTCGGGTCGTATCGGGTTGCGCGGGTACGGGCTTGAATGAAGCACGAAACTGCGTCCGATGATCTCTTCGCTCGGCCGAGGAATATCTAAATAGCGATCAGTTTCGGCGGCAGGTATGGTCGGCGAGAGGCAACGTGTGGGCGTGAAGCTCCGGGGCTCCGAGTACTTTTTATCTTTTTCTTCTCTCCGCTTTCATCTGCCTCTCTTTCTGTCTCGATCGGAATGAATCGTCTTTTCTCACGGGACTGCTTTGTATCGCGTGCAAACCGACGCGAGACGCGTCCCACCGGTCACGGGAGCGTTCGAATGTTATCTGTAATTCGAATGGACCAATAGCCGGGGATCTGATTTCCAACAGTCCTCTCGAGCAGTAATGCTTTGACACTTCGCACAGAGACGAAACGAGCCGACAACGATCAAAAATCGATCCTCGCTATACTGTAAATTGGAAAAAAGTTGACGTTGAGAGAGAATTAATTGTGTTGTAACATGGTAACTTCGGTATCTACCATTTGCCTTAACACTAGGTTCACGGAGCTCTGAAAACGACTATTTCACAATGATTTATAAAAATAAGAAGAATCTGCCTATCTATATATTTTCAGCCATTTTTATTATAATACATCATGGAGAAATAAATTCGTTTAATAATTCTTTGCAGCGTTAAGACGTTTGTAATCTCAACTATTTCACAATGATTTATAAAAATAAGAAGAATCTGCCTATCTATATATTTTTAGCCATTTTTATTATAATACATCATGAAGAAATAAATTCGTTTAACAATTCTTTGCAAATGTGTCGTTGTAATCTCAATAATTGAAAATCAACCCCTTGTCCTATTCTGGACAGAGTGTAATAAATATATGCATGTTATTAATTTCCTTCAAACCGAAATAAAATTCTATTTTGTTGTAGTTCGTATATATCCTTTGGAGAAAACATTGGCATATAATAGATATAAACTATCTGTTTTTTTTTCTATGAAATTCTGAACGATGAAGAATTTCCAATCATTATAATCACAAAATAAATAGTAGTGCAAGGAGTTAAATATATTAGGAACCACCGTTTCGATTCAGCAGAGATTCACAACTGCCGCTAAGAGATCTCCTGATTCCATAACTTTAATTCACGGCTCGGAGGAATGTTACTTCCTCACTTTTGAAAAATGCAAACATGCAGCCCTCTTCAGGATCTAATATGCACGAACCAAAAGAAAATGTTAAACACACGTTGATTCCTCGAATTTCCACACCGAACATGTTCCATAACGTGTCCGAGATGTCGATCTACGGAATAATGTAAAAAGGACATGAAAGTCCTTATGAAAGTCTCAAACGATTACGTCCCCTTTAAGTAATGAATAGTGCTGCAACTCGTGCGGATGACACGTTAATATTAAATTCCTCAATGGTATCAGAGCATGATGTATGACCATTGGAGTGCGTGCACATATGCTTTGCGGTCGAGCAAGCTATCAAACAATACTCTTCTATTTTCATCGCTAAGATTCGAGGGTCCGTTCAACTATTCTGAACGAGGATTTTATGCATTTACGGCGAAAATGAGTGTGTGACTTAAAACAGCAAAAACATTAGAAGACTTTACGCATATTAGTAGACTGCGGATCTTTATGCATATATGGCTTATGAAGATTTTCAAAAAATGCTATGATATAAAATTCGATGGAATTTAGTACGATTTTTATTTGCTTTGGATCTACAGAGGCTGTTCCCATGAAAAATGGGATTTTATTTCATTCTGTTTTCTTAAAATTTGACTACAAAATTTGGAAATTGCATAAACATGCGCAGTCTATATATTACTTTCAACCGACTAAATATAATACGGAGAAAAATCAATTTTTGTCTCGCTCCAGTTTGTTAGAATTCAGGTAAAAAATGTTTATTTCGCAAAAAGGTCCATATCTATTGAATGGACTGATTTTTATGCAAAATAAAAATTGTCGGCATCAATGGCAAGAGAGTAACCACATAGACCTTTCTTTTCTTCTTTATTAATTTAAAAAAGTTGGAGAAAATTGTATCGAGATTCTCAAACTGTTTGTCTCGCTCTAGTTTGTTACAATTCAGGTAAAAAATTTTTATTTCGCAAAAGGGTCCATATCTAATGAATAGACTGACTTTTATGCAAAATAAAAATTGTTGGCATCAATTGCAAGAGAGTAACCACATAGACCTTTCTTTTCTTCTTTATTAATTTAAAAAAGTTGGAGATAATTGTATCGAAATTCTGAAACTTTCTGTCTCGCTCCAGTCTGTTACAATTCAGGTAAAACACTCTTATTTCGCAAAAAGGTCCATATCTAGTGAATAGACTGATTTTTATGCAAAATAAAAATTGTCGGCATCAATTGCAAGAGACAGTAACCACATAGACCTTTCTTTTCTTCTTTATTAATTTAAAAAATTTGGAGATAATTGTATCGAAATTCTGAAACTTTCTGTCTCGCTCCAGTCTGTTACAATTCAGGTAAAACATTCTTATTTCGCAAAAAGGTCTATATCTAGTGTATAGACTGATTTTTATGCAAAATAAAAATTGTCGGCATCAATTGCAAGAGACAGTAACCACATAGACCTTTCTTTTCTTCTTTATTAATTTAAAAAAGTTGGAGATAATTGTATCGAAATTCTCAAACTTTTTGTCTCGCTCCAGTTTGTTACAATTCAGCTAAAAAATGTTTATTTCGCAAAAAGATCCAAGTTTAGTCAATAGTCTGATTTGTATATAAAATGAAAATAGGCGTGTAACCATGTAGGCCTTCCTTTCCTTCTTCAACAATTTTAAAAAGCTGGAGACAATTACGTCGACATTTTTGAATTCTTCGAGTATTTCTACTGTTTCGAACAGCGCCTCGTTTCCGTGACGACCGCATAAAATCCGCGACCGAGTGATCAATTACGCGAGTCACCGCGCGTCAAGCAGAAAAAGCCTGGCGTTAAGATGTTGGTTTGGCAAATGAACGGCCGTCAGCGGCGAATCAAACGACCACAAGGTGATAACGGTGAATCTGCCGGGCATAGATTTTTGTTCTTTACGCGGTGGCATTACGGGGAACGCTGATGCGGACGAAAGCGGCTCGAGCACTACTTTTCCGGGATTTAGCACGCTTTTTCCCCGGCTCGGAACACACCATTGCCAACTGCGTGTCTCGTCGTATAACTACGGATTACCTCTCTTTATCTCTCCAACCCTCCGACCGAATCCCTCCCGCCATCCCATTTCCTCGGCTCGTACATCTCGTCGAGTGGCCCCTGCCTGCGCGCGTCGCGATAGGCGAGCGCAATTCCTCCGGTTGCTTCTTCTTTTTTTTTTGCGCGCGATTTAAGTAGACGGTTCGGCGAACGTTCATATCCTCCGCGGTTCTCCAGCTCGTGGAACAACGTAATTAGCCATTCTCCGAGTCATTTTTTCCGGCCGGCGAGAGAGGACGAGAGTCAACCCTGTCCGCAGTCATTTGCATTCTTCCCACGTTTAAGGTAAACGTCGTGACCACGTTCTTCCTCGGCGACGAAAAAACTAGAAACAAAAATTCGGTACATGTACTCTAACACTAAACCTACCGAGCACGAAATAAAGGGTGTCGCAAAATTACCTGACATTTTAACCCTTATGTGGGCAACCGGGTACTCGGGTACCCATTTCTATGTTTTCTCTAATAATTTGTTATGTTTTTATGAAGATATCGCAAAACCGACCTGGATCCCCATTATTTAGAATGTTCTCTGTTGATTTATGGTTACGGAATTAAAATTGATGCAAAACGTATTAAATAATAAGGCTTCAATCTTATTTTTACGGTTGTTGGGTAACCGGGGGGTTGGATGCTTATGAAGGGAAGTTTTACAACACAATCATACAACACACAAATTTTTTCAATTGGTATTATTTATTTATTAGTATAGTTACTATTATTAACCAATAATAGGACAATTTTTACAAACTGTCAGAGTATTTGCGTGTTCGTCGGAAAACTGGTTTTATACAGTTTTGACAATATTTTCGTGTCTTTCTACGTTTTCTATCAGGGTCAGCTTGGTATATATAACATGAGCCTACAACTCTTTTTCGTCCAGTTTTATCTCGTTGTTGTACAGTGCCTGAAGTTGAAGGAACGTCGGTCATTGTTGGTGACTTATGCAGCATGCTTTCTATTGCTAATTTACAAGAGAAATGTCTCATCACTTGAACATTGGTTGATCGACTTCTAATTATTGGAAGACAAAGTTCCTCTCCCACTTGGCGTAAAAATATTCGGCGATTATTGGATTTGTTAGGCAACATATCGTTATTAGAAATATATATGATGTATGAGGCAAGAGCAGCAATGTCAATTATGTAAAAAAAAAAAATGCTAATGGCCATCTGTTAGTACGTCTTTGTGTACTGTATCGTCTCAAAATTTGATCCATCATGTCGACACCAGATTTTGTTTTATTATTGAAGTGGACTATTTCTGGTTTCCTCTTTGGCCCAGAAACAACATTATCATTGTGCATTGTGGATAGTAATACAACAAACTTTTCTTTTTTTGGCACATACGAATATATTGTAACATTTTGGTTGTGACCAAATAAAGTTAAATACTGTTGTACTGTTGTGCAAGTTGAAGAGTCAAATACCGTACGTCCACATACGAATAGCATAAAAGTTTGATCTTAGCATTGAGTTATACTATTTTTTGAAGCAGTTGCTTCACTTAAACTGTTTAAAACAATACTTAGTATACCATAGAGAAAAAAACTAAAAGTTATGGGAAAGCATGAAAGTAAAATTGTCACTTTATTTTTTATATATTGGCACCGAACGCTCGGGGTACCCGGGTACCCAACAACCATGAAAAGTTTGGTTGCCCACATAAGGGTTAATTTACTAACCCATTTACATCATAAGGAAATATAAAAAGACCTTTATCACATGTAAAAGAATTCAGTAATAAAATTAAAACTAATACGAGCTTGGAACAATACCCCAAAGATTCTACAGACCCTACTGTATTCCAATCACTGCATACAGATATCCTAAATAGTGACCCATTAGCAATAAACATATATACGGATGGATCGAGAACAAAGAATGGTACAGGCTGCTCGGTAGTTTCCCCGACTGCTCTAAATTTTTACCGACTTAATAACATTTGCTCAGTTTTCGGTAGTGAGATCCTAGCGTTATTCGAAGCACTAGATTTAATAAAAAAGTCCACTGTAAATAGATACACAATTTTTACAGACTCAAAGAGTGCAATTATGGCCATTGAAGATTTAGAAACAACCGATGAGTGTATTCAGGAAATACAAGAAAGCTATAACTCGGCTGTTGAAACCGGCAAATGCATTATCTTTTGCTGGATTCCATCGCATATAGGTATACAGGGTAATGAAAACGCAGATAGTGCAGCTAAATTGGCAGCCTCAAATACAAATATGAAACAAATCACCCATTATACCAGACTAAACGACCTCAAAAACCATATAAACGAAATGTTCAGGAAACATGTAAATGACAAAATTAAAAGGAATTACGCAGAAAAATACCATAACGAAGGAGCAGATGTTGAGTGGCAAAAGTTTCCAAGTCCGATAGATCGTCAAATTCGAACGTCAATTTCTAGAATCAGAATCGGGCACTCAGAAATAGCCCATTCATTCTTATTAAATAAAAAAGAAAACACGATATGCGATATATGTAAAGTACCAGTTAATATAAATCACCTTACACTGGAATGCAAAAAATATGAAAATGAGAGGAAAAATGCTAATCTGCCTGGATCCTTACCCATTCTGTTAGGTTCTAAGGAGCACATTGTCGGTCTTGCTCGATATATCAAAGATACAAAGATGTACAAAATATTGTAAGAAAATGTACCGTGTAGCTAATGACCTTTGATGTTGAAGCAACATTAAATAAATAAAAAAAAAAAAATTCAGTAATTTCCCGTGAAAACATTTTTATAATTTTCATAATTGCGAAACCGGTTATTTCGACCAGGTTCAGTGTTAAAACGGTACAACTTTTTAAACCTCGGACCAGACGAGCCGAGTTTTTTTTTAGAAGGATCGCTTTGCTAAACGATGTGCGGAAAAGACTTGCAGAACGGATTGCAATTGGTGGGAATATTGTGAAATATTGGCGATCCGTGATATTGGGGTTAAAGAATCGCCAAAAAAAAAAAAAAAAAAAAGAAGAGGAGAAAGAGAGGAACACAGGGTCGATTCGACCACAGTGATTAAGGCGGTCGTGATCGAGGATTAACGCCGCCCCAGCGATTTTCGATATGCGTCCCTGGCCCGAGCTCGTTTGCGGTCGCCGCCATCGCGAAATCCCACGAGTTTTAAGCTGCCACGGAACGGAAAAGATGAAACTCGAGACCCAGCAGCAACGCGGCTCGAGGAAGCTTATCCAATTATATCGACACGCTCCGGCAGTTATAGATTAGGGCTCCACCGGGATATACTTCGCGAACCGAATCGAACCGAACTGAACCGGGGCCCGTGGCATTATCCGCGCACACTCGATGTACCGATTGAATTTAAGTTGGCTACAACGTCGCGAGATGGAGGATCACGATTATGGACAACGGCCCCGGCCCGGAATGCAAGGGGAGCAGGAATTTATGATTATATTCGGGAACTGGGCGGATTCGCTGGAAAAGAAGACAATGCGAATTCTATTCAGGGATTAGTGAACCGGATCGGGGACAGTTAATGTGTTAAAAGACTCGAGGACAGGAGTGCTGGATCGATTCTGTGCGAACCGACGCAAATTATCGGTGGCACAGATCGATCAGGTAGAGTAATTTACAGTTAGGCTGAGAGAATGCAACAGGCTTACTCGAAGAAAATATTAGGTTGGCAAGAAAGTAATTTCGATATTTTACGGTACGAAAAATAAACCGTTTCAACACATTTTGGTATATTTATTAACAATTTGGAGAGTTTAGTTTCACGGTATAACAGTGTCGTTAAAAATTAGCAGGTAAAGACGTTATCACACTAGTTTTCGAAATAATATAAATAATATTGAATAAATACAACTTGTTAACGCTGGTATGTGTAACAATTTTCCATGGTTCACATGTTTAGACTCACTTCTGACTCATTGCGCAATTTAGTATTTAATTGATTTTCAATTGCAATGTCTTCTGCAGTATTTAGTGGCACAATTTGATTCATTCCTCGTAAATCATTCTTCAGAAGAGATATATCGCTAATGAATGCTCTATATTTTTTCTCCTTCTCATATTTCTTAAGATTTCTTCGAAAGTTTTGAACCAATCAATATATTTACAACTATGATTGATCATTTCTGGTTTGGGAAATACCGACGTTTTCTATCTTCCAGTTTTATATTATCGATTCTTCGTTCTAGTTTAAACTTGTATCGACTACAACAACAATTGTACGACTTAGCATTGACTTAAAAAGACAAATTTTGAAGTCTTGTCGGACAGTTATATGACGATCCGATTCAATAATGGCTTTCATTTGATCATCGTCAACATCAGATGGTCGACCAGAACGTTGGTCGTCTTCGAGTGAGAAATTTCCAGAACGAAATTTTTTAAAACAATTCCAGCACGTGCGTTCTGTTAAGCAACCATAAACTTCACATATATCTTTGTGAGCCTCGGCAGCTTTTTTACCTCTACAGAAATAAAAAAGCAATATGTGCCAATAATGTTCGTTTTTGCACTCCATGTTCAAATTGACACAGAATTATCAATTTTAACACGTTTATCGCCATGTCACCCAGATGTGGGTGACGGAATTATTTGTTCAGCTTTTAAAATGAATTTTTTCGTTAATATATCCATTGTACCGAATTTGATTGGGATCTGTAAAATGCAAGAAAGTTGGAAGACTACTCAATATCACACATATAATTATTTTCAATTTTAATTCATTAAATAACTTACTTTTTATTCATGGAATTTTTTAGGGTTCTGGTTTGGCACTCAAAGTGTTAATCAAAATTACGTGTAATTTGCTTCAAAAGTAACGTACAAGATGCAGTTGTGAAATGTCAGAAAGATAACAAACGCAACAATAACAGAAGTCAATCAAACAAAACATAACGCCAGGTATTAGTGAAAACCGAAATTACTTTCTTGCCAACCTAATACTTTGTGCCAATTCTCAACCCTATATGTCGCCACCTAGGCCAAGTAACGGGGTGTCAAAGAAAATCATGTTTTTCCGTAATTTCTCTTATCCTCTTCGATTGGAAGTTCTGAAAAATATCAGGCGTATCACAGCTGTTAGAATGCGCATCTATGAATTAAAAAAAAATTGCTGTCTGCAATCAGTGTTTAGTAATTTATTGCGGAATGTCGGACGCAGGGGTCAGGAAGGAAAGCAAGAGTTCTCCGATCGATTTTACATTACGATTCCCGGCTGATACTTTTTGCTTTTATCGACGTTGCGTTTCGGAATCCTTAATCGGGAAACGATGTCGTGGGTATGTAAAATCGGGACGTACATCGGAGAACAGGTCGTACGAGCAATCGCCTGGCTGAATGCATCGGTGTACCCACGGCAAACAGGTCGGCTTTCACTTTAAGCTCTGTTCACATTAAACTCGCCTCGCAGATCCTCCGCCGACGTTACGTACGACCTTCTGATTCCGATCGGTTTAAAATTAAACGCGCGGCGGTGGCTGCAAAAATTATGCCACCTTAACAATCCCAATGTGTTTCGTTAATTATTCTGCTGGTCACTGGCAGGTAGCATAATTACTTATTTACTATTTTGTACATTTTCGTAATACTGTTTTATTACAAATTATTGATTTGAGAAAATTGAATTCAATTATTTTATTATTTTTATATACAAAGTTTTGTATGTATTAACAAGGTACAGAGTCAATTACTGGTTGCTCTGACTACAAGTGGTTAATCACAATTATACACAATGGCAATAAATGTGTAAGAACTAGAAGCTGTACGTTTTTACGAAATTATGTTATGCTAAACAATTATCGAAATTCTTCGGTTTCACTTTGTATGAATAATGTTCATGAATAATTAATGTTTCGTCTAGACATAAATATTAATTTCTGCGCCAGCACGATCAACAAGATAAAAATATCAGAGATAAATTTGGCGTTTGAGTTTTTGTTTAATTAAATAAGCGTCGATGTGTTACGTCGTGTTTATGGTTGATGGTTCATCAGCGGAGACGTCAGCATTCTTTATTTATGATCATCATCAATGCTCAAAATGATGCGAAGCATTTGATCGATAGTGGATTTACATACTCGTGTAAACGTGGCTTTAGAACACTGATCGAGAATGAACCGCGACCTTTAAAGTGCGTGGATCCCCTTAACCGCAGGTAACTATGACTGACAGGTAACTATGACCGATTGGCTCGATCCGATATAAAATCCTATCTATTTTGTACAGGGCGTTCAATTTAACCAAATATTCACTACAACTTTCAGAAACGGGTTCTTGAAGAATAAATTATTAAATATTTAATTCGAAGTTTCATCGCTTCATAAGAAAGGCATTGGAAGACAAATTTTTGAATTTTGGGCCAAGACTGATCTAAATCACAGTTTCTCATAATTTTTCCCATATTTATTTATTTACAGCTCATAGCGACTTTAGTCGATTTTTATGAAAATTCGTGCACACATAGAACTTACTTAGATCTACAAAATGTATATTCTGAAAATTCATTATTTCGAGCAATAGTGGTTTTTAATTAATTTTTATTTGTATATACTAATGCTTCTATCTCAAAAAACTCGAGCCAAGTTTGAACCAATTTTTCATCGCTTCATAAGAAAGGCATTGGAAGACAAATTTTTGAATGTTGGGCCAAGAATGATCTAAATCACAGTTTCTCACAAATTTTTCCCATATTTAGTTATTTACAGCTCATAGCGACTTTAGTCGATTTTTATGAAAATTCGTGCACACATAGAACTTACTTAGATCTACAAAATGTATATTCTGAAAATTCATTATTTCGAGCAATAGTGGTTTTTAATTAAGTTTTATTTCTATATACTAATGCTTCTGATATCTCAAAAAACTCGAGCCAAGTTTGAACCAATTTTTCATCGCTTCATAAGAAAGGCATTGAAAGACGAATTTTTGAATTTTGGGCCAAGACATCTAAATCGCAGTTTCTCACAATTTTTCCCATATTTATTTATTTACAGCTTTATTTATTTACTAGCGACTTTAGTCGATTTTTATGAAAATTCGTACACGCATAGAACTTACTTAGATCTACAAAATGTATATTCTGAAAATTCATTATTTCGAGCAATAGTGGTTTATAATTAATTTTTATTTCTATATACTAATGCTTCTAATATCTCAAAAAACTCGAGTCAAGTTTGAACCAATTTTAAAAAAGTGCATACAGTAAGTATTGCTGCAGAAGTCAAGGTCGCGTCAGGCTGGAGATAGGAGTGGAGGGGGTTGAATTTGATCGGTATCATGGCACAGGGCACGAAAATCGAAGGGATTCGGATAGCTAGCCTAGTTTGGTCCCAGGACACGTTGCGGGAGAGTGCGGATCGACGAGTTGAAACCGGCGATAACGATCGATCAGGCGTCTCTCGGGTTCGATGCTTCGATGGGTCCTCCTCCGGAGTTGCTCGCCCTTACACGCGTCTCCGGTGCTAAAGCAAAACCTATCGAATTTCATGTATATAACTTCCTAGGAATGCAGGCCGCACGGCGCGCGTAACTCTATACGTCGGTCACGCACCGAGGATTTCGCGGGAGCGACGTATATGCTCGGTATTATGTATACGCGTCAGCCATCGCCGATCGAGCAAGGATTTCCAAAGGTCTTCTCGATCGACTGACTTGCTCCCTGGAATGATCACGCGACGAAGAAACCAGCGAAAAATCATGCTCGACAGCGATTCCAGCAATACTGACGCCCCGCTCTGGTACTACGGTGTACGGTATCACCTCCGTAATTGTTCCAGCGATTTTTCCGTGTTCTGCGTCGGAAAACAAGGGAACGCTTCATTCGAGACATTCGGGACTACAATTGAAAAATATTATTGGGTGGGAAGGAAAATTCATGGCGTTTTTATTATTAATATTTAAAGAAAGCAAAGGAGCTCTTTATTCCGGACGTTATTAATTCTTTATTCGGCGTTCTTAAATTAATATTCAAAGAAAGCAAAAGAGCGCTTTATTCGGGACGTTATTAATTCTTTATTCAGCGTTCTTAAATTAATATTCAAAGAAAGCAAAGGAACGCTTTCATTCGGGACGTTCGGGACAATTAAAAAATACTATTGGACTGGAAAGAAAATTCGTGACGTTCTGAAATTAATATTTAAAGAAAGCAAGGGAACGCTTTCATTCGGTTCATTCGGGACAACAATTAAAAAATATTATTGGGATGGAACGAAAATTCGTGGCGTTCTAAAATTAATATTCAAAGAAAGGAAGGGAACGTTTTCATTCGGTACATTCGGGACAACAATTAAAAAATATTATTGTGTTGGAACGAAAATTCGTGGCGTTCTGAAATTAATATTCAAAGAAAGCAAAGGAACGCTTTCATTCGGGACGTTCGGGACAATTAAAAAATACTATTGGACTGGAAAGAAAATTCGTGACGTTCTGAAATTTATATTTAAAGAAAGCAGGGGAACGCTTTCATTCGGGACATTCGAGACAATTAAAAAATATATTGGGACGAAAATTCGTGGCGTTCTTAATATTCAAAGAAAGCAACGGAACGTTTTCATTCGGGACGTTCGGGACAATTAAAAAATACTACTGGAACGAAAATCTTGGCGTTCTGAAATTAATATTCAAACAAAGCAAGGGAACGCTTTCATTCGGCACATTCAGGACAATAATTAAAAAATATTATTGGGTTGGAACGAAAATTAGTGGCGTTCTAAAATTAATATTCAAAGAAAGCAAGGGAACGCTTTCATTCGGAACATTCGGGACAATTAAAAAATATTATTGGACTGGAACGAAAATTTGTGGCGTTCTTAAATTAATATTCAAAGAAAGCAAGGGAACGCTTTCATTCGGGACATTCGGGACAACAATTAAAGAATGTTATTGGAACGAAAATTCGTGGCGTTCCAAAATTAATATTCAAAGATAAAATTCAAATATTTATTATATATTATTTGGAGCGTACAACGATATAAATTAATAGTAATAGAGTATTGCCTCGATAAATGTCCGACCCCGATTTGTGCATAGAACATGATATTCCAGCAATATAACAACCCTGTTGCAAGAAATTCAGACTCCTACTGGGAAAACTAGCGAAGCGCATTTAATGTAAATCGGTGGAAAAGTTATGCCACAGAAATACTCGAACACGTTCGATTCCGAATAGCCAATTTGTCGGAGTTTTTCCAAGAAATTCCCGAGCAGCGCATCGGCATTATTGCGGTTGGATATAAAACTTGCCTGTATCGCGCCTTGTCCATCTACGATCAGGTGTATTCGCATAAGATAGGTTCATCGGGGGGCCCGTTTCATTCCAGTCATGCGCTCATCCCTAAGTTATCGTTCACGCTTATCTTCGTGTCCCGCGTAAGAAACTCGCGGCACGGCATGGGACGCGTCTCGGCAAAACGCAAATTCCCGTTTCCGGTTTAATACCTGTGTTCGCGTGGTATTAAACACGTGTTCAACGACCGGCGTTCATTTTTACTCTGCTCTCGTCAACCTGACCGGCAGCTCTCAATAAAATCGCATTAGGAGAACACTGAACGAATGCGGGTATCGATGATCCAGTGTTATCTGTATAATGTAACGACCGGAATCGGTAAATCCATTGACTGCCACGCAAATTTAGCGCGTCTTATCCTCAGTGCCACGGTTTTATTTTATCCCCTTGCTCTACAATAACGAGCCAGACTCGTGATAAAGAGTCTGAATAGACTCTAATAAATGTGAACGTTATTAATTTCCTTAAAATGGAAATGAAATTCTATTTTGTTGTAGTTGATATATTATATCCTTTGGAGAAAACATAGGCATACAATAGATATAAACTATCTTTTTTTTTTATGAAATTCTGAACGATGAAGCATTTCTAATCATTATAATCACAAAATAAATAGTAAAGCAAGGGGTTAACCCTCTATGGGCCCGTGTAACTTTCAGCTCACGTGCTAATATATCGACATTTTACCAAATAATTTTAGTTTTTTCGGAAGATGACGTATACGTCTTAATTATATAATGTCTCTGAGATAACCAATAACAATATCGATGATGGGTAGCTGCACCAACAACTTGGAATATCAAAGTAAATGCCTTGCAAGTTGCCTGCAAATAGAAATCAACGGAAGAAAATTCGGCCCATAGAGGGTTAAAGAAAACATGAAGTTTTATAAAATATAACAATATTAAGTTACTGATATAATATTGCAATGACATTTACAGTATTTTTATTGAAAAAAAAAACAGTACGAGATAACTCGTAGCTGGCGTCACAAAATAAATATAAGGTGGAGTGGGGTAAGTGCATAAACGGGGTAAGTGCATAAACGGACTCGTATTAATATAAGAGACTCTTATACGGACTCTTATTCTTTTTATATATTGATCTTATTTTACTAATCCCTTTGTATTCATTTATTTATATTATTTATTTGCTTTACTCCAAAACGAAACAACATATTTGAATGCGGTAAAAAGCATTTTATAGCAGACATATGTATCAATAGTTATGCTCTTGCCTCGTAGCATACAATATAAGGAAAATAGATTCAAATAGATAGATAGACAGATAGGTAGATAGGTAGATAGGTAGATTCGAATAGATTCTATCTCAAACAGATTGAGATAGATCAAGATAGATCGGTCTATCGGATAGATAGGTTTTAGATAGATTTTAATTGTTGATTGTGCACTTGCCCCATTTTCTGGGAAAGTGCACAGTTGTTGCAATTTTTCACAATTTTCTTAAAAAATTAAAATATACAAGTGGAATTGGCATTATTGCCAATGTTAATTAAAGAGTATTGACTCAAGGATTCGTTGATATCAATAAATGTTAAATTATTATAACAAATTATAATTAGAACAAATTCAAGATATTTGGGTTGAAAGTCAAACTTACTAAAAACTGGGGTGCACTTACCCCACTCCACCTTACGGCAATCTAAATTTGCAGCACCCACTACGAGAGATATCTACAAGATATCGTAGTTGGCAGTTTTCGTACAGACGCTTACTACGAGATATCTCGTAGTTGACAGTCAATGGGTTAACACGTCGGTTACACGACAACTTACACCTTGCTTGAACATTATCGGCGTCAGCTTGGAATTCATGGTCGCGCGGCGTTCTTCGCGCTGTAAACTGCGCGCGACGCGCCGTTCGGGAGAGTTCGGGATAAAAATAATCCACGGGGGATCGTGCTCCGAATAATTTCCATATCGTCGAGAATGGGCTCTGTCCTAGCTCGAGGCGGATTGTATTCGAGCGTGCCGGCGCGCGGGTCCGCCGTTAACGAAGCGGATCGAATGCTGGAAATTATTTGCGCAAACGGCCAGGCGAGCGAGATCACGTTTTCCCGGAATAATCCGCGATCGAGAGAGGCCCCGCGCTCGCGATTAATCCGCACCGTGGTTAATGGGGGCCCGGGGAAAAACCGTGGACGTCTAAATTGCGACGCTTTATCGCGTAAGATAGTAGTCGTTGGACCGCGCGTTGCGATGCAAATCGCTATCAGCGGGGTTGCGAACGTTCGTTACGATCATCGGCGCGGCCGTAACCCTACTCGTGTACCGGTCTAATAAAATTATCAGCCGGCGTCGGGGAAACAAGAAACCGCCGCTGCACACCTCGCGAAACCGCTAGTATTACAAGCTTTATGATTTTATGCAGCCACCCGAACCCGGACAACACCCGACCGTCGAGAACGCGTTTCCAGCGAAAGAAACCGTACGTATTCAAGCGAGAATAAATGGACAAAATTGTTGAACCACTCCGAATAAAAATGTGCAGATGCCGTGGCGGATAATTCAGTTTCTATTCCAATTGCAATCTCGTTCCTTGTGCTCGCGTTTTTAGAACTGGGTGACTTTTCCGGTGTCACTGACTTGCTCGTTCCACAACGCTTAATATAACTGCTTTTCGAGGCCGTTTTTGGAATTTTTTCTCCCGGCTAACTACCGAACTCTCTGCATTGGGATTTTGTAGACTTATTCGTTGGTGTTTGGAGTACACGTGTGATTTTTTTTAATGCAAAATAATAAAGATTACACGAATTATAGATTTTTTTGTGGAGCGTGTTTCGGAAAACCTGGTTTCACCCGTGAAACGAAAAAAAATAAAAATAAAATAAATAAAATTGTTAATCAGTCCGAATGTACACCGAGCCGAAGAAATTAAAAATCTTGATCATTTAGAAAACGGTTAATGAATTTTTCACGGATCTTATGAATTTACGGCAAAAACGAGTAGCTGCAATTTGACTTACAAGGGAACATATTCAGATGCGAAAATCCGATTTTGATGAAACTTATGGGAGCTTATAGTTCTTTGAAAACTATTTGACACGTGTTTTTTTTATTGGCAACCATCCACTTTGAAGGGGTGAAAACAGCCCTCAAAGTTGGGGTCAAAAGACCATATTTTTTGAGATATCTCGGTAACCAGAGGTCGAAAAAATTTGAATTTTTTTCTAAATTGTGTGTTTTTCAATGGGAAATGTAGTCACGCAAGATAATTTTAACAAAAGTTGTTTGTTTAAACAATATATTAAAAATTTGATTTTTATTTTGCAGTTTCTTTTATTTATTGTTAGTTCATTTTAATGTAAACTTGGGTGTGTGATCTTTGATCCAAAATAGGGGATACATGTTTCAGGATTTTCTTTTTTTTTGTTATTTAACAATAATTAATCTGAAGATGAAAAGAATTGAATAGCTGACTACTGAATACTTTGACTTATTGTTAGTAAATATTATTAAAGAGAGGGATATGTTCCTAAGCTCGCTCTATGTCTTACAACAGATATTTTATTGTTCCAATAACTTTGGAATTTTTATTCATCCAAAGCGCACGCATGGACGCCTTCGAACCGCAAAATCGTGCTATTCATTGTCGTTTCTTGCGCGCCGATTCAGGTGTCAAAGGACAGAAATCACGCGTAACGGAAAAACACCCGAGGTGAAAAAAGATCATCGCGCACCGTTAAGCAGAAACACGATGACAGAAGAAATGATAGCAAGCTTTCACGAGGGAACGCGCGTTTTCTTCTGCGGTCCGTCCGCAAGAAACGGTCGTGTCCATCACGCGACTAGGATTTAATACGGCAACATGCATGCGTCGACGATGGCATAATTGTGGTCGATGCGATTTCTTCCTCGCGGACGACTTTCCATTTCTGCCGGACTCTATCTCGCTTGATGACATAATTGCGGCCATTTACATCGATCATTGCCGTATGATTTCTTTGTGGTCAGGAATTTACAGATTTCTTTTATTCCGTTATTGTTTCGACGTCTGCACTTTCATAGCAGTACCGCAAATTCTGTGGTCACTGAAATCATTTCCTTTTTTTGAGGTGGAGATTTTTTTTTGGAGGTGTGCTCCTTTTTTTTAGGAGATTATGTTATTTAATTTTTACATTTTTATTTACTTTTCAGCCTAAGCTGTTTTATTTTAGGGTTATTCAAAGACGAGCAATACACTATAATTTAAGCGTATGTTTGATGAAATATTATTATATTTTTTCGATAATAATCTTCTTCGAATTTTTATATTTTCATGAAAATTTCTTTAACCCTTCAGGGCTGTCTGTACCACGGACGAATATTTCACAATTTACTGCACAAAGCCAGAATATATTGATCTATATATACACAGCCTCATGAAAGTATTCGAACTTCCTTTAAAACAGTATAACTTTTTTTAAATCGGGCCAAACGACCTGACATTTTTTGAGCAATTAGAAGAATTGGTTTACAGAATGAAGTGCAAAAAAAGAATTTGAAAAAATTGCAATTGCTAGGAATTAGAAGAGCAAATAAAAAAGGCACTTTACAAAACTTTTTTATTTGAGCCTGTAATGAAAATTTAAAATATGCGTTTTGTAGATCTGTGTTAGTTATAAACATACTGAAAATTTAAAAACGACACGCATCGAAATATGTTAGAATTTGTGAATTTTAAACAGAAACTGACCGAAAGTCGTGAAAAACTACTATTTTCACCACTTTTAACTATTTGGAGCTCGTGTATATACATATTAGTCGATTTCGATGAAATTTTCAGCATGTGTTTAACTAACATAGATCTAGAAAACGAATATTGTAAACAGTGCCATTTTTATTTTCTCATGTAATTCTTACCAACTGCAATTTTTTCAAAATCTTGTTTGCACATAATTTGGAAAACCAATTCAACTAATTGCTGAAAAATATCAAGTTGTTCGATCCAATTTAAAAAAAGTTATACTAGTTTAAAGGGCGTTCGAATAATTTCGTGAGCTTGTGTATATATTGAATTTTTTACAATTTAATTACTCGTAGAATTAAATTTAAAGAGCCGCAATTTTATTCCTGATCGTACCGCATAAATATGTAGGAACATTTCAAGCTCCGGCGAATATTTTCCATAGCAGAGGCCTCTTGATTTCGGGTCAACGAGTTGAAATGATTGATTAAAGACTCTACTATAGACTCTATTAAAACCGGACCCTCTCGAAGGGCAGGAAAGAAAGAGAGAGGGTAGCACTCGTCGCGAAGGACAATTCGGCCGACACAGAAAACTTCCGTGTTCGTTTGAAGTCCCTTCACGAAGAAGCATATTGCCAGTCCTTGCGAGTCCTCGAGAGAAACTGAACGCGTCCCGATAGTTCGGCCGGTGAACCCTCCGCAGCTGCCCCTGTCCCGTTCGAAGCTCGTTTTTTACATGAAGTAATTTTTAGGGGTGCCGACCGAACTGTGACCATCGCGGAGGGTAAGGGTACGAGGGTGCAAGGGTGCAAGGGGCTTTCTCTCCCCGAAGAAGAATCGGGCCACTCTCGTGCCTCTTTTCGCGCCTCCTCGCCCCTCGGTTTTCTTCGTTTTCCATTCTTCGAACATCCCCCCACCCCCCCCGACCACCCTCTACCACTCGCAGAAACTCCATCGGAATACCCCATTAGGAGCGGCGCGCCCGATTTTTTCGAGATAATGATCCTCGAACTTTTCGAATGGCTTTTCCAACGAATAGCCTTTTAACTTGCCGCGCGCGGATTATGGGAGGAACGATCGAAGCTTCTCCTTCTCAAATATTTGCCGCCCCTCGCACCCCCGGCACCCCCTACCCCCGTCGCTCGAGGCGAACAGCGTTAATAAGCAAGATTCCGGCGAAGAGATTCGATTATGCGATTCTTCGCTGCTCGGAGGAAAGAGTCTTTTCAAGGGGTTTGCTCCTGTTATCGGGAATTTTTGAAAGTACAGTGCTATTCTCGATATATGTCAACGACACGGGGTTGTTAGTGTCATGTATCGTTCAGGAGACATACCCGAGCCCATGGTCTCTATATATGGATCCTATGATCGAGGCCTTTGCGACATACAATGGCTCACGAAAGTGTTCGAACGCCCTTGAAAACAGTATAACTTTTTTTAAATTGGACCAAACCACCTGACTTCTTTGAGCAATTAGAAGAATTGGCTTACCAAATGACGTGCAAAAATGATTTTAAAAACTTTCAATTCGAGCTCGGAATTATAAGAGCAAATAAAAAAGGCATTTTCCAAACCTTTTTTGTTTGAGCTTGTAATGAAAATTTAAAATATGCGTTTTGTACATCTGTGTTAGTTATACACGTACTGAAAATTTCATCGAAATCGGCTGACGCAGATAAATATGGTACGCATCGAAATATGTTAGAATCTGGGGATTTTAACACTAAACCTACCAAACACAAAACATATTAAAAAGTGAAACGTCTTATAGAAGGGAGAAGACTAAATTTATTTAAACTTTGTACTATTTTCATTATAATATATGCTTGAATAAAGAAGTCTATTCGGTGATTTCCTGTAAATACGTTTTTATAATTTTAATAATTGTGAATTAGAAAAGCGGTCATTTGACCGTGGTAGATTTAGTGTTAAGCAGAAACTGACCAAAAGTCGTGAAAATCTACGCTTTTCACCACTTTTAACTATTTCTAGCTCGTGTGTATATTAATCGGTTTCAGTGAAATTTTCAGCGTGTATATAACTAACATATATCTCCAAAACGCATATTTCAAATTTTCACTACAGGTTCAAATAAAAAAGTTGTGAAAAGTGTGCCATTTTTATTTTCTCATGTAATTCTTACCAATTGCAATTTTTTCAAAATCTTTTTTGCACATCATTTGGAAACCCAATTCTTCTAACTCCTAAAAAAAGTCAGGTCGTTCAATCCAATTTAAAAAAAAGTTATATCGATTTATAGGACGTTCGACAACTTTCGTGAGCCTGTGTATACAGGGTGTTTGGTAACTGGTGGTACAAGCGAAAAGGGGGTGATTCTACATGAAAGAATAAGTCGAAAATATAAAATAAACATTCTTCGTTTGAGGCTTTGTTTTCGAGAAAATCGACTTTGAAGATCTGTCAGGTTCGTGTGCTCTAGTATATGCAGGAAGTAGATTTGGTTGGTCATGATCAGACGCGTCAGACAATTCCTATCGAATAGCAGCATTTCAAACTCGATTTTCTCGATAACGAAACTTCGGACGAAAAAATTTTATTCTATATTTTCGACTTATTCTTTCATGTAGAATCACCCCCTTTTCGCTTGTACCACCAGTTACCAAGCACCCTGCATAGAGAAATCACTGTAGACAGAAGAGATACAACTGCCTGGTGGATTAAAATATTTTCGGCGTTTCTCTGAGATTTTATACGACTTTTGCAAGGGAGCTTGTTCTTCTATCAAATTTTCAAATTTTTAAATATCCAAATTTTAATTACAAAAAGGTTAATAAAAAGGTTAAAAATGAAATTCTGCGAGTTCCGCGTGTGTTGGACGACTTCTTCAAGGTATCGCGAAGAAAAGAAGATTTTTGCTTTGGTGAAGGGATGAGTTAACAATTGGTTAACTTTCTAGCGAAATTAGGTTTACTGGGGAGTGGAGGAAAAATGATTTTCTCCGGACAGGACGATTCTCGGATACGTTAACTGTTCCAGAGCTGGCTCCCGGCTACCAGTTCTTGCTCTCTTTCGTATTATTCTGGTTTCGAAGAAAGGGAACACGCAGACACACGTAGGCGAAGGCGGTGGGGGGTTCGATTCGTAACGGAAAGTGAGTTTTCTGCCAGCTCTTCGTCCAACGCCACCCTTCCGTCTTTTCCTTCGTTTTTCACGCGCGACGCGGAACGATGCTCGCGCGTGAATACACAGGGTGTCTTGTTTTAACATCACCCTATCATTCCCATCGTACAACACCCATACGTTTTCCGGAAATAAATTTCCAAAACTTGAACAATCTCCGATACCCATTACTCCCATAAATACATAAAACCCAGTTCTCCAGCTGCAATTGTTCATACATTTAGTACGTCCAAAAATTCTTCCGATCAATATTGCATGGAAAACAGGCTGTTGAAAAACGGTCGATAGAAATGTTCGAGTATTTTCGTCCGTGGAAAATTGGAAAGATTAAAATTGACACACCTTGTAGGCTTATTCTGCGCACGTAGCTATACCGGGTGGGACAATAACTTCTCTCGAGTAAAAACAGCCCCTAGGGTTGTCGCAGGAAACAAAATCGTTCGGTGGAAAGCCATAATGGCGGGTTATAACATTTTCTATTTACGGTTATTAAGATTGTGAAGATCCATTTACGTGGAATTACTCAACAAATTTATTCCTTTAGGTATATATCTTTAAAAAAAAAGGCGAAAATCTTGAGTAGACATAGTCTTCTTATTTACTTAAAGTAACTAAAATACTCGCTTTTAGTGCTCCGTAAACCTAGTATTAACTAATCTATTATATTTAACCGTATCAGTAATTAACCTCCAAGAAAAAAATATACTTATTAACCTTATTTCATTGTTCACAAATTATCGACCAATACGTTACGCTAATACCGCAGAACCTTCGAACGTATTATCTAGGCTATAAATTAGATAAAATGTAGTCTCGTGCTCAGCTCGCTAATTATCGTTTCGACCCGTTCTTACCGCGCCATTCATGTTTATTCAGCGAGGTGAGTTATCATAGTGGAAACAAAACAGTGAGTTTCCTCGTTTGTAACGCGAGATGAATGTTAATCGGCGTCTTCCCTAACTCACGGTTCGCTTCGTTGAGCGCAATCAGCGGATTAAACAATTTCCTCCGTTTAGCAGGCGGGGGAAAAACAAGACGGCCGTAAACAGTTCCAGTTATTATTATTAAAATCACTCAGTTATTGACTTCAATCTACGGTAAAGTGGCCCGGGGCTTAACGCGCACGAGAAAAGCAAGAAACGATGGCGCTTGTAAATGCGGTTCGCGATACGGTTTTCGTTTTTCGCGACAAACCCATAGGAAGCTCGTCGTGTCGAGGAAGCTCTGTGCCGTTGCTAATTGCTATGTTATATCCCGCATAGTCACGTCAGGAGGTGACGCTCGGTCCAACGATTCCCCAACTAATTAATTCGATTTATTAATTCTTTTTTCGTTCCGCGCTGTGCACGCGGGAAATGACATTAGAAGTTCGTTATCGGCGAAACGGATACGACGTTCATGAATATGCTTATCGGAGGGAAATGAATATGCTGATCGCAGACAATATTATCGAACAGTGTTATTAGACGATGTTATTAGACGATGTTATTAGACGACGTTATCTGGCAATATATTACTGACGTCATACCCTGTATATTTTGCACAATCTGACAAGCTAACCGTTATATTTAGATCAAACTAATTGGAATTCTTTATTCAAAACAATGGTCTGTACGAAACAGGAACAATTGTACACTTATATTTAGTTGAATGGTACTTAATTTGGTAATGGAGCATGACTCGATATTTTTATTTTTCCAAGCTATTTTTGAAATAATTGTCGTTGGTACCTGGTCCGATGGGAATTATTGTACCACCCTGTATACTGCGCTAATATTTAGTAGAATCCATCAGTAGATTACATCAGAATGAGCCTGGCTAGATATTGCAAGCCAGGCGATTAAAATAGTAAACCAGTTGCTGATCCATTCCAATTTTTAGGACAATGGTGGACCTGGTAGCTGGTCCTATTCTGTGGGAATAGAATTATTGCCCCACCCTGTATACACGCCAATATTTAGTAGATACCGTTGGAAATCTTCACAATGAGCCTAGATATTGCAAGGGCAGACTATTAAAATGGTAAACCAGTTGCTAATCTATTTCAATTTTTAGGACAATGGTCGTGAGTACCTGATCCTACTGTGGGAATATAATTATTGATCCACCCTGTATGCACGCCAATATTTAGTAGATTCCGTTCGAAATCTGCACAATGAGTCTAGATATTCCAAGGCAGGCGATGAAAATGGTAAACCAGTTGCTGATCCATTTCAATTTTTAGGACAATGGTCGTGAGTACCTGGTCCTACTGTGGGAATAGAATTATTGATCCACCCTGTATACACGCCAATATTTAGTAGATTCTGTTCGAAATCTGCACAATGAGTCTAGATATTGCAAGGCAGGCGATCAAAATGGTAAACCATTTGCTGATCCATTTCAAGTTTTAGGACAAGGGTCGTGAGTACCTGGTCCTACTGTGGGAATAGAATTATTGCCCCACCCTGTATACACGCCAATATTTAGTAGATTCCGTTGGAAATGTTCACAATGAGCCTAGATATTGCAAGTCAGGCGATCAAAATGGTAAACCATTTGCTGATTCATTTCAAGTTTTAGGACAAGGGTCGTGAGTACCTGGTCCTACTGTGGGAATAGAATTATTGCCCCACCCTGTATACACGCCAATATTTAGTAGATTCCGTTGGAAATGTTCACAATGAGCCTAGATATTGCAAGTCAGGCGATCAAAATGGTAAACCAGTTGCTGATCCATTTCAATTTTTAGGACAATGGTGGACCTGGTAGCTGGTCCTATTCTGTGGGAATAGAATTATTGCCCCACCCTGTATAGACGCCAAGACGTAGAGAAATTCTCGTATATCTTCCCGGGCCGCCGGAGGCAGCACTCAGCCTTCGGGATAAGTTCGTTAGAGGCCCCGGTTGCTGTCTTCTGCTCGAAGACACTCCCGAAGGACGGAGGGTCCTTCGGAAGTTCGCGAGCTATTGCCCTTCCCCCACCATAGGGCTTTCCACGCCCTTGGTCGCCGGCTGTCTTACTAATTCCCAACGTTTCGACAACCGTTCAATTTTCGCAATTTACGAGCCCGTTTAACCACCCCCGTCCTACCACCACCTTCACCGACCGTTTCACCGCGCTTTTTCTTTCCCCCGTCGTCGTCGTCGAATGATTTAGGATCGTTGTAATGAATAGAGAGAAGAGATCACGGGGCCACCGGAACCTTGCCGACGACGCTTCCCATGATTTCATTTGCATGGGCGGGACCGCGTAATGAATGAACGAGACACGGTGTATTGAATTAACAGCACGGTGTTAACCCCTTGTACTACGATTCATTTCACGGTTTCAGTGATTAGAACTTTTTTGTAATTCATAATTACCTAAAAAGGGGAGAAAATCTATATCTATTGTATGCCTATATATGTTGTCCGATAGTTGTACATTAACAACGCCAAAATAGAAATTTTTTTTCGGTTTAAAGGAAATTAAGGTAATTATTTACATTAGGGGCTTCCTCACCGATTTTGATGACCTCGAAATATGTTGTCAAGGTCATCATTCTGAACAACTTTTTCCTATACATGTTACCGCCGCTCAGCTTTAGTTTCCGAGATATTCGCAAAAAAGTTTCAACATCTCAAAAAGTGATCGGAGTAGGTGTGGGTTAGATTTGAAGGTAAATATTTACATTTGGGGCTTCCTCACCGATTTTGATGACCTTGAAATATGACACGAAATAATATATAATATGTGGATGGGATGTTGAGGCAATGAACACAACTTGATTCGTCTAAAAATAAGAGGTTAATTTATTTTAATGAATGAATTAGACTAGAATTAAACTAATTGCACGTGGTTGACTAACCTAAAAATAAGAGAATCAACAATTAATGTTCGTGCTCCCACTTCTCTGTCAATTTGGTGCTTGTTTAATATATATCTCGGTCAAAATCTCTATTTCTCTATTCCTGTCTTTACTCGACAGCTTCCATTCTTTCCCCTCTCGTGGCGCCACCTCCGTGACGTCCGATCCCCTCAAGGCGCACATGCATGGGCCTTACGCTTACATCTCCCCCCCTTAAGATGCTTAATTCTCTTTCAAAAGTGAATTTAAGCTTAGAGTCTCACGAATCATTCAGCCATGGGAATGATCTTCGTGACATGGTATAAGCCCACGGATCTTCCACCACCTCCGGTGTTTATTTTAAAAATTGAATCCGAGATTTTTTTTTCTATCTCAAAAGGGCCAATTCTTATTTCGTCCATTTTCTTTCTATTTAGTTTATTGCCATTTATTACGTAGACCATATCCCCTTTTTGAAAATCATGCTTTATTCTGTTTTTATCGAATAGAGTTTTATTGTATTCGTGTGATTTGTTTGATCTGAGCAGTGCTATCTTTCGGTCTTGTTCTAGGTTTTTAGAACAGTCGCTTATAATTTTCAATTCCGGAGGTAGTAGGTCCGTGGACTCACCATTCATCAGATATATAGGAGAGAATCCTGTTACAGTATGAACTGTTTTGTTGTATGCATTCACACATACTTCCGCGATTTTCGACCAGGCTCTCTTTTTACCGTCGTTATTGAGCATACATCTTATTCTGTTTACCAGAGTTTGGTTCAGTCTCTCGTTCAGTCCGTTTGAAAAGGGGGCATCTACTGCTGTGAGAATTAATTCAATGTTTCTCTCTTTGAGGTGATTTTTGAATTCTTTTGAATTTATTGCTGGGTATTGATCTGTGAGTAATACTTCAATTGCATTTTCCTTCGGAACCTTTTCTATTAACTTTATGAAGTCCTGAGCCAGTTGGTTTTTTGAGCATAATATATAAGCAAACCTAGTAAAATGGTCCACCAGCAAATGTAGATATTTTTTTGTCGATCTTTGTCCACCAAAACCACCGATTGTATCCAAGGACATTATTTGGAATGGTCTTTCTGCTGGGCCTAGATGTGACATCAATCCAAATTTCTTATTTAGTCTTGTCTTGTTTCTTATACAAATATCGCAGCTTTTGCAAATTAGTCTTATATTATCTGATAAATTCGGTGCTGTATAAAATGGTTTCATTTTTCTTTCTATTTGACTAATCCCAATGTGGCAGAATTCTTCATGGATTTTCTTTATTAATATTTTACTGTAATCTTCACTTAAGACTATTTTTTTTCTTTTCTTTTTGTTTTGTTTGTAATAGATGTTGTTTTCTATAATAAGATATTTCTTGTTTTTTAAACTTGTGTTACGCCTCTGGTCGTTTTGTATATCTTCCTTGCTTATAAAATTCACTGTTTTTAATCTGTCTTCCTCATTTTCATAGTGTTCATAAACCGGATTTCTGCTAAGACAGTCGGCTTCGGTGTTTTCCTTTCCGGGATTGTATATAATTTTGAAATTGTATTGAGATAGATATAATGTCATGTCCCCCAATTCATCATCTGTTCTATTTTTTACATTTAAATTTTCTAGTGGTTTGTGGTCTGTGTAGACAATGAATGCGTTACCAATTAGCCAGTGTTGCCAAAATTTTAAGCTTTCCTTAATAGCTAGACATTCTAAGAAAATTGCCTTTTTCTTTTTTTGTAAATCACTTAGTTTTTTTGAAAAATAGGCTACGGGTTTTTGCGTACCGTCCTTCTGCGTTTGTTTCAAAATAGCTCCGATACCTTTGATGCTCGCGTCTGTATAGATAAAAGTTTGAGCTTTGTGGTTATAGATGGCCAGAATTGGTTTCGAGCACAAATACTTTTTCACTTTCCCGAAGGCAATTTCACAATCATTTGACCAATTGAATCTTACATTTTTTCTAAGCAAGTTGTGGAGAGGGTCGAGCAGTATTGAAACGTTGGGGATATATTTTCCATAGAAATTCACTTTACCCAGGAATTGTCGTATTTGTTTCCTGTTTTGTGGTGTCGGGAAGTCTATTATAGATTTTAGGTTGTCTTTCAAAGGAGTTATAGTATTCTCCGTAATAATATGCCCCAAATATTTGACTGAGTTTGCTGCGAATCTGCATTTTGTGAGTTTTAGACGGAATCCTTCTTCCATAATGGCATCTAACAATTGCTTTAAGTGGTCTAAATGTTCCTCGAACGTTTTTGAGAAAATCATTATATCATCTATATAGTTTACGACAAAGTTTGATAGGTTGTATTTTCTAATTATGTTTACCAAAATCCTTTGAAATATTGCTGGGGACGTTTTTAGTCCAAAAGGTAGACAGGTCCATTGATAGTGACCTTCCTGCGTTACAAATCCAGTCTTTTGTCTATCTCCGATTCTCAACGGTATGGACCAGAAAGCTGAGTTAATATCAAGTGTTGTGAAATACCTGCAATCAATGGTTTTAACCATTAAATCCTCAATTAAAGGAAAAGGTTGCGATTGGGGTACTATTAGTTTGTTTATATCTCTAAAATCAATACACAGTCTAGTCCTCTTTTCTTCATCTCTTTTATAAGCCAATGTGACTGGCGCTGCGAATGGGCTGTAGGATTCTTCGATTAGGTTATGTTTCAGTAATTGAGCTACCTGTTTTTCAATCTCAGCTTTATCTTCTAACGAACATCTGTACGGTCTTTTGTAGCAATATTTATCTACTTGTAGGTCTATAAAAGCTTCATAGTTCTTTACTTTACCCACATCATACTTGTCTTTTGCGAAAATACTTTTGTAATTGTCTATTAGGATATTCATCTTATTTCTTTGGTTTGTGTTTAAATGTTCAATATCTATATTGAATTCATTTATATTAATACCCTCATTGAAATTTACTTGAAATTGATCAAATGCATTTTTCATCTCAATTTCTTCCTTATTTTGTATCTTATTTTTGTTATTGCTTTTGATTCCAATGTGCAATTCATTTTTTGATATATTATCCTTATCTGTTTTGGACTTTATTTTTTTTTGTAATTGGATATTTAAATTCCTGTCATGGGTCAATCCAAATCTTTTTATAGTATCTAGTCCTAAGATCATATCATAATTGAATCCATCATTGTTGTACACAAATGCATTGATTTTATCTTCAATGTTTAGTATATTAGCATTTACTGTTATTAATCCATTAGTTTTACCCCTACCACTAATTGTTTTTATAGTACTACTGAAGTTTTCTTTCATCAAATTTTTTATTTTTACCAATTTAGAGTTAATCAGTGTGATATTTGAACCAGGGTCATAAATACCTCTACATTCAGTATTTCCATTCAGTATCACCTCAACCTCAATTAGTGGGGGGAAATCTAGTTTTTTGGATCTTCTGTATTGTCAATCTCTAATATAGTATTAGTTATTCTATTTTTTCCAATGCTTTTGTTTCTGTCTTCTTTGAACCAACACAAATCTTCGGGATGATATCTGTTTTTATTTCCTTTGCTCTCACAAATTTTACATGGCTGTTTTAAATTGGATCTTGCTTCTGTTTTCATTATCTTTGGTTTGTTTTCATTTATCTTGTTTGATTTTTTTCCAATGTTTTCGTATTTTCTTAACTCACTGAATAATTCAACTGAAGTTGTGGTATCTTGCCTGTCAATTTTGTTTCTAACGAACGCTGGTAGTCCATCAGCAATCAGATCTACTAAAGTTCTATTATCCATATTTTTATTGGATTCCAGTAATAAATGTTCTTTTTTTAGTGCATACTCCAGAATTGAGCCGGTGAAATATTTGTAGTTCAGTGCATAAGTGACAGATGACCAACCTTTATCAGCAAAAGTTTGTAAAAACTTTTCTTTCCATGTTCTCCACTCAGAGTTTAATGTGTGTTTGATTAGCATAGAGCTAAACCAATCCTTTACTGCATCATCCAAGAATAATCTCAGAGCTTCAATCTTCTCAGCATCACTTTCAATACTCAATCTATCACATTCGCTTTCATATGTCTGCAACCATTGGTCTGCGCTCACTTTTTTTCCCTCAAATTTATCAAGAACAAATTTTTCGCACAGTTTGTTCAAATTTCTGTTTTTACTCTCTTTTTCAGGTTTTTCTTTTTCACACAATTTTTCAAGAAGTTTTATTAGGGTTTCATCTACTTGTGTTTCAGAAGTGCTTGGTGCAGCTTGTTTTGGGGTAGAAATTTCTGCTAACAAAAAGTCCTTGACTGCCATATTCCCACTTTCATCTCTGTAGAGTGGTAGGATTTCACTATTTAGATTTATCCACACATTTCTGCATTGTCCACGTTTTTTTAATGTATTTGCGACTTTTTTGAATTCTGGTAGTTTTATAAGTTCTGGATGTTGTTTGTATGACTGATAACATGGTGGAATGTGGAATTTCTTTCCATCTTCATCGGTTATAGATTTGATTATAATAGTGTTTGACTTTGGGTCCTCATCAGCCGTCATTTCACATTCAAACTGTAGTTTTGCCATTTCTCTTCTATTTTTATCCACAAACGTAAAATTGTTGATTTATAATATGTGGATGGGATGTTGAGGCAATGAACACAACTTGATTCGTCTAAAAATAAGAGGTTAATTTATTTTAATGAATGAATTAGACTAGAATTAAACTAATTGCACGTGGTTGACTAACCTAAAAATAAGAGAATCAACAATTAATGTTCGTGCTCCCACTTCTCTGTCAATTTGGTGCTTGTTTAATATATATCTCGGTCAAAATCTCTATTTCTCTATTCCTGTCTTTACTCGACAGCTTCCATTCTTTCCCCTCTCGTGGCGCCACCTCCGTGACGTCCGATCCCCTCAAGGCGCACATGCATGGGCCTTACGCTTACATGTCCGTATATGAGCTGTCAACATAAACAGACAAGACAGTGTGTCTCAACTGATTGAAGTCGTTTTAAGTTGTGACCCTAATGTAAATAATTACCGAAATTAATAGGAAACATATTTATTAGACTCTGTTCAGAATCTTCATCACGAGTCTGACTCGATATTGTAGGGCAAAGGGTTGACCGTAATAAGGGGCTGACTTATTGAGTGCGTTCGAGCTCTCCTTACTTGTATCTTGTCCCGGAAGCTTCCTTATCGTCGTTTTTATCCGTCACATTCGCGTGCAACCATCGTTTTCTTCGTTTTCCGAAAAATTCCGAATACGACTCGACTCGGATATCCACCGACCGTTTTGTTGATTAGCATACGTTTAAGCTGAATTACTATTCATTAGGTTCTGAAAGTGACTTTATACTATCGTACACCCGGTAGTCCGTCTTCAGGGAACGACTCGTTCCATTAGCGGACAGTTAAAATGAATTCCTCGAGCGCCCGTAAAATACGAGAGCTGTTTTTACGCGAGCTAGGTTCTTCGGAAATAATATTAAATTTTATTATAGAAAGATCGAGTTAGCACAATCACATTCTCCTTTTTTTTTTCTTCTCCTTTCTCTTCCGAACAGCATGCTCGCCAACGACTCTCATATTTTCTCCTGAAATTTTTTTCTCCGCTTAGTTTGTTGATCCAACGTTTGCAAATGCTACGCGCAATTAGCAGTAAAAACTATAATAACGCCGCGCGGCTGGACGTTAACGCAGCGTCCGGGATATCGTTCGATAATACGATCACGGAAAATACGTTTCCGCTTGGACGTATAGTTTTTCACAATAAATTTTCGTATTAGAAACGAAGATCATAGTTTACGACGCTCGCCGAACCCGCCACCGGCTAAGTATCACTGTAAAAAAGTTATGGGCCCAATTATACGCGATTACGGTAGCCTGTATCGTCGCAAATCGTAAATTCGGTATTACCCGGTTCGAGACGGCTCAATAATCGAGTTTCCTTCCGTAAATTACCGTAGTGATAGGTGAAATCGTCTGTTCCGTTTATGTAAAAAATTTTTTATTACGTATGACGCACTGGATTTCTCTGATATAACAATATTAACGCTTCTTGCGCAGACTTTCAGCTGACAAGGGAACATTTGTGGACAGTTTCTTTCACAAATGTTCAGTGATTCGGAGGTGTGCCCCTATGACCATTACATTTCTGACACCCTGTACATTTTCTTCCGATATCGTACGGGTACAGAAAGAAACACCAGCTGTCCCAGCTTTTTTTCCGAGACTGTACAGTGACTCCCATTATTACTCGAACGCTTTTAAAAATCGTATAACTTTGTTAATATTGGACCATACGACTTGAATTTTTTTAAAGAAGTTAGCACAATTGGTTTGCTACATAAAATTTTTTACAAATATTGCAATTGGTCGAACTTGCAGAGAAAATACTAAAAATTGTATTTTGCAACTTTTTTATGTGGACTTGTACTCCCGTTCATAAGTCTTAGGACACCTCTGGTTTTTAGCAAAATTCTGGTATTTCGTATAGATTATGAACCTTTAACTGTATTAACTACATAATATAAATATCCTCATAAGTGTGTTCAACAGTAATTATAACTTCAATGTAATAACTTATTAAAAATTATGAAATAGCCACACCAAGCACCAGATTTGAACCCCATAGAAAAATTAGGTGATGAACTGGACTTTTGCCCTGCTTCGAAAACATATTTATGGAATATTTTCGAACGATAATGGAATTATACAGGGTGTTTGGTAACTGGTGGTACAAGCGAAAAGGGGGTGATTCTACATGAAAGAATAAGTCGAAAATATAGAATAAACATTTTTCGTTTAAGGCTTTGTTTTCGAGAAAATCGACTTTGAAGATCTGTCAGGTTTGTGTGCTTTAGTATATGCAGGAAGTAGATTTGGTTTGTCATGATCAGACGCGTCAGACAATTCCTATCGAATAGCATGCTGCATTTCAAACTCGATTTTCTCGATAACGAAACTTCGGATGAACAAATTTTATTCTATATTTTTGATTTATGCTTTCATGTAGAATCACCCCCTTTTCGGTTGGTACCACCAGTTACCAAGCACCCTGTATAACAACGGAAGGTATAAAAAAATTGATCACAAGAATGCCAAGAATAGTGGAAATTGTAATAAAGAAACGTGACGGATTCTTCGATGAAAAGAAAATATATTTTTTTACTTCTTAGTAAGATTTTTGATATATGAGAGCAGCATTTTTTCTTTGACTTGTAAACCTTTAAATAAGGAAAAATTTGTTCATATCGGTCAACAATTATTTCATTTTTACAGAGTTGAATACAAATACGGGAGTGTACATTGTGAGACATTATGAGCGGGAGTGTACATTGAAAATTTAGAAAGTACGATTTGTAGGTCTGAATTATACATATTCTGAGAATTTATGTGACAATTGGTTTGCTACATAAAATTTTTTACAAAAATTGCAATTGCTCGAACTTGCAGAGAAAATACTAAAAATTGTCTTTTGCAACTTTTTTATGTGGACTTACATTGAAAATTTAGAAAGTACGATTCGTAGGTCTGAATTATACATATTCTGAGAATTTATGTAGCGATCCAATTGTTCTAACTTCTCAAAAGAATTCTTAAGACTTCTTAAAGAAGTTAACACAATTGGTTTGCCACATAAAATTTTTTACAAAAATTGAAATTGGTCGAACTTGTAGAGAAAATACTAAAAATCGTGTTTTGCAACTTTTTTACGTGGACTTACATTGAAAATTTAAAAAGTACGATTCGTAGGTCTGAATTATACATATTCTGAGAATTCATGTAGAGAGCGATCCAATTGTTCTAACTTCTTAACCCTCTATGGGCCCGTGTAACTTTCAGGTCACATGCTAATATATCCACATTTTGCCAAATAATTTCAGTTTTTTCACAAGATGACGTATACGTCATAATTATATAATGTCTCTGAGATAACCAATAACAATATTGATGACGGTTAGCTGCACCAACAACTTGGAATATCAAAGCCTTGCAAGTTGCCTGCAAATAGAAATCGACGGGAGAAAATTCGGCCCATAGAGGGTTAAAGAAAACATGAAGTTTTACAAAATATAACAATATTAAGTTACTGATATAATATTGCAATGGCATTTACAGTATTTTTATTGAAAAAAAAACAGTACGAGATACGTCTTTTACGAGACGTCTTTAAGACGTCTTAGAGACGTCTTTTCAGGACATAAGACGTTCAGACCAAAAATGGACGTAAAACAGACGTCTTTAAGACGTCGAGTGCTATCTGGGTCGTAGCTGACGTCACAAAATAAATATAAGGTGGAGTGGGGTAAGTGCATAAACGGACTCTTATTAATATAAGAGACTCTTATACGGACTCTTATTCGTTTTATATTGATCTTATTTTACTAATCCCTTTGTATTCATTTATTTATATTATTTATTTGCTTTACTCCAAAACGAAACAACATATTTGAATGCGGTAAAAAGCATTTTATAGCAGACATATGTATCAATAGTTATGCTCTTGCCTCGTAGCATACAATATAAGGCATCAAATAGATTTTAACTGTCGATAAACTTGTGCATTGCCCCATTTTCTGGGAAAGTGCACAGTTGTTGCAATCTTTTACAATTTTCTTAAAAAATTAAAATATACAAGTGGATTTGGCATTATTGCCAACGTTAATTAAAGAGTATTAACTCAAGTATTGATGACGGTTAGCAGCACCATAAACTCGAAATATCAAAGTAAATGCCTTGCAAGTTGTCTGCAAATAGAAACCACCGGAACAAAATTCGGCCCATAGAGGGTTAAAAGAATTCTTAAGACATCATAAAAGTTTTTACGATCGTTCGAATATTAGTGTAGCTGCATCGTCCGAGTCACCGGGCAGTTGTACCTGCAGCTCGGCAATGCAACGCAATGCTCGTGTTGCAGCCACTTGCAAAGAGTCTACAGCGGTAAGTGGCCCTCCGCGAGGTAACCCCAGGACTCCATTGTCACTTCTTGCGAGTCAAGAGCCGCTACTTAGGGCCGGCAAAGTGGCGTCCTCGGGTTCCTCCGGTTCTCGGTTATTCCGATTGAGTGCTAATATTAGCCCGCGGGGCCCGATTCCGCGAGTCGAGCGCACAGGGCCCGGTCGCTTGTTCCACCAATTAATTTCCGCGAGAGGCTGATGCCACGTATCATTACGATCCGTCGGTCGATCGGATAGCGATGCCCGGGCTCTCTTCGGGTTTCATCCTAATGATCGGCGAAGAGGGGCCGCCGCGCATCGCGTGCACGCGAATCGAAATCGTTCTCGCTAATTAAAATAATCGCCGGCCTGGTCGGAGCGGTTTTTTGCCCTTGGCCGGGGCAGATAACAGGCCGCGTAACTTTTCAATCGATCCGCGTGACTACGGAGAAAAATCGAAAGGTGTGGCGAGGGGAGGGGAGATTTGTGAAAGATCAAGGTGAGAAAAAAGAGAGTCCCTAGGCCGAATTAACCTAACGACAAATTGGCGTTACCGCTCGGCGGCAGCGCGGCTTTATTCGAGCGCGATGATGATGATCGATGCGGCGCGCTGGATCCCCGGCTTGAAATTACTCGCGTTTCAGACGGGCACTGGCTCGCGCCCGTCGTTCGCGATCGTTCGCCATCGTTCGCCGAGGACGACGGGACTAGTCCCCGCAAAAAACACGCTTGCTCCGGCGACCGGACCCCGAGACGAGGCCCCGAGAAACTCGCTCGACCGATCGCGGAACCGCCTCGCGAATCCCGATTCCTGGGAAAACTCTCTGTCCGGGAAAACCTTTTCCCCGAACCCGCCGTCCAACTGCGAATTTTCCACCACCTTGTTCAACGTTTTGAACATCAAAAATGTCTCGCGTAATCGATCACTAGCCTGCTGATCCTTGTGCGAAACAAACATTTTCTGTTGTCCACAGAATTTCTACGAAATTTAATAATTTCTAGACATCTAATATAAATACTAATAATCTCTTAGGCTTAGTGAAAATATTTCAGTAACAGTAGCAAATAACTTTAGCAAGTAATTGATTGAATCGTCTATACAGGGTGTGTCTCAGGAACGAGTGATACAAGCGAAGTGATGCTATATGCGAAAATAAGGTAAAGGCACCAGTAGTTGACCATTTTATAGAAAAACAAAAAATAAGGTTTGAAATGTTCTTATTGTTTTGAAATTTAAACAACAGACTCACAACAGATTCACTTTCATCAAAAGTGCACTTATAAGTGCGCTTATAAAAACCTTATTTTTTATGTTTTTCTATAGAATGGTCAACTACTGGTACATGGTCAACTACAAGTGCCTTTACCTTAATTATTGGGTTGGCAACTAAGTAATTGCCGATTTGTTCAATGAAATAAAAGAGTTTTTTTTACTTGGAATGAACTTTAATCTATGATGTATTTTCCATTTTGTTCGATGACCTTTTGCCATCTTTCTGACAACTTGAAAATTCCACGCTCGTAGAAAGTCTGATCCTTTTCGGTCAAAAACTGAGTCAAGTTATAGTTTCATCTATAACTGAAATCGGCAATTACTTAGTTGCCAACCCAATAGAAAGACAAATAGCATTTTCTCCGATGACGTTTCATTTTTTAGAAAAACTAGTTTGATAGTTCGACGCGTTCCACAAGAAGTAGATTTGGTTGGTCATGATCAGACACGCCAGGAGATATTTTTGAAGCGTTGTCGTGTTTAAGATACGGCGATCTGTCTTCTGACATTTGAGATTGTTTATGAGACACGACGAGATGAACATCTTTGAATTGCATTATTCATGGAATTTCATTAAATCTATTCAATGCCGTGCCACGTTTACTAAGTGTCCCATGATTTATGGACGGGTGAGTATCATTTATTTCGTCCGTGGCGCAGATGAACGTCGTCGGTAACAATTATTGATTATTCAACCCGTGATTCTAATTCTCACTGTTATCTAATTAGTTACGCCACTGTGGTTCGTTTTTCGAAAAAAACAATGTACATTAAGTATTATGGAAAGATAAAGAAAACAGCTCTGAAAAATGTCCTGCTTAACATCTTGACTGTGTTTCTTTAAAGAAGTTATAAAACGTGAAGGATTCATTTATTTTGAATTGTTAAGGGAAAGACCTCCTTGCACTGTGCGACGAAGACTTCGAACTTAATAAATATCAATAATTTTCTTTAACCCCTTGCCCTACAATATCGTGTCAGACTCGTGATGAAGATTCTGAACAGAATCTAATAAATATGCATGTTATTACTTTCCTTTAAACCGAAATGAAATTCTATTTCGTTGTAGTTGATATATATCCTTTGTAGAAAACATAGAATAAATGTAAACTATCTTTTTTTTTCTTTGAAATTCACAAAATAAACTGATTTCTTTGAAATCACAAAATAAACAGTAGCGCAAGGGGTTAAACCGAAATTCTATTGCTAGAAATATGCAATCACTTTCCTTTAAACCGAAATAAAATTCTATTTCGTTGTAGTTAATATATATCCTTTGTAGAAAACATAGGCATAGAATAAATATAAATTATCTTTCTTTTTCTTTGAAATTCTGAACGATCAAGAATTTCTAATCATTAAAATCACAAAATAAACAGTAGTGCAAGAGGTTAAACCGAAATTCTATTGCTAGAAATATGCAATTATAGTAGTCTTGATCTAATTGTAAGCCGAACGGATCTACACGATCTCAGTCAGTTCGCCTATCCCCTGCACTGGGGGCATTTTCCACCATTATTTTTTTACGGGACCTTCGCCAACTTATTCGTGGCATTTTTCTGATTAAAATGACCCTAAAGTCCGATAAAATTTGAACTGTCTGTAATGGTTCCAGAATTCAAATCTTTGTGAATTGTTAATTTCTTATCGAATAAAAATGTAATTCTTTCTCACTTAGCTTCATTTTTTTCGTAAAATTTACAATAGCGGTACTTGGCCTGCGTTCGACGTCTATATTCGTAATTGTTTGATTTCAATTCCGTGCCGCGAGGGATTTTAAAAATTAAACTCCGCAGTTAACTGGTTAAGGGACCATCGACTGGAATAAAGTTTGATTTTCCTCGCTAATGGAATCCGCGGAAGAGAATGAGAATAAAACGGACGTAAAATTTTAATTTTCGAATATAAGATGCTCTCGAGGTCTCGATCAAGGCAGATCCATAATGAGGAAGCAAACGAGGATAGCTCGAACGATCCAACGCTCGCGTCGAAAATTCATATTAATTCCCTCGGTAATGGATCCCGCGGAAAAAAGAAGGCGCGGCGATGAGATGTTAATTAACGTCGGATTTTGCAAGTTTCCGATGATTTTCGTTCAGCCTTAACTGCAAGATGCTTCTGCGAACAAGGTCGAGAACGGGCCGTGATGAGAGGGGTAAACGATATGACTTCATCCGGTGGCGATATCGCATTCGAAATAACGCCGAGCCTCCTCGGAGCGTGTCGTTAAAGAGACAACATAATTAAATAAAGCGACTATTATCGAATTCATGACGAAGACACGCGATCGCCGTGCCACGAACAGAACAGGGGAACGATGGCGACGATAATTCCTTACCGGTCATCGCTTAACGAGCCAGTTTACGATTGACATGATTCTCACGTTAATTTTATTTCTCAATTATGGCGAATTCGAACGGGCTTATTGCTTTCTTTGCCGAGGCCTAACAGGATCGTCTCGGTAATTGGCTTCCGTCGGCAGCGACGCTATGGAAACCATCGTTTGTTGAACTTCGTTCGGGATCCTTACGAGATCCCTGGAAATATGACGAGGGCATTAAATAATCAAGCAAATGTCTTCGAGCACGAAGAAAAAAAAAAGTTACACTAAAACGTCGGGTACAAGGCCGTCCGGATAATAAAACTTTATTGTTTTCTTACGTAAAGATTCTTCTCGGAGAAGCTTGTCTCGTTCTCAATTAACAACTAAACCCACCACGTTTTCTATCTCGCAGAAATTACAAAAACGGGAAAAAGACAAAGTTCTGTTCCTCGCGGTTCGTCATCGTTAACCTCTCGGCCGACACTTAAGCGTGGCCTGCACAGAGAGCGTTTCTGTTTCGGTGGGGATGCTGGCCGCTAGTAGGCTGTCCGGCGAATCACCCTGTAAAGGGGAATAGCGATCATCAATGATTCCAGCGTGGTATTTAAATGTCTCTCGAGTGACTAACGAAGGCACAAAGGATCGCAAGCAAGGTGATTCAACCCGGCCCAGGAGTGTATTACCAAGACTATAAACGGGCGACTAACGATTCAACTAAAATATACTACTAAGAGCGCAAATAACTAGTCATTCAGCGCGTGGTATCGCGGGCCGAGGCGTGCTTCAACTAGAGTATTTATTATTTCCGGCTGGTTCGAGGGGCACAAAATATCATCGGGCTTTTCCTCGCGCGCTCGACTAGCTGCGGGAACGAGAGCCCGAGCTCGATCTCTATATTTATCTTAATCGTCCCCTTCCTCCGTTCCCTTCTTCTCGCCCGGTTGTGTATCCGACCGATTCCGGTGCCGAAGTTCCCCGGTTTTTCGGATCGATCGTCCAAGCCAATCGCCAAGGCACAACCGAAGACGAGGACCGTCGCGATTTACGAGCATTCGCCGGCTTAAACCTCGTCCCGAAGATCCTCCTCTTTCAGGTTGCTCCTTACTTACGCGCGCACTCCTCCCCTTTTTCCTCTTACCGGTGTGCGTGTCTGCTTTGAATCACGGTCGGAGAGAGTCTCACCCTGTCGTCGAGGGGCGGACGGGCGTGCAACCCCCGACGATAAACCCTCTCATCGGCGACGGGCTTATCGCCTCGAATTATCCGGAAAGCCGCGGCGAAGAAGAGGGAAGAGTGCCGTACCTGCCGAATGGAGGATCGTCCCCGGGAGCGCGTAATACTTACCGTATTTGTCGTGTATTTGTTACGTATTCGTCGATGAAAATACCGTAAGTTAAAAAGATTAAATACGTGCCTTACTTCCTCTCTAAATGAAAATATAATTATGAACAATAGATATCTAATTTATACTACGGTACAGCCACACACAGCCTGCAGAAAGTGCCAGGTAGCAATGCCAGCGATAAGGTGGAGTGGTGTAAGTGCACCCCAGTTTTTAGTAAGTTTGACTTTCAACCTAAATATCTTGAATTTGTTTTATAATAATTTAACATTTATTGATATCAACGAATACTTGAGTTAATACTCTTTAATTAACATTGCCAATAATGCCAATTCCACTTGTATATTTTAATTTTTTAAGAAAATTGTAAAAAATTGCAACAACTGTGCACTTTCCCAGAAAATAGGGCAATTGAACAATCGAAAGTTAAAATCTATTTGATGCCTTATATTGTATGCTACGAGGCAAGAGCATAACTATGGATACATACCAGATCTGTAAATATGAAACCGGAATTTGCCCATAGGTGACTCTAGCTGTCAATGTAGTTACCGTAAAACCGCGTCACTGACGCCATTTTCTTGTTTTGACATCTGGTAAAGATTTTCAACTCATAACCATACAAGTTTCATACAACAGCATAGTCTTTAATAGCGTTGAACATGTCGAATTTTGTGCCTGGAAACTACGATTCGCGGACAGCATTGATTTTCTGTTTCCAATTGAAGAAAACTGCTGCAGAATCGCATCGAATGCTTGTCGAAGCTTACGGCGAGCATGCTCTTGGTAAATCATAGTGCTTTGAGTGGTTTAGAAAATTCAAAAATAGCGATTTTTATGTGAGAAACGAAGAACGTGGAAAACCACCGAAAAAGTTTGAAGACTGCGATTTGCAAGCATTGTTGGATGAGGATGACGCTCAAACGCAACAACAGCTCGCGGATCAATTAAATGTGACATGAGAAGCCGTCTCCATACGTTTAAAAGCCATGGGAAAGATTCAGAAGATGGGAAAATGGGTTCAACATGAACTGAACGAAAGACAGCAGGAAAACTGAAAAACCACTTGTGAAATGCTGCTCGCCAGGTACAAAAGATAGTCATTTCTCTATCGAATTGTGACTGGCGATGAGAAGTGGATATATTTCGAGAATCCTAAGCGTAAGAAATCATGGGTAACTCCAGGCGAACCATCGAAATCGACTGTAAGGCCAAATCGCTATGGACGGAAGACAATGCTCTGTGTTTGGTGGGATCAGAAGGGTGTGATCTATTATGAGCTGCTAAAACCTAGCGAAACCGTTAATACTGAACGCTACCGACAACAAATGATCGATTTGAATCAAGCTTTGCGTGAAAAACGACCGGAATATCAAAACAGGCAACACAAAGTGATTTTACTTCATGATAATGCACCATCCCACACAGCAAAACCGATAAAGCAAACGATTGAGGGGTTTAGTTGGGAAATAATTTCGCATGCGGCTTGTTCACCAGACTTGGCTCCATCCGATTATTACTTATTTACATCGATGGGACACGCACTTGCTGAGCAGCGCTTCACATCTTACGAAAATGTACGAAAATGGCTCGATGACTGGTTTGCCTCAAAAGAGGAACAGTTTTTTTGGCGTGGCATCCACAAATTGTCAGAGAGATGGCAAAAATGTGTAGCTACCGATGGGCAATACTTTGAATAAAATATTTTGTATCATTGTCATACAATAAACGTGTATTTTCTATACAAAAATTGCGGTTTCATATTTACATACCTGGTATGTCTGTTACAAAATGCTTTTTACCGCATTCAAATATGTTGTTTCGTTTTGGAGTAAAGCAAATAAATAATATAAATAAATGAATACAAAGGGATTAGTAAAATAAGATCAATATACAACGAATAAGAGTCCGTATAAGAGTCTCTTATACTAATAAAAGTCCGTTTATGCACTTATCCCGTTTATGCACTTATCCCATTTCACCTTACGTCAAGTGATGACGAGATGTGAAGTGTTTCATATTTCGTGAACTGAAAACGTTCAAATACGTCAGTATTATTATTTTTATTGTGTTTTACATATGAGAATAGGATATACCTTCAAACTAGTGTGATATCAAATCATTTTAACACTAAACCTACCACGGTCAAATGACCGCTTTTCTATTTCACAACTACTGAAATTATAAAAACGTTTTTATAGGAAACTACTGAATTGACTTCTTTATTCAAGCATATATTATAATGAAAATCGTACAAAGTTTAAATAAATTCAGTCTTCTCCCTTCTACAAGACGTTTCACTTTTATATGTTTTGTGCTTGGTAGAGTTAGTGTTGACGAAAAAATGATTTCATTACTTTGTGTCACAAAAATCTATTTTTTGCAAAAACCAGAGGTCGCAGACAAATTTTGAAAACAGATTTGAAATCAGCGTGAAAAAATCTATGGAAAATGATATATAGCAAGCATGTTAAAAAAAATTTTTTTCCGCGCGTGGTGGTGGAAAAACTAAAATTTTCTTGAAATTGTGCACGTTTAACGAATTTTCTCAAGGTTAAAAAACGTTCGTACCGTAATCTCCCTATTTTTCCCATATTCTACGAAGTTGCAGCTTTCATTTAAAAGAAATTTCATCGCTCTACCTCATTTCTATCGAAAGTTCTTTGATTTTGAATCCGAAAATGCCGTTTTTTCCCACTGTGTTTCACTATGCCAGAGGGTTCATGCCAGAGGGAGGGTTCATGCTACAGGCTCCCTTCGCGAAATCGAACGGGCCGCGACACCAGCTTCCGAGAGATCCCATTGGATAACAACGATCGCTTAGCCTGTCGCGGACGGATACCCTGTCACGCGACCGACTCGCCGGTGTAATCCTGTCCTGCTACGGAATTGCCATAATCTCGCTCTCCGAGTCCTCCTCTGAACTGCTTGATTCTACGAAAACGGACGTTTTCTAATAGGTCACCTCCATGGTAAACTATTTGGGATAGAGGAATTCAGGAAAATTCTCCCTCCATCGTTGTACAAGTAATTCACCAAAAATTATGTTCCTTGGGAGAGAATTACTGCTGGAGGGCACATGACTCTACTGAGAAAATGAGCATGTGAAGTACAAGTGGAATTTAATATTACTGATACATTATTCATAACCCATTACAATTGTCAAGAGAAGAAATCAATTTTTGTGCGGCGCTTTTGTTGTCTTTCGTTGTGATTGATGCAGACAATTTTTATTTTCCCTAAAGATCCTCAGTCTATGGACTAATGGTGCAATTGATAATTATTTAGCCTCTTGCCAATTGTACTCGATTAATACAGTTGATAGGCTAGCAGAATTCAGGAAAATTCTCCCTCCATCATTGTACAAGTAATTCACCAAAAATTATGTTCCTTGGGAGAGAATTACTGCTGCAGGGCACATGACTCTACTGAGAAAATGAGCATGTGAAGTACAAGTGGAATTTAATATTACTGATACATTATTCATAACCCATTACGATTGTCAAGAGAAGAAATCAATTTTTGTGCGGCGCTTTTGTTGTCTTTCGTTGTGATTGATGCAGACAATTTTTATTTTCCCTAAAGATCCTCAGTCTATGGACTAATGGTGCAATTGATAATTATTTAGCCTCTTGCCAATTGTACTCGATTAATACAGTTGATAGGCTAGCAGAATGCAGGAAAATTCTCCCTCCATCATTGTACAAGTAATTCACTAAAATTTATGTTCCTTGGGGGAGAATTACTGCTGGAGGGCACAGTGCTCATGACTCTATTGAGACAAAAATAACCAAGTGAAGTACAAGTGGAATTTAACCCTTAGCACTCGAACGGTGACTGTGAAGCACCACTAAAAATTGCTGTATCATTATTCAAAATATTTTTTAGATTATTAAATTTGTTTGTATTTAATAAATTACCAAAGATTTCAGTATCGTAGGAGAAAATTGCACCATTTTCGAATGTGTAACATGAAAAAATTATATAATATTCTAGGTCAGAAATAGTGTTTAATTTTGGGGTTAAAATAACTTCGAGTGCAAAGGGTTAATATTACTGGTACATTATTCACAACCCCATTACAATTGTCAAGAGAAGAAATCAATTTTTGTGCGACTGCCTTTCGTTGTGATTGATGCAGACAATTTTTATTTTCCCTAAAGATCCTCAATCTATGGACTAATGGTACAATTGATAATTATTTAGGTTTTTGCCAATTGTACTTGATTAATACAGCTGATAGGCTAAAAGAATTCAGGAAAATTCTCCCTCCATCATTGTACAAGTAATTCACTAAAAATTATGTTCCTTGGGAAGGAATTACTGCTAGAGGGCACATGACTCTACTGAGACAAAAATGATCAAGTACAAGTGGAATTTAATATTACTGATACATTATTTACAATCCCTTACAATTATCAAGAGAAGAAATCAATTTTTGTGCAACCGCCTTTCGTTGTGATTGATGCAGACAATTTTTATTTTCCCTAAAGATCCTCAATCTATGGACTAATGGTACAATTGATAATTATTTAGGCTCTTGCCAATTGTACTTGATTAATACAGTTGAGTAAATTTATAGGATTTTATGTTTTGAAGAGACCTGTATAATGGTACATTCTGTAGAGTCATTTATACCAAATTTTCAAGAGTCCTTCGAACTTTCATTATCAATTGTTTAGTGGGTACGCATATCTCGAACCTTGAAGAGTATTTCGCGTAATTTGAGACGCCCTGTAGCGTAGACACAGCGAATGGGGTTCTAGTTAGACGGTGCTGATAATATGGAGCTGTCGGCGGTTAATACTCGGTGTATGGAACATTACGAGGTCGTAGTGATAATTCTGAACCCTTAGCAGGTGATGAGTTCGGGGTCATGGGAGGTCACACCGAGGATTCTGGGGACTTAGGAGATGATGCTCGGACATTATGTATTGTTAGAGGCGGACGTGAACGTCTCTGGACTCCGAGGAAGGTGGCGACGAGAACGCGGAGTAATTAGCAGTCGGCGATAAAGATCGATGAACTGTAGGCTCTCTAGAACCTGTCGAACTTCCAAAATTGGGAATCTCAGATCGAATCGTGATCATCTGTGAAGCTCGGGACTCCGGAAATTGAGTAGCAGCTAGTCGAGTCATAGTTAACATTGCGATCCCGGAACCAAAAATATTTATATCGTTGAAAACCTGAAAATTGGTATTGCTAAATTCAGAGACAGCGAAGAGCTGGTAATTTCGAGCGCTACTTTCGATAATAAGCACAAGCAATCACGAGAGACTGTGTTACCCATAAATTAAAGTTTGAGAGACACACACTTTTCGTTGACAATCGAGGGCTCGACGGTTTAAAAAAACTGGCAGAAACTCTGCCGCGCTCCGGGTGAAACTGCCCGTAAAAAGGAGCGCATAAAATCCCGAATTGAATCACTTTGTCATAATTAGATATCGATTACCGCAGCGTGTAATTACCGTATGGATCATAAATTACGGTTGGACTGGCAAAAAACCTGATTTTGGTGGTTCGGCGCTAATTCCCCGGCGCGCTGATTACCGGCGTTCAACCTCCGTTTTCTTTTTATTTTTCCTTTCTCCCGTGAGATCGGAGAGAGATCCGAAAGGCTCGGCGAGGTGGCACGTAAGCCGTAAATCGAGCGGATCGCGTAATTCGTGCCAACTTTACACCCCGAATCGTGTTTGTATCTTGGTCCCCCCGCTTAAGTGCAGACTCCGATAATTTATCGCCAATAATAACGCAGCCGGCAGTCGTTCGCTCGTCAAAACTTTCCTACCCGATGGGTGCACATATATCACGGGCTCTCTTGTCCCGGCCCGGCCCGGCCCGACCCCCGTCCCGTTTCGCCTCGACGGCCAACTTTTCCGTTTAATAAGTCCCTGCAATTTTTCACCCTTCCGAGAGCCCCGGAGCGTCCTGTCTCGACGTACTCTCTCTCTTTCAGATAGAAAGTATAAAGAGAGAAACAGAGAGGGAACGAAAGTGGAAGCTACCCCCGATTTTTCTTTTTTTTTTCTCGAGGGGCGAAACGACTTCTACTCTCAAACTCGCGTTAAACTCCTTCCTGTCTCTTAACGGCCACTCCCAACCGTGATACCCGACGGTCACGAACGTTATCATAATTTCCTAAATACCCACGCAATCACGGGTTCGATTAAAACTTAACCTTTTACCCGCTGTCGTTCCGCGTATGAAAATTAAACCACTCTTTTTACTACCTAGCGTCTCAAGTTCTCCGAAAAAGATCATCGAGAGACCAGCAGAAATATTATCGTTTAATTCCACAGCTTTTCTTACAAAGAATGGGTTGAACTTCAGCTCAAGAAACCGCAAAATTTTCACTCCTTTTCATTCAATCTGATAGATTTTGACGTGAAAATGCCGAAAATTCAAGTTTCAAAGCTAGATGATCACCAGTTCTAAAGTTATGCGTGAACGTAATTCCCGGGGGCATAATCTTTCAACAGTGATTAAACGCGACCGGTTAATGCCAATAAAGTCGACCGAGCAAAGCATCAAGAAAGTTTATCGCTGCTCCCGTTCGCGAAACCGTGAAATGCCGGCCATTCGCTGGCGCGTCGTGTCGAACTAGATCTAAATCGTGACTTAAGTAGGCAGTGATCGAACACAGCCTCGCACTCGACGTTAATTAAAAAAAAAAAGTGATAATTAGTACCTGTTTAGAGAATGATGTAAGGAGCAAGGAAGCTCTTTGCACGACAGGCTCGTAAAACTTGCAAATGGCGGCCATTTGCTTATGCAGCGTGTCGTGCTAAGCCTGGGACGCGAGAGCGCATCGTGATTGAACGGACTGTAGTATCGCTAGGATGCTGCGCGATACGCATTCAGCGACCTTGATTAAAAAGCGACAGCGATCGGTACCAGTTTCGCGCGGGAAAAACGAAAGGATCAACCCAGATAGCACAGAGATGTTTTAAAGACGTCTTAAAGACGTCTGCCGATGGACATTCAGACGTCTAAAAGACGTCTTGAATGTACTACGAACGTCTTCTGAACGTCTCTGGAACGTCTTTGTGAAAAAACTGTACGTCTTAAAGACGTCTTTAAAACGTCTGTTAGACGTCTTTAAGACATCTCGAACAGACGTCTTTAAGACGTCTCGAAACAGACGTCTTTAAGGTCCCTAATAGCACAAAAATATTAGATAGATATGTTTGTCAAATATTGGAAAAATATTTTTTAAGCCACATTTTTTCGTATGAGAAAAATATTGGATCCAAATATTGTATACATGTACAAGAAATATCAATTGAATGTTTAAATTATAACAAAAATTAGAAACTATGAATATGTATTACTTTATGTGCACTTCTTGTTGAGGGAATATTCCACTTTCTCTTCGAAAGGACCCTATTACATTTAAGAAATTTGTATGCAGTTGGCGGAATTCGAACTCGAGACTTACCACCGTTTACTTGATGATGTGTTTCCTCACTGAGCCATGCGAACTTACATTGTTACACTCAGTACTTGTTAGACTTATAAAGGCTCAAATCGTATCGAATCATATAATTATTAGAAGAGATAAACTGCTGTTTAAAAAATTGTTTCGTGAAAAATCAAACTACATTTGTTTAATGAAGCATATTATTAATAGTATAGTAATGACAAACAGATATACGATATTTATTGCTAAATTCAATTACGAATATATGTATATACGTAATTTATTCTAATTGTCTAAATTAAAAATTTAGTTATTTAATTTTCCTAAATAAATAAACGTCTATTCGATGGGTGGAAAACTGCGTTATGTTGCGTTGCGTGTGTACAGTTTGTAAAGCTTTTCTCTAGCAGTTTACAATGACTGAAACGTCAAGAAGTGAAACGTCTTAAAGACGTCTCGTAAAAGACGTCTCGTAAAAGACGTCTTCAAGACGTCTTATTTCGGACGTAAAAACGACGTCTCGAGAAAGACGTCTTAACCTCTTAAGCCCTGTACGCCACTATAGTGGCTTTCCGTGGAAAGCATCAGATCGAACATCACGAACCACTATAGTGGCTTTTTTGCCTTCCGCGGCTAGGCGCGCCGTCCCTGGGAGGCAGAGTTGCGGACAAACGCGCCGTGCTTAAGATGTTAAAGACGTCTTATTTCGGACGTAAAAACGACGTCTCGGGAAAGACGTCTTTAAGACGTCTAAAAATCTAAAAATTGAGGTAAAACAGACGTCTTTAAGACGTCGCATGCTATCTGGGAAGGAAATCATCTCGGATCGCGGCAGTTCGGAACGGCGATCGGTCATTTTATGCGAACTGGATCCCGAAGGTGTGACTCACAATCAGACGAAAGTGCAGGTACGAGAACCGTCCGGATAAAATCGCGGATTCGCGCGTGGGCTTGCTTTACGCGCGCGGCTAGGCTTATCCGGATTTATATCGTAATAACGATATCGAATTGCCCGACGACTACTCCCATATTAGGCTTGATTAGAACGGTGCACCGATCGCGCGGAGACGTGTAGGTTTCGCACGCTTCTCCGCGGCTGTTATTACCGGCCTGATTATTTATTGAAAGCCGGATAGGAAGTGAAACCGCGCCGCCGAGAAGCTTCGCACACTAAATACGGCCTCTAAGTGATTGCCGTAGAAATTGTTCCGTACAACACCGTCGGAAACCCGGGGCACGCGGAAAAATCTTCAGGTGCATCAATCACGACGCCTTCCACTCCGTACCGCGCGCGTCGGATACACCAGAAATTCTCTCGGAGCAAAAATATCCGCGATAGAAAAATTAATCGACATTGATGTATTACAGCTTCGATTTATCAACGAGATAAACCGGTTAAAAATTGAATCTGATGGGCACATAGAAGGCCCGAGAAGAAGATCTCAGGTTATCGCGACAGAGTTCCTCGAGCTAAGCAGTGTTTACCTTTCTAGAATTCTGTGTTAAACTTTACCTGACGAAACCAGATATTTTTAGCTGTGCTTTATGTAATCCTGTAGAATCCGAGTATTAAATTCTGAAAATCCGAGTATTAATGTTAGGAATTATCTGGTTATGCGTGTTCAACCAGTTAACTGCGGAATTTAATGTTAAAAGTCCCTCACGGGGCGCGGTATTAAAATCAAGCAATGACGAGTATACACGTCGAACGCAGGCCAAATGTTCCTGTTATTTTTGCGAAAAAAAGTAAAGCAAAATGAGAAAGGATTACATTTATATTCGACAAAAAATTAACAATTTATTGTTGAAAAACTAAAACATTGTCAAAAAATAATAAAATTCAAAAAGAAGAAAATTAAACAAAAAATAACTTTAAGAAATTCAGTTGATTGCAGTAAAGCATACAAAACAATTTGGAGAATACCAGATGCATTGGAGAAAATAATCAACTTAGCTGGTAAAAAGTGATACATTGTGTACGGCCAATATCCAATATACCAAAAAGAATAATCAAATTTTTTTTTAAAGAATAAATAACAGTTTTATTGGTAATGTAAGGGAAACATACCACCAAATGACATTTTTATCACAACTTATAGAAATTTCCAGTTTTTATAGTAAAAGGGAATTTTTTATTGTACACGACGAGTATACACGTCAACCGCACCACAATAGAGTTTTGGATTGACGTGTATACACGTCGAACGCAGTTCACTGGTTAAAGTGAAAATTGTTAATTTTGTCTGGCTCCGGGTTTCTCGTAAATTGGGGTTCAGTGTACCAGTTAAGGGTTGACTTGAAAAGCTAAGTAATGCGGAGCAACGATGAGAATTTTTCAGAATACTGAGAACTCCCTAATTACTGAAATCAATTTTACAAACAGCAAAGCACGTTCTAGCCGTCGTAGAATGGAATTACTCTCAATTTGGTCGATTCTATCTACGTAATCTGTTTAGCCGAGAAATTGCCCGAGCGGCAAAAAAGTCAGACAGGAAACTGTTGTTAAACATTCTGTCGGTACCGTACCATGTAATTGTGAGCCGTGTAATGGGGAACGATGCACTCTGAGAAAGGAAGAACAGAAAAACTTGGGAACTGGAGCGACGCAGTGCAATTGTTTCATCTGGCTAATTGCAAGTCGAAAACTGAGCAAATCCTGAGGTTCGCCGTTTAAATCATTACAATTGTGGCGCGCGATCTATTTTCACAGATAGAGAGAGAGAGAGTGAGAGAGAAAGAGAGAGAGAGAGAGAGGTTCATTACTCGAACGATGGATCCGACGTTCTAGCCAAATTCCAGCAGAGAACGAGGGACAACCGAACCATGGCTTCGCTTCATTACAGCTGTCCGCTTGATTAGTGAATCTGTCTGTGGAGGCTGTTAGGGAACGGATATCCGTAGACTGTACACGTCTGTCTTTATTGGAAGATCTTAATTAACCGTAGACAGTAGGCTCTCATAAACAATTTATTATGCCTTTTTCAGTGCAAGGAAACAGTCGTTTCTGTTTCATTCTTGTAAAAATCGTGCACTTAACCGAAGTATATCAACACTAATCCTACAATGGTCAAAATGACCGGTTCTCTATTTCACAATGATTGAAATTATAAAAACGTTTTCATAGGAAATTACTTAATTAACTCCTCCATTTAAGCACATATTGTAATGTTTCAATATTTTACAAATTTTGTGCACTTAATTGAAGTATATCAACATTAATCCTACCATGGTCAAAATGACTGGTTCTCTATTTCACAATGATTGAAATTATAAAAACGTTTTCATAGGAAATTACTCAATTAACTTTTGCATTTAAGCACATATTGTATGTTTTAATCTTTTAAAAATTTTGTGCACTTAATTGAAGTATATCAACACTAATCCTACCATGGTCAAAATGACCGGTTCTCTATTTCACAATGATTGAAATTATAAAAATGTTTTCATAGGAAATTACTGAATTAACTTCTTCATTTAAACACGTATCGTAATGTTTCAATCTTTTAAAAATTGTGCACTTAATCGAAGTATAGAAACACTAATCCTACCATGGTCAAAATGACCGGTTCTCTATTTCACAATGATTGAAATTATAAAAACGTTTTCATAGGAAATTACTGAATTAACTCCTCCATTTAAGCACATATTGTAATGTTTCAATATTTTACAAATTTTGTGCACTTAATTGAAGTATATCAACACTAATCCTACCATGGTCAAAATGACCGGTTCTCTATTTCACAATGATTGAAATTATAAAAACGTTTTCATAGGAAATTACTGAATTAACTTCTCCATTTAAGCACATATTGTAATGAAAATCGTACAAAGTTTAAACAAGTTCTTTCATATGTTTTGTGCTTTGTAGGTTTAGTGTTAAATATCGTTTGAGAACGTTAATATTATTTCCAACGGGTGTCGAATATTTTGATAAACGAGACGTTTCTCGCATGTTTGTGTATATTTGCGGTTTGCAAGACCGAGTGTCGCGGGGCATACGTTCCAAATACCGGTATCTCTCGAGCGCACTGTGACCCAACAAGGGTGCAAATTCAGGGGTGAAAGATTGCGTGCTGAAAGAAGCGCAACCCCCGAATCAGGGTTACTGGTCCGAATCAAAAGTCAACAATGTCTGTCGCCTTGCGGAGATTAATCGAAAGAGACCCGAGAAACGCAAATTAAAAAACGAACACAACAAACCCGAAAGTGGAATGAAAGGGGCAGAAATTGAACGCGACAGGGGTGGAAGATGGCTGGAAAATGAGAGAAAGTAGAAGTTGGAGTAGATGAGAGAAGACGTGAGAAAATGAGTGGTGACGTCCTGGGAACCGAGTGAAACGTAACAAAAATGGCTGTTTGACACTGTTTAATCATTCCAAGGGCTAAAACAGAATTCTCCGCCCTAATTGCGGGACGTGAAAAAATATCCGGAATGATCGCGATAATTCGACGCGACAAGTGGAGGCTATGAAAACGGATGAGAGCAAAAACTGAAGTAAAAGGGGGTAGGGAGTCGGGGGGAGGAAGGGAGTAGGGGAAGGGGAGGAAATAGAAAGAGTCGAAAGGAAAGGGCCTGGGAGGGACGCAGACGGCGAGAGAAAAATATAGCAAGAAAGGCTGAGCTAAATTAAAGGGCGTCGCGAACAAAGGCGGATGTGCCTCGAGAGCAAAACAGCGGCGTGTGTAGGCGGGTGACTGTGGGGGTGGTGTCTACGTTTGGCTCTTCGCCTCGGATCAAAGCGCGTGGCTCTGGTCTTGGCTGACGGGAATAGAGATGGAAAGCGAGGTTCGCGGTGAATTTCAATGTGTTCCGCGATTCGTGCCTGGAAAACCATTTTCGGGCCTGGGGCTGGGCTCGAGCACGAAAACGAACAGGTAATACAGCCCCTGGCTGAAGGGGTGTGGGGACGGAGCCGAAACGAGGGTACCGATCGCACTTCTTGGACCGGTGGTGGGGTCCGCAGGGGGGCAAAACGATTATTTTCTTCGACCGCAAGAAGCTATTATTCCCTTTGAAAAATGTATACCGATGATCTTTCAATCTCCTAAATAGACTGCGTAAATAGATCCTTGTGCAAAATACAACCTTTGTTGCATTGCGAGGAAAATGAGTGTTGGAATTTATTTCGTAAATAGAACAAAATTAATCTGTTATTTCTTTAAGAGAAAGGATCACATTGTATGTTGTCCCCGGCATCGAACCCTTGATGTTGCATTGTTCATATTGGACTATTGCTCCTCAATTTTCAATTTCTTGTGTTTTATTCTCGACGTTTCTCTCAATGAAGACGCGTCTGACAACGCGCTTTTAGAGAATTTATTAAAATAAATACTATTTCGTGTGTGCTATAAAAGGAGTGTGCTTTTATTATAAATATACCCATATTCAATAAAGAGCCACAAAGCTTTCCTTTTTTAATCGTTTTTATGAGTTAAAACTATTGCAACGAAAATTAGAACATTTATTCGTAGGTTACACGTTGCTAGTCCTTCTTGCACGTCATTTAGTGAACCAATGCTTCAAATGTGTTCCGAAAAATGAGATCGTTTATTCCGTTTTAAAGGGCGTACGAACACTTTTTGACTGTAGGCACATTTGGAGTGACGAGGGTTAAATTCTTTCGATGCATCGTAAGCGCATAAAATCTGCCATCTACCATCAGAAATTTTCTGCATAAAATCGAAAACGTGTAATTGGCTATGTTCTTATTCGTTCCACTGTGAGTTGTGGGGGGGGGGGGGTGAGGGGTGGGGTCGACCGGTGCAAGGGTCATGGATCAGGAGAATTACGACGGAGCCGGGAATAGAACGGTGGAAGAGGATCGATCCGTTCCTGTGCTCGGTCCAGAAACGATAATAGGACACGTCATAGCGAGAGCAGGAGCCAGGTGCACGTAGAAAATGTGGGCGCAGCCGTGCATGCTGATGAGGAAATCGAGACTCATGCAAATAGTTGGAGGAACGGCGAGGAGAGGTGAGGCGAGGGCGAGAGCAGAATCTTTACCTTTCCGTTACCGTTTCCTCCGGCAATTACGCCGGGCATGTTCCTGGGTAACAATAAAGACGACGACCGAGGGATTAGAGACGCGATGCAACAGGAAATACACGGCTGCATATATGTATTCCGGCGGGGAAACGAAGGAGGAGAATCTTCGATGGACGCGCGCGCGAGTTGGTATGCCGGGACGAGCACAGGGTTCGTAACAGTCTGGCCCCGAAGAATTCTGCATTCGAATTCGGTGTCCTCGAGGGTATGAAACGCGACGCGAGATCTTGTTTGTTTATCGGGGAATCGCGACCGTTTCTTCGATCCGGCGATTTGCTCTTCGTTTTGTTGCCGAGAAATTTTATTCCGCCCGCTCTTTTCCTACCTTGTCATTTTAAGAGGCTGAAATTTCCAAAGATTATAATACTAAAGAATAGATTCCATTAGCTTGGAAATGTTGGTTGCCTGACACAATGTTGGGGCTTGTCTTCTTACTTTTAAGTTCTTGAAAAAATGTAAACTGCGAATTTGATTTAATTTAGTGTCGACTGTGTATATGTGAATGTATATACACTCCCGTCCATAAGTCACCGGACACTTGTTAAAATTGGGATGCAGTCGATACTTTGTTATTAACACTGAGTGCCAGACCAGAACCCTAAAAAATTCCATGAAATCAAAGTAAGTTATTTAATGAAACAAAAATTGAAAATAATTATATGTGCGATATTGAGTAGTCTTACAACTTTCTTGCATTTTACAATAAATATATTAACGTAAAAATTCATTTTAAACCTGGACAAATAATTCCGTCACCCACATATGGGTGATATGGCGGTCAACGTGTTAAATGATTTATATTATGAGATAAAAATAATACTTATTAATATTTTCTAATGTAGAGAACATGTAAATCAAATTGTATGTCAAAGATCTGACCAAAATATCTCATATTTTCTTTTCATCAATACATCCGCTTGAACTAATCGTGGCATTCTGTCGATTGATTTTTAAAACTTTAGTGGGATAATTATTTTCGATTTTGTATTTTAGAGCTGTCTATAAACGCTGTTTTGATTTTGGACACGCTTCTCTTATTCTATCTAACTCATCCCACAATTCTTCCAACATTTATTCAAATTATCGTGTAGTAGCTGCATATACAAAATGAAACAATAAAATCAAGCTTGAAACTTGTATACTTGTTCTAATTACCAATTTGCTGAAAATAAGTAAGTATCCGGTGATTTATGGGCGGTAGTGCATGTACGTATACTGTAACTTGTCTCAGTGCAGCAGAAATAGATCTCGACTGAGATCTGGAATGCTTAAATAAAAAAAAAAAAGAAATAGATCCCATTAACAGTAAACGCACCGAGCTATAAAATGTTGTCTTATAAAAATAAGAAGATTTAATTTATTAAAACTTTTATTAAGTTGTTGCTCATGAAAGCATCTTAGTAATTTCAATAATTGTCAAATAAAAAATCTACGACCGGTCATTCGACCGGTGGTGGTACGTTCAGTGTTGAATAGCAGATTGAAACGAAGCTGCAATTAATTGTCGCAGTACCAGAAACGTAATTGGAACGTGTAGAATAATTTCGAGGAAAGAAGGTTCGTTTAATGACGGTAAGTTTTTAGCACGAATGCTCGCAACGTCGAGGATGCGTGGGCTTCTGCGGGTTCGCGTGACGGCGAGCCTCGCCGAGGATGCTCGCGTGATCGATCGCGATCTAGATCGGAGGAATTTCATGGAAACTGAACGGGGATTGCAACAGCTCCCCGGCTGCAACTTCACGTGCGCTCGAGGAGGGCGGACTCCGTAACGAGCCGAGATGTAACCTCTCGAAACCGATCGGCTCGTGTACCGGAGTTATTATTCCTTGGCATGATCGGGGCAAATTATTGGCCGAGATCGCGCGCCAGCCAAGTGTGAAGTTCGCAACAACGATCGGCCGCACTTCTTTCCTTTTCTCGTTTCTTATCCCACCGAACCGCGATGGTATGCAGTATGACAATGGATGGGATCGGTTCTAGCTCTAGGTTGAACACATCCTCTTTCTTGCTGCTCGATCGTACCTTCTGCGAAATAGCGTGAGAAGCCGCGGACCGAGGATCGGGGAATTAGGAGCGTATCGTGATTTTTTGGCGTGATCATCCCGTGCTGTTGGTAATTTAGCTATTACTTTTCGCTCCGGACGTTTTTGTTCCCCGCCGGTACGAGCGATCCTTCTTTCGACGGAAATGACGAGTGATAACACTGATTAACCAAACGGATCGCTAGGTAGTTCGCCGAGTGATTTTATACTAATTTTCAACCCTCTAGTTTCACACTGTATGTTCGGAAAGGGGGCAATCTTTTTAGTATTGTAACACTACGAGTTTTTGAGAATGAAAACAAAGTTTAAATTGATGTTCATGAAATGGCAGATACATTGCAAAAGGAATATCGTGATTATTAATTTCGCGTGTGCAAATGTATATGCATGAGAATGAAAACACTAAGAGTTTTACTAAAACCCTAAAACCCTATATCTCCTAAACTAATGATTTTTTTTACACAAGTAGATTAATACTTTTTTGTAAAGAATATAAAGGAGCATCAGCTGATGCAATAAAAAATATATGATTCCATTTAAAAAAACATGAATGACCTTCATATGTCCTTTACACGTCCACCTACAAAAAAAAAAAATGTACCATCAGAATGTGCCCCTCTCAAAACCATTCAACTTCACCTAAAAAATTGTTTGCTATGCGTAATAATAATGACGTAAATCTAGATGGCAAAATGTGGTGCCCCACCCTGTATATGCGCTCAATTTTTCTGGTCATTATCATTATTCGTTAGCTAAAAAATAAAAATTGAGGGTGTTATTGGGGATGAAAGTAGTAATTCTGATTTTTACTTATAATGCTGAAATATGAAGTTCCTTAAATATAATAAAAAAGAAAGTTTGGTGATAAAGGCCTTCTTTTCATATTTCCTTATGATGCGAATGGGTTAACGTTTTAAATTACGCCTACCAATTTTGGTCATAAATGCCTAAGATCCGCAGTCTATTTACGACAGATCTAGCAGCCGCAGAGCGCCGCGCAGAATTTTCTGAGCGATCTAATAGGATCGTGCTTCGCTACGAGGAATCGATCTTAATTGAGAAGGATCATGCCCACCGGCGCACGGTGTCGACTCGGAAAATCGAGTATAGTAGCGAAGGAGAGGCGACAACCGAATCACAGGCGGCGACCCCCACCCCCTCGGGCTGGTTTACCATAAGAATGGTCCCCATTATCCCGTAGATCCGCGCCGGGAGATATTCCAAGTCGAGAATGGCCGAAGCCAGCTAAGGGGCTGGTGACAGATGCTCTGTATGCAAATTCCCGAGCACCCGTGAAAACCCCATAACACGCCATCCTCCCGCTGATTCCCTCCCCCTGTCGCGAGTCCTCTTTCCACCTGCGCGCTCCCCCATAGCCCGGTGCTTCAACATTGCCGTTCTCGATGCCAAGACGTTCGCCGTGATAAAGACTTTCCTCCCGTCTCTCTCGTTCAATCATCTTCTTCGCGATTCTCCCCGCGTTTCTTCTTCTTTCTCGCCAGGGTGTCCTCCGTCCTCTTCTTTCTTCGTGGTAACTCTGATTACTCTTCTGTGCCTTCTTCTCTCTCTCTCTCTCTCTCTCTCTCTCTTCGGCAATGTTATGGAGCAGCTCTCCCCCGGTCCCCTTGAAGAGCAGGAAAGACCTCGCCGAGAACAAAGGGAAAGGGGGAGGCGTATCTCGAAGGCCGGGAAAAGGCGTTAATTGAAAGGAAGCGAGGCAGGGCCCAATAAGATTTCGTCGTTCCACCGCGAGCAGAACGTCCAGCGGCAATTTCCTCGATCCTCGTCGTGCCCTCGAAGATGGCTACGCTTAAGCTCTACCCCGGATGACCCTCCGCCCGTACACTCCGCGCAAGAAATTCGCACGTGAGATCCTCCGCGCGGCCGAATAAAATCGATTCTTACGCCGATGCGTCGCGGAAGCCAGGACTCTTCCAGGAGCCGAGCGGAAAATTAACCATTTGCACTCGCCGCCATTTTTATTCTAAAACTAAATATTTCTTCAGTCTTGGAATATTTTTCTGTAGTCTATTAACCAGTTAACTGCGGAGTTTAATTTTAAAAATCCCTCACGGTGCGGAATTAAAATCAAGCAACTACGAAAATACACGTCGAACGCAAGCTGCTATTATAAATTTTACGAAAAAAGTGAAGCTAAATGTGTAAGGGATGGCCGGGATTAAAGCAGACAATATGTAATTTATTAACACTAGAACTACCAAGCAGTAAATGCAACTGGCATACATTGTCTTATAACAACGTCAAAATTGCAGTTGTTTAGATTTCGTACCAGTTTTGTTTAGATATCTACTTCGATAGAGAAGTTCATAAAAAAATTTTCTCATAAAAACATATATATTTACAATTTCCTTATTTCTAAAAGAAAAAATTAGGAGCAAGTCATTTTGACCCATCCGGTAGTTCTAGTGTTAATATGTCTTTCTCCGATGTCGGACCTGACGAGACTGCTCGTCCTTTTTTCATCCCGTTCGTTTTTCTTTTTTTCGACACGTTCGCTTGTCGTTGGCGATGAATCGCTTATCAATAACATATTTGTGCCCATAATTATGAAAGTGGTCCAAGTCAAAATTAAAAAAAAAAATGAATTTATCACTTATTTCACACGACATGATTTTAAACTAAATTTATTCAATGTAAAAAAAATGAAAGAAATATATGACTTAGACCACTTTCATAATTATGGGCACATTTGTTATTTATATGAACAATATATACGGTGGCGGATCCGTTACAGCTTAACTTACAAATGAGAAAGAATTACATTTTTATTCGGTAAGAAATTAACAATTCATTAACGTTAACCGCACCGTAATAGAGTTTCGGATTGACGTGTATACACGTCGAACGCAGTTAACTGGTTAAATACGAGTCTAATAGCAATACACAGTCTATTAAATATTGTAATCCATTGTAAATACTGCCACAACAATTTCTAGTGGCGCTTCGGAGTCACCACTCGAGTGCAAAGGGTTAGTAACTTCCAAACTGATCTTATTTCGACCCCTAATAATTTTTTTGAGGGGCCTCGTACATCTATTAACACGTTGACTGCCATGTCATCGTATGTGAACGACGGAATTATGTGTCCTGGTTTTAAAATGAATTTTTATGATAATATATTCAATGTACAATGTACGATTAGGATCTGTAAAATGCAAGAAAGTTGGAGGACTACCCAATATCATACATTTACTTTTTTTCAATTTTTATTTCATTAAATAACTTACTTACTTTGATTTTATGGAATTTTTGAGGTTTCTACTTTGGCAACCAAAGTGTTAAATGCAGCATACTTTCTTCACGAAATATTTAATCAATTTAGTTGTCGGATCCAAGTATGCTGTGTGAAATGACCCTGAACAACGGAGTGTATTATGAGTCATGAGTCTTGAGTCTTTGATTTTATGGAATTTTTGAGGTTTCTAGTTTGGCGGCCAAAGTGTTAATGAGAAAGAAAAGTGTACAAATATCGAAGCGATCTGTATTTCTTTTTAATTAAGTGAAAACCTTTCTTCCAATTTCTGCTCGCATAATTTATTTTTATTTGGTTATTGGAAATGCTACTGTGCGTCTTGTGTATAATTATTTGTTGGAGGGCCTAGGATGGTATAATTTCTATCGAAAAGCTATACCGTCTTGAATTATTGTGCAGGAGGAGAACGGTGTTCACCACGAACGACTCTCGCCGAGAGTTTCGTGCCCGGTAACGGCCGTTTTTCGGAACGGGAAGAAATTAATTAAATAATTGCAGGAGCTCTGGTGTTCGAAACGAAAATTCCCCTAGTCATTCGCTCCAACCGACCTTCTCCGCCAACTCTAATCGTTACTGGATCCGTGACTGGCAGTTTAGATGTGGGCGACAGCGGCAAGACCGAGAGCGTGTCTCGAAATTAATTTAATTAGCGGTCGGCGCGCGGGTCTAAACTTGAGTCAAACGCTCGTTAATCGCACCTGTCGTTACAATCATCCAACAACGCTATCGCGTTGGCCACTTGTCGCGCAACCAGTTTCTCGAACGGGGTTTCTTGCCCTCGTAACGCTCGCGTACACCGGCGTAACCACGGCTTTAATATATTTCTGGCCTAAACGTTTCTCCTTTCGTGGCTTTTTACACCGTGTAATTACCAGCTACGATATCAATGTTATTAGACTGCCGGGCCTTTATGCAAAATGAAAATTGGCTCGCGACGACTTGCAAAAAACGGACGCCACGGAGAAATTTATTTCCACTAATAATTCCAAGAGGTCGCAAATAATGGAACCACGATCTATAATAATATACCCGCAGTCTAACTATTATTTATAATTAAACGCGATATTAAAGTCGGATCATGCAGATGGAGGCACGATTTTTATACTGTTTTATAAATTCTTGCAGTGCATTTGTACACACACACACACACACGGTTTGCTAGGTATTAGAAATTTATGTAGAAAATAAATACTGTGTTGGGGATGTATATGAAATATGAAATATGAAATGATATGTAAAATATTTTTTAATAAATTGAAAACTAAAATATAGAAGGAGAAAAGCCTCTGGTAGCATTAAGAAAAGGGTGATTCCGTATCATAGGATACCATAAAAAATCATCGAACAAATTGATCAATTCGTGTTCGTATTATGACAAAAATAATCCGTTCATTAGAAAAAATTACAAAAAATAGGGAGTTGGGGTAAAATGCTCTACAGAGCTAATGGCACTTTCAAAAAAGAAAAAAAAATCGTCAGAAGACTTCTAAAAACTGTGTCCCATAAGTGTACCTGAGCATAAAAAGCGCTCGCATCGCATTATGCGACAGGAACTCGAGTATCGATGAAGAGTATCGATCTACAGGTCGTGCTTCCGGTATCAGACGCCTCGAGAGGTGTTTATCGAGTTATCGAGACTATGTTCTGGCAGCGTGTCGCGTAATCGTCGTCGGCACTCCGCCATTTGCAAATGCAGTTGGGCGAGTGTGTGTGTGTGTGTGTGTGTGTGTGTGTGCAAAAGGCTTAAAAAATTGCGCGCACAAAAGAGAAAGGATTCGAACGAGATCGGTCGGTTATGAGGCTTCTCGGTTTGTCGACGAGAAGATCGAGCACGGTGTAGGTAGACTCTGCAGTGAGGATGCGGGAATGGTCTCTCGACTTAATACAGCTGGGAAGAGAGAAGGGGAAAGAGAGGAAGAGAGAAAGAGAGTGAGAGAGAGAGTGTGTATGATGAGGCTCCAGAGTCGACGGATGAAATTTCATCGCGGGAATTCAATTAAAAGTAATATACCGAAGGGTCGGATTCCGGGCGAAAAAGCAGTCGCGCTCGCTGATGGATAGATAAGTAAATACGCGAATAGACGGACAGATTTATCATCTGTTGGCGTTTAACGTCTCCATTAAACCATCGGACCCGAGGATTCTGGAGATGTTTCAGTTCTGATGGCGACGGGCTGGTACACTCGGACAATGCTATTCCAAAGTAATTTTCATCGCTAGTTTCTCTCCGTATACTTCCCGATTTGCCCTGGCTAAATCATTCCACAAATATAGAAATTACAAACATACTTCCGTGGGAAATGACCGAATTTCATTATTCAAAAATACATTACAACTGGGCTGCAAAAAATAGATCATATGCAAAATAAGTAATTTTCCTCGCGAGTTTCTGTCTGTATACTTCTCCATTTGCCTTGGTCAAATCATTCCACAAATATAGAAATTACAAACATACTTCCATAGGAAATGACCGAATTTCACTATTCAAAAATACATTCCAACTGGGCTGCAAAAAATAGATCATATGCAAAATAAGTAATTTTCCTCGTAAGCTCCTGTCTGTATCGGGAAGTATCTCGATTTGCCCTGGTCAAATGATTCCACAATTATTGAAATTACAAATATGCTTCCATGGGAAACGACCAAATTTCACTATTCAAAGACTGCAGAAAAATAGATCAAATGGTACACTCGGACAATGCTATTCCAAAGTAATTTTCCTCGCGAGTTTATTGTCTGTATACTTCCCGATTTGCCCTGTTCAAATAATCTTGATTCCACAATTATTGAAATTTCAAATATGCTTCCATGGGAAACGACCAAATTTCACTATTCAAAGACTGCAGAAAAATAGATCAAATGCAAAATACAGAAAGCATCTGGAGAATTTAACCCTTAGCGCTCGAGTGGTGACACTGAAGCACCACTAGAAATTGTTGTGGCATTATTTCAAAGAAATTATAAAAAATATTACAAAACATTTGTTACATTACAAAATTTGTATTTAGTAGATTAAACATTTAAATATTATACGTAGAAATCGGATCAGTTTCGTATAAATAAAATGAAAATATTGTAAGACGGAAGAAATATTTAGCTTCAGAATGAAAATAGCGCCGAGTGCAAAGGGTTAAAACTGCTTTAACCCCTTGCCCTACAATAACGAGCTAGACTCGTGATGAAGGTTCTGAATAGAGTCTAATAAATGTGAACGTTATTAATTTTCTTTAAACCGAAATAAAAATCTATTCTTTTTGTAGTTGATATATATATCCTTCGAGGAAAACGTAGACATACAATAAATACAAACTATCTTTCTTTTTCTATGAAATTTTTAACGATGAAGAATTTCTAATCATTATAATCATAAAATAAATAGTGCAAGGGGTTAAACGCAGCTTCTCTGACGTGCAATTAACGCAGTAAAACAGACATTGGTAGGTGAATAAAACGGACTTGAAAAAATAGCTTTAAGTATAGAAATAGTACAAACAATAATCGACACGTAACTACCGTAGTAATATTACGGTATCCCGGGGTAGTAAGATGGGTATGTAAATAAAACAGACATAACACGCTGTAAAAATGGTAATTGGATGGCAGGTCTGTGATAAGAAGATTGCCATAGTAAATGAAGACCGCAAGAACGGCATTTAAGCGGTGCAGAACCGATACCGGAGATAAGGAATTTATAACATAATATCGAGATAACCAGTCGATAAGAAAATAGTGAAAGAAGCTCGACTGTCGGGAGGCATTAACAGCCGAAACATGTTTCAAACGGCCATACATTTCCCATCGACGAAACCAATGGCTCGAAAACGTTCCCGTAACGGGACGGTTTGGTTAATGCATACAAAGCGGACCGGTGTGAATTACGTTACGTTCCTGTTATCGCATACTTTCCCGACACCGTATAGATGGAAAACGCAGCAGTCGCCGCGGCTGTTAAATGTCGCCGCGAGTTTAGCTCGCGGAATGTTGATGTCGGCCGTCGGACATCGAAGAAGTCATAAAAGCCTCGAATTATGGTATCGACTATGTGCGCGCGCGCGTGCGTTCTCGCGCCGAGGTATTAATTTCGAGCGGAGACTCGTACGCGTAATCGTAATGGCACCGAATTTAACCGAGCATATCTCGTTGTAAACGCGCCTATAGGGAGACGGACAGGTTACGTTCACGGAATCGTTCACGGAATCGTTCGCCTAAGTGATTCATGCCGTTCCGTGGATCCAAAGTACACGCCCGGCGCGGCAAGATTCATTCGCGCCGACTACGCGCGGTCCAATTAAGATACCGAGCACGTGAAATTCGAATTTATTGCCTAATTACCGATCAAGCATGCTCGTCTATTATATAGAGTGTCGCGGGAAAATTCGATTCAATCAACTCGTCGAAGCGTTATTACTAGATCCCGGACGTTTACGAGTGCATATAACATATATTTAATCGTGCCGTAGGTAATAAAATAATTCCGAGATCTTATCTCTCCTCGTTAGTGGCCGATATTTGCAATTTAATTTGTCCTTGGACAGATAACTAGCTAGATTTCTAGATTCTAGATTTTTTGCTAGTTACACAGAACATTTCGTCAAAATCGGTTGACCCAGGAAAGAGCTGAGGCATTGTAAAAATCTGTGGATTCAGGGTTTGCAATTCCTTCTAAATTTTCGTTACAAAGATAGGAAACTTGAAAACAATTTATGCATCACCTAGTAAATTAATCCTTCTGACATCTCGGAATAAGCATCTCAAAAATTTGTTTTCGAAGGGTTCAGGAACACTTTCTACACCGACTGTATAATTCAGTCGAGTCATCGCATTGTCAAAGCGGAGGTCCACTTAAGGGTTAAAATTTCCCACATACACCGGCACACGAAAGTGTTCGAACGCCCTTTAAAACAGTATAACTTTTTTAAATTGTACCAAACGACAAGAGCAATTAGAAGAATTGGCTTACCAAACGACGTGCAAAAATGATTTTTAAAAAATTTCAGTTCAAGCTCGGTATTATAAGAGCAAATAAAAAAGACATTTTCCAAAATTTTTTTATTTGAGCCTGTAATGAAAATTTAAAATATGCGTTTTGTAGATCTGTGTTAATTATACACGTACTGAAAATTTCATCGAAATCGGCTGACGCAGATAAAAATGACACGCATCGAAATATGTTAGAATCTGAGGATTTTAAGCAGAAACTGGCAAAAGTCGTGAAAATCTACGCTTTTTACCACATTCAATTATTTGCAGCTCGTTTGTATATTAATCGATTTCAATGAAATTTACAAAACGCATATTTTAAATTTTCACTACAGGTTCAAATAAAAAAGTTGTGAAAAGTGTGAATTCTTACCAATTGCAATTTTTTCAAAATGTTTTTTGCACGTCACTTGGAAAACCAATTCTTCTAACTCCTAAAAAAAGTCAGGTTGTTTGATCTACTTTTAAAAAAAAGTTATACTGATTTAAAAGGCGTTCGAATACTTTCGTGAGCCCGTGTATCTGATTGCCGAAGGTTAATTAAGGGATTCGCGACGTTAATTATTCTGCATCCACGACGTGGGGGGTTGCCGAGGGGTTGGTCGAAGAACGAAAACGTCGGCCATGTTGCACGGGGGTGGGAGTGGAGAGAACGACGTCTGGACATCGGCGGGAAATTGGAGACGTACCAAAAAAGTTTTCGCGAGTCCTTATTATTTCGAGGACAATTAGGTAAGAGGGAGCGGGGAGGGGATGGTCGGAGTGCAAAGACCTCCCTGTGCCACTAGGGGGTTGGCGAGGGGCGAGCAACGGCCGAGTCATCGCGAGCTTCTCCTCTCCGACGGAAAATTCGTTCAAAATGGTTTGAATTCTTGTCTCGAAAGACGAACGGCCGACGCGATTTCGGAATACTGATGCGTCACACCGAATATCGAGGGTGTTCCGGACCAGGGTTGTTTCTTTATTCCCGTTCTCTTTCTCTCGCGAACCAACCCCCGACACACCACGTACCGATGGGGTAGAAAACGGAGAGCCCCGAACGACACCGTATAACCTATGTAAGAAATATCGCCGAAGTAATAGCGGAAGAACGTGCGACCGAGAGTTACGTGTGTGCATAATGCATTCCTGCGAGGTTTTGCGTCCGAATCGGTCAAAAAATCAACTTTCTCGGACCCGTGTTGAGTAAAGTCTAAAAAAATGATGAGTTTCACACGTTAACGTCAGTCATAACTGACCGTGATTTTTGACTGGGTTTAGAAATTCATTATACACTCCCGCTCATAAGTCTTAGGACAATGATGATATTCGTATTCAATTTTGTAAAAATGAAATAATCGTTGAAGGATGCGAACATATTTTTTCTTCTTTAAAAGGTTTACACGTTAAAGAAAGGATGCTGCTCTCATATATATCAGAAATCTTACTAAGAAGTAAATAAATATATTTTTTTTTTAATAGAAGAATCCGCCACGTGTCTTTATTACAATGTCCACTGTTCTTGGCATCCGCGTGATTAATTTTTTCATACTTTCTGTTGTTATATTACTCCATTCTCGTTCCAAAATATTCCATAAATGTGTTTTGCGAAGCAGGGCAAAAGTTCCGTACCCTTCTGTCTAGTTTATGCCTTAATTTTTCTATAGAGTTGGAATCTGGTGATTGGCGTGGCTATTTCATAATTTTTAATGAATTATTACATTGAAGTTGTAATTATTGCTGAACATATGAGGATATTTATATTATGTAGTTAATACAGTTAAAGATTCATAATCTATACGAAATACCAGAGTTTTACTAAAAACCAGAGGTGTCCTAAGACTTATGAGCGGGACTGTAAGTAAGTCTGCGAATATTTATGCAATTTCCCATTTTTGCAGGCAAATTTTAAGATAATCGAATGAAATAAAATCCTACTTTTCATAGGAACAGCCTCTGTAGATCCAAAGCAAATAAACATCGTACTAAATTCCATCGAATTTTATATTATAGCATTTTTTTAACATTTTCATAAGCCATAAATGCATAAAGATCCACAGTCTAATTATAAGATATCCAGATAAAATTTCATTGGAGTCTTTAGAATTCAAAAGGATCAAGACAGCATCCCCTATAATACATTTTAAATGTCTAGTTTTGGAGTCATTAATTAAGTTACTCGGATTTTGTCAGAATCTCTATTAGTGTTAATTAAACGGACATGTTATACATGAAACGAACCAATGAATATTTTTTAACGTGGCAATTACATCTGTGCAGCTATTATTTTCTGCAGGTGCTAAACATTAATTAAACCTGAGAGAATAACAGGTTTTTTAGCGAGACAATTACTGTTACCGTTACATTCTACAGACGGTACACGTTCATTAAATCAATGATACTTCGGTATTACATGCTATAAATTATTTTAACGGCTCCTGCGAGCTCTACGCCTATGCTGGGGTCGATTCTGACCCACTCCTGGCGCCAGTCACGTTGTCTAAAAATCGTGAAACGATCAGCTTCCTCGAACCCAACACGCTCCGTCGAGCTATAAAAATAACATAACGCAAAACACGCTGGTGGTATCACAGAGTCGATAAACAAGTCCTAATCAGCATGAATTTCCCTGTAATGATAGTAATATCGCCCGGGCGCAATGATGAACCGATAGGAAGCAGGAATAATTGTTCCGCGTACTATAACGAGCACATGTAACACGCATAACACGCACTTTGTGTACATTTCTCACTGTCCGACCGCAGGAATGTGTCCAGCGGTCGATGCTCGTTCGTTGCCCGCTTGTAACGTCCATTTGTCTCCAACTTTCGTCCGTTGTGTACCGGGGAGCTTCGGTTCTCATTCTGAATAGCTATATTTTCCCCCGGCGCTGACGTATGTTCGGAATTTTTAATTTAAAAACGAGCCCGCTCCCGAAAGAATTCGGAAACCGGCCACACGCTCCGACACAACACGCGACGGTGAAACGTGTGCGTGCACCCGTTCGCCTAAGCGCGGAGGCTTGCTAATTCGTCGTTCATAGACGGAATTTTTCTGATTACTATATACTATTATCATTTTTTATGACGAAAATTGGGAAAATTAGAACATGGGAAAAATATTACGGGAATTTGGGAGCCTCGATTTCCAATCTTTTTTAACACTTTGACTGCCAAACTAGAAACCTCAAAAATTCCATAAGCTCAAAGCAAGTTATTTAACGAAATAAAAATTAAATGTATAATATTGAGCAGTCCTCCAACTTTCTTGCATTTTACAGATCCCAATTAAATTTGATACAATGAATGTAGGATCATACGGACCATGGAAGGACAAAAAACCTTTGGTATTTTAAAGCGTGAATATATTTAACAATAAAAAGACAAAACAAGGTATACAAAGAGATATTACAAAAGACTACTCGAAGTGCGCTACTCTACGTCTCGACGAGAACTGCCCGATGCCGAACGTTTCTCGAACTCGTCAGCTCGTCTACATTGTTTATTATCGAAACGCTATCGCATCGCTCGGGCCGCCTGGGTCTGCATGAGTCCTTCATTCCCGCCGACAAACATTAAACGATGCCGCCGAACGCGCGCGGAACGAAGGCACACGGAAAACGACACAGCCGCGCACGAGAGTTTATCTTTTCACGCGCGGCACTATGATTCGGATCATTCTTTGAAACGCACCGAACCTACATGTATATATTAATGTAAAAATTCAGTTTAAAACCAGGACAAAAATAATTCCGTCACGCACATATGGGTGACATGACAGTCAACGTGTTAAAACTATTATTAAAGAAAGAAATTATTTTTTATTCCACTTCTATTTTTAGTAGTCGATGCAGATAATTTTTATTTCGCCCAAAGACCCGAAATTATTTTCCCCGCGACTGAGAGAGAAGTGAGTTTTTGGGAAAATTACCGCACAGTATTTCGTAGGGGTGTGCGAGAACCCGAAATATCGGGAACCCGATGGTCGGGGCGAGTCGGGAAGATGTCGCGGGTCGGGTCGGGTTTCCCGAAAATTTCGAATTTCCTCTAGGGAATTCCGATTATTCCGAGAATCCCGACACTTTCGAGTGTTTCAAAATTTTCGGGTACCGGTCCCGAATCCGAAAAAATATTTCGGCTTCTCGCACACCTCTGGTAATTCGGAAAAAATGCTCAAGCATCTCTTAACCCATTCGAGACCGATTGCACACCGTGTGTGCAATAACAGTAATGTGCAATTATCAGTTATTCTGAGTAGACTAGTCGTCGAAATAAGATTTTTCTGGAACTAATGAAATCTGTAAAGTACAGGAAAACAAAATTTGGCATTGGTTTTACTGTGTACCAAAAAATCTAAAAATTATCATTATTATGAGAAATTATTATTATTATGTGAATTATGTGAATTCACTTACGAATTGGGTGATTTCCGTAGTAAACATGTTTTTTTATTAAAAATGAACAATATAAAGAAAAACATATCGTGAAGGAAACCTGTACTCCTGTACACGTTCTAAACACGAAAGTGTTTTCTGAGCAGCTGTGCAAACACCCCGTTCAATAGTGTGCGCTCTGTACATACACTTAACCCAGATAGCACGCGACGTCTTAAAGACGTCTGTTTTACGTACATTTTTGGTCTGAACGTCTTACGTCCTGAAAAGACGTCTCATTTCAGACGTCTTTAAGACGTCTTTTACGAGTCGTCTTTAAGACGTTTCATTTCTTGACGTTTCAGTCATTCTAAACTACTAGAGAAAAGCTTTACAAACTGTAATTGATTATCAAACTGAATATTCCATCAACAAAGAAGTGCACAGAAAAGTAATACATCCAAATAAATAAGTTAAATAAATAAATAAAGCATAAAATGTTAATGTTCGCGGATATGCTGAAAAACATTCTTTTAATTTATTTAAGACGTCTTTAAGACGTCTCTGTGCTATCTGGGAAGTAATAGGCGTGACGATTTTGCGTTGCATGTTTCGTTACATCTTTTATGAAATCACCCCCCATCTGTACAGGGTGTATAAAAAGGTTTGAATTTGGCAAGCGTAGGCGTATTCTACATCTTCGGATCGATGAAGATCTGTAAAAAAAAGTTGCCGCAAAAGTGTCCTTGACCTTGAATTTCAAGGTCAAATTTTTTTTTATTGCATTGTATTCTACTCATCATGAGGATAAAAAGTGTCAAAGGAACCATGGGTCAAAACTTGACCGTTCTCATAAAAAATAATATTACAGTTATTACTAATAAAGTAAGCAGTTACTATTATTATTATTATTATTATTATCAATTACGTTAGTAATTGATCACAATCAATATTACCTTTCAAGTCATGAAAGATGTTCATCTTCTATTTCTTCTTCTAAGCCAAAGAACCGATCCATTCTGATTAATATTTCTTAACACATTAAGGACCGCTCACGAGTTTTCACGTGTTTCGCGTCCCATCTGTTAAGGACCGCTCACGAGTTTTTTCGTGTTTCGCGTCCCATCTGTTAAGGACCGCTCACGAGTTTTCTCGTGTTTCGCTGGGATCGGTTCTTTGGCTTAGAAGAAGAAATAGAAGATGAACATCTTTCATGACTTGAAAGGTAATATTGATTGTGATCAATTACGATTGAAATTCAAGGTCAAGGACACTTTTGCGGCAACTTTTTTTTACAGATCTTCATCGATCCGAAGATGTAGAATACGCCTACGCTTGCCAAATTCAAACCTTTTTATACACCCTGTACAACACTTCTCTCTCTCTCTCTCTCTCTCTCTCTCTCTCTCTCTCTCTCTCCCTCTCTCTCGAACGAGGAGTCCCTTCTCGAAAGTCTATTGTACTTTTTGCCCGTCCGTTTACCTTTACCTTTATGTTCACCTTTTTTTTTCTCTACTCGCTTTATGACTCTGTCGATCATCAGTACCAGGTAACGGATTACTAGGGTTAGGGAATTTTACCTGGGACGATTTTTTGTACCTGACGCACTTCCGTTGCATATTTCGTTACATCTTTTCTCAAATCACCCCCCATCTCTAAAACACTTTCGTGTTAAAAAAAATTTCGCTCCTGGGGACCGTGTTCGAAAAAAATCGTCGTCTCGAATGGGTTAATTCGTAGATTGAGAAATTAAGGGCGCAGAACCGTTCAATTGTTCAACAGACTCGTGGTTTCGGTTGCTCCGAGGAGAAGCGATCTCATCAGCGCCGGCACTTTGCATGTAAACTGCAAATCGAACTCCGCGGATTCATCGGACCCATACCGTATTCAAGGAGCGGGAAGAAGACGGGGGGGATTCCTGTGGGTAGAATATACCATCTGTTTTCTTCATTTTATCGGTCCCCGTTCGTTATCTGCCGCAATCCGCTTTGCTCGCGAATCGATTTAGGTGCTCGCGTTTGGTTCCGCGGCGATATTTTTCGAATAGAGGGGGATAGGGGGCAACTACGTAGGGGATGATCGAGACGCATTCGTTCAAATCCCGTCGTGACACTCGATTCTCGGCAACGGGGAAGCCACGGGCGAAGCTGCCCGGAGTTTGGATCGAAAGCGCGGTCGGAACTGTGCCAAAAAAATAAAAAATAACGAGCGACCGTTTTGGGGGCGCGGGGAGAGGGGAGCGATAAACGACGGGAAATGAAACGGATTTTTTTCGCCCTCCAGTTCAGCGTCCGTTCGCAGAAACGCGCCCTTGAAAATGCTTCGACCTCGCCCGTTCATCAAGGCGACGAGCGGCTCTCTTCGACTATCCTGGTGATTCGATACTCGCCCCGGATAAACGGTTTAACTCGGAGAGAAAACACCCCTCGACGCGCGCCATTCCCTTTAACGTTGAAACGGTCGCGAACCTTACCGCGGCGAAATTTAATTAAAGATGGAGAGATTAATACTTTCTTCGCGGTTCTTTTTATGAAAATAAGAGTTGCGGTTTATTCGCGCGATGCCGCCTCCTTCGCTCGGTTAAATTGGCTGCTCGAGTGACGGCCTCTGATAGTGTTCTCGGAGTAGGCGAATCGGCGGGACCGAATTATGGCAACCCTTTGCGCACGAGGAGCGCTTTACGGGACGGTGAGAATATAAATCTTTCGTTACCGACTGCGAATCCTTAGACAGAACTGTCTACATCAGTTACAAGGGGATAAAAATTGATTTAATAATTTGATTAACTGTGGTAGATTGTAAATAATATGGCGTGAAAATTTACACAATGTTTCCTCTATTTTGTGTTTCAACATTTTTGCCAGAATTGCATCAAATCTTCGGTCCAGTTGCTGGAATAGTTAAAATTACTAGTTTGCAACGTTCAGAATTAACCCCTTGGGCTACAATATCGAGTCAAACTCGTGACGAACATTCCGAGCAGTGTCTAATAAGTATGTATGTTATTAATTTCCTTTAAGCCGAAATAAAATTCTACTTTGTTGTAGTTGATACATATATCCTTTGGAGAAAACATAGGCACACAATAAATATAAACTATCTTTTCTCTTCTATGAAATTGTGAACGATGAAGAATTTCTGTTCATTATAATCACAAATTAAATAGTACTGCAAGGGGTTAAATACAGAGGAACTCCATGTGTGCGAACTCACGTACACTCCCGCTCATAAATCTTAGAACACCACTGGTTTTGAATAAAACTCTGGTATTTCGAACCTTATGAACCTTGATGATATTATGAAATGATATTGTGAACCTTGAACTGTATTAACTACATAATATACATATCCTCATACGTCCAGTCATAATCACAATTTCAATGTAAACATTATTCATTAAAATGTATTCATTAAAAATTATGAAACAGCCACCCCAATCACCAGATTTGAACCCCATAGAAAAATTCTAGGATGAACTGGACAGACAGGTACGGAACCCCTTTGCCCTACTCTTTGAAAACACATTTATGGAATATTTTGGAACGAGAATGGAATAATATAACAACAGAAAGTATGAAAAAATTGATCACGCGGACGCCAAGAATAGTGGACATTGTAATAATGAAACGTGACGGATTCTTCGATGAAAAGAAAATATAAATATTTGTTTTACTTCTCAAGAAGATTTTCGATATATGAGTGCAGTTCCTTTACTTGACATGTAAACCGTTAAATAAGGAAACATTTATTCGCATCCTTCGACGATTATTTTCACACAGTTGAATACAAATATGATCACTGTCCTTAGACTTATGAGCGGGAGTGTAACTAGCAATATCTATTGCTCACTTTACTATTCTTTGATTTTTCCCTCCTTCGTCTCATTCCTTTTCTTTCCCCTGCATAATCTTTTTGTCTCACTTCCCACCACTACCTCTTCTATACTAATAATGGGTTTTTCAATAGCGACATAACCATTTTGTTTTATTACACAGAACATAACCTAAAACTTTTTTATGATTTGTCAGTGTGAAAACGTCAGTGGTGGTCGTATGAACGACAACGAATTCCACACATAATTGTAACATGTGTACTACGCCTGTAATAAATTTCAGCCCGATATCTCAATTATTCTGTGTTTTATGTAAACTTAAAATTGTTATGTCCTTATCGAAAAACCCGGTACCTCTAACAGTTTATTTACAGTTCCTTATTAGACGTTCTAACAAGCTCTCCTGCCTCCCAATACTAATTCCAGCCCTCCAGATTCCGGGAGGAAAGTATAATTTAAAGTTACGACCGATCGAATAAAAAAGCAACTTATTTGCACGGCTAATATATGTAAGATCAAGACAAGAGACACGCACGCGCCCTTCCTCCCCAAACGAAACATACATGGAACGCGTCCCGCGTCGAACGGGTATCGTTATACGCTAAACGTCCCAATAAAAAGATACATCCCCGAAACTAAATGAGCTGGTATAATCACGGTAACGCTTGAAGCGGCAACAAAACGCGACCGAGAGAGAGAGTATGTATCCTCCCATTCGTTTCTCGTGATCGGCGTTCAACGAACCGCTTCGGTATGCGTTGCCCGCGCAAATCCAGAGTTTATCTGGAAGGTAGTTTCTCCCCGATGAGCGATTCGCATGTAAACGACATCCGGTATACTGCCCTTTGGCGACCGCTCGTAAAACCGGGGGCTAGATCGCCGGGCACCTGCTGCCGATCGCCTTCCTCTTTCTTTCCGTCGAGCGTCCCCGGAACTTCCCGGACGCAACACACTACCCGGCAATCTCAGCGACCCCCCCTGGCCACCGCGAGGCGAGAGGGATGAAATTTCCGGTATAGCAAAAGAGAGAGAGAGAGAGAGAGAGAGGCGGCTTGAGACGGTTCCGCGGGACGAAACGCCACGAACGACCGCAAATTCTATTTGCTCGATGGAAAACGCGCACCGTGTGCCGCGAGGGCTCTCAGCAACTGTGTCCCGCCCTGCGACACGACTATACAGGCTGTTACTCAGCCGGTGGCACTGCCAATAAGGGTGGCTCGGTCTTGCCGAAAGGGTGAAGGGTGCCTCCACGAGAGAAAGTAAGTCGAAGGTGTACGACTTTATATTCTTTATATGGGACGTGGTTTTTTTAAAAAATTAACCCTTTGCTCTCGAAGGGTCCCTCCCACTCGAAGCTATTTTAACTCTAAAACGAAACATTTCTTCCGACCTAGAATATTTCCCTTCTATACAGGGTGAGGATTGCAATTTTTTAGGTGAAGTTTAATGGTTTTGAGAGGGGCACATTCTGATGGTACATTTTTTTTTGTAGGTGGACGTGTAAAGGACATATGAAGGTCATTAATGTTTTCTTAAATGCTCCTTCATATCCTTTACAAAAAAGTATTAATCTATTTGTTTAAAGGATCATTAGTTTAGGAGATATTTTAATTCTAATTTGTTAGGAAATCTCCACTTTCTGGTCAATATTATGAATTCAATGTGATAATGCAGTAGGAGAGCAAGAATTATCAATGTAAATATTTACATTTTCTGCGTTAATAATTCTTATATACAGTGAATCACTTCATAATGAAGTATTCTAAAGAAAAAAAGATAGACATGTTATGAATTTATTTTGAAGCTGGGAAAAGTGCTACACATGCAGAATGATTCGTCGTATCTTTGATTATGTTTTTAAAAAATTTCACCAGACGGGGCAATTATTACGCAAAAAGGCAATTCGTAATAAAACAATAACAAATGAAGCAAACGAAATTGTAGTGTTAGCCGTAATTACGTTAAATCCATCCGTTAGTTCTCGCGAAATCGGAAGAAAAGCTGGAATTAGCCGCAAAAGCATTTTACGCATACTCAAAAGGCACAAATATTGACTCCTATTTTTTAGCTAAACATCTCCTAAACTAATGATTTTTTTACACAACTAGATTAATACTTTTTTGTAAAGAATATGAAGGAGCATCAGCTGATGTAATAAAACATATATTATTCCATTTAAAAAAACATGAATGACCTTCATATGTCCTTTACACGTCCACCTACAAAAAAAAATGTACCATCAGAATGTGCCCCTCACAAAACCATTCAACTTCACCTAAAAAATTGTTTGCTATGCGTAATAATAATGACGTAAATCTAGATGGCAAAATGTAGTGCCCCACCCTGTATACAGTCAGTCTCATAAGTATTCGTACCCTCGTTGCATATAAGAGAAAATACATGTAAGATTCTGCAGTAAGTTTTTTGTTACGAATAAACAGATGCGTAAACTATATGTATACAAAATTTTAACAAAATTGAATTATTGATAACAAAATTATATTAATTTTAATCTACATGATACATAATAACAGACCAAAAAAGTATTCGTACCATGCTTGACAGAGTCGAGTTTATTTTGCATATGAACATTGTTTTACTTTGAAGATGATTCCCAGAGGTCATAGTCGAATAATTGAGCTTCAGTTGCTTAGTATTAGTCAAAACTTTGTCGAAATAACATTGATAATCGAAAATGAGTCGAAAGAAGGCCGAGACTACTGTAGAAGAGCGTAAAATAATTTTTAAATTGCACCAAGAGGGCAAAAGTTACGTTGAGATAGCAAATCTTATTGGCAGAAGTAAATCTACTATCCAATACATAATCAAACGTATTTTGTATTTTACGTAGTGTATTTTTCTTTCACGTTTTACGTACGAAAATGGTGCAATTTACTCGTACAGTACTGAAGTGTTCAGTAATTTTTTAAGTAGAAACAGATTTAGTAATGTGAAAAATATTTTGAAGAATGATACAGCAATTTTTAGTGGCCCCCTAATTCGAGTGCTAAGGGTTAATAGGATACTTAAATAAAAATTAATAAGTAGATTGTGGATTTTGTGCATTTATGACGAAAATTGGTAGGTGTGATTTTAAGTGGCGAAAATATTAGAAAAATATAAACATACTGTTATATTATTTTCAACCTGCTAAACATAATAAGAATGAAAATTCTATCTCACTTCAGTTCGTTGCAATTCAGGTAGAAATTCTTATTTTGCATAAAGATCCACAGTCTAGCAATAATGTGTCGATATTAACACTAGAACTACCGAACCAGTCAAAATGACTGGTTCCTAATTTTTTCTTTCTCAATTACTGAAATTATAAAAATGTTTTCATCAGAATTTTTTGAATGAACTTTTTCGTAGAAGCAGATTTTAAAATAAAAATGGTATTAGGTTTGAATAGATGTAGTCTTGTCATTGTTACAAAGCAATATTCATCAGTTGTATTTATTACTCGGTAGTTCTAGTGTTAAAGTGTAGCTAAAACTGTGTTAAAATGGAGTTAGAAATAGTTACAAGAACAATGAACCACTGCAATAATAAACAGTACAATATTTTCAGTTTCTTCCGTCTTCACAGTTCAGTGTATAAACTATTCTTTTTTTTTCATGAATGCATAAAATCCAGGGTCTACTTATTAACCTAAATTATGATAAAATATACATGCATGCAAACTCGTCAGGCAGCAGTAGTTGCAGCAAGTAGAATAGCCTAGCCGTGACCAGACACGCTAGCCCCGCAGTTCCCCTATGCAACTAGTATCTAACCTCGAAATTCGACTTTCTCAGGAATGAGAAAGTTTATTAACCAGTTAAGTGTGTTTGGCGACTATATTCGTCATGGAGAGATGTGGCAGAATTTTGTGTCATGACGACTATATCCGTCATGTGTAAAATTTTGTTACAATTTGATATTTAAATTGTAATTCTGGCGAAAACTAAATTATATTCGTAAATTTTAATATTTTTAAAATGTTTAGAGGTCAAGACGAAATGAAACAAACAAATGAGAATTATAAATAATTTTAGTTGGATTTATAATGGTGGGCGCTTTGCAAAGAGATCGCCACAGTTAACTGGTTAAATAAATAAATTTAACGAAATAACTTACTTGGGTTATTTTTCTGTCTTGCTTCCGTTTGTGCCACCAGCTCGGGAACAACCTGTATTTCCTCGGCTGTTTGCTAGCGTTCGCGAGGCAGTGTGCGAGCCAGTATACGAGACAGTATGCGAGTGTGTCCTCCTCGTGTGCGTCGCCGGATTCTAATGGATCCCCAACTCCGTCCGCTCGTAAATCCTGGCCTGCCCCCCCTGCTGCCAACTGACTACCCCTACCCGGCATCGATTACCGGCCAAGATATTTCCGGAATAATGGCTATTGCCGAGTTGACGGTAAACAGAACCGCGGCCAGGCCCCGCTCGAGTTTTTGGGAATCTCGAGAGGATCTGCCCCGAGGAGACTCTCAACCCTTTGCGCACGAAGCCGCTTTGCCACTGACAGGGTCCGAGTTTGTTCGCTGGAAGATCGATGGAAGTTATTGTCGCTAACGTGGGACAGTAGTTTCGTGAGAACAGTAGGGGAAAGTAGGGTAATTGCTAGACAGCGGATGTTTATGCAATTTCCAATTTTTATAGAAAAATTTTAAGAAAGTGGAATGAAATAAAATCCTGTTTTTAATAGGAACAGCCTTTCTAGATCCAAATCAAATAAAAATCGTGTTAAATTCTTTTGAATTTTATATTGTAGCATTTTTTTAACATTTCCATAAGCCATAAATACATAAAGATCCCGCTGCCTAGTAATTACGAACACCTAAGAAAAAATTCAAATAAAACGATAGCTGAGTATGAAACAAGTTTATTTATTGTTTATGATTGTAGTTGAACTATTTATTTATAACCTACAGTAATCAGTATTGATAAAATCTAAAAATAAAATATACCTTCAATAAAAAAACGAAACCTTTAGTGTTCGTAATTACCCGACTACTGAGGGGGTGATCACGAACACAGCAACATATTTTATTTCAGAGGTTAAAAACGTGCAACAAAAAATTCGTTACTGCCAAAGTCTCGTATGAATCGTATTTATAACTACTTATAAATCTTAAATGTCGTATGAATCGTATTTATAACTACTTATAAATTTTAAATGTCGGATGAATCGTATTTACAACTACTTATATATCTCAAATGTATCACTCTCACTACAGAAGCTATATGACAAAGTAACATCACGAAAAATTAGATGAAAAGTAACAAAAAGTTTAAATTGTATTTACCTTAAACCGTGGGTCCTGCTTCTCTCTACGACTTGTCTGACACTGAACGCGTTCGGACCTGTCGATTTTCGGTTGGGCATGATCTGCTTTCCTTTTCTAATAGACTGAAATACCTGCGTTCGCGATTACCCCGCGGTCGTAATTACCCCACTCTCCCCTAAGCAAAAAAAGTGATACAAAAGAAATTATTTGAGAAATTATTTGATGGTACCGCACCCTTCCCAGGAAAGTGGGGAGACTCATTGTTGACATGTGTATCGAGAACTCTCTGCATTTCTACCCCCAACTGTAGATCTACCAGGTGTCTCAGTAGTTGCAATAAAATATTGTAATTTTTATAGAAACTCGTTATGAACTTTTGGAGCCCGTTGAGAACAGCAAAACAATTAGAGACATCAGCAAATTAATTTCTCGAGAAAATCAGAAGTTCCAAAACTCATACTTCTTCGTACCAGATCAAGACTTGTTCCTCCACTTTAAATTCTCCTTAACCCATTTGCATCATTAGCGTACATATGCGCTCACTTTTCCTGGTTACTATCATTATTCGTTAGCTAAAAAATAGAAATGGAGAGTGTTGTTGAAGATGAAAGTAGTAATTCTGATTTTCTCTTATAATGCTGAAATATGAAGTTCTTTTACTTGTAGTCATTTACAGTAATTAAATATAATAATAAAAAAAAGTTTGGTGATAAAGGCCTTCTTTTCATATTTCCTTATGATGCAAATGGGTTAAAGTCCCTGTCCTGCATACTCCAGCTACTGGCAAAGAGAGGGTAACTCTTTCCCCTCGATTCGTATTCCCCTCCCCTCATCCGACGACACTGTTTCTCACATCAAAGAGTATTATATCAACGATTCGCCTGCAAACCAGAGCCTGGAGATCTTCGAGTAATCGTTTCCCCGAGTCCGACGACTGTTTCCAGCTGTATTCCCGCAGGAGATTCCCGGAACGGTTTTCATCGATCATCGGCGACCGGACCGTTGATCTCGTCGAACGATCTCGTTATCGACGTCGTGGTTTCCCTTTTTTCTTTTTCCTTTACGGCACCTTGAATTCCCAAGTCTTTCCCTTAAGCAGAAAAGCTGGAAGTCGCGGTTATCGTGAAGCGAAGGGGGATGATACGTCAGCCGGAGCTCATCAACGTAGCCGGGCATCCATGGTGAATACTAATGCGGCCGCGATCTCGCACACAGGGTGCTGGTGCTGTCGTAGACTACGGTTATAGAGCTAGCACAACCCTGGCCAACCCCCTGGTAATCTCGTGACCGTCCACCGTTACCCTGCAAATCCACCGTGCGTGGGCGGACGATTCTTTTTCCCTTTCGACCGGGGCTCGCCTTTTGATTTCGCGGCACGCCGACCGCGTGTATCCCGTGTTCCGATGTCTAAACAGACTTTATGATTGTTATCTGGGAAATGGAGGAGTCCAATAATGACGGGCCGGTAGACTCCTCCTTCAGCAGGAGTTTGCATGATCCGTGAGCGCCAGATTACACGGGATAAGATACCGTCCTAGGGGATCCGACTCTATTTTTGCGGTTTCCGAGGGTCCCTTTTGCTGGACTCAACCCTTTCCGGCTGAAGGTCATCAGAGTCTTATTATTTCTACGACGCGGCTCTTCGTTGTGCGGTGCTTTGATGCTTGCGCGGTGTAATTTGAATGCAGTTGTGTTCATCACTATTGAAATCATCGGATTAACTGCCAAATATCATTTCCAGAAATTCTTACAAAATCGAAATCGAAACTAGAAATTTTTAATGTATTATAGGGGATGCTGTTTCAACCCTTTTGAATTCTAAAGAATTTAATAGAATTCGGTTTATCTAGTATGTCTAGTCGAAACTCAGTGACAGTCATATGTGACTGACATGGCAGTTAACCCGAATGGCGACTGTAAGGCGCCACTAAAAATTGCTGTATCGTTATTTAAAGTATTTTTTACATTATTAAATTTGTTTGTATTTAATAAATTAATGAACACTTTCAGTATTGTACGAGTAAACTGCACCCCATTTTGTATGTACAACATGAAAAAAATATATAGAAGGGAAATATTCTAGGTCGCGGAAGACGTTTCGGAGTTGAAATAGCTTCGAGTGCAAAGGGTTAACTTGTTAACGTCAACATGTTATCGTAAGAAAAACAATTGCGTAGTACAGACCGCGGCTGCTGCGAACAAAAAGTAAAAACACCGGCGAAAAGGTGGGACGGCAAGGTCAAAAGGAAAACCGAGAAGCGTGGTGGAATTTTTGAACGCAGTTGTATTTATTACTATTGAAATCATCGGATTAAATGCCTAATATAATTCCCAGAGATTCTTACAAAGTCCAAGTAATTTAATTGTTGAAAGCGAAGCTAGAAATTTTAAATTTGTTATAGGGGATGCTGTTTTAAACCTTTTGAATTCTAAAGAATTTAATAGAATTCGGTTTATCTAGTATGTCTAGTCAAAACTCACTGTCAGTCATATGTGACTGACATGGCAGTGAACTTGTTAACGTCAACGTGTTATCATAAGAAAAACATATGCGTAGTACAGACCGAGGCTGCTGCAAACAAAAAGTAAAAACACTGTCGAAAAGGTGGGACGGCAAGGTGAAAAGGGAAACCGGAAAGCGTGGTGGAATTTGAACGCAATTGTATTTATTACTATTGAAATTATCAGAGATATATTATAGTCTGAACTAGGAAATAGTGATTCATGTAGGGACTTGAAAATGGTAAGGTTGAAACTTGTTTGATTCAAAAAGAGATACATTATACTATTGAAATTATCGGATTAAGGCAATAGGGCGAAGCTGTTAATAAAAACAATTATAATTTCGCGTAGAGATGCGCTACGGACCGCGACAGTTACAAGCAAAAAATAAAAACACCGGCGAAAAGGTGGGACGGCAAGGTGAAAAGGAAAACCGAGAAGCGTGGTGGAATTTGAACGCAATTGTATTTATTACTATTGAAATTATCGGATTAAGGCAATAGGGCCAAGCTGTTAATAAAAACAATTTTAATTTCGCGTAGAGATGCGCTACGGACCGCGGCAGCTGCAAGCAAAAAATAAAAACACCGGCGAAAGGGTGGGACGGCAAGGTGAAAAGGGAAACCGGAAAGGGACAGCGTGGTCGCGCGGGAGCGGCCACGTGCTCCGAGTCGAGCATCGCCGGATACCGCCGAACACGGCCGAACGCGAGATTTCGTGTTCGTACCCGGTGTCGGAATGCTTTGCTTCTCAGTCGTAGGCGCGTGCCACGTACCGTCGTGTCTCATCTGTGGTTCTCTCGGTTTCCACCCTTTTTGACGTTGCTCTTCGACACGTGTTCTTTACGATCCCCGCGAACAACACCCCGAAAATATTTTTACCCTGTAAAAATACGGACTATCTTTTCGAATATTCGATTTAAAAAGAAAAATGTGTGCCCGTGTCTGTGCACTTTGACCGGTTCTCAGTGTGACACAACTGTGCTTCAAGATACTACTACACGTCGGTGAGAAGTCAGTGGTGATCCGATGACGCTGTGGAAATCATGAGGAGTCGTTCGGGAGTTCGTCGGAAGCGATAGTGCACCAGAGTCAAGGTAGAATTGTTGCATTTGATGAATTTGCATTGTTGCATTTGTTGCATTTAATGTTGTCTTTTTCTGGCGAGTTTTTTAAACTGTTGATTCGATTTTGCTTTGTAAAATTTTGAAAATTCGGTGACTTTTAAGTGACTAGTAGACTGCGGATATTTGTGCAAAATTAAAATTGCTTGCGTCCGTTGCTGGAAAAGGGAGTTAGGGTGTAATTTGATTTCTTCTCTTAAGAATTTTAATATTCAACATTAAATTCGTTTGACGTTTGTTCCATTTTGTGTTTCACGTACTCACTTTTCCCATAAATGCATACAATCTACTACAGTCTACTTATAAATGAACGAACATATACATTTTTCACTAATTTTTTTGAGAATACTATTGTATAATGGTGTCTATCAACATTGTACGCTACTTTCATTTCATTGGTAATTTAACCAGTTCAGCGCGTTTGACGTGTATACACGTCAATCCAAAACTCTATTGCGGTGTGGTTAACGTTAATGAACTGTCAATTTCTTATCGAATAAAAATGTAATTCTTTCTCAATTTGCTTTACTTCTCCGTAAAATTTATAATAGCTACATTTGGCCTGCGTTCGACGTGTATATTCGTCATTGCTCGATTTTAATTCCGCGCCGTGAGGGATTTTTAAAATTCAAGTCCCCAGTCAACTGGTTAATAATTACCTTCGTGAGCTTACTAAATGAATAGACACTGGATCTCTATGCAGAATAAAATGTTTCATTAATTGCGACAAACGGGAACCAAGTAGAAATTTCATTCATTCTTTAACAACTTCAGTATGCTAGAAATAATTCATAGGTATTAAATTGTTTCGATCATTCTACTGTTTCAAATTACACATGGATTTCTATCATAAATGCATAAAATCTGCTAAGAATTAAAAATCATTAAATGAAAAATCTGAGACGACAACAGCGCTGCTCGTTAATGAACGAATATATACATTTTTCAGAAATTTTCTTGAGAAAACTATTGTATAATGGTGTCTATCAGCATTGTACACTACTTTCATTTCATTGGTAATTTAATAATTACCTTCGTCAGCTTACTAAATGAATAGACAGTGGATCTCTATGCAGAATAAAATGTTTCATTAATTGCGACAAACGGGAACCAAGTAGAAATTTCATTCATTCTTTAACAACTTCAGTATGCTAGAAATAATTCATAGGTATTAAGTTGTTTCGATCATTCTACTGTTTTAAATTACACATATGGATTTCTATCATAAATGCATAAAATCTGCTAAGAATTAAAAATCATTAAATGAAAAATCTGAGACGAGACCAGCGCTGCTCGTTAAAGGCTCGTGGCCAGTCCCCCGGGCCCCCGGTTCCCGTAGGGGCCCGAAAACAGGTGAAATTAGACCGAGATTAGTATCTCTCTCTCGCGGAACGTCTCGCCGGTGCGCGTTCTTTGTTTCGCGTGTCAGCTCGCAGTATTTTCTGGTCGGAACACAGAGATCCGTTTGATTTATCGCGACGATTATTCGCGCGACAAGAAACACGGAACACCGGAAAGGACGCTAATGCGGAACAGAGAGGAAGAGAGACAGAGAGAGTTCTACGCGGGTCGACAGTCTTTGAAGATGCGCCAATTAGCGGGCAAGCTTCCAAGTCTCTTCGACGGGGGGAGAAAAGGGCCCCGAGGACCGTGTGTACCGTCGTGGCCCTTTCGGGCGCGCATCTCGCGTTGCGATTTTTAATTAGCTCGCATCCGAGGCCGGGACACGAGATTAAAGCGCCGCGACGCGTACTCCACTGTTGCGTTTAAGTCCTTCGTGTGCCGCGCGCCGGAAAATCTGTCGAGCCTCTCGCGTTTCGAGGATTAAAAGGGAAAGGGTTCCCTTTGCCGCGGGTGCTTAACGCGAAATCGACGGGAGTCGCTTTTTCGAAAAAAAAAAGGACTCGTTCATTCGATCCCAGACGACGCTGCGTGTCGCTTACGTACACGTTCCGGACAAACTTCGTGCTGAAACGAAACTTTTATTCTCGATTTTCTTCGTAATTGCACCGGTACACCGTATCGAACTCGCAATGAAGAGTTATTACTAGACAGCGGATCTTTATGGAAAATAACAATTTTCTAACCGATTCGCAACCAACTGGAGTGAAATAGAAATTGATTTTCTTTCTGAATATGTTTAAGAAGTCGAAAATAATGTAACAGTATTTTTAAATTCTTCTCATGTCTTCGTTCTTTCGAATTACACCTACTCACTTTTTTCGTAAATGCATAAAATCCGCTGTGTAGTTATTACACTATATGTAGTGTAAGTGGGACTCCTTATTAATTTTCCATTAATCGAAATAAAATTCTACTTTGTCGCTCGATCTTCGTATCATGGTTTCAGTCACGAAATAAATTTTTCAAACATTTCTCAGGCGCTCCAATGTATTTTCGAGATAAAACGTCAATATGTACAATTTTATTTCGATGTAAGACGATAGTTTTTACTTCTTCGTCCGAAACACGACGAGAGCCGGCCTCGAGCCGTCGCCTTATATCGACGCAAAACTGTAATGAAATATCGGCGTGGGTTTATGCAATTTTAAATTTTTGTAGACAAATGTTAAGAAAGCGGAATCACATGAAATTTTATTTCTAATGGGAACATGTTTTGTAGATCGAAAATACATAAAAATCGTACTAAATTCTATCGTATTTTATGTTCTCGGATTTTCTGAAAATTTTTACAAGCCCCGTTTTTATTAACCCTCTTGCCCTACAATGTCAATGTATATATATGAACATGTGTATATATGAACAGAGTCTAATGAATATGTATGTTATTAATTTAATTTAACACGTTGACTGCCATGTCACCCATATGTGGGCGACGGAATTATTTGTCCAGGTTTTAAAATAAACTTTTACGTTAATATATTCACTTTACCAAACTTGATTAGGATCTGTAAAATGAAGGAAAGTTGGAAGACTATTTAATATCATGTATATAATATTTTTCAATTTTCATTTCATTGTAACACTTACTTTCATTTTATGGAATTTTTGAGGTTTCTAGTTGGGCAATCAAAGTGTTAAACCGAAATAAAATTCTATTCTGGCATTGTTAGTGTACAGCTATTAAAGGACATAGAGGCATACAATAGATATAAATTTTTCTTCTTTTTTTAGGAAATTACGAATTACAAAAAAGTTCTAATCGTTGAAACCGTGAAATAAATCGTAGTGCAAGGGGTTAATGCATAAAGTTCCGTAGTCTAGATATTAGAAATTTTCCGTTTTCCAAAACAAAATGACGTCTATAAATTGAAATGCGTTTAGAAGACGCTCGGACGAACGCGCACCGTATAAGGAAAGGAAAGAGCGAACGAAAGCAAGAGCAAGAAGTCGGCCGCGGAATAAAAATAACTGTGCGAGCTAAATAAAATTTAATGAAACGGATATAACGTGCAAGGGCGAATGTACCCGTGCAATTAATGAACGCTGTTATTAAGTCCAATATATCGTGCAAAAGGTGATAAAAAATCGAGTCTATGTCCCGAACGGGCGGTCTGAAGCAGGTCTCGGAGACGCAGCTCACCGGTTCCTGGGCTTGTCGGTTCGAGACAAATTCCGGACGAGCTTTCCGAAAAGAGGGATCCTTATCTGGGATCCAGATCTCCAGGAGCCTGGTCCAGGTCGCCGCGAGCAATACGAATCTTCTCGGATCTCTACGGGTCGTCTTTATCTTTTACTCTCCCTCTCTCTCTCTCTCTTTCTCTCTGTTGCCGTTTACCCGAAAGGGATTACTTTCCCATTAGGATCTTGTCTTTCGTGGACAAATAGTCGAAACTTGAGCCCGGCAGCTACCGGCACACGGCGATTTTTCCCTCGGGCTGGATCGTCTTATCAGAGACTCGACAGGAGGCCCTTCAGGACTTGCCTCTCTTCGATTTTTTCTTTTTTTTTTACTTTATCGCCGGCGAAACGAATCCCTCGAAATACCCTTGCTTTATGGACCGGCCCCCGGAACCACGCTTCCACTGTCTCTCACTTTTATTTCGGCCAGTTGAAAATGATGAACCTTGCTGCCAGAGATTACCGTTTTACAGCTTCGTGCCGTGTCGGGACCCGGCTCGGAAGTACACGAAATTAATGTTCCGGAGAACAGGTTCCTCGAGTCTTCGTTTTCTTCTCTCCTTTTTTTTTTTATTGTGCAAGATTGAGACATTCGTTTTGACAAATGCGCCCTCGGTGATGGCTTATTATCGAAGCTCAAGCGGTCGGACTGACTCGGGTTTTGACGTCTGTGTTGCTCCGAGTGTCTCGGAGGATGAATGGGCAGATGTCTTGGCATGATCTAATCGTAAATACGCGCGAAAGCCGTCTTCCTTTCGAGTCGACCTTAAATATACGTGGAACATTTTTCTAAACTATTTTTGTCTCTGTGCAAAATAAAAGTGCAATAAGTCTCTTAGGGAATACACTTCGTCTTGGCCACCCAGAAATTTTTAACTTTTTACTGTATAATTCTGTACATATTGGAGAGAAAATTACAAAAATCGAAGTTTTAAGGAAGCCTAAAACTTTTCGATTTTTGACATTTTCTCGTCAAGACGTACAGGACCATAAAAAAAATTTCTGGGTTCCCAAGATGGAGTTTAACCTTATTGAAAAACCGTGCTGGTGTTCTTAACCCCTTGCCCTATAGTATCGTGTCAGACTCGTGACGATGATTCTGAACTGAGTTTAATAAATATGTGTGTTATTAACTTCCTTTGAACCGAAATAAAATTCTATTTTGGTTTTATTAATGTTCAGCTATTGGAGAACATATGGGTATACAGTAGATATAAATTTTCTCCTTTTTTAGAAAGTTACAAACTATTAAAAAAGTTCGAATCACTGAAATCGTAATATAAATCGTAGTGCAAAGGGTTAAAATTCTTATAATCTATCTACCGTCTCCAATTACAGTCGTTCACTTTTGTCACACATTTTCGCAGCAAATGCACATTAAGACTGTATCTTATTGTTTGCCGAACGCAGTAACAATACGATCAGAAATTCGTAGAAGTGCTTCGCCCCGTGAACAGCCGACGAAACGCATGAATAATTATCGTCCACTCCGGTTGCTTAAATAATTCGTTGCACTTACACGCGAGGAAAGAGACTCAGCAAGGAAGAATCATTTATGCATTCTGTAACAATGGCGGCAAGAGAGAATCTTCGTTGAAGTAACGTTCGTAATTCATTCTGACCAAGAATTGTCCCCATCTCTCGTTTTTCATGAAGCCATCACCGGTGACAATCGTCACTTTTTCGCCCGCGTGACGTCTCCGAAGTGAAATTACACCCTCTCCTCCCTCTCTCTCTCTCTCTCTCTCTCGGTCTCTCTTCCTGCGTTCCTCCCCGGCGAGAAACTCGTCGGAAATAATAGTCGTCTCATCAGACGGAAATGAATGCTTTAGATTACTACGATAAGCTGGTAAGCGCGTGAACCTTAGATGTAATACCGACCTCCCGGCACCGGAGCTCCTCCGCGTGGTTGACGACTTCGTAACCTGAAGATTCGTCAACGTCAGACCCCATTAGCAGCCGCCCTTCGCCCACCGTCAGCTCGCGTTAATTCCCTCTCACGGCGGGTGCACGCTCGCCTCTGTTCGACTGTATCGTCGAATATCGCGATCGTTCGACGCCGAACGACCGAAACGATCGTTTTCGAGGATCTCGTAAACCCCCGCAATCTCGCAAAGCCCCGAAACGCCCCTGAAGAGGCCTCTAACGAGCCATTTTTCTCTAAACGCTTAAATTCTTTTTTTTTTTTGCTTAAGTCACTACACGCCTTACAAATTTTTTCGCTTAAGTCACTGTATGCCTCATAAATTTTGTTGCTTAAGTCACTGTATGCTTTACAAATTTTTTTGCTTAAGTCACTATACGCCTTACAAATTTTTTTGCATAAGTTATTATATGCCTTACAAATTTTTTTGCGTAAGTCATTCATTGTATACCTTACAATTTTTTTTTGCTTAAGTCACTGTATGCCTTACAATTTTTTTCGCTTAAATTACTGTATGCCTTAACAATTTTTTTGCTTAAGTCAATGTATGCCTTACAAATTTTTTTTTGCTTAAGTCAGTGTATGTCTTACAAATTTTTTTGCTTTCAATCTGTTTAGTCACCTTTCCGTCTCGCGTGGCAATTTTTCACGAAATTTTAATTCATTGTTTCATAGTCTTTTCTCTCCCGCATCGAGGACGCGTTCAACGATATTTCAAGGAACTCGTTTTTTTACTGGATCGAAGAAATATCTAGAAACGCAGCATGCCTAATATTAACTAGGGGACCTAGTGGATAGATTTAAGGAAACTAACTTTTAGGATCGAAGGGATATCTAAAAATGTAGCTGGAGTGAAATTGCAATTGAATAATTGGTGTCCGGAGAATTTTCCGTCAGTGGAAAAAAATATTTTTCCGTCTTGTTGACCTAGTCGAAAGTATTAAAGAAACTAATCTTTTCTGAGATGGAAAGAATATCTAAAAATGTAGCTGGAATAAAATTGAAATTGGACAGAATTGGTGTCCGGAGAATTTTCTCGTCGGTGAAAAGTTCAGAAAATATTTTTCCGGTTTTGGGTGAGCATTAGAGTAATTAGGGGACCCGGTGCGGACAGGGTGGAGCGACCGGTTGATTTTGTCTCGGCTGTACAGCTCGGAACAACGGTGTTGGCATCGCTTGTCGCTCGCCAGCGAGATAAAGGTTAATTTACCACCGCTACATGTAGGCTGCAGGGCCCGTCGTGCTACCAGGCGAACGTTAAACACGCGTTGCAAGTTCGTTTCCACGCGAAATCGTAAACTCGACCGAAAGCACCGGTTCCCCGCATTTTCGACCGTTTTTCACGAGCCAGACGCTTACAATGCATCACGAAGATAAGGGGCTTCTCGATTAGGGTGTATTCTTAAGTGCCGGGCTTCGACTGTACTCGAAACTTGCATTACCACTTGACGAATCACTGTACCGACCACACACACGCGCACGCACAAAACCATGCCGTGGCGAGTTTCAAAATTGCGTCGGATATTCACCTTTTAACCGAGTGACTTTTCAATCATGACCATTCAAGGAGACCTAGTATAAGACTGAATAAAATTCACATAATTCTGCGATCAACCTAAGTACCCTGTAGTTTATACTGACAGGGATATTATGTTAAAACAAGGTGAAATTGTTTGTTGAATCTTTTTCTCTTGTTGAAATTTAAAATAGGAATTAAAGGGAGGGGTTAACGAGAAAATTTTAAGGTTTACAAAGTTGAAATTGAGAGAAAAATTTCTGTTGAAAAATTGTTTTAAGATTTTCAATTTACCGTTATTTCCGTCTTCAAGACTGAGGTCGATGAATCTTCGATCGCTTCCCCCGAAGCAACCACCTAAAATAATCTCTTCACTAACCTCTTCTCTCTGTTCTATTTCAGGTGAGTTCGCAGCTTCATTATTTAATAGCCGAACCAATGGTTCAATAATTGGTAGATTCTTTTACCCGAAAGCAACGGAAGTTGGTGAGTAATAATTAATTACAAAATCTTAAGAAAGCGTTCATCAACGAAATTGCCATAAAAATATTCTTTAACGCATAAGGGTACCATAAAAATATATTTAAAAAATGCAGTCATTCAACAAAATTATATTTAATCCCCTTCTCTATCAAAATGATAAATAGAAACGTAGGGAGACAGTAAAATTTGATCTAAATTCTCAAATATATTATTACCAGTCGAAATAATTGAAATTCATTAAATAATTGTTACCATAAGTTTAAGTGGGGCCCTAATGGTTCCAGTTAAGGGTTCATCGACAAGATTAATTTTCCCTCGACTCCACCTTTGGCAGGAATGACATAAAAATACACAGGCTCACGAAAGTATTAGAACTAACTTTTTCTAAATTGGATCAAACGACCTTACTTTTTTTAGGAGTTAGAAGAATTGGTTTTCCAAATGATGTGCAAAAAAGATTTTGAAAAAATTACAATTGGTAAGAATTACATGAAAAAATAAAAATGGCACTTTTCACAACTTTTTTATTTGAACCTGTAGTGAAAATTTAAAATATGCCTTTTGTAGATATATGTTAGTTATATACATGCTGAAAATTTAATCGAAATCGATTAATATACACACAAGCTACAAATAGTTAGAAGTGGTGAAAAGCGTACATTCTCACGGCTTTTGGTCAGTTTCTGTTTAAAATCCTCAGATTCTAACGCTTTGCACTCGAAGCTATTTTAACTCCAAAACCAAACATTTCTTCTGACTTAGAATATTTCTCTTCTACATATTTTTTTTTCATGTTGTACATACAAAAATGGTGCAATTTCATTGTACAATACTGAAATGCTTAGTGATTTATTAAATACATACAAATTTAGTAATGTAAAAAATATTTTGAATAGCAATATAGCAATTTTTAGTGGCGCCTTACAGTCGCCATTCGAGCTCTAAGAGCTAACATATTTCGATGCGTGCAATTTTTATCTGCGTCAGCCGATTTCGATGAAATTTTCAGTACGTGTATAACTAACACAGATCTACAAAACGCATATTTTAAATTTTCATTATAGGCTCAAATAAAGAAGTTTTGGAAAATGCCATTTTTATTTGCTCTTATAATTCTGAGCTTGAATTGAAATTTTTTTAAAATCATTTTTGCACGTCATTTGGTAAGGCAATTCTTCTAATTGTTCAAAGAAGTCAGGTCGTTTGGTCCAATTTAAAAAATTTATACTGTTTTCAATGACGTTCGAACACTTTCGTGGACCAGTGTAATTCGGGAACCACAATACCCTCGGTCTAATCATGACCGATTCGATTATAAAGGTCCGTCGACGCCGGAGTTAATCAAACGTCCGGAATAAACGATGAACATTCGCTTTTACGATCAATAGGTACGCGAAAACGGTAATCGATTCCCCGCTGCGCGAACTACCGTGTCCTCGCGAAATTTTTCAATCGTGCACGCGAGAGGCGTCCAACAGGGACGACAAGAATATTCGTAGAAAGTAGTTTCACGTGTTCGCGTGTCCTCAACGCGATGCGGTTTACGGCCCCGGCTATGACACACGATGATTTATCGCGAAACGTAAAATGTTACTTCGTTTTCTTCCTCCCTCGCTTTGGGGCTTTGTCGCGCGGTTTAATCGGCGACTTTTAATGCCAGAGGACTGCCTGCACTTTAACCCCGGGCGCACGGCGTTCAGGTAATAAACGTTTCTTAACCAACACCGGGACTCCTTAGGGTTCCCCCGTGGTACTTGCTCGCAACTTTCGTGCATTATCTTCCGCCATAATCGCGCAACTACGTTTCCGTTATTGACAGTTTCAATAAAATCACCCGCTTTCAATATGGTCGCGTGCCGTTCGGCAGTTTCAAAATCGTGCGACATTTATGTCGTGTTAGGAAGGACTCGAACATCTCCTGTACATTTTAATCTTAAAACAACGTCGTCTTAATTTTCAAACAGCAACTTAATCGTTTTACGTTGATTTTAAAGCAATATAAATTGATTTACTTTCGACCATTGCGTGTACAGTGACTCCCACTAATATTCGGACGCTTTTAAAAATTGTATAACTTTGTTAATATCTAGTACTATATATATGTTAGAAAAGTCGAAAATAAGCAAATGGTCAAGGCAGGCCATGTGGCTCTTGTCAGCGCGTTGTCCCCCCTGAGGGAAAGTCCTTTAGGTTGGGGGTGTCATAAACAAAGAGGCATACTGTCGAAGGCGTTCTCACGGCTTAAGATTTTTGGGACAGCAGGACATTCCTGTTCTGACTGTCGTCTTGTACAGTTGCTTGGAATAAAGACTCTTGATATTACGCCCACGTTTATTTGAGTTGAACATATTAATTTTTGATACTGAAAATGACAATGCGGAAAATTATGATCTATTTGAGACCGACTCGAATACCGATGAGGACGAAGAGAATGTTTCGAACGTACGTAGAGGACGAAAGAGAAGGAGATTTTTAGTTAGTTCCGATAGTGAGAATGAGGAAGAGGTAATCGAAACTGCTGTAGACGGAACTGTTTGGCAAGAAGTAAAAAAAGAGTCTAATCCTGGAAGAGCACCTATTCATAATATTTTTAGGGGAACATCAGGCCCAACAGGGTATAGTAAACGAAATATTATGAAAGGTAAAGTAATGACGGCATTTTCTCTGATTATTGATAAGAATTATTTTCATTCTATATTAAAAAATATAAGTTGTGCTAAAGACCGGTCATTTGACCGGTCGCGGTAGGAATAGGTATACGTGAAGTGTCGGTAGGAATAGTGTTAAGCACGTTTTCTTAGGTCAAGCATTCGCCGTTGGAAGTTGCCGGAGTCGGTTGCCGAGTGCTCGCGCGTGTATTTACATTGTAGCGCGGCCGAGACGTTTGATCGGCCGCGACAGTTGGGATCGGTTTCCATTACGCACGACCGAAACGTTTGTGCGGCCGCGACAAATAAAATCGGCTTCTTTGTAATGCGTGCACGTGGACGGAGTGACTCTGCGGAGTGGGGAAAATGGGAGGCAAAGCCCTCGATGGCCCGAGATCGGCCCGCAGATTTTGTTTAGCACTCGAACGATCGAGATCAGTGTCTCCGCAGAGTCAATCAGTCAGGGCAACTCGATAACTCGACAAGATGAAACGCGTGAACTCCGGGGCGCGTCAAAATGTTCGCGCTATGACATATAGTACGTTCTAATTTGAAACCCCAGAATTAAATTGTGAGGCAAAAGGGGGGTTTAACCCCTTGCACTACTATTTATTTTACGGTTTCAGTGATTAAGACGTTTTTGTAATTCACAATTTCCTAAAAAAGAAAAGGAGAAAATTTATATTTATTGTATGCCTCTGATCTCTACAAAGGATATACAGGGTGCGGCACAAATTAGTCCCCACGATTTTTCTGCCCCTTCGGATGGTCGGACAGAAAAATGTTTCTTACCAAAGTTACTGAGTATTTAACCGACAAGAAATTGCAATATTTTAAATTAAAAAAAAAGTCGATTTCCAACAAAAAATCAAGGTCGCTGTCATATCTTTTAGTGGAACTGGGTATTTTTGACTTCATAATATTGTAGGCGACGTCGAAACGAATTCAACGAACTGCTATACAATGCCTTTCAGGTGACCTTGAAAGATAATATCGCCATGAATCAATTGCCAGAATATTTGAAATATTTTGACGGTACGTAGTAGCAACGCCTTGCAAATAGAAGCAAACAAATGAACGTAAACATTTCTTCAGAACTTAACTCACAAAAAACCAAATTTATACGGAGCCATATTGAAAACATAAATGTTAAACGTGTACATGTAATTAATTAATAATTAAATTAAATTTTCGAACTGCATCCCATCTTGTGTAACGCAAAGTTCTGTTCTTTGTAACAAAGTCTTATGTGTAGCTTCCATTAGAGAACTTCTTTTTAGAGAATTTTTTTTTAAATTTTAAATATTGCAATTTCTTGTCGGTTAAATACTGATTAACTTTGGTAAGAAACATTTTTCTGTCGGCCCATCCGAAGGGGCAGAAAAATCGTGGGGACTAATTTGCGCCGCACCCTGTATATCAACTACAACAAAATAGAATTTTAGTTCGTTTTAAAGGAAATTAATAATATAATTAATATATTAAAATAATATAATAAGTACAAATAACATAATACTATAATAATAGATATTATAATAAATGGATATTATAATGGATATTATGGATATTAATGGATATTATTATGGATATTATAATTTTTTATTTTTTTATTCATATTTATCAGACTCTGTTCAGAATCTTCATCACGAGTGTGACTCAATATTGTAGGGCAAGTGGTTAATAGTTCGCATAATTGCTTCTATAATAGTTCACAATTCTTATCGCGTTTTATCGACCCGATTTCGAAAGGGAGGTTACTGGAATATCGATCTGGAAAAGTATACAGTATGTTATTTTATATTAATTTTACTTACTCGTTACTTAGTAAGCTAATTAATTCTCCTAGCACGTCAAAAACTGTCGACCGATTTGCTTCAATTTTTGGATAACCATTTTCCGAATACTTTTCGGCGAGGGGTTGCAGGAAGTAAAAATCGTGGCGGGCGAGGAAATTTCGAGGATTCTAGAAAAATTGAGGGAACAAAAATCGCGGACACCACTCAGCGAGGGTCACCGAGATCCGACCGGACCAGCCGCGTAGCTTTTATTGCGGCTAAGGGAGGAAAGCTCGGCTGTCAAGGCTTCCATCACGAGGTTATGCCGTCCAAAAACGTCCGCGGACGGAAGCCCGTGTCACCCTCTCGGCTCCGGCGCGTTTCAAAATAGCTCGTCGTGCCCGGCAGGTTCTCTCCGTCAGTCAGAATTCACAACAGAACGGGAACGGGACGGGGATCGGAATATGGCCTTCGTCCTGGCGAGCTGCGAAGGGGAGTATCGTTCGAAGATCGCGCGTTCAGCTTCTATTTCTGTCGGATCGTGCACGCTGCGACGCGAAGCCATCCGTTTCGACGGATATTTTTAAGGCTCGCGCCGTGTACAGGGTGAACCGTTCGCGGTCGGACCGACAGGCCGTGTCTCGACGAATGATTCGATTTTGCAGACGTTCAGGGGAGACTGGGTGTCGATAGATTTCTCACACGTCCAACACTGGAGAGCGAATTAATTTATTATACTCGGAGCGAATTTATTTAACACGTTGACTGCCGTGTCACCCATGTGTGGGTGACGGAATTATTTGTCCAGAATTATTTGTAAAATGCTAGAAAGTTGGAGGACTACTCAATATCGTACACATTTAATTTTTTTCAATTTTTATTTCATTCAATGAATTTCTTTGATTTTATGGAATTTTTGAGGTTTTCAATTGGGCAGTCAACGTGTTAAGTAATAAGGTGTAACAAACGATTCCCAGCTAGCTTGCGTAACATTCGTACGGAGATTAACAGATGTTAATCCGCTTTTCTTTTACTTTTTTAAATTATTCTTCTCCCTGGGTGAACGAGCAACTTTGGGATTTTTTTATAAAGAGAGCTGTCAGGGATTGCAATTTGAAATTTTGCAGGCTTGTTGATTCATGTTTGAAGAATGTACCTGAATTTTTTTGAAAAGGTTCCGATCATTTTTGCGAATTATTTTTATTTTATAGATTTGATATTTCTTCTATTTTATAGATTTTATATATCGCGCGAAGAGAATCAAATTAATTTTCTGCATAACTTGTAATTTTACTGTGACAAAATATCTGTTTTCATACTTTAGAAAAGGATACGAGAATTTAATTTTTGATTACAGTGTTTACTCGATATATGTCCACACACAGATACTACTCAGGACATACATATATCGGCGGCTAGAAGATACTATTAAGATACTATTCTTTGATACACTGCAGAAAATAGAGGAGGACAGAGAAGCTTCTTGGCCCCTCATGTCCTGTGGCAGTGTGGGTAGTTCTGGGACTTCTATGGTGTAGATGTTTGGGAAACTTATCGAGTAAAGACTGTATACCAGTTTTGGAACGTTTTAACCAGTTAACTGTGGAATTTAACACTAAAACTACCAAGCATGAAAGTATTTGGTAAACGTCACCTTCTAAAAATGGCAAAACTAAATTTATTGTGAATGTCAGTAATTTACAATAGGAACAGACACTTGGACAAAAATAGTTACTCCATTAATTTCCATAAATGAATTCTTACAATTTCAATCATTGCAAAATATAAAACCGGTCATTTTTGACCGTGGTAGGTTTAGCGTTAATTTTAAAAATCCCTCGCGACACGTAATTAAAATCAAACAATTACGAATATGCACGTCGAACGCAGGCCAAATGCCGCTATTATAAATTTTCCGAAAAAAGTAAAACAAAGTGAGAAAGAATTACATTTTTATTCGATAAGAAATTAACCCATTTGCATCATTAGCGTATAGTATATACGCTCAATTTAGTTGGTCACTATCATTATTCGTTAGCTAAAAAATAGAAATGGAGGGTGTTGAAGATGAAAGTAGTAATTCTGATTTTTCCTATATGTACTGCTGAAATATGAAGTTCTTTTATTTGTAGTCATTTTTGTACTTAAATATAATAATAAAAAAAAAGTTTGGTGATAAAGGCCTTCTTTTCCTTATGATGCAAATGGTTTAACAATTCGTTAACGTTAACCGTACCGCAATAAAGATTTGGTCCACCGCGTATACACCTCAAACGCGCTTAATCGGTTAACGAACCATGCAGCAAGTTTCCAAGAGAGGAAATAATTGGTACGTCGAGTAAAATAATTTTGGTACGGTACGAATCGGTTGGAGCACCCTGTAGATGAGCTCGCCGGCCGTTTCCCCGCGGAATCTCCTTGTGCGGTATATACATATGCACGCGGGAACCGTCGCACCGCAATATTTTCAACCTGCCGTCGCCTCTCGAGACTTTCTCTTATCCTCGTAATTCACTGCGAGCGGCGGACGCTTCTTCGCGTTTGCCGGAAAACCTTCGGGCGACTCCGATACAGTGGACCAGAGGGATGTTGTTAGCGATGGGATCTAGCGTATCGCGAGATGTATCGAAACACGCGGCCCCGCGGAATCGCTTATGCTCGAATATTCTACCGGGTGCTCCTCGCAATAAACATCTCCGAACTTCGTATAGATACCGGCGAGAAAGTTACAGCCGAAAGTTTATCCGTTTCGAACGAGCTGTAATTAACCCTCCGAGCCGACTGCGTACGCCTCGAGGCGTTTCATCCCGACTGCCGGGGAAGATCGTTATCTTTCATCATTTTTTCTCCCTCCCCCCCCCTCTCTCTCTCTCTCTCCTCTCTTTTGTCTGACTAACAGATCCTTCGGGATTCCTCTGTGTATATTTTTTAAATTCTAGCCCAGATAGCACAGAGACGTCTGTCGAAGACGTTCAGACGTCTATTAGACGTCTGAATGTCCTACGAACGGCTTCCGAACGGCTTCTGAAAGTCTCTGGAACGTCTTTGTAAAAAAACTGTACGTCTTAAAGACGTCTTTAAGACGTCCGTCCGACGTCTTTAAGACGCCTCGAAACAGACGTATTCAAGACGTCCCGAAACAGACCCCTAGTACCACAAAAATATTAGATAGATATGTTTGTCAAATATTGGAAAAATATTTTTTAAGCCACATTTTTTCTTGTGAGAAAAATATTGAATTTGAATATTGTATACATGTACAAGAAATATAAATTGAATGTTTGATATAACAAAAAAAGTAAATAAATAAAAAAAAATAAATTAAAAGAATGTTTTTCAGCATACCCGCGCACATTAACATTTTATGCTTTATTTATTTATTTATTTATAAATAAAAAAAATAAATTAAAAGAATGTTTTTCAGCATATCCGCGAAAATTAACATTTTATGCTTTATTTATTTACTTAACTTATTTATTTATTTATCTATTTATTTTGATATATTATTTTGGATTTTGGATTTGTGATATATAATGTATAGTTTTATTATTAAACAATATTTATTGCTAAATTCTATTGCGAATATATATGTAATATATTATAATAGTACTGAATTAACAATTTAGTTATTTAACTTTCCTAAATAAATAAACGTCTATTCGAAGGATGGAAAACTGCGTTATATTTTGTTGCGTGTGTACAGTTTGTAAAGCTTTTCTCTAGCAGTTTAGAATGACTGAAACGTCAAGAAATTAAACGTCTTAAAGACGTCTCGTAAAAGACGTCTTAAAGACGTCTGAAATGAGACGTAAAAACGACGTCTTTTACGAGACGTCTTAAAGACGTCTTTTCAGGACGTAAGACGTTCAGACCAAAAATGGACGTAAAACAGACGTCTTTAAGACGTCGAGTGCTATCTGGGAGACAGCCCGTATTTACGAGAGGATTATCCTGCCTCCTCGGAGAGTCCAAGAAACGATACTTTTGAAAAAATTTTGGAAAGCAGCAAGAATTTCGTTTAGAAAAAAGTACAAATGATTCCGAATAATAAGAAGTTTTGTAGTTGGATTGGTGGTGGTCTTCTGGTGGTGGAGGTTTCATAAAAGAATAACGAAGGATAAAGAAGTTTTGTGGTTGTATTGGTGGTGGTTTTCTGGTGGTGGAGGTTTCATAAGAGAATAACGAAGGATTCCGAATAATGTGTGTGTACAGTGGTCTAAAGAAAATAATTAACGCGTTCGATCCTACGGTTCGAGAGCCTGTGTTGAAACAGAAATTAATTTCGGTTGCACGTGTTGAAAAATCACATTTATCCGGACGCTTTTAATAAACGTTTCTCTCTGTAACGCATAAACCATCGTCCGCTTCGTTCGACGAGCCCGAAGCAATTAAGTCCTGCGCTCTCGAACCACGGGCATATTCCGAACGGGATCAGATAATTCCGCATCTTTCCCCGGCATCGCAAAAAATTGAGAAAAACTTTCACATCTCGGCGAAGTAATAAGGTGTAACAAACGATTCCCAGCTAGCTCTTGCGTAACGTTCGTACGGAGATTAACAGATGTTCGACCGGGAACGCATCAAAGACCGCTTACGCGAGACGTATGGGGGAAAGTTTCGCCGCGCGATTTATTGGGAACGAGGAAACGATAAAAACGGGAGAAAAGTCAAATTAAGAACGACCTGTTATTTGGTCCGAGGGACGGGATTAGACAAGAGAGAGAGAAAGAGACGGGAGAAGAAATATTGCGTCAAATATTTAACTTAGACAGCCGCGCGTGCTCGCCGGGGGTTGACGCGAGGAGGGTGACGAGAGGGATTCGGGGTCTCTTCAGCTCCGTGGATCCCGAGATCGACAAATACGAGAGATCCAATTACTAATGACCGAGTGGTTAAACAAAAATTGCCATCTCGATGCCTGGACCGTGACTCACTCCGTGATTGAGTCTTGTTTGCATGGCGTTTGAACCTAATGGGACACTCGACGTCCCAAAACTCATTCTTCAGGATCTACTAATTGGGTCTTAAATTTACACAGTCTTCCATCTATTATTTAACGAATTTATTAGCTAAAATTCACTGTGACAAAATTAACCCCTTGCACTACTATTTATTTCGTGATTATAACGATTAGAAATTCTTCATCGTTCAGGATTTCATAGAAAAGAAAATGTAGTTTATATTTATTGTATGCCCATGTTTTCTCCAAAGGATGTATATCAACTACAGCAATATAGAATTTTATTTCGCTTTAACACGTTTAGTGCCATGTCACCCACATATGGGTGACGGAATTATTTGTCCAGATTTTAAAATGAATTTTTACGTTGATATACATCTATTGTACGAACTTTGATTAAAATCTGTAAAATGCAAGAACGTTGGACGACTATTCAATATCATATATTTAATTTTTTTCAAGTTTTATCTCATTGAATAGCTTGCTTTCTAGTTTTCTAGTTTGATTTCTAGTTTGGCAGTCAAAGTGTAAAAGGGAATTAGTAACATACATATTTATTAGACTCTGTTCAAAATCTTCATCACGAGTCTGACTCTACATTGTAGGGCAAGGGGTTAAGAAGATTAGACAAGGAATTGAGAATGAAAAAGAGAACGACAACAACTCTGTCGTAGATTTATCAGAATCTAAACAAGAGGATGATGGTGATGTTTCTCTTTCAGAAGATGAGGTTAAAAGGAAGGTGAAAACGAAGCTCGATGTCAAAATTAAGAAGCTAAAATTCACTGAATACTGTTACAGAAAAATGTGGGTTGTTGTCTTCCATCAATATTTCGTACTTCCAGAAATTTTCATCTCCTCTACACGTTCGTGTTACTTCGAGAAAGAAATATTTTTCATCTCGAAGATCGACAAGCATTTTTATGTCCAGTCTTCGGGAGAAGGGTGGGGAAAAGAAGAAGGAAAGAGAAAGACGAAATGGGGCTCGCTGGAACGATTCGATTCCCTCCTGGATTTCCCTGTCAATGGCCACGGTTTCTCTTGATTTCTCGATTTTCCTCCGCGACACCTTCGCGCAGCCAGGGTAAATATTTGATGCGATTTTTCTTTCTCATCCCTCCGACGTTCATCCGACAGGCATTCGGATTCGCACCCTCGTTACATCTTACCTTCTCCGCATTCTTTTTTGCCCCTCTCCGAGTTCGCACGTTTTCAATGATAATCCCCTTGTCCTTCCTCCTTTCGGTTTGTTAAACATTTACGGCCGCCATTGTTGCCGCGGTTTACCTTTTCCCTGTCTCCCGGTATTGTCCTGATTTTTCTACTTTCCCGTATGAACCTCGCCTTTGTTCGTTCGCGAAATTTATTGTATGCTTCATTCAATTTTGCACCCTCGAGAATGTAGGTGTTTATAAACTGACCCCGTAAATGTTTATTTAACACGTTGACTGCCATGTCACCCATATGTGGTTGACGGAATTATTTGTCCAGGTTTTTAACCCTTTGCACTCGAAGCTATTTTAACTCCAAAACAAAACATTTCTTATGACCAAGAATATTTGCCTTGTACATATTTTTTTTTATGTCATACATATAAAAATGATGCAATTTACTCGTACAATACTGAAGTGTTCAGTAATTTACTACATACGAACAAATTTAATAACGTAAAAAATATTTTGAATAACGATACAGCAATTTTTAGTGGCGCCTTACAGTCGCCATTCGAGTGCTAAGGGTTAAAACGAATTTTTACGTTGATATATTCGTTGTACCAAATTTTATTAGGATCTGTAATATGCAAGAAAGTTGGAGAACTACTCAATATCACACATATAATTATTTTCAATTTTTATTTCATTAAATAACTTACTTTGTATTCATGGAATTTTTTAGGGTTCTGCTTTGGCACTCAAAGTGTTAAGATATGCGTTTTGTAGATCTGTGTTAGTTATACACGTACTGAAAATTTTAATCGAAATCGGCTGACGCAGATAAAAATGGCACGCATTGAAATATGTTCGCTGATGAAAATCTACACTTTTCACCACTTATAACTATTTGTAGCTCGTGTTTATATTAATCGATTTCAATGAAATTTTCAGCACGTATATAATTAACATATGTCTACCCAACACATATTTTAAATTTTTACTACAGGTTCAAGTAAAAAAGTTGTGAAAAGTGCCATTTTTATTTTCTCATGTAATTCTTACCAATTGCAATTTTTTCAAATCTTTTTTGCACGTCATTCGGTAAACCAATTCTTCTAACTCCTAAAAAAAGTCAGGTCGTTTGATGCAATTTAAAAAAAAAGTTATACTGATTTAAAGGGCGTTCGAATACTTTCGTTAGCCTGTGTATATCGAGAAATCACTGTAATTGTAAACCAAAAGGAATAGCTTCCATTCGACCTCAAGAGGTCTCAAAAGTGTTCCTCAGTCAATCACGCGAACACGAACGGGTAAAATTGTGTGAAAGTAGCGCGGCAGGATGCGTGGACGGTTATGGCATCGCGGGCGTGTGTCGGAAAAATAAATAAACGTGTATCCAGTTTCTCGGGGCTTCTGGGCCGTTGGTTCGGCGTAACGTTCATCCGAGGGAAATCGCGGCGCACGTGCGCCTCAAAGAGGGAAAATATGACGTCTTAACCGTTTCGAGGGTTGCGAAACGTGCTCGTCGAGGGGCGCAAGGGGTGGTTTCGACGTCGCGTGCGCATATGGCACATGTATCATTGCGGTTCTTCTGTGTTTATCTACCCTCTTGCACGCTGCAGCGAGAGAGTAAAGCGGCGCGATAAGAACGGCGATTCGCGCGTCCACTGTTCCGAGATACCGTGCGCCGGAAAAACTTTATGATTCCGCCGGGGGGGAGGTGGTGGGGGGCAAAAGGAATTGTTACGCTGGAAAGAATAGAGACGGCGAAAGCCTCGCTTAGGCTTCTCCTGTTCTATTGGAACACCTGCCGAGCACGACGAAAAATATCCTCTTCGAGATTACGAATTTTACGCGCCGGGACTTTAAGTGCACTCTATTAACATAAGCGTCGTCCCTGTCCAGCTTCGGTGGAATCTCGCGATCTATGCCACCTTTTCGTCGATCCTGATCCTTTGAAGAGCGGCAGATAGCAGTAAGTAGACTGCGGATTTTATGCGTTTATGACAACGACGAGTGTAAGTGCCGTTTGAAACGTTGAAAAGAGTAAAATAAGTTAATCCTTGGACTGTAAACGGTTTTAAGCCTCAAACTGTAAAAATGGGTCCCTCGTTGTGCAGTCTTTGGTTCTTAAAAAGATCTAAAGCGAAACTATCACGGAGATTCTAACGAATAATTTATCGACATATTTTATATCGTAAGTAGTACAGAAATAGAAATCGTCCAGAAACGAATTTACAGTTTAAGGGCTGAGGGGATGTAAATTATTTCGAACTCGTTGAAATTGTTAGAGGAAAGCTGATTCTAAATGGCTACTGTTTTTGCAACCGAAGCAGAAAACGTCTATTTTGCATAAAAATCCACGGCACAGCAATAAATATCTTTATGAATAATGGAGGACCGGTTGTGCTTCTGATTATGCTCTGGAGTGCGCACTCTGTCTACAATTATCGTAATTGGTACTGCGAACCAATTGGGTACTTAGAGCAAAAATTAGATCACGGAATGCGTGCGCTAGTAATAATGGTAACATATAATTTAATTGCATGTATCGAGGATTTCTCGTTATCGATCGTTTCCTGTCGTTCTCATTAACAATCCTTCCCTAGGAAGAATTCTATCGTTAGAATTGTCATAATTCCAGTAGTAGTACGATTCATCAATCAACCGGGGATAAGGAAACCATTCAATTTACAAGCCCCTCGATCTTTTTTATTTTTCGAAAACCCATCAGCGGATTCCACCTCAAAAATAGCTTCCACCAATCTTACGCCGACTACCAAAGCAGGATTTCGGGGCCTATCGATCCCCTCCCCAATCTTTAATATGCTCGGTTCATCCTTCATCGATGGATAATGGCGGCTCAGGATCGTATACAACGTTTATCCGTGGCATTCTCATTCTTTCGCCGCCCCCTGTTCGCTGTTGCGTAGAGAGAATACGGGTTCTTCTCTCAGAATTTGAAGTAGTTACCCCCACCCCCTCTAACTAAAACCTATTTTTATTACCTTCCCCTCTTGCGCTTCTAACCACGAACCTGGCGGCCGAAGGCGCACTACGTACAGTTCGAATTATACAGTGTTTAGTGTCAATTTAATCAGACAAATTCCACGACTAAGTTCACGAAAGTCCCACTAAAATATAATGAGAGATAAAGAAGTTTTGTAATTTAAGCACTCTCTTCTTTGCACTCTAAGCTATTTTCACTCCGAAACGAAACATTTCTGTGCAATTTACTCGTACAATATTGGAGTTTTTAGTAATTTTTTTGAATGCAAACGAATTTAATAATGTAAAAAATATTTTGAATAATGATGCAGCAATTTTTAGTGGCGCCTCATAGTCGTCATTCGAGTGCTAAGGGTTAGATTATTATTAGTGTATGTTTACACTTTTTATTGGACCCCTCGTAGAGTATACCCCCCCAGTGGAGGGGATAAGCAAACTAAGATAGTATAGCTCCGTGCGGCTTAGATCGAGGCTCTACTGTACTTATTGTACGCCTATGCATTCTTCAAAGTATATCGCAAGCAAATAGAATTTCATTCAGGTTTGAAGGAAATTAATAACACACATATTTAGAGGGAGGTTTTGTTCCTATAATGGAAGGGGTTAAATAAAATAATTGCAACACAATTTTAGCGTGGCTTCGATATTATTGACTCCGCATTATTCTAATATCCTCAATTATTTTGACTTGCACCGTTAACCCCTTGCACTACGATTTATTTTACGGTTTCAGTGACTAAAACTTTTTTGTAATTCGTAATTTCCTAAACAAAGGGGAAAATTTATGTCCATTGTATGCTTATATGTTCTTCAATAGCTGTACATTAACAACGCCAAAATAGAATTTTATTTCGGCTTAATGGAAATTAATAACATACAGATTTGTTAGACTCTGTCCAGAATCTTCGTCACGAGTATGACTCGATGTCGTAGGGCAAGGGGTTAAGCGACTGAAATATCAAACATTTTCGGGTCTACCACAACGTCTAATACGAAACAGCAGGGGCTCGCAATGTCGGTTAAAAAAAAATCTGAAAGTGAGCGAATAAAAACATTTGTAGGAGAGTATCCCCCTAAGACACAACACTCGTTCCAAGGGGCACAATCTCGAGGGGGGGCAGGAATCCGGAAAGCTCGTTGCTCTTTTCTCGGGAGTGTCGTTACCCGGAGCCGACTGGGCGACGCAACGCGAATCGAAATTCGCGTTTTACATATACCGCGGCGACGTGGATCGCGACACATGGGGCCCTCCCGCACGAGAACGAGGAAATTTGATGTACTAACCGTTCGCGAGGGTTATGAGCAGGCGAGAGAGACGACGCGTTAGGGGTGACACGGTCCGCATCTGGTGCACGTTTCGTTCGTGATAAAAACGTGCTCGCCTACTCGCGTCGACCGGAGAGGGGTAGCACGGAGAACCCGGTAAATCACGCCGGACCGCATAAGCACGATCAAAGAATCGATTTCGAACCCCCTCCGAGAACACTTGAGCCCATCCTCTCGAACAGTCTTCGCTCGATCCGCTTTTCTTTTACTTTTTTAACCAGTTAACTGTGGAATTTAATTTTAAAAATCCCTCCCGACACGGAATTAACCCCTTACACTACTATTTATTTTGTGATTATAATGATTAGAAATTTTTCATCGTTCAGAATTTCATAGAAAAAAAAGATAGTTTATATTTATTGTATGCCTATGTTTTCTCCAATGGATATACAGTCGTGGACAAAATTAAGTGGACAGGTTTATCAATTAATAAAAAGTCAGTATAATTTAGCAAATAATTGTAATAAATCAGAACTGTTAAGAATATTTAAATTAACAAAGAATAATGTAGTGAAATAAACAGGAATATCAATTATAATAACTAATATATTAGAATATATTGTTGTTAATTGGAAGTACACAACATTTTAGGTGGACAAAATTAAGTGGACACTTTATAAATATTCACAAAATGAACAATTAGTATTTAGTATTGTAGCCTATTGCTTTAATTACTGCTTCTAATCGTCGTGGCATGCTTTCCACAAGTTTCTGGAGATAATTTGGATCAATTTGTTGAAATTGTAACTGCAATTCGTTTAAAAACACTGTCTTATTATGGCGTTTTTCTAATGGTATTTCTGAATCAAATAAACTCCATAAATTTTCTATAACATTAAGGTCTGTGTGCACTTTGTGGTGGCCATTCGAGAACTTCTATCTCACAGTCTTGTAAAAATTTTTTGGTTTTCTTTGCAGAATGCTTAGGATCATTGTCCTGTTGTAGCATCCATTTATCATTGAGATCCATTTTTAGTGTTGACTCTTCGAGGTTTTCATTTAAAATGTCAACATATTTATCTGCTGTCATTATTCCATCTATGAGTGTTAAATTTCCAACTCCACTCCAAGAAAATCACGCCCATACCATTATGGATCCCCCTCCATATTTGACAGTAGGTAACACATACTGCTTTTTTAGAGCTTCATTCGATTTTCTCCACACTCGTGTCCTCTTTTTTTTATTTAATAACTCAAATTTACTCTCGTCACTCCATATAATGTTTTTCCAAAATGATAATGGCTTATTAACATATTTCTTCGCAAACGCTAAACGTTTTCTTTTATGCACTTCATTAATGTGTGGTTTGCGTCTAGCTAAACAACTCTTTAAATTCTCATCTTTTAATCTTCGTCTCACATTTCTTGAAAAAATATTTAATTATATTGTAAATACTTTTTGTAAATTTTATGTACTGCACTTTTAGAAACTTTATATTTTTCGGCTATTTTACGATAACTTAGATCGTTTTTACACTCCGAGACAACTAGGTTTCGCAGATGAACACAAAAGTCTTCTCTTTTCTTAGACATATTGAATTCGCGTTCTTAATCTGACTTAGTCAAAAGTTTAATGTCCACTGAAGACACAGTAATATCACACATTGCCAAAGCTCAACGTTTATTTACATTTTTTCCCTCCTAATATAGAATTTCCTATCTGTCCACTTAATTCTGTCCACAGTCTCGAGGACACCCATCCAAACAAACACGTATAAATATTAACAAAAACGTTCTGTTTATAATTTTATGTGTTGAAAATATATTTTCGATATCTACAAACATGTTCAACGTTAAACATTTCTAATTTATTCCTAACATGGTAAATGAAACTAAAGATTATTCAAAATTTACACTGTGTCCACTTAATTCTGTCCGGGACTGTATATCAACTACAACAAAATAGAATTTTATTTCGATTTATGGGAAATTAATAACGTTTACATTTATTAGACTTTATTCAAAATCTTCATCACGAGTCTGGCTGGTTATTGTAGGGCAAGGGGTTAAAATCAAACAGTGACGAATATACACATCGAAAGCAGGACAATTGCCGCTGTTATATATTTTACGAAAAAAGTACAGCAAAGTGAGAAAGAATTACATTTTTATTCGATAAGAAATTAACAATTCATTAACGTTAACCGCACCGCAATAGAGATTCGGTCCGACGTGTATACACGTCAAACGCGCTTAAATGGTTAAATTCTTCTTCTCCCTGGGTGAACGAGCAATTTTGGGATTTTTTTTTAAAGAGAGGTGTCGGGGATTGCAATTTCAAATTTTGCAGGCTTGTTGATTCACGTTTGAAGAATGTACTTGAATTTTTTTGAAAAGGTTCCGATTATTTTTTCAAAGTTACAGCGGTGGTACTGAGAACGTTGGAATGCAACAATTGCGAAGATCCTGTTTCAAGAAAAATTGATTTGAAAGTGTACCTCTTGCAATCTCTTTTTACAGTCTCTTACAATGATCACTTTTGAATTCTCCAATAAACGATTATAGTATAATACTATCGCTTGAAATGTTTGTCAGTTACAAAATGTACCATTAGAGTGCCCTTATTTAATCTGTGATTTACTTGATTTAAGGATGTATTTTAGTTTTCTCCGAAGTTTTTCCGGCCCCTTCAGTGTCCGTAATAAATGACGGAAGCGTGAAAAGTCGGATCACAATGACCGCACAGATTTCGTGCGATCATCGAGGGAATCTGATTTGTTGGAGAACGAAGACCGATCGCCGTCATTTTTTGCACACAGCCTGGCCAAACAATTGGGTTCGAGGGTTCCAGGAAATTCGGTTGACTAAGCGCGAGCTTAGATAAATCAATAACCGGCTTCTTTTCCGGGGAACCTGAACCCACAAAAATTGCCCCTGGAAACAACCCTTCCCCGGTATCGAACAGCACGCGATCGTATCGACGAGAACAAACGAGCGTTTTACGGGCTGTAGCCAGATAACACTTCGGAGGGTAAACAAGACCGTGACGCGCGGAATCAGCGTTTCGGGTTTCCAAAATGGCTAAACGCGCGAATATTTTTTTCTCGCTTAACCAGTGCGTTTGACGTGCGTACATGTCGGACCAAATCTCTATTGCGGTGCGGTTAACGTTAACGAATTGTTAATTTCTTATCGAATTGTTAATTTCTTATCGAATTGTTAATTTCTTATCGAATTGTTAATTTCTTATAGAATTTTTAATTTCTTATCGAATTGTTAATTTCTTATCGAATAAAAATGTAATTCTTTCTCACATCGTTTTATTTTTTTCGTAAAATTTATAACAGCGGCATTTGGCCTGCGTTCGACGTGTATATTCGTCATATTGTTTGATTTTAATTCCGTGCCGCGAGGGATTTTTACAATTAAATTCCACAGTTAACTGGTTAAACATGACTCCCTTACTAGTCAGCAACTGAAACCATTCACCGATTGATGCATTCGAAACGATTTTTTAATAGCCAGAACTACTGTCTTTAAAATCTGAGATCTATTTGTTTCCTTGCAAAGGCAGTGGACTGTTAAAAAATCGTAACTTCTCGAGTATCCCTATTTTTATACTTGTCAAAATTGTATAAAGGAATCACTAGTCGCTACGTGGCAACATTACGGTGACCTTACCTGTCGAAAACTCTGAAAATCGCATATCTTTACGCATAACTTTTGAGCTGGTGATCGCCTAGGATTGAAACTTAGGTTTTCGGAATTTTCTCGCCAAAATCTACGGGATTGCATAAAGAGAAGTAAAAATTTCTGGTCTCCTGAGGGAAAGTTTACCTCAATTCTTCTCCAACTAAGAAAAATCAATTTTCATGTATTCATTTTTTTCTTTTATCATCGGTACGCACGATTTGAAATCCATATACGTGTACGGGTCAAAATCTCGACAAACTGACGCTTCAATATAGCAATGAGCAGTATAAAAATGGCCAATTATGATTCCTAAAAGTCCAATCTATGTCTGTGCAGAGTCCAAATTGCGAATTTCTACCTCATCGTGGAGTAATTTGTAATATTCTGCAGAAAATTAAAAAAAGTATAACGTCACAAGATGGCTGCCGCTGAGAGATTCTCTTAATTTCGAGAGATTTAGTGTTCATATCGAAAAAATGGCTCTGCACAGACATAGCAAAGACATATACAAACAATGAAAGCCCTACAAATGCGCTTATAACTTAAGTTTGTAGAAGTCGAAATATTTTTTTACCGAGTAGATTCACCGATCGCGCACAATTAGTAAACGTTAGTTCGAATATTATCATCAGCGACCCGCGGTGTTCGTAAGTAGAATTTGCAGAGCCGAGCCAGTCAGAGGCACAGGTCTCGGAAAAATGGCAGGTCTCTCAGGTACCGCGATGTACCAGGCAGCAATTCAGTGTCATCGTATATCAAAGCGCGTAGCTGAAGGCAACAATAGTGTCGAGGATTTACAACACTTGTCCGCGTGATTCTCACAGGCTTGTATGCAACATCGAGGAAGCCGTCCGTGGCGCGGTTAAATGAAGCTACTGCACGGTTCAAAGTACACGCGCCACTACTATTAGGCGGTTGTGGAACAGCCGTGTAAAAGTTTAAGAAGTCTGGCGACATTCGATCTTGGGTTTTATTAACCTCGCACTTTCCCATTGTCGGATCTGCGGGCCCGGGATGCTTATGCTGCACGAACACTTTCCCCTTTCGAGGTTTATGCGCTGGTCACCGACGCACGTTGGTACCGGTAGACTGGTACCAGCAGCTGTAAACAACCATAGATACTCCCACTGTAAATAATTGTGAGAATGTTCGTAGATATTCGTAGATATTCGTAGAACACTCAACGAGGTTTACAAATAGTCACAGAATTTTCAGATTTCGACGGAACCTCATACTTCTGCTGTAAATGATTATGAAAATGCTTATAGATATTTGTAGAACACTCAACGAGGTTTACAAATAGTCACAGAATTTTCAGATTTCGACGGAAGCTCATACTTCTGCTGTAAATGATTATGAAAATGTTTATAGATATTTGTAGAATTCTCAAGGACGTTTGCAGATACTCACAGACTTTTACAGATTTCGGTGGACACTTATAGATGTTCGGAACATCGTAGATAAGGATCCCAGTGGACACTCATGTCCATGTCCAGATAATCGAGCACGCCATGGATAGATGGAGGGTGACGGTGTGAAGGTCACCTGAAGACTCACCAGCTGAAGACATCTATGGACATCAACTTTCATCATCAACATCATCAACTCTCAACGACGTTTACAGACAGTCACAGAATTCTCAGATTTCGACGGAAGCTCGTACTTCTGCTGTAAATGATTCATGAAAATGTTTGTAGATATTTGTAGAATTCTCAAGGACGTTTGCAGATAGTCACAGACACATTTCGACGGTCGCTCAGAGACACCCAGACACAATCGTAGATAACGATACCAGTGGACACTCATGTCCATGTCCAGATAATCGAGTACTTCATGGACAGATCTGGGTGACGGTGCGAAGGTCACCTAAAGACTCTCACTAACTGAAGATACCTATGGACATTGGCAAAAGTTTAAACAGTCCAGTGTCCATCGACAAATTATACTATATGACTATAGCTACCCCTGGACATCTACAGATTTCAATGAACGATCATAGACACCCAGACACAATCGTGGATAACGATCCCAGTGGACACTCATGTCCATGTCCAGATAATCGAGCACTCCATGGACAGATCTGGGTGACGGTGTGAAGGTCACCTAAAGACTCTCACCAGCTGGAGACACCTATGGACATTGGCAAAAGTTTAAACAGTCCAGTGTCCATCGACAGACAACTATAGCTACCCCTGGACACCTACAGATTTCAATGAACGATCATAGACACCCAGACACAATCGTAGATAACGATCCCGGTAGATCGTGCACGGCATGGACAGTTGTGGACGAGGGTGGGGATCGAGGGTGACCTATCGAGCACCCCGGTAGCACCCCAGCCGATCGAAGCCCTAGGTTTCCGCATCGTTTAACACTGTCCTGGTGGACTCGTGTGACAGTGTCTTCGGCTTCTTATTAGTCATAGCCGCCGCGGCGGTAGTAACGGCGGCAACGATGGGTCGAGAGAACCCCTCGTGGACAACGTATCGAATGTACGCCGATGCATACACGCGCAGGAGGAGCCTAGCAAAAGGGGGGCCTGTGTGTTAGGGGGCGCGCCCCTAGCTAGCGTGCACCCCGCTAGCTAGTGTTTCGCTCGACGCTTACCCGTTCGCCTGATCCTCCGTCGCCGCGCTAACAAAATAATAAGAATATCGTGTCCTTCCGTGTTTACACCACTCTTTCTTTCTTCTCCTCTATCTTGCGGTTTTTCGAGACGCGAGGGTGCTAACACCCCCGGGCCGGTCGAACGAACCGCTTCGTGGTGGCGCCAAGGTGGCTCTGGGGTGCTCGAGAAGAACCGGTCAAACATTTGCAACAAGCTCGAGGATGTTTGACTAGGATGGGATCCTCCAACGATGGATCTCGAAATCCTGCGGAATAGTCGACGACAGCTTTCGTTAATTGAATGCAGCCCGTGACGTGTCCGGATGCTGCTGGCCGATGAACTGTGTCGAGAGACTATGCTGGAAGTGGATGTATACCGGTCCTTGCTGGTGGCGACAGTGTCTGGGGGAATTGATCGTGACTGTTCTCGATTCTAGATTGCTATGTTTGTTTGTTTTGCTCCTGAAGCAAGGCTCTTTGTACTCGTTTATCCTGCTGTCTCGCGAGAAGAACGTGGGAGTATTCCAGAACTGGATTCACGAAGGGCTGTGCTTGATTGATGAACCCCTGGATGCAAAAAAATTTGAGAATATCAATCAACCGAGAGCAAGAGATTCGTGATAATCGCGGGTGAAGAGATGACTGAGATTGTTGGTCAGATGTTTCTAGTAGTGCAGAGATTATAGATTTTTAGGGGGGAATTTTGAGGATGGTGTGACCGAGTCAATTTTTATTTTTGGGAAAGCTTTCTGTACTTAAATAATAACTCCAAGAGATGTGTGACCAAGACAATTTTAATTTTTAAGAAAGGTTTTTATACTTAAAAAATAATTCCGAGGGATGTGAGACCAAGACAATTCTTATTTTTAAGAAAGCTTTCTGAATTTAAAAAATAATTCCGAGGGAGATGTGATCAAATCAATATTTTTAAGAAAGCCTTTTGCATTTCAAAAATAATTCCGAGGGAGGATAATTACCAAGTCAATATTTTTAAGAAAGCTTTCTGTATTTTTTAAATAATTCCGAGGGAGGTGTGAACAAATCAATATTTTTAAGAAAGCTTTCTGTATTTTAAAAATAATTCCGAGGGAGGTGTGACCAAGACAATATTTTTAACAAAGCTGTTGTATATTTAAAAAATAATTCCGAGGGAGGATAATTACCAAGTCAATATTTTTAAGAAAGCTTTCTGTATTTTAAAAATAATTCCGAGGGAGGTGTGAACAAATCAATATTTTTAAGAAAGCTTTCTGTATTTTAAAAATAATTCCGAGAGAGGTGTGAACAAATCAATATTTTTAAGAAAGCTTTCTGTATTTTAAAAATAATTCCGAGGGAGGTGTGACCAAGACAATATTTCTAAGAAAGCTTTTGTATATTTAAAAAATAATTCCGAGGGAGGATAATTACCAAGTCAATATTTTAAGAAAGCTTCCTGTATTTAAAAAAGGATTCCAAGTCAATTGCAATTTCGCCCCCAAAAAATTGTCAGTATTTAAAAAGGGATCGTATATTTAAGAAAGCTCTATCGACGACTAAGAAAAGTAAATATTTTATATTTTCCTGAGTAATTTTGGGAGACTTGTAATCACGAAGACGGGTTTGAAGCTTCCCAACGGCAAGCGGAGACGGGGTAGAATTTTTCAACGAGGATTGCCGATAAGAGAGACTGAGAATATCGATTAGCTAATCTTCCGGAGATACGTCGGTGCACTTCGTTAGGTGCATTAGCCATAGACCGCAAGGAGAAGCGTCGGGAATAAACGGGGGAGGATGGCAAACAGCTTGGCTCGGTTCGATACCTCGATTTATGTGCCGTGGGGTGGACGCCGGCAATAATTCGCCGCTCAGCGGCGACGATCATGGAGACCGTCACTCGTGCCTTCGTTTCTTCTCCGGCGTCGCTTATTGTTAGACAGCGTCTTTTTGTGCCACTGAAACAGCCCGGACTGAGAAATGAGGCGGCTGTCGCACACGCAGTTCTACACCGGCGAACGTGTCAGGTGGCAGATGATCAACGTGCAACACTCGCGAATTGGATTCGCGAACATCAGGTAATGTCGCGCGTTTCCATCATCTCGGAAATTTCTTACTCATCTTTGGTCTTTTCAGGGATTGCGCAAATCGTACGCCTGTCGTCGTCAAAAACTTTTTGAGTAACGAATAATACGAAATTTTTTTTCCCTAAAAATAGATAAAGGCGCAGTTACAGAATATCATTTTTCTTTTATTCGGAACCGTGTGTAGTTGCCATTAGTGGCCATTTACAAGTTACAGTGGCCATTTTCGTTTGATAGGCTCTAAGTTGATAATCAAATATTTTCTATGTAAATAGCAGTATATATTTTAGAAAATATTTTAGTGCATATAAACGACAACGCGTTTAGCTGAAGAATAAAATTTATTTGGTTAAAAACTGTGCGCATTCAACGCCATAATAGCCATTTTTAATAGCCATTCGTTTAAATAGACCCTAGGTTAACAATTAATTATTTTTGGTGTGAAGAATATTATATATTTTCAAGAATTTTTTACTCGATACGAATAATGGCTCCTTTGGCTGTAGACTATAATTTTTTAAATTAAAATTTGTGTACACATGTGATCACAGTGGCCATTTTCGTATATGTAGAACTATACGGTATTAAAAATCTAAGAAAATTAATATTTGTCTGAAGCATATGAAAATACTTTCTCAGTTGAGATGTTTATAATAGAACACGATATTAAGATGCTCGTATATTAAGGGCAAGACAGTGTACCATAAGTTGAACATTATTAAAGACACCTAAATTATAAACTCGTTCGGTGATTCCGCAGACAGTTTGGAAGTCTGATAACTTCCAAAGAGGCTCATAAATTACTGTGAAACTTTAATCAGGCCAAGCTCCGGACATGTTTTCCTCGTGATTAACCTATTAACCGGAGGATACTAGTTAACTTGTTATTTGTATTCAAATACGCCTTAATGCTTGATTAGCTAAATTCAAATTGCATCGCGGCGTACAGCGGTTAAATATTTACCAAAAGAGAGTCGATTAACAAGAAACTGTCGCAAAGGAGTCTCAATGGAAAGTTTTAGTAGCTTTCCATTGATCTATAGAAAGCACTAAGAAAACATCTCCAAAAAATTAGTTACAAACACGAGATTGTTAATTTATGGCACTTATAACAGACACTACGACTTCAGCAGAATTCAAGGAAAATGTGACTTCATTTTCACTCTTATTGTAGTTCTTAAGGTCACAAATTAATTTTTATTTCACTCTTGTTTCTTCTATTTTCTCGAGAAAAAGTTTGATTCTATTTGGAAATCTGCAGTTTAATATCAGAGGAATCTAAAAAATTGTGACAGTATTTTCAACTGTGAAAAATTCCCAAGGTAAAATTTTAATGTCTCAGAAAAACACTTGCTGTATATAAATTATTCATTTAATCTTCATTTTCATCTTATTGTAGTTCTTAAGGGCACCAATTAATTTTTATTTCACTCTTGATTCTTCCATTTTCTCGAGAAAAAATTTGATTTTATTTAGAAATCTACGGTTTAATATCAGGGGAATCTAAAAAATTGTGACAGTATTTTCAACTTTGAAAAATTTCCAAGGTAAAATTTTAATGTCTCAGAAAAACACTTGCTGAATATAAATTATACATTTAATCTTCATTTTCATCTTATTGTAGTTCTTAAGGGCACAAATTAATTTTTATTTCACTCTTGATTCTTCCATTTTCTCGAGAAAAAATTTGATTTTATTTAGAAATCTACGGTTTAATATCAGGGGAATCTAAAAAATTGTGACAGTATTTTCAACTTTGAAAAATTCCTAAGGAAAAATTTTAATTTCTCAGAAAAACACTTGCTGTCTATATTCATTTAATCATTTTTTTTTTTTATAAATGACGTATAAACGTGGAAGATCTTCCAGCAGACTAGTAGCAGACGTAGGGAAGAATAAATCGGAAACGCGGTGTCGATTCGTTCGGTTTTCCTGTTGTACGCGACCGGGAACGTGCTTGCGTGTGGGTAGAAGCGTGGAAACGTTACGTTGCACCCTGGGAGAACGGTTAACCGGGTTGACAAGGGTAAAGTAATTGATACCGACACCGAGACGGCTGACCGTGGAAGCGAGCACACAAGCGGAATATATCCGGCCGGAATTATAGGATTATATTAATAAGGCGTCTCACGGGACTCTCTCACGGGGCGCTCGTCGTTTCCTCGCCACGGCGTGGACACCTTCGCGAAAGCCGAAGGTAAATTCTCTTATTGCATACTTGGCGGATCTAACAAGCTCTTACGGGCGCCGGGGTGGCCGATAAATTCACTCGTACACGGTTAAGCCTCGGTAACTGCCGAACCAGGTGACGGCCAAGATCTAACGTTAGCTTATGCTTCCTTAACGCTGACAAATAATCGCGCATCAGCCGATTAATACTCCTAATTGTATCAGCAGTGTAAATCACGCTCTTATCTCTCACCATTATGCAATAATTCGATTTATAAAAACGCTGGACAGGTCTGCCAATTGTAAGAAAAGACTTTCATTAACACGATGAATAATGCACGAGTTATATTTCACCCGAGTAGTTATATACAAATGCATAGAATTGTTACACAAATATGCCCTTGCAGCCAAAAATGTGTATACATATAGGGTGTCCCAAAAACAGTATACTCCCTTAAAAGAGGTGAATCCTCAGGTCATTTGAAACAACTTTTCCCTTTGCGAAAATGTTCTCCGCGGCTTCGTTCAGGAGTTATTCACGAAAAACACTGACCAATCGGAGCGCGGCTACAACGAACGGGGAGGAGTCCCGCTGGGCGTGGCGCTGTTACTCGAGCTATTGTCGCGCCCTGATTGGTCCGTGTTTTTCGTGAATAACTCCTCAACGAAGCCGCGTAGAGTATTTCCGCAAAGGAAAAAGTTGCTTCAAATGACCTGAGGAATCGTCCCTCCCAAGGAAGTAAATTTTTGGAGCTACTAGAATGAAATTAAAGAAGACAAAAATTTCCAGAGTGACTCCTGTTACTCGCAACAGAGCCAATATCTATTTACCACGAAAATCCTCATTACTCTGCTTGTCAATTACGCGAGCAGCAACCCCGTAGATCGCGAATATTGTATTTCCCTAAATGATCCTCGGCGAAGAAGCCGTACACCGGCTGTTTGCATCTAAAGGGTTAAGTTACTCGTCGGATACGGTTCGAGGAGGGAGGGAGGGTGAGAGCAGCGAGGCTTTCGTTGTTGGCTGATACTTTTTCGCGATCAATGATCAGCTGCGCATGAAGGCCGGGGGATCGAAGTTAATCCCCGAGGTTTGACTTAAGCGCGCCGTTAGGATGCTGTACGAGCACGAGCACGCTCCGCTGTCTTAATTCGCAACGAATAGGACGCGGCTGCCGCTCCACGTCGGAATCCCTAAATCAGGATTAACGAGGAGATATACACGGGCCCGTAATCCTTCGCGCGGCAAACTAATGTCTCGTTCACGCACGTCCGATGTTTTGCCTCCGGCCACGACCACCCCCGGAACAACGGGTCCCAGCCATTTTCCCCGGGATGGAGGTCCCTCGGTTCCTCGCGTGTCCTTACGAACCCGTTTAGTCATCCGGCTCGCAGTTACGCGAACGCTTAATATTAATTTTCCTCCTTAGACGCGGCTAACAACCATTTTCCGGATGAACCCCGGCCGCGTACCCCTTGCTTTCATACCCTGCACCCTGGACGCGTACATTATGTTAATTGTTTCCTCGTGCTGTGATTTAGTCTCGTCATAACTCCTCGACCGTGACTCCCCTGATCGGGAGTTCTTACGATTTTTTGTCAATGTTCTCTGAAGAACGTCGAATAAGGTAAAGGCACCAGTAGTTGACCATTTTATAGAAAAACATAAACAATAAGGTTTTTATAAGCTGTGCACTTTTGATGAAAGTGAACCTCGGATGCCATGCCGTCTGTTGTTTAAATTTCAAAACAATTGCATGCGAAGTAAAGTATGCATAGTCTGAATTTATTAAGGTCAACACGTTGACTGCCATGTCACTCATATGTGGATGACGGAATTATTTGTACAAGTTTTAAAATTAATTTTCACGTTAAATACATTCGTTGTACCAAATTTGATTTTGATCAGTACAATGTAAGAAAGTTGGAGGACTACTGAATATCATACATTTAATTTTTTTCGATTTTTATTTCATTAAATAACTTACTTTGATTATATGGAATTTTTTAGGTTTCTAGTTTGGCAGTCAAAGTGTTAATAATATGCTGATATATCTGTATTTCCTTAACGTTTCTGTTAAGAACAGCTGTACGGTTCGGGTAAAAAATTTCATACGTTGTGAACTTTTCGCGAGTGAATTATTTTTGCTGTTTATATTCTCACAGAGTTTTATAGGTGATAAATGCATTGTTTTTGTTATTCTAACCTGAAGAACAACAGTTCATTAGGTGGTCAAATACTGAATATTGTTTCTAAACAATTTTCAGAAGTTGACAGGCGTGGTCAATTGTGAATAAAAAAATAAAATATTAAAATATATAATAAAATATAACGAACACGTAATATTTTTATATGAAGGAAAACATTTCCCTGGAAAAATTCTTCGTGTAACTAAAACTAAAGCGACTATTTCATCCATGGAAATGTACCGTGAATTGATTTGTTTTATTTCTTATTTTATTCTTTAATTGCAATTTGTGCTGGTAATTGTTGAAACTAAACGATACTCAAATGATTCCCAACATTATTGCTTTGACCCTCTTTCTAGTGTAAGTAGTCAACTACTAACGAACAGAAGGTCAATTACTAGATTTTTCATTTTTAAGAGTGAAACTTAGGTGCGCCTGAAATTACATCATGTTCAGCAAATGTGAAAAAGCTAATGGGTTTGACCCTGTGCCTCTTCTGTGGATCTCAGAATTTAATTTGGTCGATCTAAATTAACTTGGGAACATTTTTGTGACAATTTATACAAACCCTTGCGATTTATATACATATTACAGGGTTGTATGGTCTATTTAAAATAACGCAATTTTGATCTTTGTCAGAAAAGTCTCTAAAAAATGGTTCCAGGGAAGATCCTCCAATTTTGTTTCGTATATTGATCCCAGCAATTTCTTGCAAACTTTCCCAAGTGCACAAGACAGCTACTTAAGAGCACACTGCTTCATTTGGCTCTTTATCTTCAGGTCTTTTATCAAATATTTAGAAAAGCATGGTTACAGAAAAAATCCGCGATTATTGTCTATTTTAGCTACCATCGAGGTCAAATTCTGAAGCAATTACTGAAGTTTTAAATATGTTTCTTAACCCTCTATGGACCGAATTTTGTTCCGGTGGTTTCTATTTGCAGACAACTTGCAAGGCATTTACTTTGATATTTCGAGTTGACGGTGCTGTTAACCGTCATCAATATTGTCATTGGTTATCTCAGAGACATTATATAATTAAGACGTATACGTCATCTTGTAAAAAAAACTGAAATTATTTGGCAAAATGTCGATATATTAGCATGTGACCTGAAAGTTACACGTGTGCCCATAGAGGGTTAAATTTGTATAAGTAAGCTTTTTTTAAAAAGTGGCTTTGTTACACAATCTAGAAGACTTAAAGGGTGTCTTCAGGCATCGACTCTCGCTATTTGATGACAGAGCAAGTGGTTAAATACTATTGTTCGCGTGGAAAACTTCTCTTAACTGGTCAACTACTGGTGCCTTTACCTTATTTGGTCAAAGCTTTTTCAAAGGACGATCAGTCAATTTTCCAATCCGGATTTTTCGATTTCTCAGCGATTATCTTCGAGTGAATCGAAACGAGTTTCTCTCCGAAGGTCCATAAGTTTAAACGAACAAAAGGGGGGCCCGTCTCGCGGAGATCTCAATCCGATCTTCGGGAAGTTTAACATCAGAATTCCATCAGCGGTCCATAAGAAAGCGAGAGTTACCACCACGGGCATCGAAAAAGTCACTAGATCCGCCGCCGAACACGTCCCCGAAGAATCGTTTTATTACACAAACAAGCCGTCCTCCGATCCCGGGGAACGTCTGGCCCGATCATTTTTCTCAAGTAGACGTCCCGGGGGATACAAGGTCCGCGATGATCCCCTCGTGCTCCGGCCCAGGTTACTTGGCATTCAACCGGTGCCGTTCCATCGAAAAGTTGAGCACGTTGAACCCCCTCCTCCCCTCTCTCCTACCTCTGCCTTTGCGAAACTTCGATACCGCCGCCGGAAAACTGTCCGTCTTGTTCGGCCACGTTCCTCCATCCCGTTCCCCTTTCTCGCGTTTTCTCTTTGTGCCTCTCGCTGCCGGAAACAACGAAAAGGGTGAGGCCGAAGGGAGGAATCAGACCAACGAGAGAGGCGAGAGGAAAATCGATCCCTTTGCCGCCGAGGCTGTTCCTGCTTCTTTTGACGACAGCTCCTGGACTCCATCAGCTAACCCTTTGGGCGGCAATTCTTTTCTTAGACAGAGGAAACGGAGAACGCTGGTTTCACCGTGCCGACGTGGTTTCTCTGAAACCACTGGTTTCAGCGAAATATTGAAAATGTCTTCCCGAACGGTTTTCAGGCGATTTTTGCGAATTTTTTCAACAATAGGTTTACGGAGCACTGAAACTGCCTATTTTCCGTCACTTTGTAAAAATAACGAGAACGTTCTACCCACACTTTCAGCAATATTTTTAAAATAATATATACCCGGGGAAATAAACTTGCTAAATAATTTTTCATGTAGGCATCCTTAGCATCTTAATAATTTTGACCCTTTGCACTCCGAACCATTCTGGCAGAAATTTACAAATCCTCGTATTATTTAGTATAGTTTTGGAACCAAGTAACGTATTATAATGATATTGGACTTATATGAATTGGTTGACATCGAGGAATATATATTTGCAAAAAAATCAATATTTTATTTAAAGTTGCGCTGGAATAAATTAATTCCCCGTAATCGCTAATAAACTTTAATGTCCCATGAGAGGGGACAGCGGAGTGCAAAGGGTTAAATTAAAAATATTAGAAGAAATATTAGAATTAATATTAGAATATCAGAATATTGACATTTTAAATTAAAATATTAGAATATTAGAAAATATATTTCTAATATTTAAAATATGAGAATATTAGAAAATATTATATTTCTAATATTTAAAATATGAGAATATTAGAAAATATTATATTTCTAATATTTAAAATATTAGAATATTATAATATTAGTAGATTTTGACGGGTCCCATAAACCTAGCTTCGATAACTTCTTAACGAATAAGTTTAGGGCATAAGTACGTTAGTACTTTTATGTAGAGCACAACAAACTGCATCGATCGATGCAGTCAAAAATGTAGGTTTCCATTAAAAAAAATAGTGCAGTTGCAGTTTTCTGATGCACCGATGCACAAAAGAGCATAAAATTAGTTGCGTATTATGCACCGTATGATGCAATTCAACTTTTTCTTATAACATTTTCCTCTATTCCCAACTGTTTAGGAGGTACAGCCTGTTCCAGTTGCGTGGGACACCCTGTATATAACCAGGGAAATAAACTTGCCAAGTAATTTCTCACGTATGCTTCCTTTGACTCTTAACACAATTTTAAATAAAAAATATTAGAAACCGCCATTTACTCCCATAAACTTAGTATTTAAAAAAAGGTACTTGGTATAGTAATTGTAATATCGGTATTAACCGTTAATAAATGAAAATATAATTTATATTAAACCACATTGATTGAGAGAAGTAGAAGAAAGCTAGATGATTTTTCATTAAAAAATAATTGCGTCCGACGGGAATCTCTTTATCCCAGCTATCCGATGGTCACATAAACAAATTGCTCGATAAACGGAACGTTGGCCCGAGCCGTGATGTTTATTCGTCCTGAAAATTTACATTCGAGTCTCGTTAGGCCACGGCGATGTAAACATCAGCGATAACAATAATTAATACTCTGGATATTCTGGTGGTCACTCTGGTTTCTTCGGGTTCAGTGCGCCTGGTAGTGAGAGACCGGGTCGACGCAGCTGCAAGACGGGTTGCCTGACTGGAGGTGCAGGTTTCGCGGCGCGAGCAGTTTTGCCTTGAACGGCGAACTTGAAGTGGCAGGTCAGGTTAATGAATATACATTATACGCTCGGAATTATTCATAGTAACACTTGATAAATATAACTATTCCATGCGGCAAGTCAATAAATTAGATCACAATGTCCGTAGCAGCCGTTTATAAACATTTTATTCGTGTTCGAGTCGAGTACAAATTCGTCGAATCGGTTTTTATCTTCACGCGATTTAATGATCTTGTTCCCGATGGCATTTTGTACATTCAGCTTTTTGTAAATTCTCTCGTGTTGTATTTTAAGAAGCACCCTGTTCGACTTGTTCGACCGGATATCTGGGAAAGTGAAATCGTGCAAATGAAATTCGGAATGCTCGCAATCGCGGCTACTGGGCCGCAAAAATAAATTGAATGTTTACGAAGAGAAAGTAATTCGTGACGACAATAGAAATAATTGTCAGCGATATTTTAGAATTACGAGAAGGTTATTTTAGCTGACTGAGATCATTACTAATTGGAAACTGTTCGAATTTTACTTTTCATCACAATCGGTCAACTTTAACACGTTGCCTGCCATGTCACTCATATATGGGTGACGGAATTATTTGTTCAGGCTTTAAAATGAATTTTTACGTTAATATATTTATTGTACCAAATTTGATTAGGATCTGTAAAATGCAAGAAAGTTGGAGAATATCATACAGTTGATTATCATACATTTAATTTTTTCAATTTCTATTTTATTAAATAACTTACATTGATTTCATGGAATTTTTGAGCTTTCTTGTTTGGAGATCAAAGTGTTAAATATGCATAACTTTCGAACCAGTGATTTCCTCGTCTTAAAACTTGGATTTATATAATTTTCTCGCCGACATGTACAGGATTACATAGTAAAAAGTTAAAAATTTCTGGGTTTCCGATGTGAAGTTGAGCCGAAAAACGATTGAAAACAAATGAGATTGAGGGGAAAAAACTAGATACTTAGAATCTATTGAATGGATCGTCGTAGTTCAACAAGCTATCAACACAACCGACGAAGGTAACCATAATCCATCAGCCGCACACTAGTGTGTATGTGCGCCCTCACGGAAAACCGAGGATGCCCTCTAATTCGTTGAAAGCCTATAAGGAAAAGCCCAAAGAGCGGCAGATCAAAGACCATTCGACGACATAAATAAACCTTCAGGTAAACAATCCGAAAGTTCCGGGATCGAGCTGTGCCACTCGACGGAGAGAACCATGGTGGAATCATTAATCCTTAAAGGGCCCGTAACTTAATTTTACGTCCTGAATAAACCCTGTGACCGGTGCCGGGTTAGGTTCGCTTCCCATAATACGTTTTACGGGCTGTGGTTATCGTTTCTCGCAGCCCGTTGACATCGACGGTTCGCCGCTGTCGAATTCCATCGAGTTCCACGAGAAAAACGACCGGTTCTTCGACGCGCGCTACCCTCCGCCCTTTTTAACCCCTTGCCTTACAATATCGAGTCAAACTCGTGATGAAGATTTTGAACAGAGTCTAATAAATATGTATGTTACTAATTCCCTTTAAAGCGAAATAAAATTCTATTTTGTTGTAGTTGATACATATCCTATTGGAGAAAACATGGGCATACAATGAATATAAACTATATTTTCTTTTCTATGAAACCCTGAACGATGAAGAATTTCTAATCGTTATAATCACAAAATAAATAGTAGTGCAAGGGGTTAAGGGATGTTTCTCCTTCAATAGCAGAAGAATGATACGATGACGAATTTTTTAATCGAATACGATCACGAATCGTTCAGAATTTCATAAATGAGAAAGGTATATTCTTCTCCAGAGGCTATGTCGACTACAATGAAACAGAATTTGGTTAAACTTCGCTTCGGTAATCCAGAAATTTTTAACTTTTTTCTATATAATCGTGTGGTGGCTCGACCGGTGGTGTTGTGCGAATGGTGATCGTTGAGGTTTAAGCGATGTTGGTTGGGGCTCATCGAAAGATGGGTGACCGCCCATAGGTGTGTGAACCTATAGAGGATTGTAACCCTGAGGGGAACAATAATAAAGAACTTATATAATCGTGTACATCTCGACGAGGAAATTGTAAAAGTCGAAGTTTTTGGGTGAGGAATTTACTGCTGGTTGTAAGAACGTTTATCCTAGAAAACGAGTACTCGATGAATAGATTCAAGGGCGGTTGGAGTCGAGCAGGTTGGATCGCGTCTAGCACACACAGGGTACTTGAAACTGATGTTACCTGGTCGTCAGATGGACCGATCGTCGAGTTAGGGGGCGTGGGCCCCGGGAAATGGTGGATTCTACCGCGGACAGGATTCCCGTCACGATCAAAGACGCCGGGACGCTCTAATACCGAGAGGCGAAAAGGTCTGCTTGGTATTCGAGGCGCGAGTTTCGTCGGTATAGGAGGGGTCGTGATTGAATCTACCGGGCCGGCCACGGTCCAAAGAAACACCCTGCCGGCATTTATATCCCGTGGGATACCCACCCCCGTCGTTCCTCGTCTCGTTTCTGCCTCCGTCTCGTAAGCCACGACAGGAATAGTTTTATTATGGCATCGTTGACCATAACACGCGAGAGGACCTCCTGCAAGGATCAGCCCCCTTTCCCTCAACCCACCCCCGGCACTCTTTACTCCTATAGGGTGTCCGGCGTCGTTTGGGACCTGTCCCCCTCCACTTTCTTTCGAAGAAACACGTTTTCTAATGATCGTTCGCTGTTTCGAAAACTGTTTCTAAAAGCGGTAGGTCCCGGATTAATTATTTCAGAATTGTGGAAATTACCAAGACTCTTCAACTTTTAACACATTATACAGGGTGAGGCAATAACTATGTCCACTTTGAATATTGTCGTTATTTGTAATAATATGAAAAAATGTTATATATAAAACTTACACGGTATAGAGGGGGACATGTATGACCTTCAATGATAACTCGCTGAATTCGTCTCAACACTGGATATCATATCGTGATAAAAAAAATATATAGAATTCCATTTAAAGAAATAGAGATGACCTTGCAATCTCCTCTACGCCTCCACCCACGCAGAAAATGTTTGTGTCACAATTTGTCCCCCTCTATACCGAGTAAGTTTTCTATGTAAAATTTTTTCATATTATTACAAATAACGGCAATATTCAAAGTGGACATAGTTATTGCCCCACTCTGTACATTTTTTCCAAGATGTAGCGTAGAACCTTCAGTGGCGTAAATGAATTTCTATTCCTAGATTAGAACTAGGTAACTGTTGGAATTTATCTCATAAATGTAGAACAAAATTAATCTGTTACGTCTTTAGAAGGAAGGATCGTTTGAATCGACTCTTGGCCTGTGGATACAATAGTATCTACAGTAAATATATACATTGTACGTTGTACAATCGATCCTTGATCCTCAGTTGTTCATATTGAACTGTTGCTCCTCTGTTTCTGGATCTCTTATGTTTCATTCGTGGCGTTTCTTTCGAAGAATTAAGACGTGTCTCGCAACGTGCTTCTAGAGAAGATATTGAAATATAACTTCTTTTTCATATTTTATAGCAGAGTGTGGTTTTTTAACTAATTAACTGCGTTCGACGTGTACATACGTCAATCAGAAACTCTATTGCGGTGCGGTTGACGTTAATGAATTGTTAATTTCTTATCCAATAAAAATGTAATTCTTTATTATCTTGCTTTACTTTTTCCGTAAACTTAATAATAGCGGCATTTGGCCTGCGTTCGACGTGTATACCGATCGTAGCTTGATTTTAATTCCGCGCCACGCGAGGGATTTTTAAAATTAAACTCCGCAGTTATACCCATATTCCAATAGTAACTAACTGTAACACATTCTTTCATCACGTTTTTCAGCGTACAAAAAGAGACCTAATTTTTGTAGATCAGTAGAAGAGGAACAGAGAACAGAATGAAATAGGAATAGAAACAGAAGTGGCGAGGAAAGGTGTCAAGCGTTCGGCCACGGCCATTGCGAACGCTTTTATTAGCAGATCCAGCACGTTGCTGGAGCCGTTGCTCGCGCCGTTGCTCGCGCAATGTAATGCCATTTATTCGCGTATGTCCCGCGTCAGCGGTTATGATACACTGCGCGGGGGCTACCGGGCAATCCTGAAGAACCCTCTTTTGAAATATGCCTCGTCCCTCCCGCCGGCACCTCGCTGCGAATATCCCTCTGGCCGAAGTCTGCGCGGCATCATATTGAATATGGGATCCCATAAGTCGGGCGATAATGCAATATGCCGACGTCAGGTCCCGGGGTTACCGGTCTACGGCCGATATGGAAGTAAGTTCACACGAGAACTCTCTATTAAATCCGGATTTACCGTCGTCTTTTCTCTTCTGCCTCTCCCCCACCCCATTCCGCCAACTTCCACCACCATCGAGCAGCGGATCGACGGAATTTAATGACTTTCATACGTTTCGAGGAAAAAGGGACTCGGTCAAACACCGAACTGTAAAAGTATGCCCGATTTATTAGAATTATTAAAAGAACAAATTTCTATTGAACTTCAGTTTCTTACGATTGACTTGGACAATTTTTTTATCGAGTAAAAATGAAGATCGGTCTATTAGCACGTTGACTGCCATGTCACCAATAGTAATGTATACATCACCCATATTAAAATGAATTTTTACATTAATATATATTCATTATACCAAATTTGATTAGGATCTGTAAAATGCAAGAAAGTTGGAGAAGCACACAATATCGTACATTTAATTTTTTCAATTTCTGTTTTATCAAATAACATTAATAAAAAAATATAATATTAACACTAGAACTACCGGATGGGTCAAAATGACTTGCTCCTAATTTTTTCTTTTAGAAATAACGAAATTGTAAATATGTTTTCATGAGAAAATTTTTTAATAAACTTCTCTATCGAAGTAGGCATTTAAACAAAACTGGTACGAAATCTAAACAACTGCAATTTTGTCGTTGTTATAAGACAATGTATGCCAGTTGCATTTACTGCTTGGTAGTTCTAGTGTTAAATAACTCACTTTGATTTCGTGGAATTTTTTAGCTTTCTTGTTTGGCGTTCAAAGCGTTAATAAGATGGTAGAGACACTGCAGAAGATCGATGGGAAGAGAGTCCTAGGAAGAAAAGAGACTTTCCGGAGAATCGAACGCGAAAATTAGGTCTCCCATTCAGCGGTAGACGTGTCACGAGTAATTACGAACTGTCTCGATGCGAATCAATAGGTAATTAAGCGGCCTCACGGTTCGAGAAGGGCTGCCATTGAGCACCATGCGTTTTGACACTAGAGACGCTAGGATCGTCGGGGACGTAATTAGGTAGGATTCGAAGTCGATAGGCCGTGCCCCGCGTCTGTTGGTAATTAATAAACGTTACCGTTGCGGGTTATGGTTCGAGATCATCGACGAAGGTGCAACGCGCGTGTCTGAGCTGTTCGAAGCCTCTCAATGGTGTCGGATGGGAGTTCGGAATGGGTGGTAACTTTCACGAGAAGCTCTTGGGAGTTTAAAAGCATCCAGAATTCCTACGGTGTTCTAAAAGCGCCACAAATCTTCGGGGATCGCGAGGAGTATCGCGAGTTCCGGAAAGATTCCCGAATCTCAAGCGTGGATCTCGACGGTCTCAAGTGGTTCCGAGATTTCGGGGATGAAGATGATAGCGGTGTTTGAATTTATAAAAGTCTTAAAATAGTATTTAGATTTTGTACAGATTACAAAAATTGTGAAAAGAATTTAGAAGTCCAAGGGATTTTGTGGATCAAGACGACCTTTGAATTTATAAAAGCCTCAAAAGTAAAAATGGACCAAAAAATATTTGCATTTTGTACAAATTAAAAAAATTGTGAAAAGGATTTTTTTGGGGATTTAACACTTTGACTGCCAAACTAGAAACCTCAAAAATTCTATAAAATCAAAGCAAGTTATTTAATGAAATAAAAATTAAATGTATGATATCGAGTAGTAGTCCAACTTTCTTGCATTTCACAGATCATAATCAAATTTGGTACAGTGAATACATTAACGTAAAAATTCATTTCAAAACCTGGACAAATAATTCCGTCACCCACATATAGATGACATGGCAGTCAACGTGTTAATTGAAGCCACTCACGAATGTATTGGAATACACTTAACTGAATACTTTATTATTCAATGAACTGTTTATGGAGATAGCAATAATCTTTATGAAATACATTTTTATATAATACATGTGCGCTCTGAACTCTTTATATATAACGAACAAGGAACAATTGAAATCTAACGAGCGACGTCATTGGTTGTCGTGTAAAGTGACGCGTAATAGCGGTTACGTCAATTTTGGTAATAGCGAACCGGTTTGAATTTAGATATGTAGTTCTCCCGTTATTGACAGATTTTCAACAGATTTAGTCCTTAAACTTTATGGGGATCTCGAGGGTGATGTTGGCAGTCTTTGAGTTTATAAATGCCTGAAAAGTACGAAGGGTACAAAGAGTTGAATCCTCGGAGCCCTTAAAACTGCACAGAGTCCAAAGAACCTTCGAAATGGCGGAAATAAAAAGAGCTCCGAGAGTTTCGAGGATTTCGTGGGTTTCGAAAGCTCCGAGGAGCAGTATGTGTGATCCCAGAAATCTCGAGAATCCTAAAGACCCAACGGATCTTTATGAAGGTTCTAAAACTCTCGGTTTTAAGAGTTCAAAGTGTCCTGACTGTTTCAAAGGGTCTGGGAATGTCTCGGAGGTTTTAAGATAGCACCGAAAGCGATCTGTGTGTCGCGATCTCGTATGATTTACAGATCGCCTACGCAACTCGCGATCTTGCACCTACAAACAATTTTTATTGTTCTCTTTACGTCCCGCGTATTTAATGTCCTCGCACTTTATTCAGTGCTTTTGAAACAATTCGAAAAACTCTGTCTGCTTCGTTAACACTCTGACAAACATTATGTTTTGCCTGAAAATATGCAACAAAATTTCAATTATATTTTTTTCTACCATTTTGTCAAGCTTTAACACTGACTGCCAAACTAGAATCCTAAAAAATTCCATAAAATCAAAGTACGTTATTTAATGAAATAAAAATTGAAAAAATTAAATGTACGATGTTGAGTAGTCCTTCAACTTTCTTACATTTTACAGATCCTAATAAAATTTGGTACGATGAACATATCAACCCTTTGCACTCGAAGTTATTTTAACTCCGAACCGAATCATTTCTTTCGACCTAGAATATTTTTTACTCATACAATACTGAAGGGTTTAATAATTTATTAGATACAATTAAAAAACTATTTTGAATAATGATACTGAAATTTTTAGTGGCGCCTCACAGTCGTCATTCGAGTACCAAGGGTTAACGTAAAAATTAATTTTAAAATCTGGACAAATAATTCCGTCATCCACATATGGGTGACATGGCAGTGAACGTGTTAAACTCGTCTATCAAGCTCCAAACGACACCCGGAAACAACGGAGGGTGCAAAGAAGCCACATACTGCTAAATATTTGCTTATACCATAAAGTTCATCAAGTGTTAAACGCGTCTATCAGGCTGCAATTAAACCTTCGGATTTAATGAACGCTTCAGTGGCAATTGGATCACAGTTGATCGTCAGTCACCGGATTCGCTGTAATTTACGATCGACGCGGCTGTGCCTCTTTTCTCATCGTAAATCCAACGTGGCTGTCGTCTTTATGGTTTACGGATTCCGAGGCTCCATCTGCACGCTACACAGCCATAAACCTAGCTCGCCTGCTTCTCTTTTTTTTCTCTCTCCTCTTCTTATCCGCCCCGATCGATCCACTCGCCAGCCACTTTCGATATTTCGCTCGTATTTTAGGCATTCTCTTGTAAGCAGCTGCTTTTCAATGTCCCGAGAGGGGTGGCCTCGAGTCCAGGGAAAAAGGTCCGACTGCGACAGCCACCCCTCTTTGTTGGCGAATTATGTGTGTTACGCAGCCTAGTATGTCCCGCTGAATCGCCAATTAACACGAACCCTGTCTATACGTACAAACGGCGTACTTGTCTATGTGCTGTCTCGAGTAGTTGCGTAATCGCAAAATACGAAGCACGATACGTCCCAACTTCCTATGACCTTACCTTTCACTTGGGTGCACCGATGCAACCTCCAGCTGCAATTGCACTTTATTCTCTAACCCATTTGCATCAAATGGAAATATGAAAAGAAGGCTTTTATCACTTTTCTAAATTATATTTAACATTAAACGTACTACCACCGATCACATGACCGGTTCTAGATTTTTATTTGACAATTTTTTAAATTACAAAGATGCTTTCATGAGCAATGATTCAATAAATATCTTTAGTAGAGCACGCATTGCAATAAGAACCGCGCAAAGTCTAAATAAATTAAATCTTGTCGTTTTTATAAGGCAACATGTGTATCTGTTACATTTATGTCTCGGTACATTTAGTGCTAAGCGCAAACATGACTACAAGTAAAAGAACTTCATATTTCAGCATTATAAGAAAATATAAATTGAGCGTATATATATACGCTAATGATGCAAATGGGTTAACACTTTAACTGCCACATATCATTCCCAGAGATTCTTGCAAAATTCGAGTAATTAATGAAAGCGAAACTAGAAATGTTAATGTCTTTTGAATTGAAACACCGCTAGAAATTGTCGTGGCACTATCAAAGAAATTACAAAAAAACATTACAAAATATTTGCTGTATTACAAAATTTGTATTCAAAATAGATACACGACTAAACGTTTAAACATTATACGTGGAAATCGGATCAGTTTCGTATGAGTGAAATGATAATATTCTAAGACGGAAGAAAAATTTAGCTTTAGAATGAAAATAGCGCCGAGTGCAAAGGGTTAATTGTTTTTCCAGCTTTTCACGAGAATCGCGCCTTAACCCTTAGAACTCGAATGGCGACTATAAGGCGCCATTAAAACTTGCTGTATCATTATTCAAAATACTTTTTACGAGTAATTTGCACTATTTTCGTATGTATAGCATTAAAAAATATGTATGGAAGGGAAATATTCTAGGTCGGAAGAAATGTTTCGTTTTGGAGTTAACCCTCTATGGGCAGAATTTTGTTCCGTTGGTTTCTATTTGCAGACAACTTGCAAGGCATTTACTTTGATATTTCAAGTTGATGGTGCTGTTAACCGTCATCAATATTGTTATCGGTTATTTCAGAGACATTATATAATTAAGACGTATACGTCATCTTGAGAAAAAACCGAAATTATTTGGTAAAATGTCGATATATTAGCATGTGACCTGAAAGTTACACGGGCCCGTAGAGGGTTAAAATAACTTCGAGTGCAAAGGGTTAAGCGTTCATTCGCTGAACAGGTAACCGAGCCCCTGATCCCCAGCAGAGATGTAGAAAATTTTTATTTTGCATAAAGATCCAACCCCGTAATCTTAGACCAATTCCGGTAACAACCCGGTGCTCGAACCGATGATCCTGTCCCCTGACAGGTGGGCCCAGAAATTGGTCGCGCACGAGGCTTATCTCCGGTCCAGTCTCACCTCCGCCTCCGTGGCGATAAGGTTCCAGGTTAAATTTCGAGCTGCCGGAGGCAGGACGCCGAACTGATTTAAGGGCCCCGAACATAGGTATCCCGAGCGGGAGGCACCGGGCGATCGAACGCCTGGAGGGGTGAAAATCACCCTAACCGAGAGGCGTATGCCACCGGTAGATAGTCCGGCGTGATAAGCTAAATGCTCCGCGTCCCCTATATTACAGCTTAGGCGAAGGCAGGGCCCGCCTCGAGCGTAAACCGAACGAACGCGCCTGGCCGACGGCCACCGGCGAGACAGATCGTTCTGGGAACGGGGCTTTACGCGGCCGCTTCTGCTCCGTATTCGTGGCAGATCGTTCTGTGAACGGTGCTTTACGCGGCCGCTTCTGCTCCGGATTCCTGGCAGATAAACGCCGGAGCCCCGTTCCTCGTGTCGATACCTGAGCACACCGGCTTTTTAGCTGGCTTTTAACGGCGGACGTACTCCCGCGACTGCCAACGACGCTACCAACGACGCCGACGTCTCGACGTCGCACCGCCATGTACACTCCGTCGCAGGAGTTGGGCACACTTGCTCCGAAATTGCCTCGTTTCGAACAAAGAGGTAGTTGCGAACAAAGCACTTGGTCTTGATCTGTCCAGGAAAGCTTTTCTTATATTTCTTCTACAGTGTCATTTGCTCTCCTACTACATTATCACATTGAATTGATAATATTGACCAGAAAGTCGAGATTTCCTAACAAATTGGAATTAAAACATCTCCTAAAATAATGATTTTTTTACACGAATAGATCAATCCCTTCCTTTTTGTTCTTTTTTGTAAAGAATATGAAGGAGCATCAGCTGATGCAATAAAAAATATATGACTCCATTTAAAAAAAAAAACATGAATGACCTTCATATGTCCTTTACACGTCCACCTACAAAAAAAATGTACCATCAGAATGTGCCCCTCTCAAAACCATTCAACTTCATCTAAAAAATTGTTTGCTATGCGTAATAATAATGACGTAAATCTAGATGGCAAAATGTGGTGACCCACCCTGTATGTGTCGCCGAGACCTGCATGATAAACGTCGCGGAATTACCCCCACTACCGCGAGGTATACCCCTTGAGGGGTCCCGAAGCTCGAGGAGAGTAAACATAACACGGCTAGGTTAAGTCTCCTGGACGATACATGACGCCCACAAGACCCGTGTTGTTGACATATATCGAGAACTCACTGTACTTTCTTTTAGACAGCGGAGATTTATCATAAAAATGTTCTGTCTGAATTGCAACAAACTGAAGGGGAACAGAAATTTATTTTCTTTCTTAATTCCCCTAGTGTCTTTACTGTTTTAAATTACTGTCGATTATACTGACGAAATTACTGTCATTATACAGTCGATTATAGGCATTTGAGTGTATTGATGTATTGTCATTAATTGAACAAAGTTATTATTAGGAAGGAAGAATAAAATCTCGATTCGTCTCCCGTTTCGTACCCAGGGAATTTTTATTTAAATAAATAAGATATTTTGTATAAATATTCACTGTCTACTTGCTGAAACGACAGAGCTACGTGTCAATTTGTTACCAGACATAAATGAGCGTTGAACCAGGCCACCGACAAGAGTAAACAGCATTAAAAAATTAGCTCAATAATACGTTCACCTGTGTATACGTTTTCCGCGACACGACACGTATCGCCATAACTCGTTGCAGTCGTGACAGGTCTAATTATGCTTGCGGTATTTGTTGTTGCACCGGCTCTGATTTATTGCTAGTTATTTAATAACGTCATTATATTTATTACCGCGACGTATTGTACGAACCGTGGGACTGTGAACGTATTAAAACGGCCAGCATCTGATTTCAACACGGATGACGAAGAACATAGCGGTTCGTAAGTAATGAGAACTGTTATGCGAGCTAATAAACTCGAAATCGGCCATTGTTCAATGCAACGTTGTAATATAACAATGAACACAGAGAGAGAGAAATAAAGGCAAACGGCGAAACATTTCGAACCCGTCCGACACTTATGATCGGGAGTGTACTTCGAAGGGAAAAGTGAGTACTTTCGCTTTATGAGGATTCGCCTTTGAAGGCGGTGCTCGAAGTAGGGGAAACGTTTTGCGTGATTTCGAAAGTAGATTGAGTTGGATCTCGACGAGCCGACTCTTTAATACGACACATTGAATCTCGTGTGCTTGGGAATCTACGAGGAAAATGAAAATGCGCGATTGCCACTCGGATAGAGACAAAGAGACGAAACATGACGTCACAAGCGCCACTGTACACAAGTTTCGTCGCAAAAGTCACAAATAAATCGCGAATTTCTTTGGAAAACTAGATCCAAAATATTTGACAGATGACCAAAAATCTTCGTTACGTTTCACCAAAATTTTTAGTTTGGTTGCTTGTCGATATACCGGCCGAATTTTTACGCTTTGTATTTTACAAATCAATGAGTTAAATCGTTTCAAAGCTGCCGTTTGAAATCGGCCATTATTTTTACTGTTCTTCGAAAAGTCGTTCTCTGTTGTATCTAATGTAAATATTTAAATCTCTTTTCGGAACACCCAGTATCAAAACCCTTATTTCCCCAGTTTGGTTGCTTGTCAATATACTGGCCGAACTTTTACGCTTTGTATTTTACAAATCAATGAGTTAAATCGTTTCAAAGCTGCAGTTCGAAATCGGCCATTATTTTTACAGTTCTTCGAAAAGTCGTTCTCTATTGTATTTAATGTAAATATTTAAATCTCTTTTCGGAACCACCAGTATCGAAACCCTTATTTCCCCAGTTTGGTTGTTTGTCAATACACTGGCCGAATTTTTACGCTTTGTATTTTACAAATCAATGAGTTAAATCATTTCAAAGCTGCAGTTCGAAATCGGATATTATTTTTACAGTTCTTCGAAAAGTCGTTCTCTATTGTATTTAATGTAAATATTTAAATCTCTTTTCGGAACACCCAGTATCGAAACCCTTGTTTCCCCCAGTCGCGAGAGTTTCCGTGAACTGGATGCAAAGTACCACACAAATACAAGCCCCATTACACGGCAACCCGGTGGTCGAGCGTGCAATCACCGTCGAGATTGAAAGATTGCCTCGATTCTTTCGAGCGCAACGTTATAATTTGTTGGTCCACTGTTACAAAAATCCCGGAGTGAGTATCGGGCACAGATATTGGGTATCAGCTTTCGGTCGAATTAGGGTCTATAGTAGCTCGACGGAGGCGAAAGTACATCAATTTGGAGCTTTCTACGTAACCGCAGGCCGGATTCCCCGGCCAAAGGGGCGTGTTTAACTCAATTTTCGCGTCGAAGGGGCACGCTTCGATTCAAACGCGGCCTCCTCAATTTATGCCACGCTGTCGCCGTCCCACGGGGCGCGAGGGGCCACTTCCGGCACGGCCCTGGCTCAATTTCCGCCGTGGCTGCACCCTAAATTTCAGATAACGCCGCAACTTGTCCCCCGCGTATCCTGCCCGTGGCTGTTTCGTTCCTGGACCCGCATCTTCCTGACCGTTCCCCGAAATCCACCTTTTCCCGTTCCGATAAAAAGAAAAGACAACCATAATGGAACCTTTAAACGAATCCCCGTTACGACTACCCTCTCTCCCCGGAAACTCGTTTATCCTTTGCATTTTTTCGGCATTTTATATCGGAAATATTCAGTACCAAAATTGTGCAGATTTTGTGCAAACGAACGATTGCGAAGGTCTCGAAACGATTATGAAAAGACAACCATGATGGAACCTTTAAACGAATCCTCACTATAACTGCCCCTCTCCCCGGAAACTCGTTTATCCTTTGCATTTTTTCGGCATTTTATATCGGAAATATTCAATACCAAAATTGTGCAGATGAATTTGTATAAACGAACGATTAGGAAAATCTCAAAACGATTTTGAAGTAGGGTATATTATAAAATTAATTAATATTAAGCCACAAGAGGTTACAGTAAATTAATCATGTTCCTCTGTTTTCTCTGTTGCAGGTGAGTCCAGTGATCTACGACTTTATAGCTAGTGGACAAAAGCGTGAGTCAACTGAAATGATAGGCGAAGTATCATAAGCTTCCGAAACATATCGGAGCCAGAGAATCATTCAATTGAGATCAGTAAGTCAGGAAAATTGAGTGTTTTGTACCAACGATGATGGTAGTGCAGAGTCTTGTACTCCTTCGAGCAGGCAACCCGCTCGACAGAGGAGCCAAAGTGGTTGCATACTCCAAGGAGTTCGAATCATGCCACTGTACTCGAGCGCCACCATCAATGAAGTATTGAAGTAGGACAATCACTAGGGTAAAGAACCCAATTACTTTTGTCTCACTTGCAATCACTGTGCCTGTATTAATTATACTTATTTCTAAAGCATAACGAATATTAAAAAAGAGATAAACTAACTGACTGAGAGATATATTAACTGACTTTAATGAAAAAAATTTAATATCTCTTTTCTAATATTCACTGTGCCTATATTAATTGTACTTATTTCTAAAGCATAACGAATATTAAAAAAGAGATAAACTAACTGACTGAGAAATGTATTAACTGACTTTAATGGAAAAAAATGTAATATATCTTTTCTAATATTCATTATACTTTAAAAATAAGTGTAGTTAATATAAGTTCTTTACCCCCACAGTAATTGGGTACCTTCCCCTGTACAAGAGTTCGTAGCAATCTGAAATACCGACATGGCTAAAAGTCCATATGTAGTACGTATATATTACGATTACATACGCATTACAATAATTGCTTTAAGAACACGAACTTATAACTTGAAAATGTAAAATTAATAAGCTATAATTTCAGTTCAAGTCGACCACCTTTTTAATTGAACACGGGCAAACGACTATTTCTCCGAAGAGGGTTCGCGTTCCCATTTCCTACAAACAGCAGCGCCAGCCTTTAATAACCGATACCTGCTTCCGGGCCCCGACTCGACTCATTTAAGCGATGCATAAAATATTTCCGCGAACGAACCTGATTTGCACACGGGAGCGCGAACTCTCCGTTCCGTGCAATCCGAAACTACTTTCGCGGGCTAAAGACAACGCGGCCGGGCCGTTGTATGCATAAGCAACGAGGCGTCTGAAGATCCGTTTTCATGAACAAAGTTGCGCCCGGATTTATGCACGAGCCCCCCACCCCCAGCCCTCCGAGCTTTTAATAAAATCTCGTCATATATTTTCATCGTTTTCATGAAAGATTCAAAGGGAAGCCGAAGAGGGAGTTCCCGGGAATCGGGCCAGTGTTATCGACCGAGTTCTGCTACCGGCCGAGAGCGACCGGATCCTCCACTTCCGGTTCGCGTCCCGGGGGAAACGCCTCCGGGATCGACCCGATTCCCCGCCAATTAGTTTCGAGATCGGCAATCGACAATCGTACGTAGAACGTTTGGTTTGTCGAACGCGATAGCGTTGCCGATAATGGCGGACGGGAAACGCCAGGCCGAAACTTTTAATTAAATTCAGGAAGCCGACGACGGGGGCAGGAAGTCGATGATGTTTGCACGAAACCGCGGTCGAAGATGCACTCTCGGCGTAGCAGGATGCACAGGCAAGTGCATCTCGAGCATCCAGTCAACAGGGAGAGTCCTTCCTTAAACACTTAGCAAGCGTTTTAACCAGACTCGTTGGCCCCCTCTCTAGTTCTTCTTCCCCTCCCTCTCCCTCCCCTCCCCTCCCCCGGTTCCACAGACACGATTCTTTTCTTTCCTCGATTTTCTCGTTTTCCGGCCGCGTTCCCGCGTCTGTTACCGTTTACTGCTCGCCCGTTTCCTTTTTTTCCGTTCGTTTCCGCCAGTTTTTACCCCCCACCTCTCCTTCGAGCATTTCTCGATGCTTCTGGTATTTCTGATTTCATTTTTTTTTTGTTTGTCTTTCTTTCCTTCTTTTCGTCCGACTGAGATTTAACGTGTTCGCCGTTTAAAACCGTTTCTCGGATAGTCGACGCGCGGACGTTTGCTTTTCGTTCATTTTACGAGCTGTTTCGCTTGTTCGATCCGGATACCTATCGAGTTTCCTAGAGCATTCCGGTATCACGTTCGATGCGCGGACCCGTTGCTGATTTCACCATGCTTCGGACATATTATACCGCTAGATTAGATATTTATATGCAAATTTATACATCGAATCCGCAGCTTTATGTTTTCGGAATGCTAATCTATTGAAATATCGGGGAAAATTGGGCTCTTAATCACTTGGAACACCTACGCCTTATTGGGTAAGAGATTAGGTGATTGGATAAGTGGACAAGCTAGAGGTACATACCTGTAGAAATTGATAATTTTACGGTGAAAATAATCAATTTGTGAAGGAGAGCCTAGCTAGTCTGAATTCTTATTATTTTTGTTTGCGCTTAGAGAAACAGCTCGAGAGGAGACGTAAATTTTAGGAACTTTTAATTGACAGATTAATAGATCTTTTCCTGAAATAAGTACCTTATTTTAAGTTACCTGTAGCGTTCTAATTATAGTAATCTTTCTGCTGTAAAATCCCGAGAAGTGCCTCTATAAAAGCCTCTGTGCTAGAAGAAGCGTTGATTGTTCTATTAATATACAGGATGTTTGGTAACTGGTGGTACAAGCTGAAAGGGGGTGATTCTACATGAAAGAATAAGTCGAAAATATAGAATAAACATTTTTCGTTTGAGGCTTTGTTTTCGAGAAAATCGACTTTGAAGATCTGTCAGGTTTGTGTGCTCTAGTATATGCAGGAAGTAGATTTGGTTGGTCATGATCAGACGCGTCAGACAATTCCTATCGAATAGCATGCGTATTCGCGGCATTTCAAACTCGATTTTCTCGATAACGAAACTTCGGATGAAAAAATTTTATTCTATATTTTCGACTTATTCTTTCATGTAGAATCAGCCCCTTTTCGCTTGAACCACCAGTTACCAAACACCCTGTATAATTTTATATAATAGACAAATGAAGGGTTTTTCTTCCTCTAGTGTAAATTTTGTTTTTGATTCACGAAATAGAAATTTTTGTTTCGTTTACTAGATAAAACCATTAGCACAGTCTCAAATGTTCAAAAATGAATATTTTATTTCTGACACAGCTCCAAAAACATCTTCCAAAAAGGAGATTGTTTCTCGGACATTTATCAACATTTTTCTGCAGAAAAAATTCTACAAATCGTACAACCTACGTAATTTTAAATGAGGTAATCGTTGAAACAAGAGGTCGCCTAATTTTTCCAGAAAAAATTTCCAAAGAGCACACATTTTTCAAAGCGTTAACTAAAAATCACCCTTAATCCAACAGGCTTTCTAGAAAATAGTTACTTCAACATTTATCAACATTTTGCTGCAGAAAAAATCCTACAAATCGTACAACGTATGTACTTTTAAATAAGGTAATCGTTGAGAAATGAGGTCGCCTAATATTTCCAGAAAAAATTCCCAAAGATCACGGTATTTTCAAATCCGTAATTAAGAGTGACCCTTAATTCAGTAGACTTTCTAGAAAAGAGTTACTCCGACAGTTATCAAAATTGTGCTGCAGAAAAATGACTACAAATCGTACAACGTATGTACTTTTAAGTAGGGTAATGGTTAAAAAAAGAAGTCGCCTAATTTTTCCACAAAAAATTCCCAAAGATCACGGTATTTTCGAATCCTTAACTAAAAGTGACCCTTAATTCAGTAGACTTTCTAGAAAAGAGTTACTCCGACAGTTATCAAAATTTTGCTGTAGAAAAATGACTAGAAATCGTACAACGTATGTACTTTTAAGTAGGGTAATGGTTAAAAAAAGAAGTCGCCTAATTTTTCCAGAACAAATTCTCAAAGATCACGGTATTTTCCGAATCGTTAGCCAAGCATGACCCTTAATCCAGCATCGTTCGAGCACACCTTGGAAAGCGGTAATTCGCGCGACCGTAAGGGGCAATGGGGGTGCGGTGGGCGGAGCCGGGAGGGTTAAAGTGCACCATAAAAATTCATTCGTAACAATTTTCGGTAACGCTCTCGGCCGTTCGCGAAGCCGGTCACGCTCGGATCGTGGAAATCCCGTGGCCGGCGTTGAAGCGAAGCGACGGTCCGTTTATGATTGGTACGAGTCCCATGGCGGTCGTTTAACGAGCGGGGGTGGAATCCATCCCCTTCTTCTCCGGCTCGGTTGTACACGTTTCCGCGGCAAAGGCAGGCGTCGGCTTAATTCGGTCGTGCCGCGAGATATATTAATTAACGATGGGCCCCGACTTGCAACCCAATTTAGAAACAAGCACCTTGTTTGCATACAAAGGAGCGTCATAGAGCGAGTTCGCACCCTCGATTCCGCGCCGATACAAATGGTCCTCGCCGCTGCAAGATGGCCGTAAACGCAGCCGGATTAGACAGAGAACAGAGCTGGAAGCGGGACCAGAGACATTACGAGAAAAGATTCAAACCGGGGAAAAAAGGCTGAATTTTTTTTAATGGGTTCCTGGAGGGGGTTGTTGACCGACGATCGTAGAACTCGAGCCTTCAAACTGTAAACGTAAAGATAAGGCTGAGTTGTGACTGCGTGTGTGTCTAGAAATTGATAATGAACGTGGATCTATGCGATCCTGTAAAATTACGAGGATATTTAAACTTTTGTACTCGACTGTCCCCTCTGAGGCACGCACTGGAAGCTAGAATACTATAATTAAAAAATTGCAAATACTCCCTACATTACTGAATGTCTGTCTTCAATCAATTTTTAAGTATTCAAGTCACCAGCAAATACATTCATTCTATAACAAAATGTAAAAGGTCATATGTACACTCCCGCTCATAAGTGTTAGGACACCTCTGGTTTTTAGTAAAACTCTGGTATTTCGTATAGATTATGCACCTTTAACTGTATTAACTACGTAATATAAATATCCTCATATGTTCAGCAATAATTACAACGTCAATGTAATAATTCATTAAAAATTATGAAATAGCCACATCAATCACCAGATTTGAACCCCATAGAAAAAATAAGCTGGACAGAAGGGTACGGAACTTTTGCCTTGCTTCGAAAGCACATTTATGGAATAGCACATTTTTGGAACGAGAATGGAATAATATAACAACAGAAAGTATGAAAAAATTAATCACGCGAATGCCAAGAATAGTGGACATTGTAATAAAGAAACGTGGCGGATTCTTCGATGGAAAGAAAAAATATATCTTTTTAATTTTTAGTAAGATTTTGGTATATGAGAACAGCATCCTTTCTTTGACGTGTAGACCTTTAAATAAGAAAAAATTTGTTCGAAAAATTTGAATACGAATATGATCATTGTCCTAAGACTTATGAGCGGTAGTGTACACTGCGGATTTCATGCATCTCTAATTGCACACATTTCTATGCGTATGAACGTTGCAAAGCAATTGCTAGATTTTCAGTGAAACTTCTATCAAGTCAATCCTGAAATCCTGAATGGCAGTGCTGAATTAAATAAAGATGTAGTCGAAGACGCGATAGAAATTTGTAGCAACGTGTACACGGAGACTTTGTAGAAACTTGAGCCAGAACCCGGAGTCGTACCGGTTGCTTACTTACATTAATTAGAATTTGTAATTGGACCTAACGAAGGCGGACACTCCGAAAAACTGTTAGCGGGGAATGGAAAGAAAGGTGGAGCAGCGCCGCGCTCCGACCATTAGAATAATCTGAATGTTCTGTAAACTGGCGAGTGTTGCGAAGATACTGAGGAGGTTTATGCAAATTCGCGAGCTTTCAGAGGAGTTTGCGAAACTGGAAATTAAACTGGAAGAGAGATACGTATGTATATGCGCCGCGTGCTTCGTTTACGCTTTTCCTGGCTGCGAGAAGTTTTTTCAAATACGTTCCCGCCATTTTGTTCCTCTTACCATGGCATGATAATAGTCTCTTTTGAAAATTGGTAGGGGGCATAAACATATATTGCACAATATTTTACTGAATTTATTAGCTATAAATGGAAAAACTACAACATAACCGCACCAATAAATGAAAATGTAACCACTATCTTAGGGAAATAGTATAATTACACGTTAACGGCGTGGGATTTAAGAATTCGGTTTCCGTACTGAGAAATAATGAAATAGTACAATACGTAATAATATAAATTATTTCAGTGGGAACAGATACATATATTGCACAATATTTTAATAAACTTATTAGCTATAAATGGAAAAACTACAATATAACCGCACCAATAAATGAAAATGTAACCACTATCTTAGGGAAATAGTATAATTATACGTTAATGGCGTGGGATTTAAGAATTCGGTTTCCGTACTGAAAAATAATGAATTAGTACAGTACGCAAAAATATAAATTATTTCGGTAGAAACAGATAAATGGCTGCACTATAAAAATCCATTATTAATTGGCAAATATTCGTTTGGAAACAGAACGTGACATTAACGCTCAGGACACGAAGAAAACTGATACATTGAACTTCTTAATCGAGTATTACCTCACGAAAAAAAACCTAGTTTTAACCCGTTTCACGACACGAAAATTTCCAAATTAATTCCGGCTTTTTTTCTACATAGAAAGCGTCCACTGTGCGTCGCGCACGTCGAAATCGGTTCAATTTGGAGGTCGGGTACACGTTAGCTCTGCGAGCCACGACAGGCCGCGTCAGTTCAATTACCATCGGCACGAAAAAAAGACCGTAACGCGACACGAACGCGTGTAATTCGAGACGCGCGGCCCGCTAAGGGGAAAGGGTTGCGGATTAAAAAATGCAATTTCTGCCTAACGAAAAATACGAGCGCGACACCAGGAGCTGGGAGAGCACGGTTTGCAGGGTCCGGGTACAGAAAACGGGGAACCAGAAGAACGAGAGAGAGAGAGAGAGAGAGAGAGAGAGAGAGAGAGAGAACGAGAAACTCGGTCCGTGTTTTGAAATTCCATTACCGAACGAGATGAGGTCAGTGCACGGGGCGATTCATTAGCTGCTATATTTTCTCGGCGTTTCCAGCCACGGTCAACCGAACGGGAAGGGGAGAATATTCTCCGCGGGCCATATTTCCTCCGCCTCGACGTGGAAAAGGGAAAAGGGAAGAGGGTCAAGACGCCCGCGACACCAGGAATTTAGATTGGCCTCTATTATTTTAGGAATCACCGGTCACCGGGGTTAATAAGCGAACCGAACCGTCGCACAGTGCGCCAAGTGGCCTTTTTAGCTGGACAAAATTCTAAATCGCCTATTTTTCTATATTTATCGATTAATATGTTTACAGTTGTATAAAATATGAATAATTACTCATTTTTTACAACATTTAGTTGGTGTTTGTTAATTAAACAATATATTTTAAGTGATTTATATTTGAATAATAAATACAACATACCCTAGTAGCACAAAATATTGTATACACATTCATATAATATTAAAAAGAGATTCAATCTTTTTTTAATATTCAAATATACATACAATATTTATTTTATATTACGTAACAAATATTTCTTTTTAAATATTCAGGAAATATCTATTTCATGTTACGAGAAAAATATTTTTTCTCGTCGGATCCACAGCACACAATTATTCACTCACGAGAATAGGTCCGAATAATTGAACAACAATCACTAAACAACACACACAACACACACACACAACACACTTAACGAAATCGTGACAGCAGACGAGAAGATCACGAATAAAACCACGAACAAAAAAATAATACTGCGATTTTAACCGCTTCGGACCCAAGGACGTGTGAAACGAAAACAAGGAATTCCAGGAAATAGGGTCGGCGCCCCGCCATAATTTATTTACCTTGGTTTTGTATCTAGTGTTTATAGACCCTCAGCGTCTAACCTGCCTAGGATAACCTGACCGTACCCCCTCCATGGAAGGGATCATTGTTAAAATCGCAGTATCATTTTGTTCGTGGTCGGAGTGACATCTTCTCGTTCGTTGTCACGATTTTATAAACTGTGTTGTGCGTGTGTGTCGTGTGTGTTGTTCGTGCGTGTGTGTCGTGTGTGTCTATTCCCCTGAGTCAATAATTGTGTGCTGTGGATCCGACGGAGGAAGAAGATTCAGAAGTAAGTACACTTTACGTTAGTATTTTATAATGTAGGATTAGTATTCGTATCTGGAACATTGGATACAAGGTTTTCTATCATATTTTGCAACATATATTAACGATCATTAATGATTTGGTATATAGTATAATTTAATGCGGTTCAAATAAGATACTACTTTAAATCGAATATTTTTATTTTGATAACCAGATAGATAAAATGAAATATTTTTATTTTGTATTTAAAATATTTCCTTACAATGAAAATAAGTTGAGCAAGTAGTTAATATTATACCCTAGTAGCACAAAAATATTAGATAGATATTTTTCTCAAATATTGGAAAAATATTTTTTAAGCCACATTTTTTCATATGAGAAAAATATTGGATCTGAATATTGTATACATGTACAAGAAATGCGCAAAAAGTAATACATATTCATAGTTTCTAATTTTTGTTATATTTTCTTAAATTTGAAAATTTTATTGAATGTTTTTCAAATATTGAATTCACATTTTTTAAATATTTACTTTATATTTTTTAAATATCTAGTTTATATCCTCTGAATATTTAGCTTATATTTTTTAAAAATTCAATTTATATTTCTTGTACATGTATACAATATTCAGATCCAATATTTTTCTCATATGAAAAAATGTGGCTTAAGAAATATTTTTCCAATATTTGAAAAAAATATCTATCTAATATTTTTGTGCTACTAGAGTAGTTAGTAATGGATCTATGTAACACAGAATGATTTAACGAGTAGTAGATATTATGAAAGAAGACGTCATTTTTAATTACGGAGAAAAAGAATGTAATTTTGGAAAAATTATAGTAAATGTTACTTTTTGGAGATTCAGATATATTCTAACGGGAAAGAATTATTCTTTGGTTTAGTACAAGGTTTCACTTTATAAATAACAACTCTGTTTCATATTATTGTTTACTACATAATTTTTATAAGGAATGAAATGTTTTGATTCAACGTACCTGATTATATCTAAGGAAGATTTTGTTATAACGTTTTCACGTATAAAGTGATAACGTAACAAATAAAACACTAACAACAATCAATACAAAAACAACAACAATAAAAATAACGAAACTGAAAGATATAAGAAAAACGCAAGTGAGATGTATACTGCACGCTGATCGCTCTGAGACTGAAGAAACGAATTTTCATACGAAGAATGTTCAGAGGAGAACTCGAGGATCTTATCATTGTTTATTCCTTCAATATACAATGAATGAGACCAATCCATAGGTTTCAACGAGTAGACTAAACAAATCACTAAGTGGCATCGGCTGCGTTCGAAACGCCCGGCCCGAGCTATGATTGTCACGAGCGTGTACGTAAAACGACGTACTTCATTGTAAAAATTAGTATAGTTCTGCAACGTTTTGCAAGCCAATTTTGGTATTAAAATAAAGTAGAGAATCTCTACTTTATTATATGTAAAAATCATCGCGTGGTCCAACGTTGTCCATATACTAATTCATTAACAAAGAGTAGTAACATTCGCGTTTCTGTGGAAAAATAAGTACCGTCTTTGACACTTAATTTACAAAAATAGAGGAATGTTATCGATAATTTGGAATTACTAAAGTGAAAATACATGTTTTGAGATGTTATATCCACCATATATAGGAAATTTAAACACTCCTTAGTACATTTTAACATATTTCTAGCGCGTATGGAAATGTGCCCATTCATTTATAGGTTAGGTGTTCGTCTTTTAGGTGAAGTTTACACGCTCTGTAAACATACAAGAAAAGAATTTCAAGTTTTAATATTCAAGGGTTTTAATACATGGTTATTTTAGATTATATTAGCACAGTTAGTTTTTGTTTATTTGAAAGTTAATTTTGTCCAGCTAAAAAGGCCATTTGGCACACTGTGCGTCGCGTGAAACATAGACGTTCGGGTCTTATTTATTCCGAATTTATTCGAGAACCATCGCCCCACGGTGTTCGGAATCCGATGGGCGTGTTTATTTAACTATTCGGCCCTGTTAAGTCGCGAGGTATCGGTAATTCGCCTCGTTTAACGCGGTCGTTACGCGTGTCCGTGAGTTATTTGACAACGATCGGGAACGCCGTACAAGGGACTGTAACTTCTTGTTATTATAGTTGCTCAGCTTCGAAACCGATTCCGCATGTACTTGCTCGTTTTTTCCTCGGACGTTCAGTTTTTGACCCTGCGGTTTTAGTATGCCGGCGATCATTACCTTCAGGGTTAAGCGTTCACGAACACGTTCGAACACAAAAACCGCCGTACCTCGGTCGCTCGAAAGATCCTGGGAGAAATCCTTGATCAGTTTCGACTTTGCCATCTAAAGTGACAAATCTTCGCCGGCTTGAAGAGTGTCGCGATTTGACTCTCCGCGAGCAACCATATTTTTCGGCGTTATGCATCTTTAGGGCCGGGTGAAAATATTTTGTTTAACTCTCAGAGCTGTGTTTCTATTATGAAACGTTAAATCGGAGGGTTAAAGTTCACCTCGGCAATCCAGGAATTTTTTAAATTTTTATCTTATAATCCTGAAGAATCCCTTACTACTTTGATTTTATTAAAACTTAAATCCCTTAACCAGTTAAGCGCGTTTGACGTGTATACACATCGAACCAAATCTCTATTGAATACAAATGTAATTCTTTCTCACTTTGCTTTACCATTTTCGTAAAATTTATAATAGCGAAATTTGGTCTGCGTTCGACGTGTAGTATATTCGTCATTGTTCGATTTTAATTCCGTGCCGCGAGGGATTTATAAAATTAAATTCCACAGTTAACTGGTTAAAACTTCGATTATATTAAAAACTTAAAAATTTTCTGGGTTGCCAAGGTGAAGCTGTACCAATCAGAGACTTGAACAGCAAACATATGTAGGCCCTTAAATAATTAAGCATTTATGGATTTGTAAAAATGCTGGAATGAACGCGAGCACCACAATGCACAGTGGTCCAGAAGCCCGGTTTTTGTGGCCAAAATTCAAAATGTTGTCATAATTTTCTGAAAGTTGGTAATTAGGAGTTTTTGGAGTCGCTGATAACGAATCTGACATTAAAAATTAAAAATTTTTTACGGCAGGGTTATTATGGCGATGTAGAGGGCGGTATTTCGTGGCCCGATTTAAAAAATTTTGTAAATCGATGTTTTTCATTATTTTCATAGAACAATATCATTGAGATACTTAATGCCATGTTTTAAATTAGTATAATACAATACAATACAATAATACCTTTTTAGTTTTCAGTTATTCGATGGCCCTCGAGGCGTCAAGAACGCGTGAATAAAAGAGACCTTCCTACCGTAACCTTTATTTCATAATCCCGCTATTTTGTAGTTCTATTTGAACATAAGGTTCCCTTTAAGAAAACATCACAGTTATGGTCCACAGACGCCGAAACAGATAAGGCGGGTTCAGGTCCCGAACGCGTCAAAATATCTCGGACGCCTTTATTAAAATTAATACAGAGTTAAAAGTAGCAAGAGGTAGCAGCTAAACTTTGCATATTCTTTTTAACAAATGTTTAAACTTTCGTATAAACTAAGTCCAAAGTTTAACACTTTTAAACATTTTTTTAAAATCCTTTTTAAAGCTTAAATTGTTATAAACTTGGAATATTTGTTTATGGATTAAAAAATGTTTATGATGGCATTTAGAACTTAAAGTACATCTACTAACATATAAAAAAATCATAATTATAACTTGTTTTCTGATATCCTATAAGTGGTATTTAAAACGTTTAATAGAATGTTCAATTTTATGATTTTGTGTTTAGAACGCCGTACCTGATTATACAATTACCTAAAATCAATAATATTTTGGATTTAGGAGCTTTGAAGAGTTATCAGTTTATAGCAAAAAAAAATTTTTTAATCTATTAACCATGAAAAATTGAATTTTGGCTACAAAAACCGGGCTTCTGGACCACTGTGCAATGGGACGAATAGAGTACTGAGTTTCTGCGACGAACGCGTCCGCACGTTCTGAAAACCGTGCGCAGCTAAGAGGTCAAAGGGTTAATTAAAACATCTTGGTGCTACCCCCCTCCGTTTCGGAGGCGGCGAAGGGATGGTCCGAAGTTCCATTATCCTCAGGGAAGATGCCCGAGGGCCGGTCACGTTGAAATATGAATACTTTTGATTTCTTTCACCCTCCCCGGGGGAGAGAGAATCCTTTCGGGCGCAGATGCCCGAACCAGTTCCCAACTAGTCGTAAATACCTAGGACGATCCCGGGTGTGGAAGTGTTTTCCAGGTCACCGACGGTGTCGTCGTCGTCGTCGTCGTCGTCGTTGCGTCCTTCGCAGGTCTCTCGCCTGTGTCGTATGATTTACTACTTTCGACGGGATTAATAATTTCCAACCGAGGTAGCAGATGTCCCGACATTTTCGCACCCCATTCGCGTCTTCTCGCCGCCAAACGTTCCGCGGCATTCCCCTCACCCCCTTCTCTTTTCCCCCGTAGTTTCCCGTCCCATGGTGCACCGGTGGATCTGTCACAGTCCCTATGACGAATCTCCGGCACCCCGGGATCCTGGTAACCGCCCCCCCCCCCCCCGAAACCGCTCCCTTTGATATTTTTCACCTGAGACGCCAGAGGAACCGCCGAAAGAACGCTCGGGACAGGTAGACGCCCCGGGGATTGATACGCAGCCATTCTTCTTGCCCTCTTCGAATTTCTTACCGAGAAATTGGATTTCTGGATTAAACCCGTCTCACGGAACGACTCCATTAAAAATGAAATGTGAGAATCCCGGCGACGCACAGTGGGCAAAAACGGCCTTTTTCGATTCAAAATCAAAGAACTTTCGATAGGAATGAGATAGAGCGATGAAATTTTTTTTAAATGAAAGCTGAAACTTTGTAGAGTATGGGAAAAATAGGGAGATTACGGTACGAACGTTTTTTAACCTTGAGAAAATTCGTTACAGTTGCACAATTTCAAGAAAATTTTGTTGTTGTGGTTAATACGCGCGGAAAATTTTTTTTTAACATGCTATATATCGTTCCCCATAGACTTTTTCACGCTGATTTCAAATCTGTTTTCAAAATTTGTCTGCGACCTCTGGTTTTTGAAAAAAATAGATTTTTGTGACACAAATTAATGAAATTTTTTCGTTAAAATGACTTGATAACACACTAGTTTGAAAGTATATCGTATTCTCATATATAAAACACAATAAAAATAATAATAATGAAGTATTTTAACATTTTGAGTTACTTACGAAACATGAAGCACTTCGCATTTCGTCATCACTTGACGTATCGCTGTCATTACTACTGGCACTTTCTTGAAATTGTGCAACTTTAACGAATTTTCTCAAGGTTAAAAAACGTTCGTACCGTAGTCTCCCTATTTTCCCCATACTCTACAAAGTTTCAGCTTTCATTTTAAAAAATTTCATCGCTCTACCTCATTCCTATCGAAAGTTCTTTGATTTTGAATCGAAAAAGGCCGTTTTTGCCCACTGTGCAACGCCCAGCGTGCCGTTTGACCCGAAAATGGGGAAAAAGAATTATTTTTTATTCCATTTTGAAAAGAATTTTTGTTTGGAAGCTTGACACACAGTAGATCTTTGGATTCGAATTAACCCCTTGCACTACTATTTGTTTTGTGATTATACCGATTAGAAATTCTTCACCGTTCAGGATTTCATAAAAAGGAAAAGTTAGTTTATATTTATTGTATGCCCATGTTTTCTCCAAAGGATATATATCAACTACAACGAAATAGAATTTCATGCCGCTTTAAATGGAATTAATAACATACATATTTATTAGACTCTGTTCAAAATCTTCATCACGAGTCTGACTCGATATCGTAGGGCAAGGGGTTAACCTCCGCTACGATATTATTAACACTAGAACTACCGAACCAGTCAAAATGACTGGTTCCTAATTTTTTCTTTCACAATTACTGAAATCATAAAAATGTGTTTTCATCAGAATTTTTTGAATGAACTTTTTCATTGAAGCACACGTTAGAATAATGATGCTATTAAGTTTGAATAGATGTAATATTGTCATCATTACAAAGCAATATTCATCAGTTGTATTTATTACTCGGTAGTTCTAGTGTTAAGTTTGGCATTTATTTTTGAATTTAAAAAATTATAGAGACCTCCATTTCTAGTTTAAAGATACTTTTCTAAGAGTTTTTATATACTCAAATTTGTAGACTTAATACTGATACTGAATACTGATTAGGTTCTGTCGGAAACATTTCTTTGTCGGATTATTGAAAGTGCTCCAAAAATTGTAAGTAGGATATTTTTATCCAAGAGAAACAATTTTCTGATTAAGATTTTATGTTTGTCTCTTTATCGCCCAATCGTGGATCAAAATCGAGTTTCGTTCGTTCCCTTTCCAGCCGGTCGACTCACTGGAATAATCATTCAGATGGCGTATCTTGTTAACACCGCTGGTAGCGGGCCCAACTTGGGCCCAGCGTTGACAATGATGCCGATACCGATCTCCACGGACCGCGTGGGTGACAGTACGAATGACAAGCGTGTTACGCAGTTGTGAACAGGATTTAACACCGTCTTCGGATCTCCGCCGCTGTATTTCCTTCATTCCTACGTCGGATTTGTGTCTGGCCGATTAAACGGGACTGTTTCAAAATACTCTTGCGTAAACCGAACCACTTATGCCTCATCGAACCATATTATTACACTTTATTTGTCGATAACGCCGCTTACAGTTCTAGATTCCTCGAACGCACCTGCCAAGGCAAGCACAGTTTATCGAAATTTAATATTTAATAACTAGACTGCGGATCTTTATGCATTTATGACAAAAATTGGTAAGCACAATTTAAAGCAGTGGACATATACATATGTACCAGCATATTGATTTTAGCTTGATAAAATAATTACAGGAAGGAAGAAATTTTTATTTCGCTCCTGTACCTTGCAGTCAATGCAAATATTTTTTATTTTGCATAAAGATCTGCTGTCCATTAATAACTCATTGCTACGCTCTACTATTTATTTATTTTATTTATCTTCTACTCGCGATTTTACGCTCGGGTTAGACGTTTAAACCAGCACAGTTGATCTAAATTTAATATTTAAGTACAGCGACAATATTTGAAACTGTTCCACGCTGTCGACCGAGGCAGCTTGAGCTTCCTGCGCATGCGCGTGGTATGCCTTCCAGCGGAGGGGTTAGGCGAACTGACTAAGACTGTGTAGCACCGTAAGGCTTAGATCGAGACTTTACTGTACTGAGCTACTCATTGCTACGCACTACTGTTTATTTATTTTATTTATCTTTTACTCACGATTTTACGCTCGCGTTACACGTTTAACACTTTCACTGCCAAACTTGAATTCTCAAAAATTCCATAAAATCAAAGTAAGTTAAGTAATGAAATAAAATTGAAAAAAATTAAATGTATCTGATATTGAATAGTCCTCCAACTTTCTTGCATGTTACAGATCCTAATAAAATTTGGAACAATGAATATATTAACGTAAAAATTCATTTTAAAACTTGGACAAATAATTCCGTCACCCACATATGGGTGACATGGCAGTGAACGTGTTAAACGAGCACGAATTTGTCGAAATGGCAAGGAATTTGTTCAAGGAAATTTATATTTATCGTATGCCGACGTATTCAACAAAATAGAATTCTATTTCGGTTTAAGGGTACACAGGGTTGCAGTACGCAGTAAAAGCTTGTTAACAATATAACGAGAAATATCTTTAGTTGTATTTTATTCGATTCCTCCGGCAATAAATTCCAGAATGCCAGCCGCTTTTTACGCGATACAGAGGTGGCGTTACGGGTACAGTGAACGCATTAGGATCGTTCTTACGACGTCGCGCATGCATTATAATTTTTCTCCGGGGCCCCCATAGCCACTCTCTTACGGTTATAACCTTGCACTTTCCCGGGAACGGGTATAATTCGCGGTAGAGTCAGCCAGTTTTCTGTTTTCCTTGGAAATCTGAAATATTCCATCGATCGTCGCGTGTGGGGGGGGGGGGGGATCACTCGCGGGCAAAATCTTCCTCGGGGCAGGTACACGCGCGAAATGCCGAAGGATATGATTATCGTAGCAACCCACCATAACTCTTCCATGTGATCAAGAATCATTTATTAATTTTCCATCCCCGAGAGACAATTTCTGATGGCGATCGACCGATCGGGGGCCCACCCACTGTAATTTCATCTATACATACGCAATCGCAGTGCGTGTAGAAACGTGCTCGATAATATTACTTTTTTTCGCCCCCCCCCTTCGTCTTGCCCCCGCCCCTGCAACCCTGTTCTCTCACCTGTCCAACCCCCTCTCCCGTGTCGTTGCACCACCCCTCTTCCGAACGCGTGCAGAGAAACAGACGAAAACGACGAAAAGCGAGCTCTCCCAAGGACGGGAGCGAAATACGTCTCGAGGTTATCGCCTTAAACCATACGTTCGATTTATTAATAGTAACGTGTGTAACGCGCGAACGTAATCAAGATGAAACCGGCGCGCGCGTTGTCGTTAATCATTTTTCATCCGGCGGTTCGGATGATTCATGGTTTTTCTGGATCGCGCAGATTACAACAAAGTACAAACTGTATTTCGGACTAATTTGCAATTATAATGAAATTGGGCCGTGTCCGATCGGGAACAATAACTGTCTCCCGGCGATCTACGTGAATCGCGATTTATTAATATATGTGGGGTAATCGTTTAACTTTTTCTCGGACATAAAACGAGGGAAGGATGAGATTAACTTCTTTTCAGGTGTCTTTTTATAATTATGTAGCACTTAAGGTGTCATTTCTGTGGTAGCCTGTGTTCAGAGATGTGCGTGGGAGAGTTTAGAAAATTATTAAGTTCCGCTTTATGTGGGTCGCGAAGAAGCCTTATCTTCTAGGTACTGTTAGTATACCAGATCGACAGGAAATAGGTGTCCGATTAGAATTTAATGCGTTACCACCCAGATTCAATTTACATATATTAATCACATTAAATTATTAATGGGTATTTTATGGATCTATGTCATACTCAAATTTCTGTGCCAAGAGAATCTGGATATTAATGATCATTAATTGTATTCTTAGTTCATCTTTACCGAAAGAAATCTTTCGGTCGATGGGAAACAAATTTTCGCTTATTTCACATTTTATGAAATTAAATAGGAAGACAGAGACAGACATACTTGATATGTAATAATGTAATTCACGATGGCTCAGGACCGGCTTTCTTATTTCGTAATAAATGGCTTCGTCTTATATCGGAATAAAATTGTACATATATATTGACTTAATAACTTAATAGAGAATAAACTAATAGATCCCCCAAGAGCAATAGTAACTTGAATCGCAAAAACAAGCAAGTCAACCCCAGGAATATAATCCAATAATTTTGTTTGGTATTATAACATGCCACGTATCTTAAAAAAGAAAAATATACAGAACCACATTCAAACATTTACACCTGGCTCAACACTCAACTCTCATACTAATATAAATATGTCACGTATCTTAAAAAGAAAAATATACAGAACCACATGGTGTTATAACATAAAACAGGATTTTCTACATAGTCTATATTTTTATATAGTATAGTAGATTTTGTAGATGGTCTTGAAAAAGCCACTTGACAGACATCCGGCAGATAAATTCAAGGGGTAAATTCAAAATGGCTGGGAAGCACTGGATCGAGAATGACGAAAAGGAGCGAAAAACACGTTTATCTTCAGCGTGTGCAAGATTAATGTCTCGGATTTGAATGACGAGGCCGGAGGACCGATCCCCTTCCGGACGTCTCGCCAAAAAACAATTCCCCGAAGTGACGTCGCTCGATCGCCGGTAATTTCAGCGTTGCGCCCACAATCATGTTCCCGAATAAAGACCTTTCTAAGAAGAAAGTCCCAAGGACAGCCGCGAGCGCGATCCGAGGCTACCGCGCCGCGCCGCGCGCAAAAGCAGCTCCGAGCGCGAACCTGAAGTGCGTGCCCGTTGAAATGACGCGCTGCAAACGCTGCGAACCTCGAGGGGCCTGAAGAGAGAAAGGATATTTCAGCCGAGAGGAGAGGAGAGAGGAGGGCGACGTTGGCATGAGTCCGACCAAGAGATGCGCAGGTTGTTCCCGATCTAGCGATGGCCTCTCGATCCTTGCTCCTTGCACGGTGATCGGCGGCAACTGTCTCTCGAAATCTGTTCAAACTCATCCATCCCATCTTCCACAATTTAGAGCACAATTTAGGATATAGATTCTAATCTAGAGTGGTCATCTAATTTCTAATTTATTCCAGATTCTACCGTAATTTAGATTCGTGTAGGCGAATACCATAGTTGGCTACTTTACTCGAGAAAAGAGCCTACTAGCCTAGTTTTTACTAGCTTAATTTTAAGCTGATGTAACTAGTGGGAGTCTAGAATGAAAATGATGTTTCCTTTGGATGAACTAGTAGATTGGTTTTTGAAATATGGATAAATTAGTTTCAAATTGAAAGGAATGAAAATGATATTTTCTTTGGATGAACTAGTAGATTGGTTGGACTCGACAGTTTTTGAAATATGGATAAATTAGTTTCAAATTGAAAGGAATGGAAATGACGTTTTCTTTGGATGAACTAGTAGATTGGTTGGACTCAACAGATTTTGAAATATGGATAAATTAGTTTCAAATTGAAAGGAATGAAAATGACGTTTTCTTTGGATGAACTAGTAGATTGGTTGGACTTAACAGATTTTGAAATATGGATAAATTAGTTTCAAACTAGTGGGAGCCTAATCTTGTTTAGCACTCAATATCGTTTGCTCCGAAGTTGATGATGTAACCTAATCTAGGGCAAAATATTTACTACAATCTTTTGGACTTGAAGTCTAGGACAGGTTGGAGAGAAACTTAATTCCATTAGCTATGTTGGTTAACATCGACAGCTAATTAAACGTCAACGCACACTGTAGGCAGTTTAGAAATTAGGGTTGGGAAAACATGATTACTATCGCGTTGGATTAGGAAGATAAGTAACTGCAACTACATAAATTATAAATGAAAGGTTAATGGATATTTCAACCGGAGCTAGAGCATCCTCAGCGATAATAATCGCATGGATCTGGAGTAAACTAATCATCAGACAAGACTAGTAGTAAATAAGCAGTTGGTGACTCTAGCGTTAGAAATATTTATGACTGCGATTCCGACTTGATCGAAGTGATCCAGTCCGATCGAACTTGCCAAGATGCACTTAAACCTCTCTTCGGTCAAATCCAGTTTAGCCTGGAAACTCTTTAGAAACAGTTTGCTATAATCAGATCCAGTCTAGTTGAGTAGTCCAGCTTAATTTAGTTTCGTTTAGTCTAGCCTTCGTCCAGTTTGCCCTCGCGTGATCCAGTTCTGCCCCATTTATCATCACGTTCGAACATTAATCTCCCCGGACGTTACCGGAACATAAAATAACAATTTCCTCAAGCGGTCTCCTCGTGGTTTCAAAAATTAATCACTCGTGCCGGCCAGTTTGCGCGTTTTGACCCGAATCTGGAAAGAAAAATTCTTTATCAAAAAGATCGACGGCCATTTAACACTTTGACTGCCAAGCTAGAAACCTCAAAAATTCCATCAAATTAATGTAAGTTATTTAATGAAATAAAAATTGAAAAATATTATATGTATGATATTGAGTAGTCCTCCAACTTTCTGGCATTTTAAAGATCCTTAAAAAATTTGATACAATTAATATATTAGCGTAAAAATTCATTTTAAAATTTGGACAAATAATTCCGTCACCCACATATGGGTGACATGGCAATCAACGTGTTAAGGTAAAGGCACCAGTAGTTGACCATTTTATAGAAAAACATAAAAAATAAGGTTTTTATAAGTGCACTTTTGATGAAAGTGAACCTCGGATGCCATGCCGTCTGTTGTTTAAATTTCAAAACAAGAAGAACATTTCAAACCTTATTGTTTATGTTTTTCTATAAAATGGTCAACTACTGGTACATAGTCAACTACTGGTGCCTTTACCTTACTGGTCAAACCATGTCCAGAAATTGAAAAATTAAAACTAAAAATATAGAATTCTCTAGATTGACAGCTGATTCACATATTTCCCAAAAATTCTGAAAAATCAGAAAACGGTGTCACATTAAAACTAAAAATATAACATTTTATATCAAACAGATTGACAGTTATTTACCGTTCGATCCCTACCGAAAAAACATTTAAAAAATGACAACACCTTAAAAATAAAAGCGTCGAAATCTCTGGCATAGCTACTCCTTGTTCAACTATAGAAAAGGATTAGAAGAGGATACGCTAAGTAAGCCGGAGTGTCATTTTTCAAATTTTTAGGTTCACAGTCAAGTCAGTTAACCAGTTAAGCACGTTTCACGTATATACACGTCGGGCCAAATCTCAATTGCAGTACAGTTAACGTTAATGAATTGTTAATTTCACATATCGAATGAAAATGTATTTCTTTCTCTTTTGCTTGACTTTTTTCGTAAAATTTATAACAGCGGCAATTGTCCTGCGTTCGACGTGTATATTCGTCATTGTTTGATTTTAACACTAGAACTACCGGATGGGTCAAAATAACTTGCTCCTCATTTTTTCTTTTAGAAATAACGAAATTGTAACTATGTTTTTATAAGAAAATTTTTGAATAAACTTCTCCATCGAAGTAGATATTTAAACAAAACTGGCGCGAAATCTAAACAACTGCAATTTTGTTGTTGTTATAAGGTAATGTGTGCGAGTTGCATTTACTGCTTGGTAGTTCTAGAGTTAATTCCGTGCCGCGAGGGATTTTAAAAATCAAATTTCACAGTTGACTGGTTAATGGTAAAAATGTAACAGTAACAATTCTTCCAATTTCTCAATCGACCCCTATAGCGTCTCCAAAAAAAAAAAAACAGATATTCCAATAGTCGTGTCGTTACACAAATTAATATCCACCGACGGCGAGCGCATTTGGGCTGGTCGAAAAAAAGCTCGTTCGAGGTGAATTGCCTTTTGATAAATCACCGACCAATTCCGTGGGGCAATCACGGCTGGAGGCGGGACAAGTCGTTCGGGATTATCGACGTCCCGGGGAAGAAATTCCGCAGGATGTTTCGGATCGGATCGGATCGAATCGAATCGGAGCGCAGCGTTTTGTCATATAGCGCGAGGCGAGGCGAGACGACGCGAAGCGTGTTGAGGCCATCACTATCCGGAGCGAGGCGCGCGGGTAATAGAGGCCAGGTAGGCGGGTCGGCGCGCACGAAAAGTAGGGCCCCGCGGCTCCGGGGGAACGTTTTTCTCTAAATTACAGCTCCGCTCGACTCGTTCGCTCGCCGGCGCGGCGCGGCGAGCCTTTCCCGCGAGCAAGCGAGCGAATAAGCGAGTGAACAAGCGAGCGAGCGAGCGAACAAGCGTGTAAGCGAGCAAGCGACTGAGCCCCCGTCCAGCCACTACCTGAATTCTCGATTTCTCTGCCGCAATCTCTGAAATCCGTAAACGAACGAGCACGGTTGGCGGCCACGGCATGGCGCCATTGTGGCCGCGTCACTGACCTTTCTGCTTAATTGAGGAGTCCCCGCTTCTTAATTCCGGACCGTGAATCAAGCAAGCCCCTTCCTCGCCGATCCCAGTCCCGTGATTTTTAACCGAACTACCCCGGAGTCAATTTGCCGAAAATTGGGCACACAATTCGTATCTTTGTTGATTAGACGGCCCTGGCCGCAGACGGACCTGTATTAGCGACTTCCTGATCTGTGGAATCTGAGTTTAATGTTTTTTTTATTTTTTTTTTTTTTGTAAACTTGGGACCTGTTCCTCACAGGATTCAGGATTTTTCTCACGAAGGTGAAAAGTATTTCAGTCGAATAAAAATATCATTTTGAGCAAATATTTTATAAATACTAGACTGCAGATCCGATCCATTCTCAAAAGAATTAAAGATTAAAGGAATTTAACCCCTTGCACTACTTATTTGCACTATTTATTTTGTGATTATAACGACCAGAAATTCTTCATCGTTCAGGATTTAATAGAAAAACAAAAGATAGTTTATATTTATTGTACGCCTATGTTTTCTCCAAAGGATATATATCAACTACAACGAAATAGAATTTTACTTAGCTTTAACCCATTTGTATCATAAAGAAATATGAAAGGAAGGCTTTTATCACCAAACTTTTTTTTAAATTATATTTAAGTACAAAAATTACTACAAGTAAAAGAACTTCATATCTCAGCATTATAAGAAGAAATCAGAATTACTACTTTCATCTTCAATAACACCGTTCATTTCTATTTTTTAGCTAACGAATAATGACAGTGGCCAGGAAAATTGAGCGTATATATGCGCTAATGATGCAAATGGGTTAAAGGAAATTAATACCATACATATTTATTAGACTCTGTTCAAAATCTTCGTCACGAGTCTGACTCGATATTGTAGGGCAAGGGGTTAAGCATTTGCAGTTTAGTAAAACTACTTGAAGATGAAGCGAGTCCCTATTTGGCTCCTGCATTTTGCAACCGATGCAAAATAATTTTTAAAAAATTAATAAAAATCCGCTGTCTAATAGACGCAGCCTTGAAAATCAATGGTAAAAAACATGTCATATTTACTCATTCCTAATTTCGATTGCTACTCCTCCATTGACCTCTAAACGTCATATGAAAAAGAAATGAACGTCGAGTGACCCCAATATCATTCTAAAAAATAAATCAATACCAAGCCTCCCCTGAGCATCATGCAAACAAGAAATTAATATCGAGTGACCTCTAAACATCATTTCAAAAGAAGGAAATCAATATCCATTGACCTTGAAACGTCATTTGAAAAAGTCAGTCCCAAGTTCACCTCCGAGCATCATGCAAACGAGAAATTAATACCTAGTGACCTCTAAGCATCATTTAAAAAAAAAGGAAATCAATATCTATTGACCTTGAAACGTCATTTGAAAAAGTCAGTTCCAAGTTCACCTCTGATCATCATTTCAAAACAGAAGTCCGTATCGAGTGACCGCATTTTCAAAAGAAATCGATACTCGACTTGATAAACTATCTTCATGATATTCGATATTCATTGTTCTTGCTCGTGTAAGCTGCAATTTTTTAATAGCACTCGCACGATACCAAATTACGATCTAGAGTACTCGCTTCGATAGAAATCATTTTGACGATCACCTTGAAGTCGGTACGTTATTGAAAGAGAGTCGCCGCCGAAACATTTAAACCAACAAGAAATTACGCGAGCGCTAATAACATTAATTAGATCGAACGAGCTGGAATTCTTTCGGTTTCAATTTTCGTCCTCGTTTTCGGTCAAATCGACCACCGTGCGCCCGGCCCGAAGGAAATGTTCGTACACGCGAACGGTAAACCGCGGATTTTATGCGTTTATGGGGCTACGATGTCGACCGTTTTATGGTTGCAGTTCTTGTCCGGTGTCCCCTCGCATTCTCCGAAGACTCCTCGACTCGAGGCGGTTTGTTTTATTAGATACCTGCAAAAACGTACGTTCCCGGTGATTAGCTTTAGAAAGTAGTATGGCGCTATAAACAGCAATCTTTAGTTAGCATGCGCAAATTCGCCAGTTCATTTTATGGCTAGCATTCTCCTTTTGCCAGGGAAAAGCTGCGCTTCCTTTTTTAAGCTGCCACATTTTTCTGGTCTTGAGTCGTCGTCAAACGATTATTGTATAACTTTTCTCCCGAGAGCCACAGTTTTATTTTAGAATTTTCACGACTACCGTCGCGTCGATCGTATCTGGATCATCTCTGGAAATGGTAAATCGGATTATGGTAAATTATGGTGAATCGCATTTTAGAAGAAGTGTAATCACTGTAGCCTGACTCGGCAGCATCGACACGGATTCTGTGGAGTTTTTCGAGCCGATTATTTGACACTCGACAAGTTAATTACTATGTTTACCATAGTAGAGTTGACATTAGTAAGATACCTTGCTGTGCTAGTTTAGTTCGAACATTAATTTCTCTTTGAGAGGAAAAGCAGGGACAGGCGATAGAACTATTTCTTTGAAGAAATATTACAGGCCATTACTATACTAATATAGTACAGTAAAGCCTTGATCTGAGCCGAACGGACCTGCACGATCTTAGTCAGTTCGCCTATTCCTTCCACTGGGGGCGTACCTTGTCTCGGTTGAGCAGTGTAAACATAATAGTAACCCTACACGATCTATATCACAGCGCTCAGCATTGGGCTTGGATCAATACTTTAACACTTTGATTGCCAAACTAGAAACCTCAAAAATTCCATGAAATCAAAGTAAGTTATTTAATGAAATAGAAATTGAAAAAAATTAAATGTATGATATTGTGTAGTTCTCCAACTTTCCTGCATTTTACGAGATCCTAATCAAATTTGGTACACATTAACGTAAAAATTCATTTTAAAATCTGAACAAACAATTCCGTCACCCATACGTGGGTGACATGGCAGTCAACGTGTTAACTGTATATTACTTTCATCACAAGGAATTGCAGGAATCTCCCGATTGGTAAAACCAGACTTTCTCCTATTCTATTTCTTTTTACATTTCGAATAAAAAATCACAGTCTATTAATTAACAAGCGAATCAGCCAGATATGATCAAATCTGCTCGCGAGAAGAGTGAGAGAGATGCAGAAAATAAATGACAAAATTGTCGAGGACGACACCGGACCACCGTGCCAATCACGTCAATTAGGAAAGACGTTTCTGGGAGCAGATATCAGGAGATACCTGCGAAACGGTACGCATGTCCCCGCGGCATTTAATTACACCGTGCTATTGAATCTCTAACGCTTATCGATCGAGGTAAATGGCGTTTCGCTACAGAATCCTTAACGCGTCGATGGCAACCATTCATTAAACAGTATACCAGCGCGCGGGCGCTCGCGCGAGCATGCGAGTGCCGGGGACGATCTTTCACGGGAATGAGCTAAATCAGGTGGTCGCTATGATTCCGTCCGTGCATGGACAGCGGTTTTTCACGTGATGTCTCGATGTTTATTGGACGAGATAGGTAAACCGGATCGCGCGACCGTCCCGCGCCGCACCCTATCTGCCAGGAATGAAAATAGAGAAATGATCGAACGCCCCAGGACAAGGTTCACCGGGCGCAAATTTCCATCGTCCTGCCGCTCCGCGGAAATTCCGGTGCCACCTCATCGGCCACCATAGTCCCTTCCACGTGAACGAGCATCATGAATGCGCCACAGTTCGCTCTAACTTCCTCCGAACTTGTAGAAACTCATTATCGATCCTAGCACAGCTCCAACAGTGCAAACTCTGCGCTTCAAATTTGCTGCGCTTAAAAATCTCTCTGTATTCCAATATTTTGCCACTAGAATTTCTCCTAGTAAAAAAATTCTACAACTCTGTGACTGAACAACAGAAATTAAAATAGTCAGAAAATTCTCTGGACTGGAATGAATTCTCTCGGAAAAAGCTCTGGAATAAAGCCTTGTTTATTTTTTACAAAACCCTACTGATAACGACAGAAATTAAAATAGTCAGAAAATTCTGCGGACTGGAATTTATTCTCTCGGGAAAAACTCTGGAATAAATATGCCGTGTTTATTTTTTAAAGACTCTACTGATAACCACAGAAATTAGAATAGTCAGAAAATTCTGCGGACTGGAATGAATTCTCTCGGAAAAAGCTCTGGAATAAATAAGCTTTGTTTATTTTTTAAAGACCCTACTGATAACGACAGAAATTGAAATAGTCAGAAAATCCTGCGGACTGGAATTTATTCTCTCGGGAAAAACTCTGGAATAAATATGCCTTGTTTATTTTTTAAAGACTCTACTGATAACCACAGAAATTAGAATAGTCAGAAAATTCTGCGGACTGGAATGAATTCTCTCGGAAAAAGCTCTGGAATAAATAAGCTTTGTTTATTTTTTAAAGACCCTACTGATAACGACAGAAATTGAAATAGTCAGAAAATCCTGCGGACTAGAATTTATTCTCTCGAAAAAAGCTCTGGAATAAATAAGCCTTGTTTATTTTGTAAAGACTCTACTGATAACCACAGAAATTAGAATAGTCTGAAAATTCTCTGGACTGGAATAAATTGTCTCGGAAAAAGCTCTGGAATAAATAAGCCATGTTTATTTTTTAAAGACCCTAGTGATAAGAAATGAAGTGGAAGATTTGAAAATGTAAATCGCAGAACAGCTGAAGACAAAGTTAATATTCGCGATTAAAGAAATTAGAAAGGGGAGACGCAGAAATTACTTGCGAGAAAAAGTCGGCGCATTCCGAGCGACTAATTTTCATGTCGCTGTCGCCGAAAAACGAGAACCAGAAATGAAAGTACCGTGGGGCAGTGTTCTCCAGCACACTTCGGGAACATGTCTGCGAAGAAGAATGGCGTTTACCCTAATTCCAGGTTACGCCAATTGCTCTCGTCATTCTTCTGAAAAGGATATGAATAAGTCGTGGGACTGTGGCCTTCGATCTCCCCGTGTCCTCGGCCATAATTCCTGAAAGATCAACCGGAATCCCCATCGTCGATCCCTCATTCGTTTCTCGCTGAGAAAGATACATTGTACGCAATGATTGTCGAAAGTACTATACAGAGTGAGAGTGAGACAACAGAGAAGAGCGAAGTAGAGGGGCAAAGAAACAGGTAGAGAAACTGATGGGCAGTTGGACCGGGGCACCGGTGCCCCATTCGCCGCGAATGAACTCACGTAGGTTCGAGTATGCCCATCCGCAGCCCATCAGGAGATGGATTCCTACCTACAATCTGCATAATTCCCCGGCTTGGATTTCCTTATCCTTTCGCGTTGGTTCGCTCGCGCCCAATGGAACTCGGCTTCCATTAACGGCTCCTTTTTTTCGCTGTTCCTTCCTTGATGAGGGGACCTTGAGGGCTCCTCGAGGTTCGTTCGCGCGTGAAACGTATTGTTTACAGCGGGGTCTGCGCTCGACGGGCCCCTCGACTTCTACTACCGTCGTTGCCCGGCCACTTTTATGGCTCTCCAAGCAGGAATTCGTGGACCGCGAATCACCCTTCGATGAGAATCAGACAATTTGCCCAGGAACCGTTTACCGTCAGAAATGTCTTCGGGGTCCATTCGAATCCAGTCGAGTCCTGTTTCGTTTCATTTCCTCCGCTGCAGTGTGATTTTATCACCACGTCACGATTTATAATACAATCTGAACATTAATTGCCTCATACACTCACGCTCATAAGTCTTAGGACAGTGATCATATTTGTATTCAACTCTGTAAAAATGAAATAATCGTTGAAGGATTCGAACAAATTTTTCCTTATTTAAAGGTTAACATGTCAAAGAAGCGATGCTGCACTCATATATCAAAAATCTTTCCAAGAAGTAAAAAAATATATTTTCTTTTCATCGAAGAAGCCGCCACACGTTTCTTTAATAACAGTTTCCACTATCCTTGGCATCCGCGTGATCAACTTTTACATACTTCCTGTTGTCATTCATTCTCGTTCCAAAATTTTCCTTAAATGTGTTTTCGAAGCAGGGCACAAGTTCCGCACCTGCTTGTCCAGTTCATTCCCTAATTTTTCTATGGGATTTAAATATGGTGATTGGGGTGGCTATTTCATAATTTTTGAATGAATTATTACGTTGATGTTGTAATTACTACTGAACATATGATGACATTTATATTATATAGTTGATACAGTTAAACGTTCATAACCTATACGAAATACCAGAGTTTTACTAAAAACCAGAGGTGTCCTAAGACTTATGAGCGGGAGTGTACAGTAGGACCTCCATTGTCCGACGCTTGGAACTTTTACCAACGTGCTTCAAATGGAAATAACTGAGGTGTTCCATGTGCTACTTATTCTACAAATTAATGAAAATTGAGATCTCTCCTTTTCTCGCAGTTACGATCATCAGAAACTTTCTAGAAAAATTGTTCACACATCATCCGGAAAAATGATCTTAACACGTTAAGTGCCACGTCAGTAAGGATTGTATCGAGATAAACCGCATTTCATTGGAGTTTTTCGAATTCGAAAGGGTTAATACAGCATCCCCTATGATACATTTTGAATTTCTAGTTTTGGTTTCATTAATTAACCCCTTGCCCTACAATATCGAGTCAGACTCGTGATGAAGAATTTGAACAGAGTCTAATAAATATGTATGTTATTAATTCCCTTTAAAGCGAAATAAAATTCTATTTCGTTGTAGTCGATATACAGGGTGTTTGGTAACTGTTTCGTTATCGAGAAAATCGTGTTTGAAATGCAGCGAATACGCATGCTATTCGATAGGAATTGTCTGACGCGTCTGATCATGACCAACCAAATCTACTTCCTGCATATACTAAACCACACAAACCTGACAGATCTTCAAAGTCGATTTTCTCGAAGACAAAGCCTCAAACGAAAAATGTTTATTCTATATTTTCGACTGATTCTTTCATGTAGAATCACCCCCTTTTCGCTTGTCCACCAGTTACCAAACACCCTGTATATCCTTTGGAGAAAACATAGGCACACAATAAATATAAACTATCTTTTCTTTTGCTATGAAGTCCTGAACGGTGAAGAATTTCTAATGGTTATAATCGCAAAATAAATAGTAGTGCAAGGGGTTCAATTACTAATTTTGTTAACGTGTTAACATCTCGAAAATAAAAACTCGTTATTCGTTCCGTGCAACCACAGCTGTAACTTTCAAGAAAATGATGATCGGCTCTTGAAAAAATTTGCGTGCACCCCTCGAATGCTCTTCGAAAAGCACACAAGAATTTGAAATTCAAATGTTCGATAGGTGCCGCTTAAAAAATTCTGAAAATTGCCTAGTAATCAACAGCTTTCCCCGAGCCGCTCGAAACTGTGCAAGGAGTCGACGCGCCCGTCGCGAAGTGCATCGGTAAACAAGGTGCAACATGCTCGCCGCCGGTTTCCCTACGAAACGTTTCAAGATGTCGGGGTCTATCCAGAAAAGAGCAACGACAGGGCCGTAACACGGAGCAGGGAAAAGTCGAGGGTGCAGTGGGGAGAGGACCTCAGCGCGTCCCGTTTACAAATATTGAAACAAGCGGGTTCGAGCGGCTACTATTGACGGAGGGGCCCCATTTCCCCGTATTCTCCTTTCGAGAGAGAGAGAGAGAGAGAGAGAGAGAGAGAGAGACCGTTTCACGCGTGTGTTATACCCCGCGAGCCTCGCGGCCGGGAAGTCGTAATGAGCGGGAGAACGCTCGTGGGAAACTAGGGAGGGCCCCGGCGTCGCTCGCATAAGCGCGGGAAAGAATGAAAGCGCACGCGTGTCCCGATGCGATGCGATGCGATGCGATGCGATGCGATGATGAGACCCGCCGGGTCTCTCTGGCACCGAAGATTAAAACGAAACACTTTGTTGCGACGCGGCTGAATTTCCGCCAGGGAAATAGGTAGAGGATCCGGCCGAACGGTGTGTGGTCTTCTCGCGTCAAGATGGAAAAATCTGCAGGAGAATCGGCGCAAGACAATGCAGGGTCAATAACCCCAGGGTGTCTTGGCTGACTGGGTATTTAGTCTCGGTGATGCCACATCTTTCACCTGAGAGATGAACTAGGAACTATTATTGCAAGCTGAAAACATGTCACTTGGAAGGAATCAGCGCGTGATTTCTCTGTATATGTCGCCTAGGCCTGGATGATAAACGTCGCAGAATTATCCCCACTACACTTGGGTATGCCCCTCTTCTACCGCGCTATTCCCCACGTTTGCGCCGAGGTCCGCAAACCGTTTGTGGAGGTTTGTGACCGCTCTATTTTAATCGGAGCAAATATGCAGGGAAAAATTCAGAAATAAATTTGGCACGTGGCCAGTATCCTAATACACGTTGGGTAATTTTTGCAAATTTTTTTTATTAACCTTCTGCTTGTGGGAAATTAAACTGGCCGAATAAATGTTTTACTTTCCTAATTATAATAAAAAGTAGCTCTATCTTAATCAGAGCAAATATGCAGGGAAAAATTCAGAAATAAATCTGGCACATGGCCAGTATCCTGATACACGTTGGTGGTAATTTTTGCAAATTTTTTCCTTTAAAATCCTGCTTGTGAGAAATTAAACTAGCCGAATAGATGTTTTACTTTCCTAATTATAATAAAAAGTAGCTCTATCTTAATCAGAGCAAATATGCAGGGAAAAATTCAGAAATAAATCTGGCACATGGCCAGTATCCTAATACACGTTGGTGGTAATTTTTGCAAATTTTTTCCTTTAAAATCCTGCTTGTGAGAAATTAAACTAGCCGAATAAATGTTTTACTTTCCTAATTATAAGAAGTAGCTCTATTTTAATCAGAGCAAATATGCAGGGAAAAATTCAGAAATAAATCTGGCACATGGCCAGTATCCTAATACACGTTGGTGGTAATTTTTGCAAATTTTTTCCTTTAAAATCCTGCTTGTGAGAAATTAAACTAGTCGAATAAATGTTTTACTTTCCTAATTATTATAAGAAGTAGCTCTATCTTAATCAGAGCAAATATGCAGGGAAAAATTCAGAAATAAATCTGGCACATGGCCAGTATCCTGATACACGTTGAGTAATTTTTGCAAATTTTTTCCTTTATAATTGACTTTGTCGTCGAGGGTTTCCGAGGGATGTACGCTACATCGTTTCTAAAATTGTTGGACCGATACTGATCAGAATCAGCGTGTCTTCTGACCCGCGATGACCTGGCTGCAACGCTTGCGGACGTTGGGAAGCTACAATATTTCTAAAAGAAGACATACCCGAAAGCATCAGCTGTAATAACCATTGTGCATTTAGTCGTGCGAATTTCGTACCGTGAGATCTTGGTAAATTTACGTCTGAAGAATCGCAAATAAATCTGGTACGAATGTTTTACTCACACTCGCTTGATTTTAATAACAGATCTTATCAATAGTGACTGATCGAGATTTTTTCGAGTTGTTATACTTGTATAGTAGGATTTTATATTCCTCGACTGTACTCTTGATAGCAGACTAGAAAATTTGTACAGAATTCTTTACACTAGAATTTATATTACAATAGAACGTGCTCTTGCAATGTTTAAATTATTATTATTGTTAGTAGAGAAGATTGCCCAGGATTTTTCATGTTTTTCCAAATTTGTCGAAGTGATCGAGATTTTTTCGAGTTGTTATACTTGTATAGTAGGATTTTATTGTCCTCGACTGTACTCTTGATAGCAGACTAGAAAATTTGTACAGAATTCTTTACACTAGAATTTATATTACAATAAAACGTGCTCTTGCAATGTTTAAATTATTATTATTGTTAGTAGAGAAGATTGTCCAGGATTTTTTCATGTTTTTCCAAATTTGTCGAAGTGATCGAGATTTTTTCGAGTTGTTATACTTGTATAGTAGGATTTTATAGTCCTCGACTGTACTCTTGATAGCAGACTAGAAAATTTGTACAGAATTCTTTGCACTAGAATTTATATTACAATAGAACATGCTCTTGCAATGTTTAAATTATTATTATTGTTATTAGAGAAGATTGTCCAGGATTTTTTCATGTTTTTCCAAATTTGTCGAAGCGATCGTTGATTATAAATAAACCAGATCTGTCGCAGGTTTATTGGAAAATATTTCATTTTCCGCGCAGTCTGTTCGCTGAATTTTTTCCGCGAGGGGAATTGTTAATGCTTCCGGTTGTACCTTTGCTTCCGAGCTGAATCGAAGAAGAGTATCCGAGCGGAAAGGAATTTCGAAACATATATTACCTGTCTTATAAAATACGCGATCTCCGTTAGATCCAATACCCTCGCTCAGCAAATAGGCAGAGCTCGGTTATCTGACGTATCAACAAATAGCATGAACTGTACAAACAGCATCAACGCATTGCAAACAGCATAAGGAGATGTCAGACATTTATACCACCACTTGATAGTGTTTACCCGCGTGCTTCCTCGATAGAAGCAGCTATCCCTTCTGCAAAGGGAAATCAAATAACAACCTACATTTTGTTTACCAAGAATATTAAAAGTTAAGTACAGATATATACATCGTCCGTTTGATCGAGGATGATGAGTTAATTCGTCATTCGAGATCGCTATCACCATTAAAACGGTTTTAATTTTCTTCTTAGTTCAACGATAAACTGGCTTCATGACGTCGCGATATGCTAGTACGAACTGTGTCTCAATTATACTTGCATTTCCTGACTCCTAGTTAAATGGTTACAATTACAGTTTTGCTATTTTCAGAGTAACGTGAAATAGTAATTTTTGATGCTCCATAAAACTGGCGTTAACCCATTTGCATCATTAGCGTAATATATGCGCTCAATTTTTCAAGTCACTATCATTATTCGTTAGCTAAAAAATAGAAATGGAGGGTGTTGTTGGAGATGAAAGTAGTAATTCTGAACTTCAGTCATTTCTGTACTTAAATATAATTTAAAAAAAAAAAAAAAACACAGTTTAGTGATAAAGGCCCTCTTTTCATATTTCCTTATGATGCAAATGGGTTAATCATTGTGTTTCGGTCATCGGTGTCGGATCAAATGGATTCAGAAAGAAAGTAAAAGAGAGTTTTTTCGCGCAGCTTCCACGGAGAAAAATCAGGGCACCTGGAATTAGTTATTCCGTCGATGCACACGATACCTGTCCTCGATTTCCCCTTAATCGGTGGCCGCGAGGTAATTTCCAACAGGCAGACGTTCGAGCGGAAAATGATGCCGAAACAATCTGAAACCACTGCTCCAGAACCGTCCTCGATTCAGTGAACACTCTCGGAACACGGCGACGGGCTGGTTCGATGATCGCGTGTTTCCGGTGGCCGTTCTCTCCCGCCGCGATAATAATCTCCGATTATCTCGAAGGATTACCGCGAACGGGACACCGGACGGTTCCACGAATCGAAAACGTAAACCACGCGAAACGTAAATGACGAAATTAAGGAATCGCGGCGGGGAATGCTCGTCGCGCATAGTTAGCCACCGCCGCCGCGGACGGAAACCAGTTTCGCGCGACGAAAAATAACACGTGTCCCTCTGAACGTGAACTGCTGCGTAGTGGTAACATCGTCGGGATACAGGTGCGCTCAACGGGTCGCTCAAATAGGAATACAAAAGCCTTTGGAAAAATTTCGACGCTCTATAATCGGAAAAGAGTGCTTGAAGAAGAGCGATTACGCGAATGTAATTTTTCACTGCCGGGAAATTGGAGCAAAAAATCTCAAAAAATTCCTTCACCTGTGTCGGAGCACCAGTTACATGGCAGATTTATTTCGAAATTTTTGTACAGAATTCGGCCGCATAAATCGATCGAAAACTGAGATACTTCTTATTATAATCGGGAGAGTAACACGTTTATTCTGCTAGATTAATTTCTCAGAAATGAGATTTTGGAGGAAAAAATTTGAAAAAATTACCCAACGTGTATCAAGGTACTGGCCATGTACCTGATTTATTTCAAAATTTTTCCGTGTATATTTGCTATAATTAAAATGGAGGACTACTGTATGGCACGATAAGTCTTTCCACGTACAATTTGGTACGTCCCTGAGGTTTTCGCGAGTGCGATTAGCTCCTGTCTAAGATTTTGGAGCGGTCTGTACAGTATTTCTAGGAAAATGACTAAATTGCACGTGGTATAATCAGAGAATTACAAGAGTAAAGCGTTTCCTTCCTATAAGACATCGCTTGAGAACATCCTCGAGCTCATAGTGTAATACCCAATTCCCCTAGTTTAATTTCCCACAGCCCGGATTTTGAAGGAAAAAATTTACAAAAATTACCCAACATGTATCAAGGTACTGGCTATGTACTAGATTTATTTCAGAATTTGTTCCTGCATATTTTCTCCGATTAAAATAGAGCTACTTCTCATAATTAGGAAAGTAAAACGTTTATTCAGCTAGTTTAGTTTCTCACAAGCAGGATTTTAAAGGAAAAAATGTGCAAAAATTATCCAACGCGTATCAGGATACTGGCCATGTGCTGGATTTATTTCAGAATTTTTTATTGTGTATTTGCTCCGATTAAAATGGAGGACTGCCGTCTGGAGCGACAAGTCTTTCAATTTGGTAGGTTCCCAAGGAATTCGCTGAATACGAATGGCTTTCGCTGAGGATTTTGTCACGGCCTGTACACGTTAGAAGGAAACGGAGGAAAACGCAGGCAATCGCGATGAGGAGGTCGTAACGAGCGTCCCGCGACGCAGCTGCGGATTCATAGCCGAACGCGTCGCGCGGAGCACACGCCTGCTACCACCTGTTTTGGTTGGTAACAGGTGCCGAGGAACGCGGCCACGACGGACGTGGTTACAGACTACGCGGGCAACGGACGCTCCCGAGAGCTCACGCGAGCAAGAACACACATCATCGTCGTTAAACAGGCTTTTAATTGCTCCACCACCTCTACCGATCATCCCGTGATCTAATGAAGTTCCGAACGCGTTTTTCATGCGCGCGCCTCCTCGACCAGATTAATCCCCGGTGATCGGCAACGAGAACAGGAACGCGCCGAGGTATTTCTCGGTTTCGCGAACGACCGAGACGATGATCGAACTGCTGACACCGAAACCAGTCGAACACACCTCACGATCGATTAACGCGTGAGCCGGTAGCGTATACCCGGGCCGGCTAGCCTTCATCGTTGCACGATTTCATTAAATGCTACGTTAAGTAGCACCTTTATCGATCATCGCGTGTCGCGAGCTGTTCCCCCGGCGAGAACTATGAAGGCTGTTCGACTTTTCGTTTTCCCGCAATTAGATAAGATAACGCTACTAACTTTTACTTTTCTCCGGAGGTTGCATCGGAGAATCACTAGTAAACGGAGCAATTTAATTTTTTGCCCCGTAAACTCGAGAGATATATAATTGCTCTTTGCGCAGCGTGATTCTGTGGACTCTCCTCGATATGTCAGTGTGCACTTTGATAAAGTTATGAACGTTGAAGTATGCGATGATCGCCGCGCGATAAACGGCCACGCATCGGGAACACTTTTTCTCGGATACCATCGTTTCAGTCGATTCAGGTCGAAAGTGAAAGGTGCGAGGAAAAATCCAGTGCAATATTTGGAACAGTCTATGGAAAAACATTTACTTTTTATCGAGAGTAATTTCGTGAGACAATTAATAAAATAGTAATTCCAACGCTTCCAAATATTCCTGCTGGATTTATTGATCTACAATAATTTCGTGTTCTTCACAGTTTCTTGCTCCATATGATTGGTAAAAGAGTTTCCTTTCCTCGGTAGATTTAATTAAAAATTTTCTAAGCCGAGTTTCCAGGGCTGAGATAAACTTGCTAGAGGAGCAGTAAGTTGTCTGTCGATGATGTAATAAAGACCCAAAGTTCATCCCTTCGTTTCAGTCGATTCAGATCGAAAGTGAAAGGTGCGAGAAAAAATCGAGTGCAATATTTGGAACAGTCTATGGAAAAACATTTACTTTTTATCGAGAGTAATTTCGTGAGACAATTCATAAAGTAGTAATTCCAACGCTTCCAAATATTCCTTCTGGATTTATTGATCTACAATAATTTCGTGTTCTTCGCAGTTTCTTGCTCCATATGATTGGTAAAAGAGTTTCCCTTCCCCGTTAGATTTGATTAAAATTTTTCTAAGCCGAGTTTCCAGGGCTGAGATAAACTTGCTAGAGGAGCAGTAAGTTGTCTGTCGATGATGTAATAAAGACCCAAAGTTCATCCCTTCGTTTCAGTCGATTCAAGTTGAAAGTGAAAGGTGCGAGGAAAAATCCAGTGCAATATTTGGAACAGTCTATGGAAAAACATTTACTTTTTAACGAGAGTAATTTTGTGAGACAATTAATAAAATAGTAATTCCAACGCTTCCAAATATTCCTGCTGGATTTATTGATCTAAAATAATTTCGTGTTCTTCACAGTTTCTTGCTTCATATGATTGGTAAAAGAGTTTCCCTTCCCCGTTAGATTTGATTAAAAATTTTCTAAGCCGAGTTTCCAGGGCCGAGATAAACTTGCTAGAGGAGCAGTAAGTTGTCTGTCGATGATGTAATAAAGAGCCAAAGCCTCTCGAAACGGGATTTTCATCAGAGTGTCAGGGGAGATGTATTTCTCCGCGCGAGTTGCCGGCACGACGTGGAAGGAATCCACGGAATTAAATCGTTTGAAAGCGAGTGTCCCGCTCGCGGGGATTACCCGGTCGTCGAAAATGGAGTTCCACGGGTCCACCGGGCTCGGGAATGTATTTACGTCGCCGCGGGCGTCATTAATAAAGATTTAGTCGTCGGCGAGCGAAGGTGTTCGAGAATCAGCGGACACCTTCACGGATTAGAATCGAGGAGTCCCGTGCCGTTACTTCGCAAGCCAATCACGTTCGGGGAACAGGTTGTTCGGCGATCGACTCGATATCTGCTCGATCGGAAATCCACCAGTCCAAATTCAATTTGGAACGATTTCAACATTTGGTACTCTAAATTACTCATAACTAGACTGCGGATTTTAGAAATTTATGACAGAAATGGATAGGTGTATTTTGAAACAGTAAAATCATTAAAAAAGTTTTAAAACATCGTTACATTATTTTCAACCTATTAAACATATTAAGAAAGAAAAGAAATTGCTATTTCATTTTATTTCTTGAATAATCTGAATGTCTTGGAAATATCTTTTTTCTACAATTATCTTAATTTTAGATTGTTATTGTAAACGCACAAAATTGGGAGTCTAGTAATAATGATAGAAGAATTATAATTTCCCTGTCATTTTAGAAAAATTTATTTCATCTATTGGGAAATTCCTTGCGGGAAGAATTGAATAAAAATACCATAATTTCTGTCAATGATGCACTTTGTTTCGAAGCACTGTAAATTTCCTTATAGTCTGCAAATGAGTTAGCTTCATGAATACATGAAGATCCACAGCTATTATTAATTTACTCTGAAAGGTGAGTGATCGGTAAACTGAAATTATGGTAGGAGAATAATTATTGCAAATTATTTTCCATTTTAACTTTGACGATCTCCTAACCAAATCGATCGTGTGCTGCGTTGTCGTTGAATACGAGGTACAAGAGCAATTCGCTTTCGAAACAGCGGCGCGTTACATAAAGATCGACCGCACGACCGTAGATCTCGAGAACCAGCCAACCCGGTAGATCAACGAGATCAATAGGGCCCGAATCTGTATCGCGTTCTCGAAACGATTAAAGTCCGCGGCGCGCATACGCGCGGTCCAAAGCTGCCAGATTTATTCTCCATCATGGCGGAGCTATCATTCTTGCGAGATCAGCTTCTAATCTTAAACACGGCGGATCGTTGAATACATAATTTAGAAGTCCCTCCGTGCTGGCATTTAAACGGTGATTTACGAACTACCGAAGTCTGGACGATTAATCTGGCCACCACTCGTTTATCTTGGCACTTGAACAGAGAGAGGAGCTATAAACTCTCGATATACACCTCTACGGAGATTCGAGAACGGCCCGGAACGTTCGGGGAACTCTAGAGCAACTAGGACAACAAACCTAAGTAAAAAGGAGAACGTTTAGTCTCGGCAGAGTCGGTATTAAATTGATTAATACCTTTATAAATGATGGGACACTGTGACAGGTTAACCTTTTGCACTCGGAACTGTTTTAACTCGAAAAGAAAACATTTCTGCCTACTTAGATCATTCCTTTTTCATTTTATTCATACGAAGCTGATGTAAATAAATATTTTCGATATAGTAATTTTTAGTGGCGCCTCGAGTCCTAAGTTCTTTAACCCTTAACCCTTTTGCATCATTAGCGTATATATGCGCTCAATTTTCCTGGTCACTGTTATTATTCGTTAGCTAAAAAATAGAAATGGACGGTGTTATTGGAGATGAAAGTAGTAATTCTGATTTCTTCTTATAATACTGAGATATGGAGTTCTTTTACTTGTAATCATTTTTGTACTTAAATATAATTTAAAAAAAAAGTTTGGTGACAAAAGCCTTCCTTTCATATTTCCTTATGATGCAAATGGGTTAAGATTATTCGTGTCGTTCATAATTAACAAAACGATCTGTAGAGCTATCTACAGTGAATTCTCGATTTTAGTCAAGAACACGGGTGCTGACAGTGACGTTTATCATCCAGAACTAGGCGACATATATAGAGAAATCCCTGTACCCGGGGTCAATGAAAAATGTACCAAAAAATGAACAAGTTCATTGCAAACTAACATGACCATACATCAATCCAGCATGAATTAAAAAAATCGCACAGAGGCTGGCAGATCGACGTTTATAATGATTCCATCAACGTCGCCGTTCGTCCGAGGCGACGTCGAACGGCACGCGGCAATAAAATCGCGAAATCGATCGACGAGGGGAAAAATAAATCGCGGATTTCGCCGGAGCGCGGAAGAATGAGCGATCGATCAATCTCGTGCGTGACACGCACACATTTGCAGCTCGTTAACACGACGTGGGCCCCGCTACCGAAGCAGCCAGCGAGCGGTTGATCTTGATGATCGGCGCGCGTTGCCGATGATGTGGAGAGAGAGAGAGAGAGAGAGAGAGAGAGAGAGAGATGCTCGCGCGAGGACGCCTTCGGGAGCCTTGCGAAATTTCAGCACGGCGCGAGCACGCGCCTCGTTGCACCGCGTGCGCGCATAGACGCGAGCGGATTCATCTGCATAACAGTTAATAATTCCGGTGCACGGTACCGGTTACGCCTGGATCCCACCGATCCCCTTTCATCTCTCTTTCTCGCCGGTTAGTATCCTTCCTCTTTGTCTTCCGGGGGCAGAAGCGAGCAAAGCTCGGCCGGGTTCATCACGGACAATCGTGCGCCACCTGTTTCGCCCGCGTGTAATGGACGGCTGCATTACCACGGCCGCAAGAACTGCATCGCCCGGTGCAATACAGCGTCACGGTGCATCGAGCCCCCTCGGGAACTCCGCGTTCCATGCACCGGCCCCCGTTGCCTACTAGAATGCCGGCGACAACGACGATTTTTACGCCATTTTTGGGGAAAACGATCTCTAAAATAACGCGTAAACTCAACTACAAGAAATCGAAGGCGAAGAAAAATTTATATTCCTTTTCAATCGTGTTAAAAAGTCGGAAATAACTCGTCACTACAATTTTTATGAGATTTTCGGGGGGAAACGATCTCCAAAATAACGGATGAAATCAATTATAAGAAATCGAAGGCGGAGGGAAATTTATATTCCTTTTTAATCGTGCTAAAAAGTCGGAAATCGAGGCGGAGAAAAATCTACATTCACTTTCAATCGTTTTAAAAAGTCGGAAATAACGTCATTACAATTTTTGTGCAATTTTCGGTAGAAAACGATTTCCAAAATAACGGGTAAACTCAACTACAAGAAATCGAAAACGAAGAAAAATCTATATTCACTTTCAATCGTGTTAAAAATTCGGAAATGACTTGTCATTACAATTTGTATGCGATTTTCGGGGGGAAACGATTTGCAAAATAACGGGTAAACTCAACTACAAGAAATCGAAGGCGGAGAAAAATCTATATTCTCTTTCAATCGTGTTAAAAAGTCGGAAACAACTTGTCATTACAATTTTTATGAGATTTTCGGGAGGAAACGATTTCCAAACTAACGGATGAAATCAGCTATAAGAAATCGAAGACGATGAAAAATCTATATTCACTTTCAATCGTGTTAAAAAGTCGGAAATAACGTCATTACAATTTTTATGCGATTTTCGGGGGGAATCGATTTCCAAAATAACGGATGAAATCAACTTTAAGAAATCGAGACGAAGAAAAATCTATATTCTCTTTCAATCGTGTTAAAAAGTCGGAAACAACTTGTCATTACAATTTTTATGAGATTTTCGGGAGGAAACGATTTCCAAACTAACGGATGAAATCAGCTATAAGAAATCGAAGACGATGAAAAATTTATACTCGCTTTTAATCGTGCTAAAAAGAAGGAAACAATATAATTTTACGTGTGCAGCGTTGGCGGAAAAAGCTGCAATCACCGTGCGCAGAAAAACATAACAATTTTCGAGCAATAACGGTGAAAACGCGCGGCCAGCGGGCAATCAACGATTGACCGTCGTTTCTCGCACGTCGGGTGCCATCAGTCGGGAAAGCGTTAAATGATTAATGCCGCTGGGACAGCTCGAATCGCGCCGTTGGTTGCGCAACACCTCGTAAAATCATCGGAGCTCATTTTTCAAGATTATTTGTCGGTAATGATGTTAAAGCGACGCGGAAGCGGTGGACGCTGCGCGGCAATATTTTAAGCAATCCCGGCAGAGAAAAGAGAGAAGCTTTTTTCTCTCTTGCGCAGAGAGAGAGAGAGAGAGAGAGAGAGAGAGAGAGAGAGAGAGAACGGTTTCGGGGTTGCGATTGATATAATTCGCGCAAAAAATCGATTCAGCACGGCCGATGGCCACCGGAATCACGCGATGAAGACATTTCTCGGGCTCGGCGTTCCTGGAAGAACACCCGAAAGAAAAAGGGAGGACAAGCAGGCCAGGGCCCCGGGAACCGTGTGCCTCGTCGCGCTCCCTGTATCGTTACCGGCTGAATTAAATTAGGCGGCCAATTTGAAACCAGTTACGATCGATATAAACCGTCCTCAATCTCTTTTTAATCGATCGAACAACGAGACGGTCAATTTTACAATGAACTGGCCCCGCCGCTGTATACCCGCCGGCTTTCTCCGGAACCTGAGAAACATTCTTGCGAGTACGAACGATGGTTTTCGGTAATCGAGCCCGATTCCTGGACCGTCGGAACAAAAAATCTCGTCCAGATCGGTCCACGGACTCGGGATCGCAGCCGAAGCATAAATGCCAACGAAATTCGAAGCGTCGATCGGTTGCGGTTGCGGCCGAGGCATCGAATTGTGGTGGAATTGATTTGTTCTGCGAAAGTGTTCCAGGTAGAGAAATAATTAGATAATTGTTGCTCAAGTCGAACCCAATGCGCTTAAAAATTGGACGCGAAAATTATTCCGAGGAAACAATTCTGTAGCCACCGAGGTGTCCAAAAATCTTTATTTTTCCTGTACACCGAAATAGTGGTCGAATCCTTTCATTTGTTGGAAAAATTATTTTAACTCATGATCTGCCAATATCCCATTTTTGGGATACCGAATAAAACTTTTTAGTATACTATAGTGCATTCCGCCAATGTCTCAAAAATGGGACAGGCTCAAATTTTTATATTTATATAAAAATAATAACAATTATGGCGAAAATAGCTCCAGTTGGTTGGTGTGAATATCATTATACAGTTAATTTAATTTTCGGGTAATGCGTTAAGGCAGATTGATAACATCCAATGTTAACGGTAAGATTGATGAAAATTATTTTCAAAACACCAAGCAAAAGTAGTTTGATTAATTGAAATGCTGAGACTCGGTGTTCGGCGATCCCTCTGAATTACAACTGTACATATTTCATAAAACGAAGTGATAAACATTTAATAAACGCTTACTTTTACGTGGTAATGTAAAGGCTCGTACTTCTGTGTGGTTCTAAATGAATCTCCGGAAAGAGATTGGCAATTAACATTGGCAACGTGACGATAACACTTCATAAAGTAGTTGCACACGTATCTCGCAACCACTCCAGGTAGTCGGACGCAAATTCCCGTATCGATGATTTGTAACGCGAAAGGGCAGAGTTCGCGAGGATAGCATAAATACCAGAAGCATACTTAGAAACTGCTGTCTGTGGTTAAATGCTACGTACCATTAATGGTTATTAGCCGACGCTTAACCCACCAAGTTCATCGAAATTGAAACCGAAGGTCTTGTGGCTTCTCGGAGATTTCGCTCGATCTTACATACCAGGTGGTCCCGTGGATCTCGATCAAAATTCATCGCTGTGAGACGGCTTACACGCTTCCCGAATTACCTCGTTTCAAAGATTAAATGCCTTGTTCGAAAGCGGCACGACAATTTTCTTCTTTTGCTTTTTGGGCGAAACTCTTTGTAGCGTAACCTTTGAACTACTGATCTCCTGGAATTGAAATTTAGATTTTCAGAATTGTATCGACAAAATCTACCGGATTACATTTTTAAAAAGTTAGAAACATCTGGTTTCCTGAAGCGAAGTTTAGACTATATTGCTTTATGATGACAAGATTGAATTTATTCGGAGGACACAGGATTTTTGTGGCAACGTGTACTCGAATGAGGAAGCGTATTAAAACATTTCTAAAGAAAGTATTTCTATAACGTCGCGAATTTTGGAAGAAAAAATCTGAGATCTGTAATTTTTTCTGTAATTTTGGATCTGAAATCTGTAATTTTGGATCGGTAGTTCGAGGGTTATGAAATTGTTTGATCACGCCTCGCGATCGAAATTTAAGAAACGCCCGGTGCGTTGATCGAAGGGACGCTATTCAATAAAGCAAATTATCACAGTGATCGCCGCTTCCTTAATTAATAGCGAGCTTCTAAGTACGGGGGCCCGTATTTATGCGTCTCTTTTGGCGCTATACAGGTAAATATCGTGCGCCGCTGCTGCGCACCGTCCATAAATAAAGGGCACCGGCGAAGAGGGGCAAGATATCCGTTTAATTGGTTAGCAATAAATACACAAGAATCGCGCTGTCCATTACGAACTGCAATCAGTCGGTAAAAAATAGGCTATCAAAGGCACGCCAGGCCCCGGAGAAATATGTATCTCGAGCAACGGGATGAAATTTGCTTGTTCGGAGTGCCGAAGGGTGGGGGGTGGGGCGCGGGGAGGGAGGGGAGGGGAGATCTCTCATTCCTACCTTCGGGGCAGCGGTCAGGTAAAATGCATAATTTAAATAGTAAATAGCCCAGTCTGTTCTTAAATCAAAATAAAACGCATTTTTGTTCGTATTCCAATCTGCAACGCGGGCATCTGCAATTAATCTCTAATTCGACCGACATGGAAAATAATACGTTGCGGTGTACGTAACAGTTTATTCATTACAATACATCTTAATCCGCTTTTCTTTTTCTCGCCGGCGAACCAATCTGCCAGATACTCCTCGTGATAAGAGTAATACGGCTCGGGATTACTGTAGCATTAGGCGATAGCGATCAGAACACCCCGAGTATTATTAACTGAACAAATCGAACGAGGAAAACTTTTCGAGTGGGAAAACTGTGTTTCACTGCTGGGAAGAATCAACACTGGTAGATATTCAATGAGAGTCGCTTTTTCGTCACGTTTTGTCAAAACGATCCTGTTTTATACAGGGTGACTTAATTTGGAAAATTTTGTTCTCGAACAAAACTTCTGAAAATCGAGTTTAACCAGTTAACTGCGTTCGACGTGTATACACGTCAATCCAAAACTCTATTGTGGCGCGGATGACGTGTATACTGGTCGTTTACAATAAAAAATTCCCTTTTACTATAAAAACTGGAAATTTCTATAAGTTGTGATAAAAATGTCATTTGTTGGTATGTTTCCTTCACATTACCAATAAAATTGTTATGTATTCTTAAAAAAAAAAATTTGATTATTATCTTTGGTATGTTGAATATTGCCCGTACAATGTATTACTTTTTACAAGCTAAGTTGATTATTTTCTCCAATGCATCTGGTATTCTCCAAATTGTTTTGTATGCCATACTGCAATCAACTGAATTTCTTAACATTATTTTTTTAATTTTCTTCTTTTTGAATTTTATTATTTTTTGACAATGTTTAAACGTAATCCTTTCTTATTTTGCTTTACTTTTTTCGTAAAAATAACAGGAACATTTGGCCTGCGTTCGACGTGTATACTCGTCATTGCTTGATTTTAATTCCGCGCCCCTTGAGGGACTTTAAACATTAAATTCCGCAGTTAACTGGTTCAGAGGAGATTTTTAAGCGAAGACGTTGTTTGCACCGTGTTAGGTAAATGAAATAAAAAAGTTGATACGAAGACATAGGTGCGTGGTTTAATTATAAAAAATGCAGACAGCAACGAGTTCAACGTATGAGCGGATCGATTTCTAAGATAAATTCCTGCAGTTTCCAACAAACGTCCGCAATAATTGCGAAAGCGGAATCCTAAACTGGAGCACTTTGATCTCTCGGATACGCCTAACGTCAATTTAATCGTGTTCTCTGCAACAGCGCTTATTGGAGGCGCTGTCTACAATGTTTCTCCTTGAAATTCTGCTCGGCCGTGTTCCACCTTCAGCATTGATTGAAACGGAACACGTCGGAATCTGAGAAGATGCTGGACGATGATTAAGCGATTGAACCAGAGCGGCCGATGGGAAAGCCTGTATCATTATCCGATTCTAGAATCCGCCGGAAAAAGACTAGTTCCCAGTCTGGTTACATAAGAATTTCCTAGTTCGAACCGTTCGATGAACTGCAACATATTCGAACCGGAGCTCTGCTCTGCTCGACTGCCATTAAAAATTGCACAGTCTGGCTCCGGATGCGTTCAAATTAGTGGCACGGGAATTCGTTTTCGAACTGTTTCTTTTTTATTTGTGACCGCCTGGCTTTCGTTCTCTGTAGATGATTTAATACCGTGCCCGTTAAATGAGCATGTGTCCGAGTGTTCGTCGTTCGTACTTCCTCGATGGAAAGTATAACCGGGTATAGTAATGATACGCCCGGCAGAATATCGCTAAATTATAAGAAAAGGAGAAAATCACGGGACACTGATTGGAATATGCAATTTTCATGGGGAAATTCTCCTCGGTAATTTTTTCATAACGTTGGTCTGACATGCTCATAATTGTAGTGTGATTTTAATTTCAATACCAGAATTTTTATTACTATTTAATATCGGTACTCGTCCAGTGTTGTTTCCAGTCAAATTTTCTTCCCTCAGAGAATTTGCAATATAATTTTCTCCATTCATTCAATCGTATCGATGCGGATAAAACAAAACGTAATCTCGACTTTTAATAACTCTATTAATTGCTCGACGTTGTGCTTGAAGTAAACGGAGAATGTGTACATTACTATGAGAAGGAGCAATTTTCATAGGGAAATTCTCCTCGGTAATTTTTTCATAACGTTGGTCTGACATGATCATAATTGTAGTTCGATTTTAATTTCAATACCAGAATTTTTATTACTATTTAATATCGGTACCAGTCAGTGTTGTGTCCAGTCAAATTTTCTTCCCTCAGGGAATTTGCAATATAATTTTCTCCATTCATTCAATCGTATCGATGCGGATAAAACAAAACATAATCTCGACTTTTAATAACTCTATATTGCTCGACGTTGTGCTTGAAGTAAACGGAGAATGTGTACATTACTATGAGAAGGAGCAATTTTCATGGGGAAATCTTCCACGGTAATTTTTTCATAACATTGGTCTGACATGATCATAATTGTAGTGTGATTTTAATTTCAATACCAGAATTTTTATTACTATTTAATATCGGTACCAGTCAGTGTTGTTTCCAGTCAAATTTTCTTCCCTTAAGGAATTTGTAATATAATTTTCTCCATTCATTCAATCGTATCGATGCGGATAAAACAAAACATAATCTCGACTTTTAATAACTCTATATTGCTCGACGTTGCGCTTGAAGTAAACGGAGAATGTGTACATTACTATGAGAAGGAGCAATTTTCATAGGGAAATTCTCCTCGGTAATTTTTTCATAACGTTGGTCTGACATGATCATAATTGTAGTGCGATTTTAATTTTAATACCAGAATTTTTATTACTATTTAATATCGGTACCCGTACAGTGTTGTTTCCAGACAAATTTTCTTTTAAGGAATTTGCAATATAATTTTCTCCATTCATTCAATCGTATCGATGCGGATAACACAAAACGTAATCTCGACTTCTAATAACTCTATTAATTGCTCGACGTTGCGCTTGAAGTAAACGGAGAATGTGTACATTAAACACCGAACAGGGATAATAAAAGGATACGGGAAACCTATAAAAAGTTAACTGCAGAAAAGATGCAACTGGTAAGCTGGAATATCAAATCGCGGCAACGTATTCGCATTCACGGAACGGTATCGTGCAGATGATGCTCGATGAAACCATTAGCGTCTTCGATCGAACATAAATATTGGTCGTCGTTTCCCAAATGATTTATCCAAGCAATATCCACGTCCGGCAGGAACTCGTCGCTAGAACGGGAACGAGTCTAATCGAAGCATACCGTGTGTGCGCGTTTCAAACGAAACCCGAAAAAGATTGCCGGACGCGAAGCCCACGAATCCAAAGGTATCACGAATAAATTCCGTGAACCGTAAAAATCTGCGTGATACACCAGCTGACGAAGAAGCCAGCCGGTCGCGGAGAGCATCCCCAAAAGCGATGGTGTCTCGCGTGCAAACTGTCCCCCGGTGGCGATCGGGTACCGCGAGCGATGGTCGGATCCCGTGGACGGTCCATCCTGGTCAGAATGCCTTCAGGGTGACCAGGAAGGGAAGGAGGGGGGAGGGGGGTTCCCGAGGGGAGACGGGGCAGCTATTCGTCCTGACGCACGCATACATCCAAGTACCGCGCGCGTACTTCGAAACCGGGGGTCTCTCGGCGAGGCGTCGGGCCCCGACACGCCACACGTATTAGAAACGAATATAAATATATCGGGAGAGAGTGAGAGAGTGAGAGAGAGAGAGAGAAAAAGAGGGGAGAGAGGGTATTGGTGGGGGCAGACGAGCCGGCATTGGCGGCGTGGAAGTTACACGCACGGACGTCCGCGGCGTTACGAGAGAGAACGGGCCCCCGATCCCCCTACCCTAGAACGGGGACCCCTGGTCCCCCTACCCTAGAGCGGGGTCCGCTCGTACCCCGCTCTTCTCCGGCCGCCCTGAGCCCCGGAGTACGCTCAGTGTCCGCTCGGCCTCAGCACGCCCGAGTGGAAAGCCCGGGACGCCGCCGCTTCTAGAAGCTTTTCGCTCGCGGGACCGTCAAATCCGAAGCCGTCAAACAACCGGGTGCCCGATTGATCGTTGGGCCCAGGAATCTTTTTGCGTGACCAAGTTTTCCGCGTATCGTCCACGGAAGAAAACGAGGGTCCACCTGGATCGGCTAGGCGACAAGCGGGATAGTCGTGTGTCCTCTTCGTCGTCTCCTCGGTTCCGGTCCGCCGATCCCGGTGTGGCTCTTATCGTCGCTTCTCTCGTCAGCATTGACAGCGGATGGTACAGTGCTCCGGCAAGATGACGGGCCACGATCCTAACCGCGGGCTGTTTCCCGGAGCCGAGTGACGAGCGGACGTCGCGTGTCAACGGGCTGACGTGAAGCGGATTCGACCGCGGAGCGGACAGAGGCGTATTCCGGTTCGGTGGCATCGCGATCCGCGTCGGAGGATCTACGGCACGGCCGTGTGTGTTTGTCTGGTTCGGTTCAGTGTTTCTGGGCGAGTGGGAGGCCCCGTGAGATCCAGAGTATCGATCGACCGGTGGAACGTTATCGGCTTCGGTCCCCCTTTGTGCTCCGGCGTATTAAAACGTTAATCTCCGACTGTACTACCGGTTATACGTACAGATTGGTACTCTCCTCTTCTTCGTCCCTTGCCGATCCTTTCTCTCTCCTGGATCCCTGTTGTGTCTCTCCCCGTCCCTCTTCGGCTACCCCTTCGATCCTCTTTCTCCTCCGGTTCTCGTCTGTTCTTTCTCCTCTTTCTCTCCCCCCTCTCTCTCTCTTCCCCTCTGTCTTCACCGCCCCTCCACACCCCTTGTTCCTCGTCGTGGCCGCGAGTCCTGGTGTCCTTCCGAGCCGTGTGTTTCGTTGGCGAGCGCGTGCCGATCGGCGGAGATGCGGCGCGCGATCGTCAATCGGTCGCAGCTCGCGCGAGCCCGATCCCCCGTGGCCGCCGCCGCCGCCTAACGGACGAACAAGCACCACGGTCACCATCATCATCGACAGACATCCAGATCTCTTCTTTATCGATCGGCCGCGATGACGACTTCCTCCTCCTCGACGAGCAGCAGCAGCAGCCGCCGCCGCCGGCAAGCCGCGAGCGTGACGAGCCCCGGAACGATCGAGAGATCGACGCGACGGCGTCCGGGGAGGACGACCGGGTGGATCGTCTTATCGCTACGCGGCGATCGAGCAGAAGGACGCAGCGAGGATCGGCCGGCGATCGCTGGATCGGCCGCCACCGTCGTGGCTTAACGCGCGAAAATAGGAGAACGACGGACAGCGATCGCCGCGGATAAAGACCGCCGATATATATCTCCGGGACAAAAGAGATAGATGCGCCCTGAAGACTCGTCGAAGAAGAGCACCCCGCCGGATGACAGCTGGGAATCGCAGCTGAAAGGATGTCGAGCCTAGCGAGGAGACGGAAGACCTCGCTGCTCGGGTCGAAGAGATGGTGGCAGGGCGGATGTTGGGCCACCAGGAGCCATCAGGAGGCCTACCTGCGCAAGCTCTACGCCCGGAAGAACGATCAAAACGGCAGGACCATAGAGGAGCAAACCTCCGCCAACAGGGATGTCCATAGCAATTGGACACCGGGCACCGTCTACGAGCTGCCCACCGCCGACGAACACTATTTGGACGCGTTCCTCAGGAGCCGCGAGGACGAGCACGTGGCCGACGACGTTATCGGATGTCCTGCCTTGGCCACCGCCAGGGCTAGTCCCACGGAGAAGTGCGTCGAGTTCCTGAACGGCGCCCACGACGCCGCGGCCTTCGAGCACGAGCGAGGCGAGCCGGAATGCAACCGAGCCGCAGAGTGCAGCTCCCTGCATTCGGGTTACGATGTCGCTGCAACCTCCGCCGCCGCCGCCTCCTCCGAGTGAGTTCTTCCACGCTGATCTCGTTTCTACGTCGCCCGCGGGTTTTTCTCGTTCGAGCGATCCGTCTGCGACCGGTGATACGCACACCTCTTCGTTCCGTTCTTTCTTTCTTTCTTTCTTCTTCTCGCGATGAAAGTTCACGCAGTGCCTAGCCGAGCCGAGAGCCGTTGCTCGCCTCCTTTTGTTTCGAGGTGCAGTGAGTCTCGGTGGATCCGAACCGATTGTGCACTTCTAAACTGGAGGATCCGTGATCCGAAATTTGTGAATCCTTCGACGACCTTGGTCGCGCTATCCTTCGAGCGCTATAATTCGGGAGGGACGGGTGCGATAGAGGGTTCAAGGTCGCGGTTGTCGACCGGTGGCAGGAAGTATGCCTGCCTTGTTTATGGGAGCTTGATGCACTGTTGGCCTCTGGGACTGTGAGAAATACTGTTTCTGTGTTTTTGGTATTTTTTTTTTTTTTGTAGTGTTTCATGATGTTATGGAGATAATTGCCCAGTGATAGATTGAACTACTCCATTTATTTAAAAATTTCTTAAATAATCGATGCATTTTGCTGATGCCACAATTGGCCTGGAACCGTGAGAAATATTGTTCCTCTGTTTATGGTATATTTTTGTAGTGTTTCATGACGATTTGAGGACAATGGTCAAGTGGTAGCAATCTACTACTTCATTTATTTAACACGTTATATGCCAAATATCAACTCCAGAGATTCTTACAAAATCAGAGTAATTTAATTAATGAAACTAAAACTAGAAATTTAAAATGTATTGCAGGAAGTATGTTGTCTGCCTTGTTTATGGGAGCTTGATGCACTGTTGGCCTCTGGGACTGTGAGAAATACTGTTTCTGTGTTTTTGATATATTTTTTCGTAGTGTTTCATGACGATTTGAGGATAATTGCCCAGTGGTAGATTGGCCTACTCCGTTTATTTAAAAATTGCTTAGGTAATCGATGCATTGCTGATGCCACAATTGGTCTGGACCTGTGAGAAATATTGTTCCTCTGTTTTTGGTATATTTTTGTAGTGTTTCATGAAGATTTGAGGACAATGGTCCAGTGGTAGCAATCTACTACTTCATTTATTTAACACGTTATATGCCAAATATCAACTCCAGAGATTCTTACAAAATCAGAGTAATTTAATTAATGAAACTAAAACTAGAAATTTAAAATGTATTGCAGGAAGTATGTTGTCTGCCTTGTTTATGGGAGCTTGATGCACTGTTTGCCTCTGGGACTGTGAGAAATACTGTTTCTGTGTTTTTGATATATTTTTTCGTAGTTTCATGACGATTTGAGGATAATTGCCCAGTGGTAGATTAGCCTACTCCATTTATTTAAAAATTGCTTAGGTAATCGATGCATTGCCGATGCCACAATTGGTCTGGAACTGTGAGAAATATTGTTCCTCTGTTTTTGGTATATTTTTGTAGTGTTTCATGACGATTTGAGGACAATGGTCCAGTGGTAGACTGAACTACTCCATTTATTTAACCCTTAGCACTCGAATGGCGACTGCAATGCACCACTAAAAATTGCTGTATCGTTATTCAAAATATCTTTTACACTATTAAATTTGTTAGTATTTAGTAGATCACTAAACACTTCAGTGTTGTACGAGTAAATAGCACCGTTTTCATATGTGTAACATGAAAAAAAATATGTAGAAGAGAAATATTCTAGGTCGGAAGAAATGTTTCGTTTTGGAGTTAAAATAATTTCGAGTGCAAAGGGTTAACACGTTAAGTGTCAAATAAGAATCCCAGAGATTCTAACAAATTCAGAGTAATTTAATTAATGAAACTAAAACTAGAAATTTAAAATTTATTTCTTTAGTATTATAGTGGATGCTGTCTTAACCCTTACGAATTCGAAAGACTCCAACAAAATTTGGTTTATCTGGATATCTCATAATAAAAATCAATTTCTATCACAGACGAGGTATAGGATAAACCTATCATCCAATGTATTTTTGTGGCTTACTTTTTTGAGGTCACGTAACCCCATTACCATTTTCGTGTCGCATCTTGTATTAACAATTGAAACTAACATTTGCTGACAGCATCCTCAGTGGTAGGATTTAAAATTAAAAATAACTATATATAGTCACTACAGTCTCGCGAATGCAAGAAAATAAACAAATAATTCCAAAAAACTCTGATTTTTTGAACAGTCGATGTTTGAGAACATGAGACATGAAGTCCCATAAGATGGTCACTGTCAGTGATATGTGACTGATGTGGCAGTTAACGTGTTAAAAATTACTTCGGTAATCGGTGCATTGCATTGCCGATGCAACAATTGCTCTAGAACAGTGAGAAATATTGTTCCTCTCTTTTATGATATCTTTCTATACTGTTTCATGACGTTATGAGGATAATGGTCCAGTGGTAGATTGAACTACTCTGTTTACTTAAAAATTGCTTAGGTAATAGGTGTATTGCATTGCCGATGCAACAATTGCTCTAGAACAATGAGAAATATTGTTCCTCTCTTTTATGATACCTTTTTATACTGTTTCATGACGTTATGAGGATAATGGTCCAGTGGTAGATTGAACTACTCTGTTTACTTAAAAATTGCTTAGGTAATAGGTGTATTGCATTGCCGATGCAACAATTGCTCTAGAACAATGAGAAATATTGTTTCTCTCTCTTTGATATCTTTTTATACTGTTTCATGAGGTTATGAGGCTATCCGACTAGTGATATAGTGTAAAAATGGCAGAGCTTGTTTAAAAACCGCTCGGGTAATATGCAAAACGTTCCCGGTGGAAAATAACAGAAGAAATTCACGACATACTTGTGCACCTGGAGCCTTGAACGCGAATATGGTGCGTGTGTGCACCTGGAGGCTTCGAGGATTAAGGCAAGGTGGTCGAAGCGTCTTACGTCGACTTCGATTATACTCTGCGAGTCCTCGGACCTGTTAGGAAACGTTACACCGGTGACACGTCGATCGTCCCCCGAGAAAGAAAGTATTGAAAAATCGTCGATTCGATTTCATTGTTGTTTTCTGGAATTCGAGAGATTTTTATTCAAATTGATTTCTCACGATTCTCTACGAGCATCGAGGAGTCGCACGACACTGCGCTTCTTTCTTTTAAGTGACGCCATTTTGTTCCCTCCTTTTTCATGGGAATGGGTTCAGGCTCCCAGGAGAACCGTGCCGACTATAATCCTCCTTGAAATCGGTGGCTCCGAAGACACTAAGTTTTCTTTTTCTTTGAAGGAACGCGTGGAAAGCGTGTGCATTGCACGGCGCGAATTTCTGTCTGGAAAAATCGCGATAGCTTTCTAAGCAGCATAATCTATTCGCAATGAAAGTTTCAACTTTCTTCGAGAAGAATTTCCAGAAAGATTTTTTAATTTTTGAGAATTTAAACCGTAGCACTCGAATGACGACTGTAAGGCGCCACTAAAAATTGCTGTATTATTATTCAAAATATTTGTTACATTATTAAATTTGTTTGCACTTAATAAATTACTAAACATTTCAGTACTGCACGAATAAATTGCACCATTTTCGTATGTATAGCATGAAAAAATATATATACAAGAGAAATATTCAAGATCGGTAATTTCGAACAATATTTTCCGTCGCAACGATTCGTAAATTAATTCCACAACGTATTCGTTCGCTCGGTAGAATCTGCTGGTGGATAAACAAAGAATTTTCTTCGAGTCAACGACCACAACTACAGCTTCCAGACAAAAGCATTCCAGCCCGTAGTAAATCAATAAACAACTACCGCGATTATATCGTTCCTCCTTCGACAAAAACATCGAACACAACGAACCAACCGATCCGCATAACTCTCCGTTCGAGCCGCCATCGATCGCGAGCACCTTCGCCTTCGGTCGACCTTGAACAAAAGCGATTACGTTCTCGGCCAGAAAAACGAAAAAGATCGAAAGTGTGCTTCGAGCGCAGATTGCTGCTCGCGGCACCGAAATCGATCCTCTTTTTCGAAGAGTCGCGAATTTGCAATGCTGAGGGAAAATCGGTGGTCTCTCAGGTTGGAAAAACCCTCGGTCTCCCAGTGTCATTATATCTCGACTAAGCGACGGTTAATCGATTTTTCAATTCCAACACGTTATTTACGGGGTTGTTCGGTCTCGAGACCGCGGGGCTTGATAAGTAAAGTGATGCCTTGGTCATTCCTCGGTGTGTAATCAGCCGTGGCACTGCTCCAGTCGGTCGCGTCTCGTGGAAATTGAATTTCTTGCCGCGGTTCGACGTTGATTCCGACTACGCCCGTAATGACAGGCCGTTCTTGAAATTGTAACGCTCACACTTTCCACCTCGAGCCAATAGATCTTAACGCTACCCTTAAAGCAACCCCCCACAATCGGATTTCTTGCGAAGAACTTTTCTGTTGACCAAATTTCTGATCTTACCACTGATAGGGAAAAGTCCAGCTTCAATTTACACTAAACTTTACAGAAAAATGTTAGACACGTGTCTTCTTCGAATTGTAGTAGTTCAAGGGATGAAACCACCCTCTGAAGTTCAACCTCCTAATTAAAAGGTATATGTTTCCACCTAGAAACAGTATCTTCATGACCAACGTCAAGATTAAAATTAAGAAAAATATATATTAAACCGAATTTTACAAATCCTTCTTCTGCTATGGAATTCTTCATACAGAAAAATTATTGAAATTTCGAATTATGATTATAATGTATATGTTTCCACCTAGAAACAGTATCTTCATGACCAACATCAAGATTAAAATTAAGAAAAATATATATATTAAACCGAATTTCACAAATCCTTCTGCTATGGAATTCTTCATACAGAAAAATTATTGAAATTTCGAATCATGATTATAAGGTATATGTTTCTGCGTAGAAACAGTATCCTCATTACCAATATCAAGATTAGAATTAAAAAAATATATATTAAACCGAATTTTACAAATCCTTCTTCTGCTATGGAATTCTTCATACAGAAAAATTATTAAAATTTCGAATTATGATTATAATGTATATGTTTCCACCTAGAAACAGTATCTTCATGACCAACGTCAAGATTAAAATTAAGAAAAATATATTAAACCGAATTTTACAAATTCTTCTTCTGTTGTGGAATTCTTCATACAGAAAAATTATTGAAATTTCGAATCATAATTATAAGGTACACGTTTCTGCTTAGTAACAGTATCTTCATTACCAATATCAAGATTAGAATTAAAAAAATATATATTAAACCGAATTTTACAAATCCTTCTTCTGCTATGGAATTCTTCATACAGAAAAATTATTGAAATTTCGAATTATGATTATAATGTATATGTTTCCACCTAGAAACAGTATCTTCATGACCAACATCAAGATTAAAATTAAGAAAAATATATATATTAAACCGAATTTCACAAATCCTTCTTCTGCTATGGAATTCTTCATACAGAAAAATTATTGAAATTTCGAATCATGATTATAATGTATATGTTTCCACCTAGAAACAGTATCTTCATGACCAACATCAAGATTAAAATTAAGAAAAATATATATATTAAACCGAATTTCACAAATCCTTCTTCTGCTATGGAATTCTTCATACAGAAAAATTATTGAAATTTCGAATCATGATTATAAGGTATATGTTTCTGCGTAGAAACAGTATCCTCATTACCAACATAAAGATTAGAATTTAAAAAATCTGTATTAAACCGAATTTTACAAATTCTTCTTCGGCTATAGAATTCTTCATATAGAAAAAGTATTGAATTTTCATTTTTCTTTTTCTTTTGGTGAGAGGAACATATTTTTTCGATCATGCCTCCATAATGAAAGAATTCCAATGAGACATCGATCATCTCTCCTCACGACGTGATCGTCGGATGGTCGCATAAACCAGTATATAATTTTAACTGTTTCTTCTTTTTTCGCTTGTTTATGATCCGGAGATTCCCGAACCGAATCGAAATGATGTTTTCCGTTTCCTCGGAATTACGAATGCAAATGAGAGTGAAATTTATCGGCTCCCGTGGGAATGGAATCCCTACGGATCCCTCGGGAAGGGGTTCAAGCATTATTAATATGCAGTGCGCATCGCGCTGACACAAATTGAGCTCCGCGGGGCAGGATTTTCGAAGACCTTCCTCAAAAAAATTTGTTCACGAGGACCAACCGAAACTTCGAGCCAAGAAATTTATTACGAATAAGTTAGAAATAAATGTAGATTCATATTCACGAGGTCCGATTCCATTCATAAACTGACCGCACTAATATGTGCACGTCGTAATTGTGTAAAGAGCCATAACTCGATTGTAAAATCTCCGACAGGAAATTAACGGAAAAAGCTTGTTTGCAGAGTGATATTGAATCGTTCAGTTGTATTAAATACCCGCGCCATGATTCGATGATTGCGTGAGGAGGATGTAGTCAATTGTTGGGCTAATTGTAACAATAAGTTATTATCCTCGATGAGCCTTATTACTGATATTATCTTTAATAATGGAGCGTTCTGTATAATTCGTAAGAAAGAAGTTATCGTGGATCGTCGAAGTCGGGAACTTCTATTTACGACCTTCGGTATAATTAGTATCGCTCAACTTGGTATAATTCTGGCGACGTAAAATTCCTTCCAGAACTATAAATGAATCATTTCCATTATCACTAATTTTAAAGGACGCGTTGAAACCGGAGAGTGACAGTTTATTATTCGCGTATCTGTCTAGGAACATACGAATCTTATTTTTATTCTACTAATTTCTTTTTTTTACACCGTGCTTCTGACATGGCACACATACTTCCAAACGGGGACAAATATTTTTTTAGTAACGTAGCGTGACAGCCTCAGTTAACATTGCCATTCACAGGTGAACTTAAACAGAAACAGCTAAAATTTTACGACGACGAAATAGCGTCTGTTCTAAAAAACGAGGAGAAGATCATAAATCAAGTTGTGATGCAAAAGGCGTATTATCTCGAAAGATCAAGGTTCATACTCGAAGGCTGACGGAAAAATTTCCTGTCGACGGAATAATTCCTTCATTCGTAAAAAATTCCTATCAACAGCACATCGCTTAAGAAGTATTAAACCGTTGTATTGTTACACTAATAATTTACATACTCGATTAATTGATCTACGCAATAAGTCTTACTAACAGTAGTAATTAGATAATCAATAACAGCAATATCTACCGGAATCTTGGAAAATAGGCAGAAGAAAGGAAAGAAGATAATAAAAATTAAGGTCGGAAAAAGTGATCACGAGAATAAATCATTTAGAAAAAAAGCAGAACACAAAGGTTCAGTCAACCAGCTGTTCTTCTCCCTAAACAATCCATCAGCCCATTGTTCAAATTCTTCATTGTATCCACCCCATTGGGTAGAAACAATAGGACCGGAACCAATCAAGCCAACCCTAACCGATGAACACGTCACATACTGTATCTGGGACCTGTGGAAACCGGGATTCTGGAGAAGGGGAGTTCAGAAATTGGGGAATAGGACGCAAAATTTCAATTTTACATGACAGAAACGACGGAAACGGAGACTAGGCTCGCGGCTGGCTCTATTTGGTCCCTTTAGGAATCCTGGTCATCTAGTTTATAACAATACGACTCATATTACCGTCTACTTGATTGTTAAAAAAAAAAAACAACCTGGTTGGAGGTTAGTACAGGTAGTAGAGTTAGGGGATCTAGGAGAGATAGGAGAACTAGGAGAGATCAGGAGAGCTAGGGGAGCTAGCAGGGCTAGGAGACCTAGGAGAGATAGGAGAGCCTAACTCCTGAGCTACGAGAGCTACGAGAACTTTAGCTCCTGAGCTTGGGGAGCTAGGAGAACTTTAGATCTTGAGCTAAGGGAGGTAGGAGAACTTTAGCTCCTAAGCTAGGGGAGCTAGGAGAGCTAGGAGAGCTAGGAGAGCTAGGAGAGCATAGCTCCTGAGCTGGGAGAGCTAGGAGAGCATAGTTCCTGAGCTAGGAGAGCTAGGAGAGCCCAGCTCCTGAGCTAGGGGAGCTAGGAGAACTTTAGCTTTTGTGCTAAGGGAGGTAGGAGAGCTTGGAGAGCTAGGAGAGTCTAGCTCCTGAGCTAGGGGAACAAGGAGAGCTAGGAGAACTTAGCTCCTGAGCTAGGAGAGCCTAGCAGCATATGTCCCTTGCCTCCGTTTAACATGTAGAATTTTATGTTGACATATGTTGATACGTTCTGAATTTCGAAAGGTATGTCGGACGGTAGTAATGCGAGGCCAATTCTGGTTCCAGGAAAGTGTGCAGAAGCTGCAGGTGTCCCAGGGAGGAGCATCAGCGGACTTCGACAGAGGCGGGCGGTCCCTCGGGACTCGGCCTCGGTCCCGGCCCGCCGATGGCCATGGCGATGGCTTTTCAGAGCGGGGCTGCCGGTTCTTCTCACCAGGAACCTTTCAAGAGCCCGGTGCAACCGGCCCCGCCGGGTCTCGCCCTCCAGGAGGCACTGATGCATCATCAGAGGCACTCGCAGAGCGACGATGACAGCGGATGCGCGCTCGAGGAGTACACGTGGGTGCCGCCCGGTCTCAGGCCCGACCAGGTAACAAACAACCTTCTCCACCCCGCCGTGACTCGAATAACGATGCACACACACCGCCGCCCGTTGTCCGGCCGATTTTTTCACCTGACGCATCGTGACCCGTACCTCCAACGATCTACTCTCCCCCCTTGACCCCGGCCATAAATACCGTGCAGCCTCCCGTATCCGAATTAAGCGATTAACACGTCCGCCAACGTTGCTCGTTCTGCTCACGGTCTTTCGTACACGAAGATAAAGTCTGCTCGATTTAATTTGATACGGTAGATCCTTGCGAGGAGGCTCCTTCGGATGATCTCTTAACAATGATACAGTTAAACCCATTGAAATTCAAATTGAGATTTTGCACTCCCGCTCGTAAGTCTTAGGACATCTCTGGTTTTCAGTAAAATTCTGGTATTTCGTATAGATTATGAACCTTTAACTGTATTAACACGTTGACTGCCATGTCACCCATATGTGGGTGACGGAATTATTTGTTCAGGCTTTAAAATGAATTTTTACGTTAATATATTCATTGTACCTTTGATTAGGATCTGTAAAATGCAAGAAAGTTGGATAACTACACAATATCATGCATTTAATTTTTTTCAATTTCTATTTTATTAAATAACTGACTTTGATTTACAACTTTTAATTACAACTTCAATGGAATAATTCATTAAAAATTATGAAATATAGCCAACAAAAGAATTAAAAAAAAATTTCTATTTTATTAAATAACTGACTTTGATTTGTTTTTTTGTTTGGCGATCAAAGTGTTAACTACATCATATAAATATCCTCATATGTTCAACAGTAATTACAACTTCAATGGAATAATTCATTAAAAATTATGAAATAGCCACCCCAATCACCATATTTAAATCCCATAGAAAAATTAGGGAATGAACTGGACAAGCAGGTGCGGAACTTTTGCTCTGGTTTGAAAACACATTTATGAAATATCTCCGAACGATAATGGAATTATATAACAACAGAAAGTATCAAAAAATTGATCACGCGAATGCCAAGACCAGTGGAAACGGTAATAAAGAAACGTGGTGGATTCTTCGATGAAAAGAAAATATATTTTTTTACTTCTTGGCAAGATTTTTGATATATGAGAGCAGTATCCTTTCTTTGACGTGTAAACCTTTAAATTAGGAAAAATTTGTTCGCATCGTTCAACAATTATTTCATTTTTACAGAGTTGAATACAAATACGGTCACTGTCCTAAAACTTATGAGCGGGAGTGTACTTCTTTGAGATAAAGAAAGAATTAGAAAAGAGGAATTTAAGAAATAATTTCTTAATTTAATTTAAGAATTTTCCAGCTCCTTAAAATTATTTTTAAGAGAACTAAATTGTGTATGTGGATCCTATATCTCGCAATTAATCTAGACAATTTTTATTTCTTGCAAAAGTCTGAGTTAGAACGTTTATTGTTGTACCTGAAACAAAAAATTTTCTTGGAAAATCATAAAAGAATATTTCCACTGGATTTGATTTTATCCTATCAGTCACAAAGTTGTATTTATCGGCCCTAACTCCGGTACGCACACAGATGAATCAATCCACGGAATAAATTCCCACGGAAGCGCTTCTACCTGTCGCGTAATCGTAAAACCAGGAATCCGAAATCATTTTATCTCCTCCGGCTGTTAAAAAATAAGTAAACACAGATCCTGATCCACGAGAGTCTCTATTTCGGATTCCCCGGGAACGTTTTCGTACAGTTGGGAATTTTAGTAGATTTTAATGAACGCTATCGAGACAGCGAATAGTTATTTATCGTCGTTCCAGAACTCGGTGGTCTTAACGACGCGATATCTCGAATATGTCAGCGTGCTTTCGATCGAAATAGGTACACGGGAGCATCGAGGAAACGTCGAGCACCGACAGAAGTCCGCGACAGTGTTTATGGTCGATAAAGAAAAAATATAAAGAAACGAATCACCGTCGCCGAAGATTCCGCGCGCGCGCGCGAGTTACGAAACTATCCGAGAGTTTCAGGACCCGAAGAAGTGGGCGCGCCCATGATACGCTATGTGCCATACGCGGTTGACTCTAGATTTGCATAAAGGTTTGCTTTCTCTCAGGCTGATTTGCCGGGGACGGTTATAACAGATGGATAAGTGGAACACGCCCGCCTGCGCTCTGAATTTTCGAGAATCGCGCGACGACCCCACGCGAATATTTTACTCTTTGCTTTTGCGGCAACTATCTTCATGTTCGTAATACTCCCCGCGAGGTTCTATACCGGGGGTCGGCAACCTTTTTTGGCCACGGGTCAAAATCAACCAAAATGTGAGTATTATAGAGACGTTTAGGTCAGAGATATTTTCGTATTAAAAGGGTCTTTTAGTAAATAATAAGTCATATTTTATTAAGAAAATAATTACAAACATAGTTGAATGAACTTTATTTATAAACGTTCTCTTCCATATCAATGGCTCCACATAAATGATTTATTTTTATATATTATACTTTATTTTCGGAACTAAAATGGGTCACTTAAAATTATCAAATGAGTCACTCGGTGACCCGCGGGTCATAGGTTGCCAATCCCTGTTCTATATCATTAACGTCGTATCCAGTATAATTTCTGTTTTAGCATATCAATTTTACCGGTAAAATATGTCCCGGTTGTCATTTATCACAGATTGATCAAGCACGAAGTATCTAAATTTAATTCACTGAACTATTCCGTTTCATATTTTAGATCCGAGACATCGTCCAGGGACAAAAAACGATATTAATTTACACCCGTGATACAAGAGTTAGAAAATGCTTCCTGAACGTTGGGCGTGTCGAATAATTAATAGGTATGGGGAAAATTAATGGTATTAACGGTGATGAATTCTTTCCGTTTGCTGGAAACGTCCTGCGATAAACTGTGAATCGAGGACCATTAAAATGCTAAAAGGATCGACCACGGTTCCTGTGGATCGGCGAGTTGAAACGCTCCGGCGTTACAAGGACTAATTGAATCGGAAACGCGATAGCTCGGTTTCGAGATGTCCGCTGATAGGTGTATGTACCACGAAAGACGAAATCGAAGCGCGGCTTCGAGAGTCGGGCTTTATTTATCGGCATTGTGATCCCTCGATATTCATCGTTCATGAATAATTCAGAGACGAAATGGTTACAGTTACACACCGGACACGTGACGGAGAAGTTCTCCCGCGAACAAAACAGTGGAACGGGTCCGGCTCGTTTTATTTCGCTTACGGGACCGTCGCGTCGTTTAACCCGAATCGCGTTCCACGGCTTTCGACTTGCGTACTTACATGCGTGCCTGCGTATGTGCGCGCGCGCTCGCATAAGTCGAGCACGCTTTCGAAACGGAAAGGCCCACTGGCGTCGATACCATTCGAATCACTCCGACTGACCCATCCGAAAAATTCCAAAGACACTCCGAGAAACTGCTGTACACGAACGACAACCAAGACGTTTATCATAGAGGCCTTCGCGACATATACAGAGAAAACCACAGGATTAACACTAAACGTACCAACACCGGTTCTAGATTTTTCATTTGACAATTTTTGACATTATAAAGATGCTTTCATGAGCGTTCAGTAAATATCTTTAGTAAAGCTCTTTAGTAGAGCAATAAGAACCGCGCAAAGTTTAAATAAATTCAATCTTGTCATTTTTATAAGGTAACATCTGTATCTGTTACATTTATAGCTCGGTACGATTAGTGTTAAATCCCTTCGCTATGTAGTTTACTTAGCAGCGAATGGTTTAATATTCTTCAACATTTTTCGTCTACTTTTGTCGGTAACGTGGTCGCTCTATCTTATCGCCCTTAACCCATTTGCATCATTAGCGTATATACAGGTTGGGGCAATAACTATGTCCAGTTTGAATATTGCCGTTATTTGTAATAATATGAAAAAATGTTATATAGAAAACTTACACGGTATGGAGGGGGACATATTGTGAGACAAACATTTTCTGCGTGGGTGGAGGCATAGAGGAGATTTCAAGGTGATCTCTATTTTTTTAAATGAAATGCTATGTCTTTTTTATCACGATGTAATAGCCAGTGTTGAGACGAATTCAACGAGTTATCATTGAAGGTCATGCAGATCTTTATTAACCGTTTGAGTGCGGCGAAGCGCTATCGCGCTTCACTTTCTATGTATAAGAAAATTCTCCGCACTCAAACGGTTAAATTTCAGAAGATGCTCGAATTGGTGACCGTTTGCATCAATGCAAAGTTGCAATCATCGTATCCCTGCATCAAGTGCATGTCTTATCGTTTCTGAACTTATTCTAGCACATGCTGCAATTATCCGTTGTTTCATATTTTCTGGTGTAGTGGATACTTCTTGATGAACAGCATTTTCCAATGCTCCCCAGAGAAAAAATCTAATGGTGTTAAATCCGGAGAGTGAGCTAGCCAAAAAACTAATCCTCCACGTCCTATCCATTATTACAAATAATGGCAATATTCAAACTGGACACAATAGCCCCACCCTGTATACGCTCAATTAATTTTTTCTTATAATGCTGAAACATGAAGTTCTTTTACTTGTAGTAATTTTTGTGCTTAAATATAGCAAAAAAAAAGTTTTATGATAAAGGCCTTTTTTCACATTTCCTGATGATACAAATGGATTAATAGCACAAAATAATAGTCACAAGAAAGAGTCGTTTTTCGGGTGGCTCTGTGGCATGTCTTCGTGAAGGAGAAGAAGGTAGATAATGAGAATGGGTTCGCCTACACGTTGTCGCAGGTACACCTGTACTTCAGCGCGCTAGGAGCTAGGAGATCTAGGAGAGCTAGGGGAGCTAGGGGAGCTAAGTGAGCTAGGCTCAGCTAGGAAAACTAGGAGAGCTAGGCTCAGCTAGGAGAGCTAGGAGAGCTAGGAGAGCTAGAGGAGCTAAGTGAGCTCTGGGACAACTAGGAGAGCTAGAGGAGCTAAGTGAGCTCTGGGACAGCTAGGAGAGCTATGGGAGCTAAGTGAGCTCTAGGAGAGCTAGCAGAGCTAGGAGAACTAGGGGAGCGAAGTGAGCTCTAGGAGAGCTAGGGGAGCTGGGAAAGCTAGGAAAGCTAACGGAGAATAGGAGAGCTAGCGGTATAGGTGCCTTGCCTCTGTTGAATATGTAGAATTTTATGCTAACATGTGTTGAGTATGTTCTGAACTTGGAGAGGTGTGTCGGATGGTAGTAATACGTGGCCAATTCTGATCGTGGTTTTTCGGGTGACTGTGTGGCATGTTCTCGTGAAGGAGAAGAAGGTAGATAATGAGAATGGGTTCGCCTACACGTTGTCGCAGGTACACCTGTACTTCAGCGCGCTACCGGAAGACAAGATCCCGTACGCGGGTAGCGCCGGCGAGCGGGAGCGGGTGAAGCAGCTGCTGCAACAGCTACCGCCGCACGACAACGAGGCCCGGTACTGCAGCGGCCTGGCCGAGGAGGAGAAGCGGGAGCTGAGGGTGTTCGCAGCCCAGCGGAAACGCGAGGCCCTCGGCCGGGGCCACGCGAGCCAGCTCGAGAGGCCCCACGGGGCCGGGTGCCGGGAGTGCAGCAGGCCCATCGCCGCCGGAGAGATGGCGGTCGCGGCGAGCCGGGCCGGGCCATCCGCCCTATGGCATCCGGCCTGCTTCGTCTGTTGCGTCTGCAGGCAGCTTCTCGTCGACCTGATATACTTCTGGCGGGACGGCCGACTCTACTGCGGCCGACACCACGCGGAAACCCTGAAGCCACGGTGCTGCGCCTGCGACGAGATCATTCTCGCCGACGAGTGCACCGAGGCCGAGGGCCGGGCCTGGCACATGAGGCACTTCGCCTGCCTCGAGTGTGATCGACAGGTAATCCCCCCCGTGTCATTCACCTGCCTTCGCGTCCGTAATCTTCATCCATGCTCGAGACCTCTCTTCTTCGACAAGCATTCCTCCCAAGTGCTTCGCGAAACGGAAGCGGAACTGAAATCCATTAGAACCTTGTTAGACAGTGATATGATAAGGTACCTAACTAATCTGCTCGCTAGGCTTCGGGTTTTCTGCCCACCTGGTCAAAATGGACGGATGATACGCGTAAAGCTACGTCGAGCAACTTTTTGTCGTCTCCTCTTGTCTTCTTCGTTTTGCACCGAATAAAGGAAGAAGAGGGTAACAATAGCCAGCAAAAAGTTGCTCACGTGTGGACGTAGCTTTATGTCATCATCTACCTATCTAACAAATTTCCCGCATCTATGGTTCACTACTTACACTTTCACTTCTTTTCAAAAACTGAGAGGATTTCAGTGGTACAGTATTTACTCAAATTACAAGGTATTGGAACGTGTCTAAAATTCTGTATTTCAGTTTCCTTTAAGTATATTCATGACAATAACAAGAGCCAGCAAAAAGTTGCTCACGTGTGGACATAGCTTTATTTCATCATCTACCTATCTAACAAATTTCCCGCATCTATGTTTCACTACTAACACTTTGACTTCTTTTTAAAGAATTGAGAGGATTTCAGTGGCACAGTATTCACTCAAATTAAAAGGTATTAGAACGTTTCTAAAATTCTGTATAAATTTTCTCAGTTTCCTTTAAGTATATTCATGACAATAACAAGAGCCAGCAAAAACTTGCTTCCGTGTGGACATAGCTTTATGTCATCATCTACCTATCTAACAAATTTCGAGCATCTATGATTCACTACTAACACTTTGACTTCTTTTTAAAAAACTGAGAGGATTTCAGTGGTACAGTATTCACTCAAATTACAAGGTATTAGAACGTTTCTAAAATTCTGTATAAATTTTCTCAGTTTTCTGTAAGTATATTCATGACTAAACGATCCAAATAACATAAAGTCAAAGTGTTTAAATCCTCCCGTCAGAAAAGTGTTAAAGTGTATGTCTCGATCAATTTTTCCGTGAAAAAGCTGAACGTCAAGTCGAGCGTGCAAATTGATCTTCGCGTTTACCAGCGTCGATCTTCGCCGAACGAGTACCGGTCGCAATTAGTTTCGCTGAACTTCCATTCATCAGTCTACGCGCGACACTTTTATTTCCCGGTCAGCCCATTAATCGATACCTACGTTAAATACTGATTGATACATGAATAGAGACACGTGCAGACGTAGTTCCGGATTATTGCGGAGGGGTGCAATGGCGGAGCTAGCACGCGCGATCGCGATACACTACCGGCCAAAAGTTTGGAAACACATTTCTCTACCACGATGTTGTACCCGATGAATCGAGCCGAATAGTTGCTAAAAAATATTTAAAAACTGTGATCAAAAACAAAGTTTACAAAATTGTGAAAGTTAATTCTTATAATCCCTAATTTTCCACAAACAAGTTTCTTTCCTATAAAAATTAATATTCTGTAAATAACAAAATTAAAGTTAGGATGTAATAGCTCGTCGTTTAACTTCTCGGAAACATTCTCTGGATAAATGTTTGTCCAGTGAAAGATTCGCAACGGAATTTTTTTCTCTACCACGATGTTATACCCGACGAATCGAGCCGAATAGTTGCTAAAAAATATTTAAAAACTGTGATCAAAAACAAAGTTTAGAAAATTGTGAAAGTTAATTCTTGTATTCCCTAATTTTCCACAAACCAGTTTCTTTCCTATAAAAATTAATATTCTGTAAATAACAAAATTAAAGTTAGGATGTAATAGCTCGTCGTTTGATTTCTCGGAAACATTCTCTGGATAAATGTTTGTCCAGCGAAAGATTCGCAACGGAGTAATAGCTGTGAGAACGAGGAGATGATTGTCAGTGAGGGGTTCGATCGTCGTCGCGACTTTCGACTGAACGCGAGGATAATACTTTTGGCCGGAAGTGTATGTCAGCGATTCGTTTAGCGAGTTCGCAGACAGGATAAGAAGCTTTTGTCTGGTCCACGCGGAAGAGATGCAGAACGTCCGGGTAACTGCGTATGACATTTATCGACACCTACATTCGATGAATTATTGCGCGCGAGTTGTTCGCCACGGACAGCCATCGCGCAGGATATAGGGGGGATGGGCTCTGAGACTGACAGCTAAATCGTTCAGGGGTAAATGACTCTCCGCGGACCTCGGCGTAAATAATTGTCGCGTTCGCAAAAACCGTAGACGCGTTCGCAAGCGCTCCCAGCGATGCCTGCGCTGCAGCGAGTTGCCACCATCGGCCGCCATTAAAACTATTTGAACGGGACTATCATTTTGCACAATAAAAGGTCCTCGAGGCCAACAAAACTACCCTGTTCACCTTCCCGAAGCAATTTCACCGTAGGAAAACGCATAGTTATAATTAGGCTGTAGATGTTTGTACAGTTCTGACATCGTCCATTGCCGTTTTATGAAATCCTGTCCGTCATAATGGCTGCCCACCCAACGCTTCAAGCCCTTGGCGCTTAACTACGTTGATTAAACTTATTAAAATAATTAACTCCTGCATGGCCTACCGAGCACTCTAATACCGCAGTACTCCTACATTTTCCTTAACTACTTTTACTCGTTCCTGTGAAAATGGCAATTACCAAAAATTCTTAAACTTTGTGCCTTGCTATGACAAACCATATTTTCGTTACTTAATATTATGTAAAACAGTTTACTTATTGTATATATAGCTTCAAACTTGTTTGTCTCGTGTGGGCTGTGAGAGTCAATTGAGTTAACTCGGTGGCTGTTAGAGACCTTTAACTTGGGTCTCTGATCTTAATCTAGAGGTCCTTCAGATCTATAAACAGCATCTCATAGACCTCTCACTTAGGTCTTAGATCACAACCCAGGAGTCCTTCAGACTCAAATCGGAATTAGTGATCTCTGACTTGACTTAGTGGCTCTTAGACACTTTTAGCTTAGGTGTTAGATCTGAACCCAGAGATCAAGCTCAGTAACCACCTGAAGGCTTGCTAATTCAGTTGACTCGAATTAGAATCTTAGAAGCTCCAACTTAGGACTGACTTCTGTCAACCCAGAGGTTCTTGAGACCAACAGACCAAACATAGTGATCTCACGAAGCTTGACAGTATCAATTGACTTGATCTGAAGAACCTCTGATTAAACCAGGATCTTTAACCCTAAGGTCTTTGAAGCAGACCAAAGTTGACGATCTCATGAATCCCTGAAGAGCTCGATGCAGTTAGTGACTCTGAGGTCTCACGACTTTTAACTTTGAACCAAAACTTCAGAAGTCCACCTGAACCTTGTGAACAGAAGAACCTCTGATTAAGCCAGGGCCTTTAACCCAGAGGTCTTCGAAGCAGACCAAAGTTGACGATCTCATGAATCCCTGAAGACCTCAATGGAGTTAGTGACTCTGAGGTCTCACGACCTTTAACTTTGAACCAAAACTTCAGAAGTCCACCTGAACCTTGTGATCTGAAGAACCTCTGATTAAGCCAGGGCCTTTAACCCCGTGGTCTTCGAAGCAGACCAAAGTTGACGATCTCATGAATCCCTGAAGAGCTCGATGTAGTTAGTGACTCTGAGGTCTCACGACCTTTAACTTTGAACCAAAACTTCAGAAGTCCACCTGAACCTTGTGAACATAAGAACCTCTGATTAAGCCAGGGTCTTTAACCCAGAGGTCTTTGAAGCAGACCAAAGTTGACGATCTCATGAATCCCTGAAGAGCTCAATGCAGTTAGTGATTCTGAAGTCTCACGACCTTTTATCTTTGAACCAAAACTTCAGAAGTCCACCTGAACCTTGTGAACAGAAGAACCTCTGATTAAGCCAGGGCCATTAACCCCGAGGTCTTTGAAGCAGACCAAAGTTGACGATCTCATGAATCCCTGAAGAGCTCGATGGAGTTAGTGATTCTGAGGTCTCAGGACCTTTAACTTTGAACCACAGCTTCAGAAGTCCAGCTGGACCTTGTGGATGTAGGATTATGCGATCCTGGGATAGGATTTCTCCCAGGATAAAGTTTGCGGGACCAGCGACCCTGACTGAAGTTTGCATTGTTTTTCCAGCTGGGGGGCCAGAGGTACGTGATGAGGGAAGGACGGCCGTATTGTCTGCGATGCTTCGACGCCTCGTTCGCCGAGTACTGCGACAGCTGTGGCGAACCGATCGGCGTGGATCAGGGGCAAATGTCGCACGAGGGTCAGCACTGGCACGCGACCGAGGCCTGCTTCTGCTGCGCCACTTGCCGTACCTCCCTCCTCGGACGGCCGTTCCTGCCTCGAAGAGGTGCCATTTATTGCAGCATAGCGTGCAGCAAGGGAGAACCGCCGACGACGCCGAGCGACTCGTCCGCTGGCGCGCCTCCGCCACCATCTTTCCTCAGGTACACACGCTGGAACCTGTATCGTGGACATTCTTCGGCCCCCTTTGCCACGACGTCCCTGAATAATGTCTTCCTACCTCGCGGATGACCGTGATGTCACGATTCGGCGCGTAGCCGATCGTATCATCATTATTCTACTATCATCGCTATCCTATATTGTCATCAGAATCCTGCTAATTTAACTTGCTCGCCGATAGTCCTCCCAATCGACTAAAACGCGATCGAGATCTGATAAACTCAGCCATAAAAAAAGAATTAATTTAACACTAGATTTACCGGCTATTTAATACGTTGACCGCCATGTCACCCAGATGTGGGTGACGGAATTATTTGTCCAGGTTTTAAAATGGATTTTTACGTTAATATATTCATTCTACCAAATTTGATTGGGATCTGTAAAATGCAAGAAAGTTGGAAGACTACTCAATATCACACATATAATTATTTTCAATTTTTGTTTCATTAAATAACTTACTTTGGTTTCATGGAATTTTTGAATGTTCTGGTTTGGCACTCGAAGTGTTAAGTATATCTATTTCTACCAAGACCAGTCGGAATGACTTGTCTTTAGAAAAAGTGCTTAGTGGTGTTTCCAGTCTTTATTTACTTTTAAAAAATGACAAAAAAGTTGAATAATATTAATTGTAATACAAAAATAGATTTATAGACATTTTCAATTAACCAAAAGCTAAATTGTTTGTAGTTTATCGATCACAACCCCGAGTATCGAGTTCGCACTTACAGATAGCCAAGTGTCCGGGACCCAAGGAAAACCTTATGTGCGGCCCAAAACCCTGAGTAAATATACAATTCCAAGGGCCGCTAGCGTACTGCATCAGAATCATGATTTTTCCGGAATCATACAGGATGTTTGGTAACTGGTGGTACAAGCGAAGAGGGGGTGATTCTACATGAAAGAATAAGTCGAAAATATAGAATAAACATTTTTCGTTTGAGGCTTTGTTTTCGAGAAAATCGACTTTGAGGATCTGTCAGGTTTCTGTGCTTTAGTATATGCAGGAAGTAGATTTGGTTGGCCATGATCAGACGCGTCAGACAATTCCTATCGAATAGCATGCGTATTCGCTGCATTTCAAACTCGATTTTCTCGATAACGTAACTTCGGATGAAAAAATTTTATTCTATATTTTCGACTTATTCTTTCATGTAGAATCAGCCCCTTTTCGCTTGTACCACCAGTTACCAAATACCCTGTACATTCTGTCCCGAAAAAACGTTGCAGTACTTATCAATTGTTGTAGCTGCCCCAATGTCATTTCATCACATAAGAACATGCACCAGTCATTTTGACTGGTACTGGTATAAGTGTCAATAACAAAAAATATATTTTTTACGAATACATATAAAATAATATAAAGTTCATAAAACTGATTGTTTAGTTATGGCAACAAAAGTCATGACATCATTTCGGAAAGAAAATGTTACATGCAGTAGGAATTTTGAATTGAAATTGCAAAACCAGTCATTTTGACTGGTCTGGTAAATCTAGTGTCAATTAGATAGACCTCCTTGGTCCCCTAACCGATGTAAACTTCGAGCATCCTTGTAAGATTGCTCCCCACGCTATGAATGATCGCAAGGATTAAGGAATCCTGTAAACCGACAACGTTCCCTGTTTTCCCGCAGGTCTAACATGGCAAAGATTCGTTCCATCATGTTTTCTGCACGATACTGTTATTAAACCAGATCTCGACTTTCGTGTACGTGTAGGTACTCACGTTGAGGAGTGAGTCTCTACTATGTCATGAATTATTACTGATGTGTCGTGTTGGTTTGTTTGTTACCGGTTCGGCTACAGATATCATAACGAAGAACTGGTTTGATAAGGTTAATATGGACGAGCCGCAAACGAAAACGCTTTTACGATCTCCGCTGATCGAAGTTTTCAAGTTCGGACTTCAGAGTCTCGAACACCCTCGGACCCGGATTAGATACCAAACTAGTTTAGGACGCAGAAACTTCACGCAGCAGAGGAGCAATGTGTTAACTGACCGCTGTTGCGACAACCCTTTATTTGCTCAGCTGTTGGACACAGTTTCAACGATGTACTCGATTAGCACCTTATTATTTCGCTAGGTCTAACTGTACCCACTCTTGCTTGAAAACTAACTAAACTAAGCGTCGCGAGTTAGGGTATTGGACGAGACTCTGTGACGAGAAAGACTAAAGAACCATTAACAAAATTGGACACTATTGTGCAGATCGGATCAATGCAGTCCTGCAGGATCCTCATTGGATCCTCGTTGCAGGTTGTGCATCTCATAGTTATTTTATTAACACGTTAAGTGCCAAATATCATTCTCAGAGATTCCCACAAAATCAAAGTATTAAATTTAATTAATGAAAACGAAACTAGATTTTAAACTAAATTTTAAATGTGTTATAGGGGATGTTGTTTTAAACCTTTTGAATTCTAAAGATCTGAATCAATTTTTATCTGGATATGTCACAATAAAAATGAATGTCTAAATAACATGGCAGTTAACGTGTTGATCTACCTATGCTAACTCTTGGTTGAACAAACTAACTGAATAATTCTACTGTGGGTAATTGACCCATGACAGCATCCACAAAGTCGAATACTATTGAGTTAAAACGATCTGCTAACTCTTGGTTGAACAACCGAACTGAATAATTCTACTATGGGTAATTGACCCCTGACAGCATTAACAAAGTCGAACACTATTGAGTTAAAACGATCTAAAAGGACACCCTGACGACCCTGCCACGTCGTCCCAGAGTCGAGCATCGGAAAACATCAACCCTTATGAGAGCACATATTTGTCTTCGGCCCCGACAGCCCTGATTGTCGTTGCCTTCGCGACTCCCTTATTGACCTAACGGATTACCATTCGACTTTCCAGAACTGGTCGAAGACCGCCACCAGCCAGCGAGGGTTCGTTGAGTCCACCGCCGCCACCACCGCCACCCCCGCCGCCGGGATCGAGGCACACCCTTGGATCGCCGCGCAACTCACCCCGAATGACCAGGAAGCATCATCAAACGTCCGCTTCTCTGGCGACGACACCGACGCAAAGCACGGTCAGCCCGGAATTCACGGTCGACGGGTTCCCTTCGAGCGGCTCGAGGACAGGTGGCCTTGACCGTGTACTGCTCGAGAGGAATCTCGAGAGACTGCTCCAGGAACGTAGTTCTCATCCGGAGGAAAATCGCAGCGAATTGGGAAGGTAAATTGATTTGTCCCCGGGGCGAATCGAATACCTTTTCTCTCGGCCGGGGCTATCGCTTGTCCGAAACTGCGGGCTGATCGAAAAGAGGTCCTGCGATCTACTGACACGAAGATCTCTAATCCCCTTGAATGACGACCAACTAAAATCATTCAAATCTGTGCACAACGATTTCTTTTATATGTACACTCCCGCTCATAAGCCTTAGGACAGTGATCATATTCGTATTCAATTCTGTAAAAATGAAATAATCGTTGAAGGATGCGAAAAAATGTTTCCTCATTTAAAGGCTAACATGTCAAAGAAAGGATGCTGCAGGCATATAATGAAAAATCTTACCAAGAAGTAAAAATATATATTTTCTTTTCATCGAAGAATCCGCCATGTTTCCACTATCCTTGACATTCGCGTGATTAATTTTTTGATACCTTCTGTTATTATGTAATTCCATTATCGTTCCAAAATATTCCATAAATGTGTTTTCAAAACAGAGCAAAAGTTCTGCACCTGTTTGTCCAGTTCATCCCCTAATTTTTCTATGGGGTTCAAATCTGGTGCTTGGTGTGGCTATTTCATAATTTTTAATGAATTATTACATCGAAGTTGTAATTACTGCTGAACATATGAGGACATTTATATTATGTAGATAATACAGTTAAAGGTTCACAATCTATACGACAGACCAAAATTTTACTAAAAACCATAGGTGTCCTGAAACTTATGAACGGGAGTGTATATAAAAGATTTTCAGACTTCTAAAGACTTCTATAAAGATTTCTTTTTTACTTCTTCGAGATTTATCAATCCACTTCGTCGAGATCAATATTAATTTCGTTTTTCGAGTTCGACAGAAGCAGACAATAAACCAACTGCTGAGAAATTAGAATGCAGGAATGAATCTGTAGGAAAACAGATTACTATTACTGCTTTCTCTCTGCCCGAACGCTTTCAAACATTCACCCTTCAAGGGATGAATTAAAGATAGATCTAATTATCCCTTTTATTGCTGCGGAGGAGATATCTTCTATTTACGATGTCGTTATAACTAGACTGCGGATCTTTGTGCATTTATGGCTTCTGAAAATTTTCAAAAAATGCTACAATATAAAATTCCACAGAATTTACTGTGATTTTTATTTATCTGTGATCCACAATGGTCATTACCACTGAAAATCAGATTTTATTTATTTCTGCTCTCCTCAGATTTGCCTACTAAAATTGAAAATTCCATAAACATGCTCAGTCTACTTATAACTAACGAATTAAGACTAACGGTGACCAATCCAGGCAGTAGTCACTTCAAGCATTAAAAGTGAACGTTATTTGCTTCTTTGAAGTCGAAATAAAATTTTTCTGTTGGACTGCTAAAGAAATTCCTTCTTCAACGATTTTAATTAACCGAGGCTACGACATTTATAAATCAATCAGCACATAGCTTAACCCATTTGCATCGTAAGGAAATATAAAAAGAAGGCCTTGTGATCACCAAACTTTTTTATTATTATATTTAAGTACAAAAGTGACTACAAGTAAAAGAACTTTATATTTCAGAAAATCAGAATTACTACTTTCATCTTCAACGACACTCTCCATTTCTATTTTTTAGCTAACGACTAACGATAGTAACCAGGAAAAGTGAGCGCATACAGTCGAGTCGGAAAGTAAGTTAACATTTGGTGATATGTAGGCAATGAATATGATGAATAAAATCAAGTTATTGTATTGTTTTTATTTAGGAGGTGTAAGGAAATAAACAAATATGTTAGTAAAACATATATTATCATTATTAAAGATTAAAGACATGTCATATTCATTTGCCTGCATACACCAGTCGTTAACTTACTTTCCGACTCGACTGTATGTGCGCTAATGATGCAAATGGGTTAACTACTCAATCTTAATGAGTTTTGTCATAGATACATAAAATCTACAGTCTACTCATACACAAAAGAATTTGCGATTCTAACAGCGTGGGGCGTACGCGACCCACACGCACCGTGAACGTAATCGATAATTGCCCGGTAGGAAACGTGTCAAGCGTTTAACTCTGTTGAATGTTTCAGGCTAATGCAAGCAAGGGATCGAGAACCGCTAAGATGCGTGCAGAATTGCGCTCCGTCGCACGCGTCGAGCATGCCGGAGCTGCCGCCGCCTCCTCGGCCGTCGTCCGGGGCGTCGGCGTCGGCGTCGTCGACATCGACCGGCGCCGTGGCCGGCATCGCGGTCTCGGCCACGACTTTGGCCCAGGACTCGGCGACGTCGCCGACGAACCTGGTCGTCAACCAAACGGACCCCCCGACGCCGACGTCGCGACGCGTGCGGTTCCAGGGGGACCTAGACGTGAACGATCACGCGGTGTCGTCCTCCCGCGTCACCCTCTCGCCCTCCAACGAGAGGAATTCCTCCTCCTCGCCGTCGCCGTCCCCGGCGTCCCTGTCCAGGACGAATGTCTCGCGATCGAGAAGCTTGCAGCCGGAGGAAGTCGCCGGCTCGTCGTCCTGGGGTGCGTAAACTTCGCTGTTTTGCATACGATAAGACGCCCACGTTCCCGCGGTTATGCGAACATCGGGCTCCACCATCCGTATGGATATTGGACTCGCGGGCGCGTTCCGTTCCGGTTTAACAGCTCGCCGTAAACTAGAGAAGCAATAACGATCGCTGGGATCTTCATGCGTGCGCTTGTGTCTATTGCAGATTAGAAACTTTTATGTTCGTCAAATTGTAATGACTTTTCTCATTTATTATTGCTGTAAAGAGTCTCATTCCGAGTATATTTCAGTAAAATAGTCCATAGAAATGATTTATATAAAGATCCGTAAAATACCCAGATAGCACAGAGACGTCTTGAAGACGTCTTATTTCGGACGTAAAAACGACGTCTCGAGAAAGACGTCTTTAACACGTGACACGGGTGACGGAATTATTTGTTCAGGCTTTAAAATGAATTTTTACGTTAATATATTCATTGTACCAAATTTGATTCGGATCTGTAAAATGCAAGAAAGTTGGAGAACTACACAATATCATACATTTAATTTTTTTCAATTTCTATTTTATCAAATAACTTAGTTTGATTTCGTGGAATTTTCCAGTTTTCTTGTTTCCCGTTCAAAATGTTAAGACGTCTTACAGAAGTTGGGACGTAAGACGTTCAGACCAAAAATGGACATAAATCAGACGTCTTTAAGACGTCGCGTGCTATCTGGGTAGTGATGATATATGTAGCTGTAAGAAACAATTCCAAGTTTTTCTGTAATTTTACTGCGATTCCAGGCATGGCAGGGGGATCGAGATCGAGGATCGAAGGCGAGGACGAAGACGTGGAGAGCTGCTGTTCCACTTGCAGCTCTTCGAGCAGCTCGGACGAGGCGCAAGCGTACGCTCTTCCGCCTAGAAGAGCCTACGGTGGTGTCAGAATCTCCTACGTGCCGAACGACGCCGTGGCCTGCGCGAGAAAACGCGGGCCAGCTTCGACGACGTCGTCGAACCAAGCACAAAAGGACACTGAAAAGTGCATCGTGTCTTGATGACGTCTCCGCGAACCTAAGACTACCGTTCTACTGTACGTGCCACTGATGAATGCGCTTTTGCAGCGAAGAAAGACGCGTTCTCGCACCACTGCCCTCTTGCTGCCAATCTACCGTGCTCTTTCCGGCGTGCAAATACTGTTCAGAATTCTCTGTCCGAGCTTTACGTGAAAAACAGAAAGTTTTAACCCTTTTCGCGTTACCAACAGTTTCCTGTGAATTGGAATTATTGTGCAGTTGCAATCAGGTTATCCCAAATTAATGTGCGCATAACGTGGAACTCGGAAATAACTACCTACGAATTAGGATAATCGAACTTCTATAGAAAATTCAGAGTTGTTAACAAATGCGAAATTTCCATAGGCTCCGTTAATTAAGAAGAAGGGTTAAACTGTTTTCACGAAGACTCTAGCAGTATACAGAACAACGTGACTAGGACATCTCATATGTTTCTGATAGCAGGGGGATATCAGCTAATACTTGTCAAGCTCATCTACGATACTATGACCTTCACGTGACCTTGAGTACCATTTAAAAAACGTGGAGGACCTCCAATATTTTCCTTTTAGAACCAAGTAGTGTTTTTCTTTGATACTTCTCCCTGTTATCAAAAATAATTAGGACATTCGAACTGGTTGGAGAAGAATGTTCGACAGAGTCCTAGACAGAGATGATTAGGACAAATGTCGCTGGTGAAAAAGCCATCAAAAGGCAAACGTCACTGGTGTGAGAGCAGTTCTCCGTCGCTGTGCATAGAAGCCAGGCGGCGCGATGTATTAACATTATAATTTATATTATAATTCGAGTCTCGATTGGACGCAGCGAAGAACGGAGAAACCGCGAACAGTGTGGAGGAAGTGAAATAAAACGCCGAAGTTCCTAACCAATATTTTCGCTGTGTCCAACGCGCCCGAGATTCGACATCTTCCCGCTCGATGGACTCACACATGGAATACTCATTTCTGTAAATAGTGGATGTACTTCCGAATGGGCCGGCCGACGGACACCGGACGTTCGCGGCGCGGTCACGCTTCTCCTTCTATTTTTTATTACACCCTCGTCGATGTAATTTGATAATGATAACGTTATATTTTAATACCACTGTCATTCCCCCTGCGACGCGTGAGTTCACCCCCCTTCTAACTTTTCTCCAGACACGGCACGGGCTCAGATTGCTCCGTGGGGCACTGGCTCCGTGGCAGCAAACAGGCCACGCCCCCGCGCAGATTAACTCCTCCTTCTCTGACGTCGTTTGCCCCGGAACGACGCCTCTGGGAGCAGTCTGTGGAAGCTTTTGTTACTCCCGTGCCTGCGCTGTACGGTGACAGAACGAGATTTTCGAACGTCGATGACTTTTATTATCAATGGACAGAGTTTTTAACCCTTAACACGTTGACTGCCATGTCACCCACATATGGGTGACGGAATTATTTGTTCAGGCTTTAAAATGAATTTTTACGTTAATATATTCATTCTACCAAATTTGATTAGGATCTGTAAAATGCAAGAAAGTTGGAGAACCACGCAATATCATACATTTAATGTTTTCAATTTCTATTTTATCAAATAACTTACTTTGATTTCGTGGAATTTTTTAGCTTTCTTGTTTGGCGTTCAAAGTGTTAAACGAAGACGATTAAGATCTATTGGAATTTACACTGATCCAATGCGTACTGATGTAAATGCTTGAACGTTTAGATGAATCTTGTCACTACGTCTGCGACGCTGCAAAACAAAATTTAATTAACATTCGTAACAGTAATACTATTTTCAAGCAATAGCAAGCAACGAAACAAATAAAAATTAATGAATTCGTAAATAACTTCGATTGGCTTTTCTAGGAATGAAATTTTTGAGTTTGCTCGAGCAGTTGCAGTTGCTGACGAATTAAAGTTGATAAAAGTTGTTGCATTTTTTGAATCCATTCCAAAGGCTCGTTTAAGGGTTGACGTGGTAGCGTCTCACTGGCATTAGCGACCAATTGATAAAGACTGAACTGAGGTGTCGGTGTTTCGTTTCTGGCATCGTACTTACGTGTTCTCGCCCGAGTACTCGGGAACCTGAAGAACTCCGCCCCGCGACGTTTCCGCCGCGGCACCGCAGTGTCGCGTTACGCTTGTAAGTACAAACGACAGTTTTCTCAACGATGTAGACAATCTGAGGAAGTATTCGGGAAATAAATCGAGATGATGTCGATCGACATTTTGTGTGTGCGTGTTTCAATCGAATCGTTTCTCCCATGCATGGCTCTTTTTCGTTCGACCGTAATAGCTTCTAAGTAGTTACGTGGCGTTCTTATCGTGTATTTTTGTACAGACTTTATTTTTCCAGATTTAATGTGCAATAATAAATTGTTTGATAGTATCCCTCTGACGAATCGTTCATTCGAAAGGCAAAATCGAGGATTCCACAGGAAGTCCTGTGCAAATTAATCATGAACGCGGTTTAATTCAAACACATGAAAACCGAAACCTCGGTCACGTTCGATAAATATTTCATTAGGTTTTTTGTTCGGTGAAAACCATCGATCGAGGAAGTAGGTTTTTGTCGAATTTTTATTTTTAATAAAGAATCTATTTTTTTGTATATGTTTCTTTCTTTTCATTAAATGATTTCTTTAACGACGGCCGTCAATTTTTAATTCTCCTTCAGCTGCCCTGGCCTGGAAGAATGAGAACCGGTTTCCGGCAATTAAACAAGACAATTGGTACACAATTAAAAGAACATTTGCAGTCCCCGGCCATTAAAACGGTGCCGTTCTGCGACGACTATGCCGGCGATCGTAAGGTAAGTTTTAAATTAATTACACTTTCTAAAATCGTTGTGCCAATGATTTTTTAAAATGGGACTGTTCATTCATCGTGAGAGGTGCATTGAACTGAATTAAATGATACCAATGGTCTCCATAAATTTTAATGACGTGACGTAAACCTCGAAAGAACGAACGAGAGGGATTTCAAGGTTAATTAAGACTTTTTCAGCTGTAACATATACTTTTTGCCGTAACCTGGAATAATTATAATTGCGCAAGGCGGAGCTTTTTACACTAAAAGGTGAACATTAAGAGGAAACGATGATTAAAAACCGTAAACCTAAAGATACATTTTCTTTTAATTAAAAATCTTGTCGGGAACTGTTCTATAAAATTATAGAAATAGACAGGTGATAAAAATTTCTCTTTACAAAAATTGTTCTATAAAATAACTTTTACATCCATTCACTGAATAACACTGACATCCATATTACATTGCCGATTTCCCAATAGTATGTTTCTCTGCTCCAACGATACTGGCATGACTATACTTTCTGCATAAATACGTCTCGAACGAAATTCTCAACAAGAACTTTCAGGCATAAAACATGGCGAAAAAATGTCGAAGCCAATTTTCTACCATCAAACCATCGAGCAGCTAATTATGTAGTCAATATCAACGAATTTCGCTCAGGAGTCAACTTTCTACCATGTTCAAGTCGAAACGATAGCTCCTTCTTCGAAGGAATCACATAACAGGCATACCGTGGCAATAAAAACCGCGAGCGGAATTTTCACGGTAGGAAACTGACCACGAGAAAGCATTTCCCGTCTCTTGAAATACAACGAGGACGTGTTATGAGTGGCAGTAGGTGAATGCACAGGTTCCGTCAGGGAAACGTTCTTATCTCTTCCGATATCATTAACGGGCCAATTTCATTATACCATCGAGACGTCCGTTCATCGTTTTGTCCATCAACTACAAAAGTTCTTTCATTCTTTCGTACCTGGTTATGAAACACGTTCTTTCCAAAACAATGGGTTCCACGATGTTCCAAAAATACCTCAAATTGACTTTCCTGTTTAAGAAGAATTTTAATTATTCAGTTGATACACAATATTTATATGCAATGGCAAATTTCAGAGTTAGTGAGTCTACTGGTTTCAACAAATCTCCAAAGAACGTATTATACCGTTCATCGTTTTGTCCATCAACTACAAAAGTTCTTTCATTCTTTCGTACCTGGTTATGAAACACGTTCTTTCCAAAACAATGGGTTCCACGATGTTCCAAAAATACCTCAAATTGACTTCCCTGTTTCAGAAGAATTTTAATTATTCAGTTGATACACAATATTTATATGCAATGGCAAATTTCAGAGTTAGTGAGTCTACTGGTTTCAAAAAATCTCCAAAGAACGTATTATACCGTTTACCATAACTAGGAAATAATGTAATACAGAAAGCCTTTTATTCCCTTTGATAAAATATTCGAAGGATGCCATAACCGGAAAAGAATGTAATCAAAATGACTGGGGCCTTTTTCTTAGAAATTCAAACAGAAACATTCCCGGAATAACATCGGTAAAAGCAATTAATACGCACGTACAATATCTTCCTGTTAAAAAAATGTCCACAGGATGCCATAACCAGAGGAGAATGTAACAAACATGGAGCCATTTCCTTAGAAACTGAAACAGAAACGTTCCCGGAATAATTTCGATAAAAGCAATTAATACGTATAATATCTTCCTGTTAGAAAAAATGTCCACAGGATGCCATAACCGGAGGAGAATGTAACAAACATGGAGCCATTTCCTTAGAAACTGAAACAGAAACGTTCCCGGAATAATTTCGGTAAAACTAACATGTTTACTCTGTCTAAAAAAAATTGCCACTACTTTTCGGTAGAAGAGGGAGCAAAAAAGCTAGCAGTAGTTTCGCGCGGCCGAGTCTATCGTTGGAAAAAAAAAATATGAAAACGCACGGGCGAGTGGCGAAAAGAGCGAAAGTGGTTTCTCCCCGGGGGCCAGACGTTTGTTACGCTACTATCTCCCGCGGTCGTCTTTTAGCCTCGTAAAGTCTCTCTCGCTCTCTCTCTCTCTCTCTCTCTCTCTCTCTCTCTCTCTCGCAGGATTTGCTTTCTCCGGAGAGCTCGCGCGCGCCCGTGTTTCACGGAGATCTTGTCTATGACGGATCGTCGGAGGAATCGGAGGAACGAGCCACGCCGTCCATTAGAGAACCGCGAGAGACCACTTTTCCAATCGAGGATCCTCCGGCCGCGTTACGAAAGATCGGCATTAGCATACAGGCACGCAACGCCCACTCACGTATAGTACATTTTCTGTATTGACTAATCGCCGAACGTGCCAGAAGCTATTCAAAGGATGCGAGCCCGAGCGAAGACCGAGTACGACGCGATTATGTCACGTTGACCCCGGTGTACCGCGAACAGGTACCCCGGGCGTTACATAAGCGCAAATTCTCATGGTTGGATAGAGAGACTTCTTGCTGTGGCCTGATTAAAACGATACTCTCGCCGGGGGCGACCATTGGCTTTGTTTTTTTCCTTTTTTTAACGGCGAACTAGACGAACCGTAATGTCTTCATCTCGCTGCCCACGGTGTCTTTATTGTTATTATTCGAACGCTCAAGGTGCGAATGTTGATCCGACAAAAGCTAAATTTTTATCTGTTTAAAACGTTGAACTACTTACTTAGGTCTGTGGCCTGATTAAACCGTTGAATCTGCGAATGCAGACTTAACAAGAGTTACATTTTTATATATTTAAAATGTTGAACTCCTTATTTAGGTCTGTGGCCTGATTAACCCATTGAATCTGCGAATGTAGATCTAATAAAAGTTGAATTTCAATATTTTTTAAATGTTGAAGTCCTTATTTAGTTCAATGTGCGAATGTAGTTTTAACAAGAGTTTTTCCATATTTTTAAAATATTGTACTCCTTACTTAGGTCTGTGTCCTGATTAGTCCGTTGAATGTGCAAATGTAGATCCAACAAAAGAGCTACATTTTTATATTTTTAAAATGTTGAACTCCTTATTTAGATCTATGGCCTGATTAACCCGTTGACTCCGCGAATGTAGATCTAATAAAAGTTGAATTTCAATATTTTTAAAATGTTGAAGACCTTATTTAGTTGAATGTGCGAATGTAGATTTAACAAGAGTTAAATTTCCATATTTTTAAAACGTTGTACTCCTTACTTAGGTCTGTGTCCTGATTAGTCCGTTGAATGTGCGAATGTAGACCCAACAAAAGAGCTACATTTTTATATTTTTAAAATGTTGAAGTCCTTATTCAGTTCAATGTGCGAATGTAGATTAAACAAAAGTTAAATTTTTGTATTTTTAAAATGTTGCACTCCTTATTTAGGTCAACGCGGTGGCCATCTACTGTGAAAGTGTTTGAAAGGTGATTTGTTTAGAGAAAGCAACTTCCTCCGAGTCTGTAAATGAAAATAAAATTTGTCACAATTAATTCTCGAGCCGGTGCAAACAGCTGAGCCGCCGGCGAATGACGCGGCGGTCGACGGTTTAATTGGCACCGTCGAATATCGTTTATTGTTCCTCCGAGGCAAAATTGCATCGCGAATATTAAAGTCGCGTAGTACGCGAACTAGGCCGTGGTTACGCAACTATAACGCGTAAATGCGGCACCGGCTGCTGCTGCTCGTACCTGTCGTGCACGCCTGAAGGAGAACGCACTCTCGCGTGGATGCTCGTTTTCACGGAATCCTCCCGGAACGGGTAACTCGGGCTACTGCAAACCGACGAGGAATCTTCCGGGACCAAAGAACCGTTCAATTAATTGCAACTAATTCCAGACGCGCTCGAATCCTCCATCTGCAATTCTTAATTGTTATCTGCATTAAACGCGTCGAGCACAAAATGCGACTCGTGTAATTTTCTTTGTAAAAATCATTACTACTTACTTAGATTTCTCGCAATTTTTGTAACATCTGCTTGAACGGAGAAACTTATTTCACAATTTCTGGTAACATTAGGACTTATTTAGGCTTCTCGCAATTTTTGTAACATCTGCTTGAACGGAGAAATTTATTTCATAGTTTTTAGTAATGTTAGGACTTATTTAGACTTCTCGCAATTTTTGTAACGTCTGCTTGAACAGAGAAATTTATTTCATAATTTCTGGTAACATTAAGACTTATTTAAACTTCTTGCAATTTTTGTAACACCTGCTTGAATGGAGATTTCATAATTTCTGGTGGAAAAATTTCTGTAATTTCCTTAAATCTGAAACAAAAAATGTGAAACCTTTGAGATAGTTTAATCTTTGAAAAATGGATGTTCCAATTAGCTCCCCTATAATCTGTTCAATTTTTTTAGTAACAAAATCGGAATTTTGCCATTTTGCCCGGGCGATATAGTTGCCCCACATTAATCTGTCGGAAAAGGTATAGCAAGTGCGCGCGCGACTATACGAGTCGCCGGTGGTCAACGGTAACGAATGTCCCTGGAGGGACGCGGTGTCCCGGCGACCATAATTTCCAGCGTCGCGCACGCAACCGCTTGCTATTCTATATACATTTGGCACCTCGGCTAATGACTAATGACGACACTGTCACGGCAACATATGCCACGGACGGAATCAAAAATTTCGTTCCCCACCGCGTTGCCACACTGGACATTCCTTACGGCACGCAACCCACAACGATTTATGCAACACATCCACGGAATCGTTATCTGACCGAGAAATCTTATTCGGAACATCGCCACGGATAGACGGATAGATCGATCGCAATCGAACCGTGTACGAGATCGAAACGATCTCTCTTGTTAACATCGCGCAGTTCGTTTCGCCGTAGAAAAAAGATGTAACTCGTAATCGCAGAAAAACGAATCGTTCCGATCGAGTCTAGAACCATTAACAATTAAAATAACTGGCGATGATTTAACGCTTACTGTTCTTGCCAATACTAATATTTACAAACAGTTTTCGGATGGATGTTTTCAATGTTTTCGTGTTACAGTTCGCACGAAGTTCAGTAGTATAAGTCAATAACGAGTCGGACCATCAAAATTTTCAGTTTGTCGAAAATTGAGTTTTGTATTAGGAGAATATGATATTGAAAGAAGAAAAATTTCGAGATTCAGTAGTATAACTCCACGACAAGTCGGACATTCGGGAAAAATTGAGGGTTTAACACTTTGACTGCCAAACAAGAAACCTAAAAAATTCGATGAAATCAAAGTAACTTATTTAATGAGATAAAAATTGGAAAAAATGAAATGTATGATACTGAGTAGTCCTCCAACTTTCTCTCTAATATGAATATATTAATATAAAAATTCATTTTAAAACCTGGACAAATAATTCCGTCACCCACATATGGGTGACATGGCAGTCAACGTGTTAATAATTATATTGAATTATATTATGTTGATACGTCTTTTCAAAGGAGACAAAATTCTATATTATTTCCTCCACTATTTAAAACATCCCCGATATGAGATTTGAAATTGTATCAGCAACAGCGCCGTTGAAGAATATGGGTTCCACAATATTAATTCTGGCCGATACGATAGAATGCTCGGCGGACATTCAGCAGACTGGAAATAAAGTGTAGCTGTGAGCTAAGAAGATTACAAGATGAAGAAACGGATAAGATGCCAAGGAATTAAGTATGATAATTTTTGGTAGCACTTCAGTGCCATTCGAGGGCAAAGAGTTAAGTATAAAACCGCAAGAAGACGCACGATCGAGAACTCGTTTTATTTTCGGAACGATCGCAGCGGGGAGCCCTCTTAGCACTCGGCATAAAGAAACTCGAGTACCAGGGTATCCGGCACGTTCTTCGAGGGGTGCAATTACTCACAACGCTTCCGGCATCGCGGTCATTACCAAAGAATCAAAGGCACGTCGCCGATCGGACGTTCCGTGGGATGCGCGGCTGGCCCCCAAGAGTAAATTAAACGGTCTTGTTGCTCGTCGCTCGTGGCTGTCGATGATTAAAATGAAATTAGATCTCGAGGGACCCCGCGACGGTATTCTATCGAGCGGATTAATATCCAGAGCGAATCGCCGCGGCCTGATGCATGAGCATATGTATTGTGCATACAGTGACACGCAAAAGTGTTCCACCGACCTTTCAAAAGAGACCAACTCTTTTTTAACAAAGTATCTGACTTGCTTTTAGCCATTAGAAGCGTAGGTTTACTAAATTACTCGAGAAAAAGAATTTGGAGATACTGGTAGGAATTACAAGAGAAAATAAAAAGGGACTTTTTAAAACTATTTTATTTCCGACAGTAATTTAAAATTTAAAAGAGACCAACTCTTTTTGAACAAAATATCTGACTTGTTTTTTAGCAATTAGAAACGTAGGTTTACTAAATTACTCGAGAAAAAGAATTTGGAGAAACTGGTAGGAATTACAAGAGAAAATAAAAAGGGACTTTTTAAAACTATTTTATTTCAGCCAGTAATTTAAAATTTAAAACCCGCGTTTGGCAGATTCTGTTTAAAATCCACCTTTTACCTCGCCAAATTTGCCTGTTTAAAACGCACATTTTATATTTCCATTGCTGGCTGAAATAAAAAGGTTTGAAAAGTGCCTTCTTTATTTTCTCTTTTAATTGAAGTTTGTTGTCAAAAACTTTTTCGTAGGTCGTCTGAGAAACCGATGCTTCTGATTGCTAAAAAAAGCTCTGGTCCGATTTTAGGAAAGTTATAGCGTTCTAAAGGGCGTTCGAACACTTTCGTGAGCCACTGTACGTGCATATCTCATTTTACGCGGCCGGTTTGAATTACGGGGAGGTGGCTGAATGGAATCGCAGTTTCCCGTTAACCGGAGTCTGATTCACGCAAGAGTCATTCGCGAGTCGCTCGCCTCTGTGCGGAAAGAGAACGCGTTCCACGGCGGGTACGCTGGGTTACCGGCACGGACCCGGCGGGTACACTGATGCCTCGATAACTATTCCGTTTGAGTCCTGCCACCTGCTAGAATCGGTTGATCCTTCTTCTAAATTGTTTTAATATTTACTCCATAAACGCAGATAGCATGCTACGAAAATTCTGGTTCATTTTGTAAACAAGAACAGAAGAACATATAGATGTACCACTTTTTGCTCTGACCACATTCTTCTAATTCCTATAAATCCGTTCTTCTATTTCCCTTCTTTTGACTACATTCTTCTGCTGCGTTCAATCACATTCTTTAATAAATTGTGGCAGGCTCAAGGTCACCTAGAACCGTAAAAAGGTAAATAGAGCATGCAGGATCCTTGGGCCCTGCTGAAAGAAGGTCCAACCTCGTCCTGCCACCTGCTAGAATCGGTTGATCCTTCTTCTAAATTGTTTTAATATTTACTTCACAAACGCAGATAGCATGCTACGAAAATTCTGCTTCATTTTATAAACAAGAAGAGAAGAACATACAGATGTACCACTTTTTGCTCTGGCCACATTCTTCTAATTCCTATAAATGCATTCTTCTAATTCACTTCTTTTGACTAGATTCTTCTGCTGCCTTCAACCACATTCTTTAATAAATTGTGCCAGACTCAAGGTCACCTAAAACCGTAAAAAGGTAAATAGAGCATGCAGAATCCTTGAGCCCTGCTGAAAGAATGTCCAACCTCGTCCTGCCACCTGCTAGAATCGGTTGATCCTTCTTCTAAATTGTTTTAATATTTACTTCACAAACGCAGATAGCATGCTACGAAAATTCTGCTTCATTTTATAAACAAGAAGAGAAGAACATACAGATGTACCACTTTTTGCTCTGACCACATTCTTCTAATTCCTATAAATGCATTCTTCTATTTCCCTTCTTTTGACTACATTCTTCTGCTGCGTTCAACCACATTCTTTAATAAATTTTGCCAGACTCAAGGTCACCTAAAACCGTAAAAAGGTAAATAGAGCATGCAGAATCCTTGAGCCCTGCTGAAAGAATGTCCAACCTCGTCCTGCCACCTGCTAGAATCGGTTGATCCTTCTTCTAAATTGTTTTAATATTTACTTCACAAACGCAGATAGCATGCTACGAAAATTCTGCTTCATTTTATAAACAAGAAGAGAAGAACATACAGATGTACCACTTTTTGCTCTGACCACATTCTTCTAATTCCTATAAATGCATTCTTCTAATTTCCTTCTTTTGACTAGATTCTTCTGCTGCCTTCAACCACATTCTTTAATAAATTGTGCCAGACTCAAGGTCACCTAAAACCGTAAAAAGGTAAATAGAGCATGCAGGATCCTTGGGCCCTGCTGAAAGAAGGTCCAACCTCGTTCTGTTTTAACATTTCTAGTCGAGTCTCCGAAGGATACGAAGAACGTTGTTGCGGATTCGTGACGCCGCAAGGTCCCGAAGCAGCAACGATCATCGAGGCAAGACTGTACCTAGTAGTTTCACGGATCCTGGAACATCCGCGACCGGTAAACGCCCAAATGATACCGGGCGGAGCGTGCAACGGGCTGCCGATGGTAACGGGACCGTGGAACTCGTTCGTACGATCGGAGATTACGAATGCAAGGAATTTCATCGTATGCCCTGATATTCCTGTTTCGAGCCGGCGAAAAAAAAAATCATACTTGCGAACATTGTCGTCACAAAGCCGGGAACAGTTACCGTGCTACATCAGTGAAAGCAGCGGGGCCGTTCAAGCTCCGTTTCCATGTGCAACCAACATTCTTGTTTGATTTTCCAACATTCTTGTTTCGAATCTAACCACACAAGCAGATGAGACATTTGAGACATTTTTATCAATTCTTTTTCTCCCATGCCGCAGCCATCTTGAAAATAGAGAAAAGGAAGAAATACGTACGAAGACAATAGCGCGGAACAATCGCTGGATGATCAGCTGCATCGGTTTTCACCGTTATCGGCTGAGAATGCGGAACCATCAGAATGTGGAATCCCCTGCGGCGACCATCTTGGATCCAGGACTATGGAGAAAGATGTCTGAATAGAGGGACGATGACAACACTTCATATTTCTTGTTTCTTACATTCATTTACCGGCTCGTAAAGATCTCTAAACATGCAAAACAAAATTCGATTACGTTGCGACTTCATTTTGCTTTTTATCCTGCAGACCCGTTAGCGAAGACGGTCAAATTGCCCTTCATTCGTTCCTCGTTTCGTCCCTACTTTATTTGTTCCTTCGAATAGACAAATTCAATTCTTTTTCATTCATTTAACCCCTTGCCCTACAATATCGAGTCAGACTCGTGATGAACATTCTGAACAGAGTTTAATAAGTATGTATGTTATTGATTTTCCTTTAAAACGAAATAAAATTCTATTTTGTTGTAGTTGATATATATCCTTTGGAGAAAACATAGGCACACAATAAATATAAACTATCTTTTCTTTTCTATGAAATTCTAAACGATGAAGAATTTCTGTTCATTATAATCACAAATTAAATAGTAGAGCAAGGGGTTAACAGCCTATTTTATTAGCTCGTTTAGCTCTTTAAAAACGCAAAACGTAAAAGCAATTACAATTCAACGTGACTTGCTTCTTTGCTTGCGTACCGTTAGCGAGTCCCTTCGTCGACACCTTGACTACCGACCCTGCGGCTCAAATATTAATATTTATTACATTAATGTGATATTAACCAGTCAACTGCGTGTCAATTCAAAACTCTATTGCGGTGCGGTTGACGTTGATTAATTGTTAATTTCTTATCGACTAAAAATGTAATTCTTTCTCGTTTATAATAGTCTTTGATTGATTTCAATTCCGCGCCCGTTTTAAAATTAAACTCCGCAGTTAACTGATTAATGTAATACTGATTGCATCTTATTATACAGGGTGTTCATGCTATTACTAGCCAGCGTTTTTCTTGCAAATAAAAAAGAAAAAAAATGAAAGAGGAAAAAGTAGTACTGTTTTTTATACGCAACACAATGGCGTATGTAATTTTGTTGTGTTTATACTACTTTGTTAGATATGAAGGTGACCTTCAATTATTGAAATGGAATGCTGTATATTTTTTTATATCGCATGAAAGCGTCTGTTTAGACGAATTCATCCGTACATTGCACAGTGACCTTCAAGGTCATGCAAGGTCAGAAATGGAAGAAACATTTTGAATATTTCATAGCAATGTAAGGCTACTTTTCGTACCGAAGTTGTCAGATTTTCTTCAAAATGTAAGAGAACTTCTAGCTTTTTATCCTTTTTTTTCATTTGAGATTTTCATTTGGTTGCACTCTGTCCGGATATTCTTCTAGGTATTTAAATTTACTTCGTCTTTTATTTCCTTTGCACTGCTAATAAATGCGTACCATATCCATCTTCCCGTCCACCGAGTAACGATATATACGGAAGTAATACTTAAATTGTCTCGTCATAGTAGAAACGAGAAGTAAACACTCTCTGATTGTGAATGACATCATCTGATTCGTATAAATAAGGAACACTTGTAAACACATTGGTATGAAATATTGTAAATGTTTCCTCCATTTCTGACCTTGCATCACCTCGAAGGTCACTGTGGACGAATTCGTCTAGACACACGCTTTCATGTGATATACAGAAATATACAGCATTCCATTTAAAAAATTGAAGGTCGCCTTCATATCTAACGAAATAGTGTAAACACAAAAAAATTATATACGCCATTGAATTACGTATAAAAAACGGTACTAGTTTTTCCTCTTACATTTCTTTCTAATATTTACTATTTACAAGAAAAACGCTGGCTAGTAATAGCGTGAACACCGTGTATATGTAATATTTATCGTATTAATTAATCAAATGATGGGTTACTATGTCTGTTAGTAAAATCCCATCTTAGAGTGTAAAAATTTCCCAGTGACGTCACTGTCGGCGAGCCACGAGGAGCCCACGTGTTCGAGATCGGTGACTCTACCGAGAATTTCGTCATCGTCGGAAGGAGCGGATCGCGGGCGAATCTCGGCGTTGCCAGAAAACCGCGTCGACAAAAATTTCCTGCCTGGCCCCGCCGCTCCCCGACGATTTCACGGATGCCGAGCGTGTCAGAGGCTCGATCATGAAGTTAATCACACGCGACGCAAGTAGGCCGGCTGCGCAAAAACAAACGATCAGCGAGCGCTCAAACGCGAGATCCATATAATTGCCGGCGCGGCGCTGCTGCTCCCGCCGGAGCGCAGCGCTGCGCAGCGCTGCCGGCTCGTAAAGTATTCCAGCAAATCCGACATACATTCCGGCTTGGTATCCCGCTTACGTTTCACCTCGGCATGGAATGCAGTCACCTTGCGGCAGGTGTACCCGAACGTCCTCAAACGTTCCAGCGGCGTACTTTCCCCGATACGAACGCCGAAGATTCGTCTCGAACGATCGGTTACCGATCCCGACGCTTCCCCGCTTGAAATCTTGCCGCGGACGATCACCGTGTTGACCCTGTACAAAGTGTGCTTTGACACCGGAAATATTCCACATTCGGAATACTAACCCGTCGCCTTATGATTTATTTTACAGCTAGCTCGTTCGTCATACCTTACAGGAAAAACAGAATTGATAGCCACTGTATGTCTGTATTTTCTCTAATGGCTGAGCAACAGTAGTGGAAGATGAAAATTTTACCGTGCCTCGAAAGAACTTAATGACACACAGCCGTAATCGAGGGCACACTTTTTCAATCGGAATAACTTCTTTGTGAATGGACAAAACGACTTTTTCTGCCAAGCTGGATAGATTAGTTCGATGTAAGGTAAAGGCACCAGTGGTTGACCATGTACCAGTAGTCGACCATTTGATAGAAAAGCATAAAAAATAAGGTTTGAAATGTACTTATTGTTTTGAAATTTAAACAACAGACGGCATGGCGTCCGAGGTTCGCTTCCATCAAAAGTGCACTTATAAGTGCGCTTGTAAAAACCTTATTTTTTATGTTTTTCTATAAAATGGTCAACTACTGGAGCCTTTACCTCAATCCTCTATGGGCCGAATTTTCTTCCGTTGATTTCTATTTGCAGGCAACTTGCAAGGCATTCACTTTTATATTCCAAATTGTTGGTGCATTTAACCGTCGTCGATATTGTTATTGGTTATCTCGGAGACATTATATAATTAAGACGTATACGTCATCTTCTGGAAAAAGTAAAATTATTTGGTAAAATGTCGATATATTAGCACGTGACCTGAAAGTTACACGGGCCCATAGAGGGTTAATGGCAATTTTGGGAAAATTACGTTCAATCTGGACTACGAGAAAAATAGTAAAAGTTCCCGTTTACTTCTGTTTGGGCTCTTGACGAAAATTTGAATTGGTTTACGGAGTTGTGCTCGACTAAAAATTGTGAATATCACTAATTAATGTGGTAGAACGACAAAAATAAAAATTTCTGAGACTGGTTTACCGTCCGAGGGTTGAGAAATTCGATTTTAAATGAAACTGAAGTGGATCTCTCCGACGGTTGGGAAGCCGCGTGACGAAATTCGGAGACGTCTGGGCCACTGATGGTGGAAATCGGTTGCGTACGGGCACCCGTGAAAAGGACCGATCAGACCGGATAATTCCAGGTTAGATATGCCGCGAGCCGAACTAACGGGTCCACGGAGCTCGTTTACGCGACCTCTGGACGGTCATCCCGTGGCTAAATGCGCGAGAGGCTTTCTCCGTGGCTTGGAATGCGGCCTCTCCCTCTGACCGGCTCTCCGGCTCTCCGACTCGCTTCGAGGACACGAGGTACATCGGCCTCCGCGTTCTCTCCCTCCAGCGGATCGGTTCTTCGGGATCGACACGCCCGGAAAATCCGGCTTTCCTCCGGCAAATAAGGGATGCGGCCGATATCTCTACTGTTGCCGATGGATGCCCCGAGATACAGTTTTTTTTTCTGCCACAAGTGCAGTTTCTAAACTGTTCCAGATAAAAATTTTGAGGAATTCTTGCGTCCGTGACCGTGAAGAAGCCACCTGGAAGAAGCGTGGGCCTTGCTGCGGATCTTCCTGCAAAATATAAAATTTTTACATTAATTACGAGCCAAATATTTCTTCATTTAATTATCTTATTCAGCTAAAAGCAGTACATCGATGACCTTAAATCTTTTTAATATGTCCACTGTTTTAAATTGCACGTACCAATTTATTATGATTACCATTTAATTTTAACCGAACTGCCTCCAGCTCTTCAAGCGTAAAACTACTCTACAACGTAATGGTTTCGTGTACTGTTATTACAGTTTTAACGTACAGTGTCGTCGGACGCTTGTCGGGCAAGCAAATCGTAAAAATGTGCACACGGTACGTAAAAATATTCACCGAGTCCGGGACAATGTTGTTTTCTCTTACGAAACCCCTTTTTGAGCACAATGTGCTATTAATCGAACGTGGCCTACTCCCACAGGTGAACTCCCCCCACCTCTTCCTCGACGGACTGCTAACTACCCAATAAAATACATGTTTCGGGTTACTTTCCAAAGAAAGCTTTTCGCATGCTGTATCTGTTCACAGATACGGTTCTGTAGCCCAAAATATGGCAAAAATTTGTTAGAAAGTTTCGCGTTCCAGAAGATGGTTTGAAAGTGGTACCGAAATTGAATTTTATAATGAAACACCAGATGCGAGTTAGATAGAAAATTTTTAGGAATTCGTGAAGTATTGGAAAAAAGTGCACAATTTAAAGCACTTGGTGCAACAAATTCGAATAGTATAACAACTTCCATCCACAAAGCACGTTGGAAAATTAATCATAGTTACATCTAGAGCCCACACAAGTCGCAATAGAAAAAAAAGATTAAAAAAACAATTCCTCAAATGCAAATAAAGTAATCTTACATGTGTTGCAAAATTAATCATAGTTACATCTAGAGCCCACACAAGTCACAATAGAAAAAAAAGATTAAAAAAACAATTCCTCAAATGCAAATAAAGTAATCTTACATGTGTTGCAAAATTAATCATAGTTACATCTAGAGCTCACACAAGTCACAATAGAAAAAAAAGATTAAGAAACCAATTCCTCAAATGCAAATAAAGTAATCTTACATGTGTAATTTTACAGCACGCTCGCTAGCGACATCAACAAATTTTTGACAGCGAAAAAATTCAGTAACAGATGTCTGACAGTGAACGTCCTTTACTACTGATGCACGTTCAGCCTTGCACTCTTGCATTTCGAGATAGAATGCAGAAAAAAGAGAAGTAACAGTCCCGCAGTGAATTTAAATATTTAATATCGGATAAGAGCGAACGAACGCGATTCGAACGAGCATACTCGTAGCTCTGCAAAAATGAAATAACACGACTGCTTGTTCAAACGTGTTACACAAGATTACCGGTGCCGTTCCTCCTTCTACGTGCCGCGTATCGTTTTCAAACGCTTCCATTCTACGATTACTACGTGCATATCGCTCCAGTAAACATCGGCTCGCAGAACCACAAGCTTGTCGGTGACTCAGTAATTAAGCGTTTCCAACGCGACAGCTCGCGAAATATCATCGAAGCATGGAGAGCTGGATCGAGCTTGAGGATCGATCATTTACCGAAGCGCTTGTGTTGGTGTACGCGCGTGTGGAAGTACTGGTTTCCATGGATTTATGTCAAACCGCGGGCAACACGCGATAACAAAACAATTATCGTAGAGTCCCCCTAGAAGTAGCTGCTTTTGCGATGATCAGTCAATTCATGAAACATAAGAGAACCCGCACGCAAACAAAAACAACTGTTTCTTCGATTCTTTAACCCATTTGCATCATAAGGAAATATGAAAAGAAGGCCTTTGTCACCAAACTTTTTCATTATTATATTTAAGTACAAAAATGACTACAAGTAAAAGAACGTTATATTTCAGCATTATAAGAGAAAAACAGAATTACTACTTTCATCTTCAACAACACTCTCCATTTCTATGTTTTAACTATCGAATAATGATAGTAACCAGGAAAAGTGAGCGCATATGTGCGCATTAGCGCATCATTAGATGCAAATGGGTTAAGGGCCCGGGATAGTCACGTGAGTCAGTAGAATGAGCCCTTTCCCATCAAAAAATATCCTCATATAAGGACGATTTATCGCCTAGTTTTGTCGGTAACCTGGTCACTCTACCTTATCAACCCCAAATATCAAACCCAGGGATTCTTTCAAAATTAGAGTAATTTAAATCACGAAACCGAAACTAGAAATTTAAAATGTACTATAGGGAATGTTTCTCTGGATATCTTATGATAAAACTGAATTTCTAAACCCAGTAAAAAATCGCTGTCATATGTGACTGACGTGGCAGCGAACGTGTTAAATATTCCAGATAACAGATTAAGTTTTCCAATTATCGCGGAACAAAGAATTCGAATACGAAATCTACAATCTGAGATCATGATCCAGAGTCCGATGTGAAAACCACTCGGACAATTGGATACCGATCTGTACGGTTGCTCGCGTTGTCGGTGCTGGTTGCTATGATATTTTCGAACGGGCCATGCTGTACGCAGGCCCGATATAATCCCGCTCGATGGCGGAGAGCAAAGCGAAACGATCGCGCGGTAGATTTGCCCCGCAATCTGCACGCCGCCCAAGGCGCGAATTAACACTGCACGGGCCGTGCTTGAGGCCGCGTGCCCGACCGTTGCTCGCTTTCCATTCCGATCGAGCGGATTTTGCTCGGCGCAGCCGCGATTTAAAACAGAAACTGGCTCCGGCATAAATACGATCGGCGATAATGCAGCCGCCGCCGCGCGAGCACGCTTACTACAAACGCGTGGTCTACCGATTCAATGAAATTTCGTTTCCGCTCGGCGTACCGACGTTATCGGAATAACGATTCGAACGCGAAGGCTGAGTTGCATAAATATCCGCGACCAGAAACGCAAACTCGTTGTTGTTGGCCAACCGGCGAATTTCGCGGCGTCGTCCTCGCGTGCCGCCATTTCAAAAGAATCCTGATCTCCGTTCGATCCGATTCCCGGATCGATCGTGAACGCCTCTCGATGCTGTCCTCTTCGCTTCATCAGATTTTTGCAAAATCGGTGGTCTCTGTAAACCGAATTAGTGGATTTATAATAATTTCCGAAATTTTTACACGGCGAAGACAAAATATTGATTTAGATTCTTTCAATCCCACTATTTCTACTTTTACTCAATTTTGTTGTAAACACATAAAATCCCCAGTCACCTAATCCTCAGTCCCCATTGGTTCAGATGCGAGATGTTTGCTTCAAGGTCAGTTCAAGGCCATATACCAATACACTATTCAATGAAATCTCGATTAAGTTTTAATCGACGTTTAATAATGTTAATATATTTGTAACATAAAATTTTTAATGCTGGAAACGAGCTTCTGTAAAATAAAATTCTGAAACCACTGAAATTTCAAAATTGGTAATGCACTTAGCATTTCAAATAATCGCTGTTTCCTGCATTTCAACTAATTCAAGGCTTCGGTTAGTTTAAAAAGAAACATGCATTAGTCGAAGAGGGAACTGGAATGCCACGTTAATGATGGAAACCATGACGCAAGTCAAGCTCGAATGATTCTTGCCGAACGGTCCATACGCCGGGCAACCGTAAGCGGCAAACATTATTCGCGCGATGCACGCGAGTGCACGGTTATGATCTCCCTTCCCTTTTCTCCCCACGTCGCGTATTATTTCGCCACAGCGAGCATTCGAATTTCATACTTTGCGAACGGATTCATAAAGTCAAGAATCTTGTGCACAATATCTGCAGCACGAGCAACAGGTGCAACGCATTCCCCGATCAACAAGTATTCGCATGAAACGGGATAATCTGATTCGAGGACTGTAACTCCTATTGAGACATGCTACAACCTTCCGTTACGGAATTATTGATTATGTTTTCATGTTTCCGTTGCTAGCATGGTTTCGAATTATTCCTGTTCAAATCCTTGCATTCGATGATAATTTTGATATAAGACCAGATAAGGGCAACGAGCGTTCTTTGTCCTTGGAGTGCCTTGGATTGCCCCCTGGGGCAATGCTTTGAAGCGAACCATGTCAGAACGGGAACAGATTTATGATCTATCCTATTGTTTTGAGCAAATAGACATGTAAGAGGTAAAGTGTACAAGCTATTCCAACTTTGAAACAATCTCGATTTTAAATCGTCATTTCCCTTACATGTATGCTTTCATTGTATAAAGATTTTTAATGTTCGACATAGTATGCTCGTGGTAGTACACAAGACTTTTTAAAACTCCATGAGCCGATAAATTAAAAACTACAGTTTGGGACAATTCCGTTAACCCATTTCAAAAACATTTCGTAACACGTTTGACCAGTTCCGAAGCTCCTCCCAGTCACAGTAGGCGTGGCCTTAGTAAGAGTAGGCGTGGCTTCGCTGCTCTCGGCACCCGGACAGCGCTCCGCAGGGCAACCTGTACCATAACTGGCTACATACCGCAGCACATCAAAACCCGGTTAATTGTCGCTTTCTAACCCCACCGCTTCTCAAGACCAAGTCCGTTGAAGCGTGCCTCGTATCGAATAAACTTTCTACACCCGCTCCGGACGTTGTTCTCTCGGTCTCGAGCAATTCAAAAAACGATCTGTAGCCTGCTCTCGTCCTATTCCTCTCGGATAAGTGTCGCGACGGAGCCCCGGACCTGCGACACATTGCTGGACCTCGGTGTGTGCGCTGTATTCGTACCGTGCGCTGTGAATTCGTGGCGAATCGGTGACCCGATTGTCGTCCGATCTCCCTGTCAGAGGGAGCCAGAGCACAAGAAGACGTCAAGTTCCACGGCACACGGGAGAGGTTCTTGGAGAGGGGGTACAGGTAGAGTTCGAGGGTAGGGGAACGGAGGGGAGGGGGGCTGGCAGGTATTCAGAGGCGAACGAGCAGAGGCAGGCTCAAGAAAGCAGGCAAACAGGCGCAGGCGGCCCGGTAATGGGCGGGGGGCAAACGTAAGGGGCCGCGGGAGCGTAAAGTGAGTTTTCGCTCGCGGCTGCTTTGCAATGCCAGGCAGTCGAGGTGAGTCGAGCCGAGTCGAGCGGAGCCGAGCCGAGAGCCAGTCAGTCTTGGACGTGGCCCCGTCGCATCCTTCTCGCTGCCAGGATCCCTCGTGCCCGACCGCAACCACCTGTCGAAATCGACCCGATCTTATCTCGGACCGTTTCCACGAACGCTCCTCCTCGATACCCCGAAATGGCCGCGTTTTCTCGAACCACCCGTGCCCGGAGATCGTCGGCTCAGTGAATCATCGATCGATCCCCGCGAGGATCGAATCCGAATTGTGACTTTGCTGATTTTTCGTTTATCTCTCTCTCCCTATATATATATGTATATATGTATATCTCGCTCTCTCACAAATGACGTACACGAACTAAGTTACCTGTACTGCGGTGAACAGTGATATTTTGTGTGTGCGTGAACGGGATCAGCTGTGGCTGTTACGGAGAACGATATTCAACAGGTAGGAGCACCTTTTTTCTCGCGTTAGGGACGTCGCCAGACGGTTTTAATGAGCGCTCTTTCTTACCGGCGGCCGCTAGAAACTACGGCGCCTGCTCATCTAACGCAGTGAAAATCCGAACGGTCCCACTTCACAATGATCCCGATACGTATGCTTTCTACCCACTCGAATTTCCGTCGAATCGAAAGTCCTCCGACTAGTTTTTACTTTTCGCTCAGGATACTCGCTCTGGTTGCTGCGATCCTTGGCGAGCGTGCTTTTGCTTTTAGAAATTCGTATTCAATTAACTCCTGGAATTTTGATTTCTGTGGTGGCATGGTAAGCTCGAACCTGTAGAAAATCATATTAAAATGTAAGCAATTACTTTAACTCGTTGAGTGAAATTCAGTCAAATTTAGAAATTTAAGATCCAGCAATCCGAAGATAACACAAATGCGTTAAAAAATTAATCGGTGTGAAAGGTCTCGGCAAAAATCGAAATAGCTGCAGTGTTCAATCGGACACCCGGTACACAAACACGTATGCACCGACGTGTAAAGTTATCACCAAGGACAATTAGAGGTTCGCGATCGAGATCGATGTCGTCGACGCGAGATTGAAAGCGCGCGCGCGCGCGCGAGCGCAGGAAATTGAACGATGGTGAAAATGAAACCGATCGTCGCGAATAAAATCATCGACCAACGAGTCCGACGCGATGACACTGGCAATCAATACCGGTCGCGAGACGCGACGCAGACTCGTTCGACCGATCGCGACGACGCGATTGTTTTTGTTTTCCTTTTTGCGTCGAGCCAGGCGCTTCCTGCATCCACCGGCCGCGTCATACTTATATTCTCCTGTATCCTGTAGGTAATATCACGTGCGTGGCGTAATAGCTCATTATACCGTAGAATGCCGGTGAGAGGAAACTTAATGATAGTAACGTCATCGGCGTTCCTCGCCTCTTCGTTTTTCTTAATTACGAGCCGAGAGATTGCGCCTTTCGTGTGCCGCACAACACGCACTCTATGGCCACTCGGCCGTCCGTCTTCCCACTTTTCGATTGTCTTTTTTCTGTGTGGGATTAACTATGCTCGCCCCATGAGAGAAAAGACGCGTTCATCACACAAAATTTTGAAACAAATTCCGAATTCGATTGACATGAAGGTCTAGAGCGAGCAGGGAGCTTTGCGTTGCCACTGGGGGCAAGGTTCCGGGGCAAATCAAACCTTTGAAACCTTTGGAGCATTGATATAGCTTCTGGACATTTTGTAGCCGTTGATTAACTTATAAATGGAAGTTAAACTGAGCCTAAAAGCATAAATACGTTTTGTTACATCTTTAAGAGAAAACGTAATCGATTTGTATACACAAAAATGGAACCTTTGGAACCTTTGGAGCATGGCTAGGAAGCTTCTGGACATTTAGTAGCCGTTGATTAACTTATAAATGGTAGTTAAACTAAGCCTAAAAGCATAAATACGTTTTATACATCTTTAAGAGAAAACGTAATCGATTTGTATACACAAAAATCTGTGACAAGTTACCGTGTGCAGTGTTTATATTTGTCCCAAATTCCTAGGCGATAAAGGTCACAAAACTGTCTGTCTACGTTACATCAAAGTCGTGAAAACACCATGTTGCAGCTTTGTATACAAGAAACGTACGAGGAATCTATACAAGAATGGAAATAGAAAAGGTCCTTGTGCGAAGTTATGCAAGGATATTAATCTGTGAAATCTTGCTTCCTGTATTTCGAGGTTTCCGGAGGCAGAGCAAAATTGGCCCGGGGAGCAATCTTCTGGCCCCGGGACTCGGTCGAGGCTTCGCAAACGGCGTGACGCGTCCCTGACTCGAGTATACGAGCGAATTCTCGTTGCTCCATTCCGTTTTTCTGACGTTCTTGTCTATATAGAAAGTAAGAGGCGTCCTCGCCGCGTTCTCCCCATTGTGCCCGGTTTGTCGCGCAGCGCGGCATTGTTTCCGTCGTTTTTCCCTCGCCGAGGGAAAACGCTTCTGCGTTTGGTCGCGTTCCTATCGTACGTTATTCCAGTTGATCGCGTCGTCCCAATCGCAGCGGCATAATGCCGGGGAGATCGCGTAATATCCTCTCGCGAGCGAGCGAGAGAGAGAGAGAGAGAGCTCAACAAACGAGCCCAGTGGGAACGAGACAAACGAGACGAGACGAGAGAACCTCGCTTTTCCACGGCGCACACAGGCCGAAGGAGAGCGTGCTCGTTTTAACGGTCGCAGTTTCGCTTCCTTCTTAGAGCCCGGTCACGCGGCGAATTCCCATTTTCTCGTCTCTCTCTCTCTCTCGGCCCGGCGAAAGATCTCCCCATCAATGAGAACGATCAGTCACCGCCGTGCCGCGTTTAGAAACGCCATCCTCTTTTTTTCCGTTTACTTTTCCTCTCCGGAGTCCGGAGAAACGTTTCCTCTTTCCATTATACTTTTGCCATTGTTCCGCGAAGACTCGAACGCGACCCATTTCGATACGGCCGCGCACGTATATGGGTATCAAGGTGACGTCTCATTGTTCCCTATCTGGATATTTCTCTCCGTTTCACTGCTTTTTTCACGGTATTGATTAGCTCTATCCCTTGCTGCACCAGGATATTTGATGGAAAACACTGAAAAATATTTTAGAAATCTTATTTCAAGGCTTATAGAAAGAAAAATTCAATTGTGTTCTTATTTCGTGCTTACCAGAAGTTTTCTCCTTATTCTTCGAATTTTGGTAATTGAAGCGAAGATCTGTGAGTCCACCGGTAACGTTGGAAGGTGCTTGTCCAGTTTAACACCTTGACTGCTAAACTAGAAACCTAAAAAATTCCATAAAATTAAAGTGTTATTGAATGAAATGAAAATTTAAAAAAATTGAATGTATGATATTAAATTAGTTCTCCAACTACCTTGCATTTTACAGATCCCAATCAAATTTGATACAATGAATATATTAACCGTAAAAATTCACTCTAAAACCTGGACAGATAATTCCGTCACCCACATATGTGTGACATGGCAGTCAGCGTGTTAACAGCTCGAGAATGTGTTAGACTATTCCAGAGAAGCGTCAGAAAACATCCCAGTGTTTGTGTTTGTACGTTTGGCGAGCATAGATCAGTATAGCGCCGCGTAGAAACGTCGAAGGTAAACAGTGGCGTTCGAGAAAGTTTAGGCGTCCGAGCCGCGTGCTTGTTTTCTGATGAAAGTATGGTTTCTGTTCTTATTACAGCCGATCTTGCGTTTCAAGTTCGTCGATGTTTTTTTTTAATGGTTCCGCGAGTAGATCGGAACGATTTTCCGAGAGAGGTGGGACACGTTTCCTCGAGATCGGCCGCGAGATCGATCGGCGGCATTCGGAGCGCGGATAATAAGCAAACGAGCAAGAACATCGGTAAGGACAACGACATCGGTGTTCAGTGGAATGTCAACTCGTTTTCCACCGAGCCGTCGAAGGCGGATCGTTTTCCCTACGTAGTTGCCGTGCCCGCTCTCCCACCTCGCGTTCTGCTCTTACCTCACCTTCTTCAGCATGGCGTTGGCTATCCGAGCCGGAGAGCTCCACGCACAAGTGAGCCGTTCATCGACACCGATAGAAATCGCCGTGCGCCCTCGGCTGGAATGTCAATTAAACCCCTCTCCTTTACTCGATGAAAACGGTGCTCTGCAGACCCGCGCGGAAAATATCCCTCAAAAACAATACCCGAAGAAACGGGCCGTTTTAAACACGCAACTGAAATCGGACGTTACGAGGGTCGTTCGCACTTGCTCGGATTTTATGAACGATCGTTCGGCGAATTCGAGATTGTATCGCGATCGACGCAGCTCGCTCTACAATTATTTCAACACTTTCGCTAATGGAAAACCGTTGACCGTTAATTGATTGCGTGCGGGGCCGTTTCAGCTTTGCAACAATTTGAACAAGAATAAATCTTCTGTTAAATTACAGTTTCGTTCGCGTTCGTATTTGTTCCTAAAGCGAAAGGAGAAAATCGCGTGTCAAGTGCTAAAAAATCCTCTTCCAGGCGATAATGCCAAAAGAAGTTATTATAGTAAGGTAAAGGCACCAGTAGTTGACCATTTTATAGAAAAACATAAAAAATAAGGTTTGAAATGTCCTTATTGTTTTGAAATTTAAACAACAAACGGCATGGCATCCGAGGTTCACTTTCATCAAAAGTGCGCTTATAAGTGCGCTTACAAAAACCTTATTTTTTATGTCTTTCTATAAAATGGTCAACTACTGGTGCCTTTACCTTACTGGAAATAGCCCGTTGATTCACAATTTCTGTTGCTAGCAAAGAAACGATTCAGGAATCTTTAGCCGATGAATCAGAGACTTTTAAGAAACAGTCGCCGATTGTACCAGGATACAAGGACCCACGCTCAGACTTTTACGAAGAAATTGAGGCCACGAGAAAGAACAATTAGAAAAGGCCAAACGAATGATATCGGGCGAGAGCTCGATACCCATTCCTCGCGCGCGGTCCGCGATCCACGATCGCTGGATCGGCCTCCATGTTTACGAAAACACGAGAGGAATGCCGTGCAGCGAGGATCGTGTGCGCGTGCGCGATTAGCATCTCGGCGAACCGTTGGCTTCTCGGAATTTTTCGTCGCCTCGTCGAAAACCGTAGAAAGCCGCTTTCTGATGAGATAACGTCTATTTTTGCGAGCCGCGGGATCCCAGGAACACAGGCGGCGAGATTTTTCCATCGAGCTTTGGCTTCCATTCGAATTCCCTCCCCCCTCGCAACCCCTCGCAATTTCGCAACGTTGTCAGGCGAGGGAGCCGTTTAAGAACAAGTGGAAGACCGTGTCGTTGGAGATCGGCTGGAGATCGAGACTCCGCAGAATGTCAGGTTTCCACGAGGCGGGAAAAAAATACACCCTGTACGCGTTGCAACTCCGCCGTTGCAGCTTCGCCGTTGCAGCTCTCCGCGTCGCCTCTCCTGAGCTCCTCGTACTCCCACTATCTGTTTTTCATCTGCACGCGAGTGAATTGCACCTCCCAGGTAGGCGATCGGCCCGCGTACTTCGCCGATCAGGCTAGGCTGAGGCCATTCTGAGGCCGCGCTGAGGCCACGTTCAGATTCCTCGGAAGGAGATCCGCTCCCGGCCTGTCGCAACCTCTCTGCGTAGAAACGTTGTCGCAACCCGGTTCACGAATATGCTAATCCCCGACGAACTCACCCGCCGATTTAATAGCTTGCCCTTTAATCCGCCGATCTATACTTTCGAATTTTAGGCCGACATAGATCTCCCGGCTATTCCCACATTCCATTTATCCGCACGGCGACGCACGTTGGCTTCGTCAACTGTGGTTAACCCCTTCGTCTCGGTTAACCCCTGGTGATTTCTCTCGCAGCTGCCATAAGTACCGCAACGTTCCATCTGAAAAACAAAATTTAGGGGTTAGTTCGCTATTCAATATCCACTGATCAACTATTCACGCTCTTGCTTATCCCCTTGCCCTACAATATCGAGTCAAACTCGTGATGAAGATTCTGAACAAAGTCTAATAAATATGTACACTACCGCTCAAAAGTATCCGGACACTTATAAACTCAAATATCTTTGTTGTTTCTAAAGATACGTAAAATATGGTCAGGACAAAGTTGAATGGTACAATGGGGCTGACACGATGCTATAAAAAAATTTTGGACAACCTTGGAATAATTATTGTCACTGAATTCCTAATGAAAAGGACTATCATTGTAGGTGTTTAAAAAAGGATCGTTCCATTTAAAAAAAGTCAAGATGACCTTGATATCTAAAAAAATGACATAAAAACAAAATTTTGTATAGCATCGTGTCAGCCCCATTGTACCATTCAACTTTGTCCTTACCATACTTTACGTATCTTTAGAAACAACAAAGATATTTGCGGTGCAAACTTTAGGTGACTCACCCTGTATATACGTAATTTTTTATTTAGAACGTCAGATATTTCACAAGAAACTAATAAAAATCGATTTTTGTCACTATTTTATGCACTGAAATAACTTTGATGCAATGCTAATAACGATATTTCGCAATTGTCCGGATACTTTTGAGCGGTAGTGTATGTTATTAATATTCTTTAAATCGAAATAAAAATCTACTTTGTTGTAGTTGATACACATATCCTTTGGAGAAAAGATAGGCATACAGTAAATATAAACTATCTTTCTCTTTCTGTGAAATTCTGAACGATGAAGAATTTCTAATCATTGTAATCACCAAATAAATAGTTGTGCAAGGGGTTAAACGTCTCTAAACGAAACTTCTTAAAAACCTCTTTATACCTTCGCACGTTTGAACGTGTACGATGTACACGTTTTATTTTTTTCGTGCGAGGAAACACAATGCTGACGTCGAGTTTCGTGCACCGTGCTCTACAGCCTGCTATAATTGTTCTCGTCCGCTTATCTCGATGCGCACGAGTCCTTCGCCTTTGTCTCTTCCGAATTCTCACGTCCAGTTCCTCGATTTCGTGCTCCGACCTTCGCCGAGGATGATTCCACCGAAAACTCAGTTTCTGCTCGCTCTGTGTCGTCATTATACCTTTCGTAGGGACACCAGGGTCGGCCCTTGCTTTTCGTGTCTCTACACTTCAAAGAGGAGGAAGCGAGAAAGGAGGAAGTCGCGTGCGAGTCACGGTGTCGTCCTTCCGTTCGAAGGACCCCGTTATTCGCCACCGCGATGATTGATCGATAGCGTCTGCGGTCGTCAGTATTTCGAGAGAGCGGATCTCGAATTCTGGAAATTACACGTTTCGCCGGAACGCTGTAATTTCGCGGGCCGTTCATTAATACTCATTAACGCGACGCTTTTTTTCCGATTCGAGGCAAAGGTTCGCGTACGCATTCTCGCGGCGCTATGACTGAGCGAAAGGTTAATTTCATTCGGAAATACTGAACACACGATCTTTACCGGTAAGCTTATCGCATGAATTAATTTTCTCCCCTTGCGAATGCAAATTATAATGAAACTGCGTTCAATCTTTCTCTACTGAAAATCTTTTAAGAATTCTATTTGCTCATCTACACTCCCGGTCATAAGTCTTAGGACAGTGATCATATTCGTATTCAACTTTGTAAAAATGAAATAATCATTGAAGGATGCGAACAAATTTTTCCTCATTTAAAGGTTTATATGTGAAGGAGAGGATGCTGCTCGCATATATCAAAAATCTTACCAAGAAGTAAAAAAATATTTACATTTTCATCGAAGAATCCGCCACATTTCTTTATTACAGTTTTTCATACTTTTTGTCGTTATATAAAAGTTCCGTACCCCTGTCTGTCACGTTCATCCCCTAATTTTTCTATGGGGTTCAAATCTGGTGATTGGGGTGGCTGTTTCATAATTTTTAATGGATTATTAAGTTGAAGTTGTAATTGCTACTTAGCATATGAGGATATTTATATTATGTAGTTAATACAGTTAAAGGTTGATAATCTATACGAAATAGTTTTACTAAACAGTTTTACTAAAAAACAGAGGTGTCCTAAGACTTGTGAGCGGGAGTGTATTTGCAAAAATGAGTACCTTGCGAATAAATAAATTTAGTTTAGTACTTTAATAGCGAAATACAAACTCTGAACTGAGCCGTTGAAGCTCTTGCATGTCATTAAAGAGATCAAGAAAGCGAGTAAAAAATAATGTTATCGATCGCAGGAATTTCACGCAACAAAAACGTACACCGACTCAGCAGGTTCGCCAACGAGGAAGTGCAATTAATGCTCGCTTAAACGAAGTGTATTCCTGTTTCCCGGAATGAGGTTACAATAACCACACCAAGCCAATTATATAACAAGTGTTTCACCCGATCCCATTAACAAGTCTAAATAACGGACGCGGTGATGTGTTGGTCATGCACGGGACTTTCTAAAAATTTTGTAAATTGCTTTTACAACACCCTGATACCCTGTCTAATATTCTGTTGGTCGAGACGGAGTGTAGCGACCGTTTGGTGAATATTAAGCGTTCGAACGGCGTCGCAGGTGGCTGGGACACGGTTTATGCAAGATCATAAGCTCGCGCGATGTAATAATTTATGCAATCTTGGCCAATCGGGCTGCCAAAGAACAAGTTTCCACGAGCCTCGAAAACTGGCCTTGAATTCGTAGAGCACGCGTCCCGGTTACGCCAACTTTCAGCACCGTCGATACCAAGATGGCGTCCGACCCGGAGGAAGCGAGGATAGCTCTGTGTCTTTCGTTTATTCGGAGTTGAATGTGCAAACAAATGTTCAACCCTTAGGATATATATTAATTTTCCTTCGGGATAGATTCTAAAATTTCAACCAAACCGGTGACGACAAGCATTTGCAGTCTCTGTGTTAGTAGCGGTCAAAGCTATTCCCGAAACGTAATTCGAGTTCCCGAAAAAAAAAGAATTTTGTCCCGACAATTTCAGGTTCTCGCACACCTGGACATTCCCCATAAGTATATTAATTTTCCCTCGGGATAGATTCTAAAATCTCAACCAAACCGGTGACGACAAGCTCCCTTAGGATATAAGTAGCAATACTAATTTTACAAAATTCTCAATAATCCTTCTGTCAATAAAATGCAAATGCTACCTCGACGAACGGATAAGAAAACGAGCCTTGTCCGAGGACACGAAACTTTCCTCTGCGAATATTTTAATCGGATGACGCGTTCGGTAGATATTCCGGGGAATTTTTTGCAGCTAAAAGGATAAGCGAAACGTTCCGGAGAAGACGGACGAGCTAAGAGTTCGCATTTTCTTGTTTTGCAGGCTGGCCTCGCCGAGGCGGAAGAAGTTAATCAACGAGGGGTGCCCATGCCGAGCGTCAGGAAAAATCAGCAGGAGGGTCTCAGGCGCGCGAGAGGAAAATTCCCAGAGGGAACTAGCACGAGTTCAGTGAAAAAGTGGTGTTTGTGAGCGTGGACGACGCTGGACGATCGCACGAGACAACGTTTGCCGCCTGAAAATGTCCTCGAAAACGCGCTCCACGGTTATCGCGGGACTGGTCCTGCTGGTATTGACGGTGATATCGTACAGGGAAGTGCAAGGACACGTCGCCTTGACTTTTCCACGGGCGAGGAAGTACGACTTGGACTTTCTGGACAACTCCAGGACACCTGGACCATGCGGAATGCCTCGCGGTGAGTCCTCGAATACCATTGGGCCATTTTGTTACGGGGTTCTAAAAGAAAATTATACTTTTTAATATATATAATATACAGGGTGTTTGGTAACTGGTGGTACAAGCGAAAAGGGGGTGATTCTACATGAAAGAATAAGTCGAAAATATGGAATAAAATTTGTTTAAATGCAACGAATACGCATGCTATTCGATAGGAATTGTCTGACGCGTCTGATCATGACCAACCAAATCTACTTCCTGCATATACTAAAGCACACAAACCTGACAGATCTTCAAAGTCGATTTTCTCGAAAACGAAGCCTGAAACGAAAAATGTTTATTCTATATTTTCGACTTATTCTTTCATGTAGAATCACCTCCTTTTCGCTTGTACCACCAGTTACCAAATACGCTGTATATATGAAATATACTTTTTAAGAATATTTTGAATACAGGCTGCTTTATCTGAAAGGATACGTGTTTCCTCTTCAACGATCGGTACAGAACCAAAGGCAAAATAAATTCCTTGCAAATAATTGATTAATTATGGGTTCCCCTAATATTTGTGCACAGGTTCGGGGATTCCGATGCAAATAATTACAGTGTGCACATGCTGTCGTTGATGGGTCCTCGCCTTTCACACCTCTACGCGGTAATACTCTCGGTATTTATCGTAGACCACTTGAAATAAGTGTGTTAGGTGCACAGCGCACCCAGGGCTCTCGTGAAAGATGGCAACGATTGCGGCGGAATTGCAAAATATTTGATTGACTTGGGTGAAAGGTTGTCGATGTTTAACGATATTTGCCTGGAATGAAAAATCGGACAATGATCTACCGAGGATCGTTTCCTGGGCTGAAACCTCCGCTTTCACTTCCTTAATCTGTTTTTCCCCGAAGATGTCTGCGTTAGAAAATTGATGCGAACGGATTTAAACGCGTCCGTTCCGACTGTCATGCATAGTTGAATAGCGAAACCCGTTGATTACCACGCCGTAAAATTTGATGTGATAATTCGCTATAGTTTCAGTGCGGTTTGAATGGAAACCGTTGCGCCAGCGGTCCAATAATCAAAACGTTCAGAGTTAACTTTTACGGATTCGAAAAGGAGGTTAAGGATTTGTTCAGAAAATATTCCATATTGTTTCGCACGGTGTATCTGTTTGGCCGGAGTTATGAGGAATAACTATGCTATTATTTTTCTCGGAGCGACTGTTCTGCGCAAACCTTGGCCTCTTTGCAGTCGGTCCGTGGCAAGGCTGAATTGGTTCGTTATTAGTGCACGGTAGAGAGACATCGACTCTTCTAATAAACCACTGGCCTGCGATACGCTACCATATCTATGACACTGAACTGGCGTTACTCTACAAACTACTATGCTAATATGTCATCGACAGCCCGTATATGTCTACGAAACTGATCATTACTCCATAACGGACTGCCGGAGTAGGTACGTGCAAGTTGTACTGGCAGCAATGTTATGGCTGTTTTCGTATGAACACCTGCTGTTGTTAACCCCTTGCCGCTCTATTTTCTTTGCAGCTACAGTGATTGGATCCGTCTAAAAACCAAAAATGCCCAAAAATGTTAGAGAAAAGAAAGGACATTTTTTTTATACGTCTAGGTTCATTTCAATGCTTAGATATTGATTAGAAAAGATAAAATTTATATTTTTCAGTTCCCGGCTAAAATCTTCAACTCGAATCTGGCGCGTTATAAATATGGCATCACTTATCAAATTCTTCTTTAACACTAAACCTACCAAGCACAAAACATAGAAAAGTGAAACGTCTTATAGAAGGGAGAAGATTGAATTTACTTGAACTTTGTACGATTTTTATCAATTCAGTAATTTCCTATCAAAACGTTTTTATAATTCGAATAATTGTGAAATAGAGAACCGGTCATTTTGACCGTGGTAGCTTTAGTGTTAACATTAGATTTATGGGACAAAATGGCAGGTTCTTTAGTTTACAATTATTGTGACATTAAAAATGCATTTACAGGAAATTTATTTCACACATTTATTCCTTAGAACGTACAGTGGTGTGCAAAAGTTCCCGGCCAGATCTACGTCCATGCCTCGTCGCTGTGCTGCTGTTATTGCTGCAAAAGGCATGGCTACGTAATATTAATTATAACATGTTAAATAATGTACTACAAAATTGTTACACAATGAAAAACAAGCATAATTTTTTCGTTAAACACACTGGCCGGAAATTTTTTAACATTTTAATTTACTTATTCTGTAAATAAGAAAGTAAGAAAAATAATTAGCGTTGATTTTTTTTTTTGTAATATCCTTTCATGTAATACGCCCTTATATATGATTCTAATAAAAATTTCTTAACACTTTTTTGGAAGAAAAATAGCAAAAACCATCTGGCCGGGAACTTTTGCACGCCACTGTATATTATGGTAAAAGCTGCTAAAAATCTGACAGTATATTTTTGATATTTCTATAAAATAATCCAAACCGGCTCGATTTCAAGAAATTATAAAGACAAAGATCCGATCTAGCCGTAAAATAACTGGTGGCGCGTTTCAATCAACAAATATTGACCCCGCTTTTGTGTCAACCGGTCGTTTGTACTGATTACGTGTAGCTAATCGGAAAGAGCCGCTTTTCACGCCCGGTACAAGCAATTGAAGCAATTTTTTGCCAGCGTTCCCATGTCGTTCCGTCTCGGGGAGGGAACGAGCCGGTGAAACTCGAGACGTCGCGACGTCGACAGATAGAAAAACAACAGGGCGAATCCCGTTCGACGGTGTTACCGACGGAGCAGGTATCGTCCGGATGTTGCCAGGATCGTCACACGATCCCTGGAACGCGAACCGGAAACTGCCGATGGAATTTTCGCGGTCGACTCCGTGGATGGCGTCGTTAGCCGATCGCCGGGATACATGACGGGAGAGGGTGGCCGGAGGGAAGGAGGGTTTGGCGAGGAGGTGAGGGACTTCTATGGGAAAACGACATTAACACGAAGACACGTTCCCGGTGGGGATAGCCCGCTAGTCTGATTCGAGGCGACTTTCACCGGCTCGCGCGAAGGGAACTCGAACCTCGGTGCCCGGCCATTACCTTCCACGTCTTGCCTCGACTATGCGCGTACGGTGCACCGTGCACTTTTTTCCACATGCCTGCGTTCGCCGGGAATACGTGAACTTTGGATGCACGCGTATACCCGTGCCGCGGTTCGAGCCGCGTGAAACGACGTTGTTCGAAAAGACGGCTTTTTGACACGACCCCGGCGCGTAAATCTTCCGATCCGAGAGGATACCGGTGCATACAGTCGCTCGCAAAAGCTGCACGAATTTCACACGCTTCACGTGAAATAATCATTCATTTAGGTTCGTACATTTCCCTAAATCCCTGCTCATTCTAACTTCTTCTGAATAAATAGAAAGCTGCTGCTCCTTGTCGATTATCCAATTTTTTAACCGAAGAATGAATTAACACACATATGTGATGACGGAAATATTTGTCCAGGTTTTAGAATGAATTTTTACGTTAATATATTCATTGTACCAAATTTAATTAGGATCTGTAAGATGCAAGAAAGTTGGAGGACTACTCAATATCATACATATAATTTTTTTCAATTTTTATTTCGTTAAATAACTTACTTTGATTTTATGGAATTTTTGAGGTTTCTAGTTTGGCAGTCAAAGTGTTAACATGAAACGTTTGCTCTCATGTCTTGAATAAATGAAATTTACCACGTGTATACAGACTTTAGTGACCGACTGTATATTCTCTCTCTCTCTCTCTCTCGCTAATAAACTGCAGATCCTGCAAATTCATAATTTAATGTGGGACCGTTTTAGAGTCATATAAAAGATCCAAAACTTTCGCCATATAAATCCGCAGATACTCGAACCGATTCGAAGTGAATGCCAGCCCATCAACGCCGCATATCTATCCTCTACGGTTACCTTGGTCCCAAGCGATTACGTATGCGGACATTTCTAATGCATTTTTTGCGCAATTGCTACCGGTTTAACCTGAGCAACGCATGACTAACCGAACATTTAGATCGTCAATAAACTTCTTGCGAGATAAGCGTGTTTCGGCGTGTAATTAATGGCTCGCATATTTCAAGTTCCACGTTACGGTTCCTGAGATCGTCTTCTCTCGCTGCTTCGCTCGAGATAAAGGCGTCCTTAAAAAGTTCGCTGAAAATTAAAAAAAAAAAGGAATTAATCGAGGTGAAGGGGCACCGGTTCTCCTAAAAGCTCTCGGTGTTATCGAATACCTTCCGCGCCGTCTCGCCTGCCCCCTGGTTTAAGAGACCCAGGATCCTATTAACTAACCACCTCTTCTTAATTTCCACATTCCCCATAATCTCGTCATATATCACTCCGAGAACCAGTACCGAGCCCCTCAACGTAGCAGGACGTAAACCATTCCCCGTGCGTCGTAAAAAGGAACGCGTGTGTCTCGTCGCATCCACCTGTGTCACCCGAAACCAGGCGCACGAACACACGACCATAACCGCTCACGCACTCGGCCAACGGTGTCCGTGAATGTCGTCGTACATATTAATTTTTTTACGGCCCTACGAATCGGACGTTACCGCGTCGATGCCGCGCGGCATATTCCCCGGTAATTTAATAGTCGTCCCACCGTGACAGACCCAAACATTTTTCGCATAAATCTGCGCGAAACCGAGGGTGCTACGTCATCTCATTAAGTCCGAAGCCATTATCATATTCATCATCCATATGTCCACCTCGATGCTCGGACAGCTACCTATCCCAGACGTTTACAACTATTCCACTATCATTGGTGTAGAAATCAATTTTTTCTACAGTAAATTCCACAAACACGCAGAGCACCCTTCTGAATATAAGGGTAAATATAAATTCCGCGCTTCGAAACTTCCATTTTTGGGACTCTCTCGTCAAGATCTACAGGATTGTATTTAAAAGAGTGCAAAATTTTTGGTCTCAGGAAGTGAAGTTCGGCCTATATCCTTATAGTAATGAAAAGAAGATTTTTCTTTATTTTCCTCCCGCTGTATTTTGTTCAATGCAACGGAACGGTGACGAAAAATTGGCAAACAGGACATTTCAATTTTTGATCTCGTGGTAGTTTCAGTAGCGGAAAGAGAATTGACTCATCATCCGAGAAAAGTAAACGCCGAGGTTTTGTGCAAGGATTTAAAAGTTTGCAAAGCGATCCAGCGATCGGATCTGCTTCGCGCACGAAGCAGAGAACTTGTTTTCTTTCCGAGGGTAGGGAGAGGGTCGATAGTCCTTAAAAGGCAGGATCAGTGGCGGAGCACAGGCTCCGGAGGACTTCCGGAAATTAATTATGCTCCGTGGCACTGTTGATTGCTTCCGGAACCCCGATCCGAGAAAAACCACGGTAGATCCTTATCGCGAAACAGTCGGGGAATCGAGGATGCTAACTACCACCACCTTCCGAGTTACGTGGAAATTTGTTTTCGTAACGACCGATATAATTCGCGATACGAACGCATACCCGACGTGTTCCCCCCCTCTTTCGCGATGATTTATATCGTCTGGTTTCCGTGTAAGCAGTTTCCGCGACGAGAAAAAATACATTTTCGGTGCCGATTTGTTTCTTGGAGCGGCTTGCGAATTTATCGGCGCAAAATGCAAGTTGTGATTTAAATGCAAGCTGCATCAGTTCTCCCGCGAACGCGTTCCCAATTAGCGAAATGCAGATTCATCCCAGAGTCTGTTTTCATAATACAGATTACGGAATTGATTCGCTCTTACACAATTCTTATGTTTTTCAAGTAATACAATGTACCCCGTGGGCGAGACCACGGTGAACTTGCATTTGAGCATGTTTCCGGCGATTGTTGTAAACTATCGCGTCTCATTATCGTAATGAATATTAACATCTCATTGTTTGATCGATGAGCCTGAGAAGTTACAAATTTCCGTTTCTAGAAGCCATTCCGCTCGTACGTTGCGTCATAAGCGTTCGCGTAGAACGACGTTGTGCAATGTACAGGGTGTTTCCGAAACAGTGGCACAATCGGAAAGGGGTTGACTCTGCTCGAGTGAATAAACCGGAAAAACGGAGCGGATTTGCTCATACGTGACACAAAGTTTGTCTAGACATTGTGCATACACTCTGTATTTCCTACGAAAGTTCGAAATTTTCTTTTACTGCTAATATCTTGAAAACTTTAGTAACGTATAAAGCTTTAATTACCTATATTAAGAAGCTTTTCAATAATTGTGGTAGTTGGAAGATGTTGGAAAACTTTCTTCTAGATAACAATCCCCTAAAAATTGTTAATTTATGTTATAACGCCAGTACTGTTGAAAAATTGATTAAGAAGTCTTCAATTCCTAATCCCTCATTTATAAAAGTCTTCTAGTCATCACCGGTGGGTAAAATATTAATTCTAGCCTCTCGAGGCCATCGTCACCACAACAACATCTAATTATACTAAATGCCAAGAGATGAGTACGCAGTTTCCTTCTTCTCCGCTATCGAAGACGATCTTGTGCACGATCTAGTTCTGCAATGAAAATAATTATATTACTTCAGGTTCTCAAGAATTTCAGAGCAGCAACGGGAACGGTATAATTCTGTTTAAACAAATGGATTGTATCGAAGCATATAAATTGTACCCATGCGAGAACAAGTTAATACTAATTAGCTATTTATTTCCCGACAAGCTAATGCTAGACTGAACTTTAATGATGGTGCTTTCATGTTTCAGGCGATATCAAGACTACATTACTGTCCGGGAGTAATTTCAACGTCACTTGGCATCTGGCTTATCCCCATCGTGTGAGTAGACTCGCATTTGTTATTTTGCAGCGGCTATCCTACGGCGCGATGAGATTTTCATCTCGTGACGGCACGGATTAACGATCAACTTTCGCGTCTCGTTAATTCGCCTCCGTCTTATCGCGTACGGGACACCACCGCTTTTACCCGAGGCGGTTAATTGAATCGCTTCGTGAATTTCGTTGGCCGATGGCAAAAAAGAAAGCTGCGAAATTGTTCCGGCGCAACCGGTCGGTTAATTCTCTGCGCGTGTGCACGTGCTTCGCGCGCCGCGCCGCTAGAAGACCGTTAATGCGTGCGCGCGCAGCCACGCGGAAAAATGGCTCGAAAACACGGGGCTCGTTTGGAAAACGAATTCTACAACAGCGAGAGTCGAACAAATGCCGCATTTGATTATTTTACCTTATTTCCCGCGCTCGTGTACGCCAACGCATGTCCACCGGGAATCCTAACCTCTCCCACTGTTTGTACACAAACAGAAACTCTTTTTTAGCTGGCCTCAAGGTAACCTTGGCAGACACAGTGTCAAGGACTCACAAAAACACTGCATGTAGCCTGAGAGACCCAATTACTGTGGGGGTACTGTGCCTATATTAATTATACTTATTTTTATTAAGAAAGAGATATGTAACGTTAATTGATTTGAATGAAAAGAATTTAATATCTCGTTTTTAATATTCATTATGCTTTGAAAACAAGTATAATTAACATCAAGGTGGGCTTGGTAGCCGCAATGTCGAGGTTCACAAAATATTAGTTTCAAATACCCACGACAGACCCCTGACTCATTCTGTGTTGATGGTATTTACACGAAATTAGTATAATCGCATCTAAAAATATAACTTCGCAATAGCCCGTGAATTATTCATAGAAATTACAGCTGCGCATACGGTGTGACGCGTATCTAATTACACACGTCGTCGCAGTATTTGAATTTTCTTCGTCGATAATTGTTTATTCTATTTCTATTCCTTCAGCTGTTAAGACAACGCGTGTCAGAATATACATTTCAAAACACATTGTCTACAAGCTTTACACGCGGCTCGGAAATAGTTGCATAAAATCACTAGGATAATGCTCTCCGGCAGATTATACTTTATAATCCCGCGAGAAAAGTAGTTAATTTCGTTTTCCACTTACCGGCGCGAGGCGTCCCCCGTAGAGCCGGGAGCGTCCCTAACCTAAAACGCGGCGGGCACGGCCGGCATTCATATTCCTCGCGTCGCGCCGCCGCAAGTCATCGTGAAAGACATCACGAATTTGTCCGCGCGTGGTCTACGAAAGGGAAAGAAAAGGCAGAGGCTGAGCTCAGCCTACGCTTGCTGGACGTCGCTCAAGGTGACGCTCGTTGAATAATTCAGAAGCGAAGCTCGGCATGCGTCCGCGGGTACGCTCGGCGACGCGTACCTTACGTAGATTGCTAGGTCGGAAAGAAGGTGGTAAGGGATAAGTCGCTTTGCATGTGGATGCGTTCTCGATACGAGAGAGAGAAAGAGAGAGAGGGGGGCATGAGATAGATAGAGAGAGATAGAGATCGTACCCGACTGTGCACACGTCGGTATGTCGGGTACCGTAACTCGGCAGTCGCCAATGACTCGGATCGAAGCCAAACCTCTCGGGCCCCGTTGCTTGGAAAAGTCATCGAGCCGTGAAGAAAGGATTGAAATTGTTCGAAGGAATTCGCGGATAATTGCGTCATAAAGAACTCTGGCGAATAACGCTAAAATTCGAGTCCCAACTGCCCGCCGGTACAATAGACACGTCCCTCTTTGTTCGCTACGTTCGATGGCCAATGACTAATGGGTAGATGACCTTTTTACAGCGGAAGAATTGAATGCTTGTTACTTCTAACCAGCATCGTTATGTCTCTCGCGTCTTTTCGAAACAGAAGTCCGGAGCATTCCGGTATTCTATGGTTATAGGTTAGAAGACAGAAAAATATTATTCATCAAACTGTACACCTTCTTCCTCGGTATTATCGTCCAGTTCTTTGCATTGGACGTGAAGAATCGAATAAGATCGGTTATCGGTGACGGGCATGTTTGTCAGACAACACGACATGACTTTCTTCCGAGAAATGTAATGAACTTACGTACATAGGCGGTTCCCTGTAGGCTTTCCTCTGTTTAGCAACAGCAACTGGTTTGAAGTGGCGTAGCCGTGGCATAGGCGTCCGACGAATTCTGCGGACGAAAATATCCGCGGCATGAGAAAAATTCGACAATAACACTGCCGGGGCCGGGTTGCAGGTGTGTACGCCGTGCGAAGCAGTACCACTTCGCGAAACCGCCTCTTCCCTTTCTCCTCTCCAAGCGGCGGCGCAATCGTCGCCGCGCCGCTCGAAAACATTTCAAACTCTCTCGCGGCAGATTATTATACGACCGGCGGCGGCTGCAGACTTTCATCAAAAGTGACAAGCATCTCCGGCGAACGGATTCCATTCGCGTCTAGCGCCATTGTATTCTATAACACCGGTAATTGTGACGTGTTCCGCGTCTTAGGAAATATTTGGCGCGAGTGAAACTCACGCGTTCCAGCGATTATCGCTGCGGATGACGCTGCAACGTGCTCGCGCAATTATAATTTCCCGGCGCGGGAAACGCTGCTTAATTTGAATCAAGACGTTCCATTTGCATGATTATTCTTCGCTCTATATTATTATGTATATCAATATTCCCGGCGCGAGAAACGCTGCTTAATTTGAATGAACTGAGACGTTCCATTTGCGTGATTATTCTTCGCTCTATATTATTATATATATATCTATATTCCCGGCGCGGGAAACGCTGCTCAATTTGAATGAGCTGAGACGTTCCATTTGGCATGAAAAGGCATGACTATTGTCTGATAGTAAAAATAGTAGTTAATTAAAAGGAATTGAAATGGACTTTTTCGATAACGGTTTTTTCTCTGCGTTCTCATGTAGGTTGACAGCCTGAAAGTAATTATACGGTGTTTTTCACTGGAAGGAACGTCGTACGGTTCCGTTCACGGAACGTTACGCATTAAAGGAGTATGATATTGTTCCCGAGCACGACTCGATCAATAACGGTCCTCTTGCTCGTCGCATCTACATTGGAAGGTGTCGAAAGAACCGCGGTCGATGACTGAATGGATCGATCAGTCATGGGAGAGTTCGCCTCCGAATTCACCAATAGTACCACCTAAAAAGTTCTGCCGCTATAGGTTCAATTAAATTTCAAGTCTAAGGCAATATTGTTATCTATTTCCAGTACAATTTATTTTACGGGTGCACTGGCTGGAATGTCTTTTCTTAGAAGAAGAATATTACGCCTATATATTAACCAATGGCTAGATACCGTCAACAACAAAATATAATTTTATTTTGGTTTAGTGGAAGCCATATATTTTAGCCATATATTTTATATTTTAATATAATTTTATTTTGGCTTAGTGGAAGCCATATATTTACCATATATTTTATATTTTAATATAATTTTATTTTGACTTAGTGGAAGCTATACATTTTAGCCATATACATATTTACCATATATTTTTAATAGATTATTTTTGAAATCTTCGCCAAAAGCCTGACTCGATTTTATACTGCAGGAGTTTAAACACGTTTTTACCGAGCTTGTCCACTGATGCTAAATAGGAAACGCACCGCAAAGGCACACGAGCGTGTTGCCGCTCGCAATTCCCCACAGTCCTCCATTTCCAATTCGTTGAACTTTTCACGGAGGCGGTAATTTCGTAACGGCAGAGTTGCGACTTCTCTCGGGACGTCGTCGTATTTGGTGGAGAGAAAAAAAAAGCTTGCAACTCCTTTTTTCGTCGGCGTGACTGATCGAGCCTGCGGCCGGTTTTCTATGCCGTGGATTCCGCGATAAGCTCGGCCGATACCGCTATCCGAGTCCGATCGATGTCTCAACGTCCTCTTGACCGTTTCTCGCTTCCGACGCGAGCGTGGCGAACGAAACCGCCGCGGAAGTTCACTCATTGGAACTAAAACGATTCCGTCCGTGGCTCTCGGCTGCGTTTCCAAACGCAACGGATCCCGGTAAACCGCGCAGAGTCGCGTGGCCGCCGTGCTCGCGATATACACCGACGATGCAACGTTCGTTTACCTTATAATTGGACCTCCGCTCGTTATTTTCCCCCGGCATTGTCTGCGCCGGCATTCTTCAAATTGGCCGATCTCGTTGTTCCGAACTTTCATCACCGGGCAGTAAAAATTCATGATTCGAAATATCCTCGTTATGCAACGAGCCTGGTGTGTTCGATGCACTTTTAGCGCGCATTTTCTAAAAAGATGTAATAGATTACGGTTGAATTTTTGTTTCTCTGGGGGTAAACGATTGGGTAAACTTACTTGAGGAATTTTGAAAGTTTTCTATCGTTTCTATCGATCTGTTGTTCGTGTTTCAGGGAGGATTTCGGTTGCAAATCCTGGACGCTCTTGATAGGCCGCTGGTCGACTTGACCCCGGTCACGAAGAGCAGCGAATTCGTGGAAGACGACGCCACGTGAGTCTACGAATATTATGCATTGTCTCAGCAATCTGTTGCAATTTATTTCGATGATACCAAAAAATATGGGTCTACTGATTTTCAGGGCGCAGAGTTACGCCATACAGTTACCCCAGAATTTCACTTGCACGGACTGTACGATTCGACTTCTTCGAGAAGCCGAGGAGTGGGGCGCGAGCTACAGATTCTGGTCCTGCGCCGACATCGATGTAAGTAAACAAGGTTGATAATTCCCGAGGAGAATGTTCGGTTAGTCGGAACTATGCAGCGCATTCCGATCGTTCTAAGCTGTACGCTGATCTGCAATTTGTGTGGGTTAGATCATCGACAGGAGGGCCTACAGGGAAGATTGCAGCGGTCACGGCCGGTATCTTGTGGGTCATTGCAGATGTGATCGGCTGTATCACGGTACTAGGTGCGAATTTAAGGAGGAATGCCTGGATGACTCGGATTGCGGTATTCAGGGCACGTGCATCGACAATGGCGGCACGACCGCGCCCACCAAGCAGTGTTACTGCAACATTGGATGGTTCGGTCCTGGTTGCGCGAAGAGTAAGTTTCACCGAGCCGAGGAGCTCGAGGACAGCGTCTAAGAAAATGAAATTCAAAGAACATTCCTGCATCGCGCATCCATAATTATTCTCGTAACGTTGATCTTCGTACCGCAGGTCGCAATGTTTATCTCCTCTCTGCAGTTTTGCCGCAAGTGAAATTGCTAAGCGTTCGGCCGCGTCCTCGCATTGTTAGCGTCCCCGAGCCGCTCTCTATTCAGTCAACAATTTCTTTCAGAGTCCCCAATCAAGACAATCGACCTGGACCTCGACACGTACACGACGAGGAAGTTCTCCGACAACTTCACCTTCTACTGGCGCATACTCAAGGAGAGCAAAGAACTCGAGGGCGTTATGGTTGTGAACGGAACGAGCTGGGTCGCCGTTGGCTGGCGACCAACCGACCTGACACCGGCCTGTCGAGCTTTCCCCGAGATTCAAGAAAAACCAAAAGGAGAACCGCTCCCGCAGCCGGAGCCAAAATCGGAACCGGAACCCGAGTCCGAGCCGAAGGCTGAACCGAAACCGGAACCCGAGCCCGAACCCGAGCCCGAGCCCGAGGCGGGAACCGAACGGTCCGGTGCCAAAAGAAGATCAGCCAAAGCGCATGATCTTACCTCGTTGGCTGCGACACCTCGATCCGACGCTGACGTCACTGTGCAGACTAGCGTGACTTATCGCGTCAGCACCAAGCAAGGCGAATATCTTTTATTTAATCTTCTTAACCTTTTTGTTACGACGAGCGTGCACAATGGTCCTTTTTTTACTCGTGCCATTTCTCATTGCATTCTACGTGCATAAACGTCTGCGATTTGTTTAGGCCAAATGTTGACAGACGCTTCTCTCCATGGGTTGCAGCCCTCTTAGGCACATTTTAAAGAAATATAGTTTATAAACGATTTAAAGTATTTAAAAAAATTATTTGACAATAGAATGATATATTTGATAGATTGAAAAAGTTGCCGTTAAAGAATTGCAAGAATTATGGAACGACCTGTACACTTACACTTTTGCTGCAACCGCTCGTATAGTCTGCAGCTTAGAGCGTCGTTTAATATTCATGTTTGATATTTTTACAGGGCGTAGAAAGAGGTCTCCAGACTCTGCGGCATCCTCAGCAAATGGTACGTATCGGCGCTTGAATGAAAATTACTAATTAAGGACTCCCCCACGCCTCCCGTAATATTATACCGTAGCAACAAGTAGTTAGCGTTTGAATAAGTAGTAGTATATTTGGCGTCCTTATTCGAGTTCGAGACACTGCGCACCAGGTGGTGGTCCGTAAGAGGTATAAGCAGTAGGTAGTTGCACGACGATCGATGCTTTGTTGCACAGGGGAACCCGTCGCCGAGCCGAGCACTGTTGACAGCACCAACACCGCGCCCGAACCTATACCAGAGCCAAAGTCCGAACCGGAACCAAAATCCGAACCCGAACCAAAATCCGAGCCTGAGCCTACATCCGAACCAGAACCGAAATCTGAACCCGAACCGAAATCCGAACCAGAGCCGAAATCCGAGCCAGAACCAAAATCCGAACCCGAGCCAAAATCCGAGCCAGAACCAAAATCCGACGCAGAGATAGTATCCGTTTCAAAAACCATCTCGAGCCCGGAATCCAGGTCCCAATTGAAAACAATTTCGCAACCGCAAGCAAGAGCCTATTCGGAACCCAAGACTGAACCCGAGCCGAAGTCAGAGCCCGAGCCTAAATCGGAGCCGGAGCCCACATCGGAGCCTGAACCCAAATCCGAGCCAGAGCCTAAATCAGAACCCGAACCCAAGTCCGAGCCGGAACCGAAATCCGAGCCAGAACCAAAATCCGAGCCAGAACCAAAATCCGAACCAGAGCCTAAATCAGAACCTGAACCCAAGTCCGAGCCCGAACCCAAGTCAGAACCAGAACCAAAGTCCGAACCGGAACCCAGTTCCGAACCAGAGCCAAAGTCTGAACCGGAACCCAACTCCGAGCCACATCCAAAGTCAGAGCCGGAGCCAAAGTCTGAACCCACCTCGGAACCGGAGCCGAATTTGGGCCTCAGGCCCACCGCTACAAAAGGTAACGAACTAATCAGCCGAGTCGACGCTTCTTTCCTCATTCACTCACGTTGCGCTTTCACAGTTCGCATAGGGTCACGAGGCACGTTTTAATCCATCCACCATTGTATCCAAACCGCTGCTTACACAGAATATTCTTTGACCAGTGCCACTGACTGCAATAATTAACATTTTATCTATCACAAGAAGCTTGAAAATTTCCTTGTAAACAGCATTCCAATAAGAAGAAAAAATAACATACTGAAATAAATTTATTAAGAAGCCCAGAATTGTTATTTTTTTCTATTAAAAAAAAGGTTATTAAAGGGCACTCTGTGTAAGTGGAGTTTTGGAAATTTGAGAAGCTTGAAAATTTCTTTGTAGACAGCAATCCAATAAGAAGAAAAAATTACATACTGAAATAAATTTATTAGGGAGCCCAGAATTGTTATTTTTTTCTATTAAAAAAAGGTTATTAAAGGGCACTCTGTGTAAGTGGAGTTTTGGAGATTTGAGAAGTCTGCATACTAGAACTTGAAGTTACAATTTCAGCTCAAGTTGCACATTTTTAATGTCCAATCTAAGGATTTCATTTTTGGATCGATTAAAATGGAACACCCTGTACATAGTCAATACCGATTAATATTATTCACACGTTCACACCACAGAGAACTGTTTCCTCGTACTATTTAGCAACCCATGTATCTCTACACGGTTCCCAGTATGCGACGAGTTTGACTTTCCTTGAGACGCAGAATCAACAGAACGTATAGCAATCCAGTAGCACTTCTAGCAGATAAGAAGTAGCGTACACGATCCATTAATAACGTATCCACGTAATCAGTAGTACTAACACGACGTACCGCACACACTCGTTGATGGAGAATAGGTGAACGTAGAATCCGAAATAAGTCGAAGTAATTTGTATTCGTCTTGGTATATCAGCTTCCTTTGTCGCTTGCGCATTAATATCTTAGTGATGGTTCCGTGACAGTACAGTTGCATCCTGTAATTCACTATAATATACAAGTCTCTAGCTATTACTCATGTGTTCTATACAATTCCACAGACAAATGATATAAGCGTCGACAATTAAGCCGACCCAATGACCAATGACCAGCAGTCGAGGTTTCTAGCAAAGAAAATAATAACTTAGTACCATGATCAAGTCATCTACAACCCCTGGCAGAAAGTATTCGACTGATTTAATCATTAAAACTTATCGTTAGCACTGTTCTGAAGATAACTAAAGAAACAATATTTTTATCGTGCTATATAAACTTTTTCACAGTAAGGTAAAGGCACCAGTAGTTGACCACCATGTACCAGTAGTTGACCATTTTATAGAAAAACAAAAAATAAAGTTTGAAATATTCTTATTGTTTTAAAATTTAAACAACAGACGGCATGACATCCGAGGTTCGCTTTCATCAAAAGTGCACTTATAAGTGCGCTTATAAAAACCTTATTTTTTATGTTTGTCTATAAAATGGTCAACTACTGGTACATGGTCAACTACTGGTGCCTTTACCTTACCGTTTTACCATGTTTACGTCACATTCGGTAAGAATAAAAAATTTTGCGTTTTTATGACACGCCCGAATGATCGAACATTACCTGCCAGGAGGCCACGAGTTCAAAAGCATAACCGCGGCCCGCTCTCATTATAAGCTCTCCGACAGACCCGAGAGTTTCACGTACAACTCGAGAATGCTGTCTCGAATATTTTAAGTCATCGTAAAAAGTAACTGTATCGCGAGCCAGTCATCGCTTAATCGCTCGGGACACGATCGCCCGGCTTATTTTAATCTGACCTGGTTCTTCGTGATCGAAGCGATCCGGCCTGGACCGGTGCACAAGTACACGCCGAAGCACGATTTCAACCCCATGGACTGCACCGACATCATAATCGGCTCGGCTCGTGGGAACAGTCACAGGATAGGCGACTATTACACCAGGGACAGATCGACGCCGAAGAAGGACGACTATTGGGGCGGCAGGGACACGCTGACCGCTGCCATGGGTTTCGAACGGGACGGTGTCACCACGATACTCTTCAGACGGAAACTGGCTGCGAACGAGCCGTCCGACCATGAAATCGTCGACGCGAACATGCAGGTGATATGGGCCAAGGGTCAGGAACCCGGAAAATACGTCCACAACCCGCCGAGCGGCATCGAAAAGGCCAAGGTCAGCGTGAAGGACTTCTACAAAGCCGACGAGCTCAAGTATCACGGCCACGGCTCGCAGAGGGGGGCCCTCAGCCTCAACTTCTTCGGTAAATCGAGCCATTCTTCTTCTTGTTTTGTAGCGAAGAACATACACAATTTACGGATGTTAACCCATTTGCATCATTAGCGTATATATGCGCTCAATTTTCCTGGTCACTGTCATTATTCGTTAGCTAAAAAATAGAAATGGACGGTGTTATTGGAGATGAAAGTAGTAATTCTGATTTCTTCTTATAATGCTGAGATATGAAGTTCTTTTACTTGTAGTCATTTTTGTACTTAAATATAATTAAAAAAAAAGTTTGGCGATAAAAGCCTTCCTTTCATATTTCCTTATGATGCAAATGGGCTAATAACGAGCGAGATAAATTAACTTTTCTTGCAATTGGTGAACTCGTTTCTTCTCTATAGTGCATTCAACGTTCATTTTTATATTAATTCGTGTTGTCCAAATATTTTCAGATGAGAAAAACAGGCCAGAGATGATCGACGGCGATACAGCCATGCCAGTTGGAACTTGCCGTGGCGAATGGCACTATCCCAGACAATGCTCGCCCGAAAATGGCACCTGCGAGTACTCGTTACAATGGACATACAAAAGTCGAAAGGTAATGCAATCTACATTTGAAAAATTGCACCATTAAGAAAATGACGCGAATAACGACGATATTGTTACAGGATCAATTATCGTTCGTCATCAGCACGACACACACGAAAAGCTGGACCGGCGTTGGCTTCTCTAACGACGAGAAAATGGTATCTACAAGAATGATACTAACAGTAGAAACTAATCTTGCTCGTAATGCATCGAGATTTATAGATCACTATCAAGGGTTTTATTCCTCTGAAAATACAAACTTTTTATTAGATCTCTCTTCAAAATATCTTTTCTACGTCGAGTTTTAAGATATTACAAATTCATTCTGTGCGGTTTTCAGTCGCAAACGGACGCAGTGTTAGGCTGGGTCGACGATTCAGGACGCGCGTTCCTGATGGACACCTGGATCAGCGGCTACAGTGCGCCATTGCTCGATCCGTCCCAGGACATTTACAACACCGGTGGGAGTAAAGCGGACGGTGTAACGACCCTGAGATTCTCGAGGAAACGAGCAACGAAGGACAACAGGGATCTCTCGTTCACCGACGATCACTGCTTGTACATGATGTACCCCGTGAAGGGTGGCAGTTTCCACGCCGTCAACAAGAGGATAGGCAAACACGGGGCTCCGCCTGTCGTTTCGTCCCAGAGGATATGCATACAATCCTGCGGCGACGAAGGTTGGCATCCCTCCCTTCGATGAAACACGTTTAACACGTTGATTGTCATGTCACCCATACGTGGGTGACGGAATTATTTGTCAAAATTTTAAAATGAATTTTTACGCTGATATATTAATTGTATCAAATTTTTTAAGGACCTGTAAAATGCCAGAAAGTTGGAGAACCACACAATATCATACATTTAATTTTTTCAATTCCTATTTTATGAAATAACACTTTGATTTCGTGGAATTTTTGAGCTTTCTTGTTTGGCGTTCAAAGTGTTAATTTATCCTTGCTAAATCATTGCTTCGTTACCGCAGATCTGGAAGCCATGACCACACCCGCGCCCCCAAGGCTGCATTACAACGTGGAAGTGAAACTGGTGAACCTGGGCGACGGTTTCACGGCACCCACGCCTGGCAGCTCCGATTTCGAAGTCATCTCGAACACTATAGCCGACAGCTTCGGCCCAATTGTCGAGAAACTACCCGGTTACTATCAGATTCGACTGGACGAGTTGCGGAAGTGAGTTCCGAACGTCTTGCGAGCGTATTTGCCAGCGAAACGGTCGGAGTTCTAATCGTTCTGTGATTTCTCGAAGGGATACGGAACAGAACGGCGTGATCGCGCGTATGGATTTGATATTGGACAAGAATGAAATCAAAGGCAGGTCACTGAAGCCCATGGACACCAGCGCGGCCGCGGAGAAGGCATTGAAAGAGGCTCTCGTCAGCGGGAAGGTCGGCGCGCTCAGCGTGGACCCGCAATACCTGGTCATTAAGGCACCCCGAGGTCTGTAGAAGATGATACCAAACTTTCAAAAATGGAGAACGCCTTCGAAATTGCTTAGGTTTCAATTCAGTGCCCCCTTCGGAAGGAAAAATCCAAGTTCTTCTTGTAATATTGTATTTAATTCCATTATATCTTTCCCTATAATTACAACAAACTTAACAAAGCGAGCTTAGTGGTGGCAAACCGATGTGTGTTCATACATCTCTAGCTTCGTACAATGTATTTGTGTATAATATTAAGTACGTAAGTGATATAAGGCATCGATCCAACAATGGACAATTGTTTTCATCTTTTTCTTTTTCTGTTTGTTTTTGGTCACCAGTGAACGACTTAATCGCAGAAGACGCGAACGAGGGATCGTCGATCACATCGGATCTGTTCCTCGATCCGACCAAGCTGTACATCCTCGTCGGTTGCGTGGCCGCGTTGCTCGCCCTGATCCTGTTGCAAGCGAGCTGCACGCTCTACAGGTCGTCCCGAAGACGAACGACGAAGGTACACGAGAAACTCTACCGTGAACGTTTTTCACCGTCTCTCTTTCTACGTAGCCGGTCCTCTCTTGGCTGTTCTCTGCTCGCGTCCCTCGATCACTTCTCTCCCTCTCTCCTGTCTCTGTTTCTTTGTGTATTGTGTGCATCTAACTCTGTTTGTAACGACCGTTTGTAGTGCTGTGTCGATAAGAGCAGTTGTAAGAGCAGTGCCGGTCTCGAGGCTGCGCGTGTCAGAACTTAAGAACTCGTTTCTAAGCTTTCGAAAGATGATAGATCATTTTTGTACGTCGATAGAAGAGGGGAAAATAGTTCACGAGATCTCTGTGTTCTTACTTCATAGATAATTTTTTGTTCCGTTGTGTGATTTTGGAGTCTATACGAAACGAGTCTGCTTTTGTCTTAACGGGTCTGGCACGCACAGCGAGTACTGTAGACGCTCTTAGTGAACCCGAAAACGATCTTCTGCTTCGCTTGTGTTGCATGATCCGCGCTCTCCGCGACCATCACGTGGTAAAGAGGGTGTACTCGCTGCCTCTGGCTTCCTCCGACGCTCCCAACCCGATTCATCGCACGAACGCGACGCGGTACCATCGACAAAACGGCGATCACCACCATCACCATCACCATCATCTTCGGCATCATCACCAACACGCTCCATACGATATGCAACGTCCTAATCCCAGCTGGTAGAAGCTTCACACTCGGTACACGATCGGCGCGCTAATATTACTCATCGTACGCTCGTTTGCTCACTAATCCAGGTATAATTCTATACTGGTTCTCTTGCTATTGTCTCTGTCGCTATTCTCTCACTCTTTCTCTCAATCTTTCTCTCAGATGTGTTTATTTTCCCTCGTTTTTCCAGCACCCCGTGCTCAGACGCGAGCAGATCGACCGCCTCTTTACTCGCTCTTTCCCACGGTTCTGCGAGCTGCAGCCCACAAGTGATTGCAAACAATAGCATACTGAGAGACTACCTTGAGAATCTACCTTTGTCTCATCTCTCGTCAGTTTAACACTAAACGTACCACCACCGGTCAAACGACCGGTTCTACATGTTTTATTTGACAATTTTTGAAATTATAAAGATGTTCTCATGAGCAATAAGAATTGTGCAAAGTCTAAATAAATTAAGTCTTGTCATTTTTATAAGGCAACGTGTACCTGTCACATTTATAGCTCGGTACGTTTAGCGTTAAATGATTCAATTCCAGGTTTTAACGCTTTAACTACCGACATTTCATTCGGAAAAATATTTCTATTCTGTATGATCCACTGAAATTTTTAACGATTTGTCCGACAACAAATTCAGGCAATGCAAACACTGCTCTGAATTATGATAACTCGTAGACGCACTTCAGAAGGGTAAATATCTTCCCCCACCAAAAAAGGCTGACTAGATTACATTACCGAAGTTGACTTTATACCTCACGACTGAAATTATCATTACTGCAAAATGGCAGATAACGCGTTAAGATGGTTAGTAAATCGAGGTAGAACCTGTCCGCAGAGAAATTATACAAATCCTAGAGAACAGGATTCGCGGATCTCTGCTGAATAAACGTCTGTGCCCATGCTAATGGTTACAATCACCAGTCCGTGTATACAGGGTGGGTCACCACATTTTGCCATCTAGATTTACGTCATTATTATTACGTACAGCAAACAATGTTTTAGACGAAGTTGAATGGTTTTGAGAGGGGCACATTCTGATGGTACATTTTAGCAAGAATTATCAACACAGAAAATGTAAATATTTACATTGATAATTGTTGCTCTCCTACTACATTATCACATTGAATTCATAGTATTACACAAATAGATTAATAGTTTTTTGTAAAGAATATGAAGGAGCATCAGCTGATATAATAAAATATATATGGTTCCATTTAAAAAAACATGAATGACCTTCATGTGTCCTTTACACGTTCACCTACAAAAAAATGTACCATCAGAATGTGCCCCTCTCAAAACCATTCAACTTCGTCTAAAACATTGTTTGCTATACGTAATAATAATGACGTAAATCTAGATGACAAAATGTGGTGACCCACCCTGTATAAAATGTTTCTCCTGTAATGCATCAGGCGCGAAATAGTATGCGTTCGCAGAGTAACAGGAGGCAACCGTGTTGCTGCAGCGAGGGGAGTAGCTAAACAATAATGCCGCCGGTTGTTTCCAGGATCGCCTGATCGCCAGCAACGCTTGGAAGGACTACGCTTCCGGCGCGAACACGAACTTCGCGTTCGAATCGTTCGAAACGGAGGAGAAGGCGCCGCCGCCGCCAGTTTCGAGTCTTCCTCGTCACCGGGAGATGACCAGCAACGGCCTCGGTGGCACCGACCAGGTGGAGGGTCCAAACAGGATGGTGGGTCCCCGAGCGACGTACAGCTTGCCTCGGGCCCCGGGTGCCAGGCACACGACGCCGATCCAGCCCGGTTACTACACCCAGGACCGCAGGGACCACTATCAGAGGTCAAAGGGGAACGCGCACAACCCGGCGAGCGGCGTGTCTACCCAGCCTAATCAGCCGGACTTCTACTTCATGCCGAGCCAGCGCAAGTACAGCGGCGAGGTGGTGCGCGTGTACGTCGACTACGGCAGCCAGGCCACGAAGTAGAAGAGCGAATTATGGGAGCTCTCCCTCCTCTCTGCCTTCGAATCCCCGAGCGGACAATTGTCGTTTTCTCTTTCCTCTATTCTCCTTTGCTTTCTCTCTTTATACATCGCTTCAGTGAAGCGACCGTGTGTACATAAGGTGCAGTGAAAAGCGGACCTGCCAGGAAGAGAAAGAGACTTCGAAGCGAGCCCAGCCGCCGGTGCTGCCCCCTATCCTGATGGAACAACGTTCCCCACTGCGAAGCAAGAATGTCCCCCCCCCCTTTTCTTTTCTACTTCGCTCTCGCGGGCTGTTTCGAAAACAAACCACAGCCTCTCTCGCGGTTCTCGTTACGGAATAGTACGCAGAAGTGGCGCTTACGACCAAAGAGTTATCGATAAGGCGCGCCCGGGTTCTATTGTTGTAACTATTCCACGCGAACACACGATGAACGGTGGTGACACGACGACGGGGATACCCGCCGTGCGCCCGCGAACGAAATACACTGTACTTACAAAACAAGCATGGACGTTTGAGAGTAATAAAACGTTTGTACATTCTCTTTTTAATCGAGCGCGACATGCTTCCCATCTTGGCTCAGTTAGTCGGTAAATAAACGTTTAGAGCATATTATTGTTTTCCATTATGTTGTAGCCTGCACAGGTCTGATTCTCTGGGTTAATGCTGCGGACTGTTCTAATTGTTGTTCGCGTCTCCCGTGTCTTGGTAACAGAGCTCATTGTTTCACCATGATGCAGTTTTACCGGCTCCAGAGTTGTAGTAGATCGTTTTCCAACGCTCGCCACGATATGGAGAGTGTCGGAACGATGTTTTCGAGACTGAGTTTTCGAAAAGAGCGGCCTCCGATGATCGCGCTCGCGTTCTAAAACGAACAGCGGACGGTCGTAAAGCGGTATCGTGGCGAGGGGAGGACCGTTTTAAAAATATCCATGGATTTAGGACTCGCATTAGCCGTTGATGAGCAAATCATATTTCGGCGCGAGAGAACGCGAGCAAAAAACAAGGAAAAACGACAAACAAACTGCGAATTCTCATGGCTGTAATTGTCCTATTAATGTCAACAACAGTGCTGGTAACGGTAATAAGTGGCGACGAAGCTCTATAGACACAGTGGTGGTTCTTTTTCCTTTTTTTATGGTGGACGCGAGAAACAACACCCGCGCGAAAACTCGAATTTATACACCGAGCCACTTTCGAAATTCTTTGTCCGTTCTCTCTCTTTCGTTTCTCTCTCACTCTCATTCTCTCTTTCTTTCTTTCTTTCTTTGTCTTCGTGTTCTATGCCGTTATAGATTGGATCATTGGAAACTTGTTGTGTAATACTTACAATGACGACACCACTGTCGGCGATGACAATCATGTTGGTACGGATTTATAAATTATTACAATAATGGTAAAATTAACGATAATACTTGTAATAATCATAATAACGATAGTAGCAGCAGTAGTAACGATGGCAATAATATTACAGTATTAATAATTACATTTAACGTCGTTAACAACGGCGTCGCGCGCAAAAACATGACTTCCGATGTGTGTGTACGTGTGTGTATGTGTATCTGTCTGTCTGTGTATCTCTCTCTCTCTTTACGTGTGTATATATATACGTGTATGTGTTTCTCCATGAGCGATGGAATATTCAAGATACATAAGTAATAATAATTAATGAATTAATTAATTAATAATAATTAATAATAAGGCGACGTCACCCAGGTAAGCTTTTTAGTCCAATACCACCGAGAAAGTCTTTGTGGATCGTTTGTTTCGGAAGCCAATTAATAGCACGCATTGCCTCTTGATCCTATTATTACATAACTAGTAATCGAGCACATAATTTTTTTTTCGGTCCTACCGTAAAACGTTATTTTTTTTCTTTTTCTTTCCTCTTCGGTCACACACACGTGCGAAGTATGAGAAACAAAGGGGTCTACACGCTCTGAGAAATCAAGCCAGCACACCCGACGAAGCTCGCGGACGAGGAGCAAGAGAAAGATTCGTCGGGATCACGAGAATAAATGCGTCTCGAACATAGCGTACAACAGTTAGGTGAAACAAGTACTCATACACTCGGGCGTTTGCATGCTTTTTGAATCGTTTTTAAGTACTATTTTTTTATTGTAACAGCTAGGTTAAAAATCCTTTCCATCAGTCTATAGAAGAGTTTGATAGAAAACCACGTCCTCGCAAGAACCGTCCCGGTACGCTTTAATTTAGCGGTATGCTGAAAACAGTTATTAGTTGATCGAAAGCAAGGTTCTAGAGGTGTATGAACACTTTTTCCGCTGACCGTATACAGAGCGTCCACCCAACGTCGAACCTTCAATATTTTCTTCGTTCGCCGGTACCACCGTAGAATTCCTGTGAACCATGGTTTTACGATTTCGTTCGAAACTGTTCATTCGAGAAACCGTAAAACTTCACAGGCGAAATTCTATCAGGATACAGAGTGTAGGGGAAATATTGCAGCTAATAATGTCGGGTGGAGAACCCTATGTGTTTACAGTTCTACCAAGCAAATTTGCACTTCTCGATGCGCAGACGCGAACGACACGCGAGCAGGAATTCTAATGCAGCGATAAAAATGATCGGTGTCTCGTTTCCTTTTCAAGTATCCGTGTCAGCACACTAATCGACGACAACGGTATCACCTAGTGTCTCTCTTTCTCTCTTACCGAGTCCATCTGCCGAACTCAAATTTGCTCGGTAGAGTCACATTTGTTTGGAATAAGGATAAACCTGTAAGTAAAGGATAATGGCAGCTTGGTTTGTCACTCGATCAGGCTCCCGTTAGTCGATTTCCTTTGAAATGGAAGCGTATCCAACAAAGGGAAATATACCCGAGCAAACCCCTTGAACCCTCGAGTCGCTCAAATCCTTCTTAATTAATCCTCCTTAATTAATTCCTCGACGATCAAGCAAAACTAGGAACAGGCAACCATGCGTGTTTTGCTCACAGATCAAGTTTACCCTTATTCTCAATTATACTGTTTAATCATACAAACGGTTATTATAATAGAAACGAATTTATTTATACGATCCGCCGCGCGTATACCAGCTCCGACGGGTATGCTGTATTCCGAATAGTTTCATTTAATATTTCTTATTCATCACTATCGCATTCTTTCATTCAAGCAAGCAGCATGCAACAAGCATGCTATACACACCACGCATACTCTTTCTTTCTCTCTTTCTCTCTCTTTTTCTGTGTCGCGACATGCGGTTTGCTTTATCTTGTCTCTTCTTCTTTTGTTTCGTCGCTCCTGTATACTGGTATTTGCTCTCCTTTTTTATAGTACATTCCTGGTCCATCGTGCACTCGTAAGGACGCATACAGCACGCGGAGATCGGTGGCACAAAAAAATGTTCTCCCTTTCTCTCCCACTCGCTCGCTCTCTTCACTCTCATTCACTTTCTCTCCCGCTCTTTCACTCTACCCGGCTCCAATTTGTCGGTCAAAAGCAGTGTAGTCGAGAGTACGGACAGGCGAACATCTGATAAATGGAGTGAACACGATAGTAAGGCTTAATTTTAATTTGTTAGTAAATCGTAATATCCCGCGCACGCGTTGCTGCATTCTGTGCACAGACGAAGCCTGTTTTCCACGCAGGTAATGCACTCGAACGATCGGCTTTCGCTCGTCACTCGAGCTTTATTTATATATTTATATATTTATATAATATTTATATAATAATCTCTTTCTCGCACACACACTCTCTCGCTCTCTTTCGCACGCTCGTTCGCTCAATCGTTCTCTCTCGCGCGCTCTGTTTGTTTACTTGGTTTTTTTTTCAAACTCCGTCTTTGTTCTATTATTTCATTTGCATTTTTTTTTATTATTCGTTTTCTTGAACGACGTGTCTTTCTCGTTTTTCGGAACTTATTTTTTTTCCTCATCTCGGCTGTCTCTCTCTCTCTCTCTCTTTCTGTCTCAAAATCCTACCGATCTTTCGTCCTTTTTCTCTCTTTCTCTCTTACTCGCTCGCTCGCTCGCTCGCTCTCACACGCTGTTTTGTTTTTTTTTATCTCTGTACATCTATCATCTATATTGTCACTCCGGCAAATGATGCCCACGATCGTTCCCCGTTATCCGTTCTGCTATCCTGCATCGCTCTCGTTCGTTCGCCGCTTATTGTTCGCCGTTTCACTTTCTCTGTCTGACGTCGGAGTCCTTGTTGGGCGTTGGTTTGCTGCGAAACAAAACGGGTAACGATCAATTGGAATCCCTAAGCAGCTCGGGAACGGTGCAGGACGACTACGAGGCCACATGCGGACGAGTCACGCGATTGGACAAGACGCGGAGGGAATCGATATGCGACGACATTGTCGCTCTGCGCCGGTATGATAGGCGAAATTTCTGCCTGCTAGTTCAACTTGAGGTTTCCGGATCTCCGAATCCTCCAAAATACTGATCCCATTGTCTTGGTACCGTTGCAAAATAGTTATGTCATTAGAAACGGTGAAAATAGCTCGTTGATTCAACCTAGAGGGTGTGCAATTTTCAATTCTATTTCTTTCTGTAGTTCATCCAATTCATAACAAAAAAATTTCTGTACAGAAACTTTCGCTTTTTGTATAATTACGAATATCTTTAGCTTCTTCAGAAAATTTGTCTGAGAAAATTTGTACAGAATTTGAAAAAGGTCCTAGTACTTGGGAATGCTAATGCTCCCTCAAGTTGAGCAGACAGTTTTCGAACAAGTTCGAGACTGGAGACGAGTGGAGTAGGTTTGAAAATGAACGGGAAGTTTGAAGGACATTTAACTTGTATGGGATAGCGGAATCTCGTGGAGGCTCCTGTTGCTGTGTCGCAGCGAAACTTGTCTCGAGTTTCAGGCTTCCGTGGTCGCGTCAGCTTTTCCTAGCATCCTTTTCGGGAGACGCCAGTAAAGTTGAAAACGACGGCAAGTCTTCAAGGGGAACGAGGTGAGGCGATAGCGGGACAAACTCAGTCGCGCAGGAGCGGACGATCGACGTTGTTCTGTGGGAAAGGATTCGGTCTGGACGGTCCTGTAACCGGGATACTCTGGCGTTGGTGGTGTCACGGGAGGATCGATCGGTAGTTCGGATGGTGGAAGGGGTCCACGAAGCGGAACGTAATATTCCGTTGCGTCGTGGGGTCCGGAACTTGTCGCCCTACGTTCGGCGCGTGCATGCAAAATGATTACACAAACAGCATCTTCGTAATGGTATCAACAAAGTGGAACACCGAGCGCTAAAGTGTAACCTGTTAACCAGGGACTTTGGAGATTGTACATGCGAGCCCAAGGCTTCGAATTCCAAAATAGAAAGCACAAAGGCTGACATGTCCTTGAGACATTTAGTTTATGTAAAGATTCTGTGACGAATTAATTCGTCGTCCCCGGTTAACAGGTTGAACACTAGCACTGCGCCAGCTGATTAATCATCAGAACTGAAAGCAAGACGTTAGAAGAAACGGAACAGTGTAGGTCTTTGATTAGGGTCACAGCGTGAAGCGAATAAAATACGTACGTGTCGGGACTCTGATCGGTGTCGGATTCCTCGAGCTCAGCCTTGTTCCGTTTCTTCTCGTAAACTAAAATGATAGTGCACAGGACGATGACCTCCGCGCAAATGCCTAGGAAGGGCCAGAGGGCGGCTAGCTTGTCTTTGACCCTGAGGAATGTTTGGGCCTCGGCCACGTGATTCTCGGCGGTGTCGGACCAGTTGTAGGACACCCTGCAGATGACGTTGCCGCGGTCCTTCATCTCGATGTTGTCGACAATCAGCAAGGTGCCGTAGATACCTTTCTCCTGGTCCGTTCCGATCTTGACGCGTCCTTCGCTGCGCTTGTAATCCTGATCCCCGAACGTCCATGACACCTTGATGCCGGGACTGTGCTTGCCCGAGCACACTAACTGCAGCTTCTCACCTTCCACCACGCTCACAGACTGGACCAAGTGTGCCGTAGGTTTCGCTGCAACAACAAACCAACACCTTGAAGAAAGATCAGAAAAGCGTTATCCTGTTATCAGAAATATCGACTTCGCTTCGACTTGTAACTTTCTGTTTCACAAGAGCACTTCTGTGATATGATGTAATTAATATACAGGGTGGCTGTATATACACTGATCTAGCTTGAAAACTGCACTTGGCTTACTTTTTGCCACGGAAGATTTGCTCGAAGTAGTACGAGTTGAAATAAAGGGCGACAAGTAGTCTGCAGATCTCAATTTGCAGGAATTATTTTACAGGATTAGAACAAATTCGATTTACCAACTAGAAAATTCTTTAGTAAAAATAGAATGGGCATAATTTTGCAGTTGGCTAACTTTTTGCCACGGAAGATTTGCTCGAAGTAGTACAAGTTGAAATAAAGGGCGAACAAGTAGTCTGCGGATCTCAATTTGCAGGAATTATGTTACAGGATTAGAACAAATTCGATTTACCAACTAGAAAATTCCTTAGTAAAAATAGAATGGGCATAATTTTTGTTAAAATATACTTTTTATTGTCGTGGGAAACACCGCGGAAATTCCATAAATGCACAGTCTCTGCGCGTTAGAGTTTCGAATAAGTAGAAACAGCAAGTCACGATCAGACAGTCGAGGGGTTCGAGTAAACCGGAAACGGAGCGTCGCGGGAGAAATAATTTTTCCAGCAAATTCGTTTCTTTCGTTTCCTGTTCACCGACATCCCGAAAATATGAATTTGTCAAAAAGGGAACTTTAAAAGAACCGATACTCACGTACGATCCTGTACTCCGTGGAGGCATTTTGCGCCTTGCAAGAGTAGTTCCCGAGCAAGATGTCGCTGCTCTTCAGCAGCTCCAGTGAGCCGGTTTCGTTGTCTACCTTGAAGAGATCCTCGCTGCCGGCCAAGGCTGTGTGGATCGGAACGTTCTCCTTCATCCACGTGACCTTCGAGACGGTGGTTTTATTCGCGCATTCCAGCGTCATGGGTGCGTCCTTTGCCGACAGTACTTTAATATGGATATCTGCAGAAGACGGACCACGTTAGATATCAACAATTATAATCCTGAAACTCGTAAAAAGCGCTAGGCAAGCTCTAGAAGCTACTCAACGATTTCTAGATCTCGTTTTGTCTAAATTCCTGGATACTTACGATTTTTATTTCTACTACTTATGATTACAGGTTAATAAGAAAGCACAGCGTAATCAAATGCACGCAGATTAGCGGATAGAAAAACGTGGAGTATTAATAGAAAAGTGTTATGTACAACAGATATTTTTTGTTTTGTTATTGCATTAGAGTTTGAAATTTGCTCGTTCGACTCTTCCAGGAATTACACGTTTCCGTAATCCCAGAAGAAGCATGGCCGCCTTATCTTCGACGTTCAGTATCTTAGTCCAGAAGAATGTTATCTTTCGAACGTGCAACAATACTGATACAGAGATCGATGTATTATCGCGCGGCGAGTGAAATGCAAACAGAGCCGCCTTGCTTGCGTTTCCGTCGCCTTTGATAAAACTCGCGATGCTTCGTAATTTACAGCGACGAGCGTAAATCACGTTAGTAACGTTAGAATGGTTTCCGATTTAACTGTTCTGCTGGATCGGGCAACGGAATGGCGAAACGATGTACTCGTTACTTTCCGATTGGTTATGTCCGATAGAATTTGTTGTCCAACGAAAAACAAAACCTAACGAGACAGACACGTGCACGTTTTTTCAATTGTTGATCACAAACATTCTCAAGGATGTTTTTCACCTCTGTTTGCGGAAATATCCTCGTTGATAAGGCTCCACGAGCAAACAGTAGTTCTGACTGGTAATGATAAACCTAACGATAAGCAAGGTAGCGGCGAGTTATGTCACAGGGAAAGCTTCGCAAGAAATTCGGGACAATTCGCGAATATCCGAACGCTTTTGTTTGTCAACACGGTTCGCGACGGAATAGAGGCGTTCGTATGTTGCGGAGATGTTAATCGCAATAGTCATTTAGGCTCGCGTAATTAGATCACCAGCTGAAAAGTTATGCGTTGGTCGAGGCGCGACAGAACGGAAACCGACTCGTTCTAATTGCGTGTAATAAGAGTACAGGGCTCTCTGTTCTGTCAACGCGACCGTAGAGAGCAGTCGAAAACGCAATTACATGGCGAAAATTAAATTACATAATTGCATGAGTCGAAGTATTTTGCTCCCATTATGTCGTTATATTGTTTCTTCGCTCGGGTCATCGGCGACCCACAATTTTCTGTCAGTGCCGACCACATACAAAACTGCAATTTCTTGCGCAGCGTGAGAATATAGCTAAATTCGCATGGTAGGGATAGCGGTCGTTAAGCAGTGGTTAGAAGAGTGCGACGGTAGGGAGGGAATCACACTATTTGTGGTTCTTGTTTCGTCCATCTCGGTTTCTGTCGAAACTGCAATTTTTTTTACATATTGCAGAGGTAATAATAGCAAAGCAGTTAGGATAGCGCGACTGTAGGGAGGGAAGAGCGCCAGAATAAAATTTTCTATTCAGTATTAGTACTTTATGAAGACTGTATTATGTTAGGTAGTAGAATATGGTTAGCTTGTTTCGCATGGGAGGGGTAGCAATCGCTAAGCAGTTAGGATAGCGGGACTATAGGGAGGGAACAGCGCCAGAATAGAATTTTCTATTCAGTGTTAGTATCTTACGAAAATTGCATTATCTTGGGTTTCAGAATATGGTTAGCTTATTTCGCGTGACATGGATAGCAATCGCAAAGCAGTTGTTGGGATAGCGCGACTATAGGGAGGGAACAGCGCCAGAATAGAATTTTCTATTCAGTGTTAGTACCTTACGAAAATTGTATTATAAGTATGGCAGCATAAGAATATGGTTACCTATGATAATTTCGCATGTCAAGGATAGTAATCGCAAAGCAGCTAGGATAGCGCGACTATAGGGAGAGAACATCTATAGTCGCATCGAGAGTATTCTCTAAGTAGAAAGTTAGGTTCGTGCTGGCCTGCACGTGGCTTCAACCTGAAGACTTGTCACGACTACAAAGAGCTACGCGTCCTCATGCAGGGTACGCAAACATCGCCAATCATGCAACAACCAAAACAAGCAAACCAACTATACCAGGTCGTTTCGTTAACCCTCGCGTGAACGCTTTCGACTCGTGTTTCATTCCAACCCCTGCATTTTTCAACCCTTATACCAATACCCACATGTCCCAATAAAAATAAACTTACACTCTGACCCCACAAATTAATATAAAATTAAAATGAAACTCGTTGTCCCTCAATTCTGAGATTCATTTAAAATTTTATAAGCGATACTTCATCGTGTGAAAAAATTGTTCTTGTACCATGATTGACCAACATGTTGATAAATTCGAATAATGTGGTGGTTTTTACCACAGAAAAGTACGATGCAAAATTAATGGGAAGTACGTACGCTTCTAGAACTAATTATAATTAATGACGATCATTGAGCAGCTTGATAATACAGGGTGTCTCAAGACGAATGGTACAAGAAGGCATGAGGTGATTCCATGTACAAAAATTAATTTCTTCTTGTATAACAACCATTTTTGCTCCAGATTTCTCTTGAAGCTGTTTTATAATTTCCACTTCTCTCGCTACCTCTTGCGCCTCTGTGAAACATTTGCATTTCTTTTTCAGCTATTAATTCATATACTAACTGTTTGGCATATTCCACTTTTCGTGGATCTCCAGTTACCCTTAAAGGCTTTTCTTGTTCCTGAGATGGACCCTCTTGTATAACAACCATTTGCAAGAATTAATTGGAAAAAACCAATAAAAATCGTTCAATTAACGCTTCGTTTCCGAGGAAATTGAGTTTGAGAATTCGAAGAGCTGCGTCTGACCATGACCGACCAATTCTACTTTCCGCGAGAGCACCAGGCAATTTTTCAAACTGAATTTTCTCGAAGACGAAGCGTCAGCCGAAACAAACATTATTTTTATACACAGAATCGTGCCAGACGTGCCACGTGTCCTGAAGCAGCCTGTAGAAAAGCGTCACGGTACAAGCGCAACAGCACCCTCTCCCAGCAGCTCTTATCTCAGCTTCGAAAACTGTCTCTCAGAGATTATCACGAGAAGATAAAACGTCGTGACACAAGCGAGGCTACCCGGCCAGTTAAACTCGAAGCGGCAAGCGATCGTTGAGCGAACGATGTGAAAGAAAAAAGAATATGCAAAATTATAAAGCGCGGGCGAGCATCGGCAAGCAGAAGCAACCTGGTCGCGCAAAGATGGCCCCGGCGGTCTCGGCATACGAACCAAAGTATATCCACAGATGAAAGGCTTCGGTGCTGTCGGAGGTGCATTTGTAGTCCCCGTCGTGGTTGTCGGTAGCGTGTAACGCCCGTAGCGTGCTGCTTCCGGTGCCCGGCGAATTGACGACCAACTGACCACTGGCCAAGTCCGGCTCGAGCGACTGCCCGTTTCTGGTCCATCTGATCAGATCGTCCGGCTTCAGGCCACTGCACTCGATCGACCAAGGTTGGCCCTCGCGCACGTCCGACACCCCCGTGTAGGTTACTTTATCGGGAAGAACATAACGAGCACACGTCAAACGAGAGTGGCATACCAACCGCCCCGCGACAGCAGGATCGAAAATAATATTTTTCTGGCTTTTCTTCACGTACGCCTAGCATGCAGTACATCCCTAAACCGAGTGCGCTAGATCCGTTTCGCCGGCTCGGAACGCGAGCCAGAAACGCTCGGATTATAGATACGCAGAGTTGTCCCCATCGACTCGCTCGATCTCGATCCTCTCTATTCCGAGCAATACGCGAAACGGATCTACGGGCAGCGTGCGATCTGAAACACCGAGTCTTCTTCGCGCGGATCGTGCAATCTCCGAAGTGGAAATTGCACGCTTTTAGAATATGGAACTGCATGCGTGGTGAAAAATATTAATCCTATTTTTCCCGATTGTTTTGGGTTGTCTAAGATAATATGGATCGTTTAAACATGCACCCTTCTTGGGACTTTCGCATCCCCTAGAATTCCCCAGAGGACGCGGTCGACTTATTAAGATAAAGGCACCAGTAGTTGACCATGTATCAGTAGTTGACCATTTTATAGAAAAACATAAAAAATAAAAAAATCCGAGGTTCACTTTCATCAGAAGTGCACTTGTAAGTGCGCTTATAAAAACCTTATTTTTTATGTTTTTCTATAAAATGGTCAACTACTGGTACATGGTCAACTACTGGTGCCTTTACCTTACGGTCCCAAGGAAAAACCAAAGATAGTTGCAACAGCTGATGTCCCAATGTTATCATTTTAGAGCGATTGTTACTCTGATCTATCCTAAAATACAATTTCTTCTTCAAAATAGAAACAAGCCTCGGACTCCTCCATTCTCCGCGTTAACAGACCTCTAGCTCACGCGTATTTCGGTCCCGATCTCGATCTGTCAAACTATAATCCGAAAGCCAAACAAACAACAGGCTTTCTCGCAGAAACTTACAAGACGATCGTACATTATGCGTTCGATCGTTCGCAATATCAAACATGAACACTCGGAACGACCGACGTGAACAGTCAACACCATTTCACGCACATACGTTGTATGTACGTCCGCTCCGAAAATGTTTCCCCACGCAGAAGGCAAATATACATCTTGCGAGATCGTAGGCTTACTTCATAAAAACGTGTATCAACGGTCTCGACAAATAAACGTACCACGAAATGCGCGCTGGGTGTTCCCAGTGGACTTTCAACTGTTCCAAGAGCTGGCAGAGAAAGTGAAACACAAATGCTGTACAACAACCGCACGATAATTGAATTTGTTAACTAGGTTTCTCTCCTAAGAAGGTACACGGCAAGAGGAGTGGTTCGTTGTGATGGTGCAGGGGGTTAAAAGTTGCTCTAGACCTACAATACACATCGACAGACATTAAACAATTATCGGCATAAAGATTAGGGACGCAACAACCCCGATACAGTGTTTATTCTCCATACACTCCCGCTCATAAGTCTTAGGACACCTCTGGTATTTCGTATCGGTTATGAACCTTTAACTGTATTAACTACATAATATAAATATCCTCATATGTTCAGCAATAATTACAACTTCAATGAAACAATTCATTAGAAATTATGAAATAGCCAAATAAGAAAATATATCTTTTTACTTTTTAGTAAGATTTTGGTATATGACAGCAGCATCCTTTCTTTGACGTGTAAACCTTTAAATAAGGAAAAATTTGTTCGCATCCTTGAACGATTCATTTCACTCATTTCATTTCATTTGTACAAAGTTGAATACGAATATGATCTACGAATTATTAACTTTTTGCTATAGACAAGCACCGATAAAATTGGTTATTATTATTATTATTGCTAGGTATATAAGTTAAATGCACAGGCAAGCACGGATACGTTATAGAGAAAGTTATATATGTATACGATTATATTGCTATTAATATTATATTGTTTGATAAGAATACGAATATGATCACTGTCCCGAGACTTATGAGCGGAAGTGTATGTCCGGGCTACCTAGCAGATAAGAGCCCCAGAATTATCCTAACTAGGACCTCGGTCACCTAGGAGTCAAAGAATCTCCTGGACGATACATGTCCGTGGCTAGACCGGTGTTCCGGACATATATCGAGTAAACACGCGTTCTACGGTTTAACGAAGACTTTGAGGTTTCTTAACGAAAAATTCGTGGTTTTCCCGGGGTGCGTTGAACGGTCGATTAATCTATTAATAAAGCGGAAAGAAGTTTTCCCTAAATTCGGTAGAAAATAGAACTTTGTATCCGACCGGCGGGTAGATTAAGCTTCGAAACCGGCCGGCGCCAAAAAGTCAATCACGATGGCCACCGCGGGAACCGGACTAACGTGTTCCCCGCTGCTAGCACACGCACCCGATTCTATTTATTTTTAGCGATTTATATTCTTTTACAACCCTGTCGTCCTCGTGAACACCAACTCGACCAGATGAAATTATAATGCATGCTGTGGCCGACTGAGGGGGGCCCGAGGGGGATGACGGGAAGAAGGGACTCGACTGATAATCACGAACACGTCGGGCTGACCTATAAAGTGTTGCCGCGGCTGGCTTCTGCCTCGGCGTGTGCGCGACTTAAGAATACACAGGCGAAGATATCGAGAGATCGATGTTTGTTTGGAGTTTAAATATTTACGTAATGCGATTTCGACGAGCGATAGAGAGAGAGAGAGAGAGAGAGAGAGAGAGAGAGAGAGAGAGAGGGTAAGGTAGAGAGAGCAACAGCAGAGATGGAGTCGAGTAGCTCCGATTTCGATCGTCCATTTTTAGACCGAAATCGACCATCTAAATACAACATGAGAAAGGAGTCGATATATCGGTTGCTCGAATTCCCGTACCGTAAACCTTTTATCGAACAGTACCCGAATCGATTCCACTTCTATCGAGTCGATCGGGCAGCTCTGTCGTCTTCCTTTTTCCTAATTTTCGGGAACGAAGAGATACCGATCGCTTCCAGTTTCGTTAAATTGAAATTGCCGGGCGAAGAATTTGCCGCTTCTATGTAACAAATTCGTTAAAGATCTTTGTTGAAGATGTACCAGGATTCAGGGAAAATAAATTAATCTATTTTATGCATTTGTGACAGTGAATGAAACACTATTCTCGTTAAGATTCTTAACGCTAAACCTACTGACCCTTAAAAGTGACTAATACATGTTGAGATTGATTTTATTTGGATTTCGTCCTATATATACAGGGTGTTTGGTAACTGGTGGTACAAGCGAAAAGGGGGTGATTCTACACGAAAGAATAAGTCGAAAATATAGAATAAACATTTTTCGTTTGAGGCTTTGTTTTCGAGAAAATCGACTTTGAAGATCTGGTCAGGTTTGTGTGCTTTAGTATATGCAGGAAGTAGATTTGGTTGGTCATGATCAGACGCGTCAGACAATTCCTATCGAATAGCATGCGTATTCGCTGCATTTAAAACTGGATTTTCTCGATAACGAAACTTCGGATGAAAAAGTTTGATTCTATATTTTCGACTTATTCTTTCATATAGAATCACCCCCTTTTCGCTTGTACCACCAGTTACCAAACACCCTGTATATTTATTTCATCATTTCCCACGAAAGCATCTTTACAATTTCAGTAATCGTAAAATAAAAAATCTGGAACGGTCATTTTGACCGGCGGTGGTGGGTTTAGTGTTGAGAGAAGATCTCCTACGTGGCTCCTCTATTTTGCAACTTTTATCTTGCATAAGAATCTGCAGTCCAATCGTCCAGTGACAGTAAATCTTCTCGGTTTTTGTGCCGCTACCATACATTTCTCTAACTTTCTGTAATGCCGGTTTCTCAAATATTAAAGTGTTTGGACCAACTCCCCCACGAGCAGCGGTCCCGCTATCGCACTATTATTGCATCAGCCTAACACTGTTAATGCCCACGCTAAACAAAATTAGCACCGTACTCGGACAATCGGGGCACTGTATCTTCCACGAGTGGTTAAACCGCATCAGCCCCCTACTCTACTCGAGTTAATTGCGATACGCGGGGATCTCTGAATAAAATCTAGAGCCGTTCGGCGATCCGCCTAATGCATAATCCAACTTCGATCGAAGTGGCGAACTTCGTGTCAGAAGTTTATGAATGAATGAATGTGTAGATAAAGCGAGGAAACCGGGCCGCTTTCTGTGTTTGCGACACGATTCACCGAGTTGGAGCTGTATTGGAACGCAAAGTAGGATGAAAAAGAGATCGATACCAGGGAACACGTGCCGCATGACCCCTAAGCATCAGAGGAGCCTATATATCGAATCATGTGTGTTCTACAAAGTGCACCGCGTTATTTGACAAGTTTTATTCCGTGGCAGTGCATTTACGAACAAAGAAAATACTGAACATATTGTCCTTACGCAGTTTCGAAGAACTCTGACAATTTTTGTGATGTTAACACTTTGTCCACGCGAAACCTGCTTTATCTGGAAGAAGCCTTGTAATTTTCTTTCATATAATAATTCTAAAAGAGAAACAATTGGACTATTGGACTACAGAAAATTATTGATCCGTGTGAAATTGCTATCGCTATTGAAAAATTGATCGGGAAGCCCTGAATAAAAGGGGTAAAAAGATTTCGCCCAGACCTTGGATTTTGGATCGGACGTTTAACACTAAACCTGCCAAGCATTAACAGTACCTGGTAAATATTGCCTTATAAAAATGGCAACCCTAAATTTATTGAGATTGTCCGTAATTTTTCATATAATAAATGCTTGGACAAAGGAAATTTATTCCACTACTTTCCATAAATTAATTTTTATAAATTTCAATATAAAACCGATCATTTGACCGTGGTAGGTTTAGTGTTAAAAGATTTTAGAGGGACTAATCTTGGAAAAAGGCAACTTGGTAGTCTCCGTCGACATTCAAATTTTTATATGCCGGTGTCGATGGAAGCGTAACGCTCTTTTAAAACTCGCCGACGAACATGTATAAATAGCTCCAGATGATAGAGCACCAGAACTCGATATCCAGAGTGTCTGAACGGAACCGGAAGCGCTCGGCCCTTTGTCCCGAGGGCCAGCTCCGTCGGGCCACCCGCGGGACGCTTTCCGAGGAGCAAGAAAATTTTCGAGCATTTCTATGCAGAAATACATAAGCGCGATGGAGGACACGGGAATTGGAACGCCCGTGATCTAGGACGCAATTTGGCAAGTTGGGATCGCGCGTACATGCGAGATGGGAGAGCGAGAGTCAGCAAGAGAGCCAATGCTCGTAAACACGTTCCTTTGCCCTAACGATGCCAAAGGTCGAAATATTCCCGCCGCCTATCGCGCGACTTTGTCGCCGAACCGCGAAACCGGTCGCGCGGCCATAAAAACGCTCTCATGAGCACCGCCATGAAGCAAAATTCGGAACTGAATTTTCTACATTGGACATTTCCATGTTACAAAATAGGGAAAATCGATCAAAGACTGGATAAATTCGATTTTTTCCCTAAATCGGAGGGGTCGAAATTTGGAGCGGCACGCTCTTTCCGCGCGAGCTATGAAACGTCGTCGGTTTAACACTTTGCGTGCCAAACCAGAACCCTAAAAAATTCTATTAAACCAAAGTAAGTTATTTAACCCTCTACGGGCCCGTGTAACTTTCAGGTCACGTGCTAATATATCGACATTTTATCAAATAATTTCAGTTTTTCACAAGATGACGTGCTTATACGTCTTACTTATATAATGTCTCTGAGATAACCAATAACAATATTGATGACGATTAGCAGCACCATCAAAATGAAATATCCAAGTAAATGCCTTGCAAGTTGTCTGCAAATAGAAACCAACGCAGCAAAATTCGGCCCATAGAGGGTTAATGAAATAAAAATTGAAAATAATTATATGTGTGATATTGAGTAGTCTTCCAACTTTCTTGCATTTTACAGATCCCAATCAGGTACAATGAATATATTAACCGTAAAAATTCATTTTAAAACCTGGACAAATAATTCCGTCACCCACATATGGGTGACATGGCGGTCAACGTGTTAATTTGGCCCGAGGTCGTCTTCGACCCTTTAATCGAGTTACGAGCGTTCAGGAATCGATGTAGGGAGGGTTCGATTTCGACGAGCACTCTTTGTCGAGCGCTGGACCCGAACCTCTGGTTTATGATGCCGTTAGGTTTACCGCCGCGCTATATATCACTTCTTCGGTGTTTACCAGGCAGATAGCAGGCGGGCATGTAAACGTTCAAAATTAGCAGTGGCCGACGAGGTGTCCGCGGCCGTTTTCAATTCGCGCGCCTTCCCTTCCCCCCTTCTCCCTCTCTTTCCCGAGATCGATTCGACCCGTATTATTAATTTTGCCCGCGAGAGCTCGCGGGAAGGAACGAATTTCAAATACGGGTCACATAGATGCCGGTCACTGCACCGTCTGATAAACTCGTCGGCCACGAGGATGGCTCCTCCGCGGAGCCAATCGCGCCGCAGCTTTCCGATAGAAATACGTTGCAATTTTTCCGCCCCAATAAACCCGTTGAACAGATGAAATTACTCGAGTAGCGACCAACAACATTCGCTGACAAAGGAACGCGCGAGACGTGTTGTTCCAGCGAACACAGTCGGCCAAACTGATTATGGCTGCACGTGTTATGTACTACGATATCTCCGCGCACATTTCTCGGACTTCCAGCTTCGAATAGGCTTCTAGAACTTTATGACCCGAACTGTAAATTTTGTTTACTCACGAAAACGCACGTTTCCGACTTGTACGACGCCTCTAGACACTGACGGCTCTATTACAACGTTTTATGCTCGGCAAAGTAAACTGTAAATTGCAGGCAGAGACGTTAATAATCGGCGCGGACTTTACGCATTTGCCGGAACGATAAGTGAATTGAAACTGTTAGATTATTCAACGGCTCGTTGAAACTGTTAAAGGAACGTCGGTTAAACTTCCCGTTGTTGGCGATTCATGTGGGAAACTTTTAGTTTCCTTAAAGCTTTGCAGTGCGATTATCACGCGGAAAATTGTAAATGTAAAAGAATGTAACTGAAAGACTGTACTAAAAAGACTGGGAATATGTTCGACCAGCTTGCGTTTGCATGATTCCCTTGGAGCAAGGTGGGCGTGCAGGTAGAAAGCACTCCGTGAAATTGATGTTTCATTCTCGCAAAAAGGCAGGGTCGTATCATGGTCTCGCAGGCCCTCGACCACCCGTTTCCACCCTTTGATAGAGCAGCGGACGTAATAATCTTCTTCGGCAGACTCGAAAAATTGTTCGCCACCCCTAATCGTTTGCGAAAGCCAAGCGGAGGAATAACGAACGCATAAACACGCAGGCCTGAATATTTAACGTGGCCTTGGTTGATGCATGCGAAGACCAACGCCTCTTTGCGCGTGATATCCGCTTCCATCTGGCTCGAACACGCCCAACGAGCGGAAATTCGAAGATCGGCGGAATACACAAAACGATTGTTACATTCTTTTTTCGTTCGTCTGTAATTCATTGTCCCGGGCTGAAAACGAGGTTTAAACGCGGGCCAGCGTGCGCGTGTTTACGTCAGCCAGTCAATAAAGAGATCCTGGTTCCCTTACGTCATTCCGGGGAGTCATAGTGAATACGTGGCAACGAAGATACATCCATTGCCAACGATACACACGCGATTTATTGCAGCTAAACGGCATCCCAACCGAGAACTATATATACGACGGTACAACGTTCTTTTTATAATGCAGACGTTCGCGAAAATGCCGATTTTCCATTCGAAATTGAAACTCGTTTCGGCTTTAACACTAAACGTACCGAGCTATAAATGTAACAGGTACATGTTGCCTTATAAAAATGACTTTGCGCAGTTCTTATTGTGATGCGTGCTCTGTTAAAGATATTTATTGAATCATTGGTCATGAAAGCATCTTTATAATTTCAAAAATTGTGAAATAAAAATCTAGAATCGGTCATTTGACCGGTGGTGGTATGTTTAGTGTTAACACGTTGACCTCCATGTCACCCAGATGTGGGCGATAATTATTTTCAATTTTTGTTTCATTAAATAACTTACTTTGGTTTCATGGAATTTTTTAGGGTTCTGGTTTGGAACTCAGTGTTAAAAAGTTTTTGACATTTACGCTGCAAACTTTTAATGCCGCCTACCATAGTTATTCCTGCGTACAAATATTTGCAGTATGATTATTATTCATAATATCTGTTGAAATTCTTTCGTAACAAACGAGGCGCAATCGATTAAACGTCTTGCGAAACATGATTTTCGACTGTTGTTTTCCTTAAACGGCCTCTCAGCGTGAGCATGTACAGGCTCTGTAATTCATGCGATAAATTAGCAACGAATGCTCGTTAGTGGTCATAAATTAGCGATCCCAGCCGAACATTGGCCAGCGAGTAAACAACCGGACGGTATGGAACAACGACGTTCACTTCGCCGCCATGTTTTTCCTCGCGCGCGTTTCTGCGAAAACCGCAGCATCGGAATAGCCGAGCATCTCGGAAAGAAAACGAGATTTTCCCCGCGATAAATCGACCTTCGGCGAATGCAAACGACACGGTCGGAATTCGCTGTGAATACAAATTCGAACGATTTTCTTTTTTTTTTTGTTTTTAGAACGGATATTTGCCGGGGTTTCTCGAACGAGTTCGTGACGGTAAATGATATCCAATATTCAACACATGTGCTCACTACGTGAACATCGATACCTGTTTGCGCTCGATACACTCTCACGATTACGTGTAACTACGGTAAATCTATCCTCTGAGAAGAGACCGGCATGACATTGTTACATAAATAACGCATAGAGTCAGCATGCATTGCGACGACCACTCAACACGTCATGGAAGCGGTTTGAATCACCCGGTAGCTAGGGTTGCCTCAACAGTGTTAGTAATGTTTATGGAATTTGATTTTGTATACTGTGACTCGATGTTCCGAAGCTTCTAATATTTCATGATTTTTATGATCTTTTAAGTCAGAGTTGCTTGACTTGAGAAGCTACGGGGTCAGTGTCGCCAGATGAGGGGAGGGAGCACGAATCGAGGGGAAAAGGTTACCCCCTCTCACAAGTATGCACGACAGAGACGGAACGTGTCACGTGGGCCGCAGCGCAAACGTGGGGAATAGTAGAGGGGGAAATTAGAGTGGGGGAACAAGTCTTGATCTGGCGACACTGTAACGAAATTATTTGGAAATAAACAATAGCGTAATTCATTTTGAAAACTGCTGTTCTGAAACATAAACATACTGAAACATATGCTATGAAAATGTCCAAAGCGTAACTTCGAGTCGCTCCAGTTAGTTCTACCTTCTGAAATATTTTATCAAGAACTACCGAGCGATCGCTCTTGACTTATCAGTTCAAGATGCTTGTTTGAACTCTTTCCTGAGCGTACTATACTTTTATCAAATCCTCGTCCGCCCGCAGCTCGAAAAGTCTCTTTAAAGATTTATGACAATTAAATAATTCGGGCAGATTTACTAGACTCTCCTAGATATCTGTTCCAGACATTTTCCAAAACATGTTTCCAGTCTGAAAGGAGCATCATGGTCACACGAATTGTTATCGCGACTTATATAAGAACCTCGAACGAAACTTCCTCTACCTCTAAAGTGCAGTGGTCGCTTTCGATTATCTGATCTGCCCGACACAAAGCAAAATGGCGACGGAAAAAGATATGCATATCGAGGACAATCACCCGAGGCTTGAACTAACCGGCTTAGGGTTCGGTTTTACCGGTGAACGGTAAATCGCGACGACTGCACGCGATCTTCGGTGACCCAGCGTTTCGATGACGAATCGGTAAATTTACAACGGCCGCGACACAATAGCGTGCATACGAGCCGGCATACGTCACAGCACGGTATTTGTCTGTGGCGGTAACAAAGGTCGAGCATCGGCCACAGAACAGTGATTCACCATAACAGTTAGCGCTGCGCTATCACGATGATGCGGCCTGTCGAACGACCCCCGGCGATACTGCCGCCATTTTTCGGTGATTCGCGTGCTATCGTGACTCGGGCGAACAATGCACGGCGGACCGCTATCGCCGTTTCCTGTTTGCAGAAAGTTGCCCCGCAAAAAGGAACAAAACTTCTGCGAGGGGGATAGATAAAGGCTAAAAATATGCGGATACCCCAGATTACGGGCTTCGGAAACTTTCGGATACCCGAAATCCGACTTAAAGTTGACGTTTGAAATATTTATCTACTGGGAACCTATACCTGTGTACCCTTCCTGACGTTAAAATTTCCTTTTAACCCTCTGATGACGAGTTCCTCTAGGTTGTAACTGAAATATCTAATCCCCGAAAGATCAAATTTATATTTTCCTAGATACAAATTTACCGAATTTTAAAATTCCCGTTTCCATCGAATATAGCGAAAGCTATAATAAAATCTAATTGTGAAACTTTCTTTTTAACCCTCCGATGACAAATAGCGATATTAGGTTGAAATATCTAATCCCCAAAGGATCAAATTTATATTTTCCTAGATACAAATTTACCCAAATTTAAAATTCCCGTTTCCATCGAATATAGCGAAAGCTACAATAAAATCTAATTGTGAAACTTTCTTTTTAACCCTCCGATGACAAATAGCGATATTAGGTTGAAATATCTAATCCCCAAGGGATCAAATTTATATTTTCCTAGATACAAATTTACCCAAATTTAAAATTCCTATTGCCAGGCCATAATAAAATAGCGATATCAGGCTGAAATATCCCTAAACGACCAGATTTCCTGCAGAACGGGAACAGCGGAAGCCATAATAAAATCTAATTGGGAAACAAGTTTCGGACGTGCCCGAAGTCGCCCGATTTCAAGTCGGGTAGCCGCAGCCCTAATGAAAACTCGAGAACACGGGTCGTGGGAGCAGCTATGCAAATATTTCAGTTGGGTGAAACGGTTCGGCTGGCTAATAAAGAGTAAACATGATGCGAATAATCGAAGAACCCGCCCATTGAGCGCTGGCTATCTGCATACTGGTACCCGCGATTCGAAACCAGTTCTAACCTAGACCTAGCCGAGACCTAGAATACAGAAAGGCGGACAAAAGTTTCAGCCGGTTCGGCCGGTGTCCACCGTTATGTAATCAACTAAAGATACTCTAATGAATTTATTTCGGTGATGCATAAAGTAATTCTCGTAGCCGATAGAACCGAAATCACCAAGAAAACCCGTTGGCCTAGTTAGTTTCGCGAGGGTCACTAGCGCCGCTGGTGTATCGGCAGGATAACGTGTAAGAAAGATAGCTTGCCAGGCCCGATCGAAGCCCACGAAACCGTTTCGTGTCTTCGCCTCGCATTGCACAGAGAGGATAGTATAACGGACTTGGGGAAAAAAGAACCTATTCGGAATCGATCGGCGCAGTCGTGTGCTTGCTATCTCGAACAATGGAGATACCGACAGACATTTTCCCTAACCACCCCCTACCAACGGGGATTGCCACCCTAAAAATTAAATATTAACCCCTAAATGTCCAGCTATGCTTACGTTCAACCCTCCAAATTGTACGAAATAAAGCATGCAGCAATTTTTGGAACGTTCATGCTTGATAATTGATTTAATAACTTTGCAGAGTCTCAGTATCAATCGATAATCAGCGCTGAACAGCTCTTGATACGAGCAACATTGTAGCAGTTAGGAATATTTGGTACAAACTCAAGTTTGAACTTCGGGTAATTCAAACTGTTCGAACAATGAACGCATATTCGAACTGGTTCGAATTGATCGAACTTTGCATCGTGTTATATTAAATCCGGAGCCGTTCATTACCTTCGGCATGTTCCGGCCCCGCCTTACGTTGAATATTGATGACGTAATTGAAGGCTTTGCAACGAAAAAGCCCGGAAAAATTATGTAATTATACTCTACCATACAATATGTAATAATGTGTTTATAATAAATAATTTATTTAGAAGTGTTTTTCCTTTCGGGCCCCGCAAAAAGTTACGCCGGCCCTGATTACATAATTACCACCCAATGACAGGAATAACATCTCCTCCAATTTAACATTCTATCGCATCGAAGGTGAGTATTCTAAAATTCAATTATTTCAGTTATTCATTAAGGGGTTAAATTGTCATAGCCTATGCGGAACATAGACCGACCTAGAGCTTCGGTGTATTCTCGTCCCCCTATCGCGATTTTAAAAATACTCTTTTATCCTATAAGAATAGCGTTTAAAACCCAATTGCGCAAATATTGGATCGCGTTGTTGTTGTAAATTAAAGTATTTCGAACTGTTCGAGGTTCGACAAAACGTGGCAATAAGAATTAAAAAAAAAAATATATATATAAAAAGATTTACACAATCATGTATTTACAATTTGCATGGCGTTACTATCGTCGCGTTATTCTATGGTACACGCTGAAGGGCCAAAAATAGACGGCGCGCTCCCAGGGTTAAACGTAAGCATTCTTCTCGTCTGGTTTGCGAGCGACGGCAAAACAGAGCGGATGAAAACATTCACCGTGTTAGAGAATGGAGGTTAAGTTTACATTTCAATAAACAAGGTGCACGCGCTAAGAATATAAACGACGCGTGCTGGGTCCGAGGTCCAGTTATAATATGTATTAAAAAAAAAAAGGGAAAATCAATCGGAAGGGCAATGGTAAACGACACGGACGCGCGGCGTTTCGAAATTCGAACGGTCCCTTCGCGCGCGCGGTCTTTGCCACGACCCTCTCCGAACCCATGCCGCGGCGGGGATAAAATGGAAATTATATTCGTAGACTCCGGTCTAAATATAAGTATCCTGACGAACGGTTGAAATCTTTTCACGCGACAAATTCTCGCTGCTCGATGCACGCACACACCTACCCGATACTCGGTGGACAAAATTTTTCATCAAATGCGTCCGCGGTTCTTTCATCTCAATGTTCCGGGGCGAAAAAAGGGATGTTACGTTTATGCATGGAACTGGACGCAAGTTGTAGAACACAAAACTTTGATCAATTTTGCGGTTCTGTATATGCTATAGTTCGTGTCCGATGCAAAAGTAATTTACACGCCTTGACTATGTTAATGTCCATCCAGTCTTTTTTCTGGTAAGGATGTTACTAATAGCTACTACACTGACCAACCTTTTCTCGAAACGTTTCTTACAATTTTGCAACTTGCAAAGATTTGAATTGTCCACCCTAAGAAAGTTTACGCTCCTGACGTTACAATCCTCCAAAAGTTAGTCAATTCAGTGCAAGCTACGTAAATAAATAAAAATTTTAAAGAGATCCAATGACCTTGAAATCTCCTCTACAATTGCATATGCATTAGCACCACACAATGTTTCCCACCGTGCCAAACAATATAACGTGGTGACCATTTTTTCGCAAGTTCTACAATCTATGGAAAGAGCGAAAGAGAACACTATGGAGAACGTATCGGTAAATCGTGTTAGGAGAACACGTTCGTGGAACGCCTAAGAGCCGCTCGACGAGCGCTCGCAGTGCCGTAAAACACACGGTTCACCGTAATTATACCGATCAGCAGCGAACTTCTGTGTGGCGATCACTAAAAGTCCACGAAAGATTTCTAGGCGGACGGAAAATAGGGTCAATTGTTACGCAACAAAAGTTGCTTGGCGTGGGTACTTCGTGTACGTCTCTCGGAATGTGGCTTCAGCATCGAATGCGAGCGAATCCCGGTGTCTCGCGTCTGTATAAGCCAGGGGTGCGCAACTCGAGTGGCAGAGCAGGGTCAAAACTCGATTGACACACGCGTGCCGCATATCTATGTATACAGACCTATTCATGACATAATAAACGAGACGCGGGGATAACCTACAAAACGTAGAAACGCATCTTTCGGAGAAACACCGCGCGAATATAAATGCTCGCGACACGTAAACAGAATACGTGTTTCTGGCAATGGATGTCGAACGGTTGGTCAGAAATTTCTGCTCGACCGGGTAACCATAATTCGTATCGCGGAACACTGGCATAAGGGGTGTCTCCGAATTACCAATCTAACAGGGGGGTGAATTTACATGAGAAGATAGATCGATAACGCGTAGTAACGCTAACATGATTGATAGTTGAAAATTCGTTTCTTATCCGCGCAATCGTACATAATTCGCTTGAATATTAGATTCACCGATTCTTCTGCATAGATTCACCCCGTTTGTGCCGCGGTACGAAGACACCCCGCATAATGATTCCAGACGCGATCAGGAACCCGCAGATCAGTCGATTGGTTGAGGAACACGTGATACTTTAAGTGCTCTACGTATCACAGTGGATCGAACGCCATGAACTATATACGCGCAATGATAATCGAGTCGGGCTGGAATATCGTTATCCCAGATCTTCGCTTCTAAGTAACCACTTCACCTCTCGCGGTCGTAACTGTTCCTCGATAGAATTTGAAAAGGGAACTATGTCGGAAACGACAGACAGTGTCGTGGATTTAACGTCGCGGAAGGCCGTGAGCCCACGTTCGAGGTTCTAACGTGTTGCGGTACAATCAAAACTAAAAATAGAATTTCATAATCTGTCAAGACACGTCGGCTGCTTTTACGGAAAGTATGCACGAGTCCGGTTATTTGGAGCCGACTTTGTGAATCGCCGATGTCAAATCGGCCTGCGGAAACGCATCGTGCGTCGAACGCATATAACTCTGTACTAAATTTGGTAAAATAACTCCGCTCCCAATTAGCACGCGCTCGAGAAAAAATGTGTGCGGTGTACCATGTGACAGCTACGTCACAATGCCAGCGTAAATTACTCGCGAGCGATCGACCAATAACGATACTTCGTACATTTTAAAAATGGAAGTTGATCGCAATAAACTCGAGGAAAAATTCCGAAGAATCGCGTGAACCGTGAGAATAACTATTTTTTTTCTTTAATTTCACCCTGTTGCGAGATCGGTCTTTGAAGGTTACATTTCTCACGGAACGGAGGCAATCGTGATCAAAGAGAAAGGAGAACGCGTAGAGAAATTCTTTCTCCAGGACCGGGCGAAGAATCTCGGTTTCGAAATAAGATGAACACGAAGGATGATTCGAGGGCTCGACTAAACTCGAGCCTCGCGCGAAACGGCAAAAAAGAATGGAAAGAGAAGAACCGGAGAATGAGTATACGAATAAATGAACGACTGAATGGTGGTCAAACCGAAAGAGAGGATGAGTCTCACCTGCCTGGACCGTGACGAGGGTGCCCGCTAAATATAGCATCCCCAGCAGCACAAAAGCAGCTCGCCTCTCCATCTCGTGGCGCTGATGTACGCGGTGGCGCGTGACTGTGTGCACTGTACAATACTAACGATTCCCGTTCGAGGAGGGTTTCTAGGGCCGAAACCGCAAAATAAGGGCGCCTAGGCTGGGCTGCCGTAGCTCCGTTTCCGCGATCGTTGCCGCCGTCGTATCGTAGCCGTCGTTTCCGTCGTGGTCGTCGTTGTCGTCACCGTCGCCGTCGCTGTCGCCTCCTGTAACACCCTTCCCGTTGTCGGCAGCTCCTCCTTTTCGGCTGTCCACTCAGCCAACTACGATCGAGCCCCACTACTCTCTGCGAATCGTTTACACACGCACTCGTCACTCCGAGCCACGCCGTACCATTGACGTCTAAATTCTCTTATCGTTATCTCGCGCCGTTTTAATCTCGGTGTGCGCCACCAATAACACCCCGTGGCCCCGTCTACAACACCGTTCCCCGTTGATGCCACCGAGATCTGTTCGTGATCGGCCGAGAATCAACGGCAATTAGCACCGCGAGCCGCAGGAACGGCAATGTCAGGAAAAATGGCTGCCACTGTCTTCTGCTTAATTTTCTGCGCGGGGATCGCTCTTACTTTCTCGACACTCGTTCCTTCCTTTTCGCTCCCCGGCACACTGCTCTCCGCGTACGTCCTCTACGTCCGTCCCCGTGAGCCTCGCATGCGCATGCGCGGTATACTCCCTTCCAAAAAGTCTAGATACGCAAGCGATTTTTTCAGCACGGTTTTTACCGAGATTTCGATGAAAAAGCGGTCGGTCGGTCTCGTGTCATTTTTCACGTGCCGTCTGTCGGTCTTTTCTCTTTTCATTTGCATTGTTACGCGTGACGATAACAATCGATAAAAAACATCGCTTTAAAGGTGTGTAGTCTTCTATCGATGAAGTGTCTGATAATGCGATTTAAGATACGAATAAGATTTCGGAAAATTCCACACTTAGAACACCCTGGAGAAAGCAATATATGTTTCACAAATAAAAAACTGCATCTGTAAATAAACGTAATCTTTATATGTCCTGAAGCGTGTTTTTATTTACAGCGGCTACATTCGGGAACATTATACGGAAAGTATACAAATGTCAAGTGAAATATGCGTATCGCTTGTTGCATATCGTACGAATGAAATTTCGAAATATTTTTTTTTACGTGTAACTGCTCGGAAAAAATTTGGTATACTTACGAGTTTTTCAGCGAGATCGCGCCGTCTCAAATTCAATCTTACCAACCATAGGATTGATCACACTAACGATGACTGCCTCTCTGCAGATTATATTCATATGGTGTAAATATATGATTCATTTATGAATTGTTTAATTGGTTATTCAATTCCAAATACATAATCTTATTTAGACAAGTTTAAACTATTTTTCATTCATGCTTTTTCCCTTTCTTTCCGAACATTTTCCAAACGTAAATACCCTACGTAAATATGAACGTTATTGGCGAATTGCAGCGAAATCTTTTAATCGTTTTCTTGACATTTTAGACACTCTTTGCACATATTTGAATTTACTATCGCTTAAATCTAAATAAATTTATCTGTATTAGTTACATACATCATTTAATTAAGTCATTTGATATAATATCATCGATATTAATAATATTCACGCGAAACTAATGTCAACATTTTATAATTGAATTTAATTAAATCATCGTTACTGGATGTATGAAACTTATCCCACCAGGGTGAACACAATATTAAATATTTAAAAATCTTGAAATAAAACTGCTATTAATTGAATTGATAATGCCACAGACGAGGGATAGGACCTCGTCGGTGATAATGCCAACGTGGCATTTACTAGTAGGTGAATAAGTGTGTATCTAATAGATACTATCGACATCTATATAGATATATTCGATTTATTTTGCTTTAAAATTGCGGAAACCTAACGGATAGTATTTTTAACGAAATAATAATATAATTTTAATAATTACGCAAATAAAACAGTGTAAGTAATAACCGTAGTTAGGTTCATGTGACATTAAACACACAAAAAAAAAGCTTCAGTTTGTACTGACTTGAACTGATAACAATCTTTTTAATCAAGGTCAATATAACTAAAGCTTAAGTGCCTGATAAGGTCTTAATAAATAGTCGTTTTGATTAAAAAATAAGTTAGTTCATGTTAACTGTTACACCGAACAAGAACTATAGGCTTAAATTTAATATAATAATTGTTTAAATTAAGTGAATTAAACACTTTATAAACATGGTGAAGGATTACGGAAAATTAAAGGATGTAAGCGAAAATTTCACGGAGGAGAAGTTACAAGAAATCCTACTTAATGTACATAAAGGACAAAAAGCAGAAGTTATAGATTGGTATTTTAATGAAGCAAATGCTAAGGGTGATAGCTATTTGTCAACTGTTAATAGAGTTAAAATTATCGGTAATGTTGATGGCAAAGAGGTAGAAGTTAAAGTAGTGGTCAAATCTTTGCCACAAAATATAGGCAGAAGGAATACATACAGAAGCATAGAATTCTTCCGAAATGAAATTCTCATGTATACAAAGGTAATTGCATCACTTTTTTTAAAAATAAAATTACATAGAAATTTTCCTGTTTAAGGTACTAAAAGAATTCGAACAATTTCTTAATGTTAAAGAACAAAATGAATTATTATGCGTTCCACGTCACTTAGCTTCTACTTTGGATGGTTATACCGATTATATAGTTTTGGAAGATGTAAGTCCTTTAGGATATAAACCTGTGTGTAGACAGAATTGTGTAAATTTGGATCAATGTATAATGATTTTAAAAGCTATAGCAAGATTTCATGCAATATCTTTTGCATATAAAGATCAGAAAAAGGAAAAATTCAATGAGCTTGTGGATTACTTGAAGGAAACATATGTCAGTGATGAACACTGGAATTGGTACAAACGATTTCATGTAAGATAAATGTTACTATTATATTGTAATGACTTGCAACACTAAGTATGGTACACACGATTCGGTTATTTACAATCATATTTTTGTCCATTTGTTTTGTAGAAAAGAACAATAAACATTGCTATAAATGCCTTGGAAATGGAATACCCTGGTAGCGAGGCAGAAAAACGATTTAAGTCTTATGAATTTGGTGTTCTGTATAAAAAGGCTTCTGACTTTTGCAATCGTACATATGCGCCAACATCCGTAATAAGCCACGGTGACTGTTGGGTTCCAAACTTTTTAGCTCAGGTTACTACAGGAAACAAAGCCTTGATGCTTGACTTTCAATTGGCAAGATGTAGTAGTCCAGTGTTGGACATATCAATGTGCATTTATGGATGTACAGATAAAAGCCTTTGGGATGAACACTTTGATAGTTTGTTAAGAATCTATCACAATGAACTTTCAAACACCATTAACTTACTTGGATCAGATCCTGAAAAAATGTATTCATGGGATACATTTATGAAAGAAGTAGAGTATAATTATATTTCTTGTCAATTTTGGCATAGTACTTGTCAGAAACCAATTAAAATGATAAATAAAATTCTTACAGGTAAAAGAACAGTTCATGTTTGGTGCAATGTTTTCATTGGAAATGATTCCATTCAGTCTATTAGATGAATCTGAAGCGTTTGATCTAGATGCTATCATAAAAGATGATTCTGGAGTAGACATTGATGATGTATGGACACTGTCAAACATCAAAACAAAAGATGGCAGGCTTAGGCTAGCCAATATCTTTGTCCACGCAGTTGAGTATAAATTCTTGTAATTGTTTGCATAATTAATAATTTTGTACGTCATAAAAAAAGCATTTAGACAGGTGTATTTTTTACATAATGTTTATTAAATGTGTAGCATTAAATAAAATAGAGACAATCTGTATTTGTATAATTTCAATTATAACAACATAGTCTAATCAAAATACAATATTTATATAAGAATTATAGACCGCCATCATTTATTTATTTATAAACAACGGTTGCTTCAAGTTTTCCTTTATCACTTACTTATATTAAGGAATTTGAGATATTTCATAAAAATATCTCGTTTTTCTCTGACAAGTACACCTATTGCTGGAAAGCATATTCGTAAAGATAAGTGCACTGTTTAATGCATATTTTATATTAGAATTTGTCATATGCAAGCAAGCAATCTTATATGAAAAAATATTATAAAATGTTTCTCTGTGCCAAATCTTTACGATACACAGTTTGAACTTCCATGTTACACCATATTCACAAGAAAATTTATGATTTAAATAAGAATTTATACTGTCGTATACCCAACATACTTTATGTTGATTACTTTTATAAATTATGATGCTGAATGTTATTCGAATGAATATTACTGGCATCAAAGACAGTAGTATCCTCATCATCCTCCTCGTCCAATGGTAATGGTCGCATTTCTACATCTTGTCTGTTTGCAAGGACACCATACTTTCTGACCATTTGGGCACGTGTTTTACTTAATCTGTTAAATAATTAACATTATTATTCCATATATAGTAATCGTATATAGTAATCGATATATTCAAATTTTTTAAGCAATTATAGACGTAAACAAGGGTGCAACAAAATAAAAATAAAATTTTAAGCTTTTAATAGATGTTATATACCTAAAATTACGGAACATGATATATGCCATGACAAGAACACTTAGGCCAATAAACACATAAAGACCACGCTTCAAAGCTCCAGCATTTAAAGTTGTCAAATGTCCTATTTCTTCATGCTGTTAACAAAAATTTCATTATTAATCAGTATTGCTATACTTTAAGTATAGCAATTGTAAACAACATGAAATTTGTCTAATTTCTAGGTAGATTAAGAAATCATGTTTTAATGGGGACACTCGATTCCTCAAACAAGGTTAAACTAAGAAGAAGCAGTTATTTACTTTGTGAAATTAATCAAGTTCAAGTTCAGGCACTAACCTCTTTTTGCGGCTCTGTTGCATTAACAGTTTTGTTATCTGTCGACGATTTTGAGGTTATACCATTCAGCGTTTTATTATTCTCGAGATTCGTCGTTGTGTCGCCAAGTGATACCGCATTTTGGTGCTCATTTTTTTGTCCGTTTGACGGAGTGTGCGTGTTAACATTCTTGGCAGCGCTATAAACACTTTTTTCTATTAACGTCGGTTTAGGTACATCCCTGTTTATCCTAACTCTTCCATCGCATACTGTGCTTTGTGCGGCTAAGAAGATCAACAGAAATACAAAAAATTTTATCATCTGGATCTTCGAGCGCGTCATTGTCTTGTGACATTTGTGAAACAAAATTCGAAGAAGGAAAACAGCACGGCACTATGCTACGTTGACATTTTATCGCGGCTCCATGTTGACCCGGCTTATGCCACTAACGCATATTTCAAATCGTTTTGACTTTAACAGCTGTTTCGCGGTATCCTCACGAGCACTAAACGAGCGTACAGACGAAAAGATTTTTGCATGATGGTTAAAAATAGATCGCAGAACATCAACAATGTGGAATTATATATATATATGTATGTATATATAATCTATATGTACATATGCGTTTAAATTTATTTCGTGCTCCACTTGAAAGATACGCCTCGGTATTTGCAGCGTTTGCGGTTGTAGCGAACGAGCGCGTCAATATTTTTTAAAACTCAAACACAATTACACGTGATCTATTAAATGTACTAATAAACGAATGTCGCATCTAATTCTCTAACAATTCACGTAGTGTCACATACGGACAATGCAGACGAAACCGCTTATCAGAAACATGACTCATTATTGTACACTTATGAGTAATAAACTCATGGTGTCAATTGTATACTTTGAATTCGCTAGCGCTAATTATCATCTATAAATGACGTTGATAATGCTGTAGGAACTGTTAATCCGATCTCAGATCATAATAAAGCAATGAAATCTCTCAGTTTTGGTTATGTCAGAGAGGAAGTTATATGTACATACAGTCGGAGGCAAAATTAATTGGTCAGCCTTTAAAAACTAATAAGTGTCTTAAAATTGGATTAAGCAATTTCTAGTATTTTTTAGACGTTAGAGGGAGTAGTTTACTAGGTAACGTGTAAACATTTTTTTTTTATTGCTATTGCTTGGAATTTCGAAGAAAAAAGTGAAGGTCAGTGAGCAAGTTATATAGTTATATTGAAAGATATAAAAAGCAATTTCTCACAATTTTTGCCATTTTCAATTATTTATAGCTCTTAGCGACCTTAATCGATTTTGATGAAACTTTGTGCATAAATATAACTTATGTAGATCTAGAAAAGGCATATTTTAAATTTTCATTATGTGCTCAGATAAAAAAGTTAAAAATCGTGATCTTTACTGTTTGTAATTTCGATCAATGGTAATTTTTAAATACATCATCTAGTAGACTAATCCTTCTAATATCTAAAGAAGAAATTCGAGTGGTTTGGTCCAATTTTAAACAAGTTATTCATTTCTCAAGGGTGTTCGCTTAATTTTGCCCCGGACTGTATATCGATTCGTTTATTCTCTTTGTACACAATTTATTTTCTTACGAAATCGAACAAAGATTTATTCGAATAGAAATGTGTATAAAATTCGTTCATCTTTTGCGCCGCTGAAAGTGTGTTCCCACTGTGGCGCAGGTCTCTGTGTGTACATTGTCGGGAGACGTTGCTGCGAGGTTGCACACAGAGAACCGACGTATGTACGTAGGCATGTAACCAATGGGAGAGAAGCGTTTGACACGTACCATGCGTATAAGCGTACGCGAACGACAGTTGGAGTGGTTGGACGTTACGAGTTGGGCGCAATACACAGTCGAGGCTCTTATTTTGATTCGCAGAGGAGGCTCGCCTCGAAGAAAACGGGTGGTCGAGGCTCGAAGGATTTGCGGGGAAAGTTCAAGATATAGGTCACCAGACACTGGTAAAAAACATGATACGCGTTGTAAATGGGGGTGTTATATATCTGGAAGAGTTAAAAAATTCGGTGGAGAGTGATGCGACAGAGAAGGCAACGTCAAGAAAGTGCGAGGGGCAGCTGTCTTCGACGAAGGCAAACAGCTGTTCGTCCTACAAAGGTGCAAATCGTACGACAGAAATGGCGCAAGAGGACAATAATCCGTGCTGGAATAACCTGCCCAGTATCATCCTGCAGGAGATATTCTCATATTTGCCACACAGAAGCCGGTTAAGAGCCTCTCAGGTATTCTCAACATTTTTTTCTTCCGTCTCCGTCAAGGCCGTTTATACTTCGACCTGACACAGTGGGTAATCAAACTGCCATGTCCAGATTCGTTCTATGCTTTTAAATATTTCCTTTATCGTCTTCTCGAACGGTTATTGTTTTTGCCCGCGATATCGTCTATTTGTTCTTTGTTTACCTACCGAATCAGTCTATTTTAATCAGTGTCATGCTTAACGCGACTTTCAACGAAGCAGGGTTAACGGATAAAAATAATTCGTTCGAATGTAATTTGCGCAGGTTTGTAAAAATTGGAGGTATGCTTTGTTTCATCCTAGTTTCTGGAAAAAAATCACATTTGCCCTTGGACATGAAGACAGTATTCAATGGGCTCGGTACGTAAAGTTGTTTTCATGACTATTGGAAAATTCTGCAAGTTTAACTTATATCTGTTTTTTTTTCTTCTTTTCAACAGATTTCTGGCGGATAGTTTTGGGTTCAGCGTGCACGAAGCTACAATTCGTTGTGACACACCAAATCATTCTGCCGAAGAGACTGTAGCCATTCTGAAGAAATTAAGTTGTAACAGACAGCTGCGTAAATTATTTTTGGAATCCAGCAGTAGCTCCTTTGAATATGAAGATGACGATGACATTAACGGATATGTTACACCACTGATAAAGCCCATTGTAAAAATTATCGAAACAGCCAATCATTTGGAAGCTTTGAGTTTAGGATGTATAGAAGAATTAATAGCCAGTGCTGGAGTACTTCTACAACCGCTTCGTACGAACCATGCCAAGCATTTGACAACGCTAAGTCTGGCATCCGTTAGAGATGATCCTGATTATAATTTCTGTGAACTTGGGTTTGATTACGAACTCTGTTTTAACTCATTCGTCAGATTATCTATTTTGACATTGGATTATGAGTTTGTAAGTGATCAACTACTGAAGGCATTAGATAACGGAGTCATGGAGAGGCTTGTAATTCATGTGCATGGTTGGAACGACAGTTACGCAGGGACAAGCGAAGTTGCGTGGCAAACGTTTGTGCAGAAAAAGTAAGAGTAATACATTTCGATTATTACTGTTTCCCAAATGTATATATTAAGAAAATAATCTAAAATTTGTTTCAGTCCAAAATGCGAATTACGTCTAAACCTTATACACTCTTATGATGGCATCGAAATTTTACATTCTGATATACTTCGTCATTCTATGCCTCTCACACATCTGAAAGTTCTGTTCTGTGAAAACGTTAACTCCAGAGCATTGCTGGTGCTATCTAGCTGGTATCATCTTACTTTAAAATCTTTGATATGGATTGATTCTATGGACCCTCAAAGAGTTAAACCCGCAACTTGTGATCCAAGCGAGCCTGACAGGTAAATCAAGTTGTTTTTATCGTGCTATTATCTGTAATTTATTTGATTAACCAACTTATTTATTATCTTACTATAGCCCCGATCCGTTAGTATTTATTGCATGGAAATGTACTAGACTTGTGGAGATTGTGTTCATTGGTCACAAGTACGATCAAGAAAACTTGCTAGCTATCGCACGCCTACGAGGAAGTACCCTTAAATCATTAGTATTTGCACAAAGAGACATGGCATCCAACAATGAATCTTGGCACAAGGCTGAAAGCATCACACATGTAAGCTTTTAAGTTTTATATTGAAATTTATGAATCGTTATGTGTTTAAAGGAATCCGTCTCATTCTGTATAATATTTTTTATTGTTTCATGTATATAGGAAATACAAGAAATCATAGGTCATCCTTGGGAACAATTACGTGATGCTGATTTACCAGCGGTTGTTAAAAATCCATTTCACGGCGATAGCAGAGACGTGATCATGCCATTGGTCCTTCGTGACCAAAAGTAATACTGAACACAAATTAAGGAAAGATTACTCCCCAGTACCAATCATCGACATCTCCACCTATTTCTGGGCGAGCCACAATCTCAGAAGTAAAGTTACAATGTTATATTCTTTATTTTTCTATACGATTTGTTTTCTTTTATGGGAACTACAGATGAAACATCATACAGCGAACGTGTGTAGATCTGTATCACAAATTCGTGAACTAAACGGTTAGAATATCTGGAAGGATCACACAGTTCCAGTGTGTAAATGGCGAGGCTATAAAACGCACACAAGTTCTCCCGTTTTACAAAGATGTTATCAGTTCATTTATGAATATGATAAGCCATAGTCAACTATGTCTTTCTTGAGTCTGCGAGGGAGTACCTAAATTAAGTATGAAACACCCTTATAAACGAGAAGATCTCCCCGTTTATCAAATTGGAGAACAAAATAATGTATGATGATTTTTCTTGCGAGAAACCTTTTGTAACGAAGTGTATTGCTAACAACGGTGGTCTCAAAGTGGTCAAGAGCAAAGTATATTTGTTAACGATTGTTCCTCTCGCCAATGAATACTAAAGGAAAGAACATATATATATTATATAAAGATATAACAGTATTCTTGGTAGATACTAAGAATCAAGCATTATGAGACGATCGAGGTCTTCCTACACAGACCTTTTGTGTGACGTTCTCCTGTTAATATCACAGGAAAACAGAATATGTATGAAAGAAGCGAAGGGAACGCACACCACAATGAGAGGTTATCATCGTGCACGAAGAAAATGAAGAGTGAAACTACGAAAATGAACAAAAAAAAGGAGGGAAAGGAAGAGCAGAAAACGGGCCGATTTTATGATGTTCCACTGGGAAGCGTAACGAAATTCCACATGTATGTAAGTAGAAACTTGTTTAACAAATATTTTTCCAAGTCTATGGGAATTTAGATCAAGCGAGCGCCAAGAGCATGCAGTGAGAATGAATAACTAAAAAAAAAAAGAAATACGACTTCGAAAGAAAGAACTTGATATCGAGCTGCGCGGATGTTAAACAAACACGTGTGCTCGGCGAGAAGTCGTGAACAGCGATCCGAGGTTATTTTTAATACCAAAACCAATCGGACGCTCTTGTACAAATAGAAAAATGAATGTGTGCCGAGAAGAGTGCGGTTGATTTGGTGGTACCGATGGAAAAAAGAAAATAGTTTGCAAAATAGTGAATTAGTTATCTTGCGTTAGGGGAGGCAAACGAAGTGTGATACATCGAGAATTCTAAAACCTCCGCGAAGTACCGTCTCTTCACCGTGCTCTTAGCGACCGCTAACACGAACACAAAAGTATAGTTATCTATTCAAGAGAAGAAAAAAAAAAGTAATGAGTCAGAGGAATTAGCTGCTAATCGTGTATGTGTATATGTATGTATATCTGTATTATCTGTCGAACTTTAAACGTTAAAATATTCGGATGCCGCGTGCATCTATTTCTGTCGTGCGATTAATAATGACGATTTTCGAACATTTAAAAAAACAACTAAAACAAAAGGATGATCCACAAACACAATGAAAAAAAATACCAAAACAACAACAACAAGAACACAAGCGTATACAGTTTATTATTCTGAGAGGTTATTTACTTTTTTTCGAGCCCTTGTATAATTATTATATTACATCGTCGTCTATCGTACTTGTAGTCACACGTATACCATTGTTTTTTATATGTGGTTCTGTACATACATTCATGCGTTTAATGAGAGAGAGCGAGAGAAAGAGAGAGAGAGAGCGCGCGAGAGAGAAAGAGAGAATGTGAGCGAGAAAGAATGAGGAAAAGCGTAAGATGAAACGGGAAAAAAGGATATTGGACATGCGCAAAAAAAAATATCGCAAAGTTGCGCCCGAATTTAATGATGAGGAGAAAAGTGGAAAGCGGAGAGAAAGAGAGCTATGAGGAATAGATGAAAGATGAAGAGCGAAGTAATATATAGCTGTTTAATTTGAACGAAAAAGGAGGGAAACAGATGTAATAGGGAGATTCGATTGAAGAGCTAGGCACAAATACGAGGATAACTATTTCTTTTTAAACAATTTATGCTGTTATACAAGATGAACGGGCCTTAATATGTACCTGAGTCGCGGTAAGAATAAATTTATCGAGAGCGAGAGCGAGAGAAAAAGAGATCGAGCGAGAGATAGTAAGAACGAGAGCGAGAGAGAGAGTTAGAAGAAAAATAAAAAACGGAACTCTGACACGCGACAGCCACCATTAAACAAATATAATCGTAGACACCTTAATAACCATTTTTTCGGCGATTCGCTAGAAACACCTGCCGGTTTCTCGCCAAAAAATGACTGACGGGTTTAAGGTATTCTCGGCGCCCTTTCATTTCGTATTCCGTGCACGCGTATTGTTTCACTGGTCAGGAAATTCTGTAACGAAAGAGACCGTCGTTTATTGTTCCTTGTTATCACGAACAGATTTTTTTTTTCTTCGCGAATAAAACGGTGAAAGAAGCAAAAACAATACCACAGTTATTGTTGTTCGTTGACCATATTAACGTTGCGTGGACGGGCCAGATTTTATTTACTAAGAATCTTTTTTATTATTATTATTATTATTATTAATATTATTATTTTTCTTCGTGCGTTTTTTTTTTGTTTGTTTATTTTTTATCGAACGAAAGTCCCGCATAAACGGATTACTCGCGGGCGCGGTGCCCGGCGTGAGTCTGAAAAGAGAGAGAGAGAGAGAGGGAGAGAAAGAATTAGGTAAAAAATAGAGTAAACGAGAACAGTGTGAAAGAACATAATGTACGTGACGTTGCGAAACGATAGCGTATAAGAGAGAAAGAGAGAGAACGGATTATTAAAGAAAAAAAAAAATAACGAGAAAAACGATATGCGATCGGGATATACAATATATATAGATATCCAGCGGGTAATAGAAGCAGAACAAAACGAGTTTAAAAAAAAAAGAGTAATGATGAATCGTTAAATGTTAATCAGGTGATACGTAGTACCATCTCTGCGAATCCTCTGTACAAAGTCGTAGAATGATGCGAGAGTAAAACGTAAAAGAGAATGAAAGGCAGGCCGTGCAGCCGCCGCCTAAACCGTACGGGCACAAGCCAACACTACTACACGTATAATATCGAATTAAACGCGATGACAAACCAAGCATAAGACTGAACCTGCCGAGAAAGGTATATACACCAGGTTGGGGCGGTTTGCTGCACGCGCCCCTGTCCGACCGTCATATTCATAAAGCACAGGACGATCCCGACTAAACGGAAAGCATCAATCGTGTTCGCGATAATCGTGGCAAATCAAAGGGTTCCAATCTCGTTGTCTCGCGTCGACGCGACAAATAAAACCGCGACGCACAAAACCCGTCGTCGATCTGAGAAAACAAAGAGAAATGATAAAGATAAAGAAAAACAAGAAAAGTGGAAGAAATGCATGAAAAGAAGTAGCGCTTCGTCGTTTCCGTCAGTCGGACCTTCGTGTCGCCGACGGTGTCTCTCCTCTCTTCAACCATTGTTTTTTCCAGCTTTCCGTGTTAGCTCGGCGGCCCTCGTCGATTCGCCGCCCGATTATGCGCCACGCGAATACCAATTTATGAATATGCGTGTCGTTCGACTTCAAGCTAAAAACAAAACGAAAATAATAAGATTAAATAAGGGAAGGGATGGTGCACACCAGCTAGTGTTTTTAGATCGGACTCAACGCCCCCGTTTCACGGAGAAACTGATTAAGTAAAAATTAAAAAAAAAATAATAAGCAAAAAAAAAATAATAAAATACTACAAAGTAAACAAAGAACGCTCGCTCGACGGCGATTCTCGTAGCCGATTAATAACTAACCTGTAAGCCAGCCTGCCAAGAATCAAAATAACTGTATAATATCAAACGAACGCTAGCCAGTACAGAATGCTAAGATCTATTTTTTAAGAAGCGAATGTATATTTTTGTACTAAGGCAGGCCTTAGTGTGAGTCGTGTTGTAATTGTTGTGCGCGCGCGCGCGCTCTACGGCAAGAAGATCGAGAAAGAAGAAGACCGTGCTGTGAAGATCCGTGATATCGCGTCGGCGTACAGCGAGAAATCGAAAAATATCTGCGAGACGAGGTGAATGAGAAAGAAAGAGCGAGAGAGAGAGAGAGAGAGAGAAATGAAAGAATGCAAGCATCTTCGTTAAAGTAAAAACAAAACAGCGTTGTGTGACGCACGCGTGCGTACGTGCGTGCGTTCGTTCGTTCGTTCGTTCGCGCGGGAAACAACAGGGGGAAAAAACATTATTTAAGAGCGTCCCTGCTTGAATCTAGAACGGGTGGGCTGTATTAGGTACAACGGGCGACGATAAATCGAGAACAAAACATCTGTGATAAAATGTGAAATCTTAGAATGGGTGCTCGAGAAAAAGGTGGCCGTAAGAGAGGGGGATGAACAAAAAACAAAAAAAAGAGGGAACAAGCGTGCGTTTATAGAGAAAAAAAACCAATAAAAATAAAAATACTAACGAACGGGTGGGGGTTAAGATAACGGAGAAGACCGGAAAATCCTGCGTATGCATTAGGGGGGAAAACGATATTAAGGCGAGACACGTAAATTCCTACGAGAAGAAAATCGTTTAGAGGCGCTTTTAGAAGATCTATCATGCGAATGATGTTCGTCATGCATATGTTGACTAATAATTGACGACGGATGGAGACTGTCTTTCGACGAGATAGCCCGGTCTAACTATCGTAGTGGCTGCCAGTCTCGACGTCCTACTTCCGGTGACCGGTGATTCCGTGCTCGTGGGTCCCGATGAGAACGATAATAGTAACGCGAGAAATATCGTTTCGAACTAGGAGAACACGGTCATACGCCTCGAACGATCGAGGAATACGGGTGAAACTCGAAAACGTGCATCTTTCTAACATTCCACACGAAACCACGCGAAACACAAAGGGAGGGGTAGGGGGAGGGGAGGTTGCGTGCATGATCTCGCCGGCGTCGTAAACGCCAACACGTTCTAATCCAGTACATACCTCGACGGGGAATAGTTTCGAGCAAAGAATAGTCGCGCTCGCCAGTTTGGCCCTCCGGCCCGCGGAAAAGAGCTCGCGGCCCGCAAGAGCGAGGGGCGCCCGGCGATTTATTCGACCCGTGTTCCTCTCGATCGACCACGAGGATCGCGCGAACAGGCCCCCCGAGTAAATCCTCAACGTCGGGCCCACGGTGTGGGACATGGTCGGGACCCGGCATGCCACGAATAGTATTTATAAGTTCCTAAAGAAACGAGGAAAGAAAAATATTTTACACGGTTTTAAGTGCGCGAGATAGAACGAAGAACCGACGTGTTACGAATAAGCGAAAAAAAAAGAACCACTCTCACACGGGGGATGTCTCGTTTAAGTGACAACCTAATTCTATGCGCGCGTAGTCGTCGACGCGGGAAGGTGGCAAATGTTTTCGACGCATGCTTCTTCGAACATCCACGCTTTGGGGGGAAGGTTCGACACGCTCCTCGATGCTCGGGCTGTCGCGGGCACGTTGATCCTGATAACTCGATGCCGGATACCGAAAAGAAAACTGTTCTCGACAACGACCATCACGCGTTTTAACTGACAGATTCGGGTTCGTGTGTTACTCCGTTTTGTGTATCGATTCAATCACTTTTGCGATGATTTTCGTTCGTAGGACGGATTGTTGATAAAAAAGAGTGTGTGTCGAAGAACACCCGGACGGAAAATGAGATTTCTGCGAAATCAACGGCGTGTCATTTTAAGTGACCCTCGTTAGGCGAACAGAGATTGTTCGGTTTAGTGTATAGTTCGTTGATTCGTCTTGTGTTTGCGGGATTGTACGTTCAAGCGGAGGACACGACAGCGCCGGCAACGCTGTTCCTCTTCATTTTGTTTCTTTGTTCTTTTTTATATACATACATCTCTCTATATATATATGTATATATATATATACATGTATAATTTACACGTATAATCCATTCCAATCGAAAGGGGCGAGCGTAAAAAACGTGGCGGGAATTGCAAACAACGGTTGCGTGAAAAGTTTAGTAGCCGGCAACCAGATGATCTTTCACGAATGGGAACAAGTTTGTGGATAGAGGTTCGGACGGTTAGAGGGTTTCGAATATCGAACAACAGCGCGCACACTCGATTATGATCGCTATAAGAAATACGTACACGCGCACGGGTGATTCCTTGTGACGTTCGTATGTTCTCGATTGTTCTTTATTGCCGTTGTGTAACGACTGTACAGGGTGTTCCGGACTGAGCAGGTTTGTTCCGCGGTTCGAACGTTGTACGCATTCCAGGTGTTGTTATCGTTTGTTCTTCGGCTGCGCGTTAAACACGGCGGAAACTTGTTCCTGTACAAACTATCGAAAATTTCCGCGCGCAGTTTAACTCGCTTCGAATTTTACCGATTCGCGAGCACGTGTACCGATCGACGCGAATAGAATCGTGTGGTACGATGGTGTGCGGGTTCGTCAGCTTGTCAGTGACCTTCGGCAGTTCATTGATTTCCAACCTGCTATAGACGCTGACGGAAATACCGACCCTCTGTATCATTGATTTAGTTCTCCGGTTTTAGGGCAGCTTTTTCTTAGAACGACAACTAGGATCGTTTTTCTTAGAACTTGGAAAAAAGAGTAGGGGAAGGAAGACTGTTGATTTATGCGCGGTACACATTCTCGCGTATGCAGAACCATCGAATTCGCAGCCTACGAAGCCGGGCGCAACGATCAGAATAAACCTGGCACCGAAATAAAAACGACGAGAAGGTTAATCGATCGCTCGGTACACCCTGTATGTCTCGAAGTTCTCGTTCGAAACCGCATTACTGTCCACACCGCCGGGTATACACGGGCAGAAAACGATATTCCGATAGTCCGCGAACTCCTCGATCGATACGTAACAATATATTGTAACGATATATCACCGGAAACGGCGTTTAGATATGTATATAAGCTTAGGGGCCGAGGTACAGACAACACGAGAGCAAGCTCTATTATTTAATCGTTGGATCGCCGGGATAAGACGTAAACGAAATCCACCGAGACGCTTCTTCCAACGCGCAAAAGAAGAGGAAACAAAGAGGGGAAATTCGTCGAGGTCGACAAAAACCGGGCCCAAAATGACACATACACAGATGTAGATCTTGTTGTCAATCATTCCGTTTATGGTTCTAACACGAGACGTATGTTCCATCTCCGCGAATGGGACTGTCAAACGAATCACGATCAACGGGAAAAACCGGATCGTTCGGATCGACGGGAAAATCGCGATCGAATCGCCGCTTCTTCGTTGGTCCGCGTTAATAAAAAGATGGGGCAGGTATATAAAGTGATTTCTCGATATATGTCGCCAAGAATTATCCCCCATTACCGCGGGATATACCCCGTGAGGGGCCTTGAGGAGTGTAACCATAGGCTCGGGTGAATTTCCTGCACGATACACGTCGCCGGGAAGACCCGTGTTGTGGACATATATCGAGAATTCACTGTAGCGCGGATAATAAGACTGCGTGTGTTTTGGCGAGGCTGATTTTTCCTAGCCTTCTGAGGTCAGCGTTAGTGAAAGCTTTATTGTACCGGACAGGATCTGTTATCCAACTGTAAAAAGATTTCCAGCTTGTCGAAGCATAATGTCTCGAACGTTGCGAGGACCAACAACCGCGATCTTTCGTTCGGATAATTATAGTCCGTCTCGTTCGCGGACCGCGGACACCGCTTCGACGATGATTCAGGTTTCGGTTCACCGGACGCGTGTGAACCCTTTCTCGTTGATAGTACAATAATTGTTGTAGCGAACCCACTGCTTCGAGCAAGTCTTTTAGATCGCTTTCTCCGTGTTCGCGGTTCAAAACCATAACCGGCGCCGCGATCGTCGATGTGCTCCTCCGAACTGGCGAGAAGCGTAAACCAAAGCAAGCACACACTCCCGCACAACAACGTTTGCTAGTCTGACTGTTCGAAACCCGAAGGGTGAATAAGCGCAACGATCAACCTCGCGGCACGCGTTCATGCGTTATAAATGTCAACGTTCTCTCGTTCGTTCAAGAGATAGAGGAAGAAAGGGAACGCGACGTTACCACGAATCAATGGTTATGCACGTGGTTTCGCGTTTTCTACGCACACACACACAGACACGTACACGCGTAATCAGACCCACACACATACTGCACACAAGTACAGACACCTGTAGGCATAGTGACGCAACGTGTTTCAACCCATTTAGAGCACTTCGAAAACTTTTCCTCTCCTACGATTCGACACAACGCGGGTTTCGGCGTTTACTCAATTTTAATCAAACGAATCGGGGGGGGGGAGTAAAAAGTTAAATTACGTGTTCTATTCAACGGCCGGCGTGGATCGTTGCTCGGAAGATGAGCGACGATCCTCCCGATCGATACGTAGCCGTAGCACGATGAACCGCGTAGCCGAGTAGATGTGTTACATACAATGGGTTAAACGTTGTTAAACGAGATTCTAACGATGTTGCAATGCGCGTCCGCCGCACAAAACACCGCGTCTCGAGCTTGTTGCGTCGTCCACAGGCGAAACGCGCGCGCGCCCGCGCCGATTTCTAAGCGCGTCAAACGAGTTGCTGCACCCGGGCTCGTCGGCTTTCACGCGCTGCAGTTTGACGCGCTCGACGAAGCGACCCGTTGTCATCGGTTTTCGTCCCTACGCTGCGTTGCATCCTCGACTTTTCCGTACCTTTTTTTTCCCCCATCGATCTCTCCTTCGTATCCGGGCCGTTCCGCGAGCAAAACTTCTTACAGTATTACGTTAGCTTCGAATCAAGTTTAAGCTAGAGTCGTTATCGTTTTCATGCGATTTTCCAAAGCTACCAGTCTTCGTACCTCACACCATGACAATTCCCGGACGACAGCATCGTGCACTATTCCGACGAACCACCTGGAAGTTTCCCGGGAAATTTAGATATTCGAAATGGCTCGCTTGCCGAATGCAATTACGCTAACGATTAATCGGCGTACAATCAGGAAAAGCAATAATCCGTTATCGATCGACGATGATCGCTCCGCATTTTACTTTGTAATGTCTCCAGGCTATTCGCGCGAGAAAGAAAGAAAAACGGGGGAAGAAAAGAAACAAACTCGCGGAACGGATCAGATATTCTAAGCGAGTATTCAAATTCACCGTCTGACTTCGCTTTCAGTGCGCGAGCGCGCGCGCGCCGCCGCCGATCGCTTTCTTTTCTGCGGCCCGCGGGTTTTTCTCGCGAGACAGATTTAGAAAACGGAATTAGGTGATCTCTCTCAGGTAGCGAAGATTCGACGGAAAAACCGGCTTCTCTCGGCTGCCGAGGAAGCAGCTCGGCGAACAGAGATCGAGGACGAGAACGCAGTGCGGGGTTAAAGGGAGAAACGAAAAAATCTATAAAATGAGATGCGAGAAAGAGAGCGAGTGTGGGAGAGAGTGAGACAGCGAGAGAAAGAGAGAGCGAGAGAGAGAGAGAGAGAGAGAGAGAGAGAAATGAAACTCGGAGAAACGAGAGAATGAATGGAAAATCTTGTTTGTTAATCTCGTCTGGAACAAACGGAGCCAGTCTCCGCCAGTATCTCTTCGTATTGTGCGTGTAATATACATACATCTATATCGCGTTGTTTTCCATGTTGTTTTACTTAACGATGGCAAGACTAACCGAAACTGAATTATTATTATATATATACGGTACATATATAAATATATATAATATTATACGTATGCGTGCGTGTGTGAACGACGCTTAAGGGACGCTTTTTCCGGGTCCCCCCCCCCCACCATCAGGGTCGTTGCTCGGATTTGTTTGCCGAATCGATCGTAGAAACACCATTTTGCAACTACGTTCGCTGTGGACTCGCGATGTTCCCGTTGCGAATCTCGACACCGAATGGCCACCTGTTCGAAATTCGCGAGAACGACAGACAACGCGAGGGAGAGAAGGCCACCTTGCCTCCGCTAGGAAATACTTTATTTTTCTTTTTTTTTCTCGTGTCCTATCGAAACGGAGTTTCATCTGGTTCTCTCCCGAGTCGGCAGACCAATCGCGAAAACGTTTCGAAACGGAATGAAACACCGTGAAAAATTGTATCGATCTCGTCGACGAACGATTGACGAAGCGTGTGCGCCATTCGAAACGGACCTCGATCCGTAGATGGATAGTTCGTTGAACTTATCGGATAACAAGATCACCATAAGTAAAATCATCGGCCCATCGTTCGCGACAGTTGTTTTCAGTTCGAATATTCCACGAGAATCGAAACTCGAGGATTCCAGAATTTCGAATCCTCCGAAAATCGTAGCTATTTCACCGTATCGACTTCTCAAGGTTAGTGGGCGGGGTGCCCGCCACCAGTGCCGTCGATATCGACGCTCCGCCCCCGTTGCTTTGCTGCCTGCATTATGTTTCAAGAGTCAAGGCCGAATAGGTGACCGAGCAGCGTTAACAATTTTTTGTTCGTAATCAATGCAAGCTATTTGCCGACGCGAAACAATTCGGTGGAACCTTGAGATGTCCTTCCTCTCGTTATACAGAGTACGTTCAACGCACTATTCATGTGTTCATCGTATTGCACACCTGCAGATGGGCAACCGAAACTAATCGCTATTTAACTTGAGGACATATTCAAACAAAAATTTCGAGTCGGTTGTCCATGCATCGCCCCGATTCAGTGCTGTCTACGATGGGGCCCCTTGTGCACCCATTACTTCCACCGAAAGATGACTCCGGGGGGGGGGGGGGGGGATGAATAGAAAATAAAAAAAAGATGACCCTATTAATGCTGTGCAGAAGTCCCCGCTTAGTAGACGCAGATTCGAGGCTACTATCCGAATTTTCGGTTGTTCGATCACCGAGAAACAACAGAAAAATGGCGTCTACCAAGCGAGTACTGTGTCATCGAGATTTTCTTGCGAACCGAAATAGAGCGGGGCGAAGCCCGAATGTAAAGCGTGGACAGCACCAAGTCCAGCGATGCGGAGTGAGCCGAGTATGTGTGTCCAAGCGGCGTAGTATGTTACGTTCCTTTTAAAATTACGATTTTTCTACTCAGCCTGCAGTCTCTTAACAACGATTGCGTATTTTCGAAGTCTCTCGAGTTCCGCGCGCCAGCTGTCCTTCTGGGGCGCCCGGATTTTCCTATCGTTCGTGACAGAGACTTTCGTTCGAGCGTTCGAAACAGTTCCGGTAAACGCTTTGTTACACCGACGACAGAAATTATAACGAAATTCGCTTCTCGATCTTCGCCTTTGACTCCGAGAAATCACAGCTCCGATCGTCATTCGCGAAAAGCGAATTTGTTGCAATGAAAAATCGTTGTGCTTCGGCGAAGCGCGTCGCAAGAGACAACAGGCACGCGGATCATCACGGATTCGATAGAAAAAAAGAGTTCTCTCTCTCGAGTTCTGTTGATTGGCGGAGTCGCGGCGAAATTGCGAAATTGTTTCACGCATTTCGATAGTGTCGAAACCGTTCGGAAGACGCCGTGCCAGCCCGCCAGGCTAATCGCTTGTAGCCCGAAGTCAACGATCATTGCCAACTCGTCACGAACGATAGAGATCGGTCGATCGTGTAACATGTAACGCGACCGTATCGTAACTGTCCAAGAATTGTTTCTCAACGATCGTCCACCCGCTTTCGCGTGGACACGGACAAGCATTTTTACCGTGCGAAATCGTTGATACTGTCGAGCAAATCAGTATTCTTTCGAACTCCAACCATCCCGTAGAATTGTACGCCGGTCTATGATTTTTACGTCACTTCCTTGATTATAGAAGTCAAATGTTTTCGCAAGTATCAGTCGATTTTTAAAGATGTATCAATGGATTAATAAATCGTGCATGGCATAACGTTGTCGTGTTTCTATCGTTGCACCTATGTCCCTTATCTGCTGCTTATCGAAAGGTAAGGATGATTTGTTTCATTATGTATTATTTACTTTATTTGTTGAATAGACTCCGCTGGAAAAAAATCTCAAGCACCGTACGATAAGGGTACTTATTGTAAACATGTCAAAAGTAGAGTATGTATAGGAAAGTGGTGTTTATTGTACAGAAATATAAGGCACAATAAAGCAATCCGTAATCGTGGCAATTGTTTACAAAAATATTCGCCTACGGTGTTAGGTAAACTCGTCTGTTCTTAGGAATGCAAGGATATGTTTATTTACGTTTGTCTTTGACGAATATTATAAATATTTACGTTTCGTTTATTTTCACAACTCTTGTGAAATATCGCGCCGAGTGGAAACTTATTCGATCGAGATTATGCGAATTCCATGTGCGTGGAGAGATACTTTTGTAAGCAACTGTAGGTTATTTTTGACCGAAGAGATCGTTTCGTGGAAGAGGTCAATTGAACGTCTGAAATCATTCGCAGCACGACGTGTTCGATTCATTGGGCTGGAATCGGCGAAGGTAGATAAATTCGATAAAAAAATCCATGTACAAGTGAGCCCTTCAGAGAACATCGTTCGCAAAAGATTGATCACCGAGGAACAAAGAGTTTAAATTTAACTGTCGAACGTTATCACTTAATCTGCTGCGCTATCAACGTTCATCCGATTATCGCATATCTGACTGGTAAAAAGTTAGAAGTTCGTCGCGTGTTTCGACCCGAGTCACGAATCGGCCGACATTTCCTATCGAGCTCAAACGTATTCAGCTATTGCAATGCCAGATATTCATGATAATGAAACGTATCTATTATTTGCGGACAGATTAAAAGTAACCGGGATTGCCCAGATGCTTGTGCCTACTATCGGAAAATACGAATCGATAGTATCATTAAAGACCAACAGAGATACTCCGTGTCGAATTCGATAAGAAAAATAGCTAATCGTGAATCACGATGTTTCATATAGATCCTTGTACCCCTACAATAATCTCCACAATCTCGTTTTCTGATAGAAAAAGTCTTATAGAAAATCTGTACAATAAAATAAATTATTCTTATGGTAAAACATTCTTGCGGTTGTAAGGTCAAGGTCAAGTGTTGAATCTTAAGACTACCTTGAACTCGTGAAACTAATAATCAACTCACTTTATTTTACAGATTACTTTCAAATTTAGTTCTATGATCGAAAGTATCAAAATCCACAATTTCAATCTACAATTGATTAATCGAAAACGAAATTTCACAGTTATTTGTTGGAAAAACTGAAGATCTACGAAAACCGCTACGATGAATACAAGTGAGTATACACTACTATCTTTACTCGAATAAAAGTATGTAAAGAAGAAAAAATCCAAGCAAGTATTTAAAGCCGATAAGACAAAACCGTTTCAATAGTTCTCGATAAAGCCAAAATGGGAATAGATAACATAGATCATACGTAACGTTTAACACTTATGTCAATAATCAAGTAGTTACATTTACAATTTCTTTTGAAAACAGACAAACAGACTATGGTAGAAAATTTTAATTATTGACACACGGATTAACACTTCTCAGCCGAGGATTTTTTGATAACGTTAAGTACACGTTACTCGGAGAATTAGATCAGGTATCAAAGTCCTCAAAATTGTAGGAAAAGTGATCGATACGAACAGACATTTTATTATGCAGGCAATTAAGTGGTAAATTCAGAATTTGAATGTCGAAATTCGTCCTGGGAGGATTAAATTTGTTTAAGACTAAATCGGAACGGTTGCAGCGTCACCGTGCCGAATACTGATCCGATTTGAAATGCCCTCCAATATGCGGTGGCCGTTGCCCGATTGGCGGTTACCGGTGCAGGTTCGAAAGAGAAGGGAATGCGCAGAAGCACGTGGGATTTGTTTAGACGACTGTCAAGCCCCTTTCGTAGCGCATTTACAAAGTCCGTGGGGTGCTTCCGGTAAGCCCCGTAGCTGGCGGCGGCGCTTTCCCGACAAACGATACCGGGGGCCAACGGGGGCGACAAGATCCACTGTCTACCTCCCCCCTCCCTCTCGCCCTTTTTCCCGCCTCCCTCCCTCCGAGCCACGAATCCCTACCCCTCCCTCCCCAGCCCTTCTGTACCGCACGGCATTACACCTCCGATGCGGAGACAGAGACAGGGACAGGAGACAGAGACAGAGAGAGCGACAGAGTCTGGGACAGGGGCAGGGGAGGAGTGACGACGGCGACGATGCCCGGCGAAACGAGCGATGGAGGAGGGGAAGACATCAACGGCGGACAAGGCCGCCATATTGAATCACTCTCGTTAATTTTTGCGCAGAGGCGGCGTGAATTTTTTCTCCTTGCGCGGAAGGTAGCGGCTCAAGGTTGTGTCTGGGTCTCGGGATCGTGACGATCGTTTCGCGGTTACCGCTGCCACGCGTCACCCCGCGCGAATACCGTGTTTGTTGTTCCCTGCGGAGACGTTTGTGTGTCGGTTTGTCTTTTTCCCCCGAGAGAAAAAAAGTCAATGGTTAACGCGATGAACGGATACAAGGCACGGGAATGGTTCGCAGAAACATGCGGAAATCGTGGCTCCAGAATCGCCAGGCGGTGAAGTGTGCTCGCGATAGGGAGGAGGGACACTCGAGGGAACCGAGGTGTACGCGTACACTGACTGCGGTATGTCGTGTGCGCCATGTCATTGTACGTAAGCGATAGTATAGAGTGTAATATATATCGTGGAGTGGAGTGAAGTGGAGTGGAAAGCGACCGGCTACCTTGCCTGCCTGCCTAACTGTCTGCCTAACTGCGTGTCTCTGCCTGCCTGTTTGCCCGACTTTGTTCATCTGCCCGTTTTGCTCGACCGCCTTTGTGTAATTGATTCGTATGCCCGAACGATTTACACAAATTCGGACCAACCTTTTCCATTGACCGACCCCGGCTGCACGGCTGGCTCAGGTACGTGTACTTTCTTCCCGTGAACGCGGGCTGGCAGACGTTGGCGTGTGGGGGTCAAAACACTCGTTCGCTCGTTCGTTCCAGGGAACGCGGGATTATCAATGTAGTAGGAAATACGTTGTGCACGCGGAAACATAAAGAGAGTCGCGTGTCGCTGTCGCGCGAGCTGGCGTCGCACGTCACCAGTGGAGCCGAGCCGAGCCGAGGCGAACGTTCGCGTGTGTCCAACCCGATACCGAGAGCCACAATATTTTGAATTGCTCGACCGATTAATTGCAACCGAACCGAGACGGTCTCTCGATTCTCTTGTTTCCATAACCGAGTCACCGGTCCTCAACAGAGAACGATTCGCCGTGTTTCACGGCATTTCGTTTGCGGCCCGGCGGCTCTTCTCGGTACGGCGCGTGAAAACGAGACAGAGATGAGAAGCCCGAATTGATACGAATCGATGTTACGCGACTTCGGCACGCTTGTTTTCGTTCTTTCTTTCCACCTCCTCTCCTTTAACGAGAATAATAAGTAACGCGAACAACGAAATATTACTTTTGCTCTGCGTTCAACAATTCGGCTCGAACTATTTACCCGGCGATAAGATTAGCTCTCGACGCGCCGTTGTAATGATCGTGCACGGTTTATTAGGTTAGGAAGAAAGTACGGGGATTACCGTAGGTCACTTTAGGGATCGCTTACCTGTTTGGGGATTTCAGGCTGTTTGCTCGCCCGTGTACTACCATGTTGACTCGCTGCAAAGCAGTGAAAATGATTTTGGTTTTACGAAAAAGTTTTTCCTCGTATCGACGTTATTTACTATGTGTATATTTTCTCGAGAGAAACGCATAATTAAATGCACATACATATGTAGAAAACCTGCTTCGCGGCAGGATACGACACGCGAGCCATTGAACGTAACGAGCGTCGTTTATGTTTATTCATCGTTTTTTCCGTGGAGTCGCGAGTCGAAGTAACGAAACTAGTACGAAAAAGTCTGTGACATCAATTCGAGAGTTTAGAGACCCTACTTTGTCACGTGATCTGGAAAGTGTGCAAGGCGGGAGATTCGAGAGAAACTCCGTGAACTAGTTAATTCTTACGCGGGAGATCGTAATAAGTAAATGACGTTGAAAAAAACTGAAAGCTTTTACTACAAAACTGTTATAGGTCACCTTCTGCATAGCGATACGCCATTAACTGTTTTCCGAAAGAAGAGGCACACGATGTACACGACGACGGTCACAATTACCGTCCGCCCCACTCCAATAATTCCCGGTCCATAACATATGAGAAACAAGAGTGGGGTATGGACGGCTATTACGACTATCGGTGTACCTCAGGGGTCTACCGTTTCGAGGAGCATGCTATATGTTATCTCTCGGTTTTCTTTATCTGTTGCTTCGTATATCGAACGAGCGTAATAAAGCCATTATTTAGCGACAAGGATGTTTACAGGAATACGCTTTTGGATATCCCCGGGTACATCGGGCGCATACTGTTCTCGGACCACGAGAAAAAGAGTAGCAAATAGTGTCGTATTACCTAGAGGTCGCGCATGGTTTCCCCGATACAATAGTAATTACGAGAGATGCGTGGACGATATCAAATACGTTGCGAAAACATTGTAACTCCTTGGTCCCTGCGGCCGGGGATGTCGGCAGTGGGGACTCCGTCGAAAAATCGATTTCCCGTAGGGCATAAGGGCGCGGGAGGAGCGAGGGCAAGGGAGAAGTTAACGGAGACGAAATTCGGGAAAATCCGCAGAGAGAGAGATAGATAGATAGACAGATAGATAGAGCGAGAGAGGGAGGGAGATCGAGAGAATGAGAGAAACAGGGACGGAGACGGGAGGGAAAGAGAAAGAGATTGGTTTCTAGCCCGTTCCGATGCCGCTCGTGTGGGTGAGTGGCTGACGGTTTGTGGTAGGGGGCAGACCGACGACGGGGTGAGGGGAGAAATAATTAATGTGCGACCGTACCTCTCCCCTCGCGGTACAGGGCACCCTCTCTCCCCCTCTTCCCTCCCCCTTACCCCCCCTGCAACAGTCTTGTACCGCTACGCTTAGCTGCCATTGTGCCGAGACGCCACTTCCGAAGCATCAAATTCAATTCTTCGATTTCGTGCCGCCACTTTTTCGTGGAAAATTCAGCCGCGGGAGAGGAAAACGAAAACGGGCACGCGGCGTCGTGTGTCCGTGGTGCCGGCGGGCCAGCAAAGCGCGCCAATATCCTCGCGCGCGATCTCCGGAATACTGTGTATTCTTCCTGCTGAACGTCTTTCGAATCGCGCGGAGGTTAGGTTAGGACATTGCTTCCGTGGATATCGGCCGATCGCCCGCCTCGCGGAGCCAGCATACCGAATCTTTTTTGTCGCGTGTTGTAGTACTCTCTCGCGCGACTCTCGATCGCGTTCTTGCCGGCGGTGTGTCTAGACGTGGTGTGTGTTGTGATCGTGGCGTTTGCGGTCGGGACTCGGGACGTTTGCTCCATCAGCGAGAGAAAAAGAGAAAGAAGGAGTGATACAGAGAGAGTGAGAGACAGAGAGAACGAGAAAGAGAGCGAGTGAGAGGGAGGGAGAGAGATATAAAAAAAGAGGGAACTACGATGCCCCGGTGCATGTGAACCACGGGATGATTGGACGGAGATTTTGGTAACCCAGTTATTTTTATTCCGGTGTATCTTTTCTATCGCTTTCGAATTACGGTGTTGCGAAACGTCGCACGTTCCTACCGTTGGCTTCTTTGTAGTGTTTTTTCTCTTTATTCTTTTTTCGTCTCGCCGCTTCCCCTCTGGCGATCGTGGCCACCGCATCGTTATTATTGTTATTATGATTATTTTTACGATTGTTGAAATCGATCGAATCGAACCGCACCAGATGAATCGTGGTTAATTAATAAATACTTGTGTTGTTTTTTTGTAGAGTCGCCGCGTTTGAGAGAATGGAAGCCATGGATTTAGACGGGGATGCAGTGGTGGACCTCAGTGTTAGGTAAGTTCAAAAAGAATTCGATTGTTTGGTCGTTCTCTTTGAGCTTCAGGCCGATCTTTTACAATGTTGAATGAAGACAGGCTTGTACAGTGGCTTGTCAATTTGCAACTGCCATTGTTTACATCACTCTGATTATGAAATGGGGCTATTGTTACACGTTATGGTTATCAAGAATGAAAGCACATAACGCATTACACTACCCTATGATACTTTAGCTTTTAAAATACTGACCTCTTATCGGCGATAATAAGTGGTAGTTACTCTACATAGACAATGATTATTCTGTTTGTATTAATAGATTTGGTTTACTCAGTGTAAGCATATATAAACGTAAACTTTATTGGATTAATATTTTGTATTATTGTGTACTTGTATGTATTTCAGCAGCAGTGGCAGAAGGAATTCTCCGTCGATTGCTGTTAACTCTGATGTAGGAGTTCCATTAGATTTAGGTATTCATTTCACTTCGAGTCCTAATCTGGACAACAGTATGCCAGAACCACGTAACATTCAAAATGCAGCGAGGGGAATCCTGGCCCCAAAATCTGCAGATGATAGGAAAACCCGCCGTAATCTTAGACCTAGAATTGAAATAAGTTATGCTGAGACTCCGGACGAACGTAGAATAAATGGCTATGTGAATGGGAATGCAGATAGCGACGAAGGTTAATTCAGAAATGATATATTTATTTAGAATTTCAATGTTGCAATCTATTCTTATATTTAGAGGTATTTCATAGCATTGTAATATCGTTGAAATATCCATTTACTAGGTGATATGCCTCCCTTGCCTCCAATCAAGGAACTATCATCGGATGAGCTAGCTGAACGTGAAAGAACACTTAGGAAATTAAGGGAGGAACTTAGATCTGAGGAAATGAAGTTGGTGTTGCTGAAAAAATTACGGCAGTCACAACAACTGAAAGAAAACATTGCTGCCGTACCGAAAGTACCCAGCAAGTTACCACCACCGGTTCCAGTACAACAGGCTCCCCTTAGGTAAACAAACTTTATTTTTTAAACGCATAAAGCAACATACAATTAGTAAAACAAGATTGCATCTTTTAGTCATAGAACTGGGAAAGCACCTCCACCTCTACTTAGAGGACAACCCGCGCCAAGCAGGAGTAGTATACATGTTCCCCCACCTGGAATGTTATTACCGCCTACAGCTGCCCGAAGTTCTACTTCCAGTACTGGAATACCACCAAACATGATCATACCACAGCCACCACACCCCAGGAGCAGGCCACCTAGTGCAACACCAAATGTATCGAATTATCATGCACCAGCAGACCGAACGGAGAGATCCACGAAAGATCCAACTCCCACTCCGGCACATCAAGTAAGTAAGGTATAACATCAGATATTTTTAATACATATTTGTACAATCAGTAACAGTTCTATTTGTTACATTTTGAGAATATTTACACCAGTTGTCATTTGTAAATTATGTAAATAACCGTAATTGTGTTTTTGTAAACACAAAGCTGCTTGTTGGATCTCAAGAAAATAAAACCACCGCATCCTTAAGCACACCTGTGATTTCAGAACAGGTATATCCACTAGTCAAAATATATTTAGTCTTTTGCCGCACTAACTTCGAATTAAATTTTATACCAATCTTCTGTCCCCCTTAATAATCATGTAATTTCTTTTGCTATGTTTAACTCTCTTGTTCTTCCACCTTCTTCTTCCTACCACTTTTCATGTTTATGGTAATTTTATTTTAGTGCTTTATTTTATGGAGAATTTTAAAACAAAACCACGATACACTTTTACGTGCGTGTCTAACGTTCGTTTTTGAAACAGGAGAGACAGCCAAGGGATGATAATCAGACACCTGCGCAACGTCAAGCGGCTGCTAAACTGGCTCTGAGAAAGCAACTCGAGAAGACGTTGTTACAAATACCGCCTCCGAAACCACCGCCACCGGAGATGCATTTTGTACCCAATCCTTCGAATACAGAGTTCATTTATCTGGTGGGCCTCGAGCACGTAGTCGATTTTATTACTAAGGAGCCTGCTATACCACCACCACCAGAACCATTCGAGTGTACACAATGCAAAACGGACTTTACGCCTGTGTGGAAGTGGGAGAAGCCGATCACTGGTGGTAAGAAGGAAGGTCCGAGAGGACAGCATGCAACTTTCCAGAGACCTCCGGCAGGTCGTGATCCTAGGGTTATATGTGAACATTGTGTAACGACAAATGTTAAAAAAGCTCTGAAAGCTGAACACACTAATCGGTGAGTAGAAATAATTCAGATAAAACCTGATAATCCTTCTTCCACAACGTTTCTCACTATACCGTAATGAATATGTAAATGTGTACAGGTTAAAGACAGCGTTTGTAAAAGCACTGCAACAGGAACAAGAAATAGAACAAAGGTTGGCACAGGCAGCATGTCCGAGTCCTGATCCACCAGCTCCAAAACCAGTTCCTAAAGCAGCTACTCCAACGAGAAGAGTAGCAACGCCACCAGCCCCTCCGCCACAGGTACCTCCAGCACCTACGTTGGCACCAACTCCCCCTGCACCGAAGATGCAAGAGCATCCTTTGGTTAAATTGGCTGAAAGTGGGAAATTCAACCCGCACCATGTTGCTGCCACAGCTGCTTTGCAGCAACAGTTGTTCAGAGGTAATGTTCAAAGCACTAGACAAGCTATTGGTAAAGAAATGCAATTTGTTTAACCGTGTTTGCTGTTTGTTCAGAGTTGGCGAAGAATCCTGTAGCAGGTCTGCCACCTCATCAACCTCTTCCTGCTCACATGATGCCACCGTTTACCTCGTTATTGTACCCTTACCAGATAGCAGCAATGGCGCAGGCTGGTGGCAAGGGTCTCGCCGAGTTACAACGACAAGCGGCCGATTTGCAACGCCAATACTTGCTCGATATGATTCCGTCGCAAGCGTCTCAAGCACAAGGCAATCAGGCTCCGCCACGGGCCCATCCACACAATTGGAAGACGTAACCAGACGCATTTAAAGATCAGACAGTAATTGCGAATAAATGAACCTGCAGAGCTGTGTTAGAGAATATCGAGGAGCAAGATGCTCGTATTCTTTTTCCACGACATCGTACTAAAGGGATCTAACGGAGTGTGACCTGTCGCATTTTCATGCACTTAGGATAATATACCGATCGCTGGATCGGTATCTTTATTACAAAGTGAAGCTCAAACCGGATTAATGGACGACAAATACTTCTAATATTATTGTGAACAAAAGGAAAACTATCGACCATCGTTTGTGAATATTGCATTAATGTGTGAGTGTGAGTTTATTGTTACCCGGAAGGTTCGAGGTTTTAATTGCCGCAAAAAAAAAGAAAGAAAAATGAAAAAATGAAACGAAGAATTTTTAGTTGTTATGAACAAGATCACCATGAAAGAAAAAGAGCTGTGGTAGACAAATCTTTTACGATTTTTCTCAAAGATCGGTAGACAAAAAAGAAAACCTAGTTGCGATTGATTGAGTTTTCGAAGAGCAATATCTGTTTCTTTTCTGATTGTCTTGTGTTGGTATCAACGGTACCAAATGAGAAGGCGGAGACTATATAGGTGAATATGTCAATCAATCAGATTCGAGTAAGTGCATAATAACTTGGACGCACATGAATGAATATAATTGCTTCAATTATTACATTATATATATATATAAAGAACCAAATGGACATTTGTATGGCACTAAGGACAGTAGTAAGTGTTAACGTGATTAATACGAATTGGTTGATCTAATGATAGTAGTGATAATCGAAGAGAGCGAGAAACACGTGGAGAACGAAGCAAAACAAAGTTTCAAACAAAGTAAAAGAAATGGAAGGGTGGAATCTTTTTTAAGACCCTTATAATTAAGCCGACCTTTGTCGGTGGTTCGAATAATTTTTTGCAACCATCGGCGGTACCTGTACTCTGTGTATATCTCTTTATTTTCTTCAAACTGTGAGTATTTTTAAGACGATTATAAAATGTGAGAGTGTGTGAGAGAGAGAGAGAAAGAGAGTGAGAGAGAGAGAAAGCGAGAGATGAGAGAGAAAGAGTAATAGTTACGGAAAAAAATTGGTCATTGTAAGAGAAACTGTGTGTGTTAGTGATAGTCAGCAAAAATGAATGTGGGAGTGATAGTAATTTTTCTCTTTTTTTTTTCTTCGTCGAGATACAAGACAGAGAATGAGCATTCAGCATGTTTTTAAATTAGAGTGACACGAGGTGTCATTCGCGCACAAATCGTTGTTAGGGAAATTCGTAATAATAATGGTAAGACTTTGGCTCACATGGATGGCAAGATGCGTCAGGATATGGAAACAAAAGAAAAATAAATCTTCGACGATCGAACGGTTCAAATATCTCTCTCTCTATATATATTATATATATATATATTATATATATATATACATATACAAACGAACGAACGAAGAAAAAAAGAAACACTATGGATATAATAAATTAATGGATAGCGCGATTGATTTCATGTGTCACGTCGATGTAAAAGTATTTAAAGCAAGAAAAAAAAAGAAATCTTAACTGGACGTACATATGTATCCAAAAGTTTTACCGAACCGCTTCTAAGTGGCAAGATGGCCGAATTTTTACAAAAAACAAAAAAAGAAAAATATCCTCTCTAACCAAAAAGATAAAAAGGAAAAAAAAAAGATATGAATGAAAATTTGCACTTGGAAGAGTTACAAATCTCCGGCACACAATCCCAACAAATATTTATCACATACATACACCACTATCCACCACTAATAATCCGATGATTTTACATTGATTCCGGCTACCTGATCTTGGTCCACAACAATCTTTCCGAATCACTAAATAATATAGTTAACTGTAGTCTTGATATTTCTCTCGGTATATGATACAAGTTAATAAACTAAAAATAGCATAATCATCTGTCTTTGTACTACGTGATAGATTTTCAACTCAATACTTGATATAAACGAATGTACACCGTAAACGTAAACGTCTTACGATCGCATAATAGATCAAGATCTGTGTTTTTTGTGTAAGGAGAAAAATGGAAATCGAAGTAATATCATTGTCTACACGTTTATCATCGTTGCCAGGGCGCTACCGCTGTAATTATCCTCCCGTCGTATTCAAGAGAAATTGATAAGAAGAAAACGATTATTTCATTAATATTTATTTGCGTGAACGCACGAGGACGAGGAGGAGAACTATGCGGATCAACGAAATGCGAAACTCTCTACGTTCAGCGTTTTAGTTCTTATTGCAAAATTTGTTATTTTGTACAGAGTGTCTCATACGTCGATAGGGTTCGCCACTTTTATAAAATATTGATAGGAAACAAGCTTCAGCAGTTAACGCATCATTATTTTTATTTTTAGAAGTGCTTTTAGGGTTACGTACACTTTTAAGTGACTCCTTTTAATTATATAGTTTCAAGAAAGTCAAGTTAATGCGAGGTCAACGAGATAACGAAACTCATGACCGATTTTCAAAAAAGCTCCGAGAGCTTATTGGTGTGAGTTTCGTTCGTACGTGATGTTGACTAATCATGTTTCGTGCATACTAATAATATTTATATACTCGTTATCCGGAAAGGTTGACCTAGACGTCACCTTTGATGAAGGATGAAAAATTATTTTTGTCTTTAACTTTGATGAGTGCATGTAAAGGCATCTGTAAAAGGTTGACTCTGTGGCACTAGATCTAGGAATACACGTGTTGAGATACTCTGTACAAGGGTGAATCGTGAGAAACAAAACTCTCAAATACCTCTACCGAAATTGTAATACTTAGAAAATTGTCTAAGCGAAAAATATGGCGATATCGGCAAATTCGTTTGATCGGTTTTATGTTTAAAGTTGTTCGAAGGTGATATCAATAAGATTTTTAGTCTTTCTGTCATCGGTATCTTTTGTTAAAGATATTACTATTGCAGAAAAACGAAAAACTACACGTTAATGTTTTTGTTGATCGAACTGGACTAGTTTGTGGAATTTGTTTTGACATCATTTAACCATTACGAACCGAATACTTTTAACAATTTTATGGCAGCCACGGCTAGATCCATTCAAATTCTTATGCATCAATTTTGCTTACATATCTTTTAATCTATTTCTTCGAGATCAAGACTGATCCTTTTACTAGCATAATTAATTTAAATATTAATTTAAACCGGCTGTCATAAAATTAGAAGTTAGATGGAACGTTTGTAACGATGATCAAAATGGATCCGAACTCTCCATTGCTGGCTCGAAAATGTTACGTGTGACCTTCAAATGACCTTACAAAGTTCTCCAAGCAGTATGATTAATAAAGTCTATTAGTAGGCTTTTTAATGACTGTACTATGCTTGAAAGGAGTTTATTATATTAATGAAATAATAATCCCAAAGGAGACAACTTTGTTTATGAATGAGAGTACTGTGTGGTATCGAACAATTTGTTGAAGCAATCCCCAATTGTTCTTTAAAGGACTAATTAAGTAACTACCGGTAGGCAAAGTGTCAATTTGACTGTTTTGTACCTCGTGCGATTCGCCAGCGTTTGTTGACGCACTATGCTAACACGCGTAAACGACGTTCAGTGGTTTGTTTCTCGCATTTGTTGAACGATCTCCCCCCGCCTCGTGGTGTAAACGGCGTTCATCAATGTGACAAGATGGTGCATCATGCGCCACCCTCACGACTGCCGAATAACGTTTCGCTTAAGTTCTTTCGTGTGATCCGTTCGCGGCCGTAACAAATCGTCGATTTTGTTCTCGCGCGCGCACGATCTCTCGTGACGGTTCAAACTGCATTTTCTCGTGGACGAACGGTAACTACTGGGTAAAAAAAACAACAACACGGAAAAAAGGAAACCGAAAAAACCGAACAGGTGAACACAAATAAGTTTCTTCCTATCTTCCTTTCTAGTCTTGTCTTTCACCTCTGCGTGGTGCTATTTAAGAGCTAAAGCACTTTTTGAGTGCGAACGTAATTTTATATTCTAAAAATAGAGAGAAAGAGAGAGAGAGAGAGTATGCATGTGAGAAAGAGAGAGAGAGAGAGAGAGAGAGAAAAATGTACGAAAAGAAAAGAAACAGTGTTTTTTCGCTAAACGAGAGGAGTGAAACTTCTGGGGAAATTTTCGCGCGGGGCGGTAGTGTGTGTGGAGAAAAAGAGAACAAAAGATAAGGGTGTTAATAATGGGGATCGAAGTTTGAAGACACGATAGCTAAAGCAATACAGAACTTCGAACATGGCGGATTAGTATTCTTAAGGTACTTGGGAAGCTGTGTGAACGAACCACGTGGTCCGATATATCGTGGGGACACGAGATATAAGAATGAGAAAGAAAAATACAAAACAAAAACGAATTAATAAAAATACGCACGCAATATTGTCCGCGGGAAAGAGGAACGTTGTTTATAGGCGTCGTGGAAATAATTGAACGTCCAAGAAAATTCATACCGTTGTATCTTAAGTCTGACTACCTGACCGAGAATCTCTCTGCCCCACAATTTATAGGATTAGTAGTTAAACAAACAAAAAAAAAACAAGTACAGTTTACCGAATACTCTGGAGACTACACGAATAAAGCTTATCAATGATTGTATTTCGAGTGATGTTTATTGTCGTTATTTGTACTCCGAAGTGTCAGCAGTCGGTGGTGAAACGCGAGAGAGAGAAGAGGCGTGCAGTACGATCGGCGAACATTAATGCGAGAAAAAAGAACTGTGTTTTAAATAGAATGCTCGATCGTAGGATCGTCGATGAACATTGTAAATTATTGAAATCGGAAATGCGTGTGTTTCAAGCGGCTGTCGGTTGTACAGTTCGTTTAGAAAATTTTCCTTAGGTAATCCGATATGATATAAGGTGTGAGCGGGGTAAGTCTAGGTGTCTGCGACTGTTAGCCTGTAGGAGGTATTAATTTTTTACTAATTTTGTAAAACTGCCTGAGAACGCTCAAGAATTCGTGATTATAAAATCTATGACTTTCTTTTGTTCTTATTCTTGTTTCTTTTTTTTCTCGAATCTAATTTTACGCATCCGTGGAAGACGGATAATATTAATTAATCGACGAACGTTTTCTTTCATAATTCGGATAGACTCAAAACCAGGTTACTCTCACAGGGACGTCACGCTCTGCTAAAGAAAAATACCTGGTCATTCTGTACCTGAAATCATCCTCGTCTAAATTGACCTGATCGTTAAGTTACTGGTTCGATAAGAGCTCACCAAGCATCTAGAGGTAGTTGGTACGTCCGAGTAGAAAATTGGTGAACGTTGTGCTCAAGATTATTGCAACTGGAGACGTCCCTGTCCAGTTCAAAATGGACCAATGAGTCGACTATGTCTTGTTTCGTGTAGGATAGTAGTAGGCATTCAAAGGTTGTGACACAAACTAAAATAAGTTGTCCGGGTCTACGGAGCCCGACACGATTTACAAAAAGCATGTACGGTGAGAAATGTTTATTTACACAACAATCGTTTCGTTAACCCTTTGCGCTCCAAGGTCGAGGCGACACTTAACAGGTGTTTACAAAATTCCGGAGCACAAAGGGTTACAAGATTTTTCACTCTGTTAATTTTTGCGGATCTGACTGTGTACCACACGAGAAAATAAACAATTAGAAGTAGAAGTAGCCTGGACCGTACAGTGCGGGAGTATGCTAGTTTCCTCGGTGACCTTCGGCGGTCAGTTAATCTTCTTCCGATTGTTCTACCGGTCAATCTCACCAGCTCGAAGTGCCTCGAAACGGAAGAGAACTTTGACCGATTCTATGACCGTCGCAGGACACCCCGGCACGACTTTTCGAGCAAAAGAGCACCTGTACCTCGACGACGAGAGCAACGAACAATTGTTTCCGCTAAACATTTTTACGGGCCGGGTTACCACCGTTTATCCCGCGACATCTCGGTCCTGGCCAGCGCAACGTCCACGGCAAAAAATCACATGGAGACCAGTCGAACGAGTCGAATGATAAACGCTATATTTAGAAACCCGACGTAAAACTTTCAGCTTATGCAAGGCGCCGATCGACTCCCGGGTATTTCAAGTTAATCGTGCCCCGTTCACCGTGTGTACACAGTTTTTCGTGTTTGTCCTAGAAAACAAAGAAAAACAGTAGCCTCGTCGTGGTGTTCAGAGCGCCGTCATCTTCGGTCCGCGCGTCGAGTGGCGCCGCCATTTTGTTCTGATCTCGTTAACCCCTTAACCGCGAAGAACTTAAAAAAGAAAACGAAGAAGAAAAACTGACGAGATTGATCTACATGAAAATGAAAGATAAGAAAATTAAAATTCTTGCGTCTATCGTCAGACGATCGTTCTGTTACTTTTTCAAGGTCGGTCAACAAGTCTCCGCAGTTAGGGGGTCAAACGTGATCTCTTTTTCGAATTCTGCGACGATCGACGCAGACATCAGTCCTGTTTCTTCTCGTCGGGCTCGGCCAGGCATTTCTTGAAGTGTTTCGAGCAAAACGGGTACAACGTCGGGTGGTCGCAGGTGCGACAGGCGGCCGCGAGGTGCGAACAGCACCGCAGGCTTTCGCGGCAACACGAGGCCCATAATTCGGGGCCCGCCGCCGCGCAATTGTAGCAGTAGCAGTCGCCTGGAAAAGAAGAAGCAACGAGCAGGTGAAACGTGAGCGCTCGTTCATCGCGATCGATCTTTCGTCATGCCAGCTATTTGGTAATGCACGTATTTGGCCACTGGAGGCTTAATAAATTACTGAAATACTTCGCGACTAGGGAAAAACTAAAACTTCACGATTAGAAAAAGTCGGGATTCTCTAAAGGGAAATCGAAATTTTCGGGAACCCGACCCGACCCGCGCGGCCCGACCATCGGGATCTCAAGACCCTCGGGTTCTAGGAATTTTCGGTAAACGCGATTCCTTGGAAAATCTCGAAATTCTCGCAAACCCCGATTCCTTGGGGAATCTCGAAATTTTCGGAAACCCGACCCGACTAGTCCCGACCATCGGAATCTCGATATCCTCGGGTTCTAGGGATTTTCGGGAATCTCGACTTTTTCGGTAAACCCGATTCCTTTGGGAAATCTCGAAATTCTCGGAAACCCCGATTCCTTGGGGAATCTCGAAATTCTGGGGAACCCGACCCGACTAGGCCCGACCATCGGGTTCCCGCACACCCCTATTCACGACCTTCAATACGTCCGCCATTACACCTCATGAAACGAAACCGTGCCCCGCAACAGACGCAAAAAGATCATGTTTCATTCTGTGTTGCTACTATTTTGCGTTGGCTGTAGCTTTGCAGTTTGATTATAACATCCTCGACCGTTCTACACCCGGTGCAGATCGTTCTCCTCGAATATTATTAATCGCGATTCCGTTACCCGCGCACGCTTGCGTCACTGACGAGACACTCGACTCCTTCGCGTTAAACAAGCGTAATGCGAATGCAGAAGAGAAAGAACAGCACACCGTATCGCGTGTCATATACGCCGCACGTGCGGATTTTTCACCGGAGAACTGGTCTAGGATCGAGTTAATATTTGCGTAGTAATTTTCTCCAGTAACGGTAGTCTACTATCAGATACAATTTTGCATTCGAACTGCATCGATTTGCTGCGTCACTCGATCTTGAAGGACGTGCTGCTTAGTCGGAAGTTGAAAATTAATACTTGCGTATCTAGCTTTGTCTAAATTTCGACGTTTTGTTCAAGAAACTCGTAACAAATATATGTCAAGTCGTTAAGGTCCACGAGGTGGAGACAGAGGTGGACCTAGACATAGTCTTCAAGGGCTGAAACTTAGGGCCATCGTCGCGGTAAAAAAAAAAGAGTAAATAAAAACAATTTAAGTCAAAAGCTCAAGAGAAAATAAATTATACAAAAATTTTTGGTACTTGAGATAACTTGGTATAATTCGGCAGGCCCCCAAACCCAGGGCCCCAAAATTCACACCGTGTAGGAAAATTGGAAAAACTGTGCCAAGTGTTACTAATTATATAGCTTTCGTTTCAAAGAGAATGGTCGAAGGATGTCTAATAAAAATCAAACTGAAAATTGACGAAGAAACAAGTTTCTAGTCCGTTCTTTTGGGACCTCATATTTAGATGTTGAGGAGTCCACAGGGTTACCCAATATGGCGGACGCGTTTCTATTCTGATTCCCAACTATCGCCGAACGAGTAAAACCATTAGAAAGAATGCAATCCGTAAAATCCAGCAATCTGGTCATGACTTTCACAGTTACGTTTCCGACGAGATAAGTGCCATGTTTCAGCGAGATTGCAGTCGTCTCGGATGCGTTATGGCAACCGAGACGCTGAATCTTTCCTGGCTGCCTTGAACGGTGAAAGCAGGGACACTAGACTGACACGAATTGTCGCATACCTAGGCATTAATTGTAAACTTTAAAATTTTCGGTATCGGAGGACACGTGTGTCCGCAAGGTTGCTCCAGTTTCGAAACAGCTCAAATTGCACCGGTCGTCAGAGAGCACAGTGTTTTAGCAACTTTCGAAGGAGAGCATGATCTAAACCCGCTTTAATTCGAATGGTGTACGGTGAAAGTATGTTACGAGAGTAATGTCAAAATCATTAAGAGGTTAACATTATTTTCGCGTACTCAGGGGAGGGAAAAGTAGAAGTAAAAGTGATCTATCGAATCGTGGCAAATCACGTCGAAGGATACGTCACAGGACAGATCTATTACTCGATCGAGATTCCATTCGGTTCTGAGGTGCGTCTAATTGATAGATTAATATTCCGATAGGCTGGCATGCGTTTCTAATGTCATAAGCGAGAACAATAATGTGGGAGCGGTTTCTAAATGCAATTAACAACGAAAAATATACCCTTCCTTTCGACGAACAAACATTTACCGTGTACCTTTAACACTTAATAATTTAATGAAATTGTATGCTCTGGAGCATAAGCTCGAAAAAAAGAAGTACATGTCATAACAATAAGAGAAGGCTAACAATATCCGTGTTCTTGACGATAGATATTAAATAATGATCGGTTTATCAGAATTCAAATATGTTAAATATCTTATCCACGGTACTTGTAACAATTTCAGCGACTGTAGCGACTTTGGTAATGATGGTAATCGCGATAATTGCACCGATTACCGCGGCTATAATGATTACAGCGACCACGGCGAGCCTTTGGTACGTGTAACGAGTATAATAGCCATAATAATTTCGAATTATCAAATCGAAAATTTTTCAGCGCTCCGTAAAAGGTTCAAACTCGCCACAGTTATGTCTCTCTGCGCATATGATTACATCTCTGTAACACAACATTAGCACTCCGATTCCTGTTGTTATGGAAAAGCAACACTTTCCGCGGCGAACAATAGGGAATCTAACCTTGACATAGCCACTCCCAGACATTGTTTGCCCACGTTAAATGCACGGCTCGCACCGCACGCGAGAATGTCGATCTATGAATTAGATGCGCCCACCGACCGGTCGCGTTAGGTCCCGAACGGAACGATCGATGGATCGCCGCGCCAAGCGATTCAGCGCGACGTGATAAATCACTTTTCCCGGAACACGAAGCTCCGACAACACGGAGAAACGTGTCCGCTTTCGCTTCGAGAGCACACGTTTGTTGCATCGCTCGGGATCCACGATTCTTGTGGATTGTTAGGCATCGTATGATATCCAGAGCAGCTAAAATATCGCATAATTAAGCCCAGGTCAGCTCCGAGAGCGTATTCCATATTTAAAACGGGGAAAAGAAAGTTTCAGCGAGCCTGCTCGTTGAAATTTCAAAGCGGCGATCTTTTGCGGTTCTACCGCCATTTCTGAAATGGTAACGTGCGAAAGTAGATTCAAAACTGAATTTATTCGACTGAGAGATGACTAGGGCTGTGTGAGAACCCGATGCGGGCCGAGTCGCGGGTCGGGTCGGGTTCCCGAGAATTTCGAGATTCCTTCGGAAATTTCGAAATTGTCGGAAAACTCGATTCCTTCGGGAATCTCGAAATTCACGGGAACCCGTCCCGACCCGACTCGGCCCGACCATCGGGTTTCCGATATCCTCGGGTTCTAAGAATTTTCGGGAAACCCGATTCCTTCGAAAATCTCGAACTCTCGGAAAACCCGATTCCTCCGGGAATCTCGAAATGTTTGGAAACCCGACCCGACTCGGCCCGACCATCGGGATCTCGACATCCTTGGGTTCCCGCACACTCCTAGAGATACCTAAGACAATTTGGATTTATATTCTTGAACGAATAGATGGAAGTGTTTAAATAGACAAATATTATCGATATATTATTAACTTTATTATTAATTTTTGGTTTTTACCTTCGGGACAGTCGACGGACCGTCGTGCTTCGGCTCTCCTGCACTCGAGGCCCTCCTCACCTTTCGGGCAGGACGTGTAAGACTCCTCGATCGAATTTTCACCAAGTATTGCATTAATCTGAAAGTAAGACGCTCAGGGTAGTTTCATAGCGGGCCATCGACCGTGCAGGATCTACGCAACACGTCCCGCACGCAATTAAACACTGTTAATTGGCCAGTCGGCAACGCGTCACGATCGATTTTGTAAACGATTCTACTCCGTCGTGCTTTACTGAAAATCGAATTATTTTAATTAACGAGTACCGCGAGTCTTTGAAACTTCTATGAAATTCTGGACTTTTATTCGGTTGCTGGAGTATCGTAGTCCTTATTCGCGAGTCACGGTAGACCGGTAATTACGACAGTGTCTAGTGATCATTACGCTCCTGGAATCGACTACGCGTTCTAGAATCCGTGCGTGCACGGACGTTCTTCGGTTACAATTTTTGTTACGCAATGGCCGCCGGTGTGCTTTTAGCGGGAGAACGATTCATAGTCCTTTGCAAATCGATCCTGCGCGCCGTATCCGTTTCAACGCGACACCGGAAATCTCGGATAACAATACGAACAATGGAATCGCGAACGGCGAAACGATTAATAAATTTCGGTTGTCCGTTACATAATTATCGGACCGTGGATCTAATAATTGCGTACTATTTTCGCCTACTTCGAAAGAGAACAAATTTCTACAAAACTATTCGATTCTAGTCGTTCCTCGCATCTTGCTGCTACCGAGGCAAGCAAAAGTCGGTCCATGAATACTGTTTTCTCTCGTTGCATTATGATTGACTCATGAGAAGATACGACGTATCATTTCCATCGGAAAAGTTATATAACCATTAATTTCCTCTTTGTTTCCATGACAACATTTGATCTCGCTGTGCATCCTATAATCCTTGCACATCGTTTAAGTTTACGTACTAACGGCTACGTAATAACATGAATAGGATTAATAGCAGGCTCAATTTTAGGTAGATTATTTAAACTTTTCCAGACGAAACGCAAAGATTCGGAAATATTACGGCAGTAAGAAAAAATAAGCACGAGTTATTTATTTAAATCCAATCGACCCGGTAACAAGTGCGCAAGTAGCACGCAAAGATTTCCTTTGATTTTAGGCAAATCTGATAGGAACGCAGCGCGAAGGACAAACGATCTGAAATTTTGTTGAAAAAACTCGTGATTTCTTAGGGGAAGATATTTGGCGCTCGAGTCCTCACTCGTTTGAAAGCTCCCGGTTTCGAAAACATTTTCACCAATCTCGCCAACGCGTTTTCCTCCGTGGTGACGGCGGCGGTGGCGTTTTCATCGCACCGATGTCCGGCGAACACCAGGAACGAGCAGAGCAGCAGCAACGCGTCACGGGAACACATCACCATGCGTCCTGGACAACACGCGACGATTAGGAGAGTGAAAAGCTCGCGACACCTCGTCCCGGATAATTTGAAATCGCGACTGGTGGTCGGGCGGAGGCGAACCTCGCCGACAGTTTGACTCCTCCGACGTTTTACTTTCTGGAGGGGATATCCTACATTGCGACACCGACACACGGGACACGCTCGTTTGAATCGGAGAGCGCGATGCATCGAATCTTTTCCAGTGAAATTTATTCGTTGGCCGAGCAGAGCCGAGGAAACTTAAAATACCTGGAATACCGTTTCCGGACTTAGTAGCCATTTTCCTTTTTATTTTATTACCGAAATACTCATTCGAAAATACATTTTATCAAAATACATTTTAAAGAAAAACCTTCTATATGCCTATATACATTGAGATAAAGAAAGAATAAAAAATGAATCGTCTACGTATTCAACAACTGCATAGTATCTATATTCGTGAAGAAAATGGAATATTAGTATGAGCTGTCGAATATTGTAGCAGTATAATTTTCTTAAGCTACGTAGCTACATAATTAAAGCAACTGCTTGTGGAAAATAAATATGCATAGGTATTCTGAAACAGAATCTACGTGTGCGCATTAATAACTGAAATGAGCTGCTGAGCCAAGGTAAACGGAGAAAGCATTGAAGGACCGTTGACCCCTTAAGATCAAGGAAGGTTAAAATGATCCTTGGTTAGCCTAAGCTACTTAAAGGTGAACCAAAGACCCCTGGTCAACTCCAAGGTAACCAAACACAGTTCGAGTTCTCATGCTCTCGCAACCCATCCATTGCGCTCGGAGTCTTCGACTCGACTGACTGATCGAGTGCGCCCGCCGAGCGCAGGTGCGCAGTGATGCCCAACTCTCCTCACCCCAACTAATTTCGATAGACCACTGTGATAGGAATTATTGATAAATTTATATATTTTCTGCCCGTTTACGTTTACGGTTGGAGGAGTAGCCTTCGAAAAAGTCTTGGATCGAACAGTTAAATTCCATGCCTGGCGATTGGCATTGCCAACCTCGTGACAGAGTAGTTACTAGGCGCATGCCTAGGAGAAAACGTGGCAGCGCCAATATTCCTACAAGGTGAGCGACTGTGGCGACTCTCACGGCAAAAGATTGAAGCTCTGCCAAGGGGTCCGTACAGCGCCATTTCGCGTAGTGGCAAAACGCTGAAACTGGTAGACAATTTTACCGACTGGTGGTTTGCTCCTGGAAAAATGTGGTGGCGCCATCTATGAACGAATGTCGCAATTTTTCATCTGATTTATCGATACTAGGTAACTGGACACGATTTCTCGAAGATGCAGTTAGAGAAATAATTTATCAATGAATCCTATCGCACCGACCGTGTCCTGTCGTCACCGACGAGGATTTCCTGTCTTACGTATCTCGTCGGTGGTCTACTCCTATTCCTCGTCTGTGGTGATAGCACAGACGAGGAATAGGAATAGACCAATCACCATATGGGATTTTCTGTCTCATACAAAAACAACTCGTTTACTTGCGCCCTCTACGCTGACAAACAATAAATGTTGGAACTAGATCCACAAGAAGCTTAAACCATATACCTATCATCACAGACGGGATAGGATAGACCTAATTTCGAGGCCAACTTTTGTGGGGTCACGTAACCCCATTACCATTTTCGTACCACATCCTCAAATTAGTAGATATTTGAAATTTGACCACCAACTATTACTATATTTGTTAACACTAAATAAAAGATTCGTCTTAACATCCGCTACAACAATATGTAATAAAAAATACTTAGTTATATATTCACTTAAAAAATTGGAAATTGCTTGTTATAATGCATGATTTGAAATTATTCTATTTGTAATAAATAAAGTAAGACAAGACAAGTAGATCAAGAATATAAACTATCTGCAGGGGAAAACTTAAACTGCTTCGAAATTCTTGTAAAAAACAATTAGTTAAGCAATTATCTTAATACTTTGTTATGTCGGAGAAGCATTCTAATTTGTCTTGATTTTAAAATTTCTTGCGAATCGTTCGATTCGGACCAATTGCAATAATCGAATCGTTCGATTCAGACCAATTGCGATAATCGAATGGTGAGATGCGCGCACAGGCTTCCTAAGCAGCTATTAGTCTTCCTTGGCGCTCAGGAGAAATTAGACGAAGTATGTAAGAGAGCATATTATTTAGTTTGTTTAAATAATTGAAGTAAGCGTAGTCATCGCGCAGTCAAGTCAAGCGCAGTCAAATTAATTGAATTTGTTCTTTCTGTTACAGAGCCGGAGGGAAAAGAATATCAATAGCCGAGATCGAGTCGAGATTGACTCGAGATCGTGAAGGAGAACCGTCCAGCAAGCGTTAGCCACATAAACTGAGTAAGTGTACATTTTATTTCGCCAAT